>OX276435.1:7500-2507500 GCA_946251915.1 Abrostola triplasia
AAGCCTATCCGCCCACTGCAGCTGAAGAATCCCGCGGAGTTCTTCAATGCGCCGCTCGATGGCTCGAGGCGGAAGCCTCTCGCCGCGACTTTCCTGCTCCTTGCGCCAGTAGTATGCGGCCGCAAGAGCTTTGGCGTCCAGGTCCCACGGCATTGACGAGGCCAGCAAACACGCTGCCTCGTACGAGATCGTGCGGTAGCCGCGGATGACCCGGACCGCCATCGCGCGCTGCGGCCGCCGCAAGGAAGCAGCGCCGCGCGGCGTCAGACTGTCCGCCCAGACTGGCGCCCCGTAGAGCGCCATCGAGCGGGCAACCCCCATGAAGAGACGCCGGACACTATGTTTAGGGCCGCCTAAATTGGGCAGGAGACGCCCAAGAGCGGCGGCCGCTGCAGACACTCTGGGCCCCAATCGCGCAAAGTGGGGGTCGAAGGTCCACCTGCCATCGAGCACTAACCCGAGATAGCGCATGGTGGACCCGACGTTGATGGTGACCCCCCCTACGACGATATGGGACCCAGCAGGTGGCGCTTTCCGGGGCCCGTGAAAGAACAGAGCCTCGGACTTGGACAGCGCCACCTCCAACCCTAGCGCTTTGATGCGCCCGACCATGTGTGCCACTCCAGCCGTGGCGAGGATGGCAGCTTCACGGTGCGACCTCCCCCGGGATAGGACGAGTGTGTCGTCAGCGTAGCACACTACGCTGACACCCGGGAGAGTAGCGCCCCGGAGGGCCCAGTCGTAGCCGATGTTCCACAGGAGAGGTCCGAGGACTGACCCCTGTGGAACACCGCAAGTGACGAGCTTCGTCTGAAGCCCGCCACGACCCTCAAACTGCACCTCCCTGTTGGCCAGGTAGGCCCCAACTACGCGCTGCAGGTACTGCGGTACCCCGTGGAATCGGAGCGCCTCCGTTATGCAGCTCCATGGCAGGGTGTTGAAGGCATTGGCTATGTCAAGAGACACAGCCAACAACACCCCGCCGCCCGATACTGCCTGGTCCGAGAGGGCCTTTACGCGCAAGATCGCGTCGACGGTAGAGCGACCCTCCCGGAAACCGAACTGATGGTCCGACAGATCGGGCCCAACCCTCGCTAGGTGCTTGACGAGACGGGCAGCGATGACGCGTTCGAATAGCTTCGCCATCTCGCCAAGCAACACTATCGGCCGGTAGGAGGATGGAGCGTCGACGGGGCGCCCCTCCTTCCGCAGCAGCACCAGCCTGCCTGCCTTCCACAACTGTGGGAACTCTCCGCGCTGCAGGCAGGCGTCGAGAAGTCCGCGTAGTCGAGGCCCTAAGGCCTTCAGTGCCACGGCCAGTGCACGGCCAGGCACACCATCCGGTCCCGGGGCGGTGTTCTTCGCCCTCATGCGAAGCTCTGCCGCCCCTAGCTCCGCAGCCGTTACTGCGGGCACATCGCCCTCGTCATCCCTCGCTGCCTGCGAGTGCATGGGCGGGGGAATATGGTGCGTCCTCGTCGGGAAGAGGGTCGTCGTCACGGTGTCCAGAAACTGGGGGTCCAGGGTCTGGGTCAGCGGGGGCGCCCAAGGGCGGAGTTTGCCACGAACCCACTGGTACGGGCGCCCCCACGGGTTTGCGTTCAGGGTGGCCAGCTGCTCCTCGCGAGCCGCGTCCTTGGCCCGGCCGATCGCCTCTTGAAGGGCCAGCGTGGCCCCTCGGTAGGCGGCGTAAAGCCGGGCTTCCAGAGCGCGGTCGATGGCACGTCTTCTGCGCTGGCGCGTGTACGCACGCCTGTGCTGGGCGCACGCCACGCGCAGTTGTGACAGCTCAGCTGACCACCAATACACCTGGCGTCGTGAGGGTCGCGACCTGGCCCGGGGCATTGCACTGTCACAGATGTTTGACATAGCGTCCCGGAACCAAGCCGCCTCCTCCTCTACCCCCACGAGCTCAACTGTGTTGCCGACCCAGGCCTGAACGATAGCTGCTTCTTGCAGCATATCTTTGTCCAGCTTCTGGAGCACCCAACGCGGGAAGATCGCGTGCGACGACGACGACGACGTTGCGGGAGTGGAGACGTCAAACCGGATATACCGGTGATCCGATAGTGTCTCCACCCCCTCTAAGACCCTCCAGCCGGTGACCCTACGCGCGACAACTGGACTTGCGAGAGAGACGTCCACAATGGACCCGCCCAGCTGCCGCACGCAGGTGTGCACCGATCCCCGGTTGAGGACGCACAGTCCTACCTCCAACATCCACTCCTCCACGAGCTCGCCTCGTGCGTCGGTGGCGGGGGAACCCCAAGCCGTGGATTTGGCATTGAGATCCCCAAGAACGATAGTAGGAAGGGGGCGATTCTGCCCAATCAGGGCCCCCAAGTTGTTGAGGAAGACCTCAAACTCTGCAAGGACCCTGTTGGGCGAGAAATACACCCCCACAACGAAGATGTTGTCCGCCACCGCTGCAACGCAGCCCGGACGCTTGGCGACGACTCGTAGAGGAGTCCGCGAGACGAGGGCGACAAGTGCCGCTGGATCACCCACCCAGTTGTCCCTGGGTGGGACGAAGTAGGGCTCCGCAACCGCCGCGATGTCTATCTCCCACTGCGCCATGCTTTGGACCAGAAGGTCTTGGGCCCTGGCGCAGTGGTTGATATTCGCCTGCAGGAATCGGTGGGCCATGTTAATCTTGGGCCATGGGTACCACCGACTCCCCGGCGCTTCCAGCCGAGGTTGGGACTGGGGTCGGCTGCGGAGCAGACTTCATCCCCTTCCCCTTCACCGTCTTAGACAGGCCACTCTTGCAAGGCCTGGACCCGATGGAGTGCCCAGCATCAAGCCCGGCAGCCGCACAAGATGTGCAGTGCGGCTGTTGGGAGCACTGCTTGGCCTCGTGGCCTGGCTGTCCGCAGCGGAAGCACTCCTGGCTGCGGTCCACAGACTCCCTGCAGTCGGGCTTGATGTGCCCCGTCTTGTGGCAGCGGAAGCATCGCTTCGGGCGGTCCTGGAGCAACTTGACTTGCGCCGAAACCCACCCGACGAGCAGCCTGCCCCGCGTGACTTTGCGGGCCGCAGCGACAGGGCACCTCACCCAAATGGTGCCCACTCCGGTCTCGGAGTGGCGCACCTCGCCAGCCTTCACGTCGCTCGGCGCACAGCCACCTGCTTTGGCTACAGCGGCGACGACCTCGGCGGTAGTGACCGAGTCATCCAGGCCTTTGATGCGCAGGTCGGCGCATTTGACGGGCCTGGACACCCGGACGTCTTCGGCCTGGAAGGCCTCGCGGATTTTGGCGGCGAGTGCGTCTGCCTTCTCGCCACTCATGGCACCCGGGAGCTCGAAGACGCGAGCTCCCGATGCCGCCTTCCTGTACCTCACCGAGGTAATTCCCACTTGCGGGACCTTTTCTTTGGCCTCCGCAAGCACGGCCGCATACGACAAGCCACGCTCCTCCGCGCCCGGCTGCAACGTGATTATTACAGCCGTTGAGCCCGGAGAGCGTAGCGCCATGTCCCTCTTCTTGGAGGCTTTACCACCTGCCTTGGGTTGTTGGGCAGGCGCCTTCGGCTTCTTCGCCTTCTTCACCACCGTGGTCCAGCCATCAGCATCCGTACTGGCACCCACGGTGGGCTTGGAGGCCGCCTCGGTGGTAGGGGGTGCGTTTTGGGCATTCCCCTTTTTCCCCTTTTGCTTCCCCTTGGCCGGAGTTGCAGTAGGGGGCTGAGACTGCAGCTTCGCTGCTCGACCCGACGGTTTCGGCACCTGAGCTGGCTGCTTCGGTGCCTGCGCCGACTTTTTGGCGTCCGCAGCAAGCGGTGGCCGCAGGCGAACCTCGTCCTTTCCGGCTAACTTGGCGTCGACCATGGTCCCGACCTGGATCAAGATCGCGCGCAGCAACTCGTCATAGTCGAGCTGCGGTTGGACCGGCTGGACTTGAGTGACGACTGGAGTGACGGGGGAAGCAGTAACGACGGCAGCTGCCTTTTGCAGCTTCGCTTCCACCCGTAGCTCGTCAAACTCCTTGCGAAGCTCAAGCATTTCCCGCTGCATGCGGGCGTTATCCGCCTGCAGACGGGCGCACTCCGCTTGCAGGAGCGCAGTCTCCTCAGAGACGGAGCGAGCGCTCAGCGTCTCTACGACCTCTCGAAGGGAGGCCGCCGCTTGGTTAAGGGCACCCTGGAAGGGGCCCTTTAGGTTGCGCGACTTCTTGACAACCTTTAGTATCGTCGCGATACTTTCCTCAGCGCTTAGTTTGACAGCCGACGCTGTTTGGTCGCTCAGCTTGCCGGTGTCAACTACTACCTTTTTAAGGTAGGCCCGGGATTTATGGGCGCGCTGGACTGCCTGAGCTATCTCTTCCTCTTCCGATAGCCGCAGCTCCCTCTCTTTCTCGGCCTTCAGTGCCGCCTGAGCAGCCGCCAAACCAACGAATTCGCCGGTAGTTGGCGGCCGTCCTCGTCCTCGCTTTGGAGTATTTCGCCCCGAAAGCGAGGATCTAGTCACCGGCCCAGCCTCGTCACTCGACGATGCCGACTCTCCGGGCAGTGACCGCTTGCGTCGGTAAAATCTCCCGACCTCGTCCTGGACCACCACATCCTCCAGACTAATCATACTTGATGCGGAGTCAGACTCCGCACCCTCCCTCACGTCTTGGGTTTTGGGTTGTTTTGAGAAAGTATCCATACAGTTCCCACGAGTATGGGGGAAATAAAAAGTCCACCCAGGCAGTGCCCCCTGTACCTGGGTAAGCGTAATACTGCCAGAGAGTCCGCCGGTTCTCTGGAGTGTGTGCGCTCGAAACTGAAGATCCCATCAGCCATCCGTCCCATCGCCGCGCACAAAAACTTAGGATTCGGGGATTTTTTATAGAGGTTTACTCCTCGCAGCCCGGGCAATTAAGCCAAGACCCTCGTTCCTGCCCAAGAGAATTGAGCAGGCTTACGATTTGCACGACGTTGGCATTGCTGCCAGTCCGCCGGCCGCACACGCGGCCACCAGACCCGCCGACTACGCGTCCGTAGACGCCCACGTCTAGTTTTTTATAGAGGTGTTCTCCTCGCAGCTCGTCCCGGCAAGCCGATGCGAGCCCCCGTTCCTCTCAGTGAGGTTTACGGTTTGTCCGACGGTGACCGAAGTCGCCGTCCGGCCAGTCAACACGCGACTGACCGGAACCCGCCGCACCGATCGCTCCTCGCGAGAAGAGCGATCCCACGTGTCTGGTTTTGGTCCGCGCCGGTAAAACCGGTACCGCGCATATCTGCGCGGCATTCCCCTATCCGCCACCTGGGGACGCGCCCGGTCCGAGACCAGAAACTCGACCAGCCGAAGCTGCCGGGAACCTAACCTAACCTAACCTAACCTAACCTAACCTAACCTAACCTAACCTAACCTAACCTAACCTAACCTAACCTAACCTAACCTAACCTAACCTAACCTAACCTAACCTAACCTAACCTAACCTAACCTAACCTAACCTAACCTAACCTAACCTAACCTAACCTAACCTAACCTAACCTAACCTAACCTAACCTAACCTAACCTAACCTAACCTAACCTAACCTAACCTAACCTAACCTAACCCATGAATATAAGGGCAACAACATATAAACACTAAAGGACCTATATACACACACTTTACTTTTTATATACAAACTTTGACGAACTGAAACAATCACAAACTTTTATTTCAAAACCTAATCATTTACTAAGTCTATTGACACTCCGGCCTTTACACCGGAGATTTCTGCAAAACACTTGACTTTTATTGACACTCCGGCCTTTACACCGGAGCAAACACTCATATTTTATACAATTTTATTGACAATTCTATTGACATCTCGGCCTTTTACACCGAAGATACCGACGTCAGTGTTTTTTGCATTTTAATCTGATTACATATATTATACACAAGGTTGGGTATAGGCAGAAATAATGTTCGGCTTCAGAACACCAGCGAAGAAAGCCTCGGACGCGGAGTCGCACTCTCCGACACACAAGCCAAGCCCGCCTAAACCATCGAAGGTGAGACGCAGCATCGGAGAGTGGGAGTCTGCCGGTAGGGTGACACCCACAGAATCTTCCCCTCCTTCTTCTGCAGCAACAGCTCCGGCGGCCCCTCAAAAGCCGAGACTGAAACCCGCGCCCACCCAGGAGGGAAAAGCAGTATCAGCTCGCAGGGTCTCAGTCGAGGCAAAAGAAGTACCACCAACTAACACCCCTGTCAGTAGGGTTGAGGAGGCCAGAGCATGCCTAAACAGGGCGAAACTGTGCCTCTCCACCTCAAGAAACCTCAAGACAGACCTAAAAGAGGGCATCACAAAAGCGATCGACCGGCTGTACGAACTCGTGAAGGAGGCTGAAGCCGAAACCATCAAGATACGAAAGGGAAAAGGAGAAGAGGGAAAAGGGCCAGAAAGGGAAAAACAGATAGTACGATTGGAAGAAGAAGAAATAAAGAAGAAAGGAAGAGAAGAGAGCCTTATCCTCGAAAAGCTAGAAGAAAATAGAACAATATTAGTGGAAAATGGAAGGAAAGTAGAGGAACTAAAGAAAATTATGGAAGAAAGTCATAAGGAAGTGCTCGAAAAGGCCACGTACGCGAGTGTGCTAACTACGGAGCCACAGACTAGGCCGGATTCAAGCCGACCAACTCTGCACTCCGTGGTTGTCACATCCACGGACGACATGGAGACGGGAGAGGATATTTTAGAGAAAGTGAGGAAGGCCATAGATGCAAAGGAAGGATGGGTACAAGTGGAGAGAGTAAGGAAAGCAAAGGACAGGAAAATCATAATGGGGTGTAGAAGTAAGGAGGAAAGGAAAAAGGTCAAGAACAGACTAGAGGCAGCCGGACAAAACCTCGTTGTCGAGGAGGTCAGAAACAAGGACCCGCTTCTGGTTCTGAGGGATGTGCTGTTAATCCACAGCGAAGACGATCTTCTTAAAGCCCTCAGAAATCAGAACCGGGGGATCTTTGACAGCCTCGACAGCGAGGAAGACAGAATGAACATTAAGTTCAGAAAAAAGGCGAGAAACCCCCACACCAATCACGTGGTTCTCAGCGTCTCCCCCATTATCTGGAAGAGAGCGACCGAAGCGCAAAAGCTGAAGATCGACCTTCAAAATGTCCACGTCTTCGACCAGACGCCATTGATACAGTGCACTCGGTGCCTGGGGTACGGGCACAGCAAAAAGCACTGCATAGAATCTGACGATCTATGCAGTCATTGTTGTGACCCGCACCTTAGGACCGAGTGCCCAAAGTTAGCAGCGGGCGAAGCACCGATATGCAAGAATTGCACAGAGGCCAAAATGGCAGACTGCAAGCACAACGCCTTCAGCATAGACTGCCCGGTCAAGAAGAAATGGGACACGCTCGCCCGCGCTAGCATTCAATATTGCTAACGTTGTCTCACAGCGAACCTCCTGCAGCGACGAACCTGAAACAAAACAAAACAAATATAAAAACAAGAAATTAGACAGTCAACAACCTCGAGAAATAAATTTGAAGTTGCTTCATGCGAAACAACCCCAAATTGTTAAAAACACAAAAATCTCAAAAATTAGAAACATAAAAATAAAATTAATAGCAGAATACAAAATAGACAAACAAAAGTTCAAATCAAATAAACTCAAAAACGTCATAAATAAAAATAGTATTAAAAAACATAACTCGTCGTTGTGGTTCGAGGAACTGATGGGAAGAAATCAACGAAGTGGACGAAGACATATCAAAAACACGATCACAGCACCTGAAACAGAAACGAAATACATAAACACAAAAGAAGAACTGAAATATACTTACCCACTGCAAGAAACGCCACAGCTAAAAAGAAAAGAGAAGACAAAGGAAGGAAACTTTAGAAGAATAAAAATCAAAATTAGAAACAAGAACGAAAAGGCAAAATATGACACCACTGTATAATGAGTATACAGTGACGGTCATATACAAGAGGAAGGAAGAAGCAGGCAAAAGATGGGAAAATATATTTTAAAAAAGGAAGAAAGAAGCACCATCATCAAACTGAAGAAATAATGAAAAAGTAAAACAGGAAATGCAAAAAATCCTTAATCTCCACAAAACCCAAATTAAGAATTGGAAGAAAATAAAAACCCAGAATACTAAAGGCCCTGACCTCGTTAGGGGTACAAAGACAAACACTAAAAAAAAAAAAAAAAAAAAAAAAAAAAAAAAAAAAAAAAAAAAAAAACCTAACCTAACCTAACCTAACCTAACCTAACCTAACCTAACCTAACCTAACCTAACCTAACCTAACCTAACCTAACCTAACCTAACCTAACCTAACCTAACCTAACCTAACCTAACCTAACCTAACCTAACCTAACCTAACCTAACCTAACCTAACCTAACCTAACCTAACCTAACCTAACCTAACCTAACCTAACCTAACCTAACCTAACCTAACCTAACCTAACCTTTTTTTTTTTTTTTTTTTTTTAACGTGAGGGAAATGCATTACGCATTCCCCGCCGCTGGGAGGCGACGGGGATATGTGGGACTCTCCCCCATGAACCCAATAAGATCCACAGGGGCATACCCACTAAAAACCTCACACTTTGCCTGCATCAGCGCATAATCGGCGGGGAGGCGGGGTCGCTATAGCATTCTACCGCCAACTCCGCCAGCGCTATCCGCCCTGTAAAGGGGCGGATTCTTCTCTCCCCCCTATGTAGAGGTAGGGGGGTACAGGACTTTCAGTGCAGAGGCCAGTGCAATGCAGAGGTGGGTCTCCCAACCCAGCCTCCGCGGGCCTCTGCTCAGCAAGGCAACGGGGCTCCGTCACCTCGCTGACCCTTTGGCGCATGGGTGCGCGACATCAGACGGAGAGGTGGGCCACATCAGGAAGACATGGGCACCACCTCCCCACCCGTGGCAGCTAGAGCAGGGGTCGACCGCGAAACTGCGGCCTTCCCCGTACCCTTTCGAGGCACGCGAGCCCCACAGGGCTTGGTGCCGATCGGGTGGTCGGCCTTTAGACCCGCGGCAGCACAGGCTGTGCAATGCGGGTCCCTGGCACATAACTTGGCCAGGTGGCCGACCTCGCCGCAGCGGTAGCACTGCGTGCGGCGATCCACCTCGGACGTGCAGACGTGCTGCACGTGCCCATTGAGTAGGCAGCGGAAGCAGCGGGTGGGTCTGGCCTCCAGCAGTTTTACCTGCGCCGAGACCCATCCCACTAGCAGCCTACCCTGAGCCACCTTTTTGGCCGCTGCCACAGGGCAGCGCACCCATACGCTGCCAAGGCCGGAGGGGGTTCTTCGCACCTCCCCCGCCTTGACCTCGCCGACCGTGCAGCCACCCGTACGGGCTACTGCGGCCGCGACACTCTCGGACGTCGCGCAGTCGTCCAGGCCAGAAATGCGCATTTCTGCGCACTTGGTGGGCCTGGAGACCCGGACGTCCTCGGCACCCAGTGCCTCCCTCAACTTTGCGGCGAGGGCGTCAGCCCTCTCGCCGCTTTCCGCCCCCGGCAACTCAAAGATGCGGGCACCGGACACCGCCTGCCTGAATCGCAGGTCGGTGATGCCGATGTCCGCAAGGGGCACCTTGTCCATGGCCGTGGCGAGGACCGCCGCGTAGGACAGGCCGCGCTCCACCGCGCCCGGCTGCAGCGTGATGACTACAGCCGATGAGCGCGGCGCGCGCAGCCTCGGTGCCCTCTTCTTCTTAGGCGCCTTCTTAGGCGCCTTCTTCGATTGGCCCTTTTTGGGGCCACCCGAGGGCTTGTTGGGTGCCTCGGGCTTCTTCTTCTTCCCCCTCTTGGCCACCGTGGACCAGCCTTCCTCCGTTAGGATTGGGCTGGCAGAGGTGGTGGCCTCAGGGGCGTCCGTCGCTGCCGATGTCGAAGGCTGCGGCTGATCCGCAACCTTCCTCTTCTTGGGCTTCTTGGAAGCGTCGGCCTGCGCTGCAACCGCTTGAGCAGGCTTCTTCGCCGCTGGCAGACTCACGGCGGGTGCCGAAGAGTCCGCGCGCTTCCGGTCGGCCGCAAGAGGAGGGCGCAACCGCGGCTCTGGGAGCAGCCGGTCGTCCATCGCGGCGAACTGCGCGCTCACCATGGTGCCGACCTGGCCCAGGATGTTGCGCGTCAGCACTTCGGCGTCCAGCGTAGAGGGGGGCGCCCTCGCAGCAGCGGCGGCCTCGGCCGCGCCCTGCTGCTTCGCCATTTGCAGGACCTCCCGGCGAAGATCCTGGAGGTCCTTGCTGAGGCGGTCATTGTCCGCCTTCAGCTGCTTGCAGGCGTCCTGCAGCAGCGCATTCTCCTCGGAGATGGTGCGCTTGCCGAGGAGTTCCACATCGGCGCTTATTCGTGCAACAGCCTCTTTGAGGATGTGCACGAACTCCCCCTTCAGGTTGCGCGACTTTTGCGCAACCTTTCGGACTATATTAAGTCTCTCGCCGATGGACTCCTTGATGCGCGACGCCGTCCTCTCGCAGGCGCTCGTGCCGGAATCGTCAGAGTCCCGGTCCTGGGCACGTTCCCGTACGATGTCCTTGTGAACGGAGATCTCGACCCAGTTGCGGATCTCCTCTTCGTTGGCCTCCTTGGCCTGTCGGACATACGCGGCCCTCAGCTCGGCTTGGGCCTTGGCCGCACCGACATATTTGCCGGTGGTTGGCGGTCGGCCCCTGCCTCGCTTGGATGCGCTCCCGGAGCGCGATCCCGAAGCCGGCCTCGAGTCGCCCTCAGGCGATTGCGAAGCCGCTCGCGGCCGTTTCCGGTAGCTCTTGTCTACCGCCCCGACCGCGAGCTCTTCCGTGCTCATAAGGCTTGACGCGTCACCGTCCGAAGTCGGCTCCGCGTCAGCTTCTGAGCCCGATCTGCTCAGATTCACTCTGCTCGGACGAGCAGATGAGTGGCGTTGGTTGCCCCCCCCAGAATACGAGGGGCAGACGGGTCCCGAAGGGCCCGCAGAGGATTCCCCAGCCGCGGAGCGGCCGGTACCTCCCTGGGGTAGTTTCTTTTTTCCAGGCGCCATCATGAGTTTGGTTTTCCTTTTTTATTAATCAGGGGTCAGGTCCCCTGAGACGTCCTCGGGACGGGGTTCGCCCCCGCCATCCAGCCCACGGCCGGACGTCAAAACTCGAGCTTGGGGTGATTTTATAGTGTTTTCTTCACGCGGCCCCCAGCCAATAAAGGCAAGAGACCCCCGTCCCTGTCCCAAAAAGAACAGGATTACGGGTTCGGCCGGCGGTGGCCAACTGCCATGCCCGACTGCCACTCTCGTGAACAGCCGGACCCGCCGCCCGCGCTCGCAACCACCTCCCCCTCCAGAAGGAGAGGAGAAAGCAAGCACTCCGCCGTCGCCGCTGCTCGGAATAAGTCCGAGACGCCGACCGGCACTCCGCACCTCGCAAAACCGCAAAGTGCGGACCAACAACGACGGTGACCACAGGGTCGCCGCCCGGCCAGACAAAAGGCGTCTGACCAGACCCGCCGCTATGATCGCTTCTCGCGAGAAAAGCGATCCCAACTCAGCCGGTCGCTAGTCCGCATCCCAGTCACGTCTGAAAACAGACGCGTACCGGGAGCGAACTTCCCCACCCCCCAGCGACCGACTATGACCGCTCCTCAATGAATGAGGAGCGATCCCACGTGTCTGGTTTTGGTCCGCGCCGGTAAAACCGGTACCGCGCATATCTGCACGGCGTTCCCCTATCCGCCACCCGGGGACGCGCCCGGTCCGAGACCAGAAAACTCGGCCAGCCGAAGCTGCCGGGAACCTAACCTAACCTAACCTAACCTAACCTAACCTAACCTAACCTAACCTAACCTAACCTAACCTAACCTAACCTAACCTAACCCCTAACCTAACCTAACCTAACCCAACGATATTTCAAGTACTAGTTATTTCCCGATTGCGTTCGTTGATATCTCTAAAATTTCGTCTATTTAAGAGCTACTTATTGGTATATAATAATCGCATATATTACTTATAGTTTTCTAGTTATCTTCAATAAACAGTTTTTAAAACTTCGTAAATTTAGAGTCATTTTCAAAAATCCATTATCTTGTTTCTATTAATTATTTCGAGTCATTATTTCTTCCTAAAATTCGTTTATATTGAGTAGTTTAAATATAATTAAAGACTTATGTGCTGAAATTTTTTCTAATATTTAATTTCAAGGTTTCAAACATATTAAAATTCAAGTTTCAAAAGTTTTTGTGCAACATTTTTTGTTCACAACTATTTGTTGTGCGTATTAACGCAAACAGCTTTATATAGTTATTCCCTCATTCCTTATAGTTTTCCGTCACTCCTTAACAGTTAGTTCTGCAAATTTAGGCTGGTTTAATCAACTAAAACTTCAGATAATATCCCTTTAAAAAATTAATTATAATTCATTATAATCTCAAATTTTTAATAACAATACAATACATTATTTTCATATATGTAATTATTCTCTCGATACATTATTGCTTACCTATTAACAGCCGGTTAACTGACAACATTTGGCCTTGATATTAGTACATTCTTACATACTCCATTCTGTCAAACATTCATACATATATATCTCTTAACTCATCAACATTATTAAACTATTAACTACTATTAACTATTAATACTCCATATCTCAAATTGCAATCATTAATTCATTAGTTACACTCGTAAAATATATATACAAAATGTCTCAGGCAACTCAGGACATCCCTTCAGGATCATTTCAGGAACAGAATATCACAGCATCCGCAAATATTCTGCTTCAGGAAGCAAAAGCTCAGTTAGACCAGTCAGGCAACTTAAAGACTACAATAAAGGAAGCAGTGCTTAATAGTCTTACGGGATTGCACAACATATGTGTCAATCTCAGTGAGACTCGCCAAAGCCTGCTACTTGAAGTCGGAAAGCTCAGGCTGCAACTGAAGGAAGAGCTGTTGGAGGTTGAGAAAGAGCATTCAAAACGTCTTGCCGAATTAGTAGGGAATAGCCCCCAAACTGCAATATTTCCAATAGACAAGGTTCTTAAAGAACTAGATATGATACGCCGTGATTTACCATGTAAAGTGGCAGAGAGACTACTGGCCGAACGACCCTCCGTAACGTCGGGAGATGTTTCTCAAGATTGGAGCCAGCTATTGAGTGAAGTGAAAGAACTTCGTAGAGCTGCTGAAGAAACGGGGAAACAGATTGCTACGCTTAAGGAGTCAACACCAAATTACGCACCGACTTACGCACACGTTTTATCCCGTTCAAGCCCCACTCCGAGAAACACCATGCCCAGCCATTCAATCATTGTGTCCTCAGACCAGGAAAAGGACACAAGTGACGAGGTTCTGGGCAAGGTTAGAGAGGTACTCGACGCTAAAACCTCTGGTATTCAGATACAGAGAGTCAGAAAAGTAAGAAACCAGAAGATTGTACTGAGTTGCGGCAACAAAGAAGACCTTACTAAAATGACCAACAAAATAATGACCAACAGGAATCTCAAAGTAGAAGAGGCGAAAAACAAAGACCCGCTAATCATTATCAAGGACCTCCTTTCATATAATACAGATGACGATATAATAGCATCCCTAAAATCACAAAACAGAAGCCTGTTGGGGGACCTGTCGGACGATGACATAAAGGCCAGCGTTAAATACCGAAGGAGGGCACGGAACCCGCACGAAAGTCACGTGGTCCTTCAGGTGGCCCCAAAACTATGGCAGAGATTGACCTCAGTTGGAAAAGTCCATATCGATCTTCAGTATGTCACGGTGTCGGATCAATCCCCACTCGTCCAATGCACACGCTGTCTGGGTTATGGGCACGGTCGCAAAACCTGCAACGACACCTCAGACAGCTGCAGTTATTGTGGAGGCACGCATCTGCGGGCAGAGTGCCCCAGTTACGCCGCTGCAGAAACTCCAGTTTGCCGTAATTGCAAAGCAGCCAAATACCAAGAAACTGCACACAGCGCCTTTGCTTTAGATTGCCCAATTCGTCGCAAGTGGGACAACATAGCTAGGTCCAGTGTCTCCTACTGCTGTTAACGATGAGGGCACCTCCACTCAAAGCAGCACAAAAGCATACAAATTTATACAGGCCAATCTCCAGCGTAAAAGGCTGGCAACCCAAGAACTTCACCAGGAGGCTCTCAAAAGAAACGTTAGTGTTGCAATAATCCAGGAACCGTACACTGGATCAACGGGAGAAATCAAGCAGTACACGGGAACGCGGGTCATTCAGACTGGACCGAATAGAAACGGACCAGTTAAGTCTGCTATAATCATCTACGATGATAACATAGCAGTTCTTAATGACCCAACACTTACTAACGAAAATATAGCGACCACCACTCTTAGAACCAACAAATGGTCAATAGCAGTTATTTCCGTGTACTTTGAAGGTAATATACCACTTGAACCCTATCTGATCCAGTTGAAACGTGTCCTGGATAAGTTACAAACAGATAAAATTATAATCGCAGGCGACGTTAACTCATGGAGCACCTGGTGGGGCAGTTCAGAGGAAGATAGCAGAGGAGAGTTGCTTAGAGGGTTTCTGGACGAAATTGACGCGCACATTCTCAATTATGGATCTGTTCCGACTTTTGACACTATCCGAGGCGGAAGAATACTGACAAGCCATGTTGACCTAACAGTATGCTCTACACCACTTCTAGGCAATATTACTAACTGGATAGTGGACAAGTCAATGACAAGTTCGGACCATAATGCAATCACTTTTACCGTCAACCTCGAGAAACCCACCGAAGAGAGACCAAAAAGTTCAACACGTGTTTACAATACACGGAAGGCGAACTGGAGTCGGTTTACTGAAACCATTAAAGCATCATTTGAAGAACAAGGCATCACACAGAATATTGTTAAAAACATAGTAGATAAAGAAGACCTAGAAAATTACATACAAAAATATATAAAATGCATAAAAGAATCATGTGATAAAACAATACCTACAATTAAAACAAAGAAAAATAAAAAATACTTACCTTGGTGGACCGACGAACTGGAACTCTTGAAAGCAGAAGTCAACACGAAGAGACGCAGGATCGCGAACGCAGCTCCGCACAGAAGACCACACGTAGTTGAAGAGTACCTGAAAAGTAAAAGAACATATGAAGACATAGCAAAAAAGGCACAAACAGACAGCTGGAAGGAATTCTGCTCAAAACAAGACCGAGAAAGTTTGTGGGACAGCATTTATCGAGTTATCAAAAATTCTAACAAAAGACAGGAAGATCAATTATTAATACATGAGGGAGCAGTTTTAACGCCGAAAAAATCCGCAGAGCTACTGACGAAAACGTTCTTCCCCGAAGATGACTCAAGTCTAGACAACGAAACACATATTAACACCAGACGACAGGCAGAAGATATCAACAAATCTGACCAGGTTCAGGCGGACTCAGATGATCCACTTTTCACAGAAACCGAACTAAAAATAGTATTAAGAAATCTCAACCCCAAAAAAGCCCCTGGACCGGACGGCTTAACAGCGGACATCTGCTGTTCAGTAATATCAACTCAACCTCAAGTCTTTTTAGAGCTCGCAAATAGATGTCTCACCTTGGCGCATTTCCCCACCCCTTGGAAAGAAGCCTCCGTAGTCATACTCAGAAAGCCTGGAAAAACAGATTACACACAGGTCAAGTCATATAGACCGATAGGTCTCTTGTCAGTAATGGGGAAAATCCTGGAAAAAATGTTGATAAAAAGAATAAAGTGGCACACCCAATCAAAAACTAATCCTAAACAATATGGCTTCATTCAGCAACATAGCACAGAAGACGCTCTTTTCGACCTCATCCAACATATTAAAAGCAATCTAAAAAATAAAGAAATCACACTTACAGTATCCCTAGATATAGAAGGGGCATTCGACAGCGCATGGTGGCCCGCGATCAAATGCCAGCTTGCCCGCAAAGGTTGTCCATCCAATCTAAGACGCCTAGTAAACAGTTACTTTGAAGACAGGACTGTAGCCGTCCACTACGCAGGAGAAGTATCCAAAAAAGCTACGACAAAAGGATGTGTTCAAGGATCGATAGGGGGACCAACTTTCTGGAACCTGCTGTTGGACCCACTACTTGACAATCTAGAGAGAAGAGGCATACATTGCCAAGCCTTTGCGGACGACATAGTTTTAGTTTTCTCCGGACAAAACTCAGGAAATATAGAAGCTCAAGCAAACGAAATACTGGCTTATGTGCACGAATGGGGCATCGAAAATAAACTTAAATTTGCTCCACATAAAACACAAGCTATGATTACTACAAACAAGTTAAAAATCGATGTCCTAAACGTGCACATGGCAGGAAATCCAATTAAAATAGTTCAAGAAATAAAAGTTTTGGGTCTAATAATTGACTCAAAATTGACATTTAACAGCCACATAGACCACATCTGTCAAAAGACCGCAAACATCTATAAGATGGTCTCACGTACCGCCAAGATAAACTGGGGCCTGAATTCGGACATCATAAAAACTATATACACAGCAGTCATTGAGCCCACAATTCTATACGCCGCAAGTGCCTGGGCACCAGCAGCAGAGAAGCAAATGACACAAAAAAGACTTAATAGAATCCAGAGGGGATTCGCGCAGAAAATCTGCAAATCATATCGGACTGTGTCTTTAAATGCAGCTCTAGTACTGGCCGGACTAATCCCCCTGGACATAAGAATTAGCGAAGCAGCCCAGATTTATGCAGCCAAAAGACCAGACTTAGAGGACGAAGACGAAATCAGACAGACTGAGGACCGTATCAGCTTCAAACACGTTCCACACCCGGCGTTGGAGGTGGACATAGATTACGAATACCTAGGCGATAACATACCGGAGACCGCAGAAGATCAAGACCTCCCGAACGTCCAGATCTATACGGACGGGAGTAAGATGGACGACAAAGTGGGCGCTGCGTATTCGTGTTGGATCGAAGGATCAGAGAGACGCACAAAAAAGATGAGACTGGAGCCATTTTGTACCGTATTTCAAGCGGAGCTTTATGCGCTATATCAAGCAACTGAATTGGCGCATAAACTAAAACAGGACGTGATTGGCATACTGAGTGACTCCAGATCTGCACTTGACATCATAAAAAACCCTGACACCTTCCATCCTTTGGCATTCAAGATCAGACAAAATATCTCAAACTTGAAGAGAACGGGGCACGACATTAAATTATACTGGGTGAGAGCACACAATGGGAACCTAGGAAATGAACGTGCTGATATACTAGCAAAACAGGCAGCAAACTACACCAGAGTGGCAGCTTCATATAATAGTCGCCCCGTCTCTCATATCAAAAAATCGATACGCCATCAATCTCTACAAAACTGGCAAAAGCGATATGAAGAGGCACAAACAGCAGCGGTCACAAAACTGTTTCTCCCAAACATAATTTCGGCCTATAAAATAACTAGGGAAATTAATTTGACACCTATTATGGTACAAGTAATTACAGGTCATGGTGGATTCTCCGCCTACCTAGCACGTTTCAAATGTAAGGAAGATCCATCGTGTGTATGCGACCAGGACACCGAAGAAACAATAGAACATCTTCTGATAACATGTCCAAAGTACAACTATAAAAGACACTGCCTGGAAGTTACGATCGACGAAAAACTGACAACACAGAATCTACAAGAATTACTATTGAACAAAAAGAAAAGACCAAAATTCATTGAGTATTGCACAGAAATTGCGAACGACGCAATCAATCGGAACAAGACAAACTAATATACCTATATTGACAACATTATATGAAAACATATACAAGATAAATAAAACAGATGTACATCTTAACAACCAAAGCAAAGGCTCCGACTACCTCATCGGAGGAGAAAAACGAAACATAGGAAAAAAAAAAAAAAAAAAAAAAAAAACCTAACCTAACCTAACCTAACCTAACCTAACCTAACCTAACCTAACCTAACCTAACCTAACCTAACCTAACCTAACCTAACCTAACCTAACCTAACCTAACCTAACCTAACCTAACCTAACCTAACCTAACCTAACCTAACCTAACCTAACCTAACCTAACCTAACCTAACCTAACCTAACCTAACCTAACCTAACCTAACCTAACCTAACCTAACCTAACCTAACCTAACCTAACCTAACCTAACCTAACCTAACCTAACCTAACCTAACCTAACCTAACCTAACCTAACCTAACCTAACCTAACCTAACCTAACCTAACCTAACCTAACCTAACCTAACCTAACCTAACCTAACCTAACCTAACCTAACCTAACCTAACCTAACCTAACCTAACCTAACCTAACCTAACCTAACCTAACCTAACCTAACCTAACCTAACCTAACCTAACCTAACCTAACCTAACCTAACCTAACCTAACCTAACCTAACCTAACCTAACCTAACCTAACCTAACCTAACCTTTTTTTTTTTTTTTTTTTTTTTTTTTTTTTTTAACGTGAGGGAAATGCGTTACGCATTCCCCGCCGCTGGGAGGCGACGGGGATATGTGGGACTCTCCCCCATGAACCCAATAAGATCCACAGGGGCATACCCACTAAAAACCTCACACTTTGCCTGCATAAGCGCATAATTGGCGGGGAGGCGGGGTCGCTATAGCATTCTACCGCCAACCCCGCCAGCGCTATCCGCCCTGTAAAGGGGCGGATTCTTCTCTCCCCCCTATGTAGAGGTAGGGGGGTACAGGACTTTCAGTGCAGAGGCCAGTGCAATGCAGAGGTGGGTCTCCCAACCCAGCCTCCGCGGGCCTCCGCTCAGCAAGGCGACAGAGCTCCGTCACCTTGCTGACTCTTTGGCGCATGGGTGCGCGACATCAGACGGAGAGGTGGGCCACATCAGGAAGACATGGGCACCACCTCCCCACCCGTGGCAGCTGGAGCAGGGGTCGACCGCGAAACTGCGGCCTTCCCCATACCCTTTCGAGGCACGCGAGCCCCACAGGGCTTGGTGCCGATCGGGTGGTCGGCCTTTAGACCCGCGGCAGCACAGGCTGTGCAATGCGGGTCCCTGGCACACAACTTGGCCAGGTGGCCGACCTCGCCGCAGCGGTAGCACTGCGTGCGGCGATCCACCTCGGACGTGCAAGAATATTGCACGTGCCCGTTTAGTAGGCAGCGGAAGCAGCGGGTGGGTCTGGCCTCCAGCAGTTTTACCTGCGCCGAGACCCATCCCACCAGCAGCCTACCCCGAGCCACCTTATTGGCGGCTGCCACAGGGCAGCGCACCCATGCGCTGCCAAGGCCGGAGGGGGTTCTTCGCACCTCCCCCGCCTTGACCTCGCCGACCGTGCAGCCACCCGTACGGGCTACTGCGGCCGCGACACTCTCGGACGTCGCGCAGTCGTCCAGGCCAGAAATGCGCATTTCTGCGCACTTGGTGGGCCTGGAGACCCGGACGTCCTCGGCACCCAGTGCCTCTCTCAGCTTTGCGGCGAGGGCGTCAGCCTTCTCGCCGCTTTCCGCCCCCGGCAACTCAAAAATGCGGGCACCGGACACCGCCTGCCTGTATCGCAGGTCGGCGATGCCGATGTCCGCAAGGGGCACCTTGTCCATGGCCGTGGCGAGGACGGCCGCGTAGGACAGGCCGCGCTCCACCGCGCCTGGCTGCAGCGTAATCACCACAGCCGACGAGCGCGGCACGCGCAGCCTCGGTGCCCTCTTCCTCTGCGCCTTTTTCGGCGCCTTCTTCTTCTGGCCCTTGTTGCTAGGGCCAGCCGAGGCCTTGTTGGGCGCCTCGGGCTTCTTCTTTTGCCCCTTCTTGACCACCGTGGTCCAGCCCTCCTCCGTTAGGATGGGGCTGGCACGGCCGGTGGCCTCAGGGGCAGCCGACGCCGTAGAGGTTGAAGGCCGCGGAGGCTCCGCGACCCTCTTCCCCTTGGCCTGCTGCTTCTTTCCCTTGACAGGGTCCGAAGCAGCAGGCCGCAGTTTTGCGGCTTTCGCCGCAGGTACGAACTCCACCGGGGTTGGCGGGTCCGCACGTCTCTTGTCCGCCGCAAGGGGCGGACGGGTCCGCTGCTCAGTGGCGAGCTTCGCATCCACCATGGTCCCCACTTGGACCAAGATGTTGTGCGTCAACTCCTCGGCGTCCAGGGGGGGCGCCATCGCAGCAGCAGCAGCAGCAGCGGCCTCGGCCGCACCCTGCTTCTTAGTGAGCTCCGTCACCTCGCGACGGAGCTTCCTCAGTTGTTTGGCGAGGGCGGCGTTTTCCGCCCTCAGCCCGACGTTCCCCTCCTGGATCAGCGCAGTCTCGGTGGTGATGTTGCGGCTGGCCAGGACCTCCACATCGCGGCGGATACGTTTTGCGGATTGGTTTAGGATCCGCACGTATCCGCCCTTAAGGTTGCCGGACTTGGCGGCAACCTGCGACACCAATTGCAGGCAGTCTTCTATTGACTCCTGAATCGCGAGGGCAGCCCGAGACTGGTCATCGCAGACCAGGTCGGACATCTCCTCCAGTTGCCGCTGCCGGGCCTCTTCCCGCTTGTTGGCAGCGGCTTCGGCGCGGAGGATTTCGTCCTCCGCGTCTTGCTTCCGCTGCTGGTCCTCCGCGGCCTTGAGAGCGGCCTTTAGTTCGGCTTGGGCCTTGGCCGCACCGACATATTTGCCGGTGGTTGGCGGTCGGCCCCTGCCTCTCTTTGATGCGCTCCCAGAGCGCGAACTCGATGACGGCCTCGAGTCGCCGTCAGGCGATGGTGAGGCCGTTCGTAGCCGTTTCCGGTCGCTTGTAGCGGCCGCCCCAGCCACGAGGTCCTCAGCGCTCGCAAAGCATGACGCGTCGCCGCCCGAAGTCGGCTCCACGTCAGCTTCCGAGCCTCTAGAGCCCGATCTGCTCATTCTCGTGCTGCTCGCAGGAGCAGACGAGTGGCGGTGGTTGCCCCCCCCAGAATACGAGGGGCAGACGGGTCCCGAAGGGCCCGCAGAGGATTCCCCGGCCGCGGAGCGGCCGGTACCTCCCTGGGGTAGTTTTCTCTTTCCAGGCGCCATTCATGAGTTTGTTGTTTTTCCTTTTTTATTAATCAGGGGTCAGGTCCCCTGAGACGTCCTCGGGACGGGGTTCGCCCCCGCCATCCAGCCCACGGCCGGACGTCAAAACTCAAGCTTGGGGTGATTTTATAGTGTTTTCTTCACGCGGCCCCCAGCCAATAAAGGCAAGAGACCCCCGTCCCTGTCCCAAAAAGAACAGGATTACGGGTTCGGCCGGCGGTGGCCAACTGCCATGCCCGACTGCCACTCTCGTGAACAGCCGGACCCGCCGCCCGCGCTCGCAACCACCTCCCCCTCCAGAAGGAGAGGAGAAAGCAAGCACTCCGCCGTCGCCGCTGCTCGGAATAAGTCCGAGACGCCGACCGGCACTCCGCACCTCGCAAAACCGCAAAGTGCGGACCAACAACGACGGTGACCACAGGGTCGCCGCCCGGCCAGACAAAAGGCGTCTGACCAGACCCGCCGCTATGATCGCTTCTCGCGAGAAAAGCGATCCCAACTCAGCCGGTCGCTAGTCCGCATCCCAGTCACGTCTGAAAACAGACGCGTACCGGGAGCGAACTTCCCCACCCCCCAGCGACCGACTATGACCGCTCCTCAATGAATGAGGAGCGATCCCACGTGTCTGGTTTTGGTCCGCGCCGGTAAAACCGGTACCGCGCATATCTGCACGGCGTTCCCCTATCCGCCACCCGGGGACGCGCCCGGTCCGAGACCAGAAAACTCGGCCAGCCGAAGCTGCCGGGAACCTAACCTAACCTTTTTTTTTTTTTTTTTTTAACGTGCGGAAAATGCGTTACGCATACCCCGTCGTTGGGAGACGACGGGGTTATGTGGGACTCCCCCCCATGAACCGAAAAGGCCAGTCCATGAGGGTATACCCACTAAAAACCACACATGCCTGCTGGCGCCTATGATGGCGGGGAGGCGGGATCGCTATAAGCACTCTACCGCCAACCCCGCCGGCGCTGTCCGCCCTGAAAAGGGCGGACCTTCGACTATTTGTACCCCCCAGCGGATGGAGGGGGCAGCAGGACTTCGGCGAAGGCCAGTGCAATGCGGAGGTGGGTCTCCCAACCCAGTCTCCGCTGGCCTTCGCACAGCGAAGAGTTAGCTAATCCAACTCCTCGCTGTCTTCGCTTGTCGCGCAGCGCGTGATGTCGCGCGCGCCCTTGGGCCCAAGGAGTAGGGCCCCGGCTATGCAGCCACATTAGGGCGGTTGGAAGAGGGCGTTGTCTGCCCTCCTCCGCCTAGCCCTTCTGGCACGAATTGGGAGAGGGGAATCAAGTTCCCGCTCTCTTTCGGCTGCCTCTTTGAGCGCCATCACCTCCTCACAGAACTCCGTGATGGCGCTCCAGGACCTCTCACTCCCTACCATCTCTTCCACGACAGCTGGAAGCGAGAGGTCCACTCCAACGACTGCGGCGAGTGTTCGGCGCTGCACAGCCCAAGCCGGACAATGCTCGAGCGTGTGCTGCGCCGTGTCCTCGCCGCACGAACAATGATGGCAGGCCCTGGACGGCTCTCTGCCCATCCGACACAGGTAGCTGCCGAAGCAGCCGTGCCCCGACAGCACCTGCGTCACTCGAAAGGTGAGTGCCCCGTGGCGCCTCTTCAGCCACTCCACGAGGTGAGGGCGGACGGCTTCGACAGTACGAAGACCGGCTGTAGGCCGGGTAAGCCTGTCCGCCCACTCCAGAACGAGGGCTCCGCGGAGCTCCTCCATGCACCGCTCAACGGCTCGAGGCGGGGGCCTTTCGCCGCGGCTGGCCAGCTCCTTGCGCCAGTTGTAGGCGGCCGCAAGAGCTCTTGCGTCCAGGTCCCACGGCATCGCAGAGGCCAGCACACATGCTGCCTCGTGCGAAATGGTGCGATAACCGCGGATGACCCGGATGGCAATTGCACGCTGCGGCCGCCGCAAGGAAGCGGCACCGCGCGGCGTTAAGCAATTTGCCCAGACTGGCGCCCCATAAAGCGCCATCGAGCGGGCAACCCCCATGAAGAGGCGCCGGACACTCGCCTTCGGTCCTCCCAAGTTCGGGAGGAGCCGCCCTAAAGCAGCCGCAGCTGCACAGACTCTGGGCCCCAATCGGTCAAAGTGGGGGTCGAAGGTCCACCTGCCATCGAGCACCAGCCCGAGATAGCGCATGGTGGACCCGATGTTGATTCGAACCCCCCCGACGACGATGTGGGACCCAGCAGGTGGCGCTTTCCGGGGCCCGTGAAAGAAGAGGGCCTCGGATTTGGATAGCGCCACCTCCAAACCTAGAGCGCGGATGCGCCCGACCATGTGGGCCACTCCGGCCGTGGCGAGCAGGGACGCCTCGCGATGTGTTTTCCCCCGGGCCAACACGAGTGTGTCGTCAGCGTAACAAACGACGCTGACGCCCGGGAGAGTGGCGCCCCGCAAGGCCCAATCGTAGCCGATGTTCCACAGGAGAGGTCCGAGGACCGACCCCTGCGGAACACCGCAAGTCACCTCCTTGGTGACCAGTCCGCCACGGCCTTCGTAGACCACGGCCCGGTTGGCCAAATAGGCCCCGACTACACGCTGCAGGTATGCAGGCACTCCGTGAAATTGGAGCGCCGCCGCAATGCAACTCCATGGCAGGGTGTTGAAGGCATTGGCGATGTCTAGAGACACCGCCAACAACACCCCGCCGCCCGATACTGTCTGGTCCGAGAGGGCCTTGACGCGCAGGATCGCGTCAACGGTCGAGCGACCCCCCCGGAATCCGAACTGGTTGTCGGACAGATCGGGCCCTAAACCTAACCTAACCTTTTTTTTTTTTTTTTTTTTTTTTTTTTTTTTTTTTTTTTTTTTTTTTTTTAACGTGAGGGAAATGCGTTACGCATTCCCCGCCGCTGGGAGGCGACGGGGGTATGTGGGACTCTCCCCCGTGAACCCAATAAGATCCACAGGGGCATACCCACTAAAAACCTCACACTTTGCCTGCATCAGCGCATAATCGGCGGGGAGGCGGGGTCGCTATAGCATTCTACCGCCAACCCCGCCAGCGCTATCCGCCCTGTAAAGGGGCGGATTCTTCTCTCCCCCCTATGTAGAGGTAGGGGGGTACAGGACTTTCAGTGCAGGGGCCAGTGCAATGCAGAGGTGGGTCTCCCAACCCAGCCTCCGCGGGCCTCTGCTCAGCAAGGCAACGGGGCTCCGTCACCTCGCTGACCCTTTGGCGCATGGGTGCGCGACATCAGACGGAGAGGTGGGCCACATCAGGAAGACATGGGCACCACCTCCCCACCCGTGGCAGCTGGAGCAGGGGTCGACCGCGAAACTGCGGCCTTCCCCGTACCCTTTCGAGGCACGCGAGCCCCACAGGGCTTGGTGCCGATCGGGTGGTCGGCCTTTAGACCCGCGGCAGCACAGGCTGTGCAATGCGGGTCCCTGGCACATAACTTGGCCAGGTGGCCGACCTCGCCGCAGCGGTAGCACTGCGTGCGGCGATCCACCTCGGACGTGCAGACGTGCTGCACGTGCCCGTTGAGTAGGCAGCGGAAGCAGCGGGTGGGTCTGGCCTCCAGCAGTTTCACCTGCGCCGAGACCCATCCCACTAGCAGCCTACCCTGAGCCACCTTTTTGGCCGCTGCCACAGGGCAGCGCACCCATACGCTGCCAAGGCCGGAGGGGGTTCTTCGCACCTCCCCCGCCTTGACCTCGCCGACCGTGCAGCCACCCGTACGGGCTACTGCGGCCGCGACACTCTCGGACGTCGCGCAGTCGTCCAGGCCAGAAATGCGCATTTCTGCGCACTTGGTGGGCCTGGAGACCCGGACGTCCTCGGCACCCAGTGCCTCCCTCAACTTTGCGGCGAGGGCGTCAGCCTTCTCGCCGCTTTCCGCCCCCGGTAACTCGAAGATGCGGGCACCGGACACCGCCTGCCTGAATCGCAGGTCGGTGATGCCGATGTCCGCAAGGGGCACCTTGTCCATGGCCGTGGCGAGGACCGCCGCGTAGGACAGGCCACGCTCCACCGCGCCCGGCTGCAGCGTGATGACTACAGCCGATGAGCGCGGCGCGCGCAGCCTCGGTGCCCTCTTCTTCTTAGGCGCCTTCTTAGGCGCCTTCTTCGATTGGCCCTTTTTGGGGCCACCCGAGGGCTTGTTGGGTGCCTCGGGCTTCTTCTTCTTCCCCCTCTTGGCCACCGTGGACCAGCCTTCCTCCGTTAGGATTGGGCTGGCAGAGGTGGTGGCCTCAGGGGCGTCCGTCGCTGCCGATGTCGAAGGCTGCGGCTGATCCGCAACCTTCCTCTTCTTGGGCTTCTTGGAAGCGTCGGCCTGCGCTGCAACCGCTTGAGCAGGCTTCTTCGCCGCTGGCAGACTCACGGCGGGTGCCGAAGAGTCCGCGCGCTTCCGGTCGGCCGCAAGAGGAGGGCGCAACCGCGGCTCTGGGAGCAGCCGGTCGTCCATCGCGGCGAACTGCGCGCTCACCATGGTGCCGACCTGGCCCAGGATGTTGCGCGTCAGCACTTCGGCGTCCAGCGTAGAGGGGGGCGCCCTCGCAGCAGCAGCGGCCTCGGCCGCGCCCTGCTGCTTCGCCATTTGCAGGACCTCCCGGCGAAGATCCTGGAGGTCCTTGCTTAGACGGTCGTTGTCCGTCTTCAGCTGTTTGCAGGTGTCCTGCAGCAGCGCATTCTCCTCAGAGATGGTGCGCTTGCCGAGGAGTTCTACGTCGGCGCTGATTCGTGCAACAGCCTCTTTGAGGATGTGCACGAACTCCCCCTTCAGGTTGCGCGACTTTTGCGCAACCTTTCGGACTATGTTTAGTCGCTCCGCAATGGACTCCTTAATGCGAGACGCCGTCCTCTCGCAGGCGCTCGAGCCGGAATCCTCGGTGTCCCGGTCCTGGGCATGCTCCCGTGCGATGTCCTTATGGACGGAGATCGCGACCCAGTTGCGGACCTCCTCTTCGTTGTCCGCCTGAAATTGGCGGACATACGCGGCCCTCAGCTCGGCTTGGGCCTTGGCCGCACCGACATATTTGCCGGTGGTTGGCGGTCGGCCCCTGCCTCGCTTGGATGCGCTCCCGGAGCGCGATCCCGAAGCCGGCCTCGAGTCGCCCTCAGGCGATTGCGAAGCCGCTCGCGGCCGTTTCCGGTAGCTCTTGTCTACCGCCCCGACCGCGAGCTCTTCCGTGCTCATAAGGCTTGACGCGTCACCGTCCGAAGTCGGCTCCGCGTCAGCTTCTGAGCCCGATCTGCTCAGATTCACTCTGCTCGGACGAGCAGATGAGTGGCGTTGGTTGCCCCCCCCAGAATACGAGGGGCAGACGGGTCCCGAAGGGCCCGCAGAGGATTCCCCAGCCGCGGAGCGGCCGGTACCTCCCTGGGGTAGTTTCTTTTTTCCAGGCGCCATCATGAGTTTGGTTTTCCTTTTTTATTAATCAGGGGTCAGGTCCCCTGAGACGTCCTCGGGACGGGGTTCGCCCCCGCCATCCAGCCCACGGCCGGACGTCAAAACTCGAGCTTGGGGTGATTTTATAGTGTTTTCTTCACGCGGCCCCCAGCCAATAAAGGCAAGAGACCCCCGTCCCTGTCCCAAAAAGAACAGGATTACGGGTTCGGCCGGCGGTGGCCAACTGCCATGCCCGACTGCCACTCTCGTGAACAGCCGGACCCGCCGCCCGCGCTCGCAACCACCTCCCCTTCCAGAAGGAGAGGAGAAAGCAAGCACTCCGCCGTCGCCGCTGCTCGGAATAAGTCCGAGACGCCGACCGGCACTCCGCACCTCGCAAAACCGCAAAGTGCGGACCAACAACGACGGTGACCACAGGGTCGCCGCCCGGCCAGACAAAAGGCGTCTGACCAGACCCGCCGCTATGATCGCTTCTCGCGAGAAAAGCGATCCCATCTCAGCCGGTCGCTTGTCCGCATCCCAGTCACGTCTGAAAACAGACGCGTACCGGGAGCGAACTTCCCCACCCCCCAGCGACCGACTATGACCGCTCCTCAATGAATGAGGAGCGATCCCACGTGTCTGGTTTTGGTCCGCGCCGGTAAAACCGGTACCGCGCATATCTGCACGGCATTCCCCTATCCGCCACCCGGGGACGCGCCCGGTCCGAGACCAGAAAACTCGGCCAGCCGAAGCTGCCGGGAAACCTAACCTAACCTTTTTTTTTTTTTTTTTTTAACGTGAGGAAATGCGTTACGCATTCCCCGCCGCTGGGAGGCGACGGGGATATGTGGGACTCTCCCCCGAACCCAATAAGATCCAGGGGCCTACCCACTAAAACCTCACCTGCCTGCTCTGCGCTTTGGATGGCGGGGAGGCGGGATCGCTGCAGCATTCTACCGCCAACCCCGCCAGCGCTGTCCGCCCTGTAAAGAGGGGCGGACACTCCTTGGTGCCCCCTTGTATAGGAGGGGGCTGCAGGACTTCAGCGGAGGCCCTTTTGAGTGCGGAGTTGGGTCTCCCAACCCAAGCTCCGCAGGCCTCCTGTGGCAGGGGACTGTGGAAATCCCCTGCACCTCTTCAGTGTGCGCATGGTGCGCACACACGACCCGGGCCTCTGTTGGGCGGGCGGCAGTTCTGCCCTCGTCTGCCGCCCTGAGACCGGGTCTTATGGTGGCTGGAAGAGGGCGTTATCAGCCCTCCCCCGCCGCCGGGGTCTTCGGGCGCGGATCGGGAGCACGGAGTTGAGTTCCCGCTCCCTTTCCGCGGCCTCTTTGAGCGCCATCACTTCTTCGCAGAAGTCTGCGATGGCGCTCCAGGACCCCTCACTCCCTACCATCTCTTCGATGATAACTGGGAGCGAGAGGTCCGACCCCACTTCCGCAACGAGTGTCCGGCGCTGCACAGCCCAAGCAGGACAATGCTCGAGCGTGTGCTGCGCCGTGTCCTCGTTGCCCCCACAGTGGTGGCAGGAGGTCGACTCCTCCCTGCCAGCCACTCGACACAGGTAACTGCCGAAGCAGCCATGCCCCGACAGTACCTGCGTCAGCCGAAACGTGAGTGTCCCGTGACGTCTGCCCAACCACCTCAGAATCTGGGAGCGGACGGCCTGGATCGTACGATGTCCCGCCGTCGGGCGGGACAACCTGGCCGCCCACTCCAGCTCGAGGGCTCTACGGAGCTCCCTGAGGTGCCGTTCAACGGCTCTGGGCGGAGGCCCATTGCCGCGACTCGCCTGCTCCTTGCGCCAGTAATAGGCGTCCGCAAGGGCTCTGGCCTCCAGGTCCCACGGTATGGATCCGGCTAACAGACAAGCTGCTTCGCCGGATACCGTGCGGTAACCGCGGATGACCCGGATGGCCATTACGCGCTGCGGCCGCCGCAAGAAAGCGGCGCCGCGCGGCGTCAGACACTCCGCCCAGACCGGTGCTCCGTAGAGCGCCATCGACCGGGCTACGCCCATGAACAGACGTCGGACACTCTGTTTCGGCCCACCCAAATTCGGCAGCAGCCGCCCCAAGGCGGCCGCCGCTGCGGCCACTCTGGGCCCCAATCTCTCGAAGTGGGGGTTGAAGGTCCACCTGCCGTCGAGCAATAGCCCGAGATACCGCATGGTGGACCCTACGTTGATAGTAACCCCCCCAACGATGATGTGGGACCCAGCGGGTGGAGCTTTCCGAGGCCCATGGAAAAAGAGGGCCTCGGATTTCGGCAGCGCCACCTCCAAACCGAGGGCGCGAATGCGCCCCACCACGTGGGCCACTCCGGCCGTGGCGAGCAGAGACGCCTCCCTGTGTGTTTTCCCCCGGGACAGCACCAGTGTGTCGTCAGCGTAACACACCAGGCTGACACCCGGGAGAGTGGCGCCTCGCAGGACCCAATCGTATCCGATGTTCCACAGGAGAGGTCCGAGGACTGACCCCTGTGGAACACCGCACGTCACCTGCTTGGTGACCAGCCCGCCACGACCTTCGTATGCAACCACACGATTGCCCAGATAGGCCCCGACTACCCGACGCAGGTACTCCGGCACTCCATGATATCGGAGCGCCTCGGTGATGACGCTCCACGGCAGAGTGTTGAAGGCGTTGGCGATGTCAAGAGACACCGCCAACAACACCCCGCCACCCGACACTGCCTCGTCCGAGAGGGTCTTGACACGTAAGATCGCGTCGATGGTCGATCGACCCCCTCGGAAACCGAACTGATGTTCGGACAGGTCGGGCCCTACCCTCGTCAGGTGCTTGACGAGGCGGACGGCGAGAATTCGCTCGAACAGCTTTCCCACCTCGCCAAGCAACACGATCGGCCGGTATGCGGATGGAGCATCAACCGGACGCCCCTCCTTCCGGAGCAGTACCAGCCTGCCTGCCTTCCACAGCTGTGGGAACTCTCCGCGTTGCAGGCAGGCGTCGAACAGCGTCAGCAGTCGGGGCCTTAGGGCCTTCAGTGCCAGGGCCAACACTCGGCCCGGCACGCCATCTGGTCCAGGGGCGGTGTTCTTCGCTTTGAGGCGAAGCACAGCCGCCCCCAGTTCCGCGGTTGAAACCGCCGGCACCTCGTCGTCCCCCCCGGCTACGTTTGAGCGCATAGGCGGGGGGGGGTGGTGCGTCCTCGTTGGGAAGAGGGTCGTCGTCACCGTCTCCAGGAACATGGGCTCCAGCGTCTGGGTCAGTGGAGGCGCCCAAGGGCGGAGTTTGCCCCGTACCAACTGGTATGGGCGCCCCCATGGGTCGGCGTTGAGGGTGGACAGCTGTTCCTTCCTCGCCGCATCTTTGGCCCGACTGATAGCCAGTTGGAGGGACCGTCTGGCCCCTCTGTAGGCATCATACAGCCGGGCCTCCAGCTCGCGGTCTGTGCGGCGTCTTCGGCGCTGGCGCACGTACTCGCGCCTGAGCGCTGCGCACGATACGCGCAGCTCCGCCAGTTCAGCCGTCCACCACAAACCTAACCTAACCTTTTTTTTTTTTTTTTTTTTTTTTTTTTTTAACGTGAGGGAAATGCATTACGCATTCCCCGCCGCTGGGAGGCGACGGGGATATGTGGGACTCTCCCCCATGAACCCAATAAGATCCACAGGGGCATACCCACTAAAAACCTCACACATTGCCTGCATCAGCGCATAATCGGCGGGGAGGCGGGGTCGCTATAGCATTCTACCGCCAACCCCGCCAGCGCTATCCGCCCTGTAAAGGGGCGGATTCTTCTCTCCCCCCTATGTAGAGGTAGGGGGGTACAGGACTTTCAGTGCAGAGGCCAGTGCAATGCAGAGGTGGGTCTCCCAACCCAGCCTCCGCGGGCCTCTGCTCAGCAAGGCAACGGGGCTCCGTCACCTCGCTGACCCTTTGGCGCATGGGTGCGCGACATCAGACGGAGAGGTGGGCCACATCAGGAAGACATGGGCACCACCTCCCCACCCGTGGCAGCTGGAGCAGGGGTCGACCGCGAAACTGCGGCCTTCCCCGTACCCTTTCGAGGCACGCGAGCCCCACAGGGCTTGGTGCCGATCGGGTGGTCGGCCTTTAGACCCGCGGCAGCACAGGCTGTGCAATGCGGGTCCCTGGCACACAACTTGGCCAGGTGGCCGACCTCGCCGCAGCGGTAGCACTGCGTGCGGCGATCCACCTCGGACGTGCAGACGTGCTGCACGTGCCCATTGAGTAGGCAGCGGAAGCAGCGGGTGGGTCTGGCCTCCAGCAGTTTGACCTGCGCCGAGACCCATCCCACTAGCAGCCTACCCTGAGCCACCTTTTTGGCCGCTGCCACAGGGCAGCGCACCCATACGCTGCCAAGGCCGGAGGGGGTTCTTCGCACCTCCCCCGCCTTGACCTCGCCGACCGTGCAGCCACCCGTACGGGCTACTGCGGCCGCGACACTCTCGGACGTCGCGCAGTCGTCCAGGCCAGAAATGCGCATTTCTGCGCACTTGGTGGGCCTGGAGACCCGGACGTCCTCGGCACCCAGTGCCTCTCGCAACTTTGCGGCGAGGGCGTCAGCCTTCTCGCCGCTTTCCGCCCCCGGTAACTCGAAGATGCGGGCACCGGACACCGCCTGCCTGAATCGCAGGTCGGTGATGCCGATGTCCGCAAGGGGCACCTTGTCCATGGCCGTGGCGAGGACCGCCGCGTAGGACAGGCCACGCTCCACCGCGCCCGGCTGCAGCGTGATGACTACAGCCGATGAGCGCGGCGCGCGCAGCCTCGGTGCCCTCTTCTTCTTAGGCAACTTCTTAGGCGCCTTCTTCGATTGGCCCTTTTTGGGGCCACCCGAGGGCTTGTTGGGTGCCTCGGGCTTCTTCTTCTTCCCCCTCTTGGCCACCGTGGACCAGCCTTCCTCCGTTAGGATTGGGCTGGCAGAGGTGGTGGCCTCAGGGGCGTCCGTCGCTGCCGATGTCGAAGGCTGCGGCTGATCCGCAACCTTCCTCTTCTTGGGCTTCTTGGAAGCGTCGGCCTGCGCTGCAACCGCTTGAGCAGGCTTCTTCGCCGCTGGCAGACTCACGGCGGGTGCCGAAGAGTCCGCGCGCTTCCGGTCGGCCGCAAGAGGAGGGCGCAACCGCGGCTCTGGGAGCAGCCGGTCGTCCATCGCGGCGAACTGCGCGCTCACCATGGTACCGACCTGGCCCAGGATGTTGCGCGTCAGCACTTCGGCGTCCAGCGTAGAGGGGGGCGCCCTCGCAGCAGCGGCGGCCTCGGCCGCGCCCTGCTGCTTCGCCATTTGCAGGACCTCCCGGCGAAGATCCTGAAGGTCTTTGCTGAGGCGGTCATTATCCGCCTTCAGCTGCTTGCAGGCGTCCTGCAGCAGCGCATTCTCCTCGGAGATGGTGCGCTTGCCGAGGAGTTCCACATCGGCGCTGATTCGTGTCACAGCCTCTTTGAGGATGTGCACGAACTCCCCCTTCAGGTTGCGCGACTTTTGCGCAACCTTTCGGACTATATTAAGTCTCTCGCCGATGGACTCCTTGATGCGCGACGCCGTCCTCTCGCAGGCGCTCGTGCCGGAATCGTCAGAGTCCCGGTCCTGGGCACGTTCCCGTACGATGTCCTTGTGAACGGAGATCTCGACCCAGTTGCGGATCTCCTCTTCGTTGGCCTCCTTGGCCTGTCGGACATACGCGGCCCTCAGCTCGGCTTGGGCCTTGGCCGCACCGACATATTTGCCGGTGGTTGGCGGTCGGCCCCTGCCTCGCTTGGATGCGCTCCCGGAGCGCGATCCCGAAGCCGGCCTCGAGTCGCCCTCAGGCGATTGCGAAGCCGCTCGCGGCCGTTTCCGGTAGCTCTTGTCTACCGCCCCGACCGCGAGCTCTTCCGTGCTCATAAGGCTTGACGCGTCGCCGTCCGAAGTCGGCTCCGCGTCAGCTTCTGAGCCCGATCTGCTCAAATTCACTCTGCTCGGACGAGCAGATGAGTGGCGTTGGTTGCCCCCCCCAGAATACGAGGGGCAGACGGGTCCCGAAGGGCCCGCAGAGGATTCCCCAGCCGCGGAGCGGCCGGTACCTCCCTGGGGTAGTTTCTTTTTGCCAGGCGCCATTTCATTGATTTTTTCCTTTTTTATTAATCAGGGGTCAGGTCCCCTGAGACGTCCTCGGGACGGGGTTCGCCCCCGCCATCCAGCCCACGGCCGGACGTCAAAACTCGAGCTTGGGGTGATTTTATAGTGTTTTCTTCACGCGGCCCCCAGCCAATAAAGGCAAGAGACCCCCATCCCTGTCCCAAAAAGAACAGGATTACGGGTTCGGCCGGCGGTGGCCAACTGCCATGCCCGACTGCCACTCTCGTGAACAGCCGGACCCGCCGCCCGCGCTCGCAACCACCTCCCCCTCCAGAAGGAGAGGAGAAAGCAAGCACTCCGCCGTCGCCGCTGCTCGGAATAAGTCCGAGACGCCGACCGGCACTCCGCACCTCGCAAAACCGCAAAGTGCGGACCAACAACGACGGTGACCACAGGGTCGCCGCCCGGCCAGACAAAAGGCGTCTGACCAGACCCGCCGCTATGATCGCTTCTCGCGAGAAAAGCGATCCCAACTCAGCCGGTCGCTTGTCCGCATCCCAGTCACGTCTGAAAACAGACGCGTACCGGGAGCGAACTTCCCCACCCCCCAGCGACCGACTATGACCGCTCCTCAATGAATGAGGAGCGATCCCACGTGTCTGGTTTTGGTCCGCGCCGGTAAAACCGGTACCGCGCATATCTGCACGGCATTCCCCTATCCGCCACCCGGGGACGCGTCCGGTCCGAGACCAGAAAACTCGGCCAGCCGAAGCTGCCGGGAAACCTAACCTAACCTTTTTTTTTTTTTTTTTTTTTTTTTATAACGTGAGGAAATGCGTTACGCATTCCCCGCCGCTGGGAGGCGACGGGGATATGTGGGACTCTCCCCCGAACCCAATGAGATCCAGGGGCCTACCCACTAAAACCTCACCTGCCTGCTCTGCGCTTTGGATGGCGGGGAGGCGGGATCGCTGCAGCATTCTACCGCCAACCCCGCCAGCGCTGTCCGCCCTGTAGAGAGGGGCGGACACTCCTTGGTGCCCCCTTGTATAGGAGGGGGCTGCAGGACTTCAGCGGAGGCCTTTTGAGTGCGGAGTTGGGTCTCCCAACCCAAGCTCCGCAGGCCTCCTGTGGCAGGGGACTGTGGATGTCCCCTGCACCTCTTCAGTGTGCGCACGGTGCACGGTGCGCACACACGACCCGGGCCTCTGTTAGGCGGGCGGCAGTTCTGCCCTTGTCTGCCGCCCTGAGACCGGGTCTTATGGCGGCTGGAAGAGGGCGTTGTCTGCCCTTCCCCGCCGCCGGGGTCTTCGGGCGCGGATCGGGAGCACGGAGTTGAGTTCCCGCTCCCTTTCCGCGGCCTCTTTGAGCGCCATCACTTCTTCACAGAAGTCTGCGATGGCGCTCCAGGACCCCTCACTCCCTACCATCTCTTCGATGATAACTGGGAGCGAGAGGTCCGACCCCACTTCCGCAACGAGTGTCCGGCGCTGCACAGCCCAAGCAGGACAATGCTCGAGCGTGTGCTGCGCCGTGTCCTCGTTGCCCCCACAGTGGTGGCAGGAGGTAGACTCCTCCCTGCCAGCCACTCGACACAGGTAACTGCCGAAGCAACCATGCCCCGACAGTACCTGCGTCAGCCGAAACGTGAGTGTCCCGTGACGTCTGCCCAACCACCTCAGGATCTGGGAGCGGACGGCCTGGATCGTACGATGTCCCGCCGTCGGGCGGGCCAACCTGGCCGCCCACTCCAGCTCGAGGGCTCTACGGAGCTCCCTGAGGTGCCGTACAACGGCTCTGGGCGGAGGCCCATCGCCGCGACTCGCCTGCTCCTTGCGCCAGTAATAGGCGTCCGCAAGGGCTCTGGCCTCCAGGTCCCACGGCATGGATCCGGCTAGCAGACACGCTGCTTCGCCGGATACCGTGCGGTAGCCGCGGATGACCCGGATGGCCATTACGCGCTGCGGCCGCCGCAAGAAAGCGGCGCCGCGCGGCGTCAGACACTCCGCCCAGATCGGTGCTCCGTAGAGCGCCATCGACCGGGCTACGCCCATGTACAGACGTCGGACACTCTGTTTCGGCCCACCCAAATTCGGCAGCAGCCGCCCCAAGGCGGCCGCCGCTGCGGCCACTCTGGGCCCCAATCGCTCGAAGTGGGGGTTGAAGGTCCACCTGCCGTCGAGCAACAGCCCGAGATATCGCATGGTGGACCCTACGTTGATAGTAACCCCCCCAACGATGATGTGGGACCCAGCGGGTGGCGCTTTCCGAGGCCCATGGAAAAAGAGGGCCTCGGATTTTGGCAGCGCCACCTCCAAACCGAGGGCGCGAATGCGCCCCACCACGTGGGCCACTCCGGCCGTGGCGAGCAGAGACGCCTCCCTGTGTGTTTTCCCCCGGGACAGCACCAGTGTGTCGTCAGCGTAACACACCAGGCTGACACCCGGGAGAGTGGCGCCTCGCAGGACCCAATCGTACCCGATGTTCCACAGGAGAGGTCCGAGGACTGACCCCTGTGGAACACCGCACGTCACCTGCTTGGTGACCAGCCCGCCACGACCTTCGTAGGCAACCACTCTGTTGCCCAGATAGGCCCCGACTACCCGACGCAGGTACTCCGGCACTCCATGATATCGGAGCGCCTCGGTGATGACACTCCACGGCAGAGTGTTGAAGGCGTTGGCGATGTCAAGAGACACCGCCAACAACACCCCGCCGCCCGACACTGCCTCGTCCGAGAGGGTCTTGACACGCAAGATCGCGTCAATGGTCGATCGACCCCCTCGGAAACCGAACTGGTGTTCGGACAGGTCGGGCCCTACCCTCGTCAGGTGCTTGACGAGGCGGACGGCGAGAATTCGCTCGAACAGCTTTCCCACCTCGCCAAGCAACACGATCGGCCGGTATGCGGATGGAGCATCAATCGGACGCCCCTCCTTCCGGAGCAGTACCAGCCTGCCTGCCTTCCACAGCTGTGGAAACTCTCCGCGTTGCAGGCAGGCGTCGAGCAGCGTCAGCAGTCGGGGCCTTAGGGCCTTCAGTGCCAGGGCTAGAACTCGGCCCGGCACGCCATCTGGTCCAGGGGCGGTGTTCTTCGCTTTGAGGCGAAGCACAGCCGCCCCCAGTTCCGCGGTTGATACCGCCGGCACCTCGTCATCCCCCCCGGCTACGTTTGAGCGCATAGGCGGGGGGGGGTGGTGCGTCCTCGTTGGGAAGAGGGTCGTCGTCACCGTCTCCAGGAACATGGGCTCCAGCGTCTGGGTCAGTGGAGGCGCCCAAGGGCGGAGTTTGCCCCGTACCAACTGGTATGGGCGCCCCCATGGGTCGGCGTTGAGGGTGGACAGCTGTTCTTTCCGCGCCGCATCCTTGGCCCGACTGATGGCCAGTTGGAGGGACCGTCTGGCCCCTCTGTAGGCATCATACAGCCGGGCCTCCAGCTCGCGGTCTGTGCGGCGTCTTCGGCGCTGGCGCACGTACTCGCGCCTGAGCGCTGCGCACGATACGCGCAGCTCCGCCAGTTCAGCCGTCCACCAATACACCTGACGTCGCGAAGGCCGCGACTTGGCCCGGGGCATCGCACTGTCGCAGATGTTGGACAGTGCATCCCGGAACCAAGCCGCCTCCTCATCAACCCCCGCGAAAACCTAACCTTTTTTTTTTTTTTTTTTTTTTTTAACGTGAGGAAATGCGTTACGCATTCCCCGCCGCTGGGAGGCGACGGGGATATGTGGGACTCTCCCCCGAACCCAATAAGATCCAGGGGCCTACCCACTAAAAAAAAACGAAAACCTAACCTAACCTAACCTAACCTAACCTAACCCATCGATTTTTCGGATACTTGTATTTGTCCCAGTGAGTCTGTAAATGTCTCTAAAATTCGACCGATTTATGGTCTTTCATATTCCACAAACCAAATTGACCCCCCTCTAATATTTACAGAATTATTCAAAATTTTATGTTTTTAAAAGGTCGTCCAAATAGATTAAAACTTTTAAAATTCAAAATCTTTGACAGACTATAAATATATATTTGTTTAGTGTTCTTCAAAAATATATATGACCGGTATCTGGCGTTTTACCTATATATACTATATACAACATATATAAAACTTAAATTATTAATTAATATAACATTATTGGAGACTTGATGGAAAGTCGTCTAAATAGACAAAATTTTTCTAAAATCGAAACTCGCCCAAACTAGATTAGATTACTGCCGTTAGCAGCTTTAAATATTCCGACGTGTTGAAACCAGCTTTTACACAAAGCAAACATATATATATATACACAATTAGACATTTACAGGCAAACAAACATTTAATGTTGTTATAACAAACATTGACGAAACTTGACGCTATTTAATATACATTGCTGCGTGTTCACGCAATCATTGTCTTGTTTACCTACGCCTATTGGCACTATATGACTGACTGAATTCACCTATACATGAATTCAAATCAACTAACAAACAAACAAACACACACTGAAGGACCTATATATACACCTTTACATTCTTTTTATACAGGTATCTGACTAAACCGAAAACTTTTAAAATTAATCATCTACACAAAGTCTATTGACACTCCGGCCTTTACACCGGAGACTAGCAAAACCCCCTGACGTCTATTGACACCCGGCCTTTACACCGGGAAAATATTAATTGTATAAAACGACCTAACCTAACGATGTTTGGCTACAGAACTCCCGCGAAAAAGCCCTGCGAAACGGACTCACAATCCCCGACACAGAATAACATACCAAGTCCGACAACGACACGTAACGTGAGACGAAGTATCGGGGAATGGGAGTCCGGCAACCAGGCGGCTAACCCCAACCCTTCTCCCCCAATGCCTAGTACAGCCCCGGCGGCACCCTCTAAGCCAAAACCGAAACTCGTGCAGCCCCAGGAGGGGAAACCACCGACCCGAAGAGTCTCGGTAGAGGCTTCAGGTTGCTCACCGAAAAATCTTCTCCCCGCAAGCAGATTGGACGAGGCAAGAGCGTGCCACAACAGGGCAAAGCTATGCCTATCAAACTCCAGGAACCTGAAAACAGATTTAAAGGAAGGTATAACACAAGCTGTAGAGCGACTGTTCAAAATTGTAAAGGAAGCGGAAGCGGATTTGACAAAGGAAAGAAAGGGAAGGGGAGGAGGATCAAAACAGAAATCAAAGGAGGAGGAAATTGACCCTGTGGCTCAGAAAAGGACAGAAAATGAAAACGAAAGTCAAATTATATTAGAGAAAATTGAGGAAAATGCAAAGCTACTAAGGGAAAATGGAAGGAGAATCCAGGATTTGAAGGAAGTAATAGAAAGTCAAAAGGAAATAATGGAGAAAGTAACGTACGCGAGTGCTGTGACTGCGGGGAGGGGCGCGAGACGGACTTCAGAACCGACGGCGCTACACTCCGTAGTCATAACATCCGCGAACGAAGAGGAGACAGGAGAGGACATTCTAGAAAAGGTGAGGAAAGCAGTGGACGCCAAGGAAGGATGGGTGCAAGTTGAACGAGTAAGGAAAGCAAAGGACAGAAAGGTTATTATGGGATGTAAAACGAAAGAGGAAAGGGAGAAAATCAGGGAAAGACTGGAGTCGGCAGGGCAAAACCTCGTCATCGAGGAAGTGAAAAACAAGGATCCGCTCCTGATTCTGAGGGACGTGTTGCTAATACACAGCAACGAGGAAATCCTCAAAGCCCTCAGGAATCAGAACCGGAGCGTCTTTCACGGCCTCGAGGGCGAGGAGGACCTGGTCACTATCAAGTACCGGAAGAAAGCCCGAAACCCCCATAGTAACCACGTTGTCCTGAGCGTCTCCCCCATAATTTGGAGGAGGGCAGTCGACGCTGGAAAGCTGAGAATCGATCTCCAGAATGTGCATGTTTTTGATCAGTCGCCGCTGGTACAGTGCACTCGATGCCTGGGGTACGGGCACAGCAAAAAGCACTGCATAGAATCTAATGATCTATGCAGTCATTGTGGTGGCCCGCACCTCAGGATCGAGTGCCCAAACCGACAGGCGGGCGACGTGCCAGCATGCAAAAACTGCACTCGGGCAAAAATGGAGGATAGTAGGCATAACGCATTTAGTGTCGACTGCCCTATCCGTAAAAGATGGGATGCATTAGCCCGCGCCTCGGTTGCTTACTGCTAAGATTGTGCCCGAGAGAACCCAGCAGTACAAAATCGCGCAAGCTAACCTCCAAAGAAGCCAGCTGGCTACGAATGAGCTGCTATTAGAGGCTAAAACAAACAAGATAGCTATAGCCCTGCTTCAGGAGCCCTATGTTGGAGCGATTAGGAGGATGAGGACTTACCAGGGCGTAAGGGTCTACCAGAGTTCAGCAGCTGGAGAAGGGACTGTCAAAGCAGCAATAGTGGTTTTTGACAAAGAGCTGGACATCATACAGTTCCCACAACTAACCACACACAACATCACAGTGGTAGGAGTCCAAACCAAAGCCTGGAAGATCACGCTGGTGTCCTATTACTTCGAACCGGATCAGCCCATCGAGCCATACCTGGAGCACCTAAGAAAAGTACACCAAGAGACAGGACCAAATAGGTTAATCATTGGAGGCGACGCTAACGCAAAGAGCACCTGGTGGGGCAGCGGAAGTGAGGACTGCAGAGGTACGCAGACACATGGAACCCTGGGTGAGCTGGACCTACATATTCTCAACTGTGGAGATACTCCAACTTTCGACACAATTAGAGGCGGAAGAAGATACTGCAGCCATGTCGATGTTACAGCTTGCTCTATAGACATGCTGGACCTGGTGGAAGGCTGGCGAATAGACGAGAATCTCACGAGTTCGGACCACAACGGCATCATTTTTGGCATCAACCTGAAAAAATCAAAAGGAATTAGAATACACAGAACAACTAGAATTTACAATACAAAAAAAGCGAATTGGAGCCAGTTTCATGAGAAACTGGCTCAAATTTTGCCAGGAAAACAGTTAACAATAAATGATTTAACACAAATAACAAATAAAAACGCACTAGAGAAAACCATAAAGAGATACACACAAACTATAACAGACACATGCAAACAAACAATACCTACAAAAAAGAAAACAGAAACACTTACCTTGCCGTGGTGGACCGAAGAACTCGCAGAGATGAAGAGACTAGTCGCCACCAGGAGACGCAGAATCAGGAACGCAGCGCCAATCCGGAGAAACCTCGTAGTCAGCCTGTACCTGAAACAAAAAGAAGAATATGAGTTAGCAGTTAAAAACGCCCAAGTGGAAAGTTGGAAGGCGTTCTGTGGGAAGCAGGACAAGGAAGGAATATGGGAAGGGATCTACAGGGTGATGGGGAGAACGGTGCAAAGGGAGGAAGACCTGCCATTGGAAAAGGATGGAAGGATACTGGACGCAAAGGGCTCGGCAAAATTACTTGCCGAAACCTTTTATCCAGAGGATCGATGGGACGCCGACGATATGGAACATCGCCAAATTAGAGAACTGGCGGAGAAGGTAAACGACTGGAACCATGATGAGCGACATGATCCACCGTTTACCCAAAGTGAACTCATGAGGTCCATAAAGTCGTTTAACCCCAAAAAAGCTCCAGGAAGCGACGGTCTTACAGCCGATATTTGCGCCCATGCCATCAACTGTGATCCCGACTACATCTTGGCCCTGCTGAACAAGTGCCTGGAGTTCTGCTACTTCCCGGTATGCTGGAAAGAGGCAACGGTAGTAGTGCTCAGGAAACCAGGGAAGGAATCGTACACCGTACCCAAGTCATACAGGCCGATTGGGCTTTTGCCTATCTTGGGGAAGGTGTACGAGAAAATGTTGGTTGCCCGCCTGAAGTTTTACCTATTACCCGGGATCAGTACTCGCCAATACGGCTTTATGCCCCAGCGAAGCACCGAGGACGCCCTCTTTGTCCTCATGCAGCACATCCGCACGAAGCTAGAAGCAAAAAAGATAGTCACTTTAGTATCGTTGGACATCGAGGGGGCTTTCGACAGCGCGTGGTGGCCAGTAATCAAGGTCCGATTGGCTGAGGAAAAGTGCCCGGTAAACTTGAGGCGGGTAATCGGCAGCTACCTCAGCGACAGAGTGGTCAGGGTGAGGTATGCCGGAGAGGAAGTGGTGAGGGAAACCAGCAAAGGATGCGTCCAGGGATCGATAGGAGGGCCGATCCTATGGAATCTGTTGCTGGACCCTCTCCTACAGCAGCTAGAACAAAGGGGTGACTACTGCCAGGCGTTCGCTGATGATGTGGTGATGGTGTTCGATGGCGAGTCAGCCCAAGAGATAGAAGGAAAGGCCAATGCCGCTCTCGAACATGCTCGAACGTGGGGCGCCAAAAACAGGCTAAAATTCGCACCGCACAAAACTTGTGCGATGGTACTTACGCGGAGGCTGAAATATGACGCTCCACGTTTGAGCATGGGAGGAACTGGCATTGAAAACTCAGACGAGATGAAAATCCTTGGGCTCACAATTGACGCGAAACTCACCTTCAATTCTCATCTAGCGAGCGTCTGCAAAAAGGCAGTAGCCATCTACAAGCAACTAGCCAGAACAGCACGAGTCAGTTGGGGACTTCACCCAGAGGTCATAAGACTCATTTATACCGCAGCAGTCGAACCAACAGTGCTCTATGCGGCCAGCGCATGGGCGCCGGCAGCCAATAAAAAAGGAGCGCAGAGGAGCCTAGAAGTGGTCCAAAGGAGCTTCGCTCAAAAACTGTGCAAGGCCTATCGCACAGTCTCCCTGAACTCGGCGCTGGTGCTGGCTGGGGTGCTCCCTCTCGACCTCCGCATCCGAGAGATGGCCGCGCTGTATGAGGCCAAGAAGGGATTACCCCAGTCGGTACTGGGAGACAGGGAGATAGAAAAAATGAGCTCTGCGATAGAGGCTCCACATCCAGCGGAGCTAACAGAACTGGGATTCGGATGCCTGATAGACGAGGAACAATACAACACTCATAAAAATCTAGCAGTTCGCATATTCACTGACGGCAGTAAGATTGAGGGCAGAGTTGGGGCGGCGTTATCAGTATGGAATAATGCCACCGAAACTAAGGCCCTCAAGCTTGCATTGCCGTCGTACAGTACCGTCTATCAGGCAGAACTCCTTGCTCTCCAGAGGGCAGCTAAAGAAGCACTGAAGCAAAAAGGATCCACGATAGGAATCTTCAGTGACTCGATGGCTGCACTCCAAACAGTCACAAACCCCGGTTCCACCCATCCCCTGGCCGTGGAAACAAGAGACACCATCAGACGCTGTAAACTCCAGAACAAGAGTGTCTCCTTGTTCTGGATCAAGGCCCACGCGGGGCTGGAGGGAAATGAGAGGGCAGATGAACTGGCAAAAGAGGCTGCCCTTAAATTGAAGAAAAAGCCAGACTACGAAAAATGCCCGGTCTCATTCGCCAAACGTCAGATTCGCCTGGAGACGCTTGGCGAATGGGACAGGAGGTACGTGTCTGGGGAAACAGCCTCCACCACCAAATTCTTCTTTCCGAGCGCTGGCGACGCGTACAGCACAGTACGTAAAATAGAGCACACGAGCATCACTACGCAGATCCTAACAGGGCATGGTGGGTTCTCCGCATACTTAAATCGCTTTAAGTGTAAGGAGAATCCATCATGCCTGTGTGACACAAACGTCGAGGAGACAGTCCAACATGTGCTGCTGGAGTGTCCAATCTTTGGAAAAGAGAGAAACTCTATCGAACAAATTTTGGAGATGAAGCTAGACAGAGAATCAATTCCACAGATTATGAAAGGGAAAAAGATGAAGAAGTTCCTGGAATTCTCCACAAGATTAGCCGAAATCGTATTAAGAAGAAATAGATAAAAAAAAAAGAAGGATTGAAATACTTACCCTTTACATAAGTATGGAAATCAACTGTATCAAAACAAAACATGATTCACAATGACCTTGACCATGTCAGGGGATACTTTGATTATTTAAAAAAAAAAAAAAAAAAAAAAAAAAAAAACCTAACCTAACCTAACCTAACCTAACCTAACCTAACCTAACCTAACCTAACCTAACCTAACCTTTTTTTTTTTTTTTTTTTTTATCGTGAGGGAAATGCGTTACGCATTCCCCGCCGCTGGGAGGCGACGGGGATATGTGGGACTCTCCCCCATGAACCCAATAAGATCCACAGGGGCATACCCACTAAAAACCTCACACTTTGCCTGCATAAGCGCATAATTGGCGGGGAGGCGGGGTCGCTATAGCATTCTACCGCCAACCCCGCCAGCGCTATCCGCCCTGTAAAGTGGGGCGGATTCTTCGCTCCCCCCTATGTAGAGGTAGGGGGGTACAGGACTTCGGCGCAGAGGCCGTGCAATGCAGAGGTGGGTCTCCCAACCCAGCCTCCGCGGCCTCTGCTCAGCGAGGAGACGCCAAGACCGTCCCCTCACTGTCTCTGTGGCGCATGGGTGCGCGTCACCAGAGGGAGAAGTGGGCCATATCAGACAGACATGGGCACCACCTCCCCACCCGTGGCAGCTGGGGTGGGGGTCGGCCGCAGAGCTGCGGCCTTCCCCTTACCCTTTTGGGGCACGCCAGCCCGACAGGGCTTGGTGCCAATCGGGTGGTCGGCCCGTCGATCCGCAGCAGCACAGGCTGTGCAGTGCGGATCCCTGGCACACGACTTGGCCAGGTGGCCGACCTCGCCGCAGCGGTAGCACTGCGTGCGGCGATCCTCTTTGGACGTGCAGACGTACTGCACGTGCCCGTTTAGTAGGCAGCGGAAGCAGCGGGTGGGTCTGGCCTCCAGCAGTTTTACCTGCGCCGAGACCCATCCCACCAGCAGCCTACCCCGAGCCACCTTATTGGCGGCTGCCACAGGGCAGCGCACCCATGCGCTGCCAAGGCCGGAGGGGGTTCTTCGCACCTCCCCCGCCTTGACCTCGCCGACCGTGCAGCCACCCGTACGGGCTACTGCGGCCGCGACACTCTCGGACGTCGCGCAGTCGTCCAGGCCAGAAATGCGCATTTCTGCGCACTTGGTGGGCCTGGAGACCCGGACGTCCTCGGCACCCAGTGCCTCTCTCAGCTTGGCGGCGAGGGCGTCAGCCTTCTCGCCGCTTTCCGTCCCCGGCAACTCAAAGATGCGGGCACCGGACACCGCCTGCCTGTATCGCAGGTCGGCGATGCCGATGTCCGCAAGGGGCACCTTGTCCATGGCCGTGGCGAGGACGGCCGCGTAGGACAGGCCGCGCTCCACCGCGCCTGGCTGCAGCGTAATCACCACAGCCGACGAGCGCGGCACGCGCAGCCTCGGTGCCCTCTTCCTCTGCGCCTTTTTCGGCGCCTTCTTCTTCTGGCCCTTGTTGCTAGGGCCAGCCGAGGCCTTGTTGGGCGCCTCGGGCTTCTTCTTTTGCCCCTTCTTGACCACCGTGGTCCAGCCCTCCTCCGTTAGGATGGGGCTGGCACGGCCGGTGGCCTCAGGGGCAGCCGACGCCGTAGAGGTTGAAGGCCGCGGAGGCTCCGCGACCCTCTTCCCCTTGGCCCGCTGCTTCTTTCCCTTGACAGGGTCCGAAGCAGCAGGCCGCAGTTTTGCGGCTTTCGCCGCAGGTATGAACTCCACCGGGGTTGGCGGGTCCGCACGTCTCTTGTCCGCCGCAAGCGGCGGACGGGTCCGCTGCTCAGTGGAGAGCTTCGCATCCACCATGGTCCCTACTTGGACCAAGATGTTGCGCGTCAACTCCTCGGCGTCCAGGGGGGGCGCCATCGCAGCAGCGGCGGCCTCAGCCGCGCCCTGCTTCTTCGTGAGCTCCGTCACCTCGCGACGGAGCTTCTTTAATTCTTTGCAGAGGCGCTCGTTTTCGTCCCTCATGCCTACGCACGCCTCTTGGAGCAGGGCCGACTCCTCCGTAACATTACGCCCGGCCAGGAGCTCCACATCTCGGCGGATACGTTTTGCGGATTCGTTCAGAATCCGCACGTATCCGCCCTTAAGGTTGCCGGACTTGGCGGCAACCTTCGAGACCAACTTCAGGCTGTCCTCGACGGACTCCTTCAGGATGACCCCCAACCTGTCTTGGAGGTCGGAGTCATCCGACTCCTCCTCCAGTTGCCGCTTCCGGGCCTCTTCCCTCTTCTTGACAGCGGCTTCGGCGCGGAGGATTTCGTCCTCCGCGTCTTGCTTCCGCTGCTGGTCCTCCGCGGCCTTGAGAGCGGCCTTTAATTCGGCTTGGGCCTTGGCCATACCGACATATTTGCCGGTGGTTGGCGGTCGGCCCCTGCCTCTCTTTGATGCGCTCCCGGAGCGCGATCTCGATGTCGGCCTCGAGTCGCCGTCAGGCGATGGTGAGGCCGTTCGTGGCCGTTTCCGGTAGCCCTTAGCTGCCGCCCCGACCACGAGGTCCTCAGCGCTCGTGAAGACTGACGCGCCGCCGTCCGAAGTCGGCTCCACGTCAGCTTCCGAGCCTCTAGAGCCCGATCTGCTCATTCTCGTGCTGCTCGCAGGAGCAGACGAGTGGCGGTGGTTGCCCCCCCCAGAATACGAGGGGCAGACGGGTCCCGAAGGGCCCGCAGAGGATTCCCCGGCCGCTGAGCGGCCGGTACCTCCCTGGGGTAGTTGTTTTTTACCAGGCGCCATCATGAGTGTTGTTTCCTTTTTTATTAATCAGGGGTCAGGTCCCCTGAGACGTCCTCGGGACGGGGTTCACCCCCGCCATTCAGCCCACGGCCGGACGTCACCAGCTCGAGCTTAGGGTAATTTTAGAGTGTTTTCTTCACGCGGCCCCCAGCCAATAAAGGCAAGAGACCCCCGTCCCTGTCCCAAAAGGAACAGGATTACGGGTTCGGCCGGCGGTGGCCAACTGCCATGCCCGACTGCCACTCTCGTGAACAGCCGGACCCGCCGCCCGCGCTCGTAACCACCTCCCCCTCCAGAAGGAGAGGAGGAAACAAGCACTCCGCCGTCGCCGCTGCTCGGAATAATTCCGAGACGCCGACCGGCACTCCGCACCTCGCAAAACCGCAAAGTGCGGACCTACAACGACGGTGACCAACAGGTCGCCGTCCGGCCAGACAAAAGGCGTCTGACCAGACCCGCCGCTATGATCGCCTCTCTCGCGAGAAGCGATCCCAACTCAGCCGGTCGCTAGTCCGCATCCCAGTCGTGTCTGAAAACAGACACGTACCGGGAGCGAACTTCCCCACCCCCCAGCGACCGACTATGACCACTCCTCAATGAATGAGGAGCGATCCCACGTGTCTGGTTTTGGTCCGCGCCGGTAAAAACCGGTACCGCGCATATCTGCGCGGCGTTCCCCTATCCGCCACCCGGGGACGCGCCCGGTCCGAGACCAGAAAACTCGGCCAGCCGAAGCTGCCGGGAACCTAACCTAACCTTTTTTTTTTTTTTTTTTGTTTAACGTGCGGAAAATGCATTACGCATACCCCGCCGTTGGGAGACGGCGGGGTTATGTGGGACTCCCCCCCATGAACCGAAAAGGCCGGTCCACGAGGGTATACCCACTAAAAACCACACATTGCCTGCTTGGCGCTTTGATGGCGGGGAGGCGGGATCGCTAGAGCACTCTACCGCCAACCCCGCCAGCGCTGTCCGCCCTGAAAAGGGCGGACCTTCGGTGTGTGTGCCCCCCAGAGGACGGAGGGGGCTGCAGGACTTCGGCGGAGGCCAGTGCAATGCAGAGTTGGGTCTCCCAACCCAGTCTCCGCAGGCCTCCGCACAGCGAGGAGTCAGCTAGTCTAACCCCTCGCTGTCTTCTCTTTACGCGCGGCGCCCAGTGTGGCGCGCGCCAACAGACATTAATGGCCCTTAGGCCATTTGCCGTTATGGAGGTTGGAAGAGGGCGTTGTCTGCCCTCCTCCTCCCCCTGGGTCGACGTGCACGGCTTGGGTGAGCGGGGGCAAGCTCCCGCTCTCTTTCAGCCGCCTCTTTGAGCGCCATCACCTCCCCACAAAAGTCTGTGATGGCGCTCCAGGACCTCTCGCTCCCTACCATCTCTTCGATGACAGCCGGAAGCGAGAGGTCCGACCCGATGACTGCGGCGAGGTTTTGGCGCTGCACAGCCCAAGCCGGACATAGCTCGAGCGTGTGCTGCGCCGTGTCCTCGCCGCACGAACAATGGTGGCAGGAGTCGTTCGGCTCCCTGCCAGCAATACGACACAGGTACTTGCCGAAGCAGCCATGCCCCGACAGTACCTGCGTCGTGCGGAACGTTAGCGTCCCGTGGCGTCTCTTCAGCCACTCCGCGAGATGTGGACGGATGGCTTCGATAGTGCGGTGACCGGCCAGTGGCCGGGTAAGCCTGTCCGCCCACTGAAGCTGAAGAATCCCGCGGAGTTCTTCAATGCGCCGCTCGATGGCTCGAGGCGGAAGCCTCTCGCCGCGACTTTCCTGCTCCTTGCGCCAGTAGTATGCGGCCGCAAGAGCTTTGGCGTCCAGGTCCCACGGCATTGACGAGGCCAGCAAACACGCTGCCTCGTACGAGATCGTGCGGTAGCCGCGGATGACCCGGACCGCCATCGCGCGCTGCGGCCGCCGCAAGGAAGCAGCGCCGCGCGGCGTCAGACAGTCCGCCCAAACTGGCGCCCCGTAGAGCGCCATCGAGCGGGCGACCCCCATGAAGAGACGCCGGACACTATTCTTGGGGCCGCCTAGATTGGGCAAGAGACGCCCAAGGGCGGCGGCCGCTGCAGACACTCTGGGCCCCAATCGTGTAAAGTGGGGGTCGAAGGTCCACCTGCCATCGAGCACTAGCCCGAGATAGCGCATGGTGGACCCGATGTTGATGGTGACCCCCCCAACGACGATGTGGGACCCAGCAGGTGGCGCTTTCCGGGGCCCGTGGAAGAACAGGGCCTCGGACTTGGACAGCGCCACCTCCAACCCTAGCGCTTTGATGCGCCCGACCATGTGTGCCACTCCAGCCGTGGCGAGGATGGCAGCTTCGCGGTGCGACCTCCCCCGGGATAGGACGAGTGTGTCGTCAGCGTAGCACACTACGCTGACACCCGGGAGAGTAGCGCCCCGGAGGGCCCAGTCGTAGCCGATGTTCCACAGGAGAGGTCCGAGGACTGACCCCTGTGGAACACCGCAAGTGACGAGCTTCGTCTGAAGCCCGCCACGACCCTCGAACTGCACCTCCCTGTTGGCCAGGTAGGCCCCAACTACGCGCTGCAGGTACTGCGGTACCCCGTGGAATCGGAGCGCCTCCGTTATGCAGCTCCATGGCAGGGTGTTGAAGGCATTGGCTATGTCAAGAGACACAGCCAACAACACCCCGCCGCCCGATACTGCCTGGTCCGAGAGGGCCTTTACGCGTAAGATCGCGTCGACGGTAGAGCGACCCTCCCGGAAACCGAACTGATGGTCCGACAGATCGGGCCCAACCCTCGCTAGGTGCTTGACGAGACGGGCAGCGATGACGCGTTCGAATAGCTTCGCCATCTCGCCAAGCAACACTATCGGCCGGTAAGAGGATGGAGCGTCGACGGGGCGCCCCTCCTTCCGCAGCAGCACCAGCCTGCCTGCCTTCCACAACTGTGGGAACTCTCCGCGCTGCAGGCAGGCGTCGAGAAGTCCGCGTAGTCGAGGCCCTAAGGCCTTCAGTGCCACGGCCAGTGCACGGCCAGGCACACCATCCGGTCCCGGGGCGGTGTTCTTCGCCCTCATGCGAAGCTCTGCCGCCCCTAGCTCCGCAGCCGTTACTGCGGGCACATCGCCCTCGTCATCCCTCGCTGCCTGCGAGTGCATGGGCGGGGGAATATGGTGCGTCCTCGTCGGGAAGAGGGTCGTCGTCACGGTGTCCAGAAACTGGGGGTCCAGGGTCTGGGTCAGCGGGGGCGCCCAAGGGCGGAGTTTGCCACGAACCCACTGGTACGGGCGCCCCCACGGGTTTGCGTTCAGGGTGGCCAGCTGCTCCTCGCGAGCCGCGTCCTTGGCCCGGCCGATCGCCTCTTGAAGGGCCAGCGTGGCCCCTCGGTAGGCGGCGTAAAGCCGGGCTTCCAGAGCGCGGTCGACGGTGCGTCTTCTGCGCTGGCGCGTGTACGCACGCCTGTGCTGGGCGCACGCCACGCGCAGTTGTGACAGCTCAGCTGACCACCAATACACTTGGCGTCGTGAGGGCCGCGACCTGGCCCGGGGCATTGCACTGTCACAGATGTTTGACATAGCGTCCCGGAACCAAGCCGCCTCCTCCTCTACCCCCACGAGCTCAACTGTGTTGCCGACCCAGGCCTGAACGATAGCTGCTTCCTGCAGCATATCTTTGTCCAGCTTCTGGAGCACCCAACGCGGGAAGATCGCGTGTGACGACGACGACGACGTTGCGGGAGTGGAGACGTCAAACCGGATATACCGGTGATCTGATAGTGTCTCCACCCCCTCTAAGACCCTCCAGCCGGTGACCCTACGCGCGACAACTGGACTTGCGAGAGAGACGTCCACAATGGACCCGCCCAGCTGCCGCACGCAAGTGTGCACCGACCCCCGGTTGAGGACGCACAGTCCCACCTCCAACATCCACTCCTCCACGAGCTCGCCTCGTGCGTCGGTGGCGGGGGAACCCCAAGCCGTGGATTTGGCATTGAGGTCCCCGAGAACGATAGTAGGAAGGGGGCGATTCTGCCCAATCAGGGCCCCCAAGTTGTTGAGAAAAACCTCAAACTCTGCAAGGACCCTGTTGGGCGAGAAATACACCCCCACAACGAAGATGTTGTCCGCCACCGCTGCAACGCAGCCCGGACGCTTGGCGACGACCCGTAGAGGAGTCCGCGAGACGAGGGCGACAAGTGCCCCTGGATCACCCACCCAGTTGTCCCTGGGTGGGACGAAGTAGGGCTCCGCAACCGCCGCGATGTCTATCTCCCACTGCGCCATGCTTTGGACCAGAAGGTCTTGGGCCCTGGCGCAGTGGTTAATATTCGCCTGCAGGAATCGGTGGGCCATGTTAATCTTGGGCCATGGGTACCACCGACTCCCCGGCGTTCTCAGCCGAAGTTGGGACTGAGGTCGGCTGCGGAGCAGACTTCATCCCCTTCCCCTTCACTGTCTTGGTCAGGCCACTTTTACATGGCCTGGACCCAATGGAGTGCCCAGCATCAAGCCCGGCAGCCGCACAAGATGTGCAGTGCGGCTGTTGGGAGCACTGCTTGGCCTCGTGGCCTGGCTGTCCGCAGCGGAAGCACTCCTGGCTGCGATCCACAGACTCCCTGCAGTCGGGCTTGATGTGCCCCGTCTTGTGGCAGCGGAAGCATCGCTTCGGGCGGTCCTGGAGCAGCTTCACCTGCGCCGAGACCCACCCGACGAGCAGTCTGCCCCGCGTGACCTTTCGGGCCGCAGCGACAGGGCACCTCACCCAAATGGTGCCCACTCCGGTCTCGGAGTGGCGCACCTCGCCAGCCTTCACGTCGCTCGGCGCACAGCCACCCGCTTTGGCTACAGCGGCGACGACCTCGGCGGTAGTGACCGAGTCATCCAGGCCTTTGATGCGCAGGTCGGCGCATTTGACGGGCCTGGACACCCGGACGTCTTCGGCCTGGAAGGCCTCGCGGATTTTGGCGGCGAGTGCATCAGCCTTCTCGCCGCTCATAGCACCTGGTAGCTCAAAAACGCGAGCTCCTGTTGCCGCCTTCCTATACCTCACCGAGGTAATTCCCACTTGCGGGACCTTTTCTTTGGCCTCCGCAAGCACGGCCGCATACGACAAGCCACGCTCCTCCGCGCCCGGCTGCAACGTGATTATTACAGCCGTTGAGCCCGGAGAGCGTAGCGCCATGTCCTTCTTCGTCGAGGCCTTACGCCCTGCCTTGGGTTGTTGGGCAGGCGCCTTCGGCTTCTTCGCCTTCTTCACCACCGTGGTCCAGCCGTCAGCGTCCGTATTGGCACCCACGGTGGGCTTGGAGGCCGCTTCGGTGGTAGAGGGTGGCTTCTGGGCGTTCCCCTTTTTCCCCTTCTGCTTCCCCTTGGCCGGGGTTGCAGCAGGGGGCTGCTTTGCAGGCTGAGCCTGCGGCTTCGCTGCTCGACCCGACAGTTTTGGCACCTCAGCTGGCTGCTTCGATGCCTGCGCCGACTTCTTGGCGTCCGCAGCAAGCGGTGGCCGCAGGCGAACCTCGTCCTGTCCGGCAAGCTTGGCGTCGACCATGGTCCCGACCGAGATCAAGATCGCGCGCAGCAACTCGTCATAGTCGAGCTGCGGATGGACCGGCTGAACTTGAGTGACGACTGGAGTGACGGGGGAAGCAGAAACGACGGCAGCTGCCTTTTGCAGCTTCGCTTCCACCCGTAGCTCGTCAAACTCCTTGCGGAGCTCAATCATTTCCCGCTGCATGCGGGCGTTATCCGCCTGCAGACGGGCGCACTCCGCTTGCAGGAGCGCAGTCTCTTCAGAGACGGAGCGAGCGCTCAGCGTCTCTACGACTTCCTTTAGGGAGGCCGCCGCTAGGTTAAGGGCACCCTGGAAGGGGCCCTTCAGGTTGCGCGACTTCTTTACGACCTTGAGTATGGTCGCGATACTCTCCTCAGCGCTTAGTTTGACAGCCGACGCTGTTTGGTCGCTCAGCTTGCCGGTGTCAACTACTACCTTTTTAAGGTAGGCCCGGGATTTATGGGCGCGCTGGACTGCCTGAGCTATCTCCTCCTCTTCCGATAGCCGCAGCTCCCTCCCTTTCTCGGCTTTTAATGCCGCTTGCGCAGCCGCCAAACCAACGAACTCGCCAGTAGTCGGCGGCCGTCCTCGTCCTCGCTTTGGGGTATTGCGCCCCGAAAGCGAAGATCTGGTCACCCTCGGCCCAGCCTCGTCACTCGACGATGCCGACTCTCCGGGCCGTGACCGTTTGCGTCGGTAAAATCTCCCGACCTCATCCTGGACCACCACATCCTCCAGGCTCAACATACTCGATGCGGAGTCAGACTCCGCACCCTCCCTCTCGTCTTGGTTTTTGGGTTGTTTAATTGAAAAATCCATACAATTCCCACGAGTATGGGGGAAATAAAAAGTCCACCCAGGCAGTGCCCCCTGTACCTGGGTAAGCGTAATACTACCAGAGAGTCCGCCGGTTCTCTGGAGTGTGTGCGCTCGAAACTGAAGATCCCATCAGCCATCCGTCCCATCGCCGCGCACAAAAACTTAGGATTCGGGGATTTTTTATAGAGGTTTACTCCTCGCAGCCCGGGCAATTAAGCCAAGACCCTCGTTCCTGCCCAAGAGATTTGAGCAGGCTTACGATTTGCACGACGTTGGCATTGCTGCCAGTCCGCCGGCCGCACACGCGGCCACCAGACCCGCCGACTACGCGTCCGTAGACGCCCACGTCTAGTTTTTTATAGAGGTGCTTTCCTCGTAGCTCGTCCCGGCAAGCCGATGCGAGCCCCCGTTCCTCTCAGTGAGGTTTACGGTTTGTCCGACGGTGACCGAAGTCGCCGTCCGGCCAGTCAACACGCGACTGACCGGAACCCGCCGCACCGATCGCTCCTCGCGAGAAGAGCGATCCCACGTGTCTGGTTTTGGTCCGCGCCGGTAAAACCGGTACCGCGCATATCTGCGCGGCATTCCCCTATCCGCCACCTGGGGACGCGCCCGGTCCGAGACCAGAAACTCGACCAGCCGAAGCTGCCGGGAACCTAACCTAACCTAACCTAACCTAACCTAACCCACTAACTGTTATTATTTCGTTCCCTACTGGTTGTATGCACAATTTGAGCTAGTAATAATTGCCAGAACATTGATAATTTTACTAACATAGCTTACTTATCCTTAAAATTTGCAGCATAATTCATTCATTTTTTCTTTTTATCAGTATAATTCATCTATAACTAATTAAGTTCTTAATATTAATTGTTATTTAAAGTATTACCATGTCTCAGAGCTCAGTTACCATCCCATTCAACGTAGGTGAGCTTGTAAACTCCGAAGAGAACGTCACCGCAACAGCAAATAGACTTCTTCAGGAGGCCAAAGCCCAGTTGTTGTTGTCAGGCAATTTAAAGACCTCTATTAAAGAGACTGTGACCAACAGTCTTACAGGGCTGTACAATATAGTGGTCAATCAGTCAGAGACGCGTCAGGCACTACAGCTGGAGCTTGGTAAGCTCAAGCTGCAGTTGAAGGAAGACCTCTTAGATTTGGAAAAGAGGCATAACACTCAACTAGCCGAGCTCACTCTTAATAATATCCCGCTGTCTGGGGCACCTCTTGGAACGCTCCCCTCTGCACCACCCAACGAACTAATGAAACAACTAATTTCCGACCTCCATTTGCACTCTGAGGCAATGGAAAGTTGCAAACGGCACACTGCAGCGCTTAACGACCAACTTCAACAAGCGTCTGCATCACAGTTCGTGGGTGGCCAGGGGCCGTCTTTTGCTGAGGTGGCTTCCCGCCGCGGTCCACCGCAGCCTCTTCACTCGGTCATCATTTCTTCGACTGACGAGAAGGATACGAGTGAGGAGGTTATTAACTCAATCAGGGCAGTCGTCAATGCGAAGAAGGAAGGGGTGAGAGTTGAGCGGCTCAGAAAGGCCAAAGACCAAAAGGTCATTATAGGCTTTAACACGAAGGCTGAGCTCGACAAGGTAAAGGCCAAAATGCAGACAAATAGCAAATTGCACGTTGAGGACATCACAAATAAAGATCCTCTCATTATATTAAAAGACGTACTTTCGTACAACTCCGACGAAGATGTTATTGCTGCCCTCAAAGGACAGAATTTGCATTTGCTTCACGACATTGCACCCTCGGACATCAGAGCTGTCATTAAATACCGCCGGCGTACGCGAAACCCCCATATGGAACACGTCATAGTGCAAGTGTCCCCCTGCGTATGGCAGAGATTTACCGCAACCGGGAAGGTACATATTGATTTGCAGAGAATCCATGTATCCGACCAATCCCCTTTGATCCAGTGTTCTACGTGCCTCGGATATGGACACACGAAGAAATTCTGCAAAGAAAGTTCGCCAGTCTGTAGTCACTGCGGAGAGCAACACCTTCGGTCAAACTGCCCCGCACAGCAAGCTGCGGAAATACCCAAATGCCGTAACTGTGTTCTGGCGAAAAGCAAACAAGTCAATCATAACGCATTTGACTCCGACTGCCCAGTACGCAGAAAATGGGATAGTTTAGCTCGCTCTACTGTAGCTTATTGCTAAAGTTCTCACACGGTCATACAAAGCAATACAAGCAAATCTACAACGCAAGAGAATTGCCACACAAGAGCTACATCAAGAAGCGATAACCAGGAAGATAAGCTTTGCACTCGTTCAAGAACCATATGTGGGTTCGACGGGAGAGCTCAAGCAATACACCGGTACTAGGGTCTTTCAGTGCGATTCGAGCAGAACAGGACCAGTTAAATCAGCAATAGTCATCTATGATAATAACCTCGACGTGCTGATCGACCCGACCATGGTAACCGAGAACATTGTTCCACTGCTCCTCAAAACTGACACCTGGACCATGGGAATAGTATCGGTGTATTTTGAAGGCAACGTGCCACTCGAGCCCTACTTGACACGGCTTACATTGGTATTGGATAAACTACAAACCAAAACCGACAAAATCCTTATTGGAGGCGACGTCAACGCTTGGAGCACCTGGTGGGGAAGCGTAGAGGATGACGACAGAGGTGAAACACTCAGAGGCTTTCTCGATGAACACAATCTCCATATTTTAAATGAAGGATCAGAGCCGACATTTGATACCATTCGTGGTGGAAGAACTTTGACGAGTCACGTGGATGTAACAACGTGCTCCACAGGACTTTTAGGTAAAACAATTGATTGGCAGGTTAATAAATCAATCATTAGTTCGGACCACAACGCTCTCACCTTCTGTGTCAACCTCGACAAACCCATTGATATGAGCAAGGTAACTTCCACTCGTGTTTATAACACGCGAAAGGCGAACTGGTGTCGGTTCACAGAAACTTTCAAAACAACCCTGGAAAATAAAAATATCACAAGCAATAGAATAAAATTAATAGAAAATAGTATACAGTTAGAAAATATAATATATAAATATACTGAGTGTATAAAAGAAGCATGCAATGTAAATATACCTAAAATAAAAAATAATAAAAATTGTACATACTTACCTTGGTGGACCGATGAACTGGAACGCTTGAAGAAAGTGATGAACACGAAGAGGCGAAGAATCCCGAACGCAGCTCCCTCCCGTAGAGACTATGTCGTAGGCGAGTACCTGGAAACAAAGAAAACATATGAAGAAGCAGTTAACAACGCACAGACTGAAAGCTGGAAACAGTTTTGCACTAAGCAGGACAGGGAAAGCCTATGGGATAGTATCTACAGGGTGATCAAGAGTGCCAGTACAAAACACCAAGACCAGCTTCTGGTAAAGGATGGTTTGGTATTAAATTCAGAAGAATCTGCAGAATTACTGGCAAAAACCTTTTTCCCGGAAGACGACCCTTCGTCGGATGATAATACTCACGCAAACATCAGAATACAGGCAGAAGAAATCGCTAATTCCCCGCAAAATACAACAATAGACCCGCCATTCACTGAAGCGGAGCTGAAAAAGACCATTAACGGCTTTAATCCTAAAAAGGCTCCCGGACCTGACGGATTCACGGCAGACATCTGTCGTGCGGCCATATACGCTGAACTGCCGATATTTTTAGAACTCTCAAACAGATGTCTGGCCCTTGGCTATTTTCCCACTCAGTGGAAAGAAGCCTCAGTGGTAGTCCTCAGGAAACCGGGAAGAGAAACTTACACTCAGGCAAAGTCATACAGACCGATAGGCCTCTTATCAGTTCTAGGTAAAGTCCTTGAAAAAATGCTAATAAAACGCATCAGCTGGCACATAAGATCTGAAACCAGCCCTAGACAATACGGCTTTGTCCTGCAAAGATGCACAGAGGATGCCCTTTATGACCTGATGGAGCACGTAAGGTCAACCCTCAAAAATAAACAACTTACAGTAGTTGTATCGTTGGATATTGAAGGGGCGTTCGACAACGCATGGTGGCCTGCGGTCAAATGCCAACTAGACCGCAGAGGGTGTCCAGTCAACCTCCAAAAAGTCGTCAGCAGCTACTTTAGAGACAGGACGGTTGTATTGAACTACGCAGGCGCTTCAGCTCGTAGAACATCCACAAAGGGTTGCGTACAGGGTTCCATTGGCGGACCAACTTTTTGGAATCTCCTTCTGGATCCATTGTTACACGACCTGCATAAAAGAGGCATTTACTGCCAGGCATTTGCAGACGACGTAGTGCTGGTTTTCTCCGGCCAAACATCTAGCCAAATAGAGTCTGTAGCGAATGAAGCTCTTACCCATGTGCTCGAGTGGGGCACCCAGAATAAGCTCAACTTCGCGGCTCATAAAACTCAAGCCATGCTCATCACCAAAAAGCTAAAATTTGACGTCCCACTCGTCCGCATGGGTGGGAGCTTAATACAATACGTCACCCAAATTAAAGTGCTGGGCCTAATAATAGACCATAAACTAACTTTTAATAATCACATTGCCCACATCTGTCGTAAGGCAGCAAATATTTATAAGATGGTCTCACGAACTGCCAAAATCAAGTGGGGCTTAAACCCAGACATTGTTCGAACCATATATTTGGCAGTCATAGAACCAACGATTTTATACGCTGCAAGTGCTTGGGCACCGGCAACAGACAAATTAATGACCCAAAAACAGTTAAACGTTATACAGAGAGGATTCGCCCAAAAAATCTGCAAGGCATACAGAACTGTCTCACTACATGCAGCACTGACACTCACTGGGCTCATTCCTCTAGATATTAGAATTCGCGAAGCGTCACAGTTATATATCCAAAAGAGAGAAGATCTGGCATCTGATGAAGAAATTAGAGTAGTGGAGGATCGTGTCAGCTGGAAAGAAGCTCCACACCCGGCAACGGAACCGGAAATGGACTACGTCGGACTGGGCGAAATGCTGCCCGAAGATATGGAACACCATCAACTCCCAAATACGCAGATTTATACAGACGGTAGCAAAGAACAGGATAAGGTTGGAGCAGCATTCTCGTGCTGGATCGACGGCATTGAAAAGCACACTAAAAAAATGAGGCTGGAGTCATACTGCACGGTCTTTCAGGCAGAACTTTACGCAATTTTGCAAGCTACAGAGTTAGCAATAAGACTCAAACACAACACAGTGGCCGTGCTAAGCGACTCCAGATCTTCACTGGATATTATTAAAAAGCCCGATACCTTCCACCCATTAGCTTTTAAAATCAAGAAAAATATCACCACACTTCGTAATTCTGGATGCAAAATAGAACTTTACTGGATCAAAGCACACGTAGGAATTCCCGGTAACGAACGGGCAGATGATTTGGCAAAGCAAGCAGCAAACTATAACAAATCAGCAGCCAGCTACGATTTGCGTCCCATCTCGCATATCAAACACGAAATCCGCTCAAATTCAATTCAACAATGGAACAACAGATACAAAACAAATTCTACAGCAATAACCACCAAACATTTTTTCCCAGACGTCGACATAGCTTACGGACTAATAAAGAAATTCAAAATTACCCCTACAATGACTCAGGTGTTTACAGGACATGGCGGATTCTCCGCATACTTAGCTCGATTTAAATGTAAAGACGATCCGTCATGCAGCTGTAACCAAACTATAGAAGAAACCATTCTACACTTACTAATAGATTGCCCCAAACACCAAAATATAAGACACGACCTGGAAAATCAGACTGACACGAAACTCACATTAGAAACATTATCTCAACTATTATCAAATAAGAAGTCACGACCATACTTCATCCGTTACTGTACGGAAATCGCAGAAGATGCAATAAGAAGAAATAAAACAAGATAAGATTTCATCTTATCGGATACTATCAAATTTAATTATAATAATAATAAAAAAAAAAAAAAAAAAAAAAAAAAAAAAAAAAAAAAAAAAAGGGAAGAAAATACAAAAAAAAAAAAAAAAAAAAAAAAAAACATTGTTATAACATATATATCTATACATATATAGCCATATTAATTATACCTGTAAATAAATTGATTACGTTGATTACACTAACCGATACTTACAGATCTACAAAATATGAAACCGAAGAAGAAAACATAAATCGTTCAAAATAAATAGAAGAATAAAAACAAAGAAGCAAAATACGAAAAACTAGACTAACAAAGGCTCCGACTACCTCATCGGAGGAGAAAAACGAAACTTAGAAAAAAAATCTATCTATCTATCTATCTATCTATCTATCTATCTATCTATCTATCTATCTATCTATCTATCTATCTATCTATCTATCTATCTATCTATCTATCTATCTATCTATCTATCTATCTATCTATCTATCTATCTATCTATCTATCTATCTATCTATCTATCTATCTATCTATCTATCTATCTATCTATCTATCTATCTATCTATCTATCTATCTATCTATCTATCTATCTATCTATCTATCTATCTATCTATCTATCTATCTATCTATCTATCTATCTATCTATCTATCTATCTATCTATCTATCTATCTATCTATCTATCTATCTATCTATCTATCTATCTATCTATCTATCTATCTATCTATCTATCTATCTATCTATCTATCTATCTATCTATCTATCTATCTATCTATCTATCTATCTATCTATCTATCTATCTATCTATCTATCTATCTATCTATCTATCTATCTATCTATCTATCTATCTATCTATCTATCTATCTATCTATCTATCTATCTATCTATCTATCTATCTATCTATCTATCTATCTATCTATCTATCTATCTATCTATCTATCTATCTATCTATCTATCTATCTATCTATCTATCTATCTATCTATCTATCTATCTATCTATCTATCTATCTATCTATCTATCTATCTATCTATCTATCTATCTATCTATCTATCTATCTATCTATCTATCTATCTATCTATCTATCTATCTATCTATCTATCTATCTATCTATCTATCTATCTATCTATCTATCTATCTATCTATCTATCTATCTATCTATCTATCTATCTATCTATCTATCTATCTATCTATCTATCTATCTATCTATCTATCTATCTATCTATCTATCTATCTATCTATCTATCTATCTATCTATCTATCTATCTATCTATCTATCTATCTATCTATCTATCTATCTATCTATCTATCTATCTATCTATCTATCTATCTATCTATCTATCTATCTATCTATCTATCTATCTATCTATCTATCTATCTATCTATCTATCTATCTATCTATCTATCTATCTATCTATCTATCTATCTATCTATCTATCTATCTATCTATCTATCTATCTATCTATCTATCTATCTATCTATCTATCTATCTATCTATCTATCTATCTATCTATCTATCTATCTATCTATCTATCTATCTATCTATCTATCTATCTATCTATCTATCTATCTATCTATCTATCTATCTATCTATCTATCTATCTATCTATCTATCTATCTATCTATCTATCTATCTATCTATCTATCTATCTATCTATCTATCTATCTATCTATCTATCTATCTATCTATCTATCTATCTATCTATCTATCTATCTATCTATCTATCTATCTATCTATCTATCTATCTATCTATCTATCTATCTATCTATCTATCTATCTATCTATCTATCTATCTATCTATCTATCTATCTATCTATCTATCTATCTATCTATCTATCTATCTATCTATCTATCTATCTATCTATCTATCTATCTATCTATCTATCTATCTATCTATCTATCTATCTATCTATCTATCTATCTATCTATCTATCTATCTATCTATCTATCTATCTATCTATCTATCTATCTATCTATCTATCTATCTATCTATCTATCTATCTATCTATCTATCTATCTATCTATCTATCTATCTATCTATCTATCTATCTATCTATCTATCTATCTATCTATCTATCTATCTATCTATCTATCTATCTATCTATCTATCTATCTATCTATCTATCTATCTATCTATCTATCTATCTATCTATCTATCTATCTATCTATCTATCTATCTATCTATCTATCTATCTATCTATCTATCTATCTATCTATCTATCTATCTATCTATCTATCTATCTATCTATCTATCTATCTATCTATCTATCTATCTATCTATCTATCTATCTATCTATCTATCTATCTATCTATCTATCTATCTATCTATCTATCTATCTATCTATCTATCTATCTATCTATCTATCTATCTATCTATCTATCTATCTATCTATCTATCTATCTATCTATCTATCTATCTATCTATCTATCTATCTATCTATCTATCTATCTATCTATCTATCTATCTATCTATCTATCTATCTATCTATCTATCTATCTATCTATCTATCTATCTATCTATCTATCTATCTATCTATCTATCTATCTATCTATCTATCTATCTATCTATCTATCTATCTATCTATCTATCTATCTATCTATCTATCTATCTATCTATCTATCTATCTATCTATCTATCTATCTATCTATCTATCTATCTATCTATCTATCTATCTATCTATCTATCTATCTATCTATCTATCTATCTATCTATCTATCTATCTATCTATCTATCTATCTATCTATCTATCTATCTATCTATCTATCTATCTATCTATCTATCTATCTATCTATCTATCTATCTATCTATCTATCTATCTATCTATCTATCTATCTATCTATCTATCTATCTATCTATCTATCTATCTATCTATCTATCTATCTATCTATCTATCTATCTATCTATCTATCTATCTATCTATCTATCTATCTATCTATCTATCTATCTATCTATCTATCTATCTATCTATCTATCTATCTATCTATCTATCTATCTATCTATCTATCTATCTATCTATCTATCTATCTATCTATCTATCTATCTATCTATCTATCTATCTATCTATCTATCTATCTATCTATCTATCTATCTATCTATCTATCTATCTATCTATCTATCTATCTATCTATCTATCTATCTATCTATCTATCTATCTATCTATCTATCTATCTATCTATCTATCTATCTATCTATCTATCTATCTATCTATCTATCTATCTATCTATCTATCTATCTATCTATCTATCTATCTATCTATCTATCTATCTATCTATCTATCTATCTATCTATCTATCTATCTATCTATCTATCTATCTATCTATCTATCTATCTATCTATCTATCTATCTATCTATCTATCTATCTATCTATCTATCTATCTATCTATCTATCTATCTATCTATCTATCTATCTATCTATCTATCTATCTATCTATCTATCTATCTATCTATCTATCTATCTATCTATCTATCTATCTATCTATCTATCTATCTATCTATCTATCTATCTATCTATCTATCTATCTATCTATCTATCTATCTATCTATCTATCTATCTATCTATCTATCTATCTATCTATCTATCTATCTATCTATCTATCTATCTATCTATCTATCTATCTATCTATCTATCTATCTATCTATCTATCTATCTATCTATCTATCTATCTATCTATCTATCTATCTATCTATCTATCTATCTATCTATCTATCTATCTATCTATCTATCTATCTATCTATCTATCTATCTATCTATCTATCTATCTATCTATCTATCTATCTATCTATCTATCTATCTATCTATCTATCTATCTATCTATCTATCTATCTATCTATCTATCTATCTATCTATCTATCTATCTATCTATCTATCTATCTATCTATCTATCTATCTATCTATCTATCTATCTATCTATCTATCTATCTATCTATCTATCTATCTATCTATCTATCTATCTATCTATCTATCTATCTATCTATCTATCTATCTATCTATCTATCTATCTATCTATCTATCTATCTATCTATCTATCTATCTATCTATCTATCTATCTATCTATCTATCTATCTATCTATCTATCTATCTATCTATCTATCTATCTATCTATCTATCTATCTATCTATCTATCTATCTATCTATCTATCTATCTATCTATCTATCTATCTATCTATCTATCTATCTATCTATCTATCTATCTATCTATCTATCTATCTATCTATCTATCTATCTATCTATCTATCTATCTATCTATCTATCTATCTATCTATCTATCTATCTATCTATCTATCTATCTATCTATCTATCTATCTATCTATCTATCTATCTATCTATCTATCTATCTATCTATCTATCTATCTATCTATCTATCTATCTATCTATCTATCTATCTATCTATCTATCTATCTATCTATCTATCTATCTATCTATCTATCTATCTATCTATCTATCTATCTATCTATCTATCTATCTATCTATCTATCTATCTATCTATCTATCTATCTATCTATCTATCTATCTATCTATCTATCTATCTATCTATCTATCTATCTATCTATCTATCTATCTATCTATCTATCTATCTATCTATCTATCTATCTATCTATCTATCTATCTATCTATCTATCTATCTATCTATCTATCTATCTATCTATCTATCTATCTATCTATCTATCTATCTATCTATCTATCTATCTAACTCTAGGCATATGAACTCCGCGTAATTAAATTAAATTTTGAAATCAGCAATTTTTTACAATTAAGGTTACATGTAAATAAAATAAAACTTACAGTGTCCAAAAAAAATGCATAGACTTACACGTAATTTATATAATAATAATAATAATAAAACCCTCTGGGCACATCGTTACCTCAACATGAGAATAACGTAACACCGGAGGGGACAGTAGTATAGCTTTACCAACCCTCGTGATAGAAATAAAAAATATATCACAAGGACTTGTACTAAAAGCACACAAACCGCAGGGCAGCTTGTGGCGAGCTGTTTGTGAGTGGCGACACAACGTGCCTGATACCCCAGAGAGTCGGTCAGGGACTCATCCCCGGTTTGCCCGATATGGGTAGCTGGAGTGGAAACCGAAGAGCGCCCGCAGGACTCTCAGCTCTTTCTTGCCTTAGTTGGCTGGTCTGAGAGGGGTCGCCAGAGCTATATGCTCGGGGGTGGAAGTGTCTAATGGCGTAATAGCGGGGAAACCCGCTCCGAGTCTTCGAGACGCGCGATGGTGAAACCGGGGCCGCACCGCTCTACACCCCTAGCCACTCACATCGGTGTTGCTCCCTGTTGCCTATAGTGGCGACTGTTTAGGGGGCCCATCTAGTGAGTGGCGAGTCACCGTCTGCTAATATACTGCATATTTTATGGTTAAAGGCAGACGCCGTTTTTATTCAGTAACTAAAAGTAACCATTACACGAAACATCCCAACACAATAGACCAAATCATTTTAGTATCCATCTTTCTCAATAGTCCCGCACCTCCTGGGGACTTTTCATGGCTGTTCTGTTATAGAGCAGTTGTGTGGTGTCCCTAGCTGGTGTCCCATCCCCTTTTAGATTAAAGTTCTCAACAGGCCTCTGCGTGTTGGACCTGTGTCCCCACGTAAGCCTTTTAAAAGTCCGGGTATCTTCCACATGGTTGATAGCCCGAGTAAATATAATGAGATACAAATAATAATAAATCATTTAATCTCAGGCTTCAATGGCCCATAGATATATACCTTACAGACTAACATATATAGATTAAATACAAATTGTGTTAGTAATATATACAGGTACCTACATTTGTATGATTGTGAAGTCGTTGTTTACAAAAAAAACTACTTAGTAACTCTTTATTCGTCGAAAGGCATATAAATTAATCACTTACTCACATACTCTCAACTCCATTAATCGCCTTTTAACATTTCTGGGAAAATCATCGCTTTAACTTTTATTTACCACTACAAACATCTAATTATTTTGTCAACAAACGAAAACTTTAAAGTTGTTTGCATATAATTTATTAATACATGTTGCATTTTCACCACAAACCAAACACTGTAAGTTATTGACATTCGTATAACGCAATTATTCTTGTTACACTTTCTATAAAATCACGACATAATTAAAGAAATGGATAACATTGTTTACTATTTAATACAAATTGCGCGAGTAAATGACATGTAGCAGACTGCAGAGTTGCCAGATTTATAAAAAAAAAATCTTTTAGACGAACCAAAACTGTTTAAATAATTATGTATTTTAATTTATATACAATTCTGTTAGTCATAAGAAATATAATAAATATACCTTAGCGATTAATTAAAATGAAAACATGTCAAAATGCTATAACGAAATGTAATGAATATAAATTTTGTTTAAAAAAAAAAGTAGTTTCAAATGTTGTCTAAATAACATAAACACAGGGAAAATGCTATGTGTTTGGCAACATTGCCCAACAATTCGACAATGAGGAAAGTATAAACAATACTTTTCTCTCTTTCTGATTTGCTTCAGAACCATGACACTATAACAGCCTTGTAGGCTAGAAGTGGAATACCGCTTCTGGGGTAAATGGCGATGTTTTGGTTATGGTTATTAAAGATTTGTATTAAAAGATTTTTAATTAACAAATGTTATATTATAATGTTATAGTTTTTAATTCTAAGACTGTTGCCATTGACCGAATAAGTACAAATAATTATAGACTCCGTATTACTACCTAATTATACTGCCCAGACCGGTAATCAAACTTAACACCATACGCATATCAAATATAGTTATTGCTCCTTTTAGCATTTTTACAAATAAAAATATTAACAACTCATGGGGTAATATTTCACCTAAATACTTGCAACACTGACAAAATTGACGCTAAAGTTTCATTGTCAAATAATTACGATAAAAAATATTCGAGACGTATTTATGTGAACCGTACACATGAAATGTAATCTTATTATATTTTTAGATATTTCCGACTGCAGTTTTCGTCATTAGCATTACGCAGGTCGGCATGATTTCCAGCGATGCGCGCGCTTTTTAAAAATGAAATGTCAAATTTTCCAACTACTCCATTTTGGAATAGTTGGCATACTTACATTATTTTGCGCGGTCACGGCTTCTGATTTGTTCTATATTCTAAGTGTTTTACACAACGTGAAAATAACGTACATTCAATAGAAGTACAATTTCTGTCAAGAACTAAATTTATTTCGATACCTCTCCCAAATACGGCACATCACTACCGAGACAAAAAAAGTGATCAGTGTTGCTGTAAGCAATCCTTATAACTACATATCTATCCTTGTTTTTCACAATGAATGTGTCATAGGTAAAAAGAGTATAACTCTGGTGAAATTTCACGCTCTCTCTATACTTTAGTAATTACTCTGAGGAAACAGTGTACGCAAAGGAAAAATGGTTGAACGCGGAGCCTGGGACAATCATTATTTGTGGCACTTTTCCATGATTATTGAAAAGTGCCACAAATGAGCGGGAATCAAAAAATAAATAAAAAACCACATAGTTTAAACGCAACGCTAGATATCACGTGTAATGTGACGATATCGAAAGTGTATTTTTCATTTAGGTACTTTAACACTACTCTTAAGTTGGTTATGTAATTTTTCGTGTTATATTAGGTAATCCCCAGTAGCAGGAAGTAAACTGGAATCATCCCGGTTGGTGCCAATAGGCTCGCCCCCTATTATATTGGGACCTAAAAATGTGGTGGGTGGGTGGGTAACCTAACTGGCGAAAAAAAAAAAAAAAAAAAAATTAAGCTTTTAGGTTATGCCAAGCGCGCCAAAATGGCGGGCGTCTAAAGTAAAGTATTTGGTTAATATTCGTAACATTTTTTTTCTCCGTAAATTTTCTATTCCCTATTTCATAGTACTTAGTAAATAAAAAGAAGAAATAAAAAGGTAGACGAACGAGTAGTATTTTATTAAAAACTCGTATTATCACATCTGAACTTAAAACATATAATGCCCCGGCCGCGCTGCGCAGCCTACCCCGACAGGTCTCCGTGGTCGAACAAGTCCTGGTCGTACAGCGCGGCGCGCACCGTGCGGCCGCCGAAGTACCGGCCGTGCAGCGCGCTGGCCGCCGCGCTCGCCTCTGCAACATACAGGACACACGTCAGTACGGCCCGCGCGCTCCGGCCCTCCCGCTCTACACGTGTTCTTACCGTCGGGCTCGGCGAACTGCACGAAGATCTTAACGTCTGCGTGCGCGGGGTCGTCGTCTTCGGTCTGTCTCTCGTTGTAGATCACCAGCCGCTCCACGCGACCCCACTTGGAGCACTCTTCCTGGATCTCATGATGGAGGGCCTCGTCCACTTCTTCCGCGGAGACCATGTTGCACAGCAGGACAGTGCGGGACGCGCGACGCCGCATCAGCCTCTGAAACGACGAGCGTCCGGGTCAGCGGGGCACAGGAGGTTCGCGGGGAGGGCGGGGCGGGGCTCACCTGCATGACGAGGTGGCGAGCCGACTGGCCCGAGATGGATAGCGACTCCTGCTGCTGCAGCGTGTCGGGCGAGGTGTCGAGCAGCTTGCGTTGCAGCGCCGCCTGCTGGCCGGCGCCGTCAGGCGGCAGCGGCGGGAGCGGCGCGGGCGGCGCGGGGGGCGCGGCGGGCGCGGGCGGCGCGGGCTCGCGCGGCGGCGGCGGGATGACCACGCCGGGCGGCGGCAGCGCGGCGCCGGCGGGCAGCGCGGGCAGCGCGGGCAGCGCCGGCAGCGCGGGCAGCGCGGCGGCCAGCGAGGGCAGCGCGGCGGCGGCCGACACGCCGAGCGCGTTGAGCTTGGTGAGGCCGAGCGCGACGGCGTTGCTGGCCACGGCGTCCATGGCCTGTATCTTGGCGGTGGCGGCGGCGGCGGCCACGGCGGCCGCGGTGGGCATGGCGGAGGGCTGCGGCGGGCCGGCCAGCGCGTTGGGCGGGGTGATGGCGCGGCCCACGCGCAGGTACTGGCCGCCGAGGTCGAACAGGTTCATGGAGGCGATGGCCTCGAGCGCGGCGGCCAGCGTGGCGTACTCTATGAACCCGTAACCCTTGTGTTTGTGCGCCGACGCGCCGTACGCCAGCTTGCAGTACGTGATAGGTCCGAAAGCCTCGAACACGCTGGAAAACGAAACGGTAACATTTTATCGGTGATGCTGCGCAGTACGGTGATGGGCGAGTGAAACTTTCTTCTTACTTTTTAATATCGTCCTCGGTGAGTTCTGGATGTATCGACGCGACGTAGATGCGGTTATACTGTTTCGCTTCTTCCTGAATCTCATCAATGACGGCTTGTGCTTGAGGCATATTCGAGGGTCGCCCGACGACTTTGATGTTCCTAAGGTAAGGAGAGTATAATAAATTTAGTAAGTAGCAGATGGAAAGCTAAGCAAACTGCACAGTACGTCAGTGAATCAGTACAGACCTGCCGCCCAGCATGACGCCGTTCATTTGTTCCAGGCTGAGTTGCGCCGCCTCTGGTATCTCGTACTCGACGAAAGCGAAGCCTTTGTGTTTCTGCGTGACGGGATCCCACGACATGTTGATCGACTTGATGGGACCGAACGGCAGGAATGCTTGTCGTATCGTGTCTTCCTTTAGCTCGAAGGATATGGAGCCGACATATACTCTGTTGACGAATAAGTAAACGGCACATAATAAAGTTACAACAGGATGCCAATTTTATTTAAATTTGCAGACTTTTTACACTCAGATCTTTTCAGCAAAAGTAATCACAGGCTCGACCTGCTCGTGGCGGGAGCCTCTAGCGTATCGCTCGCATCACAGTGTGCGTGTGTGTGTGAGTGTGCGTGTCCGTACGGCGTCGTACCTGCACATAAGGGCCAGCGCCTGCTGCCGCTGCACCTGCGTGCGCTGCGAGGCCATCTGCTGCTGCTGGTGGGCCAGCGTCTGCTTCATGAGCACCATCTTGATGCTCTGCTCCATGGCGTACTTCTTGGCGCGCGCGACGGCCTCGGCCTGCTCGGAGCTGAGGCGCGGCAGCGAGCCGCCCAGGATGGCCGGCAGCGTGGAGCACTTCGCGCCCGGACCTGCGCACAACGGGCGAGTCAGCGCTGCCTCCGCCGCCAGCCAGCGGCTCATCGCCTGCGCCTCGCTGGCGAGTGGCTCACCTGTGAACACATCTCCGACCTGCTGCAAGTCGTAGACGGGCGCCGCGTGGCATCCACCTGTGAAACAGATCCCGGATCAGTCAGGGCCGGTGGCGTACGAGGGCCAAACAACAGTGGACGCATGCACCCGCGCATACACACATCGCTAACACTCCGCGCGCTCGGCCGTCTGTCCCCGTTCCGTCCAGAGCGACACTCGAAACGCATCGCGCACAGGTCTCGCTCAGCACTCGCATCGCATCGACAATCACTCTGACCTCTAGCAGACGGACACCAGTTCTCACTAGGCCGACGGGGACAGAGGGCGCACGCACGCTCGCTCCACGGGCACTCGGGGGTACAATGCGGTATAATGAAGTAGGTACATTGTGAGACCGGCGAGGAGCTGCCGGCGCCGCAGCCGCTGCCGACGCGTCACCGGCACGCCTAAGCGTATAGCAAAAACCTAACTTATATCTAGTCTGAAACAGAAAGCAGAAACACTGATCACTGAGGACGGTTTCAAAACGAGGGAAAGAACGGTCGGCGGGCTCGGCGCGGCGGGCGCGCGGCAGAAAGCAGAAACACTGATCACTGAGGACGGTTTCAAAACGAGGGAAAGAACGGTCGGCGGGCTCGGCGCGGCGGGCGCGCGGCGCGGCGCTGCCCGGGGCGGCGCGGCGCGGCCTGCAACAGCGAGCACTCGGCACTCTGCAGCGGCGGCCGCGCGGCGGGCGGGCCGCGCGGCCGCCGCGGTCTGCGGGCACTCACCGGGGGGCGCCGGCGGGGCGGGGGGCGCGGGGCCCGGCGGCCCGGGGGGCGCGGGGGCCGGCGGCGCGGGCGGCAGCATGGCGCCCGGCGGCGGCGGCAGCGGCGGCTGCAGCGCGCGCAGGAGACTCGGCTCGCCGCCCTGCAACTGGGATAAAAATAGATATAGATTTAAAATTACAAAATTCTTGTTTAGAATAGTAGACGGCTATAAATACTAAGGTGTGTGGACACAGATCACTTCGTTGGAATAGGCACATTAACGTTTGTATTGAAAAGGCCCGAAAGAAACTTAGGCTATTAAAGGTTCTTGCTGGTGTTACTTGGGGATTACACCCCCCATAAATTGATGGATTCATTAAAACTACCCCAATCCATGTAATGGAGAGTGAGCTCTGTGAACCTCTGCTGCAATTCCGAAGAAAATACTTAGCTTACAAATTTTTCTTTAAGTCAAAATGTTTGGACAATAATGTAGTGCATAGGTGGTTAGAAGGCCTTTACAATCAGCGTAACAATAGTAACTGGAGAAACAAAAGGACTCCTTTATTAGTAACAGTGTACAATGATGTAAACGACGGTGTTGTAACAACCTCAAACCCATTACATATGTTTACTCTACGAACATGGGTAACTAATTTAAACTTAAGAGCTCCTTCACACTAGCGTTTGTCCAGCGTAGGCGTTCGATGAACGTATGCGCAGCGCAGACGCCGCGAGAACGCGGCGCGTGCGTCGCGTTGTCGCCGCTTATTTACTGGAACAATCAGTACGCTGCGCTAGCGCCGCGGCTGCGCGACGTATGCGCCGCGTTACTGGCGGTGTCATGTACAATCCTGTTCGCATCCGACCTTTCCTCGCCTCCCGCGCCCCTGTGCACGCGTGACGCGTTGATTCTTTCATTCGTAGACAAGCGAACAGGATTGTACATGACACCGCCAGTAACGCGGCGCATACGTCGCGCACACGCGGCGCTAGCGCAGCGTACTGATTGTTCCAGTGCGAGAACGCGACGCACGCGCCGCGTTCTCGCGGCGTCTGCGCTGCGCATACGTTCATCGAACGCCTACGCTGGACAAACGGTAGTGTGAAGGCAGCCTTAAGGACATCATCATGATCAGCCGGAAAACTTCCACTGTTGAACAAAGGTCTCCCCCTTAAATTAAATGACATAATTAAGTGTAATTTGGACAGTATAAAACTAACAAAAAGATCTTATGACCATGACCTTTTAAAAAGGGTAATTATTCAAAAGTTCTATAGAAAGTATAATAATTGGCCTTAAATACATTTTTAATAATTGGTATTAAATATATACCGCAGACCCTAAAAGCTCTGATGGCCACAGTGCTGCATTTAACATTCATACAGATCAGAATACTGTTTACAATTGTTTTGAAGCGAGATTAATCTCCTGTCAGATTACACGGAGTTCCTGCCTAAATATAAAAATGTATGTTATGATAAGTGGAAAGAATATTTCGACCAGCATTTGCTAGAGAATGGAATCTGGTATCGGACTATATAATTTCAGCCATCTCATAACCCATAGTGTATGCACAGTAACTTAAATAGAAAGTTAATTATTGTCAGCCACAGAATTGCAGCCAGACACATCCCATGCAATAAATTTGGTTATAATATGATGAAGAAGATATTGTCACCAAACTACAAACTGAGTGGCGTTGTTGAAGACTTACATCATCGTCTATTGGTGGTATGAGTCTGATATGAGTCAGTACAAAACAATTATATTAAAAAACTAAACTAAAACAAACTGGATATTCGTTTTTTTTACGGCATTGTGTCACAGCCCGTTAGCGAAGATGCAATAAGTTTATTATGTCCCATAGTAAGAAAGTAGATTATGGTCTGCCATACATTAAATATAAAAGACAAAGAAAGAAATCTTTTTATTATAGAATTATTATTGCACTTAAAAAAAAACATTAAAATGCAGTAAAATGAAGGCCCAGATCAGTAGGTGCAAACACACTGGCTACTTAATAATAATACTAATTCTAACACAGGGAGACTGCATTAGCATCAAAGGCTGATTTGAGAATAATATTTGAAATACAATGATAATGCGTATTGCTACTTTAAGGTACTAGCTGTACTTATTAATTAGAAAATACTATGTGTCTCTGCTGCTAGGTTTGATAGAGCTCGGTACTCATCCTTTTGGACTAGCCCATCAATAACTTTGCAGTCATATTCTAGCGAACTTCGAGTGTTACTTGACAATGTGTTAGACTACACTGTATCTATTATAACGTACAAATGCACTGTAACAGGATGAGATCTGTATTGGTAGTATTTTGGAAGACGACAAAGCACAGGTTAATTTCTAAACTGTCAAAAATAATTATTCTTACCAATTCCATATCTGTGTTATAAGCGCTGAATAATGTCAGCCACTGTAAACCCTAATTTACAAATAAACAAAGAAAATTATTAAAGTCAAGTATTTCTAATGTGTTTTTCAATTATGTACCACGCTAAGATCGTCCGCACAACATGCATTTAATTCGTTTTCAACAACGCTAAGTTAACGTAGGGCAGTTGACATTAACTATGACTCGACTATGACAGTTGACAGCAGACAGCGGCACAATAACTGACATATTGGCATAAAGCGTCTATGGCTGGCATAGACTAAATATTTACATTAAGCCAGGAACACCAGAAAAAAAGTAATTAGGAGATCACGCGTTATTTAGTTTTTTTGATCAAAGCATCATCCTATTCTGTGTATCGGACGGATATTGAAATCATTCGTTTGTTTCAAGTTTAAACGGTGACTTGATTGGAAGTGTTTCCAGTTGATGATGAAACGCGAAAAGCTTCCATAGATCTTGACGACCTGATTAGCGCAGTGGCTAAGCGATTGGACTGCTGCGCTAAGGGTCGCGGGTTCGATTCCCGCACGGGGCAAAACTTTGTGCGAACCACAGATGTTTGTCCCGAGTCTGGGTGTTAGTGTATGTGATATTTCATGTTTGTGAAACGCACCCACGACACAGGAGAAAATCCTAGTGTGGGGCGACGTTTTTTTTTAAAAAAAAAAAAAAAAAAAAAAAAAAAGATCTAACCAAAAGAGATGACGTATATCTAGAACACACTTTACTGTTTTTCAGTATTATGTACCCGACACAAAAACAAACTAAAGAGTAGGTAAATGAAATAATAAAATATAACCTTATAACTCTAATCTAAGTAGTACTATTAGATATCTAGATATTACCATAGCTTAATATAATCTATTGAAGCCTTATATGGTAAGTGTCTAATGCGTATTAAAAGTTATTAAGATATCACTGATACTCAAATATTACAATATTACTAAAGTAATATATTGATATTGTGTTAAACCATCTTTACAACTGACTCCATTGACAACGCTAACGGAATTGAAACTAATGGCGCCAATGAGCAGCTATAGTGACAGTTTGTCACTATAAATCCTCAGAGTAATGACTACAGCAAATTACTCTGAGTATAAATCTCTACCATTGAGCTAAATATACATGGAGGGGCCCAATTATTTTATAGTAAAAATACCTTATACCTATTTATATGCACTAAATCGAAATATAAACGTTAAAATAACATGTTGTCTCTGTTTAACTAGGCCATTACTGCATAAGTTGAAAGAGATAAATAATAATAGTTTGAATCTTCGAATCTTGGCAACATTTTTCTGTGACGTCGTTCATTTTACTTTGCGTGGCTACTGTCACCATTTTTAGTACGAGATTTATGGTAGATCTGCTGTCAGTTGGTGCTTAAGTCTTGTAGCCGGATCAACATGGTGACGTTACTGTACAAACACTTCAACACCTCGATATAACTATAGTCGATATGACATGGCTGGAGTCCTGGAGAGACTGCAATGCAGCCCAGGTTTCGATTGAATCGAAGGCTTTTTCATAGTCCACAAACGCTAGACACAGTGGCCGATTATACTCCTCGGTGTTTTGTATAATCTGGCGGAGCATGTGGATGTGGTCTATGGTGCTAAAACCTTTTCGAAAGCCAGCTTGTTCGGGAGGTTGGAAGTCATCAAGCCTGCGTTCGAGATGGTTCCTAATAACCCTCGAAAACAGCTTATACGGTGGTTAAGGTGTTGTCGCCTTTTTTGAAGAAGAGTTTTCCACCTGCTTTTAGAAGTTCAGTTGTAATTCCATCATCGTCTTGTTGTTTTTAAGCTGATTCAGAGCGACTCTAATCTCGTAAAAGCTGATGTCTGGAATGTCCTGAATGTAGTGCCAGGTCAGCTAAAATAGCTAGTACTAAACTATTAGATAATATTATATGCGGGTAGGTAGTAATGTCCTCGATCATTGAAGTAATGCTTAATATGGTAGTGCCTCAACAGCTGACAGGCATTCGAGTGCGCGTTCCGCACCGACCGCGCGTCGCGCGCCGATGCACATAGACGTTCATTTGTTGTTCGTTATTTGCGTAATACGCCCAAAAAATTTGCGTCAAGTTAGGGCAACTATTGCATAAAAAATGACTAGGTTTGGATTAACTAAATAAAATTATAGATATTACCTATATTTTCAACTTGTTTTGGGATGATCTAGCTATGAATCACACAAGGTAGTATGTCAACGAAAGGCAACTTTATTAGCAATTTGGTTCGGGTCATTAAACGACGGAAAATCTTAACACCGCCATTCAGAGGTTGGGTGATTTTGGTACAGCGCCATCTATCAAAAAACATGTGAACTAACTAAAACACCATCTATCAAAAAACATGTAAACTAACTTCAAACATACCGCCCACCAAGGACCTTGTCCTTAAAAATAACCGCCCACCGTGGCAAACACAATGAAAATACAACAAAATAATACAAAATTACCCTTGGTGGGGAAGTCCCTAGATACAATAACTAAGCAATTACATTTTACCATAACAGGAACTGGCACTGTACGCAGTAACATAACAAATGTGTTGTAAATCTAACAACTGTTCTTAATAACTAAACAACATGAATACAATTTCTAATCTGTGACAGGCAGAATACACAGTTTTGAAGTGGGTCTTTTTACATAAGTATTCCTACATTTTATTGTAACCACTCGAGTAAGGTTATCACTGCCTGGGTGTTTTTCTACGACTTTACCAAGAAGCCACTTCGCGGGAGGCAAATCATCCTCCTTTACCAAAACAACATCTCCTACTTGGGGTTCAGGTATCTGATGAGTCCATTTATATCTATGGAGGAAATGTGTCAAGTATTCATTAGCCCACCTGCGCCAAAAATTTTGCAACATACGCTGCACTAGATGCCATCTTTTCAGGCTGCTAACAGGACTTGCTTGATAATCTGAATCAGGTACGGTAAGTATTGGCTCTCCTATTAAAAAGTGACCAGGAGTCAAAGGTGTACACTCATCTGGATCTGTGCCATATGCCACTGACAATGGCCTGGAGTTCAGACACGCCTCAATCTGTGTCAGGAGAGTGGTCATCTCTTCAAAGGTCAGTGTATAGTTACCTATGACCCGCTTTAAATGAAACTTGGTGGATTTTACTCCAGCCTCCCACAATCCACCGAAATTGGGAGCGTGTGGAGGAATAAAATGCCATGTTGTGCCGATGAGAGCTAAACCTTTTGCGACTTCCTCAGTCAGGTTGGACTCTTGAGCTATCATTAACTTTCTTAACTCTTTGGACGCTCCAATGAAATTGGTTCCATTGTCGCTCCATAAATCCGTGCAATGCCCTCTACGAGATACAAATCGTCTGAAGGCTGCTAAAAAGCCTAGCGAAGTTAAATCGCTAACCATTTCTAAATGTATGGCACGTGTTGCCATACATATAAAAAGGCAGATGTAGCCTTTATAAGACCGATGACCTCGTCCCTTTGACGTTCTAACATTTATCGGGCCAGCGTAATCCACTCCACTGTGTAAAAACGCTCTGGACGGTGTTCCGCGAACTGATGGTAGAGAACCCATCATTTGAGTCTTTACTGTCGCACGACCTTTCACGCAAGGAACACATTTACGGACATGATATTTCACTAAATTTTTCACGCCAATAATCCAGTATGCTGACCGTATGTAAGTTAGCATGAGTTGTGGTCCCCCATGTAAAGTTTTAATATGTGCATCTTTGATGATTAACTGTGTGAAATGGGATCGGTGGGGCAATACAATTGGATGCTTTGTTTTCTCTTCTAGTTGAGTCTTGTGAAGCCGTCCACCTACTCTCATTATACCTTTCTGATCTATATACGGATTAAGTGTTCTTATTTTACTTCCCTTTGTTTTAACTTCGCCTTCCTGGTTTAATTCTGTGAGCTCTACTTCAAACTCCTGCGTTTGACATTGGCGAATGCAACAATTCAACGCCTCATCGATCTCCCATTTACGTAAATGAGTAGTCCGATCAGTATCTGCTCTATAATTTATAAACCGTCTACAATATGCCACAATACATAGCAACTTAGAGAGAGAAGAATATCTATCCCATATAAAATTATTCACCGTTGAACAATGTGCTACTACTGACCTATCTAAATCGACTTCTAAATCCTTTGGCCTCGGGTAATTTATATGTGTTTTTTGTAATATCTCTGGACCTTGCAGCCACAGAATATTATTTATAAGTTCTACAGGTCGTATTCCTCTGGAAGCACAATCTGCAGGGTTCTGGTTAGAGGGTATGTGTGCCCATTGAGATGCGTCTAATGCTGTCAGAATTTCAGAAACTCTATTTGCTACAAATGTTTTCCAATGACTTGGATGTTTATTAAGCCATGAGAGTACGACCGTGGAATCAGTCCACGCTCGCAAGTTTGTTTTGGCAACATTTAAAACTTCTGTCATCTCAGTGAGCAAACGTGTCACCAATACTGCGCCACACAACTCTAGACGCGGAATGCTTATTTGTTTTATAGGTGCGACTCGGGTTTTAGCCGCAACTAGGGAAACGTGAACGTTTCCCGTGACATCAACTCTACGTAGGTAGACTGCTGCCGAGTATGCCACCTTAGAAGCATCGGAAAATCCGTGCAAGTCTACTGCGATATCACTCGCCTTTGTTCCTAGCCATCTAGGAATTTTGAACTGCGTGAGTTGTGACAACTCACTACAGTAAGTACGCCATTCATCTAATAATTGGTTTGGAATTTCTTGATCCCAGCTTATCCCCGCTAACCACAGCTTTTGAATAAATACCTTTGCTGTAATCAACGCCGGTGCCAACCATCCTAATGGATCAAACAACCTTGATATATTAGAAATAACTGTTCTTTTTGTTTCAGGTCCTGCGGTCTTCGTAAGCTTTACAGAGTATTGGAAGATATATCTCTACGGTTCCAGGTAAGTCCTAAAATCTTTATTATAGAGTCTATTTTAATTTCCAAACTTTGGTTTAAATCTTGTTCCTTTATTATGTCTTGTTCTTTAGTTTCTAAATTAATTTCCTTTATTATCCTGTCATCATTGCTTGTCCATTTTTGCAACTTAAATCCACCTTTGCTTAGTAACATGTTGATATCTTTGAATAATTTAATGCCGTCTTCCACCGTTTCACAACCACTCATAAGGTCATCCATATAAAAGTCTTCAAGAACCTTTCTTGCAGCTTCTGGAAACTCATCTCCGTCATCAAGCGCTACCTGTTGAAGTGCCTTGACTGCTGAATATGGGGCTGAAGCTGTTCCAAATGTTACAGTGACCAGTTGGTATTCTTGCACCGCATCTTCAGGGTTGTCTCTCCACAATATTCGCTGAAACATTGCATCATTATCATGAACTCGCACTTGGCGATACATTTTTATAATATCAGCCACTAAGCAAATAGGATGTACTCTCCATCGTATAATTAGATGTCGTAACTCAGGTTGTAATCGTGGACCAATCAGTAAGGTGTCGTTTAGAGATACGCCATTTATGCCCTGGCACGACGCATCGAAGACCACTCTTACCTTCGTGGTGGACTTATCTTCCCGCACAACCGCATGATGGGGAAGATAAACAGATTCAGACTTATCATCATTTTCTGGTACCGGAATCATGTGACCTAAATGTAAGTATTCCTTGATAACGTCTGTATATCTTTGTCTCATTTCTTTATTCTTATGTAACTTTCTTTCTAACGATTTTAATCTATTTTCAGCTATCTCCCGAAATCTACCATATTTACACGCAGGATCAGCGTCGCGAAAAGGTAATCGGACGACGTAACGTCCATCAGGTGCTCTACGCGTTGTACTATTAAAATGCTCTTCACACTTCTGTTGTTCTTCAGTTAGCATTTTGTGTGAAATTGAAGAATGGTCTGACTCCAATTCCCAAAATCTTTTCAGAACTTCGTCCTCATTAACGGTAGCATTCATAACTACAAGTTTAGTTTCTGTATTATTAGGTTGTTTATTAGATACCAATCCAGATAGTATCCAGCCGAGAGAGGTGCATTGAGCTACTGGAGTACCAGTAGGTCCTTTCAAGAGTCCTTGTTGAATGATCTGACAGTAAACTTCAGCACCTAATAAAATATTAATTTTATTAGGCCTATTGTACTGGGGATCAGCTAATGTAATCGTATGTAAATCTAACTCTTGCAACTCACTTATTTTCATAGCTGGAAGAATAGTTGTTATTGACTTTAGAACATACGCTCTGACTATAATTACAAAGGACGGATCAACTCTCGATTGAATCTTCAAAGAAACTATTGATGATGATGTTATGGTGCTATCTCCAACTCCTGAAATAACCCCACTTGTGTGGACCTTTTTTAAGCCCAACATTTGAACCGTGGCCTCTGATATAAAAGAAGCCTGTGAACCTTGATCGATTAAAGCCCTGATGATCTGTTTGCCTCCGTATCTCGACTCAGCATTGATTAGCGCGGTAGCTAACAACACTTGAACTCTATTCCGCGTCGAAACACATGCGACAATTGGTGAACTTGAATGAACTTCCACTGGTGTGGACGGGTTGACCTTTGAAGTTTGATTATACTGCTGTGCAACAGTAGTTGCTGAGCTGTTGTTTGGGTGAAGAAGTGAATGATGACGACGATTACAAAGACGACAATTAGTGGTATTTTGGCATTGTTTGACTGAATGATTACCACCTAAGCAGTTAAAACACATGCGCCTTTTCATAACAAAGTCATGTCTTTTATCATAATCCATTTTTGCAAACGTTTTACAAAAACATAATTTATGATTTTCGGAACAATATTCACATGCAATAGCTTGGTTTGAAACATGAAATACCTTTGGTTTATTAAAGTTAACTTTGTTTTGAAAATTACTTGGCCGAACTGATTTTGATTTAGGCTCAATAAACTCTAATGCTCGGAAACGACTTTCTAAGAATTTTGAAAACTGACTAAAAGTTGGCAACTCATTGGAGTTGTCACTTGTAACATGTAGTTCCCATTGTTTCCTCGTATCTGGATCTAATTTATAAGTAATAATGTGCATAATAATTATGTCCCATGAGCCCACATCAATTTCTAAATTTTTCAAAGCATGTAGACACTCCGTTGTTGTGTCCAACAACTCTTTCAACGCTGCAGACGACTCTACATTGGAATTATGTTGACTAAATAGTCTTTTCAAAATACAATTTGACAAATATCGTTTGTTATTATATCTAGATTCCAACTGTAACCAACACTGATTATAATTGGCTGCCGCTATAGGTACAAACCTTATCAATTGTTCTGCCTCTCCTGTAAGATGAGCCTTTAAATAATGTAATTTTTGTACTGAATCTAAAGATTGGTTACTGTGCACCAAGGGAATAAATAAGTCACGAAAAGATGTCCATTCAGAATATTCCCCGGAGAAAGTAGGAATAGTTATTTTAGGTAATCTTACAAAAGAACCAGGCGACATAGGTACCGAAACATTATGGGTACTCTTACAAACTGGTATGTCCTTAACTGGCGCGGGATAATTACATAACGCAATTTTTAGTACCGACTTATAAGAAATGTAAATTTCCTCTGTCGCCTCATAGACATCACTCGTAATATACTCTAAGGAATCAACAGTTGCCATGTCTAATTCTAATATTTCATAGTGATTTTTGCAAAATGCTTCCCAATCTCCTTCCAATTTCTCTAATCTTGCATCAATGTACTGATAAGAGAAACGATCCTTAGGTGTCTTCTTAAAATTAGACCTTGACCTTTCAATCGTGGTCTTTAAGTTTGTTTGTAAATTGCCGTATTTTTCCATAATGAAGTTTAAATGAACTTAGAATAATTTGCACTGGTTTTCTAATCAGTAATTTTCGAAATTTTTACAAGTGTTTGGCAAGTTCTAAGTGAAATCGGGCATAGATTTCACGTTCCCCCGTTTTTCACTTACTATACTAAGTCCTAAAATGTTATGCACTGATTTTTCTAAGTCCTTAAATTTTACTATAATTTTGAAAAGTATTTGAACTACGTATTTTTCACAGATTATCACACAAATGTACTTACAGTTTATCAGTCACTCACAACACAACACAGAATTCCTCTGGTTCTTCGGACCTTCCGCGCAGCACTCCACCACTGACGTCACGATGTGCTGTTGACGACTGTGCTGCTGGACAGTACTTCCGCTTCTCAGGGCTGGCTGATGACGTCACGCTCCCGGCGCCACCTGATGTCTTCTTCCTCTTCGGGAACCCTTCCAACACCTGAGTTGCGATCCACAACTCCTCCAGTGTACCCTAACAACTGCCGCGGTGTACTAAGGCAAAAATTCCACCGCAACAGTATACCCTAGCTAGTTCGGAAATTATCCGGACTCGACGGACCAAAATGTTTTGGGATGATCTAGCTATGAATCACACAAGGTAGTATGTCAACGAAAGGCAACTTTATTAGCAATTTGGTTCGGGTCATTAAACGACGGAAAATCTTAACACCGCCATTCAGAGGTTGGGTGATTTTGGTACAGCGCCATCTATCAAAAAACATGTGAACTAACTAAAACACCATCTATCAAAAAACATGTAAACTAACTTCAAACACAACTTAAGACTTAATAAACTAATTGGAGTGTCTGAGATCTTGCGTTTATTCTGGGACATCTTGTAAGTATAATGTAATTTATAATTGACCCACTGCAGGGCGAGGCCTCTTTCTTGTCTTATCGAGAAGGATTGAGCATTCATCACCTCGCTAGCATATATTATGCTTGATTCGATTTTAGAAAATTTACGACCTAATTGGCGCAGTGTCTAGAGTTTGCAGCTTAAAGATTTATAGTGTGTATATTGTGTGATTATTCACGTTATCTTTTAAACGGCTAGATGTTATTATTATTTAATTGTTTTCAGCTACTTTTGAAAGAAAGAAAGAAATAATTTATTTGTAAAAATATAGTAAAATTTAGGTGTATACAATATTTTTAGTATCATATATTCTACCAAGTTCTGGTGTACAAATATTATGTTCTTTAATTATGTTATTGGTGTACACCGTTTAATTAAAGTAAATAAATGGTTTCGGCTAAGTTGTGACTTTGGTCTTAAAAATCTCGACGGGCTTAATTCTTCCCAATAAGGTTTGGTATACTAACTGTTGAAGTCAGTATGTTATTATGTATAACATACTTCTAGACTACTGGACTTGTTTTTTCTTTTTCGTTTTTAGCCGTCGGGTGTTTTCAATTTTATTATGCTGTGTCTATCCGGTAAATGGCAGGCGGCGGTCCACGCCGCGCGTCGAGAGCAGCTGGCGAGTGCACTCGTATAGTCAAACAGAACAAATAAATAAATCAAATTATTTTAACAGTGGGGTTATTATTGATCCCACTGTAAAAAAAGATTCATGATACATTAAACTTGAGCGTTATGTACATTACATAATTACATCACATCGACACCTTGGCGTAGAAAGGTAGTAAAAGCCATAAACTCTACAGGACGAGCAAAAAACTACAATTTAAAAATATTTTTGTTCTTACAGGTATATTGACACTATTAAGTGGGATTTGAGTGGGTTAATTTTTTATGTTCTTTGCAATGGAAAACCTTATTTTGTTGTCAGTTTCTTAGTTTAAAAGTTGGCGTGGATTTACAACCATTTTTTTGATAATTGGTTTATATACCCCATTATTGTTTGAGTTGTTACATTGTAATGAGTCGTAATTAGATGTAAGACGTTTTAGTTGAGCTTAAAAACCACTAACATAAAGTAAAGAAAGTCGTAAAATCGATACCCTTCAAATGTTGGGAGTCGTAACTACGGTGATTTTATAGTAATATTACATACCTCACTATAAACTTGGATAACAAAAACCATTATACTTAAATACCCCACTGTACGACTGTACCTACTACTAGTACCTATGTGTGCACTAATTCTTTGGTTTTTACAACCAAGCGCAATTTGTTACTTCGGTAGTACACCATTCTTAACTCAAACCTATTGTCTTTTACAACCTAAGCTTGTAAAAAAATATGGTATTGCTCCAAATGGTCATAGCAATAATCTTATATATAAAAATGGATGGCTGTTCGTTAGTCTCGCTAAAACTCGAAAACGGCTGGACCGATTTGGCTAATTTTGCTCTTGAAATATGCGTAGAAATCTAGGAAAGGTTTAAATGGCTGTACGAAGTTCGCCGGGTCAGCTAGTAGTAGATAAATGGAACGTTCCGTTTATTTCCTCATGTGCCTGGACGGTCAGCTATGCTTGAAATCGTTGAAACGCTTATGTTTTTCGACGGCATAAGCAGTTCAAAATCTTGGGCTGAGGACATAAAACAGCTTCATCATTATATAATATTACAAGACAAAAATGCACAGGGACATCAGAAATAATGTAGCCCACAGCGCTTTCCAGAGATTAACAGCAGAGTATAAAAAATATTAAGAAATGGAGTTAGAAATGTCTAGATTCGAAACAAACATTCGCCGGCTGCGCGAGACGCGTCCTCTTGCGCCACAGCGTCAATACGTTGTTGTTGTACCTAAATGTCAGTTTATACTTACTTGTCATACATATCGTTTTTACACCGGTATCATAAAATACTCTGCAAACCACTCTTTACGGCAGAATCATTTTCATCACGTTTAGTATACTACGTACTCTAAGGAATCTTTGATTTGTATTTAGGATTGATTGAAAGTAGTAGATGATACGGTAAGTTATGTGTTAGCAGGGGGACGCGTGGTCCCATGCGTAACTGGTCCCCTACAGAAAGAGCCGGGCGCGGCAAGCCCCGGGCGCCGCCCGCCTCCAGCTGCCACTCGCTCTGCGCACTTAGTATCGTTCGTGAAGCATGCGCCGGCGCGCGTTTTTGTTTTATACTGGCGGGAGTGATGTGATGATCGAACCGCGGTTTCGAAGTAAATCGCTTAATATTTTGATACAGCTAAAATTGCTTCAGTGAACGAGTGATTGTGCGAACACGGTGCGGATGTTATTTGTTACCTTGGTATATGTTGTTCCTGCGACGTAGCATTAAATTTGCCTACACTAGGTATTTGTTTTATAAAATTTCTTTGGCGTGGTTTTTAAATAGTGTGCCTTTTCTTTAATGTTGTTCGTCAGTACTTTAACTCTAGCTTACTTTCACTAGACTTTGTATTTTTGTAGACTTGCATGAAAAATATATCCCATTCTAAATATTGGTGAAACATTTTTCTAAATCGAAAGGATCGTTACATAGATGACTTTTTACATACCTATATTCACAAACTTTAATCCTTTATAATACTATAAAATAAAAGAAAAATAATATAGATGGAGATGGAAAACCTTTTTACTTTTTACTCTCACTCGTAGGTCGACCTCTACTTGCTTTTTTTCCAAAAATGTACGTGCAAAAAATATTTTTTTCTTGAGATTTTCATGTTTCGGATTTGCCTTCGTAAAGTGAAGGTATAAATCACTTGATAGTATGCTTGCCAGCAGTCACATGAGTTTTTCTCAAATAAGTAGGTACTTATTTTATATAGTTATTAGATTAGATTTATATTGTTATTCATACGCTAGAAGTTTGGCCCTGAACCAACAATAAGATCCTCACTAGGTAAACATTGGATGGTTTAAACGGGTGTTAAACAGCATAATGGTCAGATAAAAACTGAGTTTCAAATGAAGCTTTTCTTTGACTGCACCTTTACTTTATATCCAAAACTGTGTGTGTGTTTGTAGTGCAAATCATTATTTTCCTAAGTAACCCCGACACAAGATAGATTATTAGCTTAAAATCATCAAGACCAGGTAAGCATTCAAAAAAAAAGAAACCGAATTATCGTCGGTTGATTCGTTCTGCGATGATACGTTACATCGAAAATTTGTACTGCGAACGATTTTACAGCGGTCATATCATACTGCGAAGCCTTGTTCAACCGACGTCTTGTTACTGCGATGTTATGTTACTTAGAAAAACTTACTGCGAAAGATCCTATGTCGAAAACCAAGAATGCACATGGATTTTCTTTTCCACTTCGTTACGATTACCATAATAGAGTCAGTCATTTTAATAATTGATAATTAACAGAGAACTCTTCTATAACACTCAACGTAATGCATTTTTATAGTGTTTGCAATTTTACCATTACTTTGCAATTTTTCATCCACCCACTTATGTTCATAGAACCCCGAACGCCTGATATAGCAAAATCATCCTCGAAATCCTTTATTGCTGACGATCTTCGCATAGGCTCTCTGTTAAAGAAACGTTACGAATGGTTTTGTTTTGACTCTCGAGTGTTTGTATGTATATTTCTTTGTCATGTTCTGAATCTGATGCCTAAACAGCTAAAACACGTGGAGAATCATATTAGTGTTATTGTGTGAGAGATTATTTTTTTGCGAAAATGGCCAGAGAATGAAAGGTGTCCATTGCTGATTATCATTGGACCTTTATTTATACTAGAAAATCGACTAACTTCCTCCATCCTGGGACGAAGGAGAGGTATGCCTTACTCTAGTGGGCGACGGACTTGGGGTAGATCATCGCCCGACCACATGGACCCGAGTAAGCACCGTGCACTGGTGTTCCGCCTGTGCCGCTCGAGAACTGACGTGGGGCACGTTAGCCGTACGTAGTTACCGAAATCTGTCTGGAGATGTGGCGCAGTTTCCACGTCCCTAGACCTCTAGAGCCCACCACGAGCCGCTGCATCAGATCAAACGGGCGGCGGCGTCCATCAATCAATTGGTTAGCCTGGAAGTGCGCAGGCGCCAGATGAAGCTATTTACGAGTCGTGACGCGTTGTTGCTGTCACATAGTATTTTCCGGTTTCTTTTCTGGCACAAGTTTAGATCGAAAAACATACTAGAAAATATAGTTCTCTATCGGATCACTGTACCACGCTAATAACGTCATTGCCATGTTAAAAAATATAATAAAGCAATGATCTTTTGGACAGGTATTTGTCGTATATGTTGGATTGCAGGTGCAAGCCCGCGTGCGTTTCACAAACACGAAATATCACATACACAAACACCCAGACTCGGGACAAACATCTGCGGATTGCACAATTTTTTGTCATGACAGGATCATCAGTGAGACCGCGTTAGAACATGACCGAGGACTCGTTGATGCGTTAACTCTTCTTAATGGTACTCCGTTCACATTTACCGGTGGTAGACTCTCAGTCATTCTACGCCCTGCCTTAAATACCATGACTTCTTTCTTATTGCAATTGTACAACAACCCGTGACTTTGAGTGTAGTCTTCACAAATTTTGTTTAATCTTCTGAGGCCACAGACAGACGCGCTTAGCAGCACCATGTCGTCTGCGTATTTGATGTTATTGACACAGATCCTGTCTATGTGACACCTAACTCTGGTGCTACGTTTTTTTTAAATCATTTATTCAAAAAATGTACAAACATATAAAATATAAAGCAGAACTCGCCAAACTGTACAACAGTTTGTTGGCGACAATGCACTCTTTTTAACATATTTTTATCATAGGTAGGTACACATAATTATTATATTTATTACTTTATATTTTTTAACATATAAATATTTACCGTGTATTGAATGTGGACACTTACAAATACTTAAGTTTAGGTTATACATATATATATTTATATAGTACACCCACATTTCGCCAGTTATGTTTTTAGGTTCCAATGTAATAGGGGGCGAGCCAATTACCATTAACCAGGCACAAATCCAGACTCAATGCTGCCACTGAGAATTACCTAATGGAAAAACCCAGTAACACTTTTTCCGACCCGGGACTCGAACCCAGGACTTCATGCTCACCAGTCGCGTTTAGTGACCATTACAATAACGGGGCGGGCTTCTTGTGTCTATTAATGTCGAAAGGGGGCATTTTAGTAATTTAATTTTTCTATGCGCATGACAAGGCTGTTGTGGCAATGACATAGTGACGCTTATTTGAGATACTTGATGCTATATCCTATTTGTATGTGACTTAGCTTCCCTTGATACCTATGCAGCTACGTGATCCCAAGCACGTTTTCTCTTCCCGTGGGGTTGTTGTATGTACAGAATAACAAAACGCAAGCAAAAGCTATCGACCAAACGAGAATAAATAGGCGATGGTTGACCAAAATAGTAGCATCTGTGGTGCGACTGAGACCTAAGATGTTCCGCATCACTACACACAGAGCGTGCCTCTGACAGCCAGCTTGTGCCGCTGCGGTCTGCAAGCTGCATCCAACTGACGGACTGTGTGTAGACAGGATTCTGTTTCTGATGACTGTTCGCTTGGTTTCGTAGCATACTAGGAAAGTTCTACTTAATGTAGGTATAGATCTCGTACTTTAACTATCAAAACTACAACCAAGTAAGTACCTAGTTCCTTTCCTTGCAACTTTTCGTTTATATATTTGGTTTATCATAACAAAAGTTGCAGAATAAGGAACTATTAACTAGTTGTAGTTGTAGCATAAAGTTAATTCGCGGTTATATCGTGAATATCATCCCGGATACCTAGCTTCGGAACGTGACAACAAAAAGCAATCACAGTAACACTGTGATTGCTTTTTAGTTAAATAAGTGTTCTAACGTTTTGTAGTAAACGACTGTAGCAAACGTAAACGTTGTAGGCGTGGGTGTAAACTGTAGAGGAAGGAGGTAGTGCCAGAACTCGACAATCAGCAGTTCGGCTCTCGGCTTGTTTGCTGCGCATGCGTGCGGGGCGCGTGTCACACTGCCGTGTGCGATTTTAGCTAACCTTTGCGCGGTATTCTGGGCGCGCTATTTGCAGGCCCTCCGATAGCGTCGCTGAAATAGCCGGCACGCGCACCCGTGCCGCGCACGCGCACCCGTACATACGAACACGCACGCACATTACACACTTCAACTGTGTACCTGCCACTAATCATTCGCGTAGATCATATGAGTAAACACAATAGTAAATGATGCGGAAGAATTAGCCAGCCCATCAGATCGAATGCGAATAACAGCAGTAGAATATTTCTTTATAGATGTGAAACTATTTTATTGCAACAAAATTGTACTGTAATAGTAGATGGTTATTGATGAAGCGAATTGTATTAAACATCATCAATACACATAAATAATATTGGAGCATCTGTTTGTAACATCAAATTTCATTTCATTTCATTTATTTATTCATAATATAACAATATTCATTTAATTACTTAACAGCTTTTTACTAAATGCAGATAAAATATATACGATACAAAAGTGCAATTATATTTTTTTTGTCTGTGTGGTTGGGCCATCTACTCCTAGCGACAGAACTTTCACTGGCAGATAGCTGAAATTATAAGGTCTAGTATAGGCTATATTAAATTTCGGAAATATTTAGGGTCTCACGAGGGAAAACGAAAAACTTAGAAAATTCGAGGGTTACAGGTAGTTGATCTTGTAAAAAGTAAATTTAGTTACTTTTAATTTTGATAATATTGAAGAAATCATATCGGTTTGATAATACGTCTGTGAATTATTATAAAATCAAAATCCAGCCCTTGTTACGTCTACGGAAGACGGGCCTAATAAGGATCTAGAACTACGCGGGGACCTATGCAGTGACTGAATGCCGTGAATTTGTTAAGTTAAGAGAAGTCCGGATTATGAATAAACTGCGATTATTGTATCAGTGAGACAGACCTAATAGCTTTAACGGGAATAGCTCCAGATGGCTAAGGCGTGACGTATTGCCAAGTAATGTTCATTGTGATAGTAAGAGCGGTGGTGTCGCGCTTATCTGCTTCCCACGGGCCGCGCGGCCGGCCCGAGGCGCCGCGCCGCCGCCGCCCGCTGCTCGCCGCCCGCTCCACTCAGCTGTACTTGTGCGTGTGTACAAACATTCCGAACGTCCACCCCTCTCCCCACTTCCCCTCTAGTTTGCAGTTCTTTCGACGTGCGCTATTCATAGCGTTTCGGTGGTCTCCCGTCCATTATCTCACGTGCTTTACATAAATCAAACATTTAATCAATAGACAGTAGTAAAACACCGACGTTCGAACTTGAGCTAGACAGACTTGCTCGTTTACGTTTCCTATGACCTAAGGGTCATCGAAGTACGGCGGAGGATGGAGCGACTCTTGAGAACTCTGGAGTTACAGCTCGTAGACGTTCGCTACCCAACAAGCTGTATTTATTGCTATTCTTTACTACCACTTCTGTTTACAACGCGTGAACGCGGCAGCGTGTCCAGACCAAGTTCATAAAAAAAAGCTGCTGTGTGTTGCTGATGCTGATTACACAAACCATTCGAACTACTTTTGACGGTAGACTATTAGGAAATCTGATTATCCAGAACTTATGCCCATTATATTAGAAAAAAAGCTAAAGGGTATCGACCAAACTAGGCTTAATGCCTAAATAAATAATTTGTTATATTTGTGGACAAAAGTGTAAGAAAAGTTCGTAAGACACTGTTTGCTTGTTTGCGTTTAAGAAACAATTTTCAGACATTCGTGTCTTTGGAATGTACGTTTTGGATGAGTAAGTACTTAAATGCTCTATTGTGTCGCAATGTTAGGCAACCACTTTATTAGAGAAGGCGTATAAATTGCATTATATGTGTACGTCGGGATATGTTTGAAATCTTGAGTTCAACACTAATCCTTAGTCCTGTAAGCATAATATTTCCTGCTTGTATTCTAGAATACGCGAGATAGACCGAAAATCAGGTACGAAGGAGTGGTTCTTAAACACATCTCCGATATCAAACCCGAAGTAGTCTCTTTTTATCATAGGTACTTGCAACACATCGTGGATCTGTACGAAATTAAAAACTGCTGACTGTTAGGAAACTTTTTGACGTTATGATTTTCATTGTTTTTATTATATTTGTTTACTAGTTAATGCCCGCGACTTCGTCCCCTTAGATCTCGATTAAAAAACCCGTACGTTACAGCAGTAAGGAGATTTACTGTTCCTGTATCTCTGTTGTTTTGATTTTGATAACTATTTTATGTTTCTTTTTCCGAAATCCGGCAGTTAAATTCTGGTTTTAATCAAGGCGGCATTCTCCACCCATTGCTTTTTCCAATTTTCGTTAATCTTATCATCCAGACGGCAGACCCTTCAGTGTGCGTATCATTTGTACGCCAAGTGTAACTCAACCAAGTGCCAAGCCATTATTGTTGAAAATCAAAGAAGTATGAGCAAACTGAATTACATAACTTTTCCAGCTATCACATTTGACGTTACGGCCATCCCCAAATTAAAATGGCTGCCACTTCGTCGTGGTCCCATTGTCACCAAGATAGGATCTGATGATGAACTAGAACTCCTCATAAAGATCATAGTAGAACTGTCGTAACGAGTAATATTGCTTAAGTAGTAGTTGATGACTTACCACTGACAAGGAAGAGGGGGAGGGGGTGCGACCCCTCCCACCATTTTCCTAGATTAAATATATCGTGTGAGGTATCCTTTGAAAGGTTTTTTGTAAGGATTTTATAAATACCGACTAGTCTTACATAAGTCTGGGGCAAATGGGCAATGTATATTAAGATTACATAAGGGCTCCGTTCGAGTTCGAAACTCGTACTCGAGTTCGATACTCACAAGTGTATTCGGGCATTCCCGAATACACTTGTGAGTATAACCGAAATATACTGTAAATAAAACATTAAAACCGTCAAAAACACGAACTCAAAAGTGAAAAATAATATTTTATTCACTTCCCTTTACAAAAGTAAAGTGGAAGTCTGTGCCAAATCCCAATATTTATTAACTGATTTAGACAAAAAAGTATGCTATCATAAGTGCTTTGTCAATAGTTTCAATATTTTAACTATTAACAAAGCAACGCATAGGATTTGGCACCGATTTCCACTTTGCTTATGTAAAGAGAAGTGAATAAAATATTATATTTGCACTTCTGAGTTCTTTTTTAAGTCTGTTAAAAATACAGTATGTAGGCACCACCATGTAAGCACTTTTCGACCTGAATCACAGGTTCTACCTAGTTCAGACAATTTAAACATTAGCACAAAGACAATAATTGTAGAACCAAGTACAAATTATAATATTTATGAAGGGTAAATCCTATTTTATGTTTTTGTTCCATTAGCCGGGTGGGGTAACTGCGCATGCGACGCCTGGAAGGAGACTGCGCGTTTCGTGATTCCGGCGCGCAACATGACCGCTGCCACACTGCTGCTGCTCGCTGCTTTACCTGCACTCGCAGGTACACTCTCAGCTACCAGTCTCCCCTCGCACCGGAGATCCTGTCACTTGTGTTGTGAGAGTTATGGAGCGAGCCTCCCCGGCGGGCCGCGGAGCTCGCACTCGGTGCCGCCGCGCACTGGTTCGATGATCCCGATACAAAAATAACACAACCTTAACAATATGTATTATGAATTGGCAAACATCCATCGTGTAGTCTATTCGTACCTTTAGTTAAGCATGCAGATGCTACATGACCAAATAAATATTATCTTGGAAGTCGCTTAGCAAGCAACTGCAGGATCCTCTTCTAAGTTCCGTTATTAGCTAAACGTACTTCCGATACTTATTAGCAGCATGTTCATTGAATTCCTTGTGACACACGTAGGATATTTATATGGTCGGTAGGTTGAACGAGCACGCAGCACAGCACTTGCGGAAATTTGAACGGCCCACATGTGCAGTTGTGCACACACACAACTTGTGATTCCACAAATCTTGAGTCATCCGCACGTGGTGCGCCCGCGTGCAACACACGCGTACCGCCTCGCATCTTAATACTTAGTTTATTGTGGGTACTTACTTATAGGACACAGTCTAGCTAGATCGGTGTAGCTCAGTTTAAAGAGAAAGTAGCATTTGGGAATGTTAGCAGCCTGGGAAGGTATATTTTTAATTAGGTTTTTGATAGCGACACAGAGCTGATGAGCTGTGACACACCGTAGCACGGTGCGACAGGGCAGGAGCGCGCAGTCACAATGTTTGTGTGTCGTTGTCCGCATAAAACCGCTGTCGAGTGCGCGCCGGCCGCGCCACTGTGTGTAAACATTTTAACCAGCGCCCCTTTCATCTTAACCGTGTCGTCGTATGTTGCCCAAAGAAACAATAATTGTTCTCATTTTGTACGCCAATCGTATTTGGGTCGAGGCGGAATGTTCGTAGATCTACCTATATAACTATAAGCACCTATTTATATCGCCTCTTAAATGTTATTTACCTACCGAGTTACGCATCGTTGGATGATAGGGATGTTCGGAGCGCGACTTGGTCCGATGCGGCAATCGGTGTGAGGTCCCGGGGTGACTGCGAGCTTGTGCTCACTTGTATCGCCCCTTAGATGCCAACAGTGTCAAGTTGACACACAGGGTCGGACGTTGCGTGTTGACAGTGTCAACACGCAACGTCCGACCCCTTTCTCACTTTTGTAGGAAACAACCTCAGGAAACAACGTATTGTATTCATTATAACTCCACGCAAGTGCATTACGTGCAAGTAGCCCAAGTGGCAGATGGTGGCTGTCAAAAGTAAGGAGTTGTTGACGTGGCAGTGACAGCTACGAATGATAACCGCAGCGTCCTTTGTCATGCTGTGGCAGTGCTGCGTTATTTAGAGAGATTAATTAAACTGATACGTATGTATTTACTTAATCGGATATATTCTTATTGAAGAAAGGTATGATCTTATCAGAAATTATAAGAATAAAATAAAATATTTTTCTAAGGTTAGCCTCTCTCTGTAGTGAACCTGTGTGGTGAATGGGAACCCACAATCCCCAACACAGGCAACTGATAATCTAGAGTCTAGATCATCATTTACGTTGTATTTTTAGTTGAAAAATATAACTTGACCGCTGCGGCAATTCTTTTGACGGCGAAGTCGACAACGCCACATTATTTAATAAACATAAATGGCTCTCATTACACATTTATGTTTTTGATGGGCTATCATTTCTTTTTGAACGTACATAATTAGTAGTAATAATTAATACATTGTAATTAGTAAAATCACTGTATTTACCTATGTTGTTATTACTTTGTTGATACTAATTGTCACAAATTTTAAGTTTCTAGATTGTTTTCTTTGTATATGCACAAAAGTCTACTTTGGTCCTTGGTACCAAATACATAATACCAAGTTTCTAGGTCATCTACAGGAAGTAGTTTTTGATCTGAATCAGAGTCGGTAATAAAAATAACGGTTTTTAAATGTTAATATCAATGACTGTTTGAGAACATTCATGAAATTTTCAAATTATATACAAGCTCGAGGGCTTTCATAAATGTGCTAATTACATGTACAGTGCAGATTAAATAGTTTACTAGTTGTGAAGGGGTCAAAAGTAGCTCAAAATGGTTCGAGTGAAATATGTATTTATTTATTATTATTAATTAGTATGATTTACATAAACTCTTTAGTCTATTTAAACTCATATTGCCTAATAAGACACTAAAAGTATGTAGGTATTAGGTCAGTTTAGGAATAAGACTTGATTTCTTTGAATAAGAAGAGTTATTTTAGAACTCTATTTCTTTTCAAATAAAGAGAGAAATTTGACGCTAGTATTCGTTGTGGGACGCAGCTGTAGCGATGGCCGTAGAGTGGACGCGTGCGCAGGCGCCTGCGCGACGTTGCTCGGCGAGTATTGGGCGAGATGAGTGGCGTCACACGGCTGTTATTTTAGGCAGCTCGCTCTACTAACTGAACCGGCAATGTCACAATGCGGTTAATTGCTTCTATTTTAGCGCCGGTTATTAGTCGTGAGGATCGAAAAGTCACTACAATTTACAGACGTTTGACTTCGCAGTACTTACTTAGTTGATAGTTAGTAATGAGCGCGTTTTGTAACTTCAGGTAATTATGAGTGCAGCAATCCATTACTTATTCAGTGCGCCTATTGATCCAACGAGTTATCTAGTAGGCGATGTTCTGTAACTGTTTGAAGATATTTCTTCTCTAAAAGTTTCCGCCCTTTCTAATATTTGTAAAGTAACAAGAGCACAATATTATCTCTGGCTGTGTCCTAACTCCTACGGGGCTGCTCCGGCCTGCTCCGGGCTGCTCCGCTGCTGCTGTTGAGTGAGATTATGATTATGTTATTAGTTTAAGTATAGTAAATTGTTAGATATAGGTACATAAATAAGTTCCTAGTAGTATTAACTGTGTACATTAGATAATTAAGGTTATAATAACAAGTGTCTACACTATCGTATTGGAATTAAATTTCTGTAAAGGTAGCTGTAAGTGTGTATATATAAATAAAATAAAATAAATAAAATGATTTACGTTGAAATGTGCAGCAGCTGCTGCTATTTCCTCACATTTGATTTAAGTTTTTTTTTATATACACAAAAACAGTCGTGGCGGCCTAGTAGTTAACATAACGGATTTTTATGCACAAGGTTGTAGGTTGTAGGTTCAAAACCCGGGCAAGTATCAATGGGACTTTTTTATGTTATAAATACTTTCTTAGTCATTCTAAGACCCCACTGACAATCGATGACTGAAAACATCGTGAGGAAACCTGGATTTAATTATCTAAAATCGCCAAACCGCAGTCAGCTAGCGTGGTGATCAATGCTCAATCCTTGTCTATACGAGAAGAAGCCTTTGCCCTGCAGTGGGACAGTTATAGGATGTTATTATTATAGTAGTACTCATTCATACAACATAGACTCTCGTTGTAAAAGTTCAGTCCCTCGCCTTCGCCTATAGGTGTAACATTTGAGCTTTGCATTTCCTCAGGTGCGCATGCGTCGCGTCTCGCGGGGTACCTGTACTGTTAGTATACGGCCTCTTTGTGCCTACTTGCTTTGTTTTTAGTGAAATAAATAATTTCCAAAATATCTACTTTGAAGCTAATGCACGCGTCGTTAGTAACATGCGCGACGGTAGCGAATAGTGGGTGGTGCGCGCCTGTGCGGTGCAGGGTGGGCGGCGCGGCGCTCGCGCAGGTGCGCAGAACAGCGCGGGCGCCCGCATCCTACATCCGCTTGAATCATCGCCGGCGGCGCCCGTTGCTGCGCGCTCGACGGGAAGTGATCTCTCAGAACATCAACACCTTAAGTTTGACTAAGTTTACGCTACTATCGTCTGTACATCGAAGTTCTATCGATAATTATATTAAATCCCAGATTAATGAGCTTTTAACATGAAGTTTTTACATTCTATATAATGCACCTATTAGATAGAAACGTTTGTGTCATCGAAAATGAAAACTATGGTAGTGACCAAAAGTGTACCTATGATGTCCAGTGATCTCGAAAACTACATAATATTATAACGATTATAATCCAATGTCATGGACATAGGCGCAGGCGCTCTGTGTCCCGCAGCCCGCCGTCGGGGCGTACGTTCCTGTCTGTATATCTGGTGATATTCCAAGAATTGCATAGTTTACATTGTTGGAGGGAATAAGTGCAGTGAATCAGCCACGGAGCGCATGCGCGGTGACGTCATTCGCCATTCACGAGTCTCGGCCTTGCTAACAACGCGTACTTCGCCGCACTCATGTGAATGTAGTAGTTACGTGTGTCGCTAATTGTATAATAATTTAGCTTGTCGTGCGTTTACGTCTGAACTACGCTGTGGGACTACTCTCGACAGTCAATCTGTTTACATATTATTTACTATATATTCCGGTTATACTCACGGGTGTATTCGGGAATGCCCGACTAGTTTCGGACTCGACCGGAGCCCTTATTCATGAGCTGGTTACGCGGCAGAGTCGCGAGCCGAATACTCTGCCGCGAAACTAGTCGGGCATTCCCGAATACACCCGTGAGTATAACCGGAATATATAGTAAATAATATGGATAACACTCACGAAAGTTATTATAGTAAAATCTGTTTACATCTACGCTAAAGCAATTCAAGTTTAGGTAAGTACAATGGTTTTATTCAAGCAAGCGTGGTAACACCAATGTACAAATAGTACCACTATAGAAAACTGCATAGGCGCTAATTGTGCAGATTGGACGCATCAGAGCTACGTCTGTTTAACTTGAAGGGGAACCTAAAGTGGTTTCCATAGCAGAAAAAGTAATTTTGAAAAAATAAATCGTAACTGAGCTAAAATGAGGACATCTGACCCCATTTTCATTTTTTTGATGTAACCCCGCGTACACCGCAAGGAAGGAAGAAGTGGTAGTTTTTTGCCGGGTACTCAACATGCGCTGCACAGTAATGATATATATTCACAGTATTGTCACACAAGAAGGATGCTATCATTTACATAATTATCTATTCTGGTCTTAATATCCTCCCGTGTCACCAACGTGAGCTGCTTATATCTATATTTTTCCTTTTCGATCTCCATTGGTCCATTCCAGAGGCGTTCTAAGGGGGAGGCCTTTTTTAACAGTGGATGTCTTCCAGCTGATAATGATGATGACGATGATAATTCCAGTGGCCATTCAGTTCTTGTCCCGCAGGTCTCTGACTGTGTCATGGACTGAATATAATATGATTGTAATGTGTTTGAGCGCAGGACGCGCGGGATGGTGCGCGGGCGGGGAGGTGGTGTCGGCGGAGGCGGCGGCGCGCGGGCCAGCCTTCGCCCCGCGCCTGCGCACGGCCGTGGTGGCGCCCGTGGGGCATGCTGCCACGCTGGACTGCCGCGTGCTGCGGCTCCACGACAAGTCGGTAGGTGCAACGCATAATTATATCTTATATTTTAAATTGCTATGCCTTTGTCAGAGAGCGGACAGTCACACGTGCGACCACTACCTTTGTGCCATTTAGCATTCGTAACTCGTAGCGCACCTGGATCATTGATGCGCTTGCGCGTCATATCTTTAAAGATAATGACAATAACAAATCAACGTAATTTTACTTTAATTATAAGGCCATGGTTTCAGTTGACCTGCAGCGGCGCGCGGCTTCGGCGTAGACAGCGCGGCGTCTACCTTAGTTTATATACAAATAATTATATCATACTAGCATATTAATTAATCACGAAGCTCGCTTTCACCATCCAGTCACTACCAGCGCCCCTCCTCAAGTCGTGGGCCCACCCGGCCGGGGGGCGTCCAACACTATGTTTGCCAAGCCGCTGCGTGGCGGGGCTCCATTCGTGAACTCGTTCCCTTCGGCGACCATCGGTCCGGCGAGACATGTGACCGGCCCACTGCCACTTCTGTGTGCTACACTTCTGGAATATGTCGGTCACTTTAGGTTTCTGCCGGATGATCTCGTCCCAATATCGTTCCGTTTATGAATGAATTAATGTATATACATTGGACTCCATGATGATCGCCTCAAGGGTTCAGTTGTTTAAATTGTGATATAGACTAGCTAGGCAAGTTAATAGGTGATAAATAAATGCACTACGTCGTCTCAGACTGTTGTCGATTGTTGACGTCAGTTGACATCGTTCAATGTGGATGGGACCCCCTCCAAGCCTTAATCTTATGATGTCACTTAGGGGACGGGAGGAGGGCGGGCATACTGCCGTCTCCGTGCCCCAGACGTTTGCATCACAGGGGTGCTGCCGCACAGGGTGCTACACCAATGTTACAGCTGCTCGCAAGATCACAACTTCAATGAAATATCAAAATAACAAAATTACAGATTACTCACTCGATTCTAAATGATATGAAGCCAAAACTCCGAAACGAGAATCGTAAACAATTTACTCTCGCTCCAGAAATATCATCGGAATGAATCAACGACGGCTGTGAAATGTGAATAGCATTAAAAGATTACTGGAAGCGCGCGCGAGCAGTGGGCGGCGCGGCACGCGAGCGCGACACGCGGCGCGGTACGAAGCCCGCGACACGCAGCGGGCGGCGCGCGGCACGCGAGTCCTGCCCGCGGCGACGTCACCGCGCAGCTAAAAACGTCCTCCTGACAGTGATCGTGAGCGATTTGAAAAATGCCGGTCAACGACTCGTGCCTCGCGCCCCCTTGAGCGTCGCCGCATATAGCGGCACGCGCTTCGACGCCCACTGTCAAAGTTTCCGGAAGCAGTCGCTGCCAACATTACAACTATCGCGAAATGTTTGCATGACGACGTAATCGCATTTTTGTATTTACTCATCGGCCCCAAATGTGATACTTATCGTTTGATTGTTTTAGATTTAAATTGGAAAGTAGCCAAATGAGTAGCCTCGTAGTGACATAGTAAGACTTTATGTTAAGTACTTATCGTAGAAAGACTTCGTGGTTTTGAGAGTTAGTTAAAATAAATGCCGCCTGCACTTACTGAGCTCGCCCTCGGCCGTTCTGACCTCGCGGGTGTGTGCAGGTGTCGTGGGTGCGGTCCCGCGACCTACAGATCCTGTCGCACGCGGGCGCGGTGTTCACGGCGGACGTGCGTGTGTCGGCCACGTCGGCACCGGCCGCTCCCGCCAGCCGCCACACGCTGCGCATCGAGCGTCTGCGCCTCTCCGATGCCGGCCGCTACGAGTGCCAGGTCAACACCGAGCCTAAGATGAGCCTATTCTTCAATCTCACCGTCGTCGGTAGGTCCTCGACACATGAGATAGAGCTAAAGGAGAAAAGAGCCAGTGATGGTTATGGTTAATGCGCGTGTTGCAGACGAGCCGGTGCCCGAGGTAGTGGTGTCGGTGTCGGGCGACAGCTCAGTGGTGGGCAGGCCGGGCGGCGCGGTCACGCTGGCGTGCGAGGCGCACTACTCGCCGCCGCCACGCGCGCTGCCGCTGCCGCCGCTAGACCTGCGCTGGCAGAAGGGGGATCAGCCCATCAGCGTGCAGGTGAGCGCCGTCCCTTGAGCCTGCCGTCCCGGCCGTGACTGTGCAGTGTAAGAACCGCGCCGCTCCTGTCCGCAGAGCTCGCGCGGTGGCGTGGCGCTCGACACGCAGCGCTGGGAGGCGCGCGTCACCTCCCGGCTCACGCTGGCGGAGCTGGCGCCGCCCGACGCGGGCGAGTACTCCTGCACGGCGGCCGGGCGCGCCGCCTCGCTGCGCCTCGTGCTCGACACCGACGGTGAGATGGAGTGCGCTGCAGCCCGACCTGCTAATGCCTTCTACATTGTTATACATAATGGCATATAATATAACATGCACCATTAGCTGTGGTCTAGACTAGGTTTTCCTGAAGTTTTAAGTGATTAGTCTTATTGCTAATACGTCGGTTTCATTTACGAGATTTTATTTTGAGTCGGTTGATACTAACACAAAATAAATACTCATAGATGATAGTTGCTATGATTAGCACTATGGTGCCTTTGCTGTATTATAGCTTTTACGAGCATTATGTAAACCGGCTGTATTTAGTGGCAACGTAACGCATCGCCCAGAGACGTCGCGTAAGTAAATACAATTCGTGTACCAGGCGCATGTGTTGAGTCCACAGAGGACCGCGCGGAGGCTATGCAGCGCGACCAAGCGAGCGGCGCGCCGGGCTCCGCGCTGCTCGCGCCGCCTGCGCTACCGGCGCTGGCCGCGACGCTGCTGGCACCGCTCACGCTGCTGGCTGTGCGGCCTCGGTGACGCGTACTACTTCCACATCCTGCCCATTTTGTATATTTTGAACTTTGTAAATATTGTAAATACATACTTATTATGGAAAGTTAAGGGCTCTGTTAGTAGCTCGCGTAACAATAAATACCCAGATGCTGATTGCACCTTTACTTACTATCGCCGGAGTTTATATTATGCCACTTCTGCCTCCACCGTTACCAAGAAACGAGTTGGAGTTATCTAGAGAGAGTTAGATTTACTCTAGAGCGATCGTAAAAACGGCGGTCAAATGTAAAACGACGTCGAAACCACAAAATTGGTCGAACAAGTAGTTACCAACTTCTGAATCAGCTGGTTAGCAGATGACAGCACAGTCGGCCACGTGATAAGGTTACTCCACCACTTACACGCAGGTTACACACCTACCAATAGATGGCGCCACTGAAAGGTGCCTTCACTGGTCTCTCCACCGATTACTGTGTAACGATATTCAGTTATACACCGCTAGATGGAGTTAAAATTCATTTCATGATGTTCTGTAAAATGACTTAATACCTAAACTGATAAAAGAAATTTGAAAAATTATGGACACGAGCGGGTTTTGAACCCGCACCGTGGCGCTGCTCAAACCAACTGAGCCACCGTGTCGCTGCTCGCGTCCATCAAATGTCAAGTCCCCATTTAGTTTTTACGTCTTAAGGGTGACGTCAGGTTTTATCTGTTGGAATCTACGATTACCAACTCAGTGTTATACCTTTACTGCTATAAATCACTGAAACAATAATACCAACCCAAATTTATAATTATGACTTTTGGTGTCATTTTTGCATGTTGCCCATGCTAAGCTTGAAGCCCGTCACAGACTTAGCTATCATATAATATATTAATATACCGTACTCACACACACGTCACAGAAATATATATTATAGCTGAGTGTGCGATCACGCGAAAATTAGTATAGAAAATACATAGTAATATGCCTAGCTATAAAAATATTAATATATATTGTAGCTAAGTCTGTGACGGGCTTTAATCTAAATTGATAAAGGAAATTTGAAAAATGATGGAGCTTAGCAAGAGCAACGTGCAAAAACAAACGTCACATGACTTAATACCATTAAACGTTATTTGTGATCACGATTCGATCATCGTTGTGATGGTCAATATTATTTTTCGCCTTTATGCACAGTGTGGGCGTTTCACGTTTTGCACTGTTAATATTTCTACGGTGTCAAGCGATTGCCGCCGGGCGAGTTATTTGAAGTTCTTTTTGCAATGTTACTACTGGCCATGCGTGATGTTAGATTTCTAGTAGTCTTACATACTTATACGTTCGTGAGTCGTCAATAGTTTGTTGGTACCTAATGCAAAAGCGTAGCACTCTTGTAGCCGTAGCGCTTGTCTGGCGTGGAGGAAGGCGTTACGGCCGTTGAGATTATATGACTGGCTACAGCGCAACGTGATGAATTTTATCAAAGGTGTAACGCATGTGGTGTCATTTACATCCATTATGGAATTATGTACCGGCACTGATAGGAAAGTAGGTACATAACAATAAAAAAGTGTAAAAAATAGAATCAAATATAACAACAAGAAAGGATCATACATTTGTTTTCTACACTGGAAAATCAATTAAATTATTTGTGGGAAAATTTAATAACAATAACCCTGCTGCTGTTACCCACACACATTACTGAGCAATTATTTTTCGCAGCCTGCCCCTTAGAGTCGATGAACCGTGTAAATGGAGAAAGTAACTCACAAAGACCTCAGATGAAATAAATCATTAACCACTCCTCGCATTAATATTAATATATTATGTGAGACATTTTCAATCCTTCTATGTACGACCCGTCTCATTACACGCCTCACTAATGAATTAGAGGCACCCTGCAGGCGGCACAGCAACCACACCGCGGGCGCGGGAAGCCGGGGACCAGCAGACTGCCAGTGTGGACAGTGTGGCCACGCCACGCGCTCTCTGCTTTACCAGAGTATGACTGGTAATATGAATAATTATTTCTATCACTTACGCGAATTTTAGACATTGAAAACTAGTTTTACAGATTTTACTGCTATTAATAAAACACCCTCATTTCAATAGAGAAGATGGATGGGACGTGCCAGGAATCCCATCATAGAATCATATAGTTAAAAGTTACATATAGTAGGTACTAATGACTACAAGTCTGCGTAATATCTCATCTGGAGTACTTAATTGAAATATGTGTGTGTGCCGCGAAGTCGAATCTTAAAGACTTGCAAATTTTACAAAACAAATCGATTAAGGCAATATTGAGGTGTTATATATTAACTGAGACACACAGTGTACAGTGAACTCTGTAGCGTAATATAAAAATATTGAATATAACACTAAGTTACACCTACACAAAGTGCATTTTAGTGAGAAAGATAATTACTGGGGAATTAAAGTCTGATAAAGAACTTACTCAAAAATCATTTCATCATTGCTTAAAAATACTCATAAAATCAAATTACGTGAACGCAGGACCAACTATTATAAGATGAATAAGAATAATTGATTGTGAATATACTATAGTAAAAAAAGTATACCATACGAGGGAGCACAATTATAAAATAACTTACTAAACAATATTAAGGACAGCAAGTCACGTGCAGTGCTTAAAACTAGGTTAAAACAACATATCTATGATAATATTTACTAGAACTGCTACATCACTGTTATTTACATTTAGTTATAATTATCCTTTTAAGCTCCATTAAGTAAACTATTGTTGTAGTGTATATGTTAAAAGTTAATTCCAAGCGTTAAACTTCAAGACCGAATGATGCAGTGAGCTCATTTTGCGTAAGTTGGATTGTTAGTAACAATTAAAAGTAATTGTTTAAATTAGACGTTTAACACCTCAGTCTGCCCGTGAATGCTGAATGCTGTAAAGTATTCGAAACGTCGGGACCAACAAACCAATTAAAACCGCGATAAAATCCGTAAAAGTAGTTTATTTCAATGGTTATGTTCATCTCAAACTGTTGTGCAATAGGAAATTATTTTTAATATAACTTTATACATACATAACATCACGCCTAAATCAAAGGCCTACCCCTTTGGGAAAGATGGGTGTACTATAATATGTGCACCTCTGTGCATACATTTCGCCAGCTATGTTTTTTTTAGTTCCCAGAGTAATAGGGGGCTCGCCTATTGCCATCAACCGGGCACAAATCTTGACTCCGTGCTGCTACTGAGTATTACCTAATGGAAAAACCCAGTTCCTAACACTTTGGCCGACCCGGGATTCGAACCCAGGACCTCGTGCACAGCAGTCGCGCTTAGCAACCACTAGACCAACGAGGCAGCAATATAACTTCATCTAACAAAAATAATGCATAATACATGGCGTCAAGACCAGTGTAAGTGATGATGATTACATGATGTTGTTGATACCGTGATGCGTAATAAAAAATCCTCGATCCTACCAAAACAATACTATGCACCGCGCTTGCGCCGCGCCGGCCGTGGCTTGTTTGTGTAGAGATTTGTTCGTATGAGCACGCTGACCGGTCAGGGTTAGGAGGAGACCAAGTGTTTATGTGTAGCGTAGGTACCTTTAGCGAATCCTACTTCCTACTATCCTACTAATCCTACTAATATCCTACTAATATTATAAATGTGAAAGTTTGTGAGAATGGATGTGTGGATGTTTGTTACTCTTTCACGCATAAACGGCTGGGCCGATTTGGTTGAAATTTAGTATGTAGATAGTTTATACCCTGGATTAACATATAGGCTACTTTTTATCCTGAAAAACTGTAGCGGGTAACACCGCAGGGCGCAGCTAGTTGTCTATAAATCTGAATAGTTATCACTGTTGAACCATTAAGGCACGCTGACTGACAGTTTGTTTTTATTTCTGTCTGCTGGTAACGCTACGAACATGTTGATGAATAAGTTAGGTAATAGGTAGTAATTTAAATACCTATTAGATGTCCATTTCGTCATAAAACTTATACTTATCCAAATACTACCATTTCAAAAACTAAATTTCGTCCAAAAACTAAATTTCGTCATAAATACGCGCGATCGCGAACTTTGATAACAATCATGAAAACTGATGCGCGATGTGTCACCACTCACCAGCTTTACATACAGATAACTTCTCGCATGAATCACGCTATTATTCATTGCAAGTTAGGTAATTAGTAAGTCATGGTGGCGCGGCGATAATATCCGCTCAGGTATGTCGATTTCGACCGTGGAGACGTTGCTGGTCAGATATAGGTCGCGGACTTGCCGCGGGACTTCTATCTCTGTGAGAAAACGTGGCACAACTACAATGCACCTGTTACAGACAGACGTATATTCTACTTTAAAACATCCATCATAACATAATATTCTCTTTGTGATGTGGCTTGGTTTCTTAATCTGTTTATCTGATGTACTCGATGATACTAGGAGGTATGGTGTTAAGCGATGCTCGCGTGGTAAGCTGAGGTGAAGCTTGCAGTGCACCCCTGACGGGGAGGGGGGACAGAAGGCACGAGTCGAGTCGCGACAGGTGAGAACAATAAGTACTGAACGCGATATAAGTTAGACATTGCAGCTGGAGGACGGTGCCCCACTGTCGAGCTGCTCGCGTCTCACAAATCTAAGAAAGCAAAGAGGGAAGGGTTTGTAAGGACTTTTTTCCGAAAAAGGTTATCTAGCGATAGCAAAACCGGTCCTTACGTTATAAATTCATCTTTAATCTAGTTGTGACTTCTTTCTTACAACCGTTATTTACTTGTGTCGCGGCGGATAGTGCGGCCGCGCTGCACACCGATATGTATCAGAAACTAACACGAACATTTAAATACACTCCGAAACATCAAAATGGTACCTATAAGACGAGGGTTTAAGGAACGAGCTTTAATTCTGAATTGATTCGAACATTGAAGAGCAACACTCCGTGTCGTCTGAGTACTTCAATATCTCGGAGCGGACGAAAAATATAGAAATACTCACCGCTTAAATTGTTTTGCCAAACAGCAATAGGCATTAGCTACTTGTGTGACATCAGTACACTCGAGCGTGATGTGTACCAAGACGGTGTGATAGCCACCGTGCCGCGCCCCTCACCCCGCCCCCTCTACACTCGTGCACTTCCCGCACTTGTTCTACACACCCTAAAACTACATATTCGAATTCTTTACCTACTCATCATTTGCTAATACCGAAACATGCAGATAATATCAATATGTGTCTCATTACTTGTTAATTAGTTATTTAGGTAGATAATATATAGATCCGGTAATAAATTATATGAATGAACGCTAGCGGAGTATTATTGTTTTTTATTTTAGAGCAGGATCTACTTTACGTAAAGTGTTTTTCAGTCTTATTAGATGGCTGCTAGTACGTGTATAGGAATCAGTAGTGAGTGTTGTAGACGTTTACCAAGTGGTCAGTCACGTAAGTCTCAAGTGGAAACAGCTGCTATCTGCCTTGGTCTTCTAAAGTCGCCCACTTCGGCTATGCCAAATATTCATAAAAATATAACAATACCAACTATGATCAGCACCCCGTGAGGTGCTCGGAGGTGCAGGTGCGCGACCTCGAGCATCGTGTCGGTGTCATGTCGTGTGGGTTTCGTGTCGGTTCATTTCCTGCGACAGTTCCGACAAGCGCCTCTTACGTGCGCTTGTATCGCATGCCCCGCAGCCCGCACGCTGCAGACTGCCGATCTCATCAGCTCATCTCGTGGCTGAGGAGCTTGCGAACAAACATCAATACTCTTAAGGTGAATTCTGAGAATAATATTAACCCTGGGTAGAGAGAGCGGGCGCGCGCGACTCAGGTTATGGCTGTAGGACGGTGGCTGCCGGCAATGTCCTGTGACCGGTAGCGTGAGGTCCCAAGCACTATAGCCAATGATACTACGCTGTGAGCGACGGATTATCCTAGCCCTACAGTCGGTCAACTAGCGACGCCAACCTTGCTAGGCCCGGTACTGGTCCTACTAGGCCGCGATGTCCCCACGTCACCTCTTTAATCGTCAGCGCTTAAAACACAGGTGAGATTGATCAAAGTGACGGATATGAGATACCCACTCAGATACCATCTATATTTATATCAGTTTATTCCATCAAATGCGTTGAATACAAAGTCCAGATATCACGCCTGTTTCCCAGAGGGGTGGGCAGACCCTGCAAACCACGTATTTTTATTTGCTACGATCCTGGCATATTTCTTTTACCCTATTTATTCGCCTCACATTCCTCATACACACTCGTCGGTTAAGGGGAGTTCCCCTCACTTGACCCCTTTGCAGAACATGTCCGATTTGGTCTCGGTAGGTTCGCTAAGGTCTTCCCGTTCCGAATATATATAAGTTAGTGGAGTATCTCTACTAATAATCGTGTCATATATTCGTTTAGTCACTCTTCTTTCATCCATCCTTTCCACATCCCCATCCACCTAAGCATATTCTTCAAAATATTCGTAATCACATCCAAGAGAGTCGGCTTACTGCCGACTCTTATATGCACTCCTCTATTCACGGATAGACGAACGTTTTTCGACACCTTCAGGGAGGTAATAAAGGAGTCTAGTTCCCCATTCACTTGATTCCCAAACATTCCATGAACACATTACAGAGCCCCGGACAAGCTACGCATCCCCGTCTAACACCTTTTTCAATGCTAAACGAATCAGTACAGGCCAGGTATTATATTACCACGTATGCTAATCAAATGAATTAATTAGTGATTGGTAATTATCACTCATCGAATTTTTTTTTCGTTTATAATACTATATATATACCTACAATACAGGCACATTGTATGCACACATAAACATTATGACAGGCCAGTACTACATTTTACTTAATGTATGTTAAGATGAAATTAAGTGTCACGTTTAATTCAAATATAAGTGCAGTTTTGTTGACGGCCTGTTTAATGATTATTAATGTTATCTTTGGTCGGCTGTACGACGTACCTAGCTAGTTAATTAATTCCAAGTAGGTGCTTGATCTATTTTGTTTGTCTTCTAAGAATAATTATCTAAAAGTCTAAAAAGAACAGAAGACATAGAAGGGTTTAAATTCCGCTCGTGTACATTCCTTAAAGCTTTGTATTAATAAAAAATAAATAGATTTTTAGAAAATGTATTTTTTTGGGTAGGTAGTTTCTAAAGTTATGACATTGGCAGATGATTGAATAGTTCTTTGACTTACAAAATCTACTGAATACAAATCAATGTACGTAAACATATTATTTTGTAATTGCTTCTTCATTGCAACGCAAACAGTGCCCCTTTGAAGCAGTAGGGGGCGGTCGCTAGCGCTTCGCTGTCGCCATGATTTCTCAATCATAATTTCACATCACCTCCTGTAATTAAGCGATATTCCGAAACATCCGATGAGTATGCCAGAAGGTAACAGTGATCCATGCCTGAAAATACATTATCGACGAACCGAATCGGCCTTGTATGTCCAAATGTACAAACTTGACTGACAAATGTGAGGTGTTCGGTTGACTCCCAGATGCAGTATGTGCTAGAGGATTGCCTGTAGAATCCAGAGGGTTAGGGGATCTGCCCAGAAAAACACAATTAATCTTAACACAAAGAACTAATATTGTAATTTTGTACTTTCATTGTGCCACAGCTAAGTACCAACCAACAGGTCGCAACATCCTCGTCAGTTTGTACTTTACAGTTTACTTGACAACTGGCTACAGCTTTAGTCACATCTCAGCAGTTTCGTCGGCTGAAGGAACACAGGCGGTACGACTATCACTCATCTGTCAAACAGTCGATGACGCTGTCGTCACTGGGAATACAATGGCTGATAACACTGATAATTGTGATTTGAACTGAGTGATTATTAGCCTAGATATCAACAAAATTGCAATAATCTTTGATTCGATTTCAATTCTAGAAGCTTGTATGGTGTTTCTAAATATATTATGTAGGTAACTATGTTACGGCGCGCTATTATTATTATTAATATTAAATATTTATTTAACAAACAATATCCCCTACTATTAGTTACCGGTACCGGAACTAGGCTAAGTAAATAGCCTGTATGTCAGGTATCACTTCCCTTAACTTAGCACATTAGATGATATATACATTTAGCAAAGTATGTGTAGTCACCTAGTATCAGGAAAAGCAAAGAATATATTATATTGGATAGGGAGCGGCTGTATGTGTGTGTGCGTGCGTGCATGCGGGTAAAACATAATTAATAAGTATTTCCTCCTTTTATCAACATCAAATCATATAGTTATTCGATATTTAAGTTATGTGTACAATAAAGAATTAAGAATCAAGTTCTCACCTAAGTATTTCTTTTATCAAGAATGTCATCTCATATCATCCTAGACATCACGACATTCATAAACAACTTCGCCGCGGCGCGCTATAGGCGCCGACGACAGAACTCCTACTCCGCACAACGTTCATTAAAACTAGTTTACAACCATTTATTAAAATTGCACATCCGCTGATATGCTTTTAAAATACATTACGTGTGCAGTGGTTTCAGGACAGAATGACCGTTAATATTGTGATCTTTGTTTGCAGTAGACCTTCTGAGGTTGCTTATCGCCTTCATAGTTGGCGTTGCTTTATCGTCGCGAATCAGAACTCCACACAAAAGGATAAAGACCGATTAAATTACAGATACCAGTTTCACAGGTGACAACTTATCGAAACACAAGTAATCTTTTGTATTCCACTAAACAGATTGGTTTGTGTGATAGATTAATTTACCGACATAAAATAAATAGATATACTTATAGGTATATATCATCATCATAAGCCGAAAGACGTGCACTGTTGAACAAAGGCCTTCTCCTTAGAACGCCACAATGAACGCCACGATGTGCATTGTGCATCCACCGGTTACCCGCAACTCGACGACGAGGATGTCGTCGGCCCGCCTAGCGCGCCTGGCGGGCGTGGGAGGCCTGCAGACGCTGCTTTGGTATATCTGTTATGAGCATCCGCCCGCGACTTAGTCTCTGATAAACATTTTGTTTGTTTCTTTTCCGCGATTAAAGTGGCCTACATTCGCCCTAAGGGTCCATTCTAAAAGTTGGTGAAAGAATTTTGATAATCGGATCAAGAATGTCGAAGATTATTCCCTACATAAAAACAAACAAATCCCTTTATAACATAACATAAGATCACACCTGTATTCCTGAAGGGGTAGGCAGAGGTGCATATAGTACCTACACCCACACTTCGCTAGTTATGTTATAAATCCCAATGTAGGGACCAGGGGCAAGCTTATTGACATCAACGCGGGCAAAAATATCTAGACTCCGCTTTGAACCCAGGACCTCATGCTCCGCAGTCTCTCTTAGCGACCACTAGACTGACCAAGGTAATCCTAACAACATTTTTGATATTAATATAGATATAATTCATTATATTATGTATAGGTAGGTAATAGGTTGATAAGGCGGAAGGCATTGCTTAAGGGAGGCTTATATCCAGCAATGGGATATTGAAGTCTGTGGATGATGACGATGATGATGATGTAATAGGTGTGCAGTGTGCACTATATAACATTTATATTATGCATATAAGTAGATATATTTACCGATCAAAATATAAAAGAGAGTCCCAGCAGAGGTCTCTTAGAGCATTCAGCGTCTCGTCCAGCGGCTCGCAGCCCTTGCCTCTAGGAAGAGGCATTGTACTTCTTAGTTTCTTATTACATGATAATAAACAGTAGAAAAGCGACTCCTAGCTTATTGTTTAAATACTCACAAGTATAGTAATAAAGCGAGGAAAATGTATATTTAATTATAGACAAGAACATATTTTGTCGTAATGAACACTGCAAGGATGGGTCTTCCTTGCTGTCTTCATTACGTCAAGCGTCAAGCGGAGATGGAAGGACGAACTTAGCACCTACATGCAAGCCTATTCTTTGTGCAGCTGGTGACAGGGAGATGTGGGAGTCTTTGCCCAGCAGTGGGACACTTCTGGCTAATAATGATAACACTTAAGGCAATGAAGGCGGGGCTAAGTATCATATGTCCGTCAGATAGCATGACATTCCATGTAGGATAATATAGTAGGCAGTTGATAAGGTTCTGATGACGAGCGTGCGTGACGTAGACAAGGTCACCAGCCGGAGTTACCGCTTAAGTGGCGCTGTGACGTCAGTGCGAGTGGAGAGGCTGAATCGAATGTTGCTAAATAATACTAATGGACGTAGCGAACCAGCTACGATATAAATGACTGTCTTATTGCCTTTTTAATATTTACTAGAAGGTACAAGGTAAGTCATATGTTTGTTGAGCCGACTCCAAACATACTTGTAACGTTACAGGATTTAGCAATGCAGTTGTACGTTAGTTCAGTGGCAGGAGTAGAGTCAGCGTGTCCTAAAAGGTACTGCTCGCGACGGCGATTCCTACAGCAAACGTTTTAATTCCAACAGTGACGTGCAGAACGAACAGGTCGCCGACACTCATTGTACGATAACGTTGCTTTGTTACTATACTATACAGCTTCTGTAGAATCTCACAGTTCAGCGGCTGAACTGTCATAATAAGAAACGTTGCGACGTATGAACGTGCCTTCCGTGGTAGTACCCCTTGTGAGGACATTATTTATTGGTGTTACACAATATTTTAGATCGACGAGTCATATATAATACTGATAAATATCTCTTGATCGCGATCACGTTAGTCATAAGCGACAGTATAAGGATATACTCGTAGAATTAGTAGATCAATGATAAATGATTTTATTTCTGCTAATGGGTTTTACAAAAATACTTTTACACTGAATTTTTTTAACTATTTAGATGACGTCGTCTTTTCCTACTTGACTACATCTGAGAAGACATGCCGAGACAAAATCAGGGGATTTTTGAAGACCAGATGAACTACGGCGAGTTTGAATTGACCTGACGTCACAGACGGACACAGAAGGACATTTGGGTTGGCTGTATACTAAAACCACCAGACAAGAGAGTATAGGTATAAAAAAAGAGAAATCCTAAATTTCGTCCTAAATAGTCATGGCTTCATATGATGGACACGAGTCCCGCTGTGTCCATCATTTTCAATATTCCTTTATCAATTTAGATTCAAGCTTCCGTCTTCTTCCGTCGCTCGTTTCGCTTGGCATGGGCAACATGCTAAAATGGCACCAAAAGTCGTAGTATGTGTATGTTATAGTTCAACCTGAGATTTTTGGGGGTCGTTTGGGACCTTATTATAATACCGTATACATATGCTTTTTAAGGAGTTACTTATATTCTAAAGTCTAGAGGCTGGAACTACAATTGCTCATTCCTAGTATTAATGTTGTGAATATCACTGCTTTTAACCAAAAGATTAATGTTTTTATGAGCATAAAGCAAGTTGTCGTAACTAGAATGTGTTGGGCAGTCGTAATACTTTAAATTTGTCCCTAACCGAATGTCTGCGACTTAATTTGAAATTGCTCGAACGGTCCGTATCTGCAGTACAAAAATTGTCTGTATATCAGCTGCATTCCTCCACAAGAGAATACCGTACGACATACCTATTACTGTGAAAATAACAAAAATAACATGTCTTGCGGTATCAACATCGATTACGTTTTTTATTTTCTCTACGGCGTATGCTCAACATTTTTGTTCAACTTATGTATATGTAAGCGCCATTGTAAATAAGCATCTGAATTTATGTCTACATTATGATAATTTAATAAATTGGAATTTATAGTAACCGTATTAGTTCCAAATGATGTGATGTGAGTGCAAGCTACGACCGTTTTTGAAGCTGTTATACATTTGCTTTTTGCATAAGGTCCTGGGTTCGAGCCTCAGGACCGGCAAAGTGTTACTGGGTTTTTCCATTAGGTAATTCTCAGTAGCAGCACGGTGTCTGGATTTGTGGCCAGTTGATGACAACAGGCTCTCCACCTATTACATTGAGATTTACCTATAACATACCCGGCGAAACGTGTGTATGCTATATGCGCACATCTGCCTTCCCCTTCGGGGAATACGGGCGTATGTTTTTGTACCTGCAGAATAATTGCAAGTAAAAATTGCAAATACCCTTATCCTGCGTCATCCATCATAAATACGACTGCTACAGGCTTTAAGAACTAAAGCCTGTAGCAGTCGTATTTCCGATATCACCGAGGACTATCCTTAAGTAGGTGCGAGTATTATGGAGTACGGCGCATGCGCGGCGCGTGGTCAGTAAGAGCGGCGCAGTGGCTCGGCCTCGGTAGCTTTACGGTAGAGGTGGATGTGCGAAGTTTTGATCGAGCGCCAATTCAGCGCCCGCCCGGATTGGCGCCGACGCCGGCTTCTCATAAATTAAAACTCGACTGTAACACGAATAACACTCAAATGTTATACTCCCTCCAGCGGGAACATTGCACTTTAAAACTCTAACAAGTTTCCGCTTTATTTTTATTACACTCGCTGTACCCTAAGATTCTAGTGACAGCGACTGAAGGCAATTCCTATTTTAGAATATAAATTATATTTGACGACCTGATTGGCGCAGTGGCTAAGCGATTGGACTGCTGCGCTAAGGGTTGCGGGTTCGATTCCCGCACGGGGCAAAACTTTGTGCTAACCACAGATATTTGTCCCGAGTCTGGGTGTTTGTGTATGTGATATTTCGTGTTTGTGAAACGCACCCACGACACAGGAGAAATTCCTAGTGTGGGGCGACGTTTTTTTTTTTAAAAGATAAAAAAAATATATATATATATATATGGGCACACTACATAGATGGCACGTGGCTGTAAATCGCCATGCCATTGTTGCTCCGCATGAGTCCTACTTAATTTCAGTAGCCATCGAGCCTATTCGGGAATTACATCATTATTTACTATCTTATTGTTACTCTAAGATTTTAGCTACTGCGACCAGATTTCAACCCTGATCATATTAGGAGCCAACGCTGGAGGCTACTCTACAAGTTCTGCTGTTCCACTGCTCCACCAGCCTCGCTGCTTCCCTCCCGCCGGCCAGTGACGGCATGCTATATTTACAGCTAAATATTTATTTATTTTATCGCTGTTTTATTCCACATTATCATTCTATTACATCCCATCGATTGTCGGCACCTATCTACGTATTAACAAATTACTCATTATTGAAACCAATTGCTGACATTTGCTTTTATGGCGATAGTAATTAAGTCGAATTTTCAATGATTTTTTAGTTTTCTTATGACGGTTTTCCCGTACTTGGTTATTATGAAACTGTTTACCGAATATGAAAATTTTTCCTCAATAAAGTGTCGTAACAGTTAGTGGTAGGCAGGCGACGAACATTATCAGACCGGATCCAGTGCAGTATTTAATCAGCGGCCGACTTCCACTCGCCGCATTAGTCCGGTAGCAGTGATCAAAGATGATTATTATAGCAATCGTCGTGGTTTGTGTGGCGGGGCTCTACATGTATGGTACAAGAAACCATAATTATTGGAAGGAGCGGGGTGTCAAACATGACAAGCCTATACCAATTTTTGGAACCGACGCAAAACGGTACTTACTGCAAAGAAGTATTGCGCAAATGTCAGCTGAAACCTACTGGAAGTACCCCGACGAACGTTTCGTAGGCTACTACCGCGGCACCATCCCGGAGCTTGTGATCCGCGACCCGGACCTCGTGAAGCAAATCATCACTACGGACTTTGCGTACTTCTTCTCCCGCGGGCTGTCTCCCGAGCATAAGGTGATCGAGCCGCTTTTGCGTAACTTGTTTTTCGCGGACGGTGACTTGTGGCGGCTGTTGCGCCAGCGGATGACGCCGGCATTCACGAGCGGCAAGCTTAAGGCGATGTTCCCGCTGATCGTGGAGCGTGCCGAGAGGCTGCAGACGCGTACGCTCGCCGCTGCCGCCGCCGGCCGCCCGCTTGACGCTCGCGACCTCATGGCGCGCTACACCACTGACTTCATCGGCGCCTGCGGCTTCGGTCTCGACGCCGACTCGCTCAACGACGATGACTCCGCCTTCAGGAAACTCGGCATGAAAATATTTAACATCACCTTACAGAGGACAATCGTTGTATTCTTTAAGACCATTTTTGCTGATCTATTCAAGAATGTTAAGTTCCTTGGTCAGGAATTAGAAGATGATATTCTCACTCTCGTTAATTACATTCAAAAACAAAGAAATTACAAACCCTCTGGTCGTAATGACTTCATTGATTTTTTGATGGAGTGGCAACAAAGAGGAAAAATTGTAGTGGAGTCCCTAGAGCAGACCAAACCCGACGGTAGTCCTAAACCGGTGGAGCTGGAGATGGACGACGTGCTGGTGGCCGCGCAGGCATTCATCTTCTTTGCGGCAGGTTTCGAGACCTCGTCATCAGCTACTAGCTTCACCCTGCATCAGCTGGCGTTCCACCCCGAGGTGCAGAAAAAGGCTCAGGATGACATCGACCGTGTGCTTGCCAAGCACAACAACCGCCTTAGCTACGAGGCCGTCAAGGAGATGACTTATCTGGACTGGGTGCTGTTGGAGGGCATGCGCATCTTCCCGTCGTCCGGTATGCTACTGCGGCAGTGCGTGCGGCCGTATACCATCCCCGGCACTGACATCACCATCGACAAGGGTGTCAAGATCAGCATCCCGCTGGTGGCTCTGCACAACGACCCGCAATACTTCGACAACCCCACAGAGTTCCGGCCCGAGAGGTTCGCGCCTGAAGAGGTCGCCAAGAGGCACAAGTTCGTGTATCTGCCGTTTGGTGATGGACCTCGCTCTTGCATAGGTGAGTACTACAGCTTTGTGCAGAACCATAATAAGGACTCGTATTAGCGGGATGTTAAAGCTGATATGTAGTTATACAATATTTCCACTATTTTCGTCGATCTTATTTACACTACAAGTACAATCAAAACCATACAATCTTTAAAGGATAATCATTATAGTAATCACGATTTGATATATAGATAGATTAGATTTTTTTACTAAATCACATTTAAATAAATAGTGTTTAAATAAGAGAAATAAAATTGTCATAAGAATGATTTTAACATTTATTTTGTAATTGTGTGTTGTCAGGCGGTCGCTTAGGCCAGATGCAGTCGCTGGCGGGGCTGGCTGCGGTGCTGGCCAAGTTCACGGTGTCTCCGGCTGAGAGCACGCTGCGGGAGCTGGTGTCGGACCCCAAGTCGAGCATCGTGCAGAACATCATCGGTGGCATCCCGCTAATGTTTACCCCACGGCCTGGCGTCTCCGCGCCGACAGACTCCTGCCGCTCGCTGTAGTGGCCACGGCACACGGATAGTAGATCTTTGTTACAGGAAACCTTGTTTAAGAACTTGTTGTGTTGTCATAAATGACGAAAATATGTGTTCGCTAGTGAAAGAGATTTATCCACGAGCTCAATTTATTTGTTGTCCAAGGAGAAATAAGGAACATGAAATGGAATGCAGATTCCACTGTCGATCTGACCAGGGGAAGTGCGGGGACTGAAACTATGTAGAGTAGATGGATGTCTAAGTGAATTCAGTATAATTAGTGATAGTGTAGTGAGTTTAAGTATTTATGTTTATGTTAAGATACCGTGTAAGGTATGCGTGAAGTAGCTGTGATATTGACGGGTTGGTGTTGGACTGCGTGTTTGAATGTTAGGATAATTATTTTACCAGAAGGAAAAGAAATAATGAATAAATCATAATTGCGATAGTTCATTTGTTTTTATTTATTATTTGTTAATAATACCTATATCTATAAACACAAATATAATTGGAGTGTCTGTTCGTAACATCAAAATAACAGCTTTTTACTTAATTCATAAATTTATACATGATATAATAGATATATTACATTACACGATACACATAAAAAATGCAATTAAATTTTTTTTGGCTGTTTGTTACGGCTAATCTCCGAAATGGCTGGATCGATTTTGAGGGGACTTTTACTTGTTAGAGGTTGGCTATTCTCTATGATTTTTGTATTGTCAAAATGAAATAAAAGAAATATACTTTAGCTGTCAAAAAGGAGAACAAAATGGTTTTTTAATTTCACGGAATAAAATTCCTCACAACATGGTAGCAGAGCGTGGTTGTTTTTAAAATCGATATTACAAAATACGATAACAGTGTTTATTAGTGAATATGGCAACCAAACCAGACATCACGAGATTTAACATTGGAAACCTAGATGGCACCAACTGGTTGATATGGAAGTATAAAATATCTATGTTACTGAAGGGAATCCCAAAAGCCCTAGATCTATTAGAAGGTAAATATGAAAAATCTTTATGTAAAGATACAGATGACAAAACTGCTTCAGAAAAGTTTCAAGAACTAGATAGCACAGTTCTTATAATTCTTACGAGCAATATGAAAGATGAAATTGTTCAAAGAATAATGCGTTTCGAGTCTTCTAAAGAAGTATGGGATGAACTAAAAAGGTTGTTTGATGGAGATGGTGACGATTTAGTATATGACAATTGCCTAAAGTTCTTTGAGTACAAGAAGCAACTGGATGACAATATGGCTATACATCTTTCAAAGCTGAAGAATATTTGGTTCAAACTGAACAAAGAAATTACGAAGCTAGAAGGAAACAATGAGTTACCAGAGGTCCTATTGATATGTAAGATTTTAGATACTTTACCAGAGGAATACCTTACTTTCAAATCTAGTTGGCTACTTATGAGTAAAAAGGAGAGGACTATAGAGAGACTAACCTCACAACTCTGTGCCTTTGAAAGAAACATAGAAACACAGGCTTCTATGTCTACAAGTATGAGTAACCAAGCTCTTACAGTTAAAGCTTTTCAGAAGAAAGTAAACAAGGCTTACATTAAAAAGATAAAGTGCAATTACTGTGGTCAAGATGGACACAAGGTAAGAAAATGCTCTAAGTGGTTGAGTGATGGTCGACCTCCCAAGCCAAACACAAATACAAATAATGTGAATAGTACAGTCCTAATGAACGTTGACAGATGCTTATACCCTGATAAAGATAATTGGTATCTGGACAGTGGAGCTACAAGCCACGTCACATTCAGGAGAGATTTATTCCATACGTTTGAAGTTTTTGGTTCACAGCATACGGTAATGACAGCGAATGGCGAGAAAGTAGATGCCACTGGTAAAGGTGACATAAAGCTTGAAGCTACGGTTGGCGATCATAAAGAAATGATAACCTTATGCGATGTGTGGTGTGTGCCAACACTGCAGAAAAATTTATTCTCATTATTAGCAGCGCAAGATAGATTGCCGCAAAGTGTATTTGAATCTGACCCCGAGTTCTGTAGATTGAAATCTAAAGGTCAAGTCAAAGTTACAGGCATTCGAAAGAGAAGAGGAGGGCTGTTTAAACTTAATGTGAAGAATGTAATGCCACCAATTCTAGTCGAAATTAATGCAGTGATACGCCAAGATATATTACAGATTTATCATGAAAGGCTTGTACATCAAAGCAAAACGCATGTGAAAAAGCTAATTGAAAGGGAACTGAAGATTAAGGTACCGAATAATACAGATGAATGTTGTGAAGGTTGTAACTTTGGAAAAATGAAAAGGCGACCTTTTGGAACCAGAGACAGAGCAAAGATACTTGGCGAGATGATACATTCAGACGTGTGTGGACCTTTTCCATTTTCATACAATAGATATCGATATTTCGTTCTATTTAAAGACGATTTCAGCAAATACCGTTATGTATACTTCATGAAACAGAAGTCTGAAGTCCATTCAAAGCTTCAACTGATGCTAGAAGAAAGCAAGGTAGCTGGTCATGTAGTAAAAGAACTATTAAGCGACAATGGTGGAGAGTTTGATAATGAAAAAACTCGTACAATACTACAAAGGTATGGCATCAAGCATAGATTGATTATGCCATATACGCCACAGCAAAATGGTTGTAGTGAACGGGAGAATAGAACGCTTGTTGAAGCCGCTCGTGCCATGATGTACGCGCACGAAGAGTTGCCTATTGCCTGTTGGGCAGAACTTATCAATACCGCAGCGTATGTGTTGAATCGTACAGGACCCACTCCTATTGATGGTAAATCACCATACGAATTATGGTTTAACAAGAAACCAAAGATAAGTCATTTAAGAATTATTGGAAGTCCTTGTTACGCCCATGTACCCAAGCAAAAGCGTACGAAATTGGACAAGAAAGCAGAAAAATGTTTATTGATCGGTTATGATAATGATGACGGGTATCGTCTTCTGAACGGAAATTCACTGGTACGATCAAGAGACATAGTATTTCAAGAGTCAGTAATCTGCAGATCTGACACGAAATTGAATATTGGATCAAAATCTGCTGCCGAAAACTCTGAGATGGAAATAAGTCTACGATTACCAACGAATCTATCTGCAAGGGAGGAGAATAATCGAACGATTCATGATGCAAGGGAGGAAGAAAATGAAAGTACAGATACATTTCAAGAGTGTATACCTCCTGAATCGTTTGAAGATACACCTAACACAGAGATAAATAACGGAATCCCAGAATTATCTTCGGAAACTCAAGATGAGTGTGATGAAACTGATGATGTGGACAACGATTTATCAGAGCAAACATTACCAGAACGTTTGGAAGCGATAAACGATGAGATTTTGTCAGATAGAGAAATAGAGAATGAAGGACGAATAACTCTTCGAGACAGATCAAAGCTAAGACCACCTGCAAGACTTGGTGACTACGTAATGATATCAGTAGATGATAGGATTGAAAATGATGAACCTACGACATATACTGACGTGCTACAGAGTCCAGACAAGGAGCATTGGTTTAAAGCAATGAAAAGTGAAATTAAGTCCTTAGAAGAAAATAAAACATGGTCTCTAGTTGATCTACCCAAGGATCGCAAAGCTATCTCGTGCAAATGGATCTATAAAATCAAAACGAACGCTGATGGTACAATCGACAAATACAAAGCAAGGCTTGTTGCTCGAGGTTTTTCCCAACAACCCGGAGTTGACTTTGACGAAACGTTTAGTCCTGTTGCAAAAATGACGACAATCAGATCGATCATAAGCGTTGCTGCAAACGAAGGTTTATCTCTTTCTCAATTTGATGTCACAACTGCCTTTCTAAATGGGTCTATCGAAGAAGAGATATACATGAAACAGCCAGAAGGTATCAATGACGGAACTAAACGAGTTTGCAAGTTAAAGAGAAGTCTATACGGACTTAAGCAAGCACCAAGATGTTGGAATAAGTGCATCGTGGATTACTTGAAGACCATAGGCTTTCAACAAAGTCAAACTGATCCTTGCTTATTTATTCGAAAGCGATTGCAGAATAAAATCATTTTGGCATTATATGTCGATGACGGACTCGTAGCTGCAACAAAGCAGAAGGATGCAGATAAGTTTATGGCAGAACTTAAACGAAGGTTTAAGATAACCGTAAAGCCTGCAGACTACTATCTAGGATTGCAACTACTATACAAAGATGATGGCTCCATAAGTATAACGCAGAAACATTACACTGAAAAGGTTTTAGCTAGATTTGCGATGAGCAGCTGTAAATCAGTAACTACACCTATTATCAAAGATTCGGAACTACGACAGTCTGAAAGAGAGGGCATAGACGAGAAGTCATACCCTTATAGGCAAGCTGTTGGCGCCTTAGCATACCTCATGGTAGGAACACGACCTGATATTGCCTACGCTGTCGGTGTCGTTTCCAGAAACCTAGAAAATCCTTCAAAAGAAGACGTATTAAAGGTAAAGCGAATAATGCGCTATCTACAAGGTACATCAAGCTATGGAATAACGTACAAAAAGGATTATAAGTCCGGAATACTAGAAAGTTTTAGTGACTCCGATCATGCAGGAGACGTCAAGGACGGTCGCTCGACTAGTGGCATCCTTTGTTTATATGCTGGCGGACCTATCACCTGGGCAAGTCGTAAACAGTCATCGGTTGCTATTTCCTCGACTGAAGCTGAAATAGTTGCAGCAAGCGAAACAGCACGAGAAATAGTATGGCTGCAAAGACTATTTGATGAAATTTCTGCTCTGAAGAATGTGCCCATACTGCAAATTGATAATGACGCCGCTGTGAAATTGGCTCAAAATCCTGAACTGCACAGAAGAACAAAGCACATTGCAATCAGACACTTCTATGTGAGAGAACTAGTTACAGATGGAAGACTTAAGGTTCAGCACGTTGGTACACAACTTCAAAGTGCTGATTTCTTAACAAAGGCTCTTAGCAGGCCATCTATGATAACAATATTGAACCGGATTGGTTTACATTGTTTGTTAAATTAATACTCGTATTAGTTATTTTTTTTTATAGACTATACAAAAGGGAGGATGTTAGAGGTTGGCTATTCTCTATGATTTTTGTATTGTCAAAATGAAATAAAAGAAATATACTTTAGCTGTCAAAAAGGAGAACAAAATGGTTTTTTAATTTCACGGAATAAAATTCCTCACAACATTACTGGGTGATAGTTAATAGTGGAATTTAAAAAATATCTTCTATCTACTTTAAAATTCGCGGGATACAACATCTCCGCGACGGCAGGACGGATTATGACAGGACTTTCACTGGCAAATAGGTGACGTTATAAGAAGTATCTATGGTATAAGCTAGTTTGTTAATATATATTTTTTAATGATTGTATTTAAAACTTCATGCAACAATGTAGTTACGTAGGCGGACTTAATGCCTAACATTGCTTAATTTATAATGTTATACTATAACTCGATTGACACTGCTGAACTAATTAAAACAATCAACAAATATGATGATGCGGCGGCTCAGCAGAGATCGTTCTTTTCGAAATCAATACTTAAAATAACTCTAACTTCTACAAAGATACTGCTACGTTAGTAGTTATTTTCGAAAATGGTAACACGACCTACCATTCAAGTAAAATAAGTATAGTTTGAGTGTCAGTAAGTGTCTTGTGTATTCCCGAAACTGAAAGTCACCCGAACTGCTGAGAGTGGCTGGTGGACGCACAGGTGAGGATGGTGTGAGCAACCAACTCCCGTCTCCCCTCCCCCCGCACCCCCGCAGCCCGCGCCGCGCGGGTGTCACCCCTCGCCGACAGCTATTCAGCAAGTGGGTAACAATCGCTATTCGCCAAGTTTAATGCACTCCCGCAGCTATAAGTTTCAAATATATGAGGGGATTAATTCAGAAAACTTAGAGAGAACGGTGCGAAGTGCAGTTTATTTGATTGGGCAATAAACGGAGCAGCGGCCGAAACGCCAAACTACCCCAGCCGCGGCGCAGGCGTGCGCCGCCTCTGACGGAGACCAGTCCAGGTCAGGGACCATATCTAAGGTGTTTAGTATGCAGTGGCTACTGCGCTGCGAACAGTTATCTCACTGTGTGTGAGTAACAGTGCAGGCTTAGCCACTAGTTGTACATTATACGGGTGCCCCCAGTCCGCCCGACCCCTGCTCGCGTTCGCCGGCTGCCTCACACAGGGCGCTCCGCTCTTAGCTCCACAATAATTTCACCGAACAAGCAACTCACGTAAATTTCCTTAGTTTCAAGACAGCACGAACTCTTCTCCTATTCAGTTACAACTGTGTTCTTTTGACGTGAGTTGATGGTGAGGCAGCTTATTTATCGACATGAATGTAGCTACTTGTGACTCGCAAGAACTTCCCACTGTTAGACCTATAAAACATCACCATAAGAGTCTAAGCCTTCACGGGATTTCTTTATTATCTAGGATGCGTTTAAACAAGACACACAACAGGTCCATGAGATTTTGAGTGTAGTGGCTGCAGTAAAACATTTGTTATGCTAATGATTACATCCACGTGTATCGACACAAGTTTAACCCTTTAACCGCGCGTGTCGCATATATGCGACAAATATTTCCGTGTCCCTACCGCGCGTGTCGTATTTCTGCGACAGAGAACATGCATGATTTTTTCGTTCTATTTTCGTCCTATTAATTGCGTGGTACAACTAAAACTATTATTAAATAGAGCTATTATTTACAACAATTACTTAAAATTATGTGTCATAACTCTAAGCATTCAAAAAACTTAAACAAAAATAAGTAATTGGCAGCTTGAAATTTTCTTCGGCGTCTATCGCGCGCGTCGCATAAATATGACCATAGGGATGGGATACAATGCAATGCGCATTTTAAAAACGAAATAACAAACAGTTAAATAATCAGGTATAATGCATCATTCAGCATAAAATAAACGGTGTCATACCAAATAAAGTTAAATTTAACAATTATTGCCTTGTGTTATTAATTCTTTTCCTTATTATTCATAAGAAAAATATCCCTCACGATCTTTGTATAATGCCAACATTTGACGTTAGTTCCCATCCCTTGACTCCTATGCTTGCAACATATTTCTCTAGTTAGTCTAGCGCGGCTGTCACATTAATACGACCACTGCCTACGTCACAAGCGGATCAAACGAATGGAAAGTTCCATTAATGTTGTTCGTTGGTATTTGTGCATTGTCGATAAAATAGTCACATTTCAATTTTCAACAATGACGACTACTGAGGAATTATTAAGAATATTAGAAGGTGACGACGACGAGTGTGACGACGAATTGGAATTATCCGATTCGATAGAATTTAGAAGTGATGGAGAGGTAAGTACCTATTTCAATTTCTTCTTAGGTTATTTGCACATTATTCAGTAGGTATAGGTATAAATAAGACTTTCGTTGGGTTTAGGTAACTCCTTGATGAATCGAAATAGTATTTTAAATATTGTGATGTAATTCTGTTATTACCTATATTACCTACTTAACTACCTACATATCCTATTGATTGTTCAAATTTGGAACCGTGTTGTATGTTGTCCTTACCATTATTAAGGTACTGTGACAGTACCTACCAAGCCGGACAGGCACTCGCACTCGCGTTTGTCTCTTTTTCTCTCTCTCTCTCTCTCTTTCATAAATCATTATTCGAGTTTGGGTGTAGCTGTTTTGTGTCCGTGACTTGTGTGTTTGTGAAGTCCCAAGCTACACAGGAATTATTCCTAGTGCATGAGTTATCTTTAAAAAAAAGATAACTTTAATAAGCGTTCTGCACACGATGCCGTCACCGCGCCGTCGCCGCGCCGACGCCCGCCGCACAGTTACACTGTAGAATACGAGTCGCGATTTTTATCGATACAACGATTGCCCCTCCTTATTTATTGTAGGTATTATTTTGTCGATTTGTAGCCTCGCGCTAGGGGCACGACAATTGATATTTAGCCAAGCGGTTAAAGGGTTAAATAGTCACAACGGCACTGAGCTGCACCTCTCACGAGGAGTGCCGGGGGACGGAACTGATCTGTCGTGTATCAACTTGTTGATAGTAAATCCGCTGTATAAAGTCGCTGTAGTTAATATTAAGGAGTACAAACAGGAGTCACTGATGCTGTAGCTTGCAGTGCAGACACAGCTTCAGCGAAATGTGAAAGTAACGCTACGCGCCAATTACATTTGTGCGATTTTTGCATCTGTTATAGTTATCATGTTACAGGGCGCGAGCCTGTTGCCAGTAACCGCAAGACAATTCTGAATCCGTGCTGCGACTGAAAATTATATTATTTAATTGGAAAACCCAATAGGTGACACTTCGCCCAACTCGGATTTCAAACTTAGGACTTCATACTGAGTAGATGCAAGACAGTTTTTATATTGCTTACTTTAATTATGAAATGCCCAAGGCATTTACTGTGGTGTTCTTAAGTTTATTTTTGTGGATACGTTTAATCAATTTGATTATTCTAACAAATTTTAGAAATAAATACATAATATACTATAGGGCAGCGTAGTGCACTGCTTGTATAAAGCGAACTCGCGACACAATGTAACTGCAGTTAAAGTCCTGGCTTAATAAGGTGAACTTCGGACTCGTGTTCAAAACCCTCGTCCCTCACTCGGACACACCAAGTCAACATATTGTTTCGCTAGCTGATAACACGGTGTGATGAGTGACGAGGCTAGACGGGCGCGGGGCGTCGTGCTTGTGCCGTGTTATCTGGATGTCGGCGCGCGGCGGTCGGACAGCGGAGAGCGCCGACAGTCGAAGTGTGCTCTCTATACGATAATAATATGATACTTATTGTGCCCTTGTACGTGTTGTCTGAGTCTTTATTATTATGTACATTATTATTTTATGTAACTATTACCAAAGCTAAATGTTTGCGAGTGCCTAGTTATATTAGCATGCAATATTTATTTATGTTCATACATATAAGGTCACTGTTGTTTTGAGTTCCTTTCTGTGAAGACGAGCGGCAGTCCATCGGTGAAGCTCTGCACGATGCTCGCCTTGGGGTCGACGCGCGGGTGGCGCAGCGTGCGCGCGGCCGGCGCCACCGAGCAGCACGCCAGCACGGCTGCCAGCCCCGCCAGCGACTGCATCAGCCCGAGCCGCGCTCCTGCAACCACACGCACATCACCTCTGTTCTAATACTAATACTCAACACTAGAGGTACATAATATTACTAAAGAGAGCCACCACACCAGTCAAGAGTCCTTTAAAGCTAACGCGATCTCCCGCCTCGTCAGTAATCAAAGATTGACATTGATTGACACAAGTAATGAAAGACTGCTCAAGCGCCTAAGATAATCTCCACAAACAAGAAACGGGTTGATGGGTTCGGCCTACACTGTTCGCGATACATCATTCTCAGAAATAACTACTAACGCCCAGAATTTTGTATACAAACGAGTGTGCAATTAAGTACATCACGAATTTGTTCGTAGGCATACAAGCTAGCATAATATCGTGTTGTACCGCTTTGAAGTTGAGGAGACATTTGGACAGATGGTAATGTCCCTCACCTATGCAGGCTCGAGGTCCGTCGCCAAACGGCAAGTAAACGTATTTGTTGTTTTCGCCGAGCTCGCCGGCGCCGGCGCGAAACCGCTCCGGCCGGAACACGTGGGGCTCGGGGAAGTACTGCGGGTCGTTGTGCAGCGCCTGCAGCGGGATGAGAACCCCCACGCCCGCGTCCAGCGCCAGCCCCAGCTCCGGCAGCGTGTAGGCTCGCGCGCACTGACGGATTAGAAAACCGAGCGACGGGAACATTCGCATGCCTTCTTTAAAAGCACACTCGAGGTAGCTCATCTCCTTGACGGCATCGAAACTGAGCTTATAATCGTGTCTCGCTAGCACCGCGTCTATCTCCTGCTGCACCTTCTCTTGTATGTCCGGATGGAAGGCGAGCTGGTGCAGAGTGAAACTAGTGGCAGAGGACGATGTTTCGAAGCCTGCCGCGAAGAAAACAAATACTTGCGCAGCCAAGATCTCGTCTGTCAACTCCATTGAAACCATCTCAGGAGTGCCATCTTGTTTAACTTTTTCTATTGACTCGACCATAATTTTGCCCTTTTTCTTGCATTCTAGCAGCAAGTCAATAAAATCATTTCTGCTTGAAGGTTCATAATTTCTTTGTTTAAGTATAGCCGTGACAAGATCGAGCATCGGTTGTTCGGATCTCGATGTATACTTGAAATACTTAAAAGTGTCCGGAAACATTTCTTTTAACATAGCAACTATAACGTCCCTGAAACTGATATGAAATATGGAATGTCCGAGTTTCCTGAAGGCGGAGTCATCGTCGTTGAGCGAATCGGCGTCTAGGCCGAAGCCGCAGGCGCCGATGAAGTCGGTGGTGTAGCGCGCCATAAGATCGCGAGCGTCGAGCGGGCGGCCGGCGGCGGCGGCGGCGGCAAGCGCGCGCGTCTGCAGCCGCTCGGCTCGCTCCACGATCAGCGGAAACATCGCCTTCAGCTTGCCGCTCGTGAACGCCGGCGTCATGCGCTGGCGTAGCAGTCGCCACAGGTCGCCGTCCGCGAAGAACAGGTTGCGCAGCAGCGGCTCGATTACAGTCTTATGCGGGTTCAGTCCGCGCGGATAAAAATATTGGAAATCTGTTAGTAATATGCGTTTTATGATCTCGGGATCTCTGATCACAAGTTCTGGGTGCGTGGAACGGAAAAATCCAACAACCTTTTCTTTTGGATACTTCCAGTAAGCTTCCACAGCCATTTGCGTAATGCTCTTCTGCAGCAGATACTGTTTAGCATTGGTGCCCATAAATGGTAGAGGTCTGTCATGCTTTATACCCCTCTTCTGCCAATAGTCAAAGGTGCGGGTACCGTACAGGTAAATCGCGGCAAGCGCGGCCAGCACGATGAGGGCGGTGATCATGGCGCGGGCGGCGAGCGCGCGCCTCCCCTGCAGCCGAGTGACTGCGGGCCGCGGACACCCGGACTGAGGCGGGAGACACACGCGGCACGTTATCGAACTTAATCTTAACAGATGTAAACCTAATTAAACTGTATAGCAGCGATCAAAAAACCATGAAGTGCTTATCTGTAGGACACTCACATAAATTACTTATTTGACGCCTATATGAAATAACTATAATATTCATTTTATTTAAACATATCCTAACTGTTCTAATAAAAAGGGGCAAATACAGCGTAAATGAAAACTTGTATATCCATATGAACAAAAGTCCCTTCCCTATGTCTAATATGTCTATGAATTGTAACTTGCTAACTAACAATTATGTGTATCGTCCGCGTGCGCCCACCGCAACTCACATGTGCGGGCGGTGTGCGCTCCATGCACTAGAACTGCAAGCAAATGAAGATCAGTGCAAGTGTATCTCTAACAGTATCCTAGAGAACTATTTATACCTTTACGTGACTTTTAATTTAACGTTTTCTGTTAACACTGACTGTGCGCGAAGCATGCTCAATAGTAAAACAATAGCCATGCCCCATATGTGGATTATAATACTGGGAAACGGTTTAAATACGATTTATCTGTAAATAATAAGACAAACAAATACTGTTATTTAACACATATTTGAATGAGAACGTCATAACATGCAGAATCAGACTTGATAACTAGTTTACCTACGCAGATAACTGGAGCGCTATCAATATTCACACTTACACATTGTAGAATTAGATGAGTTTACACAACATTCTTATCTTCGGCTACGATAACAGCTGTGGTTAATGTTACCAAACAGATTGCGTGTACTATTATTATGACCTTAACCGGCATTTATAATTTGAGGGTTTTATACTTGACGATGTGCTGTGGTAAACCGAGGTCGGACCTTAAAAGGTTGATCGTACTTGACACCTCGAGACCTCTCTAGCCAAAGTCGGATAGAAGTTAGGCTATTTTTAGTTGTGTTATAGGACTTGTAGGTAGAACTAAAATCGAGTTTAAGATCAAGTCTTTTTATTGTGTCTGTGCGCACACTTTGGCGCACAATGCCTCCGCCTGCCATAACTCACAGGGAACGACTTCATGTTCTATCTTAAACAATTTATTTAGACCCGCCCCTCGCCCCCGCACTCCCGTACAACCCGCGCACTCTACCCCAGCTCACTCAAATTTTAAATTATCATTTGATTTCACGCGGCCATTGTTAGCGGAAAAAACATAGCAAAGATATGCGGCGGAAGACAAATGCGAAGTGGCTTTGTTTGTGGCGAAATATCATAAAAATACAAGACGATAAAGTGGCGTGATTTATATGTGGTCTGGCCCGACGTCACGCCGCCGCGCCGCCGCCGCGCCGCGCTCGCCCCGCCGTCGGCCGCAGCCGGGCCGCGCGCCGCACCTGCACGGTGCGTAGTGCTGGGCAGGCTTCGAGCTGAAATAGCCGGTGCCCAACGGTACAAAGTAACGCACGTTTCGCAGTGTTCCGGAACACTGGCATCTGACTGGAACGTCACACGATCTGTCCTTACAGGTTAATTAGTTATATGGCCGACGGTCACATACACGTTAATAAACAGGACTAATTTTATTTACTGTGTATTTATAAAAAGGAGTATTGTTTGTTAAAATTGATTGTAATTGTAAGTTCCTCATTTTATGTAACAAGTTAACTAAACGACCATTACTTAGTCGGGATTGGGAGCCTTTCCGTGACATTACAGCAAGACTTTACTTAGCAACACGTAGCGGCTCGATGCCTGTAGCTATTATATCAAGCTGTTGATATCCTTGATATGCAATAATTAAATTTTCTAAAGTTCAAATTATTAAATAATGAGGTAATTTCTTGACTACTGGAATAAACAATTGTACAAATAGGGATAATAATCATTTATTCGAACAAAAAAAAGTTTACAACATTAATCGTGCGTTAATAGTTACATTAGTTAGGAAAACTGTGTCGCAACTGTTAACCTCCAAGATGGGGACAGTGTTCCAACATAATATTTAAATCTAGGAAGTAAAATAATTACTAATAATTAAGGAAATTACTAAATAATGAGATTAAAGTATGTGTGGTGTGCGTGTGCGTGTGTGTGTGTGTGTCTGTGTATGCGTGTGTATAGATAAAAATTAATTTTAATTAAATTAAATTTTTAAGATTAAACTTTTATAAGATTTTCTAGTTAACTCTATTGACATCTCTATTCTTTGACAGGCAAACGACAGTGACAGGTATAATTTAATCAATTGTTAAACACGGACAATTTTTATAAGTAAGGGGGTATATCTCCTGTCCAGCTGCTGTTTCAGAGTCTATTAGTACTTTGTTTGATGATGACTAGGAGGATGTCCTTATGTTCTTAACGTGATGGGACTCCACAAATGATTGTCTCAAACATCAATCTTATTTATGGGATCATACGACGTCACCGTCGTCCCCTAACAGTTGACCGTCAATTAGAGCGAGCGCAACCCCACGCGCAGGGGCCCCTCATGTTGACAGCTATGCAGTTATTTGGCAATAGGCTTCTAACAGTGCTCCGAAGCCGGCCCGATCCATCACATGCGCTGCACACACACCACGTGTGTATTAAAAACAGAAAACCCGCTCTTCAACCATCTACCAAAACGTGCAGCGGTCTCTATAAACGAGTATCGCGCATGTGTGCGTGCGCCGGCTGCTTAGACAAGAAAGTCGAGTATCCGTATAGTTGCTAATCCGCGCAAAGTGCGCCGCCGCCGCGCCGCGCCGTCCGTGCACAACATGCCCTTACATATTATAATAACTTCGCAAAACTGGGATAAAACAATTTCCCCCAGGCGAAACTCATTTCGCGGACATTTCATTATGCGCCGAGATTGGATTAAGTTGTTGATGAAATTAAGGGGGTGTGCGATGCAATTTTGTAATCTGCGATAACGAATGCTTATAATAAAGAAACTAGTTTATTGAATGTTCACACAGTGAATTTTACGTGTAAAGTGTCTGAGTGCTAGGAAGAAGAGGCAGACCCAGCCAGGCCCGCCGCTCGCCAGCTGCCTGCCTTGCCACCAGGTCCTTTATAAGGGCTCCGTTCGAGTCCAAAGTTAGTTATACATAATTATATTATATAACTATGAGTGTTTAGTAACAGTGTTGTACCAGCACCTGCTATGATAGGTTTCGCCGTCGTCATGACGGGCGCTAGTATATGGGGCGGGGTGCTAAAGGGGGGCGGCGGACGGTAATTCGTATGCATGGAATATCCACGTAATTTGCGAACTCATTGCGTGGATCAAGGTGAGATTTAAAAAAGTCGGTCGGAAATAAGAAAAATTCCGGTTCTCAGATCCGGGCTCGGGCTCCGAGGCCGCGCGCCTTTATAATGCAAATTATACTGATTGTTCCCATCGCATAGGATTCCACTAATTTACGAGAGCTTCACGTGGAACTTCCATTTCCGAAGACGTTCGGCGCCGGGAGCTACGGATATTACTGGCGACGCGGCTCAGGGACCGGTGCGGTCTAATGATGTCAGAATAGAATATCCTTGAGTTGCCAGCCATGTGGTATTTACAGTTCTTATATTATACTAACACAGTTCTCCATACTCCGCTTTAATTCTGCAGGAAAATTAAACAGGATATTTAGACATAATGATTACTTAAAGCAAGATTCATATTCTGATATTTATGTACTGTTGAGGAGATCCCGCACGTTCTGGACTGCATGCGGCGGAGATATAGAAGACTATACATAGTGGTGCGTAGTGTTTGTAGCTGCTTTATAAAGAAGAGCCGAGGTTGCTTCACTTAAAAATATGTCTGCGGGAGGGCTCAGGTTGCGCGCAGTTTAACTTAATCCATCAATTATACCTGCGGAGATATTACTAGTGTCAGACAATTTGCGGGAATTATATTATGAGCAGTTGGTCTTGGAGAGGGGCGCCACAGATGAACAGGCATGGCAGGCTTCACGACACGTATTAGAGTATGTGGCAGTAGTACTTACGTGCGATTCTAACAAATAATTATACTGTGTTATGTTCCCACATATTAAATAATCAATTAGTTAGAGACGTGAACGCAGCGTGGCTAGCTGTAACCTGGTCAACTGACGACCTGATTGGCGCAGTGACCAAGCGACTGAATTGCTGTGTTAAGAGTCGAGGGTTCGATACCCGCACGGGACAAAGAATTGTGTGATCCACAGATGTTTGTCCCGAGTCTGGGTGTTTGTGACTGTGATATTTCTTGTTTGTGAAACGCACCCACGAGACAAGAGAAGCTCTTACTGTGGGGCGACGTTATTAAAAAAAACTAGTGTGGCAGCTTTCAAGACAGTTGGTGAAGCACAAGTTCGGACGCCGGTGAAGGCATAAGTTGCGTTTCTAAACGTTATAATTAACAACGTAAAGAAGAGCACGGAGCGCCCCGCGGCCCGCGCCCCGCCCCCGGCCAAGTTCGTGTATAATTCAGTATCATAATGAGTCCGCTCGGAGCGACCTGCAGATCTCGCTAACTTTAAAGCGGCTCACAAGTTTGTGTGGAGAGCGCACTCCTCGTTACTATATTAGCTACTTCTTCATATTTACTACTTATAAAATCTTCAATGGAGATGGAAATTCGTGGTATCTGCCTACCCCATATCACGGCTATATTAACTGGTGATATATTGTTGTTCTAAAGATGTGTGTGTGTTATATTCTACAGTGTTTTGTAATGGACGAAGTAAAAGCGAGCGCGAATGAAGGTGTGTAGAAGTTTTCTTCATCGGTCATGAATCTTATAATGAGGGCCTGTTGTTCAATAGGCCGTGTGGCTACACGGTGGTCCAAAGTTGGAATCCGTACCGATGGGGTGATATCAAAGAAAAACGCTCCACAACTAAGCTGCAAACTTCGTTTGTTTACTCCCTTTGTCATATTGCTTAATAAGTATACAACACTTATTGAAATATTAAAAAGCTCAAAATAAAATGTAGATCAACTTACAACCTGTTTACAATGTCTGACTTTAAACTAAACCAAACCACGTACGAATACAAAATAAACAAGTTACGTTTCGTGTAGATGTTCGAGTGTTGATGGACGGGAGTACCTAATACACTTGTTGTCTAATATAAGAGATAATATTTATTATATACTAGCAGACCCGGCAAACTTCGTACCGCCTTCTCACCGTTTAAACCTTCCCTGGACCTCCACGAATATTTAAAGACCGAAATGAGCCAAATCGGTCCAGGCGTTCTCGAGTTTTAGCGAGACTAACGAACAGCAATTTATTTTTATATATAAGAAATACTAAGGCTACATCACCAGCGGCCGTCGCTAAATAGTCAAACAACAGACTGTTAATATCGCAGCGTCGATAAACATCGCGCGGTGAACTCGCGACTAATTTGTCTGGTAAGCTTATAATGCCGGTACTAATGACGCGGTGAAGCGCTGCGACATTCGTCATGCGATTAAACCTACACCGACGGATGTCGCAAGATTATCGGAATTACTATAATTAACAACTATAACCAAATGAATTTAAATAATTGGAAGTAACTGTTTAGCTTCGTAGTCGAGCACTGTTTAGTTTATTTGTTTACATATTGCTGAAATAAAATGCAGGTTAGATGTCCAGATACGGGATGTATTGATTTCTGGTTGACCACGGTGGCATACTCCGTTGTTACTGGTGGACAACATAATTTGCAACAGATGAGTTTAGAAAGCAACTATCCACCAATTGTGCACGCCTTCTAATATAACGATAGCAGTTGTAGGCAACCATATAACCACAGCTATAACTGTAGTATAACACGAGGTATTTGTGCGCACTCTTACCACGTTACTCGCAATGTATTTTTCAATCCTGCTGTAACAGTCGCGTGAGCGCGGCCAGCTCGCGGTTTCTCACGGAGCCCGGCCGCGGTACGTTACGTTAGGTTAGCTCGGGTCATGTCGCTAGGCACTACTGTACCGAGCTCAGTCATTACACACTACACAACACATGACTCCCTGAACCCACAGTAAGTGCACGCACACACGCACGGGCCTCGTTAGCGCGTCGTGTGTCTGTCCCCACGGGTGCCGCGCGGCAGTTCTCTAATTTCCCCGTTGAGTTCGTGGACGCAAGTGTTGCGGGTGTATGCGAGAGCTGGAAACACGTGGCAACTCAAGTATTAATAAAGTAAGTAATCTGTGCTGTGGCGGGGGGTATTACGTCGCGTGTGCAATTATATGTAAATCTGAGAGGTGTGGGGGTGGGGAGGAATGTTAGGAGGGACAGACATTAGCGGCTTGTTCGCGTTATGTTTGATAATAGGAGTTTAAGTTTCGCTCACGTGCGCGTGTACATAATGACGGGGGCGCGAGCCGCGGCACCAGCGCCGTATGGCCGCTACGGCGCGCGTCGGGAGCGGCGCCGCCCGCGCGTGTCTGACCGGTTGTTACACGGTAACGTAAACCTGGAATACTCACACTGAACTTAGATATAAGAATTACTCACTTGCATAACAAGATGTAGACTAGCCTGGAAAGTAAACCTCCCAAAGGGGTAGTTAAGTTTAACCCTTACACACATTACGTAGAAGCTGAAGTAGTTGTAGCCACAAGCTACGGACAAGTAACATGATCATAGAACGAAAATGTGGCTACTGCCAGGCGTTTGCTGATGATGTGGTGATGGTGTTTGATTTTCAGCCCAAGAGATCAAGCGACAGGCCAATGCCATTCGTGAACATTTTGCCATCCGGGGCGTGAAAAACGGGCTTAAATTCGCATCGCATAAAACCTGTGCGATGGTACTTACGCGGAGGCTGAAATATGATGCGCCACGATTGAGCATGAGAGGGACCGGCATTGAAATGTCAGACGAGATGAAAATCCTTGCTCTATTTACGCCAAACTCACCTTCAACGCTCATATAGCAAAAGTCTGCAAAAAGGCAGTAGCCATCTATAAACAACTAGCCAGGATAGCACGGGTCAGTTGGGGACTTAACCGGGAAGTCATGAGACTGATCTTCACCGTAGCAGTCGAACTGACAGTGCTGTACGCCGCCACTGCATGGGCACCAGCAGCCAACAAAAAAGGAGCTCAGTCTCTCTGAACTCCGCAGTAGTGCTGGCTGGGATACTCCCTCTTGACCTCCGCATCCGAGAGATGGCCGCTTTCAGTCAGCCAGCACTGGGAGACAGGAAGATAGAGCAAATTACCCCTGCAATAGAGGTGCGCCATCCAGCAGAGTAGACAGACAAGGAGTTCGGTTGCCTGATAGACGGAAAAAGTGTTTAATCACAAAAGTAATACTATTGTCATGATATTTTACTTCTGCCAAACTGCATGATAGTTTGTTGGCAGATTCAAATCCACACTCGCGGAACCGATTTCACTTAATAAGTCTATGTTCGTATCGCCCATCAATAAAACTTCATATCCTTTTATGATAGTAGACAACAGCTGATGAACCTTCTCTACAAATCCGTGTTTATTTGTTTTAGGTGGTCTATATATTATGACCATATGAATTGGTCTCAAACCTTCTTGTATCAATTGACCATGTATTATTTTTGATTGATAAGATAGAAAGGAAAAGTACTAAGAAATAATGCTAAACGTATAGATAATAACTTATACAGAGACTTACTTACACATAAGTATAGAAAACAGAAGACGCTATGAGTCACAATGGCCTTGACCATGTCAGGGGAAAGCGATCATAAAAAAAAATATCATACACACCTCAAGCAGCAAAGACCGTAACTGACATGCTTTCTGCATCTATGGTTCACTGTTCTATGCTTATTGAACATACATAGAATAACTGATCGCAACAGGATCATTATTTGCAAACTAGAGACGACCGGAATTTTATTTTTTCTGCATCTATGTTGTAAATGTTTGTGTATAAGTGTTATGGATACGTCAGTTAGTGGTACTAGCTTTAGTCGTCTAGACTAAGTAAGTCTCATATATGTATATCTAAGTATGACATCGACACCAACACTTCACGTAGGGGTCAACTCTTGATAACTAGCGGCCTGCGTGTGCACGTGTGACCGATAAGAATACCCTGATAGGAACACTTAAGTACATCTTGATAGTATAAGTATCAACAATATTTCACATAGTGTCAATGCTCTTAATACAATGAGTCTAACACATAAACCTTTTTAAATTTGACGCAATGACGTCGCCGCCGCAGCTCAGCGCGCCGTGCGCCTCACCGCACCGTGTCACCGTGCCGCGTGCTTCCCGCGGATCTCCTGCCCCACTAATAATTTAACGTCGCTTATTGCGTTTGACATTTAATTGCATCAGAACTTGTGATGCTAATGTATTACATGGTAGGAAGGTGGAGTAGAAAGCTCTATGCTTCAATTTTGCAGTACCTACTATGTATCTAGTAGTAATTACTAGATAATAAAAGACTCTGATTAGATTCGTAACCGGAATTGTAAATGTATCCTTCGGCGGCAACTTCATCATCATTACCATCATCAGCCGGAAGACGTCCACTGTTGAACAAAGGCCTCCCCCTTAGAACGCCACAATGAACGACAGCTTGCCAATTGCATCCACCGGTTACTCGCAATTCTGACGATATTGTCGGTCCACCTGGTAGGAGGCCTGCCAACGCTGCGTCTTCCGGTTCGTGGCCACCACTCGAAAACCTTTCTTCCCCAGCGGTTATCGGTTCTTCGAGCGATATGGCCTGCCCATTGCCACTTCAACTTGCCACTTCAACGTATTCTTCGAGCTATGTCTATCCTGTCGCGCAAAGAAACCCAGAACATAGCTCGTTGAGTGACTCTGAGCCTCTCCAAAAGGCTAACCGTTAGCGACCACGTCTCTGAGCCCTACGTAATCACTGGCAACACAGACTGGTGAAAGACCTGCGTCTTCAGCCACTGTGGAATTTTGGACACGGAGATGTCGCGTAGTTTTCCGAACGCTGCCCATCCGAGTTGGATTCTTCGTGCGACCTCTTTGTCGAAGTTGGACTGGCCTAACTTAACAATTTGTCCTAAGTAGACGTAGTGGTCAACAACTTCGAGAGTATCGTTCCCAACAACAAACAGTACAGGTGCGACATGGATATTGGACATGATCTTCGTCTTGTCCATGTTCATTTTAAGACCCACCTGTTGGGAAACGATACTGAGGTCGCTGAGCATAGTGTTTAGCTCCTCCAGCATCTCCGCCATGACAACTATATCATCGACAAAACAAAGGTGAGCTAAGTAATCGCATTTGATATTGATGCTGAACCCGTTCCAGTCCAAGAGCTTGAAAACGTCCTTCAACGCATTTGTGAACAGTTTCGGAGAAATAACGTCTCCCTGTCTGACACCACGCTGCAGTTGAATTGGTTTCGTGCTCTTGTCCTGTAGAACCGAATTGACATGGTGGCGTTACTACACAAATACTTCAACACGCCGATATACCTACAGTCGATATGACATCGCTGGAGGGACTGCAATACAGCCCAGGTTTCGATTGCATCAAAGGCTTTTTCATAGTCCACAAACACTAGACCCAGTGGCCGATTATACTCCTCGGTCTTTTGTATAATCTGGCGGAGCGTGAGGATGTGGGCTATAGTGCTAAAGCTTTTCCGGAAGCCGGCTTGTTTGAGAGGTTGGAATCAAGCCTGCATTCGAGACGATTCGTAATGACTCTTGAAAATAGCTTATACACATGGCTCGGGAGCGAGATGGGTCTATAATTCTTCAACAAGGTGTCCTTTTTTGACGAAGAGCACCACCACGATCCTGTGCCATACTTCTGGCGTAGTACCTCGAGTATGACGGAGTTGAATAGCTTCTGGAGGTCTAAAACTAACGGACTGCCTCGTTGGTCTAGTGGTTGCTAAGCGCGACTGCTGAGCACGAGGTCCTGGGTTCGAATCCCGGATCTGGCAAAGTGTTCAAATTCAAATTCAAATTCAAAATGTTTTTATTTCATATAAACCTATTACAGGCGCTTATGAAACGTTAGGATGCTAGTTGCACGGTTCCAAAATGTCATTCCAATGGAGAAGAACCGGCAAGAAACTCCAGAGGTTACTCATTTAAAAAGAAAGATGGTACAAATTTGTAAATTTACATATGTAGTTTCATTATGCGACAACAAAGCAAACTAATAGTGATAGAAGGGAAAAAAATAACAAATTGGGCCAAAAACCCACGGTGCAATTAAAACTACTAGCTATCACTATTCATTACATTGTGGTCACATTTACAATATTGATGAAGACCTAGAATCAATTATATAAAATAAATTGCCCGAAAACTGGGCAGAGGTAGAGGACCTACGAAAGTAAAGGAGAAGATAAGGGTCTTCAAAACATTAAGCCTTAATAAGAAAGGGATAATGGTGTTACATTTGCCAGGGAAGCCACATGTGCAGAAGACATTAACTCCAAGCTGTTCTATCATCAACATAATCTTTAGTTTTATAATAAGCTTTCTTGATTAAAATTGCTTTCACGCATGTTTTAAATTTCTTACCGGTAAGATCAGTTATCGTTTTTGGCAGTTTGTTATAAAAACGTATACAATTACCGAGAAATGATTTGGAGTTAGTTCTTGCTAACCTATATTTAGGTACTACTAATTTATGTTTGTTTCTAGTGTTTAAACAATGATAATCGCTATTTATACTAAAATTTTGCAAGTTCCTACGCACGTACATGATATTTTCTAGTATGTATAGAGATGGAAGGGTCAGAATATTGATTAATTTAAATTTTTCCCTAAGAGACTCGCGTGGGCCCATATTATAGATGGCTCGTATAGCCCTTTTCTGTAAAACAAAAATAGAATTGATTTCGGCCGCTGACCCCCACAGCAGGATGCCATAAGACATAATGCTGTGGAAGTACGCAAAATAAACCAATTTAGCTGTTGCTTCATCAGTAAGCTGTCTAATTCTTCTAACCGCAAACGCAGCTGAACTCAACCTGCTAGATAGGGCTGAGATGTGGGCGCCCCATTGCAGTCTGGAATCAATAGTAATACCTAGAAAAACTGTTTCCTGTGTTAGTTCAAGTTTTTCACCATCAAGCATTAGATTTAGATTAGATTGAGGCACGTTAGGCAGTGAGAACTTAAGACATTTCGTTTTTGATGCGTTTAAAAGCAGATTATTAACCGAAAACCAATTGGATAAAACATTAAGGCTATTATTTAAATCAGGAGGATCTTGAACATTTCTATTGACCTTAAAAATAAGAGAGGTATCGTCCGCAAATAGTATAATATCCGTTAAATCGGCCATCATAAAGGGAAGATCATTAATGTATGCCAAGAAAAGGAAAGGGCCAAGAATTGAACCCTGTGGCACACCTATTTTAACTATTGATCCTGCTGATGTTACTCCGTTAACGCCTACTTTTTGATGTCTTGTGGATAAGTAGGATGAAACGAGTTCTAGTGATTTATCTCTTATTCCGTAATAATTTAATTTAAGGATAAGCGTATTGTGATCAACGCAGTCAAAAGCCTTGGAGAGGTCACAGAAGATACCAACGGCATCCTGTGAGCCCTCCCAAGCCTCCAAAATGTGCGATACTAACTTGGCTCCAGCATCTGACGTTGATCTCCCCTTGGTAAATCCAAACTGGCGATCATGTAAGATGTTATTAGAACTGAAATGTGTCATCATCTGGTCAAGGACCATTTTCTCAAAAACTTTACTTAAAGCTGGAAGAACAGAAACTGGTCTATAGTTAGATGGATTATTCTTGCATCCTGATTTAAAAATTGGAATTACTTTACTGTGTTTCATTAGATCTGGAAAAGTGCCACAATCAACACAGTTATTAAAAATGTTTGCAAGAATCGGAGCGATAGTGTCAATTATTGAATTAAGTACTTTGACAGATATGCCCCATAGATCTTCAGTGGCTTTTATTTTAAGAGATTTAAAAGTTTTTTTAACTAAGAAGTGTTACTGGGTTTTTCCCATTAGGTAATTCTCAGTAGCTGCACGGAGTCTGGATTTGTGCCCGGTTGATGGCAATAGGCTCGCCCCCTGTTACATTGGGACCTAAAAACATAACTGGCGAAATGTGGGTGTACTATAAATGTACACCTCTGCCTACCCCTTCGGGGAATACAGGCGTGATGTTATGTTATGTTTATGTTATGTTATGTAAAACTAACGGTTTTCTACCCGCTCTCAGAAGCTACGTTGTAATTCCGTCATCAACCGACGCCTTGTTGTTTTTAAGCTGTTTCAGAGCCACTCTAATCTCGTACAGGCTGATGTCTGGGATGTCCTCGGTGTAGTGCCGGGTCAGTTTAGCTCTAGTGCCAAACTGACAAAGGGTTTCCGTGTCGAGGTGTACAGCAGTCCGTAAAACCAGCCTCCTCCAGCTATCTCAATATCTCTGATTTTGATGAGATAATACTGCCATTGTCGATCTTCAGCATCGTCATTTGGCTTTTTCTAACAGAGGAATTCTTTGCGAACACTTTGGAGCCCTGGTTCCGCTCAATTGCATCCTTTATACGGGCAGTATTCAAAGAGCGCAGAAGGTGGCGCGTGGAGTTAGAAATTCGCCTATTGAGATGGCCGTATTCCGACATATCAGCTGAAGATTGCAGTCTCATCTCATTTCGAGCTTCTATTAGTTTAATTGTTTTATTGGAGAGCTTCTAAGTTTTTCTTCGGCGTGGGGTCCTGAAGAACTTGGACCCTACTGCATGGACAGCTTCCACCAACCCGTTTATCTCGTCCGCTGTTTTGCATTTGGCTGGGCACTGGAAACGATTACGCAGTTCGAGTTGAAAGGTTTCGGGATTCTGGATTTGGGCAGGAGCAGGACGGAGCGTGGACTTCATCAGACGAGACCGTTCTAGCTTAACGTTGATATTTAGTGTGCCTCTGACTATGCGATGATCGCTACCGTATCACAGAGATTGAATATACGCTTTTTGGTCGTCATGACGAAGTCGTTCTCATTTTTGGTTGAACCATCGGGGCTTACCCAGGTCCACTTCCAGGTTGGACGCCTCTGGAAGAAGGAGTTTATTAAATAGATTTCCTCCTTCTCCATAAAGTCGACCAGCCGCTGGCTCGCTCTGGTTCCGCTGCCCATATCCGAACGACGCTACTCTCAACTCATTGCCATTCTGAGTGTCCACCTTAGCGTTGAAGCCTCCTATAACAACGGTAAAGTAGAATCCGGAGGTATGTATGACTTCAGAGGTTTCCTCATACATAGCCTCTACTTCATCGTCAGAGTATGTCGACGTCAGCCCTTATACCTGGATGACCTTCAACGAGTACCGATCGGTAATTCTGAGTATCAGGTATGCTACCCTCCTTGACACACTATCTCAAATGTCCACCCAAATACCACCCAAATGTCCTTCAGATGGTACGAGACGGGGCGTCTGTAAGGACAGGTCGACTCAAACTCGCCGTGGTTCTTTCCTAAAAAGACCACTTCTCAGACCACCTACACTGTTCTCACATAAAATATTAATCTTGTCTGGACTTTAAAAGAGACCTTGACCCCTGAGTTTGTTTCGGTATTTCTTCTCAGAGGTAGTCAGTTAGGAAATGCCGATGCCATCTAGTTTTGAAAAAGAAGACGTGTAAAAGTGTTTTTTTAAACCTATTTACAGAAATAAAATCATTTATCATTTTATCGACTTTTACCACGTTGTTAATGAGAGACTTACGGACGAGAAACCCACCACCACCCTGGGACTTTCAGTCTCCTTCCCGGCAGAAGAGCATGTTGCCAGAATCAAGGATTATCGTATCCTGCCCCTCTTCTCGGATTTCAGATAATCCCATGATGGCCCAACGTAACCTGCTCAATTCTTTCTCCAGTTCGATAATCTTCTCGTCAGTACGGAGCGTGCGGACGTTGACTGTTGCCAGGGCCAAAGTCCGGTGGGGGTAGCCAGGGATAGAGGGGCTGTCGGGTACTGGGGGCCGTCGCGCCGTTGTGTATGTCATTTGGAAGGGGGGGGTGCTGCCATAATCCCCACGCTTGGCAAGCGGCTTGGGGATCGCAGTATTGGTGGTTAGGTTACAGAAGACGCTGCTGCCCATCTTCTGGATATTTCCCTTAGTCGTCTCTTACGACACCCATGGGAATCGGCGACCAGGAAACGGCGAGATCAATTCTAAGCTGGATAACACACGGCGGCAACTTAGATACCTATTACTTTTAAACCAACCAACCAAGTAATAATTTGAATTATATAAAACATAAAGACATCCGCAACCAGTTGCGGCTTAATAACTGAACTACGTAGGTGCAAGTTGACGTTACGAGCTGCTTATTATACGATCTGATGCGAGCCAATATACGGTGTTTACCCCCGCCCTTAAGGAGAGACCACACTTGTCGCTGTGCCGCAGCAGGGCGTCGCTCGTCGGTGGTGACTATGAAACCTCAGGCAGGAGATGACGTAGGTATAACTATAGTCCGGCGCTCGGCTCGCGGCGTGCTAGCCGCGTGCAAAGCTCCTTTATGGGCGGCGCTGACAATACAAGTGCGCACACACCTTTAATTACGTCCTCTACGGTGATGTGTGTGTGAGTGTACGCTCCACATGTCAAAGTAAAGCGCCACGCAAGCAGGTCCGACGTCGCCGGATGATAATTTAGTAAAAGAAATACCTTTCACTGTGTACTCAAACGAAACCGGCGATATTTACTATTGCTTACATTTGTAAAAATGTATGTAGTACGTAATGCGAGTGTTCGGTGGTAGAACAACGGACGGCGTCAAGCCTGGCTTGGAGAATCTTCTAACCACTCCTTATCGTATGCTGTGTGGTTAATATGGCCGGTCCGGTCCGGACGTGTTCTGGAGAGACCGCGACTGAGCCTTCTCTGTTTGCGTGTGGCGTAAGTTGAGTGAGTTGAGTGTTCGTTGTGTTACAGTTGAGATAAGACGGAGCCTCCTCCGCTCCTCTGGCTGGACTCTTGCACTATATACTATCGAGTGCGACGTCGTTAAGCGTTATAATAGCTTTAGAGATAGATGCTCATCGTGCCGGAGTAACAAACATCTAAGTTTTAATTGGTAGAGACCATCGTAAACATTTATTTCGGTTCTTAAAATATGTGAGAGTGACGGAATTCCACTAGATAATGTACGTAAAATGTACTATATGTAGGAGATTCTGTAGTTCCATTCATTTACCACCGTTCTTTTCATGTTGATGATGTTAGTGAGAACCTGTTTTGCACTTACATTGTAAGTATTACAGAAGTAGGAGCACAACAAGTTGGTCACAAACGTTGGCTGAATGTTGGACAGGACCAATCTTTTAACGTAAACAACCGACCCGGCGATAAATGAGAATAGTACAAAATGCAAATAGTTACCGAACTGCAATTCTAAACTAGAAATCGGAGACTTTAAGTGGCGACCGGCTCTCAGTGGCAACTTTAATTAAACCTAACTTCTGAGATGACGTCCCACTCAAGATAATCCTTACAAACTATGTTTACAGCTTACGCAAGAAATTGTAAACCTTATTTAGTTTGTCATAAGGATGGATACAAATGCTATATTCGTTTGGTGAGCTATTAAGCTGTTGCGTCCTGCGGCTAGAGCAGACTAATTCAGAAACAAGATCGTGGAAGTGTTGTAGTTCATTTAATGTGCGCGGCACCGGGCAGACCTTCTCACCGTCGAATCTGAAAACTTCCAAAGCGACCAAATTGCTTTCAAATGTAGGTCTAGTGGTTTAAAATTCTAAATATTGTTGAACTGACCTGTGTATCGCCGCGCTCGTATTGAGAGCAGTGCGTGTCACCGCGGGTCGACCGCGGCCTGCTCTGAACGCAGGGTTATTAGTGAGCGGCCGGCGTAGCGTCGCCCGCTGCCCGCCGTCCTCTGCCCGCAGCCGCGCGTTCGCGGAAACAATTATTGACTTGATTTACATGTCGCTCCGTGTAGCCCCGGCCCACGCCGCGCTGCGTGGGCTACAACGAGAGCCCACTGAGCCCACTCCCCGCCTGGGCCCACATTAGCTACGTGGGATATGGAGATATATACCACATTGGGCTATTGAGGGTCTGGTAGGTACGTGGATAACAGTGCTAACTGCTCTCGGGTTAAGGTTTAAGTGGCGTTGTGTGTTTTAAAAAATATTTAAATAATACACTAAAAACATAAGGCCACTCCAAGTTATTTTACACATACGACAGATAGAAAAAAAATTGCCTGAGTGTTTACTAATGGATTGTTAATAATAATGTGCCCGATAATTGCCATCCACGGCAATAGGCTCGCCCCCTATTACATTGGACCTATATTGTGACTTTTAATATAACTGGCAAATGTTCCCGCAGCTTCTCAGCAGTATTTGGGTGTTAGTAATCGAGAAAACTTCACTCTGTTTAGGAAGCTGGAATGTTCGGCTCGTTGGTTGCTTGTCGTTTAATGTATGCGTGTAAGCCTGCGTGCCGGCCACGATGTGCGAGTGTAATTCAAATTTTCTTGTTCATTGATTGTACGTAGACCCACTAACGACCAGTAGTTACAACGGGAGCGGATACGAACGCTATCACACGTCGTCACGCGCTCGGTGTTCAGAGTCCGGCTCGGGTCAATGTTGCTATTAATTAGTGACGTCACGGCTGCTTGCCGAGTGACGTCACGGGCAGTGGTTTGCATCGCCCGGCGCCCAGCAGTGAGCCAATCACTTGTCACAACACTGCGGCGCGATAACGAGCCGGCTGACAGTGATACACCTGCTGGAGTGCTGGCCCAGTCACCGTGCTGAGAATAATCTAGAGGGTAACTAAACACGCACACATGTTTCGGACACATACTGTCACAATCACAACTTATTTGATGTTGTGTCGCATCGTAAGTAATTCATTTGTTTTACACATAGATTTTGTATCCAAGTAGTTCCCACTATAGGTGATTTGAAGATATGGTGATTGAAACAAAAAGCCCTTTTTTTTTAAGGTTATGGCTTCATCGACTATGAGCTGACACAACTCAAGCACAACGCCCTCCTCATCTTGATACTGCATGAGTCCGCATCGACACCGTTTATTGATATCGATCTTTAGCATTAGAAAATTACGACATTGAACGAAAAGGCAATTATTTTATCATAAATACCCTGTCAAACAACTTGGATAAGGCTGCGTTTCACACCAGCTTATAAAATAATCTTTGTACTTGTTGCGCTGAAAGTATGAGTTCATTTGATACTGATCATAGTGATTAAATTATTATTATGAACTATATTGAAATTTAATTTTAAATAAACCTTATTTGATGAATTTTACTCTTATATTGTTGCTTGGCCAATAAAATATGATCGATATAAACTAACTGGTACTATACCTCATCTCATCTCTACTGGCATTATGCCTTATCGCTCGAAACATACATCCACTGGGCGACGATATTACGCGAGCACTATCAATAACATCATTAAAATAGCGAGAAGCGGCAGGGATCCCGCGCTTATACCCCGGGATTAACCGCTGACCTGGTCTCGCCGCCTTATTAGTTTCTCCTCTCAAACCTCTGCGAGTATTACTATTATATCAGTATTCATATAAATCCTTTTCGATTAGTTACTCTCAAGTTCACAAAAAGCCTACTTGGTTGTCTAACGGAATAAAAACTTGCACTAAGAAGAAAAGATGCCTCCTATGGCAATATCGTCTTAATCGCTCTACAGTAAATTATCGCAAATATAAAGACTATGCCAAACTATTAAAAAAAATTACAACATTAACAAAACGGGCTCAGAACTGCTACAAAATTAAAATTTCAAATAATAAAAGCAAAACTACTTGGCAAATCATAAATAATAAAAAAATAAATGTCCCACAAGAGTTATGTTTCGGCGATCGGAACTTTTATTAAAAAAATATTTATTTATTAATTACAATTTAATTATATAAAAACAGGATATAAGGATGATGGCTGATGGCTGATATTAGACTGAATTACAAAACAAGTATTATATTAAATCTGCTATTGGATACAATGCTAAGTTGCACTTTAATAGGTAGGTTGGCGGTGATGCGTTCTCAGCAGAAAGCGGAGGTTACGCTGAGTTAACTCCTCCCTCCATAAGATAGAAGCAACTCTTGCTTCTGGCGGCGTCCTCGCTGCCTTTGGTGTTTTCCGGGATCTTAGTGGTCTTCCATTTGTACAGCTTCCATGATGCTGCAGCTGCCAACAAGATGTAGAGGAGTATTGTTGTCCAACTGGGTGTTGCTATTATCATTGGCCAATTAATGTCATCTGGCACGGAGAAGTCACTTGCTTTGTTTATAAGTTCGTGGATGCTGTCTAGCGAGATATCTTCTAAGTGTAATTCGTATTTAACTGTTTCTTCTAATACGTTATGTGTCTCCGGCAAAGGTATGACTTCATTAATGACGAGTGTGTTTGTATGTGCTCGTAAAGTTTGGTTCATGACGTTAAGTTGACAATCTTCTGTTAATGTTGCTAGGTAAATTCCAGTTAGCCGTTTATAGTCTGTCTTGAGTTTGCATTGCGTTTTAATAATTTCGTCTTCCTTCAAGATTACTAGCCAATTGTTATCACGGATATTTTGAATTTTTCCTCTTTTTAAATTCATCTTAGCATGTGTGCAGTTAGCTTGGCGATGCTGGATTAAAGATGGGATGCAATCTTCCGTATCTTCAAGTTTTCTTGTGTCTAGGGACTTGCAGAGCTGGGTGTCGTCGGTTAGGGGCTGACATTCTTCTTCCAGGTAAGCGTACTCATCGTTCCCAAGTGCAAAGTATTTGGATTTAGGTATAATAGTTAGGTTGTTTTTATTGGGAATGGAGTATAGATGAATTAGGTCATAGGGTTCTGAGGCTACTGATGGGATTTCTAGGATAAAATTTATAGAGTGTACTGTGCTATAAGCCTTAACCTTTATTGATTTTTCTATCTTATGTATATTATTAAAACTGATATCAGCTACTGGTCTAAATGAATAAATTTTATCTAAATTAATTAATTCCTCGATAAGATGCTGAGGGCTTATAATACTAGGATGCATGGTGCCTAATTGGGCAAACGTCATAGCATCTTCTAATAACATTAATCTATCTAATATAATCTGTAAACTAAAGTCTATCTGTACGTATATCTCTAGAAAATGTAACTGATTCGCTACGCTATTAGAACTTACAGTAATATTATTTAATAAGCTAGCCAGTTGTTTCTGATTGTTATTAATTTTACCTAATTGTTTACTAAACTGATCTATTGTACTTTGGGCTAAAACTAAGGATTTTCTTTGTGTGTTCTGAACACTAATAAATCTATTATTAATATTTAAAATTTCCTGTTCGAATTTAGCAGCATCGTTTTGGTCTAGGTTGCCAGTTATTGATTTAACGACTGTACCTAGGCCGTCAATAAGACCGCGTTTCTTCCTAATATGGGGTATTAAAAACTTAATCTTCTTACTAATTTGGTTAAAACTATATTCTATTTGATCTCTGTACGTTTTATGTAACATTCCAGATGCTGTGCTTTCGGTTGCGTTAGTGCTAGCATATAGAGTCATAAGTTGGATAGACGTTAAATGTAAGTAAGTTATATTATAAACACAAGCGAGACTAAAGTAATTATCCTGTTTGAGGATATGGCCCTGTTTCAAAAGAAGGATGCCGTTTTCATTATTTACAGGGTCAAGGGTTACTGTTCCTGTGGCGTAGAGCACGACGGCTCCAGCGACGAAGGTCCTGCAACAAGGTGAGGTCTCCGTAGTAGCTTAAAATGAACCCTGATAGACTTAGAATTTGGATGATTACCTATGATTTCAGCTACGTTGTTCGGGTGCAAGTGAATGATCCTGTAGGGTCCTTTGAAGACTGGCTTTGTTTTATCGCTTCGCGCAGACTTTGCTACCTGTTTATAAACAGTTTCACCTACCTTAAACTTGATTTCCTCTGCTTCCTGGTTCCGTTTGGCAATGACCTGTTCCTTATTTTTAGACATGTGTGCTGCCATGCATTCTTGTACGGCTTCTGCATTGGCACGGTGTTTAATAACATAATCCTGATAAAACTCTTTTGGATAGTATAACTCTAACGGGTTTCTCGATGCTGTGTGTCCGAATAATAGCTCGTGGGGTGTGTAATCTGTTGCCGAATGAATAGCATTGTTATATGCTATGATAGAGTACTTCATGATTAACTGAATGGGATCATCTTTATTAGTCATTCGTTGAATTCTGATTATTTCGGCTAATGTTGAATGTAGCCGTTCGACAGGTGAGTTAGAGTTCGGGTTATAAGGTGTAGTAAAGTGTATATGGATATTATGTAAAGCACATATTTCTTTAATAACGTCATTGTCGAACTTACTGTCAGAGTCCGTTGTGATCTTACATGGTAAACCTAATACTGAGAAAACGTTTAACAGAGCATCTGCTATGTGCACGCTACTACATGCGTTCAAAGGGACTGCTTGAGCATACTTTGAGAAGTTATCTATAACCGTAAGAAACGTTGCTCCGCCTGTTGAATAGAGGTCCATAAATATATGTTCCATCGGTTTACGAGGTGTGTCAGTGATAGCTAAAGATGGTTTAAGAGGATTACGCTCATACTTAGATTTTAAACAGGTGTCGCATTGATTGACATATCTTTGAATAGTTAGTAGCATATTCGGCCAGTGATAATTTCTATGAAGCTGCTTATATGTCTCCTGAATACCACGGTGAACTGTCTTTCCTTCATGGTATTTCTTAATTAACTCTTGTTGTTCGGTTTTGTTCTCTACAACGGTTACTCTGGAGGTACATTTAAGTAATTTCGGACCACGCTCGTTAAATATCGTAGTATACACTCTCGAGAACGCTAGGTATAGTTCCTCGTTATAAAAATAGCAATGAAACACACGGTCTGCAATTGTATGTTCCTTTAAAAATCTTATTATCTCTGATTCAGTGTTATTAATAGGTATAAAAACATCTTTAATTACTATCTTAGAATTAGTGGATCTGTTATCTACTCTATAGGTGGATCCGGGTGTTGATCTAATATGAAACTGCTTAAGTTGTCTATCTATGGCGTCCGAAATTATAGGTATACCCTTATTTTCGTTATCTGGTTGTGTGTGTCTTGTGGAGACTAATTCCGGTTCTGCTGACACTACGCTCATACTATCTGATTCGGTTCCTAAACGAGATTCAGGCCTACTGGGATTCTGCGGTTGTATATTTTCGTTTTCAGCCTCTCTACGCACGTTGTCGAATATTCTATTAATTATCTCGTCGTCCTCATTATCATCTAAGTTAACTGCTAGTGAATCTTTACTATGGTGAAAAATCTTAACGCGAGATAAAGCATCTGCGTTAGTGTTTTGACGACCCTTTTTGTATACGACTTTAAAATCATATTCCGCGAGTTTTAGACGCCATCTAGTGAGTTTCGAATTTGGATCTTTTAACGACATTAACCAGGTTAGAGGTCTATGGTCTGTGTATATAATAAACTTTCTACCGTAAAGATAGGGTCGGAAGTATTTAATTGACCAAACTATTGCGAGTAATTCTTTCTCTATGGTTGAATAACGAGACTCAGTATCTGACAGTGTCCGGGACGCATATGCTATCGGTTTATCAGAACCTACGGTACCTTGAGATAGGACCGCTCCTAATGCAACATCTGATGCGTCAGTAGTTAAAATAAATGGTTCGTCAAAATTTGGATACTGTAAAATTGGGGCATTTGTTAATATTTGCTTGCACTTGTTAAATGCTTCTATAAATTCTGGGGAATGGACTATTTTGCTATTTTTCTTAAGACATAAGGTCATAGGTTTAGTAAGCTTCGCAAAATCTTTAATAAATTTTCTATAATAGCCTACGAGACCTAGGAAAGCTTTTATGTCCTTCTGGGACTTAGGCAAAGGGAAATTTAATACTGCTTTTATCTTGTCTTTATTTGGTTTCAAACCTTCGTCTGTTAACTCGTGACCTAAGAAGTTAACCTGTTTCTGAAGAAACTCAGACTTATCTAGCTGAATTTTTAGGTTGTGAGTTTTAAATCTATCAAATACTTGTTTTAATTTTTCAATATGCTGCTGTAAAGATGTCGATATAATTATAACGTCATCAAGGTACGTATAAACATTATCTATTCCTCTTAAGATGTGGTCCATGAGACGTTGAAAAGTACTTGGCGCGTTTTTTAGGCCAAAGGGCATTCTTAAAAACTCATAATGTCCACGTTCAGTAGTGAATGCTGTCTTTTCAATGTCGTTGGGATGCATCTCCACCTGATGGTAGCCACTGGCTAGGTCCAGGGTCGTAAAGTATTGTGCGCGCCCTAACCTATCTAAGATATCGTGAATATTAGGCAAAGGGTACTTGTCTTCAATTATACGATCATTCAGTCGTCTATAATCGATTACAAGTCTCCATTTGACCTTTCCTGATGCGTCGGGTTTTTTAGGGACTATATGCACGGGGCAAGACCAGGGAGATATGCTCTCTCTAACTATACCTTGTTGTAAAAGCTTATCTACTTGTTTACGGATCTCATCGCGTTGTTTAGGGGCTTGCCTGTAACTACGTACGAATATCGGTGTATCGTCGCTTAATCTGAGTTCATGTTTAACTGCGTGTGTAAAGGTAAGTGGAATTTCTTCTGAATAAAATAGGTCCCTATATTGATAACACAATCTAGTTATCTCACGCTTCTCTTCTTCGTTCATGTGATTAGTTCTGATATTATTTAGATTTTTATTAAGTATAGTATCAACATCTGACTGTACTTGTAAAGAGTTAAGATTATGACTATGAATTTTATTAGGTTCTGAAAATAATTCTAATTCCATTGAAGTTAATTCCGGGATAAATTTCTTATCATAACTTGAATTAATAACTGTGGTTTTAAACGAACCGTTAATGACATTAACTAGAGCAGCTGGTGATTTTAAGTTATCTGACCAATAAAAATCATCGTGTAAGTATTGTCCATCTATGTAATTAGTTTTAACTGTAACTAACTTCTCACATCTAGGATCTATTTTTATCTTACGCACTGGATAGTTAAAGTATATAGGTATATCCGCTGTAGATGTTCGTAACACATTACTATTTAAATCTATATTACTTTTTAATTTCCTCAACAAATCAAATCCTATAAGGCCTTTATATTTAGGGTCAAAATCGAATATTAAAAATTTATGTACTATATCGCTATTAAACGCAGGGGGTAACGGCAGATACACTACTTTATCGTGTTGAGACGTACTATGTGGCGTAACTATCTGAAAAGGTTCAGTTCGTACACAGTATTCAAAAATAGTGCCGAAAACAATGTCAGACGCAACAGCCGAATGACTAGCTCCTGTATCAATTAAAAACTTACCGTTAAACTCTGGCAACTCAATATAAGGTAAATGGTCTTTAGTCTGTATGTTAATAGATACTATATCTGAGGTATTTGATCCGTTTCCAACGTAAAATCCTGATCGTAGCTAACCTCACGCTCGTTCGCACCTAGGTTTTGCTCGAGATCATGGCTATTACCTGTATAAGGCACGTAATACTCACTATTGCTTGTGCCTGGTTGCTCCATACTTTCTAATTGGCTTGGGATGTAAAATAGCTCTCCTGAGGCAAACTGTGGCTTCTCTGGCTTACCTGCAGTGCGCATAGTGACGTCCGAAGATACGGGTGGATTAACCTGCTGTTTTGGCATGTTAGGCTGGTTCCTGACGTTTCCGCTTCTGAAATTACCTGAATGACTAGGTTTTACGTTACCTGAAGCTGGTCTGTTTTTCCAGGGCGACACAGACTGTATCCACTGCTGAAGCTGTTCTGGGTTATCTATATGTATAATATGTCTAGGTATATTGTTCGTATAGTTACCGGACTGTACACCAGAATTCGCAGGATTACGAGGAGGGCTGTTGTTATAATTAGGTTTAGGTAACTCCTTTGGTTTCGCTTGAGGTGATGAATTATTATAAAAATTATTAGCCCTACTATATGCCAGCCTAGCCTCTTCCTGCCTAGCCGCAATAATAGCTGCTTCGAACGTGTCGGGTTTAGCTATCCTAACGCCTAATGACACGTGGAAATCCAATTGATTAATAAACTGCTCAATAACCATCTTCTCATAGTAAGATTTGTTACCGTGTTCACCTACTGAATATAATGTGTCTAATAACTCACGGAGTCGCTTACCTAAGCATTCCGCATCCTCGTTCTTTAACCTACGTACACGTGTAAGCTCTTGCATAACTTGTATCTCGTTACGCGGCTCGCCAAGGCGCCTAATCAAAGCCCTTTTAATCGAGTCCCATGAGTTTAGGTACTCTTCGTATGCAATTGCATCGATTGCGGGGCCACTAAGCCTACTCTTAATTAAACAGAATAATGCTGGGTGTGAGCGATCTAACTCGCTCGTTAACTGTAATAAACTTTCTACTTCTCTAATATAATAATTAAGTAATTTGGGATTGCCATCATATCTAGGCATTAAATCCGCAATAAGTTTATAAGGTTTGTAGTTAGCATCGTAATCTCTGAGCGACATGGTTTTACTGTATGTTACCTGTCTAGTGACGCTCGAATAAAACAATAGAAGTTTTAAATTACACTTGTATTATGATGCAATATCTTAACGCTATCTTGTACGTGGGTGCCTAACGCGATTGAAGCTTATAGACAGACACACATACACTAGAAATAAAATACACAAATTAAAATAAGACGGGAAATATAGCAAGGACACTTGGATAAACGAGAGTACTTACCGAAGCAGCCACTGCATCTCCTGTCGAGTCTTTTCTCAACCAACACCAATACTCCAGAGGATCCGTTTCCCTATTTCTATACAGGTGCCCGACCGCACGATAGGTACGTTGCGGATCGCGAAGGAACGATTTAAGAACCGTCACTCTCAAGTTGAAGATTTGTATTCGAACTTAGAGCGTCGCGATCCTACCGACTGCGCCAGTTATGTTTCGGCGATCGGAACTTTTATTAAAAAAATATTTATTTATTAATTACAATTTAATTATATAAAAACAGGATATAAGGATAATGGCAGATGGCTGATATTAGACTGAATTACAAAACAAGTATTATATTAAATCTGCTATTGGATACAATGCTAAGTTGCACTTTAATAGGTAGGTTGGCGGTGATGCGTTCTCAGCAGAAAGCGGAGGTTACGCTGAGTTAACTCAAGACAGTATTGAAAAAATTAAAATTGGCCAAACATTAATTACTAACCCTCTAACTATTGCAAATCAGTTCAATAATTATTTCATTACTAAAGTCACGCCAATTAAAGATCCTGAAAAAAATACTATCCACCTAGAACGCAATTGTGATTCTATGTTTTTAATACCATGTTCACCAATTGACATTTTTAATATAATAAAAGGTCTTGAACCTACAAACAGTGAAGGAATAGATGAAATTGGCACTAAAGTTATAAAATGTGTGGGCAATTTAATATGTTCGCATCAGCCATATCCTTAATCTATGTATAAGTAACGGTATTTTCCCAGGGAGACTTCAATAATAAAACCTATACATAAAAGAGAATCCAAAGAATTAATAACTAATTATAGATCTATTGCATTAATATCTGTTATTTCCAAAATATTCGAAAAATATATATATAATAAAATTAATCAATATTTAGAACGGAATAATTTACTGTGTCATGAACAAAAAGGTTTTAGACAAAATATGTCAATAAATAGGGCCATATATGATTTTCTTCATAACATTATGTTAAATGTTGATAAAAGTGTACCTGTATGTTCAATCTTTTGTGATATGACCCAGGCTTTTGACTACGTACATCACAAAATCTTAATAGATAAACTAGAGTACTACGGCATAAGAGGAAACACTTTAAAACTTATCGAATCCTTTTTATCTAACAGAAAACAAATAACGGCGATTACAAAATTAGATATTACGACCAAAAGGGAGATCACCTATACCTCTGATGAGCATTGTGTTGTATTCGGAGTGCCACAAGGTCTTGGGACCGCTATTATTTATCCTATATATAAACGACCTACCAAAATCAGTCCTACATCCGATGACACTGTTTGCGGATGATAGTACAATTGTGATTGCTCGTGAAGATCCAAAGACCTATGAAAATGACATTAATATATCAATGTCTTCCGTTATATCCTGGCTCATTAATAATAATTTAAAAATAAATTTATCTAAAACAAACATTATGCATTTTAGTCAACGTAAAGACACCTCACCGCTATTCGATATACAATACAACAACACCAAAATACAAGAAGTAGACAACACCAAATTCCTCGGCCTTCATATAGATAAAAAACTAAACTGGAAATTCCATATTGAAATGATCAGTAAACGAATAAGTAAATCATCGTATGCTCTATACAAACTCGCGCCAGTAGTTAATATAGATACTCTACTTACAGCCTATCACGGTCTCGTTGCATCCATCTTAAGATACGGAATTATTTTTTGGGGAAATTCAGTTGATAAGGAGATTGCTTTTAAAAACCAAAAACGCTGTATCCGTGCCATGTTTGGACTTCAAGTCACAGACAGCTGTAAGCCGATGTTCTTGAAATATAAAATTTTGACCCTCCCATGTCTCTACATTCTTGAGGTAGCTTTATTTGTTAGAACAAACTTACATTTATTTCCACACTTATCGGATGTCACAAAACGAAACAGACGTGACGATAGTAGACTTTGCTTGCATAATTCCCGAACCACCCTTATGTGGAGAAGTATTTTTTGTTTGGCCCCAAAAATCTATAATAAAGTGCCTTATGCATATAAAACCCTAACAGCAAATTTATTTAAAAAAAAGCTTAAAGAATTTTTGTGTATTAAAGGATACTATAGTGTTAATGATTATTTACAAGATGAACATAATAATTGAAATTGACGTGCAGTAAATTATTATATTAAATATTGTTTAATGAGGTAATTCTAAGCAATTTGTACGCCTGATTCGGCAGGACATGTTGATACTACAATATTTATTGTAACACCACATTTTTAAAATGTAACACATGTTTCTCACAAATAAATGTATCTTTATCTTTATCCCTGCGTGGAAGTGACCGCGGCTCGACATGACATTCATCCAGGCGGCTCCCGGGCAGTCTCGGGCAGTCTCGGGCCCGGTACCCGCGGCGCGTCACTCGAGCGTCGATGCGCTTATTGATCTTTTATCAGACAGGTTAATTACAGCGGGTTTGTGTCGCACGCTGGGGGACTCCTTACTTACCTACTGCTTGGCGCCTTACTACAATTAAGGGTGACTACTAAAAATGCTCTGTATTGCTGCAAATTGTTTAGACTGAACACAACATAAATTACTAATTGCCACAGCAGGCGCCGGGCCTCGGTGAGCCGTGCTAGCCCCTGTTGAATAACTCTTTACTTATATCATTATGGTAGGAATATCATAATAATAGTAATTAACTAACGTAATGTCATAACAAATAGATCCTAATCTTTATAGAAAAACCATATAATCAATTAACGATTATTACATTATTAATGGACAGGTGATTAGGAAATAACACTGGATTTTTTTAAAATAACTCGTATCGGATGTTTTGATATAGATCAGTTCGTTGCTATGTCAGTCACTGATCGATGACGTTGACACATAGATTACAGTAATAAGGCCGAATTAAATAGCCGCATAGCTTGCAGCTAACCGAGCTGGTGACGTTATGCCCGAGAGAGAAGTCGTTTGTTAATAAGTGATATTTTATTGAATGATTGAACCATTTCCAGCACAGTTCGTTGGTACACTTGGTACGTTACCACGAATAGGGACGTGGACTGAACAACCCATGCTTCCAAAGCCCCAGTAAGAAGAATATGCTTCCTATTAGCTCGGCCAGAGGTGTACGTGCGAGGCATATCATCAACACCTGCGGGTGGTACTATATCGCTACAGTCATCTACTAATCTATAATTAGCCAATAATTTTTAATCACTTTACATTATGATTGCGTGCTAATTTTTATTCTATTACAATTAATCTTATTAATGTCAATGTCGTGTCAATATATTTTTAAAGGCACATTTTGCTAGAATATTCTAGTGAGTACAGGTTCTTAATTAATGTATGTTTTGTTTCAAATAGACAAATATATCTATTCTTCTTAGTGTTTTGCGAAAAAACAGTGATAGCCATTATACGGTATAACCATTGGACTGCCAAGTCAAAGGTCGCAAGTTGTAACCCCAGCACGCACCAATGTTTTCTCGAATTCATGTGCTTACTAAAATAGTTTGCAAATACTAAAAACGATGAAGGAAAACATCGTTAGGAATCCGGCACACCTGAGAGATTTTTCAACGGTGTGTAAAGCCATGTCAGAGGCCTACTACAGGCGGATAACTTATATCTCTCTACACCGATAACTCTGACACCGTTGCTCATCAACCATACGATAAGAAGAAGAAGAAGTGTTTTGCGGAGGTAAAGATGCACGGATGACTTTAGAAAACTTTAGTCTAATATGAAAGTATTGAACCTATTACTACTATTGACTAAGATTTTAATATTATTTTAGTATGTTGCTTAAATTAAAATTGGTAAAAGGACATTTGAAAAAATAATGGACCCGAGCGGGATTCGAAACCGCGTACTTAGCCGATCTGTGACGCAGCTATTGTAGACTAGTAATGTAGGTAAGGTTAGTATAAAATACATGTAATCCCTCATATGAATTAGTATAATACAAGCACTTTAACCAACAACAAGTCTTACTCCCTTCCCTACACTCTTACCAACTAAGCTACCGTGTCGCTGCTGGCAGACATAAAATTTTTAGTTCTCTTTTGGTTTTTATGTTTAATTGTATCCTAATGTACTACAAATCGATTTTTTTTATTAGCGCTTTTGATGATATTCCTAGACAGTAGACTTATTATGCAAGACTTCCCGAGAGTGATGACTGACACTGACTTGACATGACACTCAGGATAAGAACACACTTCAACATAATTGATGTCTATCGTGAAGTGATGAACTACTATACTAGTGATTGACAGGTCCGGTGACAAGTTTTGCAATAAAATAAATATAGCATGGTTATTAGGTGAACTACAGTGGTTCATTCCCTAACATTACATTTGAAATGCGTAAAATGATATAACTTCGACGCCGGCTGGTTGTCTCAGAATACCATCCATGTAACTTGACGTAACCAAACCGCGCCGAACATCCATCATCGTGTTGCCGAGGCGCCCTCACCCGGCAGCTCGCAGCATCACAAGTGCATCGCGTCCGCAGGCCGCTCACCGGTTAACAGTACAGGCGGCTCGATGAGGGCTGGCTCACAATAAGTTCATACTAAGGCAACACAATTGTTTACCAATTTACCGTCTAATGGCTAAAACTGTGAATAATTTGTAGTAAATCAGTTGGTGGCGTCGCACAGCTTAGCATAAGTCATGGGAGTGTGAGTAAGGGCGGGGGCGTGGGGGTGTTGGGCGAGCGGGGCGGGGGCGGCAGCTGACTGTGTACGATAGTTGTACGTACACGTGCTAATTGCCTTGTGATTGTTTTAGGACGACACGCGGGACCCACTGTGATTGCCAATACAGAAGTATAAAATCATTCCCTGTGGTAATTTTAGTCTCGCCAGTTAAGCACTCGAACAGTGAATTGTTACCAATATGATTCCTATCTTTATTTATTTATTGCACTATGTAGTGTCCAGAAAATAAATACATATTATCACAACTAATATAGACCCTGTAAAGGTGTAGCAACACTTATTTTAAATAAAATAAGAAAACAGTTGTTTAAACTGAAGGTCTAATTTAAAATTATAACTTATTATTATGAATCTACTAATTATTTCTAAATCTACTACTTAATTAACATATTTATGCTATACTTAAGTGACATGGTCTCAAATTAAAGTTAGTGACTGTACCTCAAATGGTCAGTTTAAAAAGGAGTTATAAATTAATACTTAAATCTGTAAAAAAAAATCTAGTAATTTTGTTCGATGTCAATAAATTTCCTACGGTACGTGGCGGGACTTCTGTAAGTGGCGCGTGAGTCATGTAGTGTACCCCGCCACCGCTCTCGACCCGCTCCCCCCGCGGGCCGCAGGTCGGCCGCGCGCGGTTTCGCGCTGAAATTGCACTCATTATGAAATTAGGCTGACCTTCCATTTGTCTGGCCTTTCATGTATTATGCACACTCGCAGGCAACAAATAATTTTATGTAAGTATGGTAGCACTACCCCAGCTGTGGTTATTAGGTACATGCCAGTCTTAGTATTTTAATTTTATCCTTTATATGTACGATAAGTGCGAGAAGAATCAATTTATATAAATGTGTATTTTGTAATATTCAGATATTATGTAGATTTTTCTCAATATCATGAGTTAAGTTTTATAGCGTACTATTTCCAATATCAATTTCAAGCACTATTGGTATGTAAGATCTCAGATATATAAGTTTACTAATACCGGAGTTCGTTCCCGGAACCAGCTGACCAGCCAAGGCTCTGTTGTGATGTTGTGAAACTCTATCGAATACAATATGACCACTCTTTGTATTTCACTGTCCAGTTCCACCAGAAACTGTACAGGGAGTTACCCGCGTCACATTACGACAACAACCCTTTAACCACAAACCAATGTGGTACACGCGAGCACACACAGGCCCGCCCGCTCCAGAGATAGCTCGCCATGTTGGCACCTTTCGTCCATGTCGTCTTTGACCGACGGAGGCCATGTACTATCGAGTCGAGTGCTAAGTGTAATCTGAAGTAAATAAGTAGGTGACAGAGCTAATGCTGTTGTTAAGCATGTGGGTAGGCACGGTTGTGTCACCTGTGTCGTTACCGGCGACATTTTCGTTTTGTTTTGATTCCACGCTTTTCTGAGACGGACCATCTTTTTACTATTTAATTGTGCACTGCGCAATGCTAATTCTGTGCAAAGGTCGATCTAAGAATTGCAATTTAGCCTTTGCGAGTCAACGAGCTCTTCGAGCAGTAGTGACGCTAACACATCCAGCACGCCTCCTTTACCTCTTGCTAATTAGAACGGGTCTGTGTGTGACGCAACAAAGCCGCGGCGCGGCGCGGAGGCAACAAGATGCGGCACGGGGACGCACGAAGCGGTACGAGGCAGCACGAAGCAGTACGAAGCGCCGCGGCGGCTACGGCAATTAATTGATTGGGCGCTGGCAGTTGTTTGTCCGAGCCTTCGTTCCGCCTCACCTCGTAATTACCATAATAGAGAGCCGCTGCCGCAGTCGCTGCTCACTGCTGCGCGGACGTTTGATTAGTGGACCGCCACGGATACTCCTGTAAACAACAGGCTTTGGCACGTATTTACTATAGACGACATTATGCGGAATAATAAAAGGCAGCAGAGTTGGCGCCTCAAGCATGCATGCTACCGATATCTTTCGAACTTTATATTAAACAATGAATATAATTCCAATAGATTAAAATTACATTTAAGTGAGCTAATTTAAACTAGATAGACGAATACGATCTAGCAACATTGATTACATACACGAAAACAAATTTGTAGTATGACATCAAGATGGTTCACTGGTCCTTGACTTATTCATAATTCTTCACTGAGTAGACTAATTTTACCTTCATACTTTGGATAGCCAAGAGTTTCAAATTAGGTTGTAAAGTACGTTACATCCAATTTGGTGGTAGCAGCGAATATATCATAAGAACACTTTGGAAGGTAACTTGAAGTAGATCCTGTGTGGCGCGGGCCGCAGCTGGCTGACGTGTGTACTACCCGCCACTACCACTACACTTGCGGTCTTTTAATGGAATTACAACTAAGCTGCTCGAGGAATTTTTTTCATTATTTTCCACTGCGAAAACTTAAATATACATTAAACAAAATGTTTAATAAACTTAAGTTGAAGCTGTATCATTACAAAACAACATTAGTATGTACTTTATACCACTGTCCCTTAAACAATTATATTATGAGTGGTCCCTTTCATAAAAAAATGTGGTCTATGATGTGGCATTCTGATGAAACGCTTATAAGATGAGTTGTGTATCAGCGTCGGCGTTGATTGATGCAGACGTCTACACGAATCTCGTGTCCTCCTGACGTCCGAGCTGTTCACACCGCGCCTCACACGCTGCGTGTGCGTGCCCGTCACAACACTGACTGGGCTGCGACGCGCTAAGTCCGTAGCTACGAGGCGGAGCGACTAGCGATAATTAGCTACTCAGCATTGTTATTAATTAATATGGAATACTTATTAAAAACTACAGGGACAACTATGTGCATATAAGTTAGAGGAAGTCTAAAACTAAAAATGTTTCCATCATTCATAAGTCCTAGTTCTAAATGGGTTTTTGTCGTCATAAAAGAGTATGAATTTGAAGTGATACCGTGTTTTACCACCGTTACATTGATGTACTTACAAGCTCCAATGAGTTCGCACCAACATACAGTAGACAGGTAAGGCTCGGTAACAGTCGACGATGCGCTCTACATGTCTTACCAACTCGTTAATGTGTTTTGAATTAATTATTCTAATAGTGATTGTGTCGTGGTTACCGGCCACACGGTAACATATATTATATTCATTACCGACTACCACTTCTAAGTCTGCACCCGTTCCCTGTACCTACCTGTTACGCGTACTTCTAGCCTCCAATGCGTTTTCTACTGAACTGCACTATACTTTAACCTGTGGTTGGCCTCAATCTCGTTGCCTACGATATTATGCAAGCCTTATATCTACTCCTTTTAATGTAAATTCATTTGATATTAAGTTATGGCTACAAAGGAATATGGCCTTTTTTTAATAATTCCAATACACTATAAAATATATTACAATTTACCCGGAAGCGAGAAATAATATAAAGTTACTCCCAATTTTGTTCTAGAAAATTGTGTTAGCAATCAAAATATGTTTTGTTTAGGTAGGTATTATGTGGGTCTGGAAGTAGAAATAACCCAAGATCAACAAAACATTTTACAGGTAAGGTTAAGAGCCGTACCGCCCACTCTCGCCGCCGCCGGGCCGCTCCCGCACGTTAGTTCTTCTCGCTTACAGATCACACACCGACGGAAATAAACCTGTCAGAATTGATGACGATCCACCATCCTTCCCGTGCTGACACCCCTCCCCCCCGCGACATGCGCCTCGCTCCGCGTGTGATCCCAAGTTTGGCGACATGTTGGTCGTTTTACCTCGGTGTCTCGACGTCGTCGGGGGGACCGACGCCCTACATGTTATTATAAATGATAAATGATAAATGATAAATGATTTTATTTCTGTAAATAGGTTTAAAAAAACACTTTTACACGTCATTTTTTAAAAACTACTGTATAATGTAAACTGTCTCAATGACACCACAAAGTTCTGGGATCGGAGTTAGTTCACAGGCATTGAAGTTATTTCAAGTCCGTTCAATATAAATAAACACAGTTAAAATAGATTGGGTTAACGTAATAAATACTGAACACAAAATAACCTTTAAAGACGGAGGTTAATGTAGGTGAGAGCTTATTGTAACGACTAGGATTCACGGCTGGCATTATGTATTGGATCGGTATTTAGTTACATAAGATATTTGAGATTCTCACGTTGACCTATACAATACGAAACGATAAAAGGACAATACGGTTTAGTTTTAACTACTAAATTAATATAAGAATGAACCTAATGCTAAACTTTCTTTGACATATGTGTTGGTTTAGATTTAATGCAAAAATGATCGAGATTTCTAAAATTAATATATCTGATACCTTTACATACCCATCACAATACACGTGATATTAAGTAGAGTTACGAACACTACGGAGGAACACCACTCCTAGCATCATTCATTGCCCCCTGCTAGTGACGCGAGTCGGCTTCATTTAAAACCTCGTGTACCAGCGTTACAAAGAATTTAAAATGGCAAGAGCCCAAGTCGTAACAGTTAGCTAGTCTCCGCGCCCTACAGCGACCTCATAGCCCACTTGTATAGTACAGTTCACTCGTTGAGCGACTGACGTACTCTACAGCTTTCATTTCCTTCTCTCTCATGCTAGTCGATATTGACTACGCCTGCCTCCAATTTGTTGCTAGTTTAGTGAATATGCCATCACTCATATTTCAGTTTTCTGCGACCCTTGATACTGTTATATACAACGTACACATCTGTTCAATCGTTACAAGTAAACAAACTCCAAACTTTCTCATTTCAAATTAATAGTAGGTTTAAACGGTTCCTTACTGTTAGTAGGTCGCCTCGGTAAGACCGGCCGGGTACGCATTACGCTCAAACTTAGCTCGCATATTTGGCCAGATTAAGAGATTAGCCAACTTTATAGAATCGCCTTCCTCCGCCATATTGGAGTATTGGTTTTTTTCGCGATTTAAGTATAGGCAATTATGAGCACGTGGATTTTAGAGGATCCCCCGGCGGCGCTCGCTCCTAAGTTAGGAGTCCTAACAGATATATAAACCGTTGCTAGATAAAAGGAATCAAATTGTTTTTCATTCGCTGGATTAAGAGCTTTTTCGTTGGCTTATTTTGGTTGCGAGAGTTTCAGCAGTGTGATGTAAATACTATCGAATTGTTTCAATATTCGTAGGCACCGGCGCGCAGCGCCACGGATTGTTTAATTATGTGTTTTTAATATTTACCCCTTTCACTGCTCTAGGAAAAGAACTGGAAGTCTTTAAAATTAGAGATTAAACCGCGCATAGTGACACGGCGTCACATCAATACATACGTGATAGAAACCTTAGCCAAGAAAAGCGCCTAACTGACGATAAGACCTATGCTATCTTTTGTGTTTTCATGTGGTAGAAGTTCAGGAAGGGGTTCCGTGTGAAACACTAATATTCCGGCACTTCAAGCCTGGCACTGACTGACACTAACGTGGCTGGAAGTCACCCGGCTGGTACTAAATACAGACCTATTATTAGTTAGATACAATCGGTAGTCGGTTATCAGTTTATAGCCTGCATCATTAGCCTACAACTATCAATGTTTACAACTAATGGCCTCGGCTGTTATTAATTATGATTACGTAATATTATTTGCAACCTAATGATTCGTATTAATTCACAGAATATCTAGAATACCTCAATAGTTTGCGTTTAATCAGCAAATGGTGGAATGTTAGTGTCGGCGCCACATCGGAACACACACAGAGTCGCGCTGAGCTGTGTGAGGCGGACCATTTGGAGGGGTGCGTTACTAATATATCTGAAACATTCAGTACCGGTTTTAGCACTACCAGCGCCCTAGGCCGGATTTAAAACGTAAGAATCGTTTTGTTGGTAACACTAATAAGGATTCTATTTTATTCACGCCTGAGGCGGCCCGATAATCTGATCGCCGAACCGCGCCTTACCCTAACACCGTTACTGGAAAAATTTTCTGTTGATTGTGTCTTCGGCCGGACACTACAGATAGCGTACACTGCTCTCCACGAGTGTATTGGGTGATCTGGGAAAGCTCTCACCACATTTTCAACCGCGTTTTATCTCTATGGATGATTATCGCGGTCCGTGCTGTACGTACACAAGCCCTAGGCCGTCACCACTACCACGCCTGCTGATCCTGCCTTTAATTATGCGAGTGTAAGCGTTTAGTCGGTCGCGCTAATTAATGTCCTTGATTAAAACTTAGTGCCGGCGCTCGGCGGCGGGTCGCGCCGCGCACGCTACTGCTCGACTTGCCGCATAAAGTGGCAACTACATTCACTCTCCTTGCGAACTTGGCGGATAACTTGGTAAGCGGTGCGTCAACCAGCAGATAATAGTAATACTTTATTTTTCACCACAATACACATTATATTACATTAAAGCATCACATTAAAAGATAATACAGTATACTCTTTTATCGGGACAGATGCCGAGGAATTACTACTCGTCGTTGAACATCGGTGAATATTTATCTGCGGTACGAAACTGACATCTAGGCAAACTATAATTGGGCCAATTGAAAATCCTTGGACAGCACTTACGTCAAAAGTCTGGTATAGAACTTAATATACAAAGGTAATTTTAAATTGATGTCATTGTAAATACATAACATAACATCACGCCTGTATTCCCCGAAGGGGTAGGCAGAGGTGCACATACAGTACACCCACATTTCGCCTATTACGTTTTTTAGATCCCAATGTAATAGGGGGCGAGCCTATTGCCATCAACCTGGCACAAATCCAGACTCCGTGCTGCCACTGAGAATTACCTAATAGGAAAACCCAGTGACACTTTTCCCGGCCCGGGATTCGAACCCAGGACCCCGTGCTCAGCAGTCGCGCTTGGCAACCACTAGACCAACGAGGCAGTCATCATCATCATCATCATCAGCCTAACTACTGGTGTAAGTAGACGCGCCAACCAACATTACTTAGCTACCTCCGCTAAGCCCTGACATGTATCCTCGGAGCTCATCAAAACAGTTTAGCTTTAATAAACGGGCATACAATACAACAGCTGCACTTTTAAAGGTAACGTTATAATTTATGTCAATCAACATAGTATATATACAGGGTGGGCCAAAAATTCTTGCACTTTTGAAACATGAATAGAAATAAAACTACAAATATTATGTTGTTGGTAATTTATTTATCGTAATAATCATTAAATGAAATTTATTAACAATGACATCGTCCAAATGTGCGCCATCTCGTTGTTGGCGCTCCTGAAATCGACTACGCAAACTTTGGAAATCTCGCTGACACATGGTGCGGGGGATCGCGGCTATCTCCTCGCGGATGTTTTGTTTTAATTCGGATATTGTCGTCGGTTTATTAAGGTACACTCGACTTTTCAGGTATCCCCACAAGAAAAAATCGCATGGTGTTAAGTCCGGGCTTCTCGGAGGCCATGGGATATCACCTCTGCGAGAAATAAATTTTTTCGGAAACATTTCTTTGACTACCGGTAAACTTACATTTGACGTATGGCATGTTGCTCCATCTTGTTGCATCCAGGTCCTACTGTCGTACCCTTGAAATTCATACAACTGCGGCGTCGAAATCTCCCAACATCTTGACGTATTCCGTTGAATTCACAGTTACATTATTTCCTTGATTATTTTCAAAGAAATGCGGACCAATTATGCCCTTAGCTGATATGGCAGCCCATACTATCGCTTTAGGTGAATGAAGTGGCTATTGGTGTTTAAGGCGAGGGTTGTCCCTGCTCTAATATCGACAATTATGCTTATTCACATGCCCATTGATGTGAAAATGGGCCTCGTCCGTAAACAATACATTCTCGGGCTAGAGAATCGCTCCAGCATAGTGTCAGCCAATAACTTACGTTGAATGTAATTATTTGGTTTCATCTCCTGCACAATTTGAAGCTTATATAGGTGTAGTTTGAGGTCCAGATGCAAAATTCGCCGTAGACTAGTTCTTGGTATTGCCAGAGCCGCCGAACGCTTACGCGCAGATGATTCTGGATCGTTCCGTACGAATATTTCGATCTCTCGAATTTCTCATCACATCTTCTTGAACGTAGCCGCCCTGTTTGTTTAATATTCGTTGTTTATCCCGTTTGCTCGAATTTCTCGACCCAAGCTTTGATCAAATTAACACTTGGACACTCACTTATCTGGCGTAAGCCGTATTCAATTCTAAACAGGCGTCGTACAATAACGTAGAAATCAATGTTTTTGTAAAATTGATTTACACAAAAAGCACGCTGCTGTCCCGTGAAGCGCTCCATCTTGACTAAAATTGCATGAAGTGACGCATAGTTACCCGCCACCCGCGCACCCCTCCCTCGAACGGTTTTAAAAAAAATCTAGTGTTGTTATTTGCAAAAACTTTTGGCCCACCCTGTATAATAGCTTTTTTTAATCACGTTAATTTCCAGAATGTGATAAGTTTGACGCCGTGTTAGAAAATTTGTTATCCCCTCCCACATCAGTAACTTAAATGGTTCGCAATTTTCTATTTATATATTATCTAGAAAAACCTCAGAAGAATCTTTCACATGTTGTCTTGCTATTTCTTGCTCTTCATACATGATATGATTGAGTTGAGTTACCGAACCACCAACTAGTTCAGCACTAAAAGTTTTTTAATCCGACGAGAGGTAAACACAAGACACTTTATTATTTATAATGAATTGGCAACAAATTGTGTGCAAAACAAGTTACGTGGCAAACTTGAAAAACTTGGCCACGGCGTGTTTCCAGTTAGGAACTCCGTATTCAGCTAATAACGTGGCGCTAACACAAGTGCTGTGGCCCGGGGATAGTTCGGTACTGGTCGGTACTCCGACGTTTAAACTAATTCGTAATTACTTATTGTTATTTTAAGGGACGTGCAGGTTTGAATTCATATAGTCTTGGAAATTACAGCAAAATAACACGTAATAATGTATCATCATCATGCTTATGCGTATCTTACAAAGGTAGGCAGAAGTCTATTTCTGCTGTAAGTAGTTCTAGGTCCCACGGTTTTTGAGCGAGCATGTCTAATAAATAGGTACCGTGACAATGACTGTGCCCAGTCTACTTTGGACTCCAGCGCAGTGCACACGTCCATACAGAGTAACGACGTCGGCCTCGCTACACCCTCGCTGCGGACGAACTACCACTGTCAATCTAAGTCAAACTGTCCTGACATTAGAGGCGTTCGTAAAAACCGATCGCGATGCGTCGAGCGCCGAGGCCGACAACGAGGACGACAGCCGAAAGGCCGAGGCTGGCGCTACGCCAACAAACTGCTGCCAACTGAACTTTTTACCTCGCCGATTAGTTACTTAAAGTGTTACACAAAAACGGTTCAACTCTCTAACTTGTTGACTTTCTTATTGTATCACAATTGTGACGTCACTATATATATTATACACACAGTGGGTCTGTGTATGTACAACACACCCTTCAGTGGGTAGCCCAGTTGATCAAGTGTCTCGGCTGGTTTAAAACTGTGACACGCGAATTAAGCTTACAAAAAGCTTATTTATAGTGGGGCACCCGCTGTAGTCTGTGGTACACTAAGCAAGGACCGACTTACATGGAACCATTATGTGCTGCACTCGGAACTATTCAGATCGGTTTAACTCTTCCCTCTGCCGGCTGTCTAACCTTAGTAACTGTGGTGGAGTGTTAGGTAAACCGCAGCTAGGGCGGCTAGCTGAGGTCATAAACGACAGTATTAGAAAAGTAAGTGTTGTTACGCCACTTGGCTGCGTCCGTTACATGCCAATATTTGCTGATTGCAGTTGCAAAAACAGATTATGTAATGGTCAAAACAATAAAACCGCATATACATACCTTGCATAACGCACTATTCGTACGTTTATATGCCACTGGGCATTCTGGGAGTATGGCAGCCTGATAACGAGGTATAACAACAAATGAAAAGCAACAATAGATTTCTCAACGCCCATTCCATGGGGACCGACCTCACGATGCTCCTCGAACTAGGTGACTCCGTCCTTCTGGCGGGTGACCTAAATATTAAAAACACAGCTTTGACTTGCCACTCCACTAACGCTAAAGGTAGGCGCTTAGAGTCCCTGAGTTAAAGAAAGTTCTAGCAGCTGGCCAGGGTCCTTAAATCCGACCAACATTCCACTTAACTGTCTCCATCCTCTCGTAAATCGGCTACAGTAACTTGAATCTCAGACTCAAAGTAAGGCTTTTCCTCTCTTGCATCCGCCCCATTATGACCTATCCGAGCGTAGTGTTCGCTCACGTCCAGAACTATAAGCTCAAGATGCTTCAGTCCCTCCAGAATAGGTTCATGCCAGACACAGGAGCCCGGTGGTTCGTTCGCAACAAGCAACTCCATGTCAATCTCAAAATTCATGAAGGTAGCGTCCGTTCGCTACTTCAAGTCCGCCTCCGCCAATTCCAATCCCCTGATCATATTTGCCGCCCGATACACGGCTTTATCCGCGTCCGGAGGTGAAAGCTAGGTTGTAGTTGTAGGCGGCAAATACACATCGACAACGCCACAAGACGCCTTTCCGATCATCGTCTTGACCTCACCGGCGAGGTCCATCGCGACGCCCCTCTTGTGTTCCTCCTGCCCCTCAGGCTCGTGCCGTGCGAGAAAACTCAAAAACTCGCTTATAAGCATGGCTGGAGTCCTTTTATTAGGTCTCGCCAATAGGCCGGTTAAGCAGTAAGAGCTCCTTCAGAGCTAAATGCCAGAGACAAGTTCGAAAAAAAACTATAGATTTTGTTCTAAATGCGCGGTGGAAGCACACTGACGTACTTACGAGTTGGTTCTTATCGCATTAGTGTCAAGTCAAACTAGCTATTTATTTATTTATTTAAACACAAATGCACAACATTACAGTCAGTAACCATGGCGTTGCACAGTTCAGGTTAAAACTATAGGTAGGTTTAACACAGGGTAAAAATAGATCTATCTGAACACATTTATTTTAGTTCCAACCCACTAGCCCGCTGGAACCCGTTTACCTCGCAGACACTAAGAATCAAAATTATAAGTCTCACAGAGCGTGTTTGTATGTCTCATATTATGGTTTCATTGTACTTCAATGATTGAATATTGTAGGTTAATAGACCACTAGCCGCATTTAGCTAAGCAGCGACAGTAACACACGGGCAGAAGTAGGTCCTGCTGGCGCGGCAGTCAACGCCGCGGCCGCAGGACCCTGTTATACATAATACACAGGAGACAGTCACACTACTCCAACAACTTTAACAAAAAATCGTGATAAACCTATTTTCGACCTTACTTCACCAAAATAAGCTTGCTATTGAGTGTATTTATAAATTTGTTAACTGTTAATCCGCGAGCACGGACTAACTGCTTAATTATGCGGCCGCGGTCCCCGGGGTTATGTTTTTATTTTGGGGCTTGAGCATTATAAATTCCTTAGAATATTCTCTTAATGCCGGGGTTTTATCTGAGCGAGCCCCATTACTCTCCCGTCGCTGTGTACATGTCGGCGGCAACAAATTAACACAGAAATGTACGTTGAAATAAATAAACAACGGTATCAGACTAGTTCGTTCTGTTATTTTATATTCGGCTTAGAAATATAAAGTTACCATTTAGTTGGGAGAAAATAAATATTGAAAAAAATGCCGTCTACACTGACTTTTATGAATTTTTACAACGCATTGTGTGACATAGCCGGTTTTATAGTTTGAAAAATGTTACTGAAAAAGTCAACTCTATTCCACGCATTATTAGCAAAGTGGTCAAAAACTTAGTGCAAATGGTTGTTGTGTATAGTGAGCGATTTACTTACATACAAGCACGAAACAAATGAATGAAATAGACATTGATGAGTTTACCACGGTGTAGTTCAGTATGGCTCCTCCATGAATATCGAGCTAGGTAGTACAAGAGGTAGGTGTCATTACGGCAGTCCGTAACATAGCGGTGTCGTCGCGATCCGTCGTCGATTTCCATTGGAACGGCATTACGTTGAATACGGAAGTGGAATCTGCATTTCCTTAGCTAGTTAAGTCAGAACCAAAGTGGATGAAGCTCCATAAATCATGTAGGTGGTAGGTAAATGGTCGGTTTTTCCCGGCGGCGGCGGCGGGCGGCGCGCGCGGCCCGCTGGCGCGCTGCCAGCGCCGCGCGGACAGAACTTTACGTTCGTCTTCGACTCTAATATTATTTTTCTTATTCGTTTTAATAGACTGTTCTATGGTGGCTGGGGGCGGATATTTTATGATATTACAATAGTGAAACCTTCGCGTGTTGCTCTTGTCAGTGCGTACCGCGCCAGATGCTGTTACATGTTGTGATGATAATTGTATAGGAGTTCGTTTTTTAAATGCAGTTTGACAGTTGTTTAACAATTTTTTTGTAGGTTTATCAGGTAAACATTAATGAGTTATATAATCATGCTCACTCATTAGGTAATACACTTTGTGTAAACGCAGGTGATTAATATTACATTGTTTCTCAATTCTGTGTCAACCTTATTTCTTAAATACATATTATTTTAACCTGTCTATCGTTTTGTGCTGCCTAAAATTCCGATCTTGCGAACGACTATATATTAGCACGCCAGCCAGAAGAGTCTCCTATAATGTACATAAGTAGTACTTCTCTGTCTGTCGTGTACATTGGCGCCGGATTACTAAGTACTGATAAGACAACTCTCTCCCTTCGAGTCCGGACCAACATAAAGCCCCCCAATGCATTCGATCGTCAGAAGTATTCTTACTCTACCTTGGTTTATTCGAGCAACAATAGTAAGAAAAGTTTTTAGAAGCTCTGTTATTCAACACTTGAACTATTGACTTCGATATAATTTATTATAATATTGAATTGTTAATAATTTTAGAACTAGACCATTTTAGTTTAACTATCGTTTGGTTATTTTGTTATATCAAACATAAAGTTTTATGTTAAGAGTTATTTAATGTGAGTGTAAAACAGCCAGCGTTCACGACTGATAATGAGTGTTGAGTTATGGCTCGGTAGCACGTCTTGTGAAGACTTCAGTGTAAAACCATCGAACTTAATTCTCACGACATTAATATTAACCAATACCTTCGTCTGAACGTTATCTGTATTTAGTTACTTAAATTAATCGGTAGTAATCTGTATTTTACAATGATAACTATACGATATTCTTACATTAATCCACTAATCAACGCTCACATCAGTAACATAATAATCCTATGATTAGCTTACTGTCGTTGGCTTTGGCTTAACACAGTGTCTGTAGCGCTCCACGCTGCAGCTATCATGGACACACGGGACATTATGATACATTTACCTTTATATTCACCGAGCACCGGTCACGTGGTTCTACGACTGCCAGGCGACTCCGTAGTGGATGCGTAGCAGTATCGAAGTGGGGTTGTAGGGTGACCGTAGAGGAACCGTAGTACAAGCGTAACGGGACCGTAGCGGAGCCGTAGCATGAGCGTAGCTGGACCGTAGCGCGTGCGTAGCGGAATCATTGTTGATCCCGTATGTCGCCGGCGTGTTTGTCCAAGTGGTGAGTTACAAGCGTCGCGCGGTGAGCCGGTTGTTGGCTCAGGCGATTGAGGCGGACTCTATGTGCCCACTAAACAACCATGTTAGCGAAGATTTAAGATCGAAGATCAAACCGATGTGTAAAGCTATGACTGAATGACTTATGTGTTGGTATTATCGCCGCAGTCACCCAGTTCTATTTGCGCTAGATAGTACATACGTCTGGAGCCGACGGCGGTCGGGGGCGCCTTAAGCTGCCGACCGCGATCGTCTTTACAAGTCGTCCGCGAGACAGGCGGGCGCTCGGTAAGGAGCTGGCGGGTCGCAGCTTCCCACGCGTGATTGAGAGCTAGTGCTACTATAGCTGTATTATTGTACCAAGTTCATGATATTTTTAGAGTCAATCAGTTCACTCAATTACTTCAATCAGTCGTATTTGGATATAACTTTTTCGGTACAATAATGATCGCGGCGGCGCGCGGCGGAGGCGGCCCGTGACTGTCTCACAGTGTAGCTCTCGGTGATTGATTGCCTGCATGAACTTGGATTACACTTCACTTAAACGCGATAACCTTGTTACACTTATTTTGAACTTAAGATTAAGTCATTAATCATTAGTATTTGCACAGTTTGGCAGCGGGCCTGCTGATTACCAACGAAGCATTGTAGTTGTAATATTCTAGTCCCTAGCTAGCTGGCACCATAGATCTCTTGGACTAGAAGTCTTTTAAAACTTGTATTTTTAATAGTTCTGCTGTTGTATTTTCCGAGGAGGAGAAACATGATGTGAAATGGAAACAAGATAGTTATGATGTTCCGATCAGTTCAAATATAATGTCATGTATAAAGCAGTTAATTGAACCCATAATAATTACATACATTTCAAATGTTAACTATTTACAACAATTTTATAACAATGTTCATTTATATAGGTCTTATTCCCCAAACATTAATGAATTCTAAATGATTTTTATCTCATGCTATCGCAATTAATATTCACAGAACAATGTAAATTATACGGAAATAAGGCTTGGTGCTACACACCTGCTAGTTGCTACGTGCTACGGACTACGAGCTACGAGGTATTGCAGATACCTAACTGACACGGAATAACTATTTATAAACAATTGCTGTCGTGACAATGGCATGAGTAATATCCGTTTTAATTGCATATTTTTTTATTTATTATTAACCTTTATTAGCAAAAGCTTTAAATTATTCGATTTGTCTGCTTGCTTGATCTAAGTTAATTGTTTCAATAAAGTAGTGTTTATGTAGATGTCTCGTGACGTGACACTCAGCACAACACTACTCAACAACAAGTCCCATAAACAAAACTCGTAAAAAGTTAGGTCTGCAGCGCACGGTGACGTCGGTGACTGACCTACATGTGTTTGAAAGACTGATGTCACTTATTTGTGCCGCATACCGAAACACGAACAAAGTGATCGGCAGGACAACAAACAATACAATGCTGGTAAACTGAGAGTCCAAACAAAACCGGGCAAAATAATGCGAGCGATATAAAACATACGGGAGGTGGTGTCGCGCGGGCAGCCGGCGCGGCCACGGCGGTATGAAGTGGGGCGATAAGTCCCGGCGGCCGGCTGCGCGCGCACCTCCGTGTGACTGGCGGCGCCCGCGACGAGCCGCGCTCATTTAGATTACACGCGCGTTAGATTTACTATTATTGTATGCCAACAGAGCTACATTCGTTACGGTTACGACGCGCTTTTAACAAGTGTGTCGGAGCTGCCGATAGAAACTGTCCAGCTAGTTATTGTTCTCACATGTGTGTTCGGCAGTTCTGCAGTATTATCAGTCATTTAGCTAACACCAGTAACTAAAAATATACGTTTGTTTGTTTAAACTACCATAATATAGCCACTTACAGCCACGCGTCACGTTAGCTCTTTCTTATAAATTCCAGTTATATCCACATTCACACACTCTGTGCCTGTTTTATTACCAATTTTATTTAGTCTATAAAACACACGATACAATGTTCCCAAACTTTGTCTATGGCAAAATTAACTCGTACTCGCGTCACGAGTCGAACGTGAAAGTTTGGGCTCGTCCGCTCGGGGGGAGCTCCGGGGCGGGGCAGCGGGGCGCGGGTAAGGGAGGGGAGTTACTGGAGTACGCGTGTTCATTATGTTACCATACGATGTAGGGACAGACAGAGTGTCCACTACACCCTGTACGCAGTAGTAATACACATAGTTCGATTTCTATCACATATCAATTATATACAAAAGTCAAGCAAACACACCCGTCTCACACCAAATATAACAACGTAATATTATTGTTTTTGGCTTGTATGTTTCGTCATTGCCACCCGTAGCTCACTTCACAAGTTCTGTTGGCTAAACCTGACGCAAGACCTCCGCCAGGCAGTTCTTACGAGAGACAATCGGAACACATGACATATAGACTCAACACACTTTGCCCTTGGTTTTGGAAGCCTTGTCTTCGAATTGTCACACTTAATGAGTAAAGATTGAAACGTGGAAGTAGAACTTCTGCTCCTGTTAGTATTAGTGTCCGGACTCCAGACGGTCGCTCATCGCATCGCTAACTATCCGAGCTGAGGTTACCGTGCTTTGTGCCCCGAGTACAGTCGCGCCTACAGCTATGATAAACAACTTTTACTAACATTACTCATTATTCGTATTTTTGCACACCATGTCAAACATATGCTTAACACGAGTCTATGATGTTTGATGAACTTTTTGGATATTGTGACTGAAAAGCTTTTGATTGCAAGTCGTTGCCCAAACAATAACTACGTTTTTAATGATGAACTATGATTTATCATACTTAATTAAAGTTTTACTTAAATCCCTGCAATCTAAAGTCTTAGTTATGAACTTATAGACACAAACAGAAAGATCACTTTGTGTATATGATTATAATTATCTACTACGAAATATTAAGTTCAAAAACGTATACTCACTAGGAACGTATTTGAGGCTGTCTTGTGTGATTATATGTAACTAATGCTGGGGTTCAACACATAACATAACATCACGCTTGTATTCCCCGAAAGGGTAGGCAGAGTTGACTGTAGAGTGTAGAGGCTAAAATGTATGGACATGCATTTTAGCCATTAATATGAGTTTGACATAGTAGGTAGATCTAGATTGAAATAAGAGTTATTGTGTATTTTGATTACTTAAAATGTTAACTGTGAAAGAAGATTATAATAATTTCTGCTCATTAAAATTGTCATTAAAATCAATTAATATTAATAATCTATAAAATAATGTATTTATTAAATACTACATACTAGTAATATTTTAACATTAAATTATATTGTCGGTCGACTCATGTCAGTAGAATAAGTATAAGAGCGAGGCACAGTGAGCTGTCCAGTCACTTTATGTTTGATCGCGGGAGGACACACATCTCCACTAAGTTAAGTATATTCTTATTTGGTTGTATTTATTATGTTTTATGTAATGTAATTGTAGTATAATGTTAATTAAAATTATAAGTTATGAAATGTAACTTATTTTTATAATGATTATAAATACAAGGAACTGAGCTGATTTATCTTTGTTTAAACAGTATCATGTATGATTTATGATGCTTGATTAATACATATAGAGTAAGTAACATGTCTTTTTTTAGTTTCCTTTATTAATATGTAATAAAATACAATGGTATACATTGTACACTAACAAGTTCGTGACGTGTGGTCCTTTTGAGCTGTAACTAGGTGGAGTCGGCTCCCGTGCGCTAGCAGCTCGCGCGAGACATGTTGACGCCAGGGTCCCCTGGTTAGGTGCAGGTACATAGGTGATGCACACGAACGGTCGGGGTTTCGTGCTACCATAATACATATTACGATTTTAGGTATAAATAAAAATCATAGGCTAATTGTCTTATCAAATGGTACGCCTATAAGTATTCTTTTTTTTACTTTTTGTGTATAGCACGACTATTTTGAATGGATACCATCATTATTACAGTAAGAGTGATCGTATGGTATCGCATTCCCTCCTGTCATTAGACAATCCGCAGTAAGTGTACGTTGGGTCCGGTGGGGCGCCGCTGGGGGCCGAGCGCCATCGGCCGAGGGCCGACAGCCGGGCTCAGGCCGCTGTCAGCCGTGACCTGTGTCAGGAGCGTGTTATTGGAACACGTCATACCGACGGCACCTCCCCGCCGATCTGACCACCGCCTATATGTATGAAACAGAAGGTTCACTACAAATTGTTTTTTTTTTTTTTTTCCGAACTTGTCTCTCGCAGTTAGCTCTGAGGGAGCTCTTACTGCTTAACCGGTCGTTTGGCGAGACCTAATAAAAGGCCTCCAGCCAGGACTACACATTGATGTGTCTAATATCACTCCATTATGATACAGTTCTTTACTTTGGAACTGGGCATTCAAAAATAAAACGCCTTTTCTCTTCTCTCTAAAAATGGTTACTTAGGTACTTATATTAATGATTGCGAGACTTCGGTACACTATACGGACAAAGCACTGGTTGGTTTGCCACATAACATAATATATTGTCACATGAAACGTATTATAGCATGTCGTAATATAGTTCGGTTAAAGTAAAAGATAATTTATGATTTAATAAGGGGATTTTTAGTAGAGGAGGAGGATATTTTAAGTCGTGCTCGGTCAAATAAACTTCACGCCTAAACCCTTTCCAACTTGGTGTTTGATAGGTTTGTTCACAGCAGTATTTCTGCAGCCGCTCGTTCCCTTGGCGGTCGGCCACGCCGACACCCGACTAGCGGATTAATGAAATGTGCCGATGTTTTATAGCGGGCGCAAGTACGACCGGACAGCGCCGGACAGTGGAGCCCCGCGCCGCGCTGACTCTCGTCTGTGGCGGATGCTGGTGCGGTTGGTAGCCACCAGAATACTACTTTTAGACATATCGGTTCATGAACATGGTCTTTCCCCAAAAAGGCAGAAAGTATATAGATATTATTGCAATTGTGCATTATGCCATTAGTGGTTGGTCCAATAGCAGGGTAAAAAGCTTATCAATATAAAGAAGTTTTTAAGAAAAATCCCTTTTGAACCCGACAGCTACATTGACGAATATTCGCGTTATATTTGACATAGTAGAACATTTTAAACTAAAATAACTATTAAAAAGCGTGAAGTCAGTAAGAAACGACAAAAAAACTTCATAAACGGAACATAAATAAATTGATCCGACCTGCGGTTGCTATGCACTGCCGGAGGCTATGGCGGAGGGGAGGGGCTGCAGGGGTGTACAGGGGGGTGCCAGCGTTGGGGTGTTTAATTAATTAATTGCTCTAGTATAAGAAGCCGATGAGGGAGCAACCGGAGCCGTTTGTAATGCGACAATCTGCTCCACGTGTGGTATGGGTTTATTGGAGAAAAGCATTTGTTTATGGATTAGCGATATATTCTAATCATTGTCAATGTGTCTTACAGCGTTGTGAGAGAACTGATGAATTGATACTGTAAAATAAATATAATTATTTGCTTAACAACGCAAACTATAAAACAACTCATAAGATGACGCAAATCAATAGCTTGGACAACGCCAATAGCAACGTCGCCAAACTTATGTCAAAGAAAACTCGCTATTTGCCTTTTAAAATTGTTTCCACCTCCGATTAGATACGTCTTTTAAAATGCGTTCCTTTTCAAGATAACAAAAATAGCGATTCAAAAGGGTGAAAAAATCCGCGAAGGATCATTGTATCATTTGTCATTGTAAGGGCGGCGGGCCCCGGAGGACTGGGGCCTCCGACCAATCATCAATTTGATAGGACGCGAGCACACCGGGAGCGGGTGCGGCAGTGGTGCGGTGTGCGGTCAGAGACTGACAACATCAGTGTCCATCAGCTGGATATTATATAAACTATATTATATGCCAGGCGTTAGATACATTAAAACAAGTGAAACTTTTTACCTAAAAAAAGAAAGTCTTTTCACCTAGTCGCGTAGCAGGCCTGCAAATCTTTTAGCATTCGATTTTTTACACCAAAAGGCTGTACCGAACAAGTCGAACGATTGAGACCGGTTGACATAGAAATATGTATAAATATAGTACTGCAATCGTTGCGAGCGAACGAATGTTTTTTGATAATTACTGCACGTTTAACTTACATTAACAGGTTAAGTTATCTGCGAGTACAAAAAATATATTATAACACCCATCTTCACTTACATCTGCAAGCCCTTGTTAGAACATTCTTGTGGCAAAACGCTGAGTAAAAAGGTCTGATACTCAGTCGAATATAGTGAGAGAGCCGTACTTGAAGGCGAGGAGAAGAAGACCTGGCCAATAACAACAGTAGTTTATTGTAACAAGCGATTTCAAGGTACTGTACGTAGTCGCAACAGGAGCTCGGAGCTATCCGCAGCTCAGGAGCGAGCGCCACTGTAATGTATTCTCACTTATACACTCGAAAGGCCAACGGGTGTCTCACAAGATAACAAAGCGGCGCCGACACCATCGTTCAATAACTTCAGCGTCAAAGTGAGCAATAAACTCGTCGCCGATACCGACGGCCTCGCTAGCTGTCCGGGGACACGGCGGAGGTCCTAATTCACGACTCTCAAATTAATTAAAACTCGTTTAATAAAAACAGTAAATTTGCCGTGTATCGTTTTTCGGCAGCGGACCGTTGCGCACCAATAATTGGAGTACACGTTTCGATTTAATAAAGCAATTTAGAAAAAGGCCAATTTGCATCGGAATGAGGCAAGGGTTGACTGGGAGGAAAAAATCAGGGTTGTATGTACCGGACCAGCGGGTACCGAGGACGATGAGGACCGCGGGACTCACGGTGGACAATACTAGTGATTACTCAATAACGACGTGATATTTATTGATATTTTTTCTTAAAAAAATAAAACTATTTTTATATGGCTTGGGCCTTTACCGAACCGCGGTGAGAGCCGTTTTAGAATTACGATTTATTAACAAATTCCAAATAATGAAATATGAATAAATAAGCACAAAGGCTTCCTAAGTTCTAAAAAGAACTATAAATCTGTCACACTAAAAAAAACCGTCTAAACTAACGAAAGTCTAACCCGCCACCGTGATCTCCACCGAGTATTGAGCGCGTCATGATTACTTAGCAGTCGATCACGGCGCGAGCCCCGCGGTGGGCCCGCGGTCTGATTGCGGCTAATAAATTGATTGATGAGCTCCACTCGACGCGCGCCCCACTCGCGACACTACCTCTGTTCCCTGCTGGACTCACTTTACGCCATTTCAACACTAACGCTTGATTAACTGCTCACTTCCTTTTCATTAGGACCTTGACTCAATTCGGCAGTAAAATCGGTAAATAGTGTTAATCGGTAAGGGCCGCCGACACTTGATACTTTATCGTCTAAATGTTATTCAGTCTTGTAATTGGTGTGAGAAGGTAATTAACCGCCTTACGTATGTTTGGCAATGTCTTCCTGAATTACGGGCGCGTTTTACAGTCACAGTGATACGCAAAAATGCATACATTCGGGACAAATGACGACCCGATTGTTGCGGTGGCTAAGCAATCGGACTGCTGCGCTAAGGGTTGCGGTTTCGATTCCCGCATGGGACAAAAATTTGTGTGATCCACAGATGTTTGTTCCGAGTCTGGGTGTTTGTGATATTTCTTATTTGTGAAACGCACCCACGATACAGGAGAAATTCCTAGTGTGAGGCGATGTTTTTTAAAAAAAAAATGTACGCGAAAGACATATGATATAAATTTAAAAAATGTATATGCGTCGTGCCTAGGTCAAACCTGCAACCTCACAGTGACCCCAACATCTTAGCCACAGCGCCAGTGGGATTCTGCAAGTCATTGTTATGAGGATACTGTAACCGTACACATTGTGGTTTCCGTAATGGATGGATGGACCTGGATATGAAAACGATTTCTAAAATGTTTACTTTATTATTGTATGGCATTTCAGTTCAGTACCAAACCATCCCCTCGGAGATAATCTAATATTCGAATGTGAGATTTGTAGTCAGACTTTCCCTTGCAGAGAGGATTTTACACGGATGGGTTACGTGTATAATAGAGGCGGACAAGAGTGAGTCCGACCTCACGTAAAGTGATACTCTCGCACCCGACCGTGCGCAATAATCGTGGGTACAGGCCACACACAGACAGCTAGATAACACGCAGTAGCCTGGAGTCTGAACCTGTCCTAGAGTTAGTTAGGCCAGTACCGTACTCACAGTTTCTAGTCGATCGTCGCGTAATGCGGCGATTCCGATGCCGGCACTCCCCGCCCCGCGCGGCCCGCACCTCCCAGCGCCACCCTTATCATAGCCCGATAGAAAAATCGCACGATTCCGTATACAATAATCGTTGGCATTGAATAACAATCGCCGGCGAGCGGCGCCGGGTCACACAGCCTTTATTAATAAATTCTATTAGGTATTAGGAGTGACATGGCCGAGTCCCTTTCTCTGTGATCTTCGTTTTCGTTGCTCGTGTAGCAATAGTGTAGTTGCGCATTTTATTGGCCGTTGAGATCTTTAGTCCCATCTGCTGTGCTGGTAGGTGTGATATAATATGGAATATATATTTATAAGAATATCATGATGAATAGTCTTCGAGTCGTCGTCTTACAAACATTCGACACGTTATTTTTGATCTTACCATTAGTCGATATATTGTAATTAGTTAAATGAAAATTACTGAATAAATGAATTTGTTAAACCTTTTTTTCAAACACAACCAGAATATTTCTGTAGTACCTATCAGTTTTTACACAAATACATACAAAACTACTACCTACATGAGTATTGAGTGGTCCATTAAACTAATACGTACGTATGTACAATCAAATATATCAGGGTTCGAGCCCACGACCGTAAACACCAAAGTACATGGTACTGTGCCAAATAATCATCCAATTGACTGTCACCTCGTTCCGCCCGTAGCCTCCACTACTTGTGCACTACTCCCCACGTAAGAACATTTACCGTAACTTATTCTTACGTAATTCGGTTACCAGGGTCAGGACGTTATGTAGCTCGCCTTAGTTATGTGTAGGGTCGTACTGTTGTGATTTACTTATTATATTCTGTTATATTTTTATGTGGACTTTGTTAGGAGCTTGTGGATAAGGAACAGCTGTATGTGATGGTCGATTTATTTTGTCAGTTCGTGGATCGTTGATCTGTCCACTATTATATCGAGACTACTTTAAATGTTTTCCGTAACTCGCTGACAGTCATTAAAGGTTGTCAGAAATCCAAAAGTCTATCAACCAGTTGATGTCCTGCTTAGATTTTATCTCGATTGGGACAAATGTTATTTCGTTTTTCCGATAAGCAAATCTAATAAGCTACATTGTCCTCAATAGCATGTGACCTTCTGTTTGAATAGGTAACATTGCATTGATGCAGAACTTGGTCGTTATTATAGATTATTTTCAAAGTGGGTGGCAGATAGCACATACACTACACACGTGTTTGATGATTCCTCATATTATCGGCGTATGTAGATTCAAAACTGGCCGGCCCCCCTCCCCCACTACTCCTCTTCGTGACATTTCTCAGAACACAGATAAAAATAGGTGTCCGCCGGCGAACTATTTCCGTCTGTATTTTTGCTGAAGGTCACGTGACCATGACGCTAATTCAGTCGTCCGTGTGACCTCGACCTTAGGAACTACTTCGCCTTATGTGTTTGTTTTAGATGAAATTAAGAAGTTGCGTGCCATAGTTCGCGGTAGTTCTGAAGAGACTGATCATTGATCCTGTTCCTAATTTAAACAAGTGTTTGAAATAAGTATTGAAGATAACTGACAAAAAATATTGTTTACCAATTTATAATTGTGTGGTAGTTAAGTTTTAAAAAAGCCTTTATTTATTTTCATAAATATAGACTATTATTTGGGTAAACCTAAAATACACATTTAAAATCTATTTTCAACTGGTTGACCTCGATTTAAGCTCCATTATAGTTATTGATTTGTGTTATCATGAGCCTAAGCTAACCCGAGGACGAAAGATAAAAATTATAGGTATAAACCAATTTAAATTACACAGACTATAAACAACACAATTATATTATTCTATGAAATATAAAATGTTTATTATTTTGTTATAAAAATCACGAAAGACCGTGTATAACTTTGGCTTACACATTAATTATTCAAAATGGAAACAATTAATTTAGAACCAAACAAAACAATTTGTAATTAATTAAATTAACGTAAAACTTCATGATGGGCCCAACATTCCAGACTCAGCTGGATTACTGAAATCAATTCACATGAAACTATTTGATCACTGGATGGCTTAATGTGATACGAATAACTTTGAAGTTTGTACCATCCAGCTAACGTATAACTTGTGCATTTGTATCATTCCCGTGGTCTCCGACTCAAACTGACGCAGAAAGTCTTGGAACCAATGCATGTGTCTGTAATTAGTTTCACATTTGGCGGCAGACGAGCCATTGCCCGCGTCGTCGGAGACGCTTGAAGTTTGTGTAAAAAGAAACTGCGCCTAGATAGCGCGGGCGCTCTGTCTCAGTCGTAACTCTAAATTGATCGTCACGTGACACCGGAGGCTTAGCGCCTCGCCCCGCACCGCCCGCACCTTGCACCCCTGCTCCCGGCTCTCGTAAACCGAGATATAGGAGATTCGGTGGCGGGCCCACATTCCATGGCACCTCTTCTAATTTCCGATATCGTCGTGTAGAGAGGTCGTTTTGAGCTGGGACCTTCGAGTCCTGGGACCTCGGGGCCCAAGTCCTTAAGTCCCGGCGAACCTGTGACGTCGTCATTTAGGTGTCAGTCACTTAGGCGTCGGCCACTTAGTAAGAAAGCAAATAATTTATAAAACAAATGACGGGTAGACTACCCGTCATTTGTTTTATGAATTATTTGTTTTTTTGAACCAGCTTTGTATTAGAAGCGCTTTGTGAGACTATGAAACAAAAGGTCCCTTTAGTTTTATTTAATAAACATTGTTAAAGGCACTTAGTTAATAAGCACAATTCTGAGAAATAAGATAGTTATCTAAATAACATTGTGAATATTATTTAGATAGACAATTTTACTTTTTGATCTTTTTTGCCAGGGATTATTTATTGGAATCTACTAACTGCTTACATCTTTTATATATATTGGTAGGAATTAAGTAAGACTTTAATTACCCAGAATTTGAATGTACTAAATGGTATATACAAACTATTAATTTCATGAATTAATTATGTGCCTCGGAGTACCTATAATAAAATTAAATAACAGTACAAGAATTAACTCCAACACAAGTTTTTAGTTTTGGCTTGACGTTTTGACAGCTTTGCCCCGGCCGCAGAATCGCAAGCAGAATGACTTTCATTTTATTATAATCATGCTACGATTCTGCCTACCTGATGCAAGCACGATGCATCATTTTCAACACCGTAATGAATCGTTTTAGAGAAATTAAAAGTGTTCACTAGACGTTCGAACAATAACACACTGTTGCTCTCCTTTAAACTTACAGAAAACTAAATATTGTATAATTATTATTTGTTTTTAAATCAATTTAAAAACAAATAATGATTACATAAGTACGAAGTCTTATTAAATTATTGATTTACAGGACATCTTCATAGATTTACAGAATTATATTCGTAATGTATATATTGTTTATGTTTAACGTCTTCGCGTCGATCTCAGACACCCACGCACGAAACAACATCTTAGTTTTTGTAAGAACCACGATTAAATTGCCAAATGGAATGACTTCGTCAATATGGAGGTCCCCCTAGAATATTGTATTTTGGCTATTTACAATATTACTGAAAAGAGAGCTAAACTAACTAATTGAACCAAGAATCAAACCCACAGCTTTCCGTTACATGTAAAAAGATGTAACAGATACGTTTATGTTTGGCAACTTAAGAAAACTGTGATCATGTAGAATGTGGGTGCAAAGGTGATGGTGTCAAGTGTTCATCGGCGCGGCGCGGTGGTTGGTGTGGCGACCGCGGGCCGCGGGACGCCGCGCGCCGGTGCGGAGAGCGCCACAAGATACACGTGTCGAGCTGCCGCCGCCGCGCGCCGCCCGGACTGCGGAGTGTGGCCACTGTCACTATATTTGATATGTATACGATTGTCACGGTAGTATTTCTAGTACATGTATGTACAAGTATATTTTCTAAGTTTAAACAAAAATGTGAGGGTTAAAAGTCTCCTATTTCGTACATTTGTAAAAAAGAGAAGTAGACGGTCTCAAAGAAAACAGAGCTAATTTTAAAGTGATATTGGTACTGATACCAGCTGATGAGAGGAATCTGCAGGTTCTGTAACGCTGAAAAATTAAATTAAAATATAGATATCTTTAACTATTTAGAAAACAGTATCGCGAGAGACAAATTAACAAAAATTGTACGGGGCTATCCGCCGCCGTACGGCGCGGTACGGCGCGGTTCGGTGCGGTCATTACACCGTCAATTTGCGTCCATTCAGCCGCACACACGTAGCGGGGCTGGCGGTGCGCTCAATTACATCTGTTTTATATGTCGCACGTCGGACGCGCGGCCGATGCGGCCCCCTGGCGCTAATGATGTGATGAATAACTATCGCAAATGATCGTCACCGGGTTCGTGTGCGTGTGTTTTACGGAGAGAAAACAAGGATTGTGGCTGTGCAGCCCTATTGACTACTAACATACACCCAGCTTATCTGAGCCGTTAGTGACCAGAAGAACATTTTAACTAATTTATTTGACATTTTGACCCTTAGTAGCGAACACCCACCCGTGTGTAAGAAGCGCCTATTGTAGACGGGAATATTTAGAAAACAAAGTTATAGGGCTTATAAATTGTTGTCGGATTGTTCAGATGAAGGGCTTGACTCAAAAGTTTTAAGAGTCTAGACTGTTTTGTTGAATAATTCTAGTTGCTCGATAACGAAATATTAGATTCTTTGTAAATAAATAGGCTGCGCCAATAGGTACGAGGGTCAAACTGAAAGTTCTTAGAAAATCAAAAACTGATTACATTAGCCAGTTATTAGTTTTATTATATCTTTTCAAAATATTGTCCATTCACGTCAATACACCGCTGCATGCGATGGAACCACTGGGAAAAGCACTTTGCCCACTCGTCTTTAGGGTTCTCTTCAATGGCATCGCGATACGCAGCCACCGCTTCTTCAGCATTCATAAACCGCTTTCCTTTAAGTTTTTCTTTAATTTTTGGAAATAAATAAAAATCACAAGGGGCGAGGTCGGGGCTATACGGCGGGTGACCCAGTAATTCAACGTTTGATGTCGCCAAATAGTCGATCGTTCGCTTAGCGGTGTGCGACGAGGCGTTGTCGTGGTGAAGGAGGATCCTACTGCGAGGTCGTTTCTCTCGAACTTTTTCCAAGACAAGTGGCAAACAATTGGTAGTGTACCATTCTGCAGAAACTGTTTTTTGATCCTCTAACACAATTGTTGCGAAATGACCTATCCTTCCAAAGAACGAGGCCACCATTTTTTTTCCCGCACTTCGATCTCTCTTCACTTTAGTTGGCAACCTCTCGAAAGGAAACACCCACTGAGCAGATTGTCTTTTGGTTTCAGGATCATAACAGTAAATCCAGCTTTCGTCACCTGTTAGTATGTCGAACACAGCATTTGAGTCACCTCCGTTAAATCTTTCAATCATTTTACGGCACCAATCCACACGATGGAGTTTTTGAGCCTCAGTCAAATTATGAGGTATCCACCGGGCGCAAAGCTTCCTGACTGCTAAATGTTCGTAGAGGATTTTGTGCACTTGACTCATACCGATGCCTAAGCTTGTCCGAATCTGCTGATAGGTCACTCTTTTGTCAGTCTCTATCATACGCCGCACAACACAGATATTATCTTCAGTCGTCGCCGTAGAAGGCCGTCTCTCACGTAAATCATCAGTGAGACTAGTGCGACCACGTTTAAACTCATTAAACCAGTTGTAAACTGTCGCACGAGATGGGGCTTCATCGTGAAAGGCCAATCGTAGTCTATCATAACTTTCTTGTTGACTTAAATGACATCGAAAGTCATAAAAAATCACTGCACGAAAATTTTCTCGTGTTAAATTCATGTTGACGTGACACAGACAATTTTCAATTTGCCGCCAAATCGTAAAACAAATGACAAATTAATGAAATATATACTCAGTAATATTGGCAAAGAGTTCTATTTTCAAATTTTAGAATTATTTTTTTATTATATTGTTTATAAGTGGCCAGTTCTAAGAACTTTCAGTTTGACCCTCGTACTTGTTGATCGTAATTAGAGTTAGGTATTCCCTGAATGTGCTCCCTCTGTAGTTAACCAGTCCACGTAACCCGTGCACCGTTCGTCTCGTCAAGCAGGTCATTCCGACCGCAGTGTCGTGTGCTCTGTCAGTGAGTAGGGGTTGATGTGGTCTATTGGCTGTTCCAGGTACGTCGCGCGCCCTATGTAATTATATTCTAGCGTGTCCCTCGCCCGCATTCTCCTTGCTTTTGAACAAACACGTGATAAATGCACAGAGGATTGATTTGCTTTTCTGTATGTATCTCTATGAAATGTATTAGTTAATATAAGAGTAAAAATCGAATGTTTAAAATCCTACGTCAGGCGCAGATTCATAACTAACTTTTAAACTATTGTGTTGCATGATTATATTAGAAAATAACAACACGGGAATTAATGCGAAGACAACTTTATTAATTTTTGGCTTGACGTTTCGACAGATTTACACCGGCCGTGGTCACAAGCCAACTGAGGGTAGATGAAAAACATCGGCAGATTCATAAAAGAAAAAATCACGACGCACATTAGAATGACATGCTAGGTACTATTTACTTTTTGAGAATATAGTTATGTACATCGACATACGGTTAATATGTAAATATAACATCATGACATGTTCATTCAGTTTGGCGATAAAATGGAGTTACTGCTAGCACTCACGGTGTGTGATCGGAATCATCTGACTAAATGTTAAGCCCCGCGTGGTCTTCACCGTTGGTGATGTGGTAATAGCACGCCGTCTTAAAATACAGTAGCACCTGTTTAAAATACCATAGATGTGCACATTATACTTGTTTCAAGTAGAAAGCTTTCGTGAGGTTATAGGGGTACGATAAACAGGGCATCCTGGGCAGTCATAGGTTTCGCAACGATGAGGAGCTTATGAGGAGCTAAAATAACTCACAAGTCACACGGAAAGAAGAAGATATTCAGCCAGCAAGTGCCATTATAAAACACCGCGATGCTAATACTGCGCGTCGTGTGCAATTATTCTACAGTAAAGGTGCGCACTTACAGGATCGCGCAATTTAAGTGGAAGTTAGCATAAACGCGCAGAGTCTAGAACAATAAAACAATACTTAGACTGAGCGCGCCACCTGAAATGTTAAGTAAGTGCAAATTTTAAAAACTTTGTCGGTTTTCAGTACAGACTTACCTACTATCTCAAAGGGAAACTTTAATTTTTGTAATCACGTTTAGAGTGCATATTTTTAGATTTTAGATTTATTTTTAGATTTGTTTAGTTATCGACCAGGATATTTGTGATCCACCGGTCAAACAATAGGTACTTGCACAAGCCGACGAGTGACCCACTCCGGGCAACAGTTCGGTCTATTTTTCAGTCAGACTATGATGAGCAACGAAATATAGCTTAGAAAGATAGACGACACTAGCCTAATGTAAATACATTGTGTTACAATAAGGTAAACAATAAAGTATATAATATTTATACCTATGTACATAATATGAGTAAGATATTGGATTCTACAATTTAAAGCCACGTCACCCTAAATCCTAAAGCTCGCTAAATAAACTAAAACATCAAATAGAGTAATGTTGGAATCCATTTGCATTTAGTTGTACACTGTACGTCGTACGTACTGGGACATTCGGGTGTGTCCCATAAAGTCACCATCTGTCGCTGAGTTGGGCTCGAGCTCCGATAGCGTCGACGTCGGCGCCCTAATGTATGGCAGACGAACACAACGTATGGTCTGAGCGGTCCTGCAATCCTATACTACATACACACTACACTGTTCATGCAGGCTACAATTGCATTTATCGTATTTTAATTATAATTTATGTCATGTAATAAATAAAAGTTTTAAAAGAATAAGCTCCGATATATTAGATACGTGACAGTTTCAAATTAAATTCACTGACAACGATAGATAAGTTTATCTGTGATTAATGTGATCGTTTTATTGCATATGTATTTACTAGTTTTCAGTCTAAGATAAAAGGCAGTAAAAATTTTAAAACAAATTTAAGCTTATAAAAAAGTTTCGCGACTCAAACGAAAAACCTTTCAATAATTTTGGTCAGCCGTAAAAGCTTGCTCTGCAATTGCGCTAAACCAATGTGAAGCAGGAGTTGTGTACAAGTAATGCAGACTACATGTGGTACTATCACTATCAGCAGGCACGAGGAAACATCTTACAGGCACGTCCTGGCGGGAACAAAACATTAATTCAGTGGCGAGTCAACACTCGCGCGGGGTTCACGGGGCCTCCCGCCACATAACAGCGCGCTTCAGAAGGTTCGTTAATATCTGGACTGTACAACAGGCTGCAGACATGTTAAACATACAATATACCATAGTTATTAGTTAGGTAAAGACAAGAAATTAAAATTACCACGCAAACTAAGACCGTAGTCACCTTATTCGAACCATGTTCGGTCCTTTCCAAGGTACGTTGAAAGTGAAAGCGATTGCTTGTCACTGTCCGAAATCGGTGAAAATCACAATCACGCGTGGACACTCACAGCAGTGTCAGTTTTTGTTTTAAGTGTATCTTCTGCCTTAATCTTAATCCGTGTAGGGGCACTAATCGAACGGGATTGGTTTCATCGGCGCTCACGCTGATTTACAGCCCACCTGACCTCGAGGAGCTATGCGGGGAGGTGCGGGGCGAGCCGAGGCAGCGTGGGGGGGCGTGTCTGTAGGATAACCCACGTAATGCTCACCTCACAGCACTGACGTGGAGGGAGCTTCTTTAAGTCAAGCTAGCAATTGTAATGTCTGTTGCACAGTTAAACTTTAACTAAAAATATTGTCTTTAGTGGTAATTTATTAATTTTATTTATTAAAAGGAATGACATAGTTATGGAAGAATATTCACGAATCAGCGGTAACGAAAGTAGCTGCGGGTGTACCTCATAGCTTTCATCACCTGGGGGTTTTTCATTAGCACTGCAATGTTTCACTTCAACTAAATAGAGAACATATACCACTTCTTGAGGCGTACAGTATTATCGATGGCGTCAAATCTCCCACTTTGAGAGCGATGTCGCACTGTCCGGTTGCCCGCATATATAATGAACTGCGAGCACAATACGACATGATAACCAGCATCATGTAATATTATTTAAAAAAACGAACGAAACGTCGGGACCGAAAATCAAATAAAAAACCGCGACAAAATCCATAAACCTAGTTTTATGTCAAAATTATTTTATTTACAATCTCATATGTAGTTATTGAACTGAAAATAGTGCACAGAACTTGTAAACTCTTCTAATAGGTACGTATACAATTCACAGCCGTCAACAACTAGACTTGGCGTTGTATATTTAAACCTAATCCCACACCAGCAATGCATCTAAAGTGTATTTGCCAGAGACATTTGTCCAGACGCAAATTGAATTCTTTTCCAATCACGGCGTCGTCTAGAGAAATCATTTCGTCTACTAGATTGATCGTTGACTCAGTTAAATGTAAGGGATCGCGAAATGTAGCCTGTTGTCAAATGTGTCTGGGAGACATTTTGAGTTTCGTTCATTTTGTAGACTTTGCTAATGGAGCTTAAAGAGCAAAACGCAGCTTTTAAGGCATGGTATTGAAAAAGCTAAATGTTACATTTCCACTGTAGAGTGTAGGTAGTTTAGTTAGGTACTGAAAAAAATAACTTATTAGTTCTATGCATTTTCTTAGCTTTTCATTACAATCATTAATTCTAACATTTTAATTTCTGTAATTAATTTAAATTAAATAAATAATTATTTCTAACGAACAAATTTTTCAAGACGATAGACTAGACCTACAATTCCGACGCAAAAAATTAAATCAAATTTTTTGAGTGTAACGTCGAATGTAAATGAGGACGCTAAGGTTGGTACGGACGACCAACTAAATGAGTTATTTGCTGCATAGGGTTAGCACTAGCCAGGTGAGCGCAGAAGGCTTGCAGTATGACTTAACCAACTATTGGTTATGATTTGTATTAACTTACCTACGGTGGCAACAAGCAAAAGATCACTGCAAGTGAATAATTGATAATTCAAGGGTAGGTACCTATAATGTATTATATGTATCTAAATTATCCAGCTTAGATACATTAAGACCTCGTTGAGAAAATCGAAGTGTAATAAGTTGAATATTAGTATATGCTTTGAATATATAAAATGTAAAAGACATCATAACTTTTATTTAAGATCATCATAGCTTTTGTTTGAGCAGTCCTTCTGCACTTTATTGTTTCGTCGTAACGGCTTTTTGCTGGCGGCGCTATCAGGATTTACGTCTCCGGACGGGGCCTATTATACCCCGCTATAATAATTACAGGGTTGATCGCACATACCCCCGCCGTACACCTGTTTTGGTACTTTGTCAAATTAATCGTAAATGTTTTACAAGAATTAGATGACGTTGTTACTGCGCCCCAGTTGTGTGTGAGCAGTGAGCACTTGTTTAGTACCCGCCTGTGTTAGCTACTGACTGGATCTGATCTTTTTGTAACCTCGAGCTGTTGCAGTTAACACATCATTTTATTATGATTTAAATAAGTAAAAAAATAACTATGTTATTTTTATTTTAATGTGTACTTTTGAACACCAAATTTGTACCATACATGTAATTTTTAAAGTTGAACAATATATACGTTATTATTATTATTTTATTTTATGTAGATAAGATCAAGCATTCCTTAACCGTAATAAAATAAACAAAATTCATCATATTAAATTTTGAATTTATGGAATATGTATGGCACTTTTGACCATGACGTCAAATACAAATACAGAATATTTGTATTTGTATTTGTATTTGTATTTGACGTATTTGTATGTTTCTTCAATAGAATAGAAATCTAAAAGAATATTATAAGGTTTCCTAGAATTTGCAAGGGAAGTAGGTATATCAATGTATAATTAATGGCTCACGTACTACCTTGACACAATCATGTGTCAAGAGTAATCGGCTAAGTGGTAGGTATACAATATCAGTTACCTCTGCTCTTTGTTTCCACTGAGCTTAACGCTAACTGGCCAGACGGTCGATGGCAGACATTGCGTTGTTTGTCTAGCATTAACACCAGTTTGGTGGTATTACATCACCACACGAACAATAAAACCACAAGTTTATAAGAAGTAAAATGATGGAGAGCTAGTGAAGCAGAGCAACATAAGCGGAGAGAACAGCGCGCGTTACGTTAGTAATTACATGTTATGAACACTTACCTTTGTCAGCCGCGGAATGTTCATATCTGAATACAAAGCAGATTACGTGTTCACAATATTTACCGAACACGAGCGAACGCCCGCGCCGCGCGAATACACATCTGATGATGTACTCGCATAGGTGCGTCTAATGACATGCAAAACGCACGTCAAACTAATTGTAACATATAAAACAGTTCATCTAAGTGCTCTATTATGTTCTGCTGGAGGCTGGGCTCCGCCCTCCCCCCGCGCCCCTTACAGCGCCGGCGTCCCATGACACAATAATTTTATTACTAAAATCGAAAACCGAATTATACAGAGCTAATTTGCCGTAGATCTCATTATCAGATAGGTGGATTTATGGAAACGGCCCGAATGAGCGCGCTTGCTAATTGCTTTACAATGTTTGCGATATTCCGGTTTTGTCATAACAATGTTTTGGTATTTATCGTTTGGTTTCGTTGGCACATCTAGATATAGTTTGTATTTTCGTAAATATTCATGTCCATTCGTTAGTTCGACGCAATGCAAGTTTATGATTTGTGATACCAAATGAAACGATTAGACGAACTATCGTTGGTCGTACAATGTTTATAGGTTTTGTTATATGGGTCGAGTATTGTGCCTATTTAGTTAACTAAACTGCGGCGGTGCCTGCGGTATGAAGCTCGTAGATTGTGGAGACAACGAGAAAGACTTAATGTATGATGACTAATAAAGTAATAAATAAAATGCATAATTTTTTCAGCCACAAAAAAAAATAATTGTTTAATAGTCTAGTGCAGGCCCAAACTTATAACAAAATTAAACATTTAACTTGGCACCCGGGAGTGTGTCGCCGGCCTGCGCTGCCAAGTGGAGAGTGTTGTGTGTGGGATGTTATATATTACATGCCTACATAATATAACAAGGAACAAAATATTATGCAGTACTGAAAACACATAACCTCAGTCTAAACAACACAAGTCGTATGAATGTCGAAAGTCAACTTGTTTTATTTAGCATGTCATCGCGCCCTTCACTCTGAACCGTGAATGGAATCGAAATGGAAAGAAAATCAGAAACACATTACACTATTAAATAACGCGTACAATTCGATGCCCACACTCCACAGCCAGCGGGGAATTCATGCGAGGAAACATCTGAACATGTCATGAATTTCTACTTTTTACGGAAAATATTGACGTCTCTAATTTATTTATTTCTCTAGAAGGTGGTAACAGTGTACCGACATAGAGTGAGAACATAAAAATTTGCAAGGCGAAAGGCAGTCAAATATGTATATTACATACCTATTATTAAATTGAATATCTTAGTTATATATTTTATTGATAGAGCTGAACAAACAACTAGAAAGCTCATGTGTTTCAAAGTCTAAACAGCGATTTCTTCAAATTAAGGCTTTACAAGAAGTGGACAAACATAACTATTGTGGTCCATTTTATATAATCGTGTCTGATAATTATGTGCATGCTCACCTGTTACAGGTCAGCGACATTATTGTGTTAAATTGACGAGAAAATTAGGAACTGCGAAGTGATTGAACACGAGTAATTAGAACATTTTAATGAACGTTTACATTGAATCAATTAATTAACGTGAACTGAAATGATGTACCTAGTGTGTGAGCCTGACTACATTCAACCGGGCGTAATTATAGACACATTCTATTATTACGGATGATTTTTAGTACTTCTGAAAACACATTACTAGTAGTATTTCGTAATCAGCTTCAGATACATTTTATAAGTTTCCACGAGCCTAGTCCTTGCCGGTGTGAACATCAAACTCAATGCGATTTATTTGAATACCTATTGACTACCAATTAAGTATCCCAGCCTCTCACGGACCTGCAAGTCTAACATCTCGCGCGTGACGATAATAATTTCCTCACTTATCTATTCAACCTATCCGAAAGCTTCACACCCAACAACGTTCCGCGTTCATATAAAAAATATCATTTGCCTCCCGTCAGAGGCTCCCGATGACGCCGACATGCTATATATATGGATAATGTCTCGTGAAAATAATAAAAACGACACTTCGGCGATGCCAAAATATCTCAACATTGTAATCAAACTGTAAGCCTATGAATTTAAAGTTTATAATGCCTTGTACGACTTAAAATGCGGTCGGCGGTTTGAGTAATGTCAGGGCAAATGTAGCGAGCGTAGTTTTCGGTCAAGTCTGTTGATCCTATTACGATAGCGAGAGAAGAGCCGCTCGATGCGAGACAATGGAGCGCTGGCGGCGAGGTGTGGGTGCGCCGCGGATGTGCCGGCTCGACGGGCTTATGACACGCGGGTCGGCTGGTTAACGTGCAGTGGTATCACACAACTAATGTCATCGATGTAGCATCCCACAGGCTTATCGAAATCATAGCACTCTATGTATTGCAATGGTACATTTTGATGAACTCTATGTGACGTTCCTAGTGGTAAACTGACGATGTTACTGCATGAAGGGTTCTCCGGTTACAGAACAAAACTAAGACCTCTTCGTGATAGCTCCAGGCACCATTAGTTTGTATAGACGATGTTCCTACGTCTGCTATAATCAGGGAAGGGTATCAAAAGCAGAAGTCTCCGTAATACCTGTATGGCTACAACGGTATCACAGTCACGCAACTCAATACATCTCACATAATCACGGGCCCCTACAGTTTGCCATGAATCTGATTAAACCTATCAACGGACGGCGTCAGCTCTATAATACCCTTGTATCACTTCCTAGAACTTAATTTATAATTAATTTGAATTGAGCTAGAACTTGTTAGATATTATAATACCTGTGCTATTCCTATGTATAGTAGGAGGAGTAGGTGTGGAGTGGTTGTATATAACTTAATGCACCTATGTATTATTTATTTATGCTTTGTTTCTGCTGTGCGAAGTTAATGTCTTTCTATTCTATTCTAACGGCCTGGTATAAACAGCCGGTAGACAACTTTCGATTAATCCCAATTAAGAGCTTATAGTAAAAAGTTGAATAGAAATCGAATCCTATAAAAGTATGAGTGTACAACAATTAAATAAACCAGTGATGTGGAGTGGCCCGCCGCTAATGATTCCACTTCAGTTCATCTCATAACTCAATCGTTTTCTGGTTCATTAGCCGCCTGCCATTAGCTCGGACACCAGTTCGGTTTCACATCGCGCCACACATTATAAGTACAATGAAGCCATTCCGATAGCGGGAACAGAGCGACCTAATACCATGTGTATACAACAAAAACATTAATCATGTCCGGGAATCGAACGCGGATCGTCGGGCCCGCCGCCGCGCACAAAGGAATGATTCTCGGAGCCGCCGCGGCGCTACGAATACAGATACCGTGGAGTTGCGTATGTGCATGACGAGCAGGATCCGGCTGGAGCAGGAGCACTAGCACTGAGTGATGGGAGATGTGCTGTGCCTACTGTGATGTTGACTCCAGCTTTTCTCGCAGGCTTTATACGTACAATTGAGTATTTGTGTGTCCTGCAAATATGTGGTTAAGTGATAATTATGCACCTTTACTGAACGAAGTAATTTCCAAGAAGAAGCAGTAGAAAAACAATCTGTTTTAAAGTTCTTTATGAGGCTTTCGTCTGACAAAAGGTCAACTAAGGTGGGATATAATATTATTTATCTGCTTATGTATAATACCAATACGGATCAACACAAGTTCAATAAATTGGAATGGCAACAATTGGTACCTCAGCAGCTCCAAGTCCCAGCTGACTGGCCGCGTCAGTTGTAGTGAGCCGTGGTGCATAGTGGACGAGTGGCAGGCTGGCGGCCGCTCACAAGTCTTAAGTTATGACACGTGGTCCCGGCTGATGGGAAACTAATCCTATATTATGGCGCCTGTATTCCCCAAAAATGAGATTTTCTTTTCAAGGTTTTGTATTAGACATAATATTATGTCAACTTTTAATTGGTTCTGGACATAATGTATGTATTACCTGGGCCTGCCACACTCTACCATACTTTAGTGTGGTAAATAGTACAATCAACTTTGTTCCGCCTTATAATTAATGTGATTGTGTGTGATTGCGTTTATGACCACCGGACTGTATGTAATGTAAATAATCCCATTAATGAATAAACAAGTCTTCTATATTAGTTCACTGATACTGAGCGGCTTCAGATATATTCCCATTTCGTGACTCAGTGTTTGGGACTCGTGGACAAAAAATAAATGTCCGCGTCGTTCGGGCGGGCTTGATTTACGCGCAACCGTTGCCATTCCGCGCCGCACCTTGCTTTTTGTCGTCACCTCAAGCCATCGCCAACCTGTGTTATAACCCACTATGGCCTATTATACGCAGCTGAATGTCGCCCGCATTGGGTGTATGGGGCACCTAAATTCCATTCGGAATCATTACCTACCCTAAAATCTTGGTACACAAATGAATTTCATATACATACGGTTGAAAGAATTAGCATTAAAATATGAATGTTATACGAACCTAATTATTTATGGCTCGGTTAAATAAATTAAACAAAAAACATGTTTTATGAATTAAGTTGTAACTATTTAAGTCTTGTTTATACCAACGTGCACGTATACTATGTACTTTGATAGTGACGAATTTAATTTTCATCTCATTTTTTAAATTCAAGTATCAACAACAAAAGTGTATACTGGAAATTGATCAAACTCATCAACTAACAGAATCAATTCACTGGAGCTTTAAGTAAAAACACTTGGAAATGTCGAAAGTTTTACATCGAATAAAAGATAGCTCGCTGCGAGCAAAAATCGACGCTGAAAATAAAGGGAATGCACAAAATGTCCGGAGCGGCGGGTTCAGTTCCCAGTATTTAATAAATCATTTATTTCAGGTAGAACCCATAAATACATTGCAAGTCACATTCTAACCATAAAATAAAATAAAAATTTAACAAGAGTACATTCACATTCATATTTCATTACAATAAGATAAGATTAAATATTAAATAGAATTACAGATTACAGATTACAAGTCTTATTCAGTACATGTAGGTTGCTGAGGTATTGCAGTATGGGACAATCCATTTTATTGGCAATAGCGTTTAAGAGGCTGTTGGTGCTGGCTCGAACTCTGCTTAACAAAGACGCAGCTCGCTTGCGTCTAATTGCCTCAAACCCATCAGTGCGCGCATCTGCGAACATGCCGGACGCGCTGCAGTAGCGTGGCAGCCCCAACAGCATCCTAAACGCATTGTTATATTGGATACGAAGAACACTGACGGCCCTGGCTGTACAGTTAGTCCACAGACTACACGTGTAAAATACTTGGCAGTAGGCCCTAAAAAGTGTTATTTTAACTGCTGACGTGCTACGTGAGAATCTGCGTACAAGCATATTACTTCTCACCGCCAATGCTCTCCGCTCCCTCTCAACATCAAGGTCGTCCTTCAGACTTTCTGTAACGATGTGTCCCAGATATTTGAACTGTTGAACACGATTCAAGATACCACCATTCAGAGTGACTGCGGGGTAGTTTTCCAAGCTCATGTTGGTCGGTCTAAAGATGAGTAACTCACTTTTCTTGGAGTTGTATCTTAAACCGTGCTCTTCAGCATAACATTCACAAATGTTTATTAACTTTCTGAGACCTGGCATTGATGGACTCAGCAGCGCCATGTCATCGGCATAGCTGATATTATTAAAAGCTACTCCGTCTATATAGCAGCCAGCATGAATACTGCTGAGCTCTACAATTAGCTCGTTTATATAAATGTTAAACAATGTAGGGGAGGTCAGCCCGCCCTGTCTAACGCCACATTCCATAATATAATCATTTGACAAAACATTTGCCCATCTCACACAATTAATCTGATGCTTGTACCAAAATTTAAACACATTTATAACCTCAGTAGGAATATTGGCACTTGAGAGTTTCAACCATAGTTTGTCATACGATACCATGTCAAAAGCTTTAGACATGTCCAAGAAACCAGCGAAAACTGGAGTTTGGTTATCAGTGTAGTATTTCACAGTCTTTTTTAGACATAAAATTGCGGTTTCGGTTGATAGACCTTCCCTGAAACCATGTTGAGCGTCATGCAACTTAATGTTGATTTTTAAATAGTTGTTCAGTAAACTATCGAAAACCTTTGCGACAATCGTGGCTAATGAAATTGGTCTATAATTAGTCTTATCAGACATATCAATAGTTTTATTTTTAACAATAGGAACTACAATAGTTTTCATCATATTCTCAGGCAAATAGGCGTGCGACATACATGAGTTAAACAATAATGCCAATACACGCGGCAGATGACTACCAGCATGCTTGAGATGTTCAACGCTAAGCCCATCATGTCCCGGAGACTTACCTCGCTTCATGCAAGCAATAACATTTTTAACATCTTTTGCCGTATACCTAATTGTCACATCTTTATTTTCTTTCTGTTCTTTTGGGTTATCAACTAACGAAGGGCCCAGTGGTGATTTAACAGCAAAATAATCTTTAAACATGTTAGCTATTTCTGCAGAATCTGTAAGACCGTCCACACTGGAAGGAAAGCCACACTTAGAATTCAAGTTCTCCGTACTTTTCCAGAAGTCCTTAAAATTATTATTACTATGGAGGCAAGCTAACCTATCCATTATAATTTGATCTTGATTGTCTTGACACCACTTGAGTTTTGATTTAAAGTTATTTCTAGTTAATCTCATGTTATTAAGTAAGTGACCCTCTCGTGGTTTACCTGCATTTAACCAAGCTTGAAAACTAAGCCTGGCTTCCCTATGTGCCTCACTAACGTGCCTGTTCCACCCCAAGATATGTCCGCCTTTTCTTTTACAGGGCGGTCTATTGTGACTCTCAATGGCAGCATGAGTTAATGTTGTAATTAAATTCTGGTACAAGTCGTCAATAATCAATCGATGTTTTATGTCATCACAATATCTATCGGCACAATATCGAAACTGGTCCGGAAAATCAATACATTTCAGTTTTTCATTGCATAATTGATTATATCTTAATAATTGTTCTACATGTCTATTACCCCATCTGATATTATTGTGATTATAATTATTATTATTTAAAAATATTTTAGGATTAATAATGTCAAAGTTACAGCTAATAAATTTGGCAGGTATTTCACATAACCGGTATTATTGGGCGTTACGGCGTAATCTCTTTATGCGGACGTGGCGCAGGCCTTTTTACATTTTAATCCGGAGCTCGACCGTCCCGCTCCACCCGGATGTAACAACCAACCGGCTTGATGGACCAAATGAACTCATTACTTAAAAGGAACACACCTAATTAAAATGCAACGAATAGCTTCTACTTATTTTAAGTGAGATGAGAATTTAGTGTTATTAGGGATTGGTGTAAGTCGGGTCTTAGGGTCCGAGTCTCTTGTGATCCTTTCTTATTCAGATTGTAATTACTCAGAATCAGCACCCGAGGGGTCGATTGTGGGCCGAGCTCCGCTCGCGAGGAATGCAAGCTGATGTGATGACGTGTTGACAAAGTGTGTATGATGTCAAGCGGTAATTAATTCGCATCGGGTTCGTCGCGCGCCGGCGCGGGCGTCGCCGGGCGGTAACCGTACCGGGCCGCTTATGAAGAGTAATGGCGGAGTCACCGCCAGCGCCTGTGTAGCAACAGTTTGTATTTATCTTTAGGTGCGTAGTGTTGGCTAAGAAATCCAGTAAAATATATCTCTGTCATCTCTATTAGTCGCGTTGTGTAATATTTATTACAGAAGGTGCAAGTTATGATATCTATTTACAACTTCATCATTAGAACGGGTCAAAAACACGTACCTACTGTTACTCGAAGGTTGCCTTTGTATCAGTGAATTTAGTCACGTTTATTAGTTTGAATGTTTTCTCCTGGTGTGTGGCGACTGTCACAGAGTTAGTATGAAGTAGGTACCTGCGCGTATTATGAACGCTCCGTGAAACTTGACCGCCCCCGCCGAGGCCGCGCCGCGCGACATCTCCGCGCTTAGAGACGCGCCTCACTGACTCGCGGAAGCGACGAGCGAGGCGAGAGCGGAGTAAGAGCGGAGCGATAGTACAGCAAGGCCGGTATCATGCGACAAAATAAAATGCATTTTGAGTTGATTCTAAATGGCTCAAGTAGCTAGCATTGCCTTCTTTTCACACTAATATAGAAAAGTCGAAAGTTTGTTAGTATGTACTGTGTATGTGGGTTTGCATGTTTATTACTTCTTCACCCGCTAACAGCTTGACTAATTTTGATAAAATTTGGTATGGAGGTAGCTGTTACTTTATATCTCGAAAAAATTTAGCGGTTAACATTGCGGGGCGCTGGCCAGCTAGTAATAATACAAACTCAATCGTTATTATACATACTTTTCAGTTAGTATGAATGATATCTTTGAGGATTTTAGTTTTACATTAATAAATCTACAAGTATAGTAAATGATAGGTACAATTATCATAATGATAGTAAGTACATCATGGTTATCATTAGCAAACATTAATCAAAACATCTACGGCCAATTATAAGGTACTGGATTTTGTACAAGTCCTGTAGTATCAAGTGTATCAATGTATCGTCCCCGCTGCCCCGGCGCACTGTGCCCTAGCCCATGAAACATTCACGCGGCAATGAGGCGCACGCCGGGTCGTCAGCCACCAGGCCCCATCACTATACACGCTAATGTTAAGAGAATAGGCTCGCCCCCTATTATATTGGGACCTAAAACCTAACTGGCGAAATGTGGGTGTAGTATATGTGCACCTCTGCCTACCCCTTTGGGGAATACAGGCGTGATGTTATGTTATGTTTTATGTTATGGCTCGTCACTTTGAGTCACGAAATTGAACCAACACTTGTCCAACTTATACGTTCTAATTGTCGTAACGAGAAGCGTTCTCTTTGTGTTTGTAAAATAAAGAAAATTTGAAAAATGACGGACACGAGCGGAGCTCGAACCTGCGCCCTTTGCCGCGCCACGGTACGGCCAAGGTCGCGGGATTTAATTTTTTTTATCGTTTAAGATTAACAGTTACTATTTCCATATAATATAAGTCACTAAATCCTTGAGCGCGAGGTGTAAAGTGTAGATAACAAGTGATTCCGATGTCTGGCGACGTGTAACGATTGCGTTACGAGGCGAGCGACTCAAGTACATCCAAATGTCGCTTTGATGGCGCTCTCAAGGAAATTTAATCGTTGCTCACACAGTTTGAAGACATGACGATATTACGGTACAGATTGCCGCCAGTAACAATATTACTGATTGAATATCCTCCCTCGCTCCCACTAGGTGAGTCTGGGTTTGTGCCCGATTAATGGCAAAAGAGTCGCACCTTTCTTCGTTGACGTTTAATAGGACTGGTGGAGCTCGGCTACCATTGACTTGTTTACCCCTTTGGAGGATACAAATAAGATGTCACCTTATGTTTTTTACGACGTCATTGGGGACTATGTTTTGGTGTCATAGCCAGGTTAGAGTTATATAACCCAGGACTGCCGAATTTCCTAAAGCGCTAAAAAGAGCTGGACGCCTGCGCTGCGCGGCGATTGAAGCTGGCACAATAAAGCCGGTTGTGTCCTCACGTCACGTGCGGGCGCGGACATAAAACCAAATGACTAATCCAATTACCGGGCGAAAGGCCAATCTGCCTTCTCATGACCATAATTATACTAACCTTAGCTTTTTGAGCGGCTAATAAAGGCTTCCGTATTCCGTGTGTTAAATAAAACCGGTGGGCCTTTATTAGTGATTCCTCGTGTGTTCTCATTTTTGTCCTCGTAAGTAGGTTCAGAGGTTCAGCTATTTTCGGAATTTGCTCCGAGTTTAATTAGAAAGCGGATTTTAACTTAACTTTTGGGACATGTAGGATGTAAATTAGTACTTACTTTTACTTCAGCGATTCAGTGCCTCACCGCGGGAATGTGGTAAACCGCGTGTTCTACATATGATTGTATTAATATCAGTAATAAGGGACATGAGGTACGTAAGCGGCTTCTTACTACGTTATAAGTAGGTAGGATCTATAAATGTTTAGCCTACAGAGAAAACATTTATTAATAAAAAGTAATAGCTAAGTTTATATATAATTATATTTTTGTAAGTTTGTTTCTATATTACTGTCTAAATAAATGTTGAAATAGGTTGCGCTGAAGATTACTCCTCCGCCCGTTCATGTTGTACATGATTCTTTGACATGATTTCTAAGGGTCTCATAGACAGCAGTCTGCCTCTATGTGACTATCGTGACGTACACAATGTTACCGTCGACGTTGTTGGGTGGAGCCGTGGGTGCACACACCTACGAACACGTCTGCACACCTACCGATGTCACCCGTACCGCAGGTGTGTCATGTCAAGTGAAGGCACCACTCGATGGCAGCGTTCCACTCAATTTACTTATTCATTGAAGTGAACTTAGCTACGCTACGTAGCTTCTACGCCTTCATTATTACTCTAAGAATGCAAAAAAATATAATAAGTGAAAATATTTATAAAATCAACAAGTAATTTTTAACTTTTAGCTTTTAGATTCTCGGCGCACTATTTTTTTTAATAATTGTTTCCAGTCTATCTGGCTTTCAAAATATAATTACTGCTTTTTTTAAAATACGGTGTTATCAACACAGCAGGACCTAGAAACAAATTGGAACAATGTACTAGTAGCCTAAATAAAATATCGGTTATAGACCAATTTACCACAGTACATGAATATTTTCCTTAACTACGGCATGATATTATTGTGCTTGCGCCAATAAAATGATTATTCAATAACGTATCTTCCGACCCAGAGAAATTTCACAAATGGTACACAATGGTATGGTACGCACCTTATAGAGCATAATAATTGTTTCCTTACATATAGTCACCCTACTGTTATTTAATCAATATAAACAGTTAATAATGGAGTGAGAAACACATTCCGTAGCTTTCTTGGATTGATGTCGCAGCATGGAGTCTGTTGCACGTGTCCGCCTGTTTGCTCAGGATAGCGAGGGATGTAGGATGCTACAGTTGGGTCGCACAAATTTCACACGATAGCACTATAGCTAAGTAGTACATACATTGTATATCATAAATAAATCAATATTGAACGCTGGGAACTGCATAATGTATATCGGGTACAGTTATCGAAATTCATTATTTGCACGAACAGATCAAAAAAGGAAACCTATAACTTTCGATTATATTTCGCAACACCAATCACAACACTGTCTCCCCCGTCACCACATCAGTTCTCCTCCACTGGTCACGTGGCCGTCGTGAACCAACAAGGGGACGTTTCCCGTTTATTTACAAACCAACACGTAATCCGCTAATCGTCTGTTCTTTTCGAATGAATTAAGTCCTTTCAAATTTCTCTTTAATAGCGTTATAAAGGGTTGAGAACGCACTTTAATCGCTGCTCACCCGCTTATTGAGAAGGGACGACGATATTATGCTCCGGCACGACTTGCCTCCAGTAATAAGTTTAGTGATTTAATTTCCTTCCCTTATGCAAACTTACCTCTTCTAAATGATCAAGCCACTTTCAGCTCTATGTAGTTGACTTAAAAGTTACTAGCACAAGTGGGACGGACTTATGATTAAAACATATTGGATTCGCTATTGACAATAATATTATTTTGCGGAAATCGAAGTGATAGAGGAGTTTTACTTGATATAAAATTAAGAGACATGGTTTAACTAGACAAGGTTTTCCCTTAGAAGAACTGCCCATGAGATAGGAAAATTTAAACAAGAAGTAAATCTTACCACCACCAAATGCCGAGGCAGAAGCTGGAGAAAGTAAGAATTAGACCAAATATCTCATATACGAGTATATAAAATGAATTGCTGTTCGTTAGTCTCGCTAAAACTCGACAACGGCTGGTCCGATTTGGCTTATTATGGTGTTGAAATATTTGTGGAACTCCAGAGAAGGTTTATATAGTGAGAAGACGGTACGAAGGTCGCCGGGCCGGCTAGTATTTGAATAAAATGTAGATAAAAATATATGAAATTACAATTGAACTGATAGCCAGGTGTTGTAGTCAGCCGTGTCGAGCATATGTCCACGCCAGTGCGCCGTAATGAGCGACTGTTAGCCGCGCTGGCCTGCCCCGCCTGCCCCGCCTGCCCCGGCCTGTCCCGACATGTCACGCTCGATGACGCGGAAGTGTGACGGCATCGGCACTGCAACTGAACGCGCGCGGTTCATTACCTCGCGCTCATTTGTTATTTTAACACTGCCACATTACGCCCGGGATGAGGTGACTCGTTTCATACACCAACGTATCGGAAATGATATTAAAATGCAGCCAGAGTGAATGTTTTCAATTATTAACCTACATGAAAATCTGTGGTGCCGGTAAACCAATAAGGTTGGTTTCAAAAGTTTACATTACAGAAAAATGAACACTTTTGTTCACTTTTTTCGGTTTTTAATTATAACTAGGTATAGTAAGTATATATATATATAGAATATCTCGGAAAAATAAAACAGACAATAAATATTGACTGATTCTCAGTATTTACTAGAAATTTCTAATGAGAGAATCGTGAGATCTCAAAGCGTGTATAAATGAACCCTACCTGGAAACATCGAGTGGCTGGAGCTTGCAGCGCTGCTGCAGTTGTAGCTCGTTGTTTGCACAGTTGCGGCTCCTAGGAATTCCGCAATAGTTGGTGAATCTCCAAACAGTACACGGTACCTATATATTTGTAGCCATATAAATAATTATGCTTGATCAGTGAACTAAATAGAACCTGACTAAAGATAAACACGATAGTTATTAGTTATGTACCTACGTACCCAGAAATGTTATATAACATATAATAAAAAAATTTAATGATCAGTAACATTCCTACAACAGCGGGCCCCGCATTTGCGCTTTTTGTAAGTAAAACGGCTGTGATAAAATGTAATATTCGTCTCTAACAAACCTGACGCCGATCCTCAATCTCGAATGTCTCCGCCCCAAAAAAAGCTATTTACAATAATGTCACATCCAAAGCCTTACATTCAAATACCTCAATAACGACTTCACTACATCACCTGCTGGCCGGACGACAGCAGGGGTGAGGCTGGAGGGAAAGAGGCAGGGGCGGGGGAGGGGGAGGTACTGGTGAAACTCACCGCTCTGAAATGCGTATTCATAGTGGATTAACGACCGACGATAGTGGGCTTTTCACGCCATTAAAAGTGTTAAAAAGCGAGCCAGTTCGATATCGGTGAGCGGCGCCACTCGCGGCGGAATGACTCGGCGGTTTCCTCAATAACTTGGATAGTTAAGGCCACTGACAAGCGGGTGGTTGATGTTCATTATGTACTTTGGGTTTCTGTGGAACTGCTTGTTTTAAAAGATCTCGCTCTCTTTGGGTGGTAGAAGACACCTTGAATTATCATGTATGTAGATTGTAGGTATTAATTCACTACTCTATGAAGTTAATGCTTAGTTTCCATTTCTGCTAATTTTCAAGAGGGGTCGCGGCGTCATGACCGGCCCCGCTGTCAGTGGCGCCGCACGGAGTGGGCCACTATATTTTTTCCATAGGCACCATATATTACCGCGAACACTATGTATAAAAGGCTTTAGAAACGCGGCTAACGTTCACCTTAGCTCTGATCGCCTTTCTCTCGTGTACCTCGCAATAACAATGTTAATAGCTCACGTTTATTCTGATATCGACTTTTGACTTAATGTCTTTTGTATCGTTTGGGGTGTTTTATTTTATCGAGAGTTTAGGTTGTGGAGCTCGCAGCTACATAGTAACCGCGCTGACTACTCGACCTCGAGGTTTAGCAGAGCTCTTCGGTAAAGATCAGAGAAAGGTAAGCCGCCTTATCCTCCTTCGGTCGTGTAGGTCTGCCGTCCTATGAGAGTGTTGCCGGAATCGACAGTGCACCTGTGTTTGCACGCACACATGTAGACTTGAATATCTCCTGTTAAATAAATATTACAATCAAATAAACTATTAACGTACACACATGTGTGCACTTGTGCAGAGTCCTTGACCAGCCACAGCTGATATTAGACATCGACATCGACAGTCAGTCAGAAGGATATTATTGTTAGATAAGTGCAATACATGTATTATGAAGAGCTTTCACCACAGTTTCCGTTAACAAAGTATTGAAATATAAAGTCTAGCCTGGTACACTGTACAGGTCCGTGGAGGTACTCTGCAGTCCGCAGTGAGGCAGAGTAGAGAGATATAACGCACATTAATCATACCTGTGTGTCGCGCTGACCGGTGTCTCCGGCGAGCTAGTCGCCTGTCACGTCTGGAAATGGAGCGCATATTTGCGACTAGCAAGTACGGTCACCTGCGCGTTTGTCTACGTGAATACAAGTATCTACCACTGCTGGCTACGTACGGACAATGCACCCCTAAGCACGTATGCATGAATTTTATATGAAATATAATGTGCGTGTGGGCAATATGTTATGATATAATTATATATTATCTATAAAGACTAAACGACTCGTCTTTCAATGTAATCCACCCGAACACCCTTATTCCAAAGTAATGCAGCTTGACCTTAATCGAGTCACGATATAAAAAGGATAAAGGTTTATGTATTAAACAAAACTCTAAAACTATCGTTACAGGTGTGTACTACCGAATGCTATAGCTAGTTATGTAAATTAAAAAAGAGACTCAGATCCTTAAATGTGTAGTTTTAATTATAATGCCAGTGTGCACTCCGGCGTGTATAGAAGTGTCTCGGGCGGCGGGCGGCGGGTGGCGGGCGGTGCAACCTCTGGTGTGTGCGCAGCGTGTATCTATCATCATCTATCAGCGCCGTTTGTTTTGTACCAGCCTCGATCCGCCGTCGCGCTGGACACCACGCAGAAGGCCCACTACAATCCTTACGGCTTATAATTGCAAATATTACGATCACAGTGATCACGAACTTACGGTACGCCGGCTTTCCTTCGGCTTAGAATAATATTTTTAAGTTGTTTAGTAACATAATAATTAAATTTCTTACCGTGATAAGCGAACTGAAACTACCTGAATTACTAAGTAGATCGTGTTTAAATAAATTAGGTGCGATAACAAAAGTGATTATTTTTTCGTTTTAATCACTCGAAAAGAAAACCGATTTATTTGTTTATTTAATGAATACACCAACAGTATATATAGACATTTCGGCTAACTATTTATTACAAGTTCTTATATACATACAAATTAAAGGTGTACATGACATTCGTTTAAAAAACGGTATTATATTGTATTAAAATAATTATACCTAACTATGTACATTTGAAGTTATGTAGTGTTGGAACAGAGTAAAGCGATTGGGTACAAACTAGAATTAGGAAAAGAGAGAAGAGTGACAAGATACAATTACAATTAGATGATTATTTGTTAGAATAGTATATATATTATGTATCAGATAGTTGTAAGGCAGCCCTGCGTGCCGGCCGGGACTTCTGAACACCTCTGTCCAGTGCCGCCAGCCTCTCGGCGCTTTTTGTTACGTACTAAGTGACGGGTATTTTGTGGGAGCTTGCTATTTCGACGAGGATGTCATCTTTTAGATGATAAATGTATTGGAGTGAGTACGGAAGTGACGGATTTGTGATAATATTCGAATAAAAAGGGTTTTCGGACAAAATATACATAGATCCTCGATTCTACATACGTTTAGTTGTTAACATATTTTACGTGTCTTTGTATAAAATCTAGAGGATAGGAGCGTGAACTAATAGACAAAACTGGTTGTCTAAATAGATGTTCCAAAGAAATATCTAGGTCTTTACATGTTAGTTGCACAACATTTGATTAATACGAAAAGAAGAAGCAAATGAATCGGATAGGCTCATTAACACTGCTACTAATACCAGCCATACGCCTACAATTACACAGCCATATGCTGTAATCATTAAACCACCGAGATAAATGCTGACGTCCCAGAACCCGACGCCACAGATAAATTAATCGAAAAAAAAACAACGTTTATCAGCCATTCAATAACGTTGTAATAGTTATCCACCGGCACAATGACCGAATCGTGTGAACCTCTATCAAACTAACACGTTGTTAGACAATGCAACGACGTACAGAGGTCTACTAATAGCGGGCGTCCGCGGAGGTGCGCCCGAGCGGGTCACGTGACCGTTTACCTTAATACTCAAGGTACGTATCTTATTACAGGGAAGCCGGGAGCCACTCAGCTCCGCCTGTCACATAGCGGAGGAGATTTGGAAGACCCGGTGCTTCATATAATATGCATTCAAATCCGAGCCGCGCCGCCTACGACTGCTGTGCGCGGCTGTACCGGCTTAACTGTGCGTTGTTTGTGCGGCGCTACTGACTCTAGTGGTACGTGGAACATAGATGAAACCTTCAGATACATACGAAAAACTACAAATACTAGGAATACCAATTACATATATATGAATGTCAAGTGTATGGCACACAATAGGAAAGTATTCAATCGTAGGTACTAAAGGATTATTATTCTGCCATTAGCACTAGCGCACAAACTCGTAATGTCACCAATGTAGCGCCAGCGGCACAAATGTAGCACCACTAGCATGTCAGCTAGTTTAAAACTATAAATATGTTGCGCGGTCATAAGTTAAACAAATCCCGGCCTAAACGGAAATAAATCCGGGAACCCGCGCTCAGCGCTCATTTAGTCCGGCGCGGCGTGGGCCCACACGATAAACGACAGCGATTCAATTCTATTAATGGAGTTATTAAATTAATTTATTACATGCAATCACTATATTTTATACCTACTGTGTTGGCACCTGAGTTAAGAAACGGATTATGTTCCCACTTCCTTAGCCTATAGCATAGTTTAATTTACTTTGATATGGTTGTTATTTCTTTTGTGTAATGACTTATACACACATTATATTATTGCAATTAACGTGCGTCACTTATGTTTACATTAATTAACCATGAGTAAGTTCACGCGTACTCGCATATGCGAACTGACCAATAAATCCACTTTAGAATAGGTATGAATGTGCATTTTGACCAATAGGAAAGGCGAACTGTTCAGTACATAGTTGTTATCAGTGACTAGATTGCCACCAGTTACTATGACATTAAATACATTTGCAACGAACGTATGTGTGTACCAATAAACCCATATTTTGATAACGTAGGCCTAAACTCAAACAAAAACGTGTAGTCCATGACAGTGCGGCTCGAGTGTCGAGGTCTCCACAGTTCAACGCTAGCATAACTTACAGCACGCGTGCTCACTTGCTCAGGTGAGAAGTTCACCGAAGTAGCTCGGCGGTGGTCCGGCAACTTTACCGACAGACCTGCCCCCCTCCGCAAATCACCCCGCGGGGATGACACTCTCATATTCACAAACAGCTTGCATACTTTTGATGTCACTGAATGTGTCGTTTACCTGTGTTCAATACAGGCAGGGAATACGCTGAAATGACAAGAAGGTTCATTAATATTTCATTTATGTATAAATTTTATATAATATACCTATGTACAACTAATGTTGACTTTTTTAAAACTGTAAAATACCATTTCCCTTCTGAACAGAATAATCACTAACTTACTGATTACTCATGGAACAAAAAATAATTTCATAATTATAATAATCAAAGCGTACAAAATAACATAAAGTTCACAAAAAGTTTTCGATCAAAGACCGGCCGTTAGTACTTACAAACAGGTTTCCTCGTAGAAACAAGAGCACAGCTAGTAGGTACTCCGACATACTTGACAAGGTTTCCAATTATCAAGTTTATTGAAACACTACGAACTGGTAAACATTTAAATACGACTTGTGAAATAAAGTATTAATAAGAGCTTCCAACAACAACAACATTTCGATTTCGTAGACAGACTAAATATAATTTGTATTTGTTATACATTACAACTAGTTGTTCAATTTGTGGAACAAGTAAATCGCGAACGTGCGAGAGAGGCTCGCGAAGTTCGCAACTAAAAAGAAACTTGAATTAAACAATGAATATTACAACAAATCACGGCGCGTTAACAACGGTACCTTTACTCAACGAAATATGTTTATTTGTGTTTGTAGACAACTAGAGGTGCGCGGGTCGAGAACTTAGTAACACCGCTCACAACGCTCCCGTGGACCTCGACACGGTTACTTTCAACCTTATGGAGCTTGTTATACGGGCGTCGATTACTGTACGCGCTAAACTTGTTGTTTGTAAGTCGTAAAGCCCACTAGCGCAATAAATAAATACTTGTAGGTCTAAAGTTGGCGTTAAGCAAACTCGTGCGCGTCTTCCGATTTTTCCCTCAGCTCGTGAATTATTTACCTTTTCCCTTTGTTCCGATAGTTAGCAACTCCGTTAGCATTTCCGAAACATGTTATTGGGTAATACTTTGTTATATATTTATGAATGTATCAATCGTATTCTTAACTAACAGTCACTGAAGTTTACGAATCATCTATAGAGGTGGCAGAGTTTAGGTATTATTTAAAGTTCGAATAAATAAAAGCAAACAGTTTTCAAACAACCGATGAAAGTACACATCGTTGTATCTAAGCTCGAAGCTAAAATCAAAATATTTTAATATGACTGAGGTAAATCATCCTACTATGTAGAGTATAGACCGCTCCCGAGCCTTCTGACTAGAACACAAATGAAACGAAAATGTTCAATGAATTAATAAAAAATAATAGGGTGTAAACATTATTTACCCATAGATCATAGCTCTCTATTGTAGCCTCTATAAAAATTAGTAAACAAATGCTTGCCACATAAATCTCAGCAGAATTCTTCGCGGCGGTTGACACCGCAAATATAAACAGTGTGCACAAACGTCGCGCGGGACTAATATTTACAGACCATACAGATTCCCGCGGCGATGTCTGCACAATATGTTAAGAAACGTAAATTATGACTATCATTGATCCAAACCTGGTAAATATTTATACTCTTCTTATTAAAACTTCACACAGCGAACTAATCTAACAGAATTTCTATAATACGCAGCGATTTCATAGAAATTACTCTCAATATTTTCTAAAACAGTGTATAATTATTTGGTTTCTTGATACAAAACCAGAGATAATAATAATATAAATATACCACGAGGTTCCTAGAAAGTTATTTTAATGCGTAATAAAAATACTCGGAAAATGATAATTGACGAGTGCATTTATAGCTTCTAGGTATTTACTAATTAAACAAACTGTTAACATAGATATTTGACTTACTTGTTATTTATGGAAACTTCATTACATTAACTATTACTTAAATGTAGGTTTCATTATTTATAACCCGGAATAAACAACAATTCATCATATGACTTTTTGTGTCATTTTTGCTTCTGCCCAAGCCCCACGGTACGGCGAAAGTCGTGGGTTTGAGTCCCGCGCGTGTCCATCATTTTTCAAGTAAGATAAAGGAATCAATTTAAAACAATTCATCAGCTAGCGAATCAATACTAATAAGGTTAAAGTCATGCATCACGATTGAATTAAACTTTCAGAGTTCCTGCTTCATAATCTGGCAGGAACGTATCCTATATCTCGCTAAGCACTAATATTCTGAAAGACAAAGTGCTAACACACTTGGCGCTCTTCCTAAATTACCAGATTACCTCACAAATAATCTAGTTAACGATGTTGGAAATTCAACGCGTTCGATCTAAATCCAAAGCCGATTCCCGATCGCAGTGTTTGAATCGAATTGAACAAATCGGATATCAGCGGCTGTCTTGTACGAGTTCGTGGAGCTATTTTAATGAAACTGCTCTTCCGTTTGTTCTGATCTAACATCGCAGTAGTGCAATAAGCCATGTAGTGTTTGGCGGAGAAGGGCATTCAGTCTCCACTTTTGGGTAGGAATGGATGAGAGGTTTAAAAGGATTTAGTCGCTTTGAAATCATTAAAGAGACTCAGATTTGTAGTACTACCTTGTGCCTATTATAATGCGGACTGCTGTGTGTTACACTAGTCTATTCAACAGCCTGCGAAATATGAACAACATACAAACGACAATCCACGGCTACATCACGATACCCGCAACACAATCAGCCTCCGCCGCGCCCTGCTCCCCGCTCCCCCCGCCCTCGCCCCTCACGTGTCTGCCGCGCCCGCCGGGAGCCCTATAAATAACCAAAACATGTTTACTGCTAGTCCTCAAGGCGTTCACAATGTAATTTTCTTCAGCAATCTGTTCGGTAATATTACCGCCGGTATTTATTCCCGGGCTCATTACAGTCGCGGGATCCAATCGCGGGATAAGATTCCCAACGCCAAGATCGCATTGGTCGCGAACTCCCTAGTGTCAAGTTGAGATTTGAGCTACCAGTTTAGGTGGACCCCTCCATCCAGGCGGTATTATAGAGTTTTTATGTGAAGTGTGAAGGTCTACGGCACTTGGTCGTGAGGTTATGATTCGATATAGTGGTTATTGGGGGCGTCGGGGATACTCCCGTGTGATCGAGGTGTCGCAAAATAGTTTTTCCGGTTCGTTTTGCAGTCTCGTCGTGTTTACGTTGGGGCCATCGCTGTGTTTGTGCTTACGATTATATTGTACCCGACGCGAGGGCGATGACGTGACGGATGGTGGCGGTAAACAGATTATATTCGGTGACGTTGATGAGGAAAGACCTGAGGATAATGATATTAACTTACAAAATGTCCGTGTCCTTTAATGTTGAGATACTTGAATGTCAAAACATTATTAAAATGTTTATTGGCATTCTTTCCATATTATAACTTTCCTTTGATTCACAAAGTGTCTTGAATATAAAACCTCTTTCTTTGTTCCTAACATATTACCGCATCCGTTCTCGTATGTAAAAGAAACCTCGAGTCTTCGACTTCGGGATCCCTTACAAGTACTTTCTAAAACTAATTTGAATACGTTGCATGTCTGAAGGGAACCTAACAACCAAACTTTTGCAGTTTACATTATCTTACATACTTTCGCCGACTTTTTATATAAACTTTGATTTTTCACCTTTCTGACAGCGATGGAAGTTTCACGGCGATCTATAAAAATAAACTGTTTCGAGGTGGCAAGGCGAGCGAACTTGCTAAAGTCACGGCGGGCTCACGGCTTGGTGCGGCGCGACGCGGTGCGGCGCGTCTCAGCCCGGCTCGGCCCGGTTCGACCCGGCTCGGCCCCGCTCAGGCCCGGTTCGGCACGTGTTCGTGCGACAGCCGTGACTAGACTCGCGAATGTCTTGCTCTCAAGGTTTGGCCTAACATTACACCTGACGACATTATTTGTTTCATTTAAATGCTGTTTTTTGGTAAACTGTTATGAATGAGCTGTTTATTGTAGATAAGACATTTACTGAGAGAACTTTAATGAACAAGTTTCAGACTTTACGCTCCACAGATAGGCGAACAGGGAGAAGTTTTGATGACAGGTACGTAAGATTAATGTTACATGTTGTACTGAAACTATAATAAATAGTGGTGGAGGATTATTTTAGGATGATATGTCGGATTGGTTTCTTGCTTATAACATGAGAATGCACAAATAAAATCACCATTTAAAAAAGCTTTGTTTTTATATTACTGCATTTATTTGCGAAGCGTATTCATATTCATATTCTTTATTACAATCCATAATGTACATTAATGGTGGAAAAGAAATTTATATACTACGATATCGAGCAACTGTCTTTCCTCTTTGCCGATCGGCCTACAAGTCCAGGTCTCTATAATACCACGCACCCTTCATAAAAATATGAATCCGTATTAATATATTACCCAACTAAACAAAACGGATATAAAAGTCCGTCAAAATAAACTAGACATTTGTGACAAAATAGTAGAAGAATACGTTTTATGGGCTACTCTAGAGGCGGGGCAGGTCTTCCAAAAATAATGCTGTCACGGCCCAAGAGGTAATTTCGAGCAAAAGTATGGAAACGACCGTCTGTACTGTTGTGGAACTTTCACTGGGGCGGCCGACGCACTGGGCGCGGGAACTGTCGCGGGAACACGCCGCGGACGAGCTAATTGGTTCACTAACCGTCCAAGTTTATAATAAAACATGTGTTTATTCGGACTAAAATTGTAAATAGTTGAGGTCCTATTACATTAAGGACGCAAACATAAATATCACTTTAAACACAATACATTTTCCAATCCACATCTCAAAAATGTAAGAATGTTTTGTTCATGGCGCCATTCGCCAACGCTCGCTGACAGTCAAGACTGGCCAGTAAGTGGGGTAAGTGTGTTGCTGATAATCTTGAGAATTGACTGTTAGATCTTCGCAGGCTCACGACACAACAAAAGGACTGTGCTTGTTATCCAAGTTTCAACTACGATACGATACGAAATACAGCGTCAAGATCTTTATAAAACCAAGCCTTTAAGTAGCTCAGGAACACAGAGCGTCTTTTGTCATAATGAAGTAGACTTAGTTTATGCTGTTGACTTGATGTAAGTAAGTTTCCTTTGAGCATTTACTTTGTTCTTAAATGCTAACACAATTTTAGAATTATGAGGAGTGTATTTTATTTCTTAATTTTAATTTATTTTTAAGCATTGCTATTCGCTTTTACATTGTCGTGGTAGTGTAAATGAAACAATACGAAAATATTGAATATGAACATAATAAAGAACCGCAGTGATGTATCTGGCCAGTGCGTGTCAGTGACCGCAACTCCAAACTTGTGTAGTGGTACGTGCGCGGCATACTGGAAGCATCCTCGCGATAAATATAACCGTTTTAAACGGCTACCTATACCCCCCCCCCCCCCTCCCTGCCACGTTCTACCCTCGTACCTCTGCCTACTTCTTAATTTGTTTGTTCGCCAGGTTTTACCATCATTTGACTAATTGTACAGGTAAATCTTGCGATGAGTACGTTCTTCCTTGTTTTTGGTTGTTAAACGTTTTTGTGAGATGAGCTTAGAAATCATAATTATTTAGTAGCCGAGGGAGTTTGTTTTCGGCGGTCTTCTCAGTATTAATGTTATTTAAGGGTCAGAGATTACTGGTGAGTCTGCAAGGGACAGTAAGTAATAAAAACGCGTTTTGTTTTATGTGATTGTAGCTGTTCGACTAAGTCAAATGTTTGGGACTACGGGAACTATTACTAAGAACCCTCATTACGTAGTTAATACTGAGGCTGGCCAGGGAATACTGTTGTAGCAGTTAATATTTGTATATAAATTTACTTTATAGAGCATATAATTTTCTTTGAAGGATTGACGGAGGTGAATGAGATAAGGAACCTGAAACACCCACGTTTAACAATTACGGTTGAAACAGTCCCTTGTCCCTTGGTGATGGAGAAAGGCATTTGTCATTTATAGAAAAAATCAAACATTAATAATATAAATTAGGTAATAACTCACCCTTTGACTTAGTAAGTAAACCCCAAGAATTGTAAGTTTTACAACCTGGTGTCAGAGTAACAGCTGCTGCAGGCCTCTGACATGGCTTACACACCGTTGAAAATCTCTCAGGTGTGCCGGTTTCAACACGATGTTTTCCTTTACCGTTTTTAGTATCTGGTAATTATTTTATAGCAAGCACATGAATTCAAAAATTATTTGTGCGTGCCGGGGTTTGAACGTACGACCTTTGACTTGGCAGTCCAACGGCCAAACTCGGCTGTCACTGCTTTTTTACTTGTCCCGTTACATCTGGTTTTTGCAGGACAGGATAACAAAAGTTCATAGACTCTTGAAAAACATCGCAATATGCTGAAATAGTACAGCCTATAAAAGGCAAAGTATTTTATTCCGGCGTGCATATCTGACCGCACTGAGCTATGAAGTCGTCGTGAGGTCACGGCGATGACACAACGACGTGACGATAGACATAAGTAATGTTCGTCATGACACGAGCATCGTTTGCCATTATTACTTATATTATGATAGCCTTCGTTTAATTAGCACGTCGATAATCCCCGAATGGGTAGGCAGAGGTACAGGTACATTTCACCAGTTATGTTATAAGTCTCGAAGAAATAGGGGGGGAGCCTATTACCATCAACAAAATGATATGTAAAAAATCTCTCTTACCGTTTTCTAACTTTAAAATACTCGGTAGATTCTCCGGCGGTATGCCCGGCTTGTGCCCCGGTCGTGTGCCCGGGTGACAGGTGGGCCGGGACCGCTCGGTAACAAGTTCAATTCCGACGCCAGTAAGTTTGTCCGCACCGCGACGTGACCGCGCCACTCTCACACCTGACTTATTACTATACTTGTTGGATGTAGGTTCGCACAGTTTTTGTAAAGTTTCGTCAATTCTGAGTTGTACAGTGGAAGTTATTTGAAAAGTTTATACTTAATATAGCTTTTTACTACTCGTAAACTTATGTTACAATCATTCGCTTTATGAGTATATTTTTATGCTATGGTAGATGATTACGGGCATAAAATGTTTGTCTTAACATAGAACCAGCACCTGATTTGCCCTTTGGTTCACGAGTCTAGAACTGGTATCAAAATTTCTTATATACTAAATTACCTTGACAAACCCACAGCTTATAGTGTATTTCAGTTTACTAAGTTCACAGATGGCACTTTATAAATATAACTGGTCTGCAACAAGCATAATGTATTAGTCCAAATTACAGTACATATATCATATAATGTGCACAACAGACCGGGCTCGGAACATACCGGGACAGCTCGCGACACTATCGTGATCGGTGTCGGTGTCGGGCCGCGATAAACTGCGCACACGCTGACCTTATTATAATACACGTTCTAAACCCGAACATTATGACGCTAATGGATAATTTAGATTGCTGGCTTTCGTATCAATATATTGTTAAAGTTATAAATTATGATAGAACTGCAATATTTTACGAATATTTTTTTATTTTATTTTATAGAAAAAACGTCGCCCCACACTAGGAATTTCTCCTGTGTCGTGGGTGCGTTTCACAAACATGTAATATCACATACTCGAACACCCAGACTCGGGACAAACATCTGTGGTCTACACAAATTTTTGCCCCGTGCGGGAATCGAACCCGCAACCCTTAGCTCAGCAGTCCAATCGCTTAGCCACTGCGCCAGTTAGGTCGTCAATAGGTAATGCAATACACTAAACTTTATCCTAAGTACAATTTCTAAATACATTTTAATTTCCACGTAGCTCTTGAACGGCTACGAGCGTAGCAAGCGTAGCAGTCACATTAGCGGCGCGGGCGTACCGTTGGCTCATTTTTTTAAACATTAATAAATACTGAAGGCACATTTTATAATTCTCGTATAGCTATTTATTTTACTGCCTCGTTGGTCTAGTGGTTGCTAAGCGCTACTGCTGAGCACGAGGTCCTGAGTTCGAATCCCAGGTCGGGAAAAGTGTTACTGTGTTTTCCATTAGGTAATTCTCAATAGCAGCACGGAGTCTGGATTTGTGGCCAGTTGATGACAATAGGCTCGCCCCCTGTTACATTGGGACCTAAAACATAATTGGCGAAATGTGGGTGAACTATACGTGCAACTCTGCCTACCCCTTCGGGGAATACAGGCGTGATGTTATGTTATGCTATATAATTTTACACAAATAACAAAGACGAATTTTGTATACGACGACAATAAAAGCGACAATAAGAAAGCATACTTCAAATAAGAATTCAACACGTCCATCGTTAAAAGATAAGTTTTCAAGTTTCCACCAAGCACCAGCATCAAACCTATTATGTCCCGATTATCCTACCCGTGCAGCACAACGGCCGGACAAACCAGCACATGTAGTGAGCGCGGTATAATCGCGTGTCGCGTCTCCCCGCGGCGCCGCGCGGCCCACAGGATTAATCCAAACAATCTTAACTAAGTTCAGAGCGCCGCTGCTCTGCGGAGCTCGCCCGCGCCGGTGGAGGGAGAAGACGTGGACATACAGCGAGAAATACTTGTGTATGAGACTGGTTGAGGTACTATTGCAATATTCAATATATGTAATAGTTGTGCAATGTAAAAACATGCATGCGCGTATACTCGTGTGGTATCATAATTAAATGAAGAATATAAACATATTATAAGCTTCTTTTTAGGTAAAGCTTCATCATAATAATTACCAACCAATTTAGGAAACTTGTCCGTGTCTGTTCCTTAACTTTTAAGTATTATCAATATCAGTTAATTTCCAAGTTGTTGAAAGGTTTAAATGCAACTTTTATATAAATCGGTGTCTAGTCCGTATAATATATAAACGAAATTAACTCGCTTCCGTTTATGACTCGCGCAGTGGTTGTTGCGGGCAACGGTTGAGCGCACCTGGCCGTCGGGAACTAGTGTTAAACAAGTATTATGGAGCAGCGGGCCGCGCGGCGCGCCCCTGTCCGACCTGCCCGACACGCACGCCTGCAGCGCTGCACCGCTCTAGCTGAGTGCTGGATTTGAAATCTGTTGTACCAGAATCGATAATGTACAATCATTTCGAGCTGCTAGGCCTGCTAGACATTGAGGCTGAGAAAATACTGTAGACTCAAACGAAGTATTCGTATGCAACATAACACCGCTGTTAAACACATAATGTTATTTATAGGAAGACCAGATGCAGATTAAGTACTCTATCTTTAGGTTTGGTTTTAACATTTCAGATTTCTATGTATAACTAACAAATTCAGAACTGCGATTTTCATCAGTTGTTCAGGCAAACAAAGCGTAATTTTCCAAGAACATAACATGTTTCAATTTAAACTAAAACAAGACATAATATTTGTAACGAGACATGTTATTATGAGTGACGTGCAGCAACAGGGTATTAAATCTAATAACCCAGCAGACTAGACGGGTCTAGACGGGCAGCGTCACTGGGCGGCACGTGGCAACACGTCCCAGTACGCCGCTGTAGCTCAGATTACACAATATATAGTACAGAAGCTTCGCTCCCATCTCCACGTTGTACACACACATCAATAATTTTTCAACTCGGAATCACAAACTTATGAGTACAATAATTAAAATGCCTACAAAACTGATATGTAAGTTACCGTGATATTCAAACAGAATTTGTTAAAAGAAAAGTAGTGTTTCTGCACACTTCATAATCTGTGCCTCAACGTCCAGACAGGACGCCCGACACGTCCCCCTTAATGCTTAGTTAGAGCTGTGGATGGCCTCACTAATATCGTTTTAATTAGTTTGTTATGCGTTGCATAGCGACTTAAACAATTTACATAACAATGAAACTGGGATATTACATGTAACTTAGTTACATAAGTTTCAACTTTGTAAATTTTTTACTTATTATAATTTTAATTTTTTTATTATTTAGTCATATATTAACATACTATTTTACAAATATATACAACTTAATTCTAATACAAAATAAAAACAATATATACAAAAATAAAAAGTTAAAAAGCATCAAAGAATTCATCCCCATCGATGTCAACCGGTAACGTGCCCAAAAGACTGGCAGCATTGCCACGTTGAATGGCAATGCTAATTCTTTGGCCAAAAAATGAACCAGCCCTTTGGTCACGTGTGGAGTCGACTAGGCGCTTTGCTAACTCTTTAAACAAAGCACGAGCGCTCGGACCCCATGGCCCAAATGTTTCAACCCCAAACGGCTCAAAAATACAATTACCTATCAGGTTATTGTATTTCCGCCGTTTGAGGGTCTCCGCAGCAGCAGCAGCAGTGCCAGCGCAAATTGCCGAGCCAGAAACATGAGAAGGTGCAAGGGTATCGACGCACGTTGCGTCCCACACCAAAGGCCTTCCCAATTTCCAGGGTAACAACGACATACCATCTGGTCTCTTTCCATCGTCACGTACCAAGCCATTTGGTTCTAGTACGGCTGGTACGCCGGCGGTGACAAGAGCACGACGGATGATGTCATTTAAGTTAGCGTGTCTCGGTATGCGACCAGCACTCCTACTGCAGGATAGACCATGCCGTCCGAGGCTGTCGACTGCTTCACCACAGTGACATCGATGAGGTGCAACACTTGGAGCCCCTAAGCGTAAACTAGTAGCCACGCGGAATGTGTTGTCGTCCAACATTGTTCCAATGTTGGGCGACGGAAGTGCCTGTAACCAAAGGCCCGACTCCCATTCGCCCACAGCCAGCAGACGAGCGCGCTCAGCAGTATTGATTGACGTATTAATCAATTCCTTCCGTATCAATCTGCAGAGCGGCTCGTCCCACTGCCTCTGGGAGAAAAGCTGGTTCGGGAGATCAGTATTTGGGCAAGCTATTTTCCAAGCTGTTACTGCCTCAGTCAAGCACGATACCTCAAAATCAACCAGACAAGAAGCTAGAATTCTTCTGGTTAATTTTTCGGTACTGTGGACTGAGGAGAGAAATGCCGGTAAACCTAAACTTGAAACTGTACGAACTCCTAAACCACCCAAACGGACTGGAAGCGTAGCTTGGGACCACGCTCGGTCGTCCAAGGACATGTTTAGAATCGACGTTAGAGTGGTCCGGATAATTTGATCAATTTTGTCCAAAAGATGGGTATGCTTCCACAATGCGGTTGATCGGAGATTGTAAGTAAATTTGGGTCCAAAACAGCAATATCGAATCAAAGTTATGGCCGAATGCATGGTAATTTTATAAAGTCTGTCCGAAATCATATTGAAATTTTGAATTTTTTCTTCTATAAATTCGGGGTAGGATTCTTCCAAAATAGGAGACCCTAGGAGACGTAGAGAACTTCTATTTATAATTTTAATATTGGGAGCTATTGCATTAAATTTTGTTAACGTGTCTTGTCTGTCGGTAGTGTCCGAGATAAAAATTTCACATTTTGAAAGATTAAGATCCAAACCAATAGAATTTAATTTGTCCTTTAGAAACTCTAGTAAAACAATGTTACTTGACAACGTTTGTTTTCAAGATATTCTCTTTTGGGATTTGGAAACAGTTATTCAATAAACATAATGAGATCTTTCATACCAGTAAATAATAATACTTCAACATAACATGCGGTCGCATCAGAATGACGAAACTTTTCAACCGCACGGTTATGCCAGCTATCTATCTGCATGCAGTTTGGCTCCAACACAACTATTTTATACAGAAAGAAATAAAATATCAGCGTGCACTGAATTTACAGAAATTGGTTGTAGCGATTTCGTAGCAAGTGCTACGATGATCGTAGTAGAGATGGCAACGCGTTGATATAATTTTAATAATTCATTTCATACTTCATTTTAAAATGAGAAAGGTGAATGCTTACATGATGGCTAGATGTGACTCTCATTTAAAGAAATTGATCGAATGCATTTTTAAGTAATCGTTGTAACTTGATTATGTTTTTGTTTTATTGAAACAGACAGGTCACTTTTAAATGAAACCTATAATTTTTAGCTACATAATTATCAGATGGTATTTATTACAGCCATGTCGTGTATGTGTCCGGTGACCGCGTGGTGTCGGCCTGGCGTCGGGCCGCAATGAGACGCGCCCTATATCACCGACACCAATTTAAACGTCGGCTCGCCTACTCGCCGGAATAAATTCAGCAAAGTGTCAAACAAGCGGACAACTTTCGCACCTGGGCTCATGGCCGCACCGCGCGCGCCGGCGCATTGCACGGGCGGCGAGCGGGAGGCAGCTAGGTCAACGATAGTGTACTTTAACATCATTATACTTAAAGACAATGTAAGTCACAACCTACTATTGACTAAGTAATAGAGTTACTGAGAAATAAACAATAACTAACCAACCTATAAAAGGTATTAAGCAGTTACAAAGTGTGACTGTCCCATTTAAGGGCGCAGTTGAAATGTTCCGTAGATATCTATTATTTAATGTCAGACGTATGTTCGTGGTATATTTTACAACATAGTGTTCTACTCGCAATTTTCTGAAACAGCCTTATCAGTTTTGATTCAAGAGCCCGCCTCCTCTCACAACTTACCTACATCACAGGTCAGTCATTAAAAAACACCTTAGTTTGGCCGTGGACAAAAAGTAGCGCCCTCCCGGGACACACAGACTGTTTTTAAGGAAATTACCTTCCGAATTACATTAAGTACTGCTGATTCTGTAACGACCAGTTGTTACCTTAATTATATTACTTAGTTGGCGCACCATCAATTAACCTAGTGCTATGTTCGTTGCCGGTGCTTACGATTTTATTTAAGTGCTTGTAGCGTTTAAACGCTCTTTATTTTTATACGAACTTCAGCTGAAATCATGTTAAATTTTTCACTATCTCATAAATGTTTGAAATCTTTACAAAAAGGATTGTAGTACCTACGCCTTGTCATAGTTTCATAAACGTTAAAACGCCTTCAGACTTGATATACAAGGTGAAAGTATAAATCAGGCCGGCAACAGGAGTGTAACAAAACTAATACCTACTTTACATAATATGAAAACATAAACACAAAATATAAAAAAAAACTCTTTTTCTAATTGACTCAAGTAGAGATGCGAATTCAATATATAATTTTAATATTGTTATGAGTCCAAAGTTATAAAGAAACTCTGTACGTGCCGGAGGATGTAAACGTCACCTAATTATGATTCTGCATCCATTCCCAATGAATCCTCCATTCTGTTCAACCTTCAAATAAGCTTTTAAAACAAAGGATCACGAACTAATAGCGCACCGTTTAATTACGTCACAGTTGAGCTGTACAATAAAATTAATGTTCATTTTCTCTTGAACCCTCCATCTATTTTAATAACAGGTTATTTGAAGGCTTTATCCACACTTCTGCGATAATGTTATAATTATAAGGCTGCTGGCGGGCTGACTTCGGGTTCAAATTATTCGATTATATAGTTAACTTGACTCGATTTAAATAAATCACGCGTCTGACGTAAGGCGACGCTGTAGTGGGAGCGTGCCGGACGGACGAGCGGCTCACATTTATATTTCACATTCAACACGATTCGGGTCTTCCATCTTATGGAGTGTCACTCGAGAATTTTCTAGGCTATGTTCTTTACCTGATATATTCATATCGAAGTGTGCTACCCCGTGACACCTTGTTTGATCGCGCGAACCAGTTGTGATAATCATTAATATGTTGCTCAGTAATTATTCTAAGGTTTTACATAAATATAAACGATTATTATTATTAAGTTCGGAGGAGCAGCAAGCTGTATGATGACTTCAACACGCCAATCCAGATATTACTTTCCTTGGGATCTAATCTGGCTGTACATTGGTACAGGTAATACGTCTTGGCGGCGTCGTCTTACCTCAGCCTCTCCATACGACTCGAGAGTTTCGTATTAAATGTATTACAATCCTTTAGCTGTATAATTGTATGAACGAGAATTGATTAACTTGCTAGCTTTCGATTAGCGATTTTACCAGAGAATGCTTCTTTGCGAATCCTTTCTTTGCCGTTAGCTAGTGTCGTGTATCTTACATACAATGGATAAGATGTTGATCTTTACTTAATTATGTATGATCTAGCACCTGTAACCTTTAGCACCAGTCGGTATACTTGTTACCTCTATGAGATGATATGACGGAACAACCTCCCTCCCTCTCCACATTACTTTGGCTGTACACAGTATGACGTAAGTCACTTAGCGTTCTATATATATTATAGTCTGTGATAAGTTACTTAGTGTTACGCGTCGGCGACATAAATAGTTCTTGTATGTATTAGTGAGTCAAGTAACTCGCTTATATGTTTCATATTCCGGGTAACTTGAACCAACTAGGTATATCTGTTGTATATACACTAACTATATTTGGTATATTAAGTGTCGATAATTTCAAACATTAGAGCTTCTAATAGTGTCTCGTTAATATTTTAAATGTCGGATTGTGTCGCAGGTGTTAGAAAATATTATTAATTACTTTTAGCTATTAAAACTACAGTTAATATATAAAAATCTATTCTAAAATAAAACATTAAACTTATTGCCATACTGACTTCGGCTGTCCAATAACAAAATACTACAGACATAACATTTAGTAACAATGTCCGAGTGTCGAGGGGCAATACAAAAACTTATTTTATGTGACAACAACGACGAATCGCGAAGTTTAGTGCGAAATAAAACAAGCAAACAAAACAGGGCGAAATTCACGCGTTCCGTGCCGGACACTATAAAAGTCAATATAAGAGTTCACGCGGACAATTGGTGACGTCACTATGTGATAACCATATAATGTATCAGGAACAATCTCTGTACCGAGCTATCTACTGTAACGTACCAACCTAGTAAGTATCAACGTGTGTGTATCATTATATATTATTAGCTGAAAGATACCCGATAGATATTCCGTCAACTATTTTGTCTCAGTTGTCAGGCCTTCGTAGTAATTATATTATTTCGAATATCAATAACTTGTAAACTATTTGTGTTTACAATGTTAGGAACCAATCATTGTATAGGCATTATAATTACATCTCGCACAGCTAACTAGACGGAGGCTCCGATAATTGCCTGATGGATGAGGGGCTAACTTAATAGGCTCTTACTTAGTAACGATTGCTGTCAGTTAATGGCTCCCAACGCGCTAGTGGGGCCGACGAGTGTGTCAAATACTACCTGCTTGTGTTATCTCACGGGTCTTAAGAGAACACTTATAAATTACAAAAACCTCAACAAAAGACTAGTTTGGACGCCTATCCAGGCGCAGACACCGCTACTGACAAGCGCTCGTCTCGTCTGAAATTCTTACGTAGGTACCTATATCACAAAGTTTAAGAACGTTGTTACACTGGATCCTCAAACATAATTAAGTACTTACGGATAATTACAGTGGCGACGCCGAACACAGTCTGAAGTCAAAAAGTGATAGTGATGCGACGTGTTTAATTGGTGACGTCACCGGCGGACTTTATCAACTATTATTACGTCATGACGCGACGCCGGTGACGTTTCTATACGCGCCAGCGGCGGAGCCAGCGGCCGGCTAAGTGCTGGCGGATCGTTTATTCAGTGACGTTTTAAATCACGCTGAATTATTATTATTATTCCTTTTACTGGTCTTCTCCTATATTGTATATAAAAATATTATAATTATTGCACTTTTTTAGTATGTGATTCTATTACGTATATTAAATATTGTTAAATTGGTAATTTTAAGTAATTTGTACGCCTGATTCGGCAGGACATGTTGATACTACAAAATTTATTGTAACACCATATTTTAAAAATGTAACACATGTTTCTTACAAATACAAATATCTTTTTCTTTAAGAAATTAATTTATTTGTGAATCAATGACATTATTAGTCAAACAATGGTTTGGTTTCAAAATCACTTCGATATCTCCATTAGCACCTTTTCCTAAGCTCGTTTATTTTCTATCTAAAATAATATGTGAGTCTACACAAACTGTCCGCCGGCTGACGTGGACCATCTCATAGTTCAGCGGTCTCGTGTTTCATAATTAGTCTCTGATGGTATCACAGTGTGGCGGGTCACTGAGCTCCTTAAAATATGTCAGGACACGACGCGGATTCAATTCAGCTTAAATCTTCCTCCCAAAGGCCATTGCCCTCATATAATCTTGAATCATGAGCAACATCTGAACTTTAAGTGAGGCCTTGACCCCTTACTTTAGTTTGACTTTGCGTCATGGAGCTAGATAGCCAGAAAAAACAAGCATTTTATTATTATTATCTTTGAAGTTACTATTTATCGAAGAAAGCGTCTCATACCAATTTAGTTCTATTATGTTTAATTTTCTTTAAATGTATTTAAAAGCCGAGCAGTTACGCTTCTAAAATAGAACCAAACAGGATTAGCTCTCTCTTTACGTTGGTAATGTCCACATCTTAATTCGCGCGCCATAGCGGCCTCACCTGAGCATAATTACAATTCACAACTAATTACCGGCGGCTACTGAGCGCCAATTAAACTGAGTCGCCGAGTTGTTCTTTGCTTTGGCTTTAATGATTTATAGCTGCGGCCTGCGGACGCCCGATAGCGGCCAGAGAGATACTCCGACGAATTAATAACGAAATACTTATGTCTCACGCTCGCCGCTCGGGAAGTTCACAACTCGTTCACCGGGAAGGTGGAGGTCGTGGTTTCTGTTTACCTAGTGTGACTGTTTGTGATTGTAAGGAAGACTGTTCAAACGGTTCGTGAGCGTTCCGTTACCAACTCTAACATATTGTACACACACGCTTGCTCTCTTAGTGGATCACTCGCACTTAAGTATGTCTTAAACATTCTTTGTCGATGACAACAGCTGTAGGCAGCTTCTATTTATTCCTAGCCAAAAATTTCCTTGCAAATAGTTTATCCTATTCCTTATGACACTCGGAATAACACTGGAGTGTTATCTTACTCTCCTTACGATATTCAATGAAAAAACATCACATTACATATTATGTGTAAAACTGTTGAAAATATCTGAAATAAAATCGTTATTACTTTCCTTGTACGATAAAATAGAATAACCTAAACTATAAAACCCAATGACTTCATTGATTAAATTATCGCATTTTTCTTCGCGATAAATATGTAAAATACATCGTAGAGAGTGCGTCCTCTTTGAAGTAGGTTAAATGTCCATGAAATTAATTTTGTTTCCCCTACCGTCGTTGCCTGGGGGCTATTTTGAAATTACTGCACCCCGCGCCGCTTGGGATTGGGCATTATTTAAATTGGGATTATATTTTGGGGCATTTCCTAACAAATATTGCGTATAGGCACGCACATTCCGGCGTCGCGTCGGGATTCTTGTCGATAGAGTTATGGGTTTGTTTACAGTTGTCGGAGTTCTATCGATCGTTTTACAATCGTGGGATGATTGAGAACCACGATGATGGCCGAGTTATTGTCATAATGTGTTAACTGAGTTTCACGTAGATTAAGGTTTCGATACAGGCTTCCTAATGTGGAGTGATGTTATAATAGACCGGGGGCTGGGGGTACAGTATAATGAGGACTGCGGTTTGTTTATTGTTTTGAGTTTATAACAGTTTGCAGCTTAATATTTTGGATGTTAAATGATGGTACAACAATCTTACCGGTAACATCTATATTCTTAATCTGTAAGCTTTTCTGAGCTTAAAACAATTAACAGACTGCGGTTCTCGTATTTTGTAGACTCAAGTACTACTGGCACCTGCACTATAACATATTAATAAGTGGATGAATGTCTTAGCGGCCAGCCCACCAGCCCGCCCCGCGCCCCGCGCCCCGCTACAGACTGGCGGGCGAAGGGTACCTGGCGGCTCCCCACTAAATTGATAACTCTCGTCATGTCACGGATTGGCGCACCTTATGCTATTTGAAGCGACGAAATACGTTTTTTTACCAAGGGTGCCAAATATTTGAATGAAATATGATGGTGAAATTTATATAAATATAAATTTATGGTGCCTTCGGAGACTTCGTTACAACCCAAAATGTTCCCTTTGTATGCGGGCTTGTCTGATCATTATGTCCTTTTTCAAATTATAAATACGTAAATTATCTCGCCTTAAAAGAATTGAAATCCACAAAAATGTGAACAATTAAGTATACTAAACAGCTAATAAGAGTTAACTACTTTAAAATCTTTCCAACAAATAATAGCCCGAGTATTATCGATTCAGCATTAATTAATAAAACGTATCTTAGTAAGTCGTGGGAACAGAGGCGGGGAATAAAACTGGCGGCTTAGGGAGGAAGCGACGGCGCGGGATTAAGACTGGTTATTAAATAAGTTGGCTAGGTTCACAGCCAGCCAGCGGGCAGGCGGGCAGGCGGGCAGCGGGAAGCGGGCAGGCGGCAGCGGGCAGGCAGCAGGCGGGCCGCAGCCAGATCGACTGTGTAATACTACTGATTATACTATCGATTCAGATTTACTTGACTACTGTTTAAGAATTAGCTGTGATTATCATTTGTTTCCTCACTTCATTTAGCCAGAAATGTAGTTGTATGTTGTAAACCATACTTTCATGTAAAAGCAAGCAATGACGAACGGAATCAATGTTTATTTATAGTTGGTTGTTAAACGTGTGCTCTGAAAGTGCTGTGTCTCAACTAGTTTCAGGAACTTCGATAATGGGACTGATACCTACTCCTAGACATTTAAAGGTCAGGTTAGTCTAACACAGGTAGGATATAAATAAATATTAACAAGAGTAACAAGGAATAGGGAATAGTATTCAAGATAAATAATAACTAATTTTATTTATGCTAAGTACACTAGGAATATTATGACATATTATTAACTGGTTCACAAACACTGACTCCATCCGATGAATATAAAATGCATTATAATAACAGCTTATACCTGTCCCACGGCAAGGTAAAGACTCCGTTATATAACATAATATAATTATATTCCGTTCGAAGACTGATCCCGCAATCCGCTGCAGCAATTCAAACACCTTGCTAGAATGCCGATCGAGTCAGTGACCTATGCTATGAATGGTAACTTTCAATATTAGTCCACTACTGACCAGATCATATAATTTGAGTTATCTACAAATGTTAGAAAAGTGAATATCAATTCATTATCCGGAGCGTCTGTTGGTCGTAGATAAGTCACCACAATCCTAGCCGCTATTTTTCTTCCAGCCCGACTAAGTAACATTTTATTATTCATTCACAACAGCTAGCGGCTGAGACTCCGAATCTTAAGTGCTCAGTACAATTTATAACTGTGTTTATATCTTAATATTATCATTTTGTATTCTGGACTAAAAGATAATTACCACTTGTAATGGATTTATCTTACTTAAAAGCGAGTAATGTTAGTAATTTCTTTATTTAAATACGCCCGCGAGGGAAATTATGTATACGGTAGAATAAGGCTCGACGCAAATGCTACACTTTATTTTTACCAAACAATTACTAGCCAATAACATATATTGCGGTGGTTATTAATTGTTTCCTTTTGGTATCCTAATAACATTCACAAATATCATATTTATGTAATTAAAACCTTCTAAATCTCATTTTCTTATATTTCGTTAAAAATATTGCAGTTATGTACTTGTGAAAATTCAGATCTTTTATTGCAGTAAAAAGCTAGCGTGTGATAGGCATTACGTGGTGCGGCGCACGCAGCGTACAGCGTGCGGTCGCGACTGCCAACAGCCGCCGACTGAACCCCGCCAGTGCTGTGGCCAAGTATTATCTAGAGATACTAGGGGTATTATCATTATTACCACCTGCTGCCACTTATCAATCTAACAAGACCTATTTTTATATAATTATCGATGTTGTTGTGGTTTGTTATCCACACTTCCATACTATTATAAATGTGAAAGTAACTCTGTCTGTTACGCCTTTACGCCTAAACCACTGGACGGATTTTGATGAATTTGGCATGTAAAAAGTTTAAGACCCTAGAAAGGACATATGCTACTTAACGCGGGCGAAGCCGTGGGCAAAAGTTAGTTATTGATAAGGCTTATTTGCCCAAGCATACACATTCAATAAGACTCTCTTTTGTTACAATTTTTTTTGTAAATTAATAAGTGTGGATCATAAGTAATAAGAAAAAATGTCCAGGATTTTGCAACCTTGGGTTGCAAGGACTGTTAAAGTCTGAGAGTCGTAGAAAAGTATTTATTTTGGTATTTATATAATAAGATTCAGAGAAAGAACGTTTGAACTACGTGTTAGCGCAGTTTTAAGCTGAATTCTGTACTTTACGATTCTCGCTCCAAGCTTGGCACACGCGTGGCTGCCTGCCGAGGCAATACGAACGAAGTGTAAATCCGATTATCTTTAATTTGGCGAAGCGCAACAGACAGGCTAACAGCTTAAAGAGAGCATTTATACACGAAATATATAAGACTTCTGCTCTGACTGCTTAGTGGCAGTACAGTACACCGTTTTACGAGGTGACAATTGCAGTTTAATTTGATCGAATCGCTGGAGAGTTCCTCCCCTTGTTTATTGGGCCCGGCTGATGCGAGCCGAGCTCGGCAATCGTACCTACTCCGGCTTATCACAATCGAGAACGGTTCTCGATTTTTTAAATCGTTCGTTACTGTAGTTTCGTTGTTTCTTTTCTTTTAAGCAAATGGAAAATCAAATGTTACCTTAGACGCGCTGAATTGGCTTTCACGTTTATACGGGGGATTTTGATACTTTTATTAAATTGGTTTGCGTTTGATAGCCGAGTTGAAAATATAGGATGAGCGAAAAGTTCTGTGGAATGAAAGCGTATTCTGTGTTCATCATGAATTTATTATTTTATTTAGTCTTAGTTGCGTAAGGTTGTAAATACACATATTGACATATACGTACTAATGTAACGTTTTGATGGTTAAATGATTGTTCTTATTGTTCTCCTGTTACACTAATGTAGTTATCGGTAATATTTCAGCTAGGAACCGAGGCTTAATTGTTTATTTCACACATAAGAACAAGACATTATTCAATTTTAATTAAAAAATACCCAATCTAATCAGTCTTGCGAAATAACGACACAACCCTGCCTCTTCCTTAGTGAGATTAATTTGTATGCAACATATTTTATAACTTTGATTCGAACCATCGCTCTCCATACTTTATACAAGCAATCCTCGTAGCTTGGTCAGTGTTCGAAGAGCTGTTCTTCGTGCCTCTTCATCGGTAGCTTGATAGTCCTCTCACAGTGTTTCTTTGTCTCGCAGGCATTGGAACTGGATTTATTATTTAATATCATTCGAATACTTGTGTTGTCAACATATTGTATAATTGTTATGCAAAACAAAAACATTGTGTAGTAATTGGCAGCGCTTTCTAATGTTTTTGATTGCTTTAATATCCTCTTGATCTAATAAAATAAATATTTAATCTAAAAACCTTTCCCAATAGAATGTTAAAGTGTGTTAATAAAACACTCAAATGTTGGTCTCAATGCTCGTGACGATTCGTGATGTTGACTATGTAACCAGATGATTCCCCCAGCAGTGCGACAGTACAAGCCCCTCGCTCGACGATATAGTAAGCAACTACTAACGTCTTCGAAACAGTAACGACGTCACGTCATCTTCCGTGACGCTAATATTCTTTGTGTAAAGTTTCCCCTACTTCCTCGCGGCGAGGGGACATAATTGAGTAACAAACAAACAAACACACGAACACACTTCCACTTTCTTGTTATAATGAACGTAACAGACTTGTCATAATCGCTGGCGGTTTTTTTGTGTTGTTCTTTATACATGTATGATAATGTGTAGGTATACAGAATGCTGATCCCTTTTTTTCTAAAGGGGACTTACACATAGGTAACTCATATTAATTAATTGAGAAATAAGTACAGCGCCTGTTCGTTAAATATTATTATTTTTTTTATGAAAGATTGGTACGCAAATGTGCCTATTTAATTAATTCCTTATACAAAAGTATGTAAGGTGAACGTAACGCCTTAAACATTTTCTGCCAGTCAAACAATATGTAGGAATAGCTAATAGGTTAGCTTATGATTAATTAGCAAGGTAAGTTTCAAGTTAGGTTTAGTACACTGTCTATTTCTAGTGAAGGTCCGTGTTATGTCCCGCAAGTCAGAAGTCTAGCCAAGGACCGGAGCACATTGTATTATTCTGAAAATCGATTGAACTTTGGTTTCATAACAGTTGGTTGGCAGGGTGCGAACGAGTTTGTTGGTACTTAGTGTTCAGAGCTGCATCTTGTTGTTGTAGCAACCCTCACACCAGAGATGTACACCGAGGGGCATGCGGCCATTGTTGGAACACCGAGCTGACACACTTCGACACAGCTACCTGTATATAAATTGTTGTTAAACAATTTAATTAAGTATGAATGATGTCGTCTCCATGGCGACCGGTATTCAATGGTCAGACGAGTTATTAAATAAGTTTGGAGAACTTCCCCGCAGTTGGCGAGTACTTTACAAGTTTTCATTTATTTATTGCCGTTTTATACAGCGGAGAGACGTAATGTGGGAACCTGGATGTGTACTCGGAATAAGCGGGCCGCGGCCGGGACTTGTTATGAAATACACTTCGGGAGGAACTCTGGTTCGCTTTTGTTATACAGGTAGTTAGAAGAGCTGCGTATATTTAGCCGTTGGCGCGCGGTTAACAGGACCAAATATGAGAATATATATAAATATTAGGTGTATATTATGAATAAAAAACATAACCTAACATCACGCCTATATTCATCAAAAGTAAAAGTTTATACCTCTAGTACACCTACATTTCGCCAGTTATGTTATAGCTCCCAATATCGTAGAAGGCGCGCTATATATTGCTATTCCCCGGGCACGAATCTAGACTCCGTGATGCTATTGAAATGTTAATTATGGACAAACCTCATAACACTTTTCTCGAACAGGGAACTAAACACAGGACCATGCTCGGCAGTCGCGCTATGCGACCACGAATATTTTAACACATTATATATTAACACCACTGACAGACTGCCTCGTTGGTCTAGTGGTCGCTAAGCGCGACTGCTGACCACGAGGTCCTGGGTTCAAATCCCGGGTCGGGCAAAGTGTTACTGAGATTTTCCATTAGGTAATTCTCAGTGGCAGCACGGAGTCTGGATTTGTGCCCGGTTGATGACAATAGGCTCGCCCCCTATTACATTGGGACCTAAAAACATAACTGGCGAAATGTGGGTGTACTATTCGTGCACCTCTGCCTACCCCTTCGGGGAATACAGGCGTAATGTTATGTTATGTTATATTAACACCAATATTCATGATCAACGAGAGCAAACATTTTAATTGATTAATAATTACTATTCACTAGTGTTTGCCAAATTAGTCTTAAGCTCGTTGTAGGTATAGGTGAAGTGCAATTGAGCTTTTACTCAAAATACTGACGCTAGTTAGTGCCTAGTAAAAGGCAACGGACTACCAATACTCGGAATTTCAAGCGTCTTTACTGCAGCGGGAACCGACAGGGGTAACCCGCTTACTCTGACGTTTACGGAGAACACAGGAGTGCTGGCTTGTTCGCAAGTTATGTTTCTTAAGAACTGAGACCTGAAGAGTTTTACTTTTAGCAATAACGATTCAGTATGCTTCAGAGCGGCGAAAAGTCGGCAGCCAGCGCCTTCTATGAAACTTAATGTGTGAAATATAAAAAGTGTTATGAACTCATTGAGATTTATTTTTTCTAGAAAATATTAAATTAATCATCATTCATGATCAGCCTACTGATGACAACACAACAGACAAATATCGGTATGAGTGAAGTAACGGTAGCTTTTAAAATATATGTAACATTGAGAACTCGCCATTTTAATATTTTTTAACATACAATAATCATTATGTACACAACAACCTAGTTTTCCTGAACATGAGAAGCATCACAAGTTAGTTACATAACAAGTCAATGTTAAGTGTGGAGAGCCGTATCTCTGCATGCCCGCGGCACACAGCACCCATATAAGTTATTTGTGTTCGCCCGCGTTTTAAAACAACATCACTTGACTCGATTACCGACTACCTCGGCATAAGAAGCCAGCGTTATTATATTTTACGTCGGAACTATGCGAGCAGCGCCATCTGTGGGGCTCACTCAAAATGCAACTTATTGAAGTTTCCATGTAAATATGTAGATAGGATCCGACGGACGGAGGAAAAAGACAAAGACAGTTAATATAATTTGAATACTTAGGAGTTGGTCGCCACATGTACAATCAGCTTCATAAGTAGCTGAACATTTAAATTTTTAAACATACCATTAATTGAAGAACATCTTCTTACATAGTAAAAACGTCTTAAATATTGTTAAAACATTATTTGGACTCTCCTATAAATTGAAACAATAACTTGAATTGATGTTTATTTCTTTCAATTATTTAACATAGGGTTTCATAATATACTCAGCCACTTACGTTGCTGACTATACCTACCTCCCAATCATTGTAGTGGGTTTGCGGAGGGGTGAGGGGGGCTGAACTGATTACAGGAAGTATATGGACGTTTATGTGTGGTATTTGTATAACAATGTTTATAACGTCATGAACATATTTTAGACAACTTGATTTTGTCTCAGGTGTATAGGTTCACGGTTGCGGAGCGACCTGCCTGAAAACGAGGTTTCAATTCGTCCTTTACGGCATCACTAAATTTCACATAGCTAAATTAGGCGCATGCGGCCATTTTGCTGAATCACAACACATATTCTTTGTGATTGGGGAAAGAACCTATCGGGGATCATTTCTAGCTTTAGGCTACTGGACAAGTTGTGCTGGGTTACTGTTGCTACACAACAGTTGTGTTACGGCTACAGACAGGTGTGTCGGACAGGTAGTAACTAAGCTGCCTACCTTGTTCCACATAATATATCATCAGTATATTGGTGACGTGTGGGGACGAGGTGACTGCGCGCCGCGCCCCGTACATATTGATAACCTTATTTTTTCCATTTCACGCCTCATAAATCGGCTATCCTTTCCGGAACTTTGCAATCTCTACCACATAAATGTGTTATAGAAAGCTAAGATTAACGCACCGCAGGATAGTCCGTCGGCAAAAAAAGTAACATAATACCTAAAAAATATTTTTTATTTATCCGCCCTGACTGATTTAATCGGAAAAGGCTTGGTGAGTCTAAGTCTTAGGTTTGATTCCAGCTATATTTGCAAGTTCTGCATCAACTTAAAAAAGCAGGAGAGCCCCAAAATATAAAAGACTATAGTTTTTCGTTATGAATTACCCACTAAAGCATTGTGATGTTGAATACTATCAAATGTAAATAAATTATATTATGTAACCAATAAAAGTTAAAATATTGACAACAATAAAATTCACTTAATATCGGTTTTGGTTTGGATTATCCATCTCTCGACTATCCCGTCGTTAAGCCCTACGTTATACATAATATGCAATATTCGTTACACGTGTAGGTATAAGTCCCTACGTCTTATGATTTAGCTACCCAATTGATCATGATTATGACGTCACTTTTTTGACATTGAACTTATCAAAATGTGGGGTTGCATCAGCTCTACCTTAAGGCTAAACAAGACTGATACTACAATAAGTTTATCGTAGTCGAAATCATCAGTAACAGAACATGCCTACAAATAAGTAAGGTTTGAAAAATACTGGACTGAACGACATGTATTTAAAATCTCACTGCAATCTGTTCCGTACTGTACATTACTATGAAAGCGAGGCTGTACACACAGTAGCTCCGGCACCATAACAACCGGTGTCCGGCGCTGGCCGGCGGTGGCCGGCGATGGCCGGCAGGTGGCATGCGCGTCACGTGGCCGCGGCCGACGGAAGTTATTCAATTAGAGGCGCCGCGCCGCGCCACACGTCCGCACGCCTTTTTATATCCACACGGTTAACTAACTTAGTGCTAATTAATTGCCTGTCTATTGTAGGGCTGGGTTTGTTAAGCGGTGTGTGAGCTGCTTCGGAATTTGGGGCTCGATTCTTTGGGTTTGGTAGTAGGAGGGGTGAATATTGCCTAATATTCACCCCTCCCACTACCGCCTGTCTATCGTACTATTGAAAGAATTAATATTATGAATAAGTATAAGTCGCGGTAGGCCCTGAAGGAAATGGCGGGACGAGCTTGATTACTTTAAAGAGAGATAGTCTATCGTAGCTCAGAACCGAGAGGAATGGAGGAAGGAAAGGAAGACCTCTGCCCTGCAGTGCGTCGATCATGGCTAAAATATATATATACAAATAATATAATTCTGAGACATTAAAATTCTGTCAATAAGCTCTTAGCGACTGGTTTTTATAAGGGTTAGAACAAACATTTAAATGACTTGTAGTTTTCAATATATTACCTATAAAAGGTTCTTAATAACGTGCTGCAGTATGAGCTATTTATCTACAGGTATTTAATTATTGCAAGTGGATTACAATAACCGTAAAAATCACATAACTTATGAGTTGTATAACTCTAACTATAACGCTTATTATTTAATATCTAATAGTATTTTTGTTTTGCAATTTATTATCAGCTTTGTGAGTAGGTAATGCAATTACAATGAATGTAGAGTATAGTATCGACATTCATTTGAAGCAACACAAACAGAGGCAGCAGACGTGGATAGCATCCAGTTCGGTCTAGCTTAAACTAAATTAATCCAGTTACAACTAGTTTCAACTGGATCTGACAGTTAATCAGAACTCAGACCAGTACTTACCAGTACAGACAGACGAACCTACTTAATTGCATAATGTTACCATGATCACAGAGAGATGCCGCGAGGAAACTTTTAATTGCCATCGAACAGACTGCGAGTGAAACAATACCGCTCGTTGTACTAAACTGTTATCACTGACTCGTGTGGTCAACGTGACGGGTGCATTGATACGAGTATCATTGATGGTAATATTAAGTTCCTACTCATATGTAATTGTGATCAAACTATCATTCTTCTATGATAGATAGATAGGGTCTAATCATAGACGTTAGCTTCATAGTTATTTGTTTGGTTATTTGTCGGTGTACTATACTCCTCTGCTTATCCCTCCTGCGGAGAGTAAAGGGTGATGTTATGTTATGTGTGTCTAAGCAGCATATCACAACACATCTTCATAATATTGATGTACTAGCTTTCACCAGTGTCTTCGTCCGATTCGATTTCGAATTTTTTATAGTTTTCCTCAATAAATGGACTATCCAACCCACAATATAAAAAAAAACAATTTGAACCAGTAGTTCCAGAGTTAACTCTTCAAAATTTAGTATATGTTAATTGAAATTCTTATGTCCAAAATAGTATTTTTTACAAAAGATGTGGAATATTTTGCTACAATAAGATTAAATCTTGTATTGAGTACCTATGTAATGTGGGGACTTATATTAAAAGAAACACGAGTGTTCGGTGAGACGTCTCATTTAATACTGTCTATTGACCATACAATAACTAACTTAAATATACAGTACACGCACACCACTACACAATGGGGGTGGCGGTAAAAAAAAAAATATATTCTAGTTTTTTTTTTGCATTAGGTGCGTGATTTATATTCATAAAACATAAGGTTTCGTTCTATTTTTATGCACAGTTTCAGGTTTATTATTTTTAAGAATAACAACATTTGGACCTTTATCTTCTAAAACACTATATGGACCATTAAACAATTGTTCCATTTTATTACCTGATTCATTTTTTAACAATAACAAGTCATCCTTATTGTATAAAAGTGGTTTACAATTTTGGTCGTAATTAATTTTTCTTACAATTTTACTGTGAACTAAATTTTGTTGAGCATCCTTATGCGCTTTTTGTAACCTATATCTTAATTCTAGAGCATAATTTTCAGTATTATATAATGGTTCAATACAATCTCTTAATCTAGTAGGTATTCTACATGGTTTACCAAAAACAAGCTCATATGGTGCGTACTTGGTTGCTGAATGGACAGTTGTATTGTAACTAAAACTCCAGAATGGTAGCCAATGGCTCCACGTTTCGGAATGTCCTTCACATTGTATGCGTAAAAAGTTGCGTAAGTTTTTATGAGAGTTCTCTAGCGCTCCTATTGATTGATGATGATAAGCAGTGGATGATTGTTTATCTATATCTAGAAGTTTACATACCTCTATCATAGTTGCAGCCATAAATTCTGCTCCTCGGTCTGTTGCTATTGCCTTTGGTATACCGTATCTTAATATAAAATTACTTACGAATGCTCTTGCTACAGTAATTGCGTCTTTAGTAGGTAATGCGTAGGCCTCCACATACTTACTCAATTCGCACTGTATCGTGAGTATATACTGATTACCTTCTATGTCCTTATCTAAAGGTCCTACTATATCTAAAAATATTTTTTCTAGGGCTCCTGAAGCCGTTGTAGTTATAACCATAGGTTCTTTATAACTAGGAGTATGTTTCATAATCTGACACTTAGAGCATTTGCTTACAAATTCTCTAACATCTCGTTCTAAACCTGGCCAAGTGTATTTCCTCTGTATATTATTTACCATGCGTCTCACTCCTGCGTGTCCGCTGGTTGGCAATAAATGAAAGTCTTGTAATATAAATGTCCGCTCGTTTTTATCAATAATTTTTTTGACATTTCGCAGTACGTGTATAATTATATTTGGCCATTCACGTCTACTATTTATTTCAATAGTTAATTCTTTTATAAACAACGCGTTGTATGAATCTTTAATTGTAAATATTTCTTGAATATTTAACTTTTTACAAAAGTCTCTTAATTCATTCACAAAATCGACTCGCGAGTATTGCGCTTTGAAATTAAGATTAACATAAAGTGTTTTATCTATCGGTGCGTACGCTAAACAGGTAGTTTCGTCCTGTATTTCTCCTTTTTGTCTTTTCTTGTTCAGTTCATGTCCCTTTATAAATGTTAAGTCGACACTGTTGTCGCTACTACAATCGGTCGGTTTTCTTAGTATATCTACGACTCGTGGTTGATCAGGCCCCTCGACGATAGGTATATTAAGATCCCGATTATTGTCTTTCTGTTCTATTTCTTTTAATTTCCTAATCTGTCCTCTAGTCATAACAGTTATAATTTCTTGATTAATTGTTTTTAAATCGTCAGATGTTATTTGGATACGCGATAACGCGTCGGCTACGACATTATTTTTACCTTTTATGTATACTATTCTGTAATCGTATTCTTCTAAAGTTAATCGGAATTTTATTAAACGACTTGAAGGATCTTTCATTCCAAATAAGTACAGTAACGGTTTATGGTCGGTCATAATTGTAAATGTTCTCCCATATAAATAAGGTCTAAAATATTTTACACACCACACTATTGCAAGTAATTCTTTTTGTATTACAGGATAATTTAATTCAGCTTTATTTAACGGTCTGCTTGTATACGCTATTGGCTTTAAATTTTTATTACAAAGTACTCCTCCTATCGCTACTCCTGACGCATCGGTTTGCAGAATAAATTCATTTTTATCTGAAAAATCTGGATATTCCAGAATAGGTGGTTTGGCTAATGCTTCTTTTAGAAAATTAAATGCTTTATTACACTCCTGTGACCAAATAAATGGTTGATTTTTTCTTAGTAGTTTATTTAATGGTATTGTAATTTCTGCAAAGTTTTTAATAAATTTTCTATAATAATTACAGAACGCAACAAATCGTCTAGTGTCGTCTGCATTTTTTGGTACTGGATAATTTTGAAGGATTTTTGTTTTATCTGGATCCGGTAAGACACCTGATGATGATACAACATGACCTAAATATAAAATCTCTTTTTTCATAAATTCGCATTTATGTGGATTGAGTTTAAGATTTACTTTCCTGAATCTTTCAAACACCGATATGAGATTTTTATTATGCGTTTCTAAGTTCCTACCGAAGACAATGACGTCATCACAATATACAAACGCTTTATCATAAGTGAGTCCCGCTAGCGCTATTGACATAACTCTACTGAATGCGCTTGGACTTATTTTGAGACCCATAGGTAGGCGCTTCATCTGGTACTGACCTGAGCCGGTAGTAAATGATGTAATCTTTCTGCTTTCTGGTGTAAGTTTTACCTGATAAAATCCTGAATTTAAGTCTAAATGTGTAAAATATATTGATCCTCCTAACGAATCAAGGATTTCTGCAATATTAGGAAGTGGAAATTTGTCATCCTGTATGACTTGATTTATTTTCCTGTAGTCAATTACTAAACGCCATTTTTTATTTCCTGACTCGTCGTTTTTTTTCGGAACCAACAAAACTGGACTTGACCATGCACTACATGATTTTTCAATTATATCCTCATTTATCATATTTTCTATTTGTCTTTCAACTTCTTGCTTATATTTTTCTGGTAACCTATAGGGTTTAACATAAACTGGGCTACTGTTTTGTTTTAACGTTATTGAATGGTCCATCAAATTAGTTGTAGTTAACTTGTCACCTTCCAAATAAAATATGTCTGCATACTTGGCACAAATAGTTTGTAAAGAAGTTTTTTCTTCTATATTAAGATGTTCTAAATTTAATAATGGTAATAACCTTTTAGCTCTGTTTATGTCTAAATCAGATCTCTCGAAGTTACATATCGTATAGTTACGTATTGACTGTAGCTCTGGTTCGAAAACTGGTAGTCGATAAGTGTCATCTCCACTATTAAGAATTCTAACCGGAATTTTTCTATTTTTTGGTGTTACAACTGTACTAGCTAAAAATATATTCTCCCCTAATTGTTTCGAAAATAATACGCAATCTTCCTTTATATCTTGTTTCAATTCTATGAAGTGTATAGATTCGCTTCTGGGAGGTATTAACAAATAATCATTGTTAAAGTTTTTATCGTTACAAAAATTATAAATTGGCATTCTCCATTGTAACCGATGTTTATCGTATAAGCTTAGAACATTGTTCCTCAAATCAATGTCAGCATTGTTCGTTCTCAGGAAATCTAATCCGAGTATGCCGTCTGCTGAGCTCGGCATGTTATCGAATACATGGAACTTATGAAGTAACAATTGTTCCCCGGTGTCATTATACAAAGTTAAATAAACGTACCTACTGATTTTTACATTCCCGCCTATACCTTTTACTGTTGTATTATCTATATAGATAGTTGTATTTTCTGGGATAATCTTACTGTGTATAATAGAAAGAGATGCACCAGTATCTAATAATAATTTACATTTTTGTTTACCGATAATGAAGTTAACGTAACTTAAATCCTTGTTACACGTGAATGCTTTATACTCGAAAAAAATTTAGTTCTGGATTTCCTTCACCGTTTACAGGTGTCGCATTTACCTGATTAATCGGTATGCTTGGTACAAATTGTCCTGGTTGATTTGGGTTAGGATGATTTTGCGAGTAAAATACATTATGTTGATAACGCCCTTGACCTTGACCTCGATAGCCTCTATAACCTCTGTGACCTCTTCTCCCACGATATTGTCCTCGAACATGGCCATTATTTGGGTTGTAATTATAATTATAATTGTTAGTATTACCTGTTCCACGATGACCTTGACTTCGTTGCCTTGGTCCTGGTCTGTCTGCTCGGGCTCGTCCTCTAAAACTAGGTCTCGACTTACCCCTGTAATTCAACACCACACCTGCTTTAGGCTGCGCCAAGTCTTCGTCCTCTGCAGCTCTAATCGCTTTCTTCAAGCTGTCAAAATTTCTAGCAGCTATGATGGTGCTAAGGCGTCTATTTCGTAGGCCATCTGCAAATCTTTTAATTGCAATATTTTCATTTATTGGCCTTAATATTTCATAAGCAGAGTTGTTATTGTCTGCTTGTGAGATAGTAAGGTCGGCAAATAGTTGTTCTATTTTTGACCCATAGTCGGTTACTGACATTTCTCCTTGCGCAATGTTATTTAATTGTGTCAGTAAGGAATTTGAAGATTTTTTTGTTAGTAAATAATTTCTCATGTCACTAATTAGGGTATCAACATTTTCGTATTTTGATTTAATTTTTATTTGGGCTAATTTACTTAATCGCGTCTTTAATACAAAGGAAATCAGCAATTTTCTACTGTTTTCATCCGACAAACAGCTATTGTACATATCTATACCATTAATTATTCTCTCAGTTATTTCATCTGTTCCGTCCATAACAGGAATCAAGGACGCTGCCGCTTTTATATCGAACTTGTCCATGGTAAAATCACAATCTTTTTCTGGCTCAACGCAAAATTTTAAAGTTAACTCATAAATTGACTCGATTTTTTCAATCAATGTCTGGTAAATATACCCAGATAATTCGCTTGAATCTTCTTGCAAGTTAATTAATTCTACAATATCCTTATACTTACAATACAATATTCTAGCTTTCTGAATTTTATCGTTAACATTATCTTTATATTTTAATCTTTTACTAGGGCCCAATTTTCGTAACGCTATTTGAATTAGTTTCAACTTTTCATAGATTTGCTCTAAATCATGTTCCATTAATAATACCTAACTAAACAATACATATTCTAATTTATCTTAACTACCCGAAAATTCTATAATTAAACTGCACCATTTACCTTTTCTTTTTATATCACTTTACTCACTTTATTCACTTCACTCTCTTCTGTACGCTGTGGCTATAGCTCAAACATCCTCCTGGCCCTTAGGTTGATCGCGTTGAAGTCCGCGTCCGGAAAGCCTTGACTGAATTCGCCTCATGAAGTCAGATTGTATCTCCTTCCGTATCCATTTCGAGTGGCATTTTTTGTAGTATTTGAAAATAAATATCAGTATTCCGATTCCCAAAATAGCAAGGAATATTGAGAGCAAGATATTGTTTGCTTGCAGGTGGTCTGCAGCGATTCCTGTAGCGCCATTGTCACCGACAGCATTTTGGGAAATTATGACTTCTTTTTCTTCTTGTTTGTTATAGGTCTGACCCATCATAAAAGTTTTTAACAAAATTTCACTCAGGTTTCCGGCACTAAAAATGATTGCAAAAGTTTTCGGCACACAAAATAATGAACGTACAGTTTTACACTTTAGCGTTTCGGTTCAATCTGCATAGCAGTTTGTATCGAGTTTATCGGAATGTGCAGACTCCGCGTTTTGCAGCCCGACGCTGGCGCATCGCCGTCCGCTCCCACGCGAAACCCGATCTGCTCATGGCAGGGTCGCCATGTAATGTGGGGACTTATATTAAAAGAAACACGAGTGTTCGGTGAGACGTCTCATTTAATACTGTCTATTGACCATACAATAACTAACTTAAATATACAGTACACGCACACCACTACACCTAGACCAAAGTGGAACGTATAATACAATTTCAGGGCCTATAGGCCCTCCATGTAATGTTAAACAGTGGCCACCCTCGGTCCATTGTTAGAAGTGCTCATGACTTAGACGAAGGTTGCCGTCAATTCCGTCCAGAGAAATCTTTGATTTGGGCTCTGAAGTAGGTATTTGGAGGCACCGCCTAGCCTTTGTTCACTTTCGCCTTTAATTCTGTGCAAAATAATTGCGTAAGGACTAGTTAAGTTAAACTTTAAATAAAGGAACAGAAACAAGGACTCGTTTTTGCCTTGCTTAGGATAAAATTATGAGCGTACAATGTACATATTAAAATGTAGTACTAAAAATAAGTCGAAAAACGTATATCGACAATCACCCATGTCTACATGAGAGATGGAGAGTCGGCGGTGTAGTTTTGATGTATAAAAATGGAATGGAAATATGTATTATGTAAAGAATATACAGGGTGCAGTTTTGAAGATGAAAAATATTTCGGGAGGTAATTATGTTAGTGATCCTCGACCCGAATCAACAATAAAATCAGTAGGTATTTTTTTTCTTATTTGCCGAAATCGATATGTGTAAACCACCTTTATTTAAAAGCGGCTAGTCGCTACTCGCCCTATAACAACGCACACAAACAGTTCATTGATCGGCAGCGCCCTCGCCGCCCGCACCTCGCTAGCCCCGCCCAGGCGGCCATCGATCTATCGATTTAGTGTAATTCATGTCGCCGGCGTGTGCATGCGCGTGCAATATCCGCCCGCCGTTGCGTTTTCGGTTACGTACGATAGTAGCTAGTGGTAATAAAAATGACTGTTTGGAGTGCACTCTACAGTGTGGCGGCTACTGAAGAAATAACTGCAACATCCATTGCATTACCGCAAGGTACAGGACCTCTACACAGCTGATAACGCCGCGCGAGTTACGTTTTGTCGCTGGTTGCTGGAACACCAAGACGCCAACATCCTATGGACGGACGAGTGTTTATTTACTCAAGTTGGCGTCTAAATGTTCATAACGAACACCAGTGGACTCGCCGCGAGCATAACCCACGAGTGACTAAGCACCAGTGTTACACAATTGCGTGAAAAAGTGATCAGTGCTTTCCACACTTTAAAAACGAATGTGTTTGTGCTACGTAAGCTAAAAGATCATCAGCCACGTCGTGCTAGACTGAGCCTGGAGTGTTAACACTTTAAAGAATACCTCCAATTAACGTAAGTAGGTAATTTATTTATTTTATTTGTACATAGACAATAATTTGTAAATACGTTGTTAGCCGAATCAATCTACGCCAAACATACCTACATCTCAGGCAAGATAAATCACTTAAACTTTACCTACAGCGCGCCGACTGCGCCGCCCGCCGCCGCCAACTACCTACAGTCGCATGCCGCCGCTTTATTATTAAGTACCTAATACCCGCGCGCGCGTCCACTATGCAGCAACGGATTACGAACGACGTCCTACAACTTACATACCTACAACAACATTTGTGCGTGTCAGTCACGGTCTCAGTCATAAAGCAAAACTAAGGTCAAGATAAATAAACATTACTTTAGGTTAGCTATGTTTCGTCTTTAACTTGCAATCAATTTAATGTGAAACTATTCACAATTGTGTAGCAGGGATACGAATATTGCTTACGTGCTATGTAAGGTTTATTTATCTCGACCTAACATTTTACTCATCAGCTGATAGGTAACTAACGAGGCAACATGAACTTTTCTTTTATAAAAATGACTAGCACGCGCGCAAAACGCGCGCATGCGCGGTACTGCTTACCTACTTACGTTGTCCGCGTTGTTGCTACACCGGAGAATAGCCCGCTGCCGAGAGAGGCCCTGCGTGTGCGTTGCGCACCGCGACCCGCGCCCGACGACCGAGCCAGAGCCCCAGAGGCCTACCGACCGTCCGATGGTACGAACACGTATATCCTTCGCGCTTCTACGTTACATGTATCCCGTGTCTTTTTTGTACCCGATTGTCGCTTAAAAGTGGTATATTGAATGTGAAGCCCGAACTTTAGTTGTGACATCCACCCCAAAGCAACTATTGCGCTTACATTTCGTTATTACGTAGAATAAGTGGGCGGAGCCTCGTACAGGTCGATGCACTCTCGCAGCTGTGTGCGTGAGTGGCATGATGCGCTTGACAGTTCGCAACGCGCGATTCTGTTTCAAGATGTTTGCGTAGAGCGTTATTCTGAATAACAGCTAAACTTAAAAAATTAAAATAAAATGTACTATTGATTATTGACCAAGTATCGTATTTTTATATGATTATTTGTGACTTTTAATACAACCTCCCGAAATGTTTTGCATCTTCAAAACTGCACCCTGTATACACAACAAATAATAACATTAATTCCGATCCCATTCTGAATACTCCCTTAAATTCTATACAATTCCCAATATTGGTACGTGACAATCCCCAGCATAATATGTCCTTTTAATATTACGTGATAAACATTGACACAAAGTACGTCTACCCTCCCGGTTGCCATGGCGACGTGGCAATATGCCTACAACACTCCGTGTAAAAATTATAAGTCACACATGAGTGGTGATCGCTAGGTAACGAGGCTCCGAACAGGCAAATAGAACGATATCAATAACCTTTCTCGTGACGTCACACGCGCGCGAATAACTCATCGATTTCTAAAGATATGTGCCGTTTGACGCCACAAATTGCAACTTTATTTAACTTTGGGCTTGAAGTATCACGAAAAATATTATTAGACATTGTTATAAACGACTACGAGGTCCTGGGTTCGAATCCCGGGTCAGACAAAGTGTTACTGGGTTTTTCCATTAGGTAATTCTCAGTAGCAGCACGGAGTCTGGATTTGTGCCCGGTTGATGGCAATAGGCTCGCCCCCTATTACATTGGGACCTAAAACATAACTGGCGAAATGTGGGTGTACTATATTATGTGCACCTCTGCCTAACCCTTCGGGGAATACAGGCGTGATGTTATGTTATGTTAAATGTCCTTGTCGCTGGTAATATTTATGATAATTTCAGTCATCAAACCAGATATTAGACGTAACATATATTTTTACTCTCTATAAGTAGCCTGTACTATTAAACTATTATATCACATCCAAAGTAAAGCTAAACTCTGACGAACATTGAGTGTCTCTCAAACGACCCAGAAGTAGTTCCAGGCATAAATACAGTCTCGTATTAGTTGTAGTACAGATATAGTGTAAGTAGTGACCGCATGCATTGGAGGTGCGAGTGTCGCTCCGTAAAGCAGCTCGGCAGCAAGTCGGAAGCTGCGGTTAATATCTACGCGACTCACCTTCACAGATTATTTGGGGCCACACAACTAGAGGGCGCTGTAGTCGCGAGAAGGTAGGGAGAATGCACCTTATTGTTAGGGAGTTGTTTTTGTTCTGACCGTAGATAACTCGTGATTCATTTTGTAATTTTAAATTTTATATACTACCTATTGGAGGATTAAATTTTATATAATACCTAGTGGAGATAAATAATAATAAGGAGTGATTATTTTTCCATTGTGAATCTATAAATATAGGGTATTTTATGTATAGATCCACACTTGAGTTTCACAAAAAATTCAGCCGGTGTATATAATTATTATATGAAGACATTGCTAAGGTGCATAAGAATGCCATGCCATAACCATGCAAATCCTGTATGTGATGGCGGTTTACACAGAGAGTAAGGTGGGTCCTGCACGAGATACTTGATGTGGTGGTGAGCTAGTGAAGAGTTATTATCATCTCTAATGTAGAACCATAGAGCAAAGTCTGGTTTTTCTAGCACTGGCCTCAGGAAAATGTCCAGCTCGTTCAAATAAGTGACGTCTAAAGCGAAAACTAAATGTGTATATAATCCCTACTAATATTATAAACGCGAACGTTTGTAAGTATGGATGGATGTTTGTTACTCTTTCACGTAAAAACTACTGATCGGATTTTAATGAAATTTCATAGGGAGGTAGCTGACACCCTGGATTAACACAGAACACTTTTTATCCCGAAGAAAAAGTAGCGGGTAACACCGCGGGGCGCAGCTAGTATTAGATATTATGTTCAAAGAAATATACAAATATGTTATCATTATGAAAATCTAGAATCATCGTAGAAAGTAACCCTTATGTCAAAATACCTTTAATTTCTTCATATCGCCGGTTTCCTAGCCCCCAACTCGAGACGACCAAGTATCGAGTTTCAATCGCAGACCTCTTCCTCTGTCCCCCCTGCTGCTCCCCTCCCCGCTCACGGCCCCCGCTCTCCTCGCACCTGTCCCCGTTAACACTGCATAGCGTTACCTGGACCTGCCTAAACATGTTATATCCTCAACAGACTGGCTTCTGCGATTAGTTACCAACCGGCTGTCGTACAATTAAAGCGCGATATTCAGTTCATATGTATTCAATTGGTCGGTGGTTGCTATAGATAATGTTTGTTGGTGAACGGTGTCGCATACACTTTTAAATCAATAATCTTTATTGGCGTACTTTGAAGGGTAATACTATGTAGTACACCACTAAATCTTTGTAATATTATTAAAATATGAATCATTTAGATAATAATGCAACAATAAAGAAATCATCCTTTATCCTTAAGGTCTCCTGCAGTGTAATCTTAAAGTGTACGATCTTAATTTACACCTTAAACCCAACTAGTTTCGATTAGCTAGAATTCATTCTCCCGAACTTTCACATCATCATCATCATCAGCTTTTAAATGGCCCACTGCTGGGCATAAGCCTCCTCTCCTAAACGCCACTGATTCCTATTTTGGGCCTTTTGCATCCAGGTCTTCTTAATTTCACATGCTTCGTATGAAATGCCATAAAAGCCGCGTGCCGCGCTTCCTGTTTTTATTTGGTTGAATTCAAAGCGAATCTTATCCACCAACCCCTAATGAAAACTTAGCAGGCGCACATTAACCATGCACAACAACACGCTAAGCATTTTTCGTTCTACAAACAAGTATACAGACATCATCTTTTATTATAATACTCGTAAGAATTAACAGGGCAACGGAAATTAGCCTCTCTGAAAGAAACGCAGAAAGAGAGCGCTCGTGGCGTGTATTATGAAAAAGATAAGTTTCTTTGTTTTGAAATGCTGTGAGAAAATAATGTTCATTGTACGGCTGAGCACCCCGCTCGGCGCTCGCCCTGCGCTCGCCCGGCGCTCGCCCGGCGCTGGCCGCAGTGAAGGTTAATCTTATTTTTATTATTTCATGAGAATAATAATAGTGCTTTTTATTTTGATTGAATACCAAGATTTACATAACATTTTAATGCTCCTTTTGAAATGGAAAGCAGCACCTATAACTAGATTCTCGCAAGAGAAAGTTTGTGTTCGATATATTTATAAAGTTTTTTAATCGCGGCCTGAGAAATAAACTTGGTATCGAATACTTGGTATTTTTAATTATCACTGCTTATCATAAAATAACAACATTTTATACAAATAAACTTTTGTTAAATATGTACTAATTATATAGGCTATAAGCTGTATTATTAATAATACTAATTCCTCCTTTAGAATCATGACAGTATCCCTTGTCATTCAAAAAAGGGAAAATCCGTCCAAACGACGCAACTTGACCCGAGACAATTAAAAATAATTGAATCAAACCATCTCTAGTCCTAACCGCACGAGGTGCGGGCGACACGAACTCTGAATTTGGACCCGAATTGCGGCCCATCGGATGCAAAGTACTGAAGTAGTGTGTCACTGGCACAGAAACACCAAAGTCCATTTAGGAAGTTCAGTAAAGCCTCCAACTTGCGTCTTCCGCAAACTGTACTATCTTAAGATGGGGAAGGAAATTTTATGATGTTGTTAGTTGTTATTGGATTGCTCTGATATATACTCTCCTAGGCACAAGTTGGATTATAAAGGGCTTCGTCAATTTTGAATTACTTAATGGCAGACATAAAATTTAAAATGTTGTAACTTATGGGTTTGTTTTGTAACGGTGATGTTTAGCGACGGAATAAACCTTTTATTTGTTTACAAGATTTAGTCATGGGCTTAGAGACAAAAGATATGATAATACTTAGATATATACATTTATTAATAGATTATACAAATCAGCAACAAACATAATTACTGTAAAGGATATTTCATGATTTCGTAAGTTGCATAAATGATAACAAAATAATTTAATTTAAGTAAAAGTATTATAAAGTAAGAAACAATTTGTTGATTTTACAATGTGCCCGCAAGGCTGTAAGACTCAGTGTCTCGTGCCAGCGATACTATCAGTGTCGCCTAGAATAAACTAAATTACCAATTTACTTTCAATCCGACGTTCACGCATGATGCGATAAAAATGAAGATCGGCGACGACGCGATACGATCGGACAAATGTGTCGGTTATATCTTAGTCTCTACCTATCTGGGAGTTAAGCTACATCGTACTATTAACACTTTATTTAAAAAAGTATTTGTTGTAGATAATATTACTATAAACGTTTTAGACGAAAGGGAGCTTTGTTCACTAATGCATTAGTGGATGAGCAACCGCAACCTGTCACATAATTGCTCAACATTCTAACTTTGTTATAAATCATACGCATTACGCATACGTATTGGCTGTGCGAAGTGATCTGTTACGGTTCCATCGAACGGCGGCTGAGATAAATTGTCAACAATCCCTCAACGGCCGGGCAATGAAACTGTAACGCGCTAGGTGTCACGCCTGATTTAGATCCATGTGTAACATATTATGATGAACTGTGGCTCGTGTATGTGTGGCGTTGAGGTTTTCAAGTTGGCCTCACTTGAATACAGTTCACTGGAGCTATGATAACTTGGGAAATTACCCACGAAAGCAGTTTGGTTTTGTGGATTACTTCGTGGTGTTATTCATGTTGGAGAGCTTAAACGGAGCCTAATTGCTGAAGCAATTACTGTATTATGTCAGAAGCTTGGTACACTTGTCATAGCTTAGGTCTCGTTCTTATTTTTACTTTTTTTAATCCTACCCATATCCTCGTTACTCAACGAGGATATAATGAGTATTACGCATATCAAATAACACACCTATACTTACTTATTTTATGTAGACTTCGATTCCCATAAAGTACCAGTGACCAGTGAGTTTCATTACAACTCCTTCTACCGATAAGTATCATTTGAGTGTTTACATAAAAATAAGGGGTGTCCCAATAAAATGCTAATGGTGTGTTTATGTCGGGCTGTGTTACGGCTGCGTTAGTGGGGATACGGTTCGAAGGGTTTATGGGGCCATTAGTTATGTTCGTGTTTTGTAATCAACACTCCATTCGATTTACATTTTGATAAGTATACTAATTAACTTATGTGTTACCGCCTGTCGCTTGCTACGTTATGTAGATATGTATCTCGTCAGGTGACCGGTATTTAATTAAGGGTTTTAATTAAAAATCCGTTTTGAAACTAATTTTCATTGAAACGCAGGTGCAATTTGTGAACCGGTCTATGTTTTTCAATAATAAAAAAAAAATCCAATTGACTTGCCTACCTTTTAATTTATTGAGTATATTTTAATATTGGGCCGACGATATCGTCAGGATTGCGGGCAATCGGTGGATGCAATTGGCAAGCTGTCGTTCATTGTGGCGTTCTAGAGGGGAGGCCTTTGTTCAACAATGGACGTCTTCCAGCTGATGATGATGATTTGAATATTACGGAGTTGATTTTCGGGACTATCGTCGGGGCTACTTCTATTCTAGCTATGAGAAGTGTCCCCGGAGTATGCCAATTAATTTTAGAATCAAAAATTTTGAGGTACCTACCTGAGTATGCTAGACCTATGCTTCTTTGAAAGCATTCCAAACAATCATTTTTGTGAAGGGCAGAAAAATAAAAGTGCAAATAATGATGAAAAAACAATTTATCAAATAGGATTGCTATTGCGCCGTGCATTTGTTATTTATAAAAAACAAAACAAGTAGAAGCGTTTTTACTGTTCAACGAGTTCTGTGCACATTTTGGACGATGAATATTTTGCTTCAATCACAACAAAATGTGCCAAAAAAGAAGCCCGGGTGTCTGGCAACAACAAAGCGCTTGGCAGTGAGTCGTGCAAATCAATCCGGGCTCGTCTAAGCCTTTGCTCAAATCGCTCGCGAAAACGTAAACACAGTATAAAGTATTCATTCAGTTGAGCCTCTGTACTTAACGCGACAGAGCCGAAAAACAAATCCCCACGCACAATAGACACGACCCCACAATAAAACCTATAAAATTTATATCTAACCTCGATATCAGTAGAGAGAATACGTAATGAACATTAGGAACAAAGGCGTGTGAAAAGAGCCGATACCGAATTGTGTAGGTGAGAAATTGATACCATTCATTACACAAACAAAAGTTAACACTACGCACTCGGTCATAAGGTTCAGATTTAGTCGCATGAATAGGCTACAGAATCAAACTAAGTTGCTACAGCAGCATAATGAACTTTATTCGACCAGCAAATAGAGTCTAGTTTTGTTTGAGGATGTGACACTATAGAAAAACCAAGAATCGAAGATAAGTGAGGTGGCGCGGCTCTCGCTCTGAAATATTAGTGTTCTGAAGGTTTTCTTTGAAATCGCGTGTTGGTGCAGCGAACTCTTTTGTAGCTTCCCGTTTGAACATTTATATCAGCTACGGCGTAGCGCGCTACGGGCTACGGGAGCGCTACGATACGAAGCTTCCGCATTCGACGGTTATTTCCCAATGAAACTATCTATGAGTACTTTTCATAGATCAACTTTTGCAGGTTTATGTTTTGTGGTTTTCACAAAGTGCCATTATGGTCAATTTAGTGGTTCAGAGTAAGGTATTGCGTAAAATGATAAAAACGGTACTTTTAATTCATAGTATTTTGAAAAATGTCTTTTACATCCATGACTTATATACAAATAGAAGTAAGCAGAGGTGAATCTATAGTATACTCACATTTGCCAGTAACGTAATGGGTCCTAATGTAAAAAGGGGCGAGTCTATTGCTATCATCCGGGCTCGAATCCAGACTCCGTGCTGCTACTGAGAACTACGTAATAGAAAAACCCAGTAACACTTTGCCTGCCCCAGCATTCAAACCCAGAATCTAGTGTTCAGCAATTGCGCTTAGCGACCACTAGACCAAGGAGGCAGTCTTTTGTCTGTCAACTAATATACAAATAACACTTAAAGTATTCTAGTAAATATGCAAATATAGTATCAGCCACATGTAGTTATACAGGGTGCTACAAAAACCTATTGGGGCCGGAATAAATTATGTTTGATGAGAGCCAACAGAGTGTCAGTAGAAATATAGTTTGAATAATAATCTCAAAGGAATTACAAGGTGTTTCAATTTAGTTCATCTAAATATGGCGCTCCTTAAACAATAATATTTCTTATCAATGGCTCCATATAGTGGGAAATTATAAAACTTTGTACCCTTAGACTGGCGGCCAAACACGACATTCTAATTCGCTTTATTATAAAAAAAATAGTAACCGATTTCTGTTACCGTTTTTTCTATTAATATCATTACCGCTTGCTAGAGGTATAATATCGACCGTATTGACGTGAGCGACAACACTAATATTAGTCCCAAGCTCGGATCGAACCCTTGGCGTAATCCTATCACTCTTCCACTCCACCACTCGGCTGGTCAACATACTAATTGGACTCTACATTATAATAACATTTGCATGATTGAGTATGTATGTGTAAATCTATGTTTATATACTCAATCAATCACGTTATTAAAATAAAATCATACACAGCTATAACAGGATAATCCCTAATTATGTTGTTATGTTTTTTGAGTTGAACAGTTATTCTATTATCAGCTGTATGAGCTAAACTTTAACGTTCAAAATTAATTGAATATTTATTTTAATTATACAGATAAGTCAATAAAAAATAAGTCAAAAACAAATGTCCTGCAAGTTTTTCAGCGGTTGAAATCATGTTATTATTAAAGTTTAAATAAATGGAACATAACATTATAATGACATACTCCACACCATGAAAATACTGTGGTTCTTGTGGCGGCGGTTGAAATATTTGGTTGTACGGTAATTGGGGTACTATAGGCCGTCGGGACTCTATGTATATTGTAAATACTCCCAGATGGTGTAGCCAGTGGTGGGTCAGCACACTCATGTTTTACGGGTTAGCATAAATTTCATGTAATAAATGAGGTTAATCACCAGATACAATTCTGTACAAAATACCCCACTAACACTAAATTAAGTATCGACTCCGAGGCCGGATACTTGACAACTGCAATCATAAAGAAGTTATCTTAATACCGGGTTATATTTCTAGGTAAAAAGTTATAATATACATGATTTTTCACCACTAAGTAACAAATACATAACATAAAATATAACTGCAAAATGAACATGAAAGGTATCTATTGTGTATTATAAATTTGGAGATTGTACAATTCTTGACCCTCTTATATTATTCGTTATTTTAACGAAAGCGATTCCCACGGGCATCTATATTAAAGCTAAAAGTACAATTATTTACCAAATACAATATAAACTTCGCATTTGATTTTATCGATGTTGTTTTTAATTTTGTTGTCTTTAAGTTCACCTTCTATAATAAGAGAGTTTAAAAAACATAATAAAGTCGTCAAACATTAATCTATACATGTTTGTAATGACTTGTCAAAAGCACAATCATGAGAAGCTCCAGAGAAACTCACAGTTTTCCTGGAATATTAAATATTTATCAATCCCCTGCATCAACAAAATCCCGACAATGGTCGCCAGGAGAATGGATTTGTCAATCTTTCCGATCGACAGTGTACTTGTTTGATTTGTTAATCGGCGGAGAGTGTGAGTGGAGGGGGGACGTCCCCTTCACCGTTATTTTGAAAACGGTTCCCCGCAAGTAAGGCTTGATTCAATAAATTATTAGTAGTAGCCCATTTCTTCTTAGTCGGCTTTAACGGCCCGCGCAGTCATAATCTCTGAAGTTATTTTTTGTTTCAAGATCAAAGGAATAAAACTGTCCGCCGGATAATTATGTGTTTCCCCACTCTCCGTTATGGGATCAGAGTGGATGTATTAGTGCTGCGAGTTATTGCCAATTTTATGAGAGAAATATTGTTATGGATAAAATTGTTTATCTTTGGGCCAGGTTGACAATGTGAACGCTGGTTACTTTGTTACTTCATAATTACATAAACTATTAACAGAATACTTTAGTCCCATGTTAAATTACTTATGTTAGTGATTAGGTTTTTCTTATACGAAAAATATCCTTTATCTTATACGAAAAGAAGGCATTTTTGGGAAATATTTGCCTATTCCATTCCATTCGAAACTCCGGTTTCTAAAATGCTTTCATCAATGCTTGAATGAACCCTTAGGGTGGACATAGGATACTTTGATCTCGGAAAAGATCCGACATTTCTTTCCACGTGGACGAAGTTATGAGCTGAAACTATTAATGAGTAAACTAAATAATATAATATAATAATCTAACTATGAATTTGTAAATTATCTGTGCCCGTATAATCTGGGATCTCACACGCTGTACGTCCGTGTATTGTAGTATTTATGCGGCAGTGGGTCGCCTTCACACAACAGTTGGACCGCAGTGTCCCGAGTGTCCTCAGCAATGCACAACTCGCACTTACCGACCGTCTTGGCAGACCACTTGAACACAAGGAGTTAGCATCTCAAAATGGGTTTATTTACCCATCTAGACTCTAACACAATTTTTACAGAATTTGAGGGTAGTAGTACAACATAAATATACAACCATTTGAAACTCTTAACATTCTTTGCCGGGAAAATGCGTTAGATTTTTTTAACATTTTCTAAATGTGTAGGTACGTACAACTTTGTTTCAGTTGGTTTTGATCGCAAGTTACGACGTAGGTAAATATAAGAATACGTCGTAATAAGTTTTATAAACGTAGAGGAGAGAAATAATGTATGGATAGAAGCAAAACGCTTTGAGTTTGCTTCTTTTGATGTTTTAAAGTACTTTAAGGCAAAAATCGTAAATTTTTGCTTACCTAAAACCTGTGAACTAAATCTACATAAGCACTTATTTTTAAAAAATAAATTAACACCCGCCCGCGCACGCGGCGAACATAAATTATCGCGAAAGAGTCATTAGAGGCCGATAAAAGTAAGATAACTAATAACTGAACGAGCAGCACTTAAGTCCTAAGGGGTGAGACAACGACCATTGAAGCTCACTGACAGAGAAAGGTTTCTTCTCTGATGTGATTTTTTTGTGTGCCGAATTGCAGCGGGGTGTGTGAGGGGGAGGAGGCGTGCGCAGGGAGGGGGATGGCCGGGCTCAGGCGTGCGCACCCGGCAGTGTCTAGCCGGTCGGCGGAGCGCACGCACGTCCGCGCTGTGCGACAATCGGCTCGGTCCCACGTTGGGCGCCATCAATCTATACCGCGATGTCCGCGTGTTATCACCGCGTGACATATTAAGCCTTATCACATGTACTGATAAGCCAGTGTTAAGTGATGGATCTGTACTACTAGGAAGTTCTAGTGTTTGTGTTGACATAACAAAGATTTAAATTAAAGTTAATACCAAAATATTTGGAGAACGTAAATGGATTAAAACAAACAAATTAGTGAACAGCAAGTACCCTAGTGATAAAGTTGCGGCAATAAGTAACAATACAAGTGAAGTGGCACGTGATATTTTCTTTTCGAACGGAACTTCATAGAATAGGTAAGTACTTTCTCTGCAAGAAAGTTTACGATACATTGCGAATGATGGATAGGGCAAACCGACTGCGCCACTGGACCGAACAAATGTTTATTATCAATAAACAAACTTTTGGCTTTTTCTGAGAGAAGATCGCGCGGCCGCGTCCACGTCATGAATACAAACACTCCGGCTACAGTTGACGGCGATCCTGTGTCATCGCCGCTTAATGAATCGTTGCGTAACTAAAATCAGTGTCAGTTGACTAAATAGGTCAAGTCTGTCCAAATTCACCCTCTTGAATGCGGAGTGTCCCGGCGAGGATCCTCAAATTGTTTTTAGAGCATTGTGTTCAATTGAAAAGGCGGCAGCCACTGAGGAAATTATGTGAATAGAAAACTTGGGAACAAATTATAAGTACAGTGGAGTGTCCCCGGAGTACTGGCAGCATTATTTGCTTCCGAACTTAACAAACTTTTTTTTTCATATTCCCCAAGGAATTAATTAAGTAAGGATCACTTTGCGAACAAAGAGATTCGTATTTCTTCAGTTCATTATCTCCATTTTGAAAATAGCTTGTAATTTAATATTCCTTTTTCCGACGATACTTAAGGGACCTTCGTTAAAATGACATTGCTGAAAAGATTTTCAGATTACGAAGTCAACTCTACTGATTTTCTTTCAATATGCGTCCAATATTTAAATGTACTCGAAATTACGCCTGCAGAATATAACATTTTTTCGTAACTAAAAAATTATAATTATTAGATACCCTGACAGTTATTACGTACCCTCCTCATTCAGGTCAACTTCAAACAATCATCGCGTTGTTCCCCTCGTAAAAATACAGCACAATCAGCGTCAATTCATCAAAATCTCTCGAAATATACTTGTCATGAGTATTATTAAAGAAACAAAAAGCAATTTTGGGCGCTGCGCGAAGCAATCTGTCACAGCGCGCGAAGACGAATAAGTCAACAAAACAATAAGTTGTCACTTCGGGAGCACCGATACAATATTCAGTATTCATATTAAGTACCGTTTCTACAGCGCGAACCGAGAACCGGGAATTGTTTATACAACCTCCATGATTGGCGGATGGGTCATTTCAGCTGCTATTATTGCGAGAGAAAATACCATACACAAGGGTGCGGAAAACATTGACTTACTCATCCGTACAATCCTCGATGCGACAGACAGAGCAGATTAAGGCTCTGTTATGTGTTTCTGGCTTTATTATAGTTTTTATTTACTTAATAGCTCAAGCATCGGCTGAGATAAGAATTAATATCGGCTGAGATATTTTAAGTGTAATGCTGCATGCATGGACTTCAATAAAAAGACATTCGTATTATTTAAGTAGAGTAATATCACTACTTGAATATAAAAGTGGTTCGTTATAGAGGCTTACGTCATCCTCATCATTGGCAGCCGATAACTGTTCATTACTGTGTATCAGGCTCTACAGGCAATCCCGACAGAACGCTCTCGGAGGGATTTAGTCAAGCGGATTGGGAATTGTAGTCATACTATATCAGTACACAAGTCGAAGCCGCGCTTGTATCTGATCCCTCGCGGAAGCTACACTCTTAGTTGTTACGGATTTAGAAGATAATCTGTTGAGATGCTGCGTTGCAATTATAACCTCATTAATAGGTATTATCGTACCATCAAGGTATGTAGCATAGCCTGGTAATGAAATACTATGGAACACAAGTATTATTTTATTTTATTATACACACGTAACTGTGAATGAATAAAAACGTTAAAGTTGTACCAAAAAATCCTATAAAAGTTAATACTGATTTTATAGTTTATAGTGGTGTTCTATAGATACTCGTAATGCAAGCGAAATAATAATATAAAATATTGATTCCTTAGGATTTTCCAGTACAACTCTAACTGTTATAACAATGAATGAACAAATTAATGTTGTTTTAAAATACTTGGAACTTTAATGCTGTATTTTTTTTTGTACTTGGATGTGAGTTACTCAATACTTATGAAAGCTGAAACGATATTTTACAAATAACGCAATAATGTTTCGTAGACGAAAGTTTCTGTAAGACGAAAAGCAAAAACATAACATCACGCCTGTTTTCTCCGAAGTGGATGCACATAATATAGTACACCCACATTTTGCCAGTTATGTTTTTAGGTCCTTACATTAGGGGGCGAGCCTATTGCCATCAACTGGGCACAAATCCCAACAGAGAAGAAAAGCATTATAAATCAATGCACTTGTTTGGCAATAAGTGACCAAGATTTGATACTGATTGATTCATGAAAAACATGCAAATTTAAATATTATTGTTAATCAACATGCAAGCGCGACTCTTGGCGGTGCTGGTGTAAAGATATTAGAAAATCGCCAGGCAGCATGTTGACTTTTCTTACATCTTATATCAATGGATTCGTTGTTGAGTCAGCACAACAAAGGCCGCCTTAATTCTGTCAAAACTGAAGAATATATTGAAATAAAGAAAAGGATAATACCAACTCCTTTGAAGTGGCGAACAGAACGACGAAGGCCGCACAATGATTCGGGATCCTAAACTTTGTAGGAGAATTTAGACAACTAATTTCACGAAGAACCCTTATAAGGATGAGAATGCTTTATACTCATCATTGTTCTCCAAAATTTGATTGTGTATCTAATGTGGCATCAAAGAGTTCGTGCACAATACCTAGTGGACCAGTGAGCCTGGTGGAGCCAGCCGCAGCCGCCGGCGCAGGTCTCCGCTTGTAAACAAGCGTATCTCACGCAGGTCGGAAAGGACCCTTTTCAAAAGGCTTTCTGTAAATGAGAGAGATTATTTGACATTTTTATAAATGAACCAACGGCCGAGATATATATATTGTAAAGTGAACCGGAATTGAAGCAGGGCTGATTTGAAAAACGATATTTATCTCAATTCAGACACAATTCGCTCCATGGAGGTCAATACTTAGGTAGAAAAGTATTCAAATAATGCTCCCAACAAATATTTAGATTTTTGTGTAACTTGGCTTTATTTGTCGTGCACGATGCGATTGTGAGCGGATCGTTGAAGGACTAGTAAGTATTTATTTTATTATACGAGATAAAAGGAAAAATCTAATAAGTAAAATTGTGCGTACGTAGACTTCCGACCAGACGGGTCACGTTTGTATTTTTATACAAAATCAAATATTTATTCTTTAAAAATATTTAACAAAGGGCAATGTCATCAATATTATGAAACAGTGAGCAAAGTTTTGGTGCAATAAATATGAATTGTTATAGACCGAAGAATATGAAGGAAATAAGAAGGCGATGGACCCGCGATGAACTGAGACATAACGAGGAGCGGATTGGAGTCGCGACATTAGGTAGAGGCCAGCCGTGTCGGCGAGATATATAATATTTCATATTTTGACGTGTCTGGTTATAACCGTATCTATACTAAAAATTTTGGATTATTATTGTGAATGTAAGCTTGTCTATAGAAAATCACAAGTCTGCACTTTCTAAATGTGTTTAGAATACAATATTCTTTATTGCACACCATTTACAGATCTTATGCAAGGTAATAATAAACCAATATGTGCAAGCTGCAAAAATAACAATGACGTCTTATATATAGATAGAGAGCGGGGATCGGTTAGTGTGATTAGGGTAGTGATAAGGCAAGTCTTGTGTAATTTATTGAACAGTCCGTATTCTGGACTTAAACAAGATTTTTGGCAAACTTAGACAAATCTGAGGATCGTATTCTAGTCCCTAAACTTCCAGCGGTCCGGAGCAGTTGTCGTTACTCTCAACCGATAAGATAACACTACATTGCTCCATTTCAGGAAAATGTATTTTTCGTAGATATCTTTTTCTGCTTGGCGTTATATTAATCTCTTTTGTCCTTAGGTTTGCCTACGTCTTGCATTAGTAGTATCGGTCGGATTGTTAACACAAAGAAATAACTTTATTTATGCTCAGCTAAATTAATATTATGTAATATGATGGCAAACCACGAGGTTATCAACTACTCTTATCGTCAGTTTCTAATGAAGAAGCAGCTCCATCCACACTCCAAAGGTTCACAGTACTTCTAGACCAGACTTCTGTTAATCTTTTACAAGATCAGACTATAATAGAGTATAATGAAGTCGTCTCCCGGGGCGGGGCGGTGTCCATGGCCGCTTAGATTTGAAGCGAGCAGCAATCATGCCGGCCGCACTGCCGCCGCAATTTATTGGTCCGCCTGAGGACTGACCGGCTATGAAATATGGCCGCCGTGTGCACGCTGATTTATCACTACCGACACTATGAAAAATTACACGCTCCCATTGAAAACGTTGAAACTATTGCGACTCGTCCAGACCTCTTTTTAAGATGCTTTTAATTATTTTCGCAGCAAAATGTTATAAGGACATCTCTCTTACTGTTTAGCGATAACTTTTTGTTCGCGCTGCTCGGTCGTTTCTTTTGTATGGAATGGTACAGCCTTGGTACAGCGTTTGTTGTCGCAGCTTGTTATGTGTAATTTAAATCTTTGCTTTACAGATTTCATCATTTCATGCTTCATCTAATATTCAAGACTAGCGCAGTGACACTTGACTTGATAAGAGTCTAGCAATTGGGGCTTTCTTTTTTCGAGTCTAATTTACTATTATATTATCAACTTATAGGTCAATATATTTATTTATTTCAGTCGCACTGCAGGACAAAGGCCTCCCTTTCCTTCCGTCATAGGTCAATAGGTATACAGAGATGTATCTATCTGAATTCCATTTTGTCTTTTAGGTTCTCTAAATCTGTTTTCCCTTTTCTTATCTCAACAAATGATTTAATCAGGACATTGTTAAGGATCTGAGCGTGAACAAGGCGCAGCGCAGGGTCACGTTTGCCTGTCGATATTCTATCGAGCGGCCCTGCAATAATTTATGGAGCCGAGAGGCTTGCCTTTATGAGTTATGGCCCCGAGCGGCCTCGCCTCCGACGGTTATGTTTATAAAGTGAAAAAATTAAAAAGTCTCTCAATTGAGCGGTCAAGTAGTCGAGGTTATTGAATGCCAGTCAGACCCGGTCGATGGCAGCCGCTTAGTAGATACTGATCAATGCTTAAGTTGAATTTAAAATATTCTCAAATTTTGTAGGTATATTAAAATGATGTTTTTTTTTTATTTTATCAATATTTTACTAAACTTATTTGCGCAACGCATTCGAGGGGAAATAATTCCATTTCCCCTCGAAGCTTGTCATGTGGGTTATAATGTTGACTTTATCAGATTGGGAGACTGTCTGTCAACGGTGCTTCCTTCAACTGTTATTACAGTAAGATGACCAAATAAAAAAGAGACATATCAAATACAATGAAATATAATAATAAACCTAAGATGCCTGTCATGAACGGCTTCAGTACCGCGTGCTACCTCAGAGAGTGGATACCTTTACATCAAGACTCTTTGCCGTAATTACATCATTCGCCTTTGCTGTAACATAATCCGACAATATAACTAACGAGATAAACATCAAAGAGCGGCGCGAGAGTTGACCTCTAGACATTAATTAGGGCTGGCCGGCGCGCGGCGGCCTGATCCGGCCCGGTCAGGTCGGACCGACCCGAGCGGGCCCGAATTAGTGGTCTGCCGGGCCCGAATTAGTGGCGTGCTCGGTTATTACATCGAAAATCATTTAACAAGAAAGTTCGCTAGTTCATTGAGTTATACCTATTTACACATCAAAAGAGGTGAACGTATGAGTATAATGTCTAACATTACAATTCCGTCGGGGATAATAAGCACAAGTCATCTTCTGTAAACGGAGTGACGTCACTATCAAACTGTTGTGTACGTTAATCGTAATGTTCTTTACATGCAAATAAATGCTACTTGCACTTGTGTCGGTATTTACAAATAAGAAGTAAGTAAGTAAATTATCTTAAGAGACATTACAATTATTATGACAACATTTTCATACGCGTGTCGGTCTAGAATTGTGTTATTAAGTCACCAAAAAAAGTGCCTACATGACACTAATTAAGTCATCTGTACTAAACGCAAAGGCCAAAGATGAGATGGGGCTGTAATATGGAATTTTTACACGAATGGAAAATAATAAGATAATGTAGACAGATTTATCTGTATAATGATTGTACAAAAATACAGAAGTTTAAGTTTACTTGGTTTACTATGGTTAAATTGAAATGCCCATCTCTTGTCAGAAACTAAATAAGAGTAAATCAAATAAAACGGCTTGGACTACACTCCACATTTGAATTCTACACTCACCGTGTAAACGGCCAGTGAATACTGGGTTTGACAAATGAAGATCCAATATATTGTATTTGTTAAAGAAATTAACGAGTCATTTTGAAAGTGTTTATGTGTTTATTTATCTATTTTTCAATTACTTTAAGGCGTAACCTTACGTTAAAACCACAGATGTGTTTCTGTTTTTAGTTACAATCTCACCTCGAACAGCTACTAGCCGTTTGCCGATTGTATTACTAACATACTTTGTTTAATTTAACATTGAAACCTATAGCCTTACGCGCTGTGTCTCATTACTGTTTGATTTGTAATCGTGCCATTCTTGCCTCCGAAGAAACATTAAAATTAATGAAATAAGTTATTTTGTTTATTAACCTGTATTTATAGTAACATAAACGAAAACCTGTTATTCTAAATGGCCTGCACACTCACCCCTATATAAAACCGGCTTTAAAATAAAAGCCATTATTTAACACTTCAACAACCACATTCACTAAATGAAACACAAAACCCTCTAACATTATATTCCTAGCGCAATTGTATACAATTTAATCGCAACTCCGGAGTGCTTTATTTTCCCAACCTGTAACCATGATTCAAATAAAATGTTTACGCAACAAATAAGAGAGCTGCCGAGCAAATCCTTAAGTGAACATTAATTAAATAAATTCATATAGTAAGTTAGTGGAAGTAGTGGGTGGCGGAGTGTGCTCGTAAGCCGGTATTATCGTTAGTTCCACTTCGATCCGGTCGTTTGTAACCTGCGATTTGCTTTCATACTGCATTACTGCGGATAAAAGCTACGTTTTCAATGGAACATATTGAAATAAACCAGCAGTGGACTAATCTGATAAAATCTACATATTTAGCTAGAAAGATAATTGACAACTATGTATAAGTAATGTATATTTCTGCCTGTATGCTTTTGCCTCATTTTCGTTGCTTTGGTAGTTGGGACTTTAGGAACCTGGGTGAGATTTTAAGTTTGGCATGTTACTCGTATAGAATTAATGGATTTTCCAGCCATAAATGGTTACTTTATAAACCAACTTGAACATCGTAACGTTATAATAACGTTATTATAAAGTAGCTAAATTGTATGACATGACATTTTAGGTCTATAGATAAATAATGTATCACTACAGATTACACCACTCAACCACTAAGAGCACAAAGAAGATAAAAAGTGACACCAGAATGAAATTGAACTGCCCACCCAGAACAATAGCACTGGAATAAAATCGGCGTCCAAACCGACAGGTAACCTCTAAACTCCATAAATTCCAACTCGCAAAATTGGATTTAAAAGTGCTGAAAACTGGAAATTCGACGGCTAGCGGATATGGGGCCGTATATTGGAAATTTGTTAGGACTTCGGTAACGGTCAGTTGAGTCTGTTTTCTTTGATGTTTGGCCGAGGTTTATCATGAAGTCGATCTACTCTTCTACGGTTGGCTCTCAAATCCAAACAATTTCATCAAGATTTTCCTAAACACATCTTTAAATTTAGTCGGACACACAACAGTGCTGGGCTATATTGCTATTTTATATATTTTTAAATCGGTGTCCACATTTTTGTATTAGTCGAGTAGTGTAAAAGTCTAAAAGGTCTCAGTTAATTGCATTTTGGGCGTTAGCTGTCAAACAAAAAAGATCCTGGATAAAGAAGCAATGGTTTACTATCAGCTATTTTCACGTTTTTATTTAAAATGTCGTAATTGTTAGCAAACCAGTTATTTTTGAAATTTAGGAACTTCTTAAGAAAAGCTCATATTTAGGTTTAACTTGTTCCACATAAAGAATTTAAATGTCCTAATAAAGTCAGTATTTATATAATTTGGTTTGGTTTTGTTAACTCTTATTGTTTCCATTCATAAAATAATAAGAAATACAGTTTGGCGCCAATATCGTTCATGTAACAAATTGCTTATAACTCGCTATGATGAAAGCCAACTCGTTGGGCATTTATAAATACCAAGTTGGGGGTGGTGGGCCACAGGAGTTCGTTTAATTAACTTAGAAATATTGAGTACCCACCACTTCTTCATCAAGATGTCTTCCTGTCCCTTGTGTTATCGCTCACTTTTTTATGTACGGTCATGTTTGCTTTATTACCATGGTTTACCGTCCTTATCATAATGGCTTTCCAATACGTTACAGAAGGTCCTTTCTCAACTGTCACTTCTTTGGCATTATTTTTCATAATTACCGTAGTTTTGCACGCATGCGCCGGAAATTGTTTGAATTAATTACAGCAGAGTGATGTGTATCGAGCGTTACTTCTTGACTTTGTTATTAGGTTGTCTCTTCTTGCCCCGAGCTGCTCCCACCTGACTTCTAGAACAACATTAATTAAAGTTACGTGTTTGTTTGGAAAGCTCTCAGCAACCATATCCTGGAGGCGGTGCAGTCGAGAGCTTCATAGTATGTGGGCGCACCGATGTATCCACATGATAAGATTTTTTGTTTTTTCGTCATAAGTAAGTCTTCAGTTTTGAAAAATGATTTTTTTATTAATAGATCTAGATCAGGTTTAATTTTCATTTTTACACAAATATTATTACCCAATTATAATTATATACTTGAAAAACCTTTACCTATTGGTAATTTTGTTTTATAGAAGTAATAAGTAATGTGAGGGCATAAAACAGTGTTAACAATATTAACATGCAACTGATGATAAACATTATGCTAACGTAAAAACCACATTTTATCAATTTATAATTAGCGAACGAAAATAAATTGGCAGTATTTCATCAATGCTATAGAATTTAATAAATCGATGATAAAATTAACGCGCGAGTCGAGAATATAAAAATGCAATATTTATCGATATTCAACGCTTAACGATAACATAGTATCTCAACAATCATACTGAGTAGGTGAGGGACACTATTATAAAATTAAATATTGAGGATTGATTTTTTACAGCTTTTTATCTTAATATTGGTCTGGTATTATAATTTCACACTTTGGTGAAACGTTCTGCATGAATATGTTTATATAGTAATAATCCTTTGTGCTACCTAATTATCTTTTTACTCATCTAGACTGGGAATTGTGGAATTTTATGTATTCTAGTAAATTTATATGAAAACCATAAGTTCTATTGGTACCTAATCTCGTCTCCAATCTAACGACGGCGACGCTGGGTACATCTACATTTAGATCGAAGATTTGTTTACATAGACGTATCGATCAGTGACAGTGTTACCTCTAAGTTTAGAACTTTTTGATGGACGAAGGTCTGATCTGTATGACCTTCAGATATTGGCACAGTCTGGGAGGTCGTGCATATGTCTGTGACGTGCACATTGGCGTATACGTGTTGGGGCCGCATAAGTGAAGTAATAGAAGAGTGAGGTTTAGTGACGGTTATTGTATGTAATGTTAATGTTTGAGTTAAGCAATCTCCTCGATGACTCGTTCTTAATGTTCAGGATAAGACGAGTGAGACCGAGTAAAGAGTGTATGAAGCGATTCGCGATGTACGTCTTTGGAAAACAGTCATAACACGAACACAATTTACGCCTGTATTCCCGGAATGTGTAGGCTGAGGTGCATACATAGCTCACCCACATTTCGCCAGTTATGTTATAGATGCAATAAGGGGCGAGACTACTGCCATCAACCGGGCACAAATCCGTGCTGCTACTAAGAATTACCTAAAGAATCTCAAGTAACATTTTGCCCGACCCGGCTTTGAACCCAGGAACTGAAGTTCAGCAGTCTTAGCAACGAGGCAGTCCTATGGGGAAAACAAACCTCATTCCATAAACGTATTTATAAAATAAAAGGTGATAATTATTTGACCAACAGGGACGCTAATAACCCTTAATAATGTTAAGCACTAGCATACAATAGCTTAACGTAAAACGAGGAGTGGGTTCACAATGATAGATTAAATGAAAAATGGAAAGGCAGTCATTAATCAAGCGAAAGACATCCATTATTGACTGTCGTGTTTGCCGCAGAATGTCATAGCTAATGAGGAAAAATGGCTGCTTTATGGTGTGTGTGATTTGTATTGGATAGTTATAATGTATTAGGTTGTACGCATGTAGATAGATGTCACCGATAAATAACTACATTTGGTTAAAAAAGCATACAACATTTTAATTTTCTGGATTACGACACTTTGATTTGAGAACTTACTTAAGTGCTTTATAAGCAAGTTAGATAAAACGCTTTATTTTTAATAGCTTTTAGTCTACTATTTTCTACAAATAACTCTTGGTAACAGGTGAACGTGTATGTAATAGGTACTTTGTTGGATTAGGCTGTGTTTCGTTTCCTTGTATTTGGAACATAACTAAATAGTGGCAGTTAATCCGGCCAGCTTAGAACAACAAACCGTCTGCTCTTATTACTGTAGAACTCGTTAAAAACGTTCCTCAACTCAACCAACCGCTTTAAGCCGCGCTCTTACCAAATGTTAATAAGCTCGTAGTCTCGCCGACGCATACATAACATAATAAAGTGTGATAATATAGTATATGGCGGTGAAAAAATATTTCCCTCGGGAGTCGGCAGAGTTACGAGTGAATTCGGTAATGGTTTGGACCGCCGCACTTGTACCTTATATTTCCTTTTTATTTTATTTTTATACAAGTGAGTGGGGTTTATTATGTAATATGGTAGCTAACGTTTTGAGCAGTGAATCCATTACTCCTGAGTATTTGAGGTGCTCCGTCACACACCGATCGCTGCGAGCTACTGTTTTGTTTATGAGTTTTAGGTACTTTCAGTTTCTAAATATTAGATATGTTGGTCACAGATAAAATTATATAATTCATGGAATGTTAATAATATCATCATCATCTTTTAAAGATTACTTTAAAAAATGTAATGATTTTAAATTAATCATCATAGATAAGTTCGGCAATAGGCTCGCCCCCTATTACATTGTGACCTAAAACATAACTGGCGAAATGTGGGTGTACTATATGTGCACCTCTGATTACCCCTTCGGGGAATACAGGCGTGATGTTATTTTATGTTAAGTTCGATAAAATTAAAATAATTACGTACATTTTATGGGTATTTAAATAATGTTGGAGTTCCGAGTTGAACCGCAACATTCATTGGAAGACTCTTTTCGAATTTATTAATATTATTAAAAACACGCATTCATTATATTATATTTCGATCGATAATTAATTTTATTCAATTCACTGACAAAGCTACGGGAATATCCGTTGGTACTCAGAAAATCTGACGAGGATTATAAAATATAATAATTGAATAATAAACATATCAACTTTATCTGTCAGGCGGAGTTTAAAGTTCATTTTAATGATGTGGTAGCGGACAAACAGGCGCCTGCTTTTGCAGTCAATGAAGGATCTTTAGTGGTTGGGGGTGGGTGGGGGTAGTTATAACTTCTTGAGGGGTTAGAAAGGTCGCCAATTCCTTAAAAGCAGCCACTGAGTCACGAAGGTGGATTCCTGAATTCCCAACAATTTTCATAATATTCATAAAATGTTACATTTAAAAGCGGAATCATATTCAATTCATTACACAGATTCATATTTGGTGGAGTGGTTGAATACCGTGATACGAAATCTATTATCATCATTGGCCTGCACGTCTATTACAGTCGATCTATGGTGATGTCCGTCGTGTATGATACGAAAATAGACAGCTCATAATTATTGATGGTCAAGTAATGATTTGACTTTACAATATGAGTCTTTTTACTATCCGTGGTCTTTGCTTATCCTTCAAGGAAATAGGTGTGACTTTAAGTTTAAATACGTATGTACTATCCCAATATCATTGAAATTGTGTAGCCCCCTGGTGTGCTCCATAACTAAAGCCCGGCCATGAGGTCAGAATAGGTAATAAGACTGTAGCATGCATTTTGAATGTGATGCCGTTCTTACTAGTTATACGCCGGCTCGGTCGTTAAGTGACGCATTAAGTGACATTAAGCACAGATGCGGCCGCCGCTACATCACACTAACTTATTAAAAGCCTTGATAATGTTTCAGCTTTTATATTAAACGCGGTGATATTGTCGTTACACGATAAACGTAATTTAAGAGTCATGTAACTCAACTGACGGCTATGTTTTTCGTGCAGACAGTGGTTAAGGGGATTGCGGGTTTAATCCCACGGAACAAAATATTAATACCTTTGTCCAATATTGCATAGTAATACACGTGTGTAGGTGTCGGTGTCTGCAAGATTCAAAGTCAATGAATGCATTCACGGTACAGAATATTAATTCCTAGTGTAGGACGATGTTTTTGTAAGACGCACAATGCATTGTATAGAAAGTTATAAATAGTTCCATATACGTACGAGCTATTTATAACTTATGTCTCGTTTAGTAACTTACGGGGAGGCCAGTTTGTCTCCGACCATGGCTGCGGCAAACTGCTTTGTATTTACCCAAGCAGCGGACAAAAGGTCAGCCATGCCTCACAGATTGCTTGTCGTGTGTCCTGGCTGGCATCACCGGCCACCAGGTGAGCAGCCCTCATTGATACTACACCCACGACACACACTGTAGCGAACGGTTAACAAACAACATTTTACTTACGTATACAACAATGACAGCGGACAATGTGTGGCTTTGTTTATGGAAAAATGTTTATTTGTAAATTATTCTAATTGACGTTACATTAAATTAGAAAGAAATCTGAAGCACAGAAAATATATGAAGAAACCCAAAGTTAAAAACGGAATCTCCTGTGAAGCTCCTGTGAAACCCAACACCACAGTGCGTGCTGCCCAGCCGAACACACCGGTGTACGTCTCCCGCCTGCACTACACCACTAAGGAGGAGGATATCGCTGAGTACGTGCGCCAAAAGACGAAGTACAGGCCGAGGGTGCAGTTACTGGAGTCGCGCCGTAATGTCAATTTCAAGGCATTCGTGGTGCGAGTACCGAACTGTTTCCTGCCCCTCGTCATGGAAGAAGACTTTTGGCCGCAGGGCGTGGTGTTCCGTCGCTTCCGCGGACCAGTACCACAGGAGAGCACGAAGACAAGTGCAAAGTGAAGTGCTATTAACATAGTTTTAAGTTTTTTTATTTACTAACACAATTTGTATTTAATTTATATATGTTAGTCTGTAAGGTATATATCTATGGGCCATTGAAGCCTGAAAATAAATGATATTATTATTATTATTATTATTATTTGTATCTCATCTTATTTACTCGGGCTATCAACCATGCGGAAGATACCCGGACTTTTAAAAGGCTTACGTGGGGACACAGGTCCAACACGCAGAGGCCCGTTGAGAACTTTAATCTAAAAGGGGATGGGACACCAGCTAGGGACACCACACAACTGCTCTATAACAGAACAGCCATGAAAAATCCCCAAAAGGTGCGGGACTATTGAGAAAAATGGATACTAAAATGATTTGGTCTATTGTGTTGGGATGTTTCGTGTAATGGTTATTTTTAGTTTATTCTGAATAACAACGGCGTCTGCCTTTAACCATATAACATGCAGTATATTAGCAGACGGTGACTCGCCACTCACTAGATGGGCCCCCTAAACAGTCGCCACTATAGGCAACAGGGAGCAACACCGATGTGAGTGGCTAGGGGTGTAGAGCGGTGCGGCCCCGGTTTCACCATCGCGCGTCTCGAAGACTCGGAGCGGGTTTCCCCGCTATTACGCCATTAGACACTTCCACCCCCGAGCATATAGCTCTGGCGACCCCTCTCTGACCAGCCAACTAAGGCAAGAAAGAGCTGAGAGTCCTGCGGGCGCTCTTCGGTTTCCACTCCAGCTACCCATATCGGGCAAACCGGAGATGAGTCCCTGACCGGCTCTCTGGGGTATCAGGCACGTTGTGTCGCCACTCACAAACAGCTCGCCACAAGCTGCCCTGCGGTTTGTGTGCTTTTAGTACAAGTCCTTGTGATATATTTTTTATTTCTATCACGAGGGTTGGTAAAGCTACTACTGTCCCCTCCGGTGTTACGTTATTCTCATGTTGAGGTAACGATGTGCCCAGAGGGTTTTATTATTATTATTATTATAATTTTCAGATACCTATTCAAAGTTTAATAACATTATTTACTAATTCATAAATTGCTAGCTGATAACCTAATTAATAGAAAACAAGAATAATTAAATTGTACCTAATTATTCACCAGATTATATCAAATAACGTGAGTTAGACCACTAATGCAGATTTGCGGCCATGTTGCGGCTTGGCAGTGAAACGCGCGCAAGCCTTCATTTGAATGATTTTATTAACGCATTATAATCTGAACAGCTTGATGAAATCATACTTTATTGGTTATCGGGTATAGATATAATCTTTTATAATATATTAAAAAAATATATAATCTCCTGTTGACGTAGCATTTTACTTCTCTATTACCGAGTAACTAAAACTGGAACGCTTATCTAAACCGACAGTGAATAAGTTGGATGTCCAGCATTAGATCAAGGTTATATTTAGTCTCAGTTGACTTCGTGTGTCTCATTTGAGGAGGTCAAGAGGAGCGTGTCTCCCTCCATTGCACGAACTTGTTTCAGTGGCCACTAATGGCGGATGACAAATGTTAAATTATTGTATTTCCTCCTCACGTCGGGTCGTGGATTTTCCTCTGGTGTTTCAGAAGGGAGCCGCGCCAGGGAAATCATATTATTACTGTTTTTGATAGCCGCGCTCTTGAACAGGAAGTATCGACATTATTTTATTTCCGGGAGACGAATACGATTTGTAGAGAAATGTGGAACATTTTTAAATTGGTTAGTATTTATGTGTTTAATCAATCGTGGTATTTTTATGCGCCGGCTACTAAATTGAAAAAATGAAACATGTCTCATCTCTTTCTGACATTAGTGATTCTACTTTGGTGAGAAAAGTATCGTGTTGCTCACATGCAACTGCCACACAGCGGTAATTAGAAAGGGCGTAAGTCTTCAGCAAGCTCTTGGAGTTTACAAAACCTATAGTAGGTAGGAATATACAAAGGTGTGCTAACACGAGCAATTAATTGCGCGTTTATTGACGGATTATTTTGGTTAAAAATGATGTCCCACCAAATGCAAAAATTGTATAGAAATTTCCAAGAATTGCCCAATTTTAGTTGCCAGTGTAAGTACCTACACCTTTATGATTAATTAACTCGATAGTATTGTAGGTCCGATGAATGGCCGAAAGTTAATAATAAAGTATATGTACATACACAATAGGTACAAATAAAAACCTACGGTTTGAATGTACACATAATAAAATATATTTTGGTTATGTAAGCAGTGGCCTCACAGAGATCTCCCCGAGGCTAGTTACTTAGCAACGTATATTTATCTAGGTAATTTAGCATGTTTAACGTTGTGTGCCTCACAAAGAATACTTTATTGACCGGATTTTGTTTTACTGTAATGTATACGAGAACGATATAAGGTAAATAATTTACGGAATCAATTACAGGCGATAACATAATTAGGTCACATCATTAATCTACATGACAATAATATTTATTTTTATTAAACATAACTCAACAGTGTTGTCCGATCAAATGAAACTAAGTTGTGATTAATTAAACAAAGGGTCAACTCAAGTGGGACAATTTCATAGATAATCTTAACTCACGTCCCGTACACTGAAACAACGACCACGGACAATCGCAGCGGTAGTACTGATCCCAGCACTATACATCGCTAGCTGTGCAGGCGACCCGATGTAGATGCTTCTTGTTTACTCGGAAATGGACTTTGTTACGGATAACTTTATTAGTGGGAAGTTTAGTTTTAATGGAGGGCAGTAGTCTAGTCGTGCATGCTTAAACATGTCCACTGTAATATAAACTGTATTACAGTTGGATAAGGTCGACAGGCAGTTAAACAAAATAACTATTCACTGGATTACTGAGCAATTTTGGGTACTTATACAAGTATGTGTGCGGTAATACTGCTTACCTTTAAGACGTAAGCCTTGATGATAACAATAAGTATCATATTAAGTAAATGCGGAGGTACGAAGTATCTCTTATATCTTACTTAAACTGTGAGTCGAATAGTAAAGTGGGGATAAGTCTGAGGCAAATAGAGGTCTTACCAGAGGAAATAATGGCTGCTTGTGTTTAGAGGATAGATGTTCAGGTAAAGAAGGGACTCCATCCAATAAAGTAGGGCAGATACCCAGTATTGATACCACAGTTTGACCTGGATTACACAGATATTAGAACATTTGTCATTATCACAAGACCACAACATGGCTTCCTGTGTGTATCGTTAAAGGTGAAACGAATGAAAGTCAACTCTCGATACCTACTTGGTAACCAAATGGATTTTCATTTTACATTATCATAGATATAGAGGTAGAACCTTAAATAAACATGACTACAATAATGTTGTGTTAAATAAAAAAAAACTAAATGATTTTTATCTTTCTTATCATTAGAATACTACTAAAATAGTTTCGTGGAATCCATTGGCACAAAAAAGCTATTTGTGTTCTATACTTCGCAAAAAAAACTCATAGTAGGTACCTGGTACACATGTCGTTCCGTTTTCAAATCAGTATATTTTCGAAGCTAGTGTGTTCACGTTCGTGTTCCAGCCTATTAGTTTTAAGCCTGAAACCAAACAGGGATTTTTGTTTGTCCCAACATCCTGCCAAAATACGTGGAATTATTTAATGAAAACCCGTATTTTCAAAAACTTGAGATTAAAATCGGTTGCCAAGCGCGAATGCTGAGCACGAGGTCCTGGGGTCGAGGCCCGGGTCGGGCAAAGTGTTAATTCTCAGTAGCAGCACGGAGTAAAAATTTGTGCACAACTGATGGAAATAGGCTCGGCATCTATTACATTGGGACCTAAAGAAACATAACAGGTGAAATGTGGGTGTACTGTAATTATGTGCACATCTGCCGACCCCTTCGGGGAATACAGGTGTGATGTATGAATGTAAAGAATTAGCTACATACATTATTTTTTTCGTTGTTTTGTTATTTTTCATCTTTAAGAAAACGTCGCTTCTGCCATACTAGGAATATCTCGTGTATCGTGGGTGCGTTTCACAAACATGAAATATCACATATACAAACATCCAGACTTGGGATAAACATCTGCAGATCGCAAAAAATTGTGTCCGTGCGGGAATCGAACCCGCAATCTTTAGCGCAGTAGTCCAATTGCTTAGTCACTGCGCCAATCCTGTCGTCGTTTTGTATTAGCATTTGGTTTTGAAGCGTTGATAACATTTTTGATAACATATTTAGTATAAATATTTACAAAACATACGCAACATTCACCGTTTTAAGTAACAGAACACTTTGCGAAACAAAAACAATAAGATAAATTCCCTAATACGTTACACAGGGAGATACATTAGGGTGCGTCCTCAGTAAGCCGTGGTCATCCCTCATAATCTCGGACAAGTCGTGCCGGAGCGGGTAAAGTGGCCCCGACCCAATTCGTGCACCCGCGACGACTTACCACCCACCAGACATCGGAGGAATTGGTGGAACAAAAGATCTGGTAACTAGTTAATGATGTTTGAGAAATAGATGCACAACGCAAGGAAGTGCTGAGTGTACACTTCTAATAAAGGTACAATTAATAATCTTTCATTTAAATCGAGTCAATAAATAATGATTTGCTAGTACATATATTTTCAACTTCGCAAATATATTATGTCTCTCTGACTATCCCTTTATGTAATCGTGGTGTCGCATTAAACAGCTCTTTGATACTAGTTTGTACATCAGACATATTATTATACCCTCCTTGACACTGGAATCGAAGTGGTTTACATGTTGGTATTTAGTTACGCAATATAATTACCTCAATCAATACAACTACACTAATACAATGCGTGTCAGGTGACTTCGTCTGAGAGCGGAGATGCGTCAACTAATGGCTTCCGATTACAATATGAATGGTGTTACACGCTGGGCCATACACGGCCACGCTTGTTGTGACACTGATCTTGGAGGTAATGATCACATTGTATTTGGTGTTAGGTACTGGTACTTTGGATAATACGCATGTCTGACGTCTGTAGTGTGGACGTTAGCTCGCTACTGTCCACGTTCAAAGTAAGTTAATGTTCATTGTAAATCCATTTAACCAATAATTAGTTGTAATACTGACCATGTTTTAGCTAAAAGGTTGATATTCTACAATTTATTCTAAAAGATAAAATAAAAAGGATTTTAAATAATAGATAGATTAATAAATAGAGGCTTACGAAATAAAATTATTACGTTCTTAAGTGTTAGGAAAAAATAAGTTCAAGTTAATCTCGCCTGGAAACGAATACCCGTCAGGCCCTCAATAGTCGTAATTATTACGACGTACACATAATTGTTCTTTTATTTAATAAATACATTATGTGAGTTGCAGTATTGAAATTAAACCGTTCTATGACTTAACACTGAACATAAAACATCAAGTATAATCGCATTAATTTAGATCAATGATCGCGCAGTGAAGGGGAAGCTCGCTAATCACATGCAATCATGACGTTCAATTATAATCTATAGATTTCCATTACCCTTATTACACACTAAATTGCACTTCTGTTCGAACCGCTTCAGGTGTGAGCTATACATTGAGTGGTGCTAACTAGAGAATCTCATCTACATCCAGTAATAGACAGCAATGTTCGGCACATAAATATTATAGAACGGTTGGAAGCCAACGAATAAGTCTACAGTGACCTATTTAACTTAGTTGACTCTTACAAGTTGGGCTGCAGAATTGGCGACCGTTCTCTACAATCTGATGTATTTTTATCTAGATTTATACGAGGGTTATTGAGGAAATATCAAATAGGATACTTTTTTATTCGAGTTTTAATTTAGCATTATTTATAATATTTGCTCTAGTCTTTAGTCGTTAGACTATCCGCCGCAGGTATATTTCGCAGGTCAAGCAAAATATGTAATCGTATCTACTTGCTCGTTAGGAAATTCTATGTAGACTGGAGGTACATAACCTAAATTGTCCTTCACACAGTGGGTTTACAGAACATATTTGATAATGCCTTGTGTTAGGATCCAGACGTAATCAAATTCCTAATTTAAAATAAGGTTAATGTTTAAATCGTCGCGAGTCCTTCGCAGCGTCTTCGGTGACGATCGCGGCGTTATATAAGGGTATGCTTGCTTACAACTCATGTGTCAAAACCGGGTTGAATAATTAAATTCCCCTATGTATTGTGGAGAGCTCTCCACTCCCACGCGCCGAGTGGGTTCGGTTCCGATTTAGACGCTACATGATTGATATAATTGATAGCTCTCGGGTTACGCAATTGTGTTTGATGTGAAGTTGTCTTTGTAATTATGTATTTACCACTGAGATCTAAGGACTAATAAATACAGTAATGTTCGGTACAATCAGTAGGTAATGTAATTATTAGAACACCTAATTGAAGTGTTGTGTCTAGCCTTGTAGCTGTCGAGTTAGATTTTAATGTATAACTATGCCGATTTCAAAACGAGTCTGTATTTTCTTGCCTTAAATAACATTAAAACACCAAAAACTGATTGGGATTGGTTGCCGATAATACAACCTTACCGTCTGTCATGATGTAGGGGTGCATGGATAAACATCCGCTTATCCCTGTAACGGAAAATGCGCCAGGATATTACAGAAACAGACCTGACAGTGTCTAGATAAAAAGTAAAAGATATGAATAGCACAAAAGCAAATGACAGCAAAATAAAAAACTTGAAACTAATCTTAATCGAATCAGTGGAAAACATCGAGCTACTAAAGTGTGGAGGTGTAATAAACTTGTCTGCAGGCACCGCGCTAACTTTCTAGTGTAGACGAACCTCTGTTCAGTGTTGTGCACTGCACCCCTTACTACTCGGAGCTTTAAGAAACAGACACGTTCTATAACGTTAGGTTATAGAACGTGTCCACACGCTACGTTTTATAGATCTATAGCATTTGTTAGCGTACTTAGTTAACGAGCAAATATACATGATGCTATTCAATACGATGTTTGTTGCAAACTGATATTATATTTAAGTATGCCGCACTTTTCATGATATGTCTATAAAGTATAGAATTAGGTGTTTATATAAAATATGAATAATATTTTAGAACCTATGCAACACAAGCTAGGCTTCTTTTCTTCGTTTAGTTATTTTGTTTCGTAATGCGAATAACTTTACGACGTTAATGCTCGTGATAAATAATCAGTAAATTAAGTAAAAAAAATCACATAATTCCCTACATATCATAAATTATTATAGCTAAGAACTGTCTCGATAATATACATATTTTAAACAAAAATCCCGCACATAATCAGTCTATTCATTTAGGAGATAATATGCCTCAGACAGATAGACAGACACGTCAAACGTATAGTACCTCTCTTTTTCGTCGGGGGTTAAAACACATCAAAATAGTTACTTATTTTGATGTTTATAGTATTTATAAGAGCGATCAATAGTGCAAATATTATCCGTTGCTTAATAAGTTATTTTCGTGTGAATCACAATTGAAAGCAAAAATAACAAAGTCGTGTTTATGACGAGCGGTTGGGTTAAAGTTCGTCTTTAAAATGTCACCGAAATTACCCTCAATTTTATTGTTGTTTATGAAAAGGACAAATGTATCTTTAGAAGGCGACCGTAGAGGGAGCACGTGTAACTACATAAGTCTTAAAGCATAAGTTTATTACAATTAGTAGGGAGTTCTAGACACTACTCGTAGATGGGCAGTAAGTTTATCCAAACAAAAACACTTAGAAGTATACTTTATGAGCTGGATTTTGCCAGCCCAAGACTTTTAAACTTGGTATAGGGATTTTATTAATAAAACTTTGTATAACACGAGTAAGTGAATAAATAAAGTTATTATGCTTATGCATTTAACTAGTTATTGTGACGTCGTGTCTTTAGCAATATTTACTGACGACGCGACACTGCCTGAAATCCAGAGGTGAGCATAACATTTTTTCATCAGCACCAGCCTATCTCAGTCCACTGCTGGACATGGGCCTCTCCTACGGCACGTCACTGAGCTCGATCTTCATTTATTCTTATGAGAGATTTATTAACCATGATAGATTTGATATTTTTAAAAGTCACGTACGTGCTTACTTACTACTATATATAAATATGTTATTATCTTTTTACGGCCCACTGTTCTCTCGGTCGATTTTCATACAGTCATGCTATTCTAAAGCCATCACTTACGAACTCACTTCTAAATCCGTGGTGAGTTCGACACTAGCCTTCGATGAACAATGTAGAGATTACCTATCAATGCTACCAAAACAGCCCGAGAAATAAGACACAAATAATTTTGTAGTCTTATTTGAAGTTAGTAGGCTTTATAACTTCTTTCTGGAAGAAATAAAAATGTTTACATAAAGCTTTCTCGGTAGGTATATGACTTTGTTCTTAATATTTAATCTAGTATATAATTGATCGAAGACGTGGTTACGTGCAGGATGACGTAGTATTTCAGAATAGCATAACAGGTCATTTTTAAATCTTTACATTAATTACCGTTACCTTCCGTAATCTTCTTTGAAATAACCCATCTCCTACTTGAAGCAGTTCCTTGGAAGCCTATCCCTGCTAAGCCGCCTCCACTCGCGCAGCACTCCTACATCCTCGGGACTCCGCTCACTAAGCTCTGTTACTTTAATTTCCGTTCTTTCATACAATTTGCCTGCTCTTTGAGACACGACTACAAGCAGAGACTCCCTCAATATTAAGGGCAGCCTTTTTCACTGTACCTACTTTGTTGTTCACCAGTTTTGATGAACAATAATTTGACGTGTAACATATACCCATCTACCTAATTTGGTTTTGTTCAAGCTTTAGTACGGTGTCGGTAATTTACGAAGTTCTAGATTGTGTTGTAATTGAATTTGGATATAGATGGTTATAAATCACTGACTAAAATTGTTCATTGTAATTGTGTGCATAAAAGTAAAACATTCAATTTATAAAAAAAAACGCATTAAGAATTAAATCCTGGGTTACTTAATTGAATAGCGAAATTATTAGAATAAAGATTTCGATCAGTCATATATTTAGATTTGATAATTATTATAAAGTACACATAATAGTTTTATTGTATTTATACCTAACAATAACAGATAGTCAGGCACAAAAAGCACGCTACAACAAAACTATCAAGCACACAAATCTAAACCATAATTGAAAAGATAATTCAGGGGATCAGATCCAGGGCCGGCGCGGCACTCGACTGGAATGGGATGGGTTTGTTCCCGGCAGCGGACAATGGGTGTCAGCCGCAGACAGGGCACCGCCGCGCACGACACTGTGTCGCGACACAGACACCGTGTGTCGATCATAAAGATGCTACGATCAAACTCATTTGTTATATTATGAATTCATTTGTTTAATTGACAGCTTGAGCTTGAGCGGACCGGCAGGATTGCAGCGTCAACATCTTAATATATGATTGTTTTTAGCCAATAAACAGTTTTACTGCGTATCAGTGTCCAGTCTCTAACTATAAACAATGTTAGTATGAATACGGTTCGAAGGCAGGAATATAAAATCATAAATATACCGATGCAAAATAATTAAGTAAATAAATACCTGATTAACATAACACATTTTCATTACAAGTATGATTACATTTGCGTCCTCACGGCCAAACAACAAAAATCATAGATATTTACTGCTAAAATTGAAAATTAAATAAACTGTTTACACCTCGTAAAATAAATATCAACAACACGAGTAAATAATGGTTACACACCAAAACTAGCAAACTGGAACATATTTCGTCCAGTAAATTATGTTCAGGTTCGCATGAATCATAGCGGCCCTTGCAGTTACCCCTACCACGGCTAAACGATTGGCTTTCCTCGTGAGTTATCGCTCCCCACTCCCGTTAATCGCTCGCATGATTGATGATCGCTGGCGCCGGCGAATTGTTAAATAGCCATTTTAGCTAAATACGGGAAGATGGCGACCGGGTGGCGATTTCAATTAGATACGACTGTGTGATTACCTAGTAGGGGATATCGGAGATATGGATGGTCTATTAGGGGGCTCAGCTTGAATTTAAACTTATTTAAAAAAATAAAATATGTTTGTATTTTAGTAAACTGTTTGTGCCTATTCTTTATATTTATAATAATAAGTAGTGGTTTGAATTTTCTCAATATCTCAATTTATACAGAATCTGCCCACGTGCCCGTGCACGTGCGTCATGGATAGTAACAGCTTTTTATGTTTTTTTAAAAAAAAACGTCGCCCCACACTAGCAATTTCTCCTGTGTCGTGGGTGCGTTTCACAAACATGAAATATCACAGACACAAACACCCAGACTCGGGACAAACATCTGTGGTTCGCACAAAGTATTTGCCTCTTGCGGGAATCGAACCCGCAACCCTTAGCGCAGCAGTCCAATCACTTAGCCACTGCGCTAATCAGGTCGTCATTTATTTATTTACTTTAATGTTTCATGTGAAAACATATAAGTCAATGTTTTCTTACGATATCAGCTTTGATATTGTGCATCATGACACTGTGTTGTATGACAATAATATTACATTTCTGAAACAAAAAAACTGATACTAAAATATTTACTTAAACATTCACGAATTCACCTCATTTTAGAAGGAAATTTATTTATTTACTGAATTATGCAAAGCATTGAAGCTTTTATACGGTAATTGAAAACGAATTGCTTATTTAGCATCTGTATATAGAAATATTCTATTTATAGACGTTTTACGAGATAATCTGACTAGTCTCCACCGGCTCACTACAAGCTGTTTGGAACAAAGTTATTTAACGATGTAATAAAACAACGCTATCCGTCCGTGCGAAGTGTTAGTGCCCAATACAAGTGATTGGGTGAGGATTAAACTGCTTCTAACAGCGAATACTGGCTCACAATTAGACGGCTATAATTTACGAGAAGCATTATCTTGCAATATTTTCCTATTCTGGCAACATTCCTAAACACTCCTCCCAACAATATCGAGCCGAGGTTCACAACTGGAACGCTTCCCGTATTCATGAACAAACGGTTTCTTTGAAATCCTCTATAAAATAACTAAGTTGTGCCGATTAAGAAGTTAGAGACTTGTATAATATCAGACAGTCGGTCGTGTAGCAGCGCGGGGCACGGGCGGCGCCCACTCGATTCTTCCATACAGAGCACAACTTCGCAGATAGAACAATAGATCCGAAAGTTCCGTCGACGAGGAATTTCCAAAGCTTAATCAAGTTAAACCGGGCGTTGTTAAAAATGTTTCAATTAGTCTACTAATTAACAAGTATGCGAAAACTGAGACGTTCTTTGAAGTCCAAGAATTATGGGATGACGTTGACTACAAAGGGGGCTCGAGAACCGCCCAAGGAGTTCATTCAAGTTGAAGGTAATGGGATTGATAGTGAGGCTCAGTAAGTACAGGTCGGCCGCGTATTGTACTGTTTAGTCGAATGGCTCGTTCACGTTCATCGAAGCGAAACGATTGTGTGGCGCTACTACATTATTTTAATAAGTTCTGTTTGGTATTTCAATTCTGCGAGGTTCGTGTGGTTCGTTTGATACATCAAGTCTGTTTGTTTATTAGTTTTACAAAATAGTTATAACATAAGCAACTTAACCTTCTAAAACATTAATATTATTGACAACGTTTCTTAATTATGTGGTTTATTACTTTTTCACCACCGTATCTTCAAATTTAGTTCAAGTAGTGTATATTTTTATAGCACCCACATAAACTTGGCAGATCCTGCTAGCTCCATGTGTCCCCGAAGTTGACGCCGATGACCGTAAATGTTGTGATGTGGAACAATTGGTAATTTTCAATAACTCTCCTCAAAGTTATGAGCATGTTACGGGTATGCTCGTGTACGCAAACAACTACTTCACGCTTGGCCTGATTCCTTTCCGTAAACGTCTGTAACTTATAAACTAGTTGGCCTAAATGCTGCCTAAAAAACATCCAACATGTTTACGCCGGAGCCCCTCATGCGCCAATAAGTCAAAAACTTTTTTGTTATTTCGGCGGCGCGGGGCCGGGGTGTCGAAATCGGCACATTTGCTAAAGTGTTCCACTAACTTTCTCCATATGAACTCGAGTGTAGTCGAGTTAACTTTTTATAACCCGCGCTTTTGTATTCCCAGATTTGACAACTTCTACTTCGACCCTCCGCTATATTTTAGGGCCGCGTTCTCTGTCCTCACTGTATGCATCTTTAGTGATTTATTTCAATCATCCATCCTTTGTGTTATGCTCGTATTTTATGTGGTCCCTTTCTTTCAGTTAATATTAAATCTATATAATTAAAATCAGTAACTGCCGAAAAATGCAAAAAAGGCGGTTTTATACAATTTGAAATACTATTCCTTACGACCAAAGATAAATTCGGACATGATGTTAAACAAAGTGTACATCGCCAATGAAAACGATTACTTGCAAATTGTACTATATTCAAGTTAAGAAGTATGGAGCACCGGGCGTCATTTTCTTCATTACAATTTACGTTATAACTTTGGAAGGAAAATTAGCTGAGTTATGTTCCGAAATTCCTTCCGATTTATTGCTAAACAATCAAAGCAGTTGCCTACGCAGCGAGCGCGCGCCGGAGAGAGTTTCACAAAATTTTCCACTTCTTACTAAACTCCAGTAAACTTTACAAAAGACAGACGTTAATGAACCCCGTACTTGTTAATTTTTCGTTTAACTTTGAATTTGTGTGGCTTCTAATCGATGAGTTGATGAAAATTGAATGTTTCGCCCGCTGACAGTGGTCGGGCCGAGAGTAACTCTTTATTGAATTTAAATAACAATAAAGCGGAGAGCACTTAGCAAACAAACAAGTTGGTCTATTAGGGACAATTTAAGCAGTTTGTGAATGTAAGCCCGTGACGTCTCGGATGTGAGTCGTGTACAGGAAGGCTACGTCGCCGGGAGCCAGCACTAAATACACGCCACGTTTGTAGCCGGCTCAGCTATGTGAATAGTTACGGACAATGTAGTTAAGGTTGAATTAGTAATCCTTTTTAGTATACATTGTTATGTATAGGTGTGTCTTATATTTTGATATAAATGTTCAAGTTACAGTGGTTCTAAAGCATACCTTTAAGTACACCATAACGGACTGCTAAAACTGATTGCCTGATAAGAGCAGCAGTTTTAGAAGAGAAGCAGTTTTTCTAAAAATGGTTTTGCTCCTTGTTTTTAATACTTTCTACATGTTGTAAAGAGGCAGTATCGTCATTATCAATAGCAAAACTTGTACCTACTGTTATTTTATACTTGTGTACAACAATAAGACAAATTCTTTGAACTTGGTCAATAAGTCAGAAGTTGACAACATTAGGAGCTGATCTTCAAGTGACGTCAATTACTGACGCGACATCAATTCTTTGTTCCATGTTTCAACCTCATTTGTCTTCACGTTACCGTCGACTTTATACTCGGGCTGCCAGTCCTTGGAATTTGAATTAGGTTTTGTTTGTTGTTTGTCTCTTAAAGTTTTTGTGTGTTGTTATTTAGTGAAGTGGTCTAGCAGTAGTTTGGGGCGGTGACGGAAATTCCGCTAGGGAAGTTTGGCGTTGGTTTTATGACGTGTTATTTAGTCAAATCCACTAAACCGTCATTATATAGGCAAAGACAAACACTTTTATAAATAATAACCCTAATTAATATTTCCTAAACCTTAAAGACAAGTCAGTCTTGTTGCGAATAATTAAGGGAACACTGGAAAGTTAGTAAGCTGGGGGCAACTAATAAAGTATTTTATGTACTCTTGAGTATCCGTTGTAGAGTATTACTACTGAGGGACAACTATTTTTAGAAACAATAATAAATTAACTTATGTTGTTATCACATCTAGCGATGAATATATTTTGTTAATATTATCTTATGCCACGAACATCAAACATAGAACTCTAAGTAACGCTAGCGCGTAATCCTAACCCCTCTCTTTACCTTCGCCACTAAATAGTGACATAAAGACAGTGATCTAATCACGTACGAGTACATCGAGCGTTGTGTAACACGGAGCTTTGTTCACCAGATTGCGCAGCGTACGTATCGCATCTTAAACTCTCTTAATAAACGTAAATCCAGTACAAAGTGAACTGTATTTCGACTGTGGCTCACCGAAGATTTGTAACAGGCTACAGATATAAATCCACCGAATTGCGAGGTCGGGATCCGCCCTGCCACGCCCACGGAACACTGACGATTTAACATGGCACCCTAATATTACAACAGACGTTTGCAGTTACTCAGACCTTAAAAAGTTTAAAGTTATTTTACCACGAAGTAGGACGCAAGTGTAATAGACTATCAGCTTATCTCGAGTTGTGAGCTGAGGAGGAAGGACCAAAAGTAAATGGGTTACTTACTCTTGTCTTGGCACGGGCGCGGCGCATAGTGTATGGCATCGAGCCGCGCTCTGTTAACTTATCTGTCCTTCATCTCATAAATGCTATTACGGCTAATTGCCAATTTCAGATACCCGACTTTGCTAATATGGTACGTCATAGCATTGTCAGATTTTTTTATGGTAAAAGCTATGACAGTAAAATATTATCCTTTAGCGAAAATAATTATGCTGACCCAGTAATTCTTAAATCTGTAGGAATTGTCTTAGGCGATTGTTGCCTTTCGTACTCGCATTATATTAACTGTACTCAACCTTTCCCCTTTCAGAATTTTCACTGACCTAATCCTAATGAATGTAATCACATCGCAATTAAGTAATTTGCGTATATTTTTACATTTCCCTTATAATTTCCCGTAATACCGAAATTAAAAAAAATGCCTTAATATAATTAAAATGTCGGAGGTATCGCGCAGGGCAGGTAGCTAATACGACATAGGAATGATTAATTTGTGTCGGGCACGTGTTGCAAGCAGGCTTACCCCCGCTCCCCTGCCCTCTGCCCCCTAGCCACCGTTGCCTCGCCCCTCCCTGATGTATGAACCTCACGTGGACAGCCTACACTAGCCAAATTAGCGAGTATTTGTTAAATTTACTAAGTACTAGGAACAAGATTAAAGATCTCCTGTTTTAGAATCTTGTTCCTAGTACTTAGGGTTAATTATACTCGCACCTCGTCCTCGAGATAAGTATCCTGGAATAAATATATTATTATACACAACATGTAGTAACGCATATTAGTTACCGTTCTTGCACTATAGTTGAGAGAAAATATTAAAATAAAATAAAAGTTCGTGTTATGATCACCCCTACTTAACCGGTCAGCCATCTTGAATCGTCATTCGCATTTTAGTGCTCGACCGTTCTACACGTTCACCATATTTTAATTATTTTTTTTTTTTTTACGAATCTCATTAAAATGCCGAAACGTAAACATAGTAAAGACCTGGATTACATAAGTGATCAAATCAAAAAGTTAAAAAAGAAATTAAAACGTGCACGTAAACAGTTCTCGACAGACAGTGATAGCTCAGATGGTAAGTACCCACCTATTACTATACGTCTATTATAAGTTTAAAACACTGATTACATTGTCATGCTAATCTACAAAGAAAAAATGCAATCGAGCGGATCACCGGACCGCCTCACTGCACAAAAATAGTTTTCTACCTACCCACAATATATACAATAGAATACCCACATATACAAAGTAAACACGACTAAGTTTAAATGCATTCGAGCTGATCATCGGACTGTCTCACCGCATTGTAACATGTCGTAACTACCCACAACAAAGAAATCATTATTTCTTTTTTATAATAAGCGTAATGCAACTCGAGCTGATCTATGGACTGTCTCATCGCATTGTAACATGTCGTAACTACCCACAACAAAGAAATCATTATTTCTTTTTTATAATAAGCGTAATGCAACTCGAGCTGATCATCGGACTGTCTCATCGCATTGTAACATGTCGTAACTACCCACAACAAAGAAATCATTATTTCTTTTTTATAATAAGCGTAATGCAACTCGAGCTGATCATCGGACTGTCTCACCGCATTGTAACATGTCGTAACTACCCACAACAAAGAAATCATTATTTCTTTTTTATAATAAGCGTAATGCAACTCGAGCTGATCTATGGACTGTCTCATCGCATTTAAGCTTTAAATATAACAAAAGAATGTTACCGGACTGCTCTTTGGACTGTTCCACTACATTCGACAAACAAATAAATATAATTCCCACCAAGAAAACTTGGTACAATTAAAAATCCATTTTTACAACATGGTCTGGCCTTTAAGTGACCTGACTAGTCCAGAACAAATCTCTAGTGAGAATATAATTAAAGAGTGCGAGAACATACAACTAGACAAAGACATCCTGGAGCTTCTTGGGGATGACCCTTCTAGTTCTGTTCAATATGGCGAAGAAATTCACAAAGAATTGGTGACCCGGTTGCAACACATTACAACGAACGGGCTTACAAAAGACACAGAAACTTCTAACTGCTGCTATCTCTTGCATAGCATCAGCCACGTCACACTTATTAGAGCCACAAAATCAAAACAAAGAGTTGCTAAAGCAACTAATGGACGCGAACAAACTTCTATGTGACATTCAACACTCTGACTCGGTAACTAGAAGAATGTTCAGCACGTCAGTACTTAAAAAAGATGTGAAATCCTAAATCCATAATTCTAAAATCGACAAATATCTTTTTGGCGAGAATCTAGCAGATATCCTTAAAGCAGCTAAAGCGGTGTCTAAATCTAGCGCCGAAATAAAAAGTGTTCCTATCAGAAAGGACAAACGACTTCAACCATCAACATTTAAAGCGGGCCATTTAAACGTGAAAGGGCAGGTGGCTCCAACCCGGAGGCCACCTGCGACAACGAGGAGGACCCATCATCCTGCCTCCAACCAGAATCGGCACGCCGGATCATCCAAGACATCATCGCAACCACAGAAGACGATCAACCATCGACGTTAGAAGAGGTAAATTACGCAGGACGCTTATCCAAATTTTATAACCAATGGTCACGTATCACGAATGATAAGACCATCTTGTCCTGGATTCGTGGGTACAGAATTACATTTAGTAGTACTGTACAACAGCGCTCTATCCCTAAGCCTCCTGCTCTTTCATTCAAAGAATTTACTCAATTTGACGAAGCTATTTCAGTACTTCGTAATAACGGAGCCATTTCTACATGTGAACCTTGTCAAGGTCAATTCGTGTCCAGTATATTTTTAAGACCAAAGCCAAATGGCAAGGCGCGTTTAATATTAAACTTAAAAACCCTAAACAAACATATTGAAACCTGCCATTTTAAATTAGAAGACATACGCACAGTCCCTAAAAATAATGAAACCCATAGTAAAATTACTGCGTTCAGCGGGTTACCTATCATCAATATATTTGGATGATTTATGTTTAGTATCTAACACCTATGAAGGCTGCTGGGATAATGTAGAAACAACTAAAAAAAAAAAAAAAAAAAAAAAAAAACCTCCTTAGCAGTTTAGGTTTTATGATAAATCTGGACAAAAGCGTCTTGTCTCCTTCAACAAGATGTAAATATCTTGGCTATGTTATTGACACTAAAGAATTTAATATCAACTTCCCTCGGATAAAAGAAACCGAATAATTAGTGAAACCAAAAAGATCATGAAACTTCACAAATGTAAAATTAGGTATTTTGCACAATTTGTTGGCCTTCTGGTGTCTGCTTGTCCCGCTGTAGAATACGGCTGGCTATACACGAAACAATTAGAGCGATGTAAATACTTAAATCTACAGGGTGATAACGACTACGACAAAGTCATGACAATCCCCTCCTCATTACACGAGGATTTAAAATGGTGGTTACACGCCATCCCTTACTCCGTAAAACATATAAGAGACGACAGTCATGTGCTAGAAATTTTTTCTGACGCCTCAACAACGGGGTGGGGGGCTGCCTGCGGTGCAGACACTGCTAGTGGTCCATGGTCTAATGAGGAACGTAAATGTCACATTAATCAGTTAGAACTTCTAGCCGCGTTTTTAGCACTCAAGATATTTGCTAAAGAATATACAGACTGCAAAATATTGATGCGCATAGACAATTCCACAGCGATTAGCTACATTAATCGCATGGGAGGCATTCAATTCCCTCATTTAACGGAAATAACGAGATGTATCTGGCAGTGGTGTGAGAAACGAAGAATTTTCATAGTTGCGTCCTATATTAAATCCAGCGATAATGACGTGGCAGATGGGGAGTCCCGTCGGTGCCACCCAGATATCGAGTGGGAACTAAAAGACTCAGCTTTTATAATATTAACAGAAAAATTTGGTTTACCCCAAATTGATTTATTTTCAAGTCGCATAAACAAAAAATGCGACATATATGTATCATGGAAAAAGGACCCGGACGCATTAACTATTGACGCTTTTACCATGCATTGGACAACTTTTTTCTTCTACGCATTCCCTCCATTTTCTATTATCTTAAAAACATAACGGACTCCGTAAAATAATAACGGACAGAGTTAAAGGTATTATTGTAGTCCCCATGTGGCCAACACAGCCCTGGTACCCAGTCTTCAGACGCCTCTTAATATCAGAATTAGTCATATTCCAACCTAACGAAAATGTGATAATCTCTCATTCCGGCAAAGGGTCGATTCACAAGAACCTTACTCTGGCTGCCGGAGTTTTGTGCGGAAGGCATTGCTGAGGCGAAGTGTGCCGCCATCGTCAATAGAAATTATGTTGGCATCACTCAGTAACAACTCCATCAAGCAATACGACGTTTGTCTAAAACGTTGGCACAACTTTTGTCTTCAAAACAAGTGTGACATTTTTGAGACCTCCATTCCAACAATCATATATTTCCTAACACAACTTTTTAACTCTGGTGCTCAATTCGGCACCTTAAACACTTACAGGGGTGCTCTGTCTCTCATAATGGGTTTACATATCTCCACAGAGGACAGAATCAAAAGATTCTTCAAGGGAGTTTTTAGGCTTAGACCACCCACACCAAAATACGATGTTACGTGGGACACGTCCAAAGTATTAGATGTCCTAAGTGAATGGTATCCTAACGATGAACTGGCTTTACAGAATCTTACCAAAAAGTGTGTTACATTGCTAGCTCTGGCAACATCGCAGAGAGTCCAAACCCTCCAGAAAATTCTTATTAGCAACATACAAGTTCAAACATCACAAATTTACATTAAAATTCCAGATTTAATTAAGACTTCCAAAGCCGGCAATAGTCAACCTATACTTTCCATACCATTCTTTAGTGATAAACCAAACATATGCCCTGCTACCACCTTGTTATGCTATATTAGGCAAACCACCTCACTTCGCCAAGAAGAAAACCTATTTGTAGCCTTTAAAAAGCCTTATAAAACAGTTACCACTCAAACTATCAGTCGCTGGATCAAAAACACCCTAAAAGATTGTGGAATAGATGTTTCCATGTTCTCAGCACACAGCACCCGGCATGCCTCCACATCTAGGGCTTACCAAAAGGGGGTCAATATTGACACCATTCGAAAGACCGCGGGATGGACTGGTACCTCCACGACTTTTGGCAAATTCTATCATAGAATAATAAGAAACGCTGACGATCAAACACATACATTCGCCAGAGCAGTATTTAATTTAAATTAATTAATATCTAACTATGCTAAATTAATTCATTAATAAGTAACATTGCTTTGTTACGTACTCAATCGAGTACGTATAATGTGATTTTCTACTGATTATATATCAAATTATAATTAAGAGAGAAGTCCATTGTGGTGTTAATGCTAATTCCCCAAATAAAAATTCATTTGATTATAAAAAAAAAAAAAAAAAAAAAAAATGCATATATTTTTTATTACAATAGACAGTTTCAGTGAAATTCCTGAAACATACTCTCAACCTCTACATGTTGTGTATAATAATATATTTATTCCAGGATACTTATCTCGAGGACGAGGTGCGAGTATAATTAGTGATTAAACGAACTTACCAAGTGAAGTTCTATCATAATTATACGAAGCACCTCGTCCGAAGAGATAAGTATCACCCTCCCAAATCCCACCCCTATCGAAGGTCAGGAATATCACTTCAACCTACATAAACTCTAAACTAAATGACGATTCAAGATGGCTGACCGGTTAAGTAGGGGTGATCATAACACGAACTTTTATTTTATTTTAATATTTTCTCTCAACTATAGTGCAAGAACGGTAACTAATATGCGTTACTACATGTTGTGTATAATAATATATTTATTCCAGGATACTTATCTCTTCGGACGAGGTGCTTCGTATAATTATGATAGAACTTCACTTGGTAAGTTCGTTTAATCACTAAGTATGTAGTAATAATTATTATCACTAGTGGAAACCAGGTATCGTCAGATGGATGACGTGTACCTCTCGCCACGCTTTGTTCTTCTTCGTATCAAAGGGCAATATTTTTTGTCATCCATTCATTCAACATATTTTAAATTCCTTGTGACATTACCATGCATAGGTACTCACTCGCCCATACTTGAAACGAGTATCCACACTCCTAATATCCACCGTACCAATTGGGTCATCATACCCGTCGTCTTTCTACCTGTTATCTAAGCTAATCACTACGCTTCACTCAATCTATCCATCGTCGCCTTCGTACCCCAACTTGTTTCTCAATCCACCGCCACATCATCTCTCAATATCTAGTCTCCTAAAACTATATAGTATTCTGAGCTAAAGTCTAAAGCACCAGCGACATTGAAGCGGACGTGTCAAGAGCAAGTGTGACGTCACACGTATAAATCACGTGCTGAGCGCCTGAAATCGGTGCTGTTACCGTGTTAGCAAGAATATAAATCGATCTATCAACACAGTCCTCCTTGCAGGCGGAGGAGGTAGTGTATGACCTGCGAGGCTTGTTCAGAGTAGTGACTTAGCTAGCCGCGGGGAAGACTGGCTTCTTGCCGGCTGTAACCGCGAGGATGTTTCTTTTGCTATTGTGTAAGGGGAGGCGGCTTGGCACTGGGCCTAAGGTTTTTGGATAGGAAAAAGTAAGAGGTAGCCATCAGAACTTTATTGACGTAGTACATTGGGAGAGGCCTATGTGTCAGCAGTGGACTGCAACGGGCTGATGATGATAATAATGAATCCTACCTATGTCTATCATAGAGCCTACTTTGTATAAAAAGTAAATGAAAGCAATTGTAAGTCTTCGAGGATTTAGCTCAACTGCATAATGACTTGCGTATTACTAGGGCAATTGAATAATTATAGGGCAAAGATCAGCATTATACCAGTATTCCCAGTTATAGCAATACCAACATACCGTGATCGCCAATCTGTTTACTATGCGTCGTTATGGCGATATTAACTGTCGACTAACCGTTGTATGTATAAGGAGGTCCTTTAACAGCCGCCGTTAACACTACCGGTCTATAAGGAGGTTGAGTTAAGGAGCTTTGCGAGTAGATATGACAACAAAGCTGTTTAGTAACGACACTATAAACTGAAACCGAGAGTTGACAAATTAAAGCCTCGGTTTATGAAATTGGTTTAAGTAGACGTTCTGAAATTACAGTCTGTTTACTCGCACAAGTTTATGGCTTCAAAACTTTGCACAGAAATATATGCATTAATAAGACACCTCTGACTGCCAATTTCAAAGCATTGTGAATCAGCCTAGAGTGAGTTAGCCAACAGAAGCAATCTTTGCACAGTACATACAGTATCAACAACACTAATTTCGACGCAAAGACGTAAACATATATATATATCAATATCATGATAATCTTTAACTTAACATTTTGTGAACATTATCTACCACCCATGCATTTACATAATATAAACATGAACTATAGTGTAGTTATGAATATATTAAGTCTTACTTACCAGTGTAGATATAGGAGTGTGAACAAGCCATTTTCCCGCAGATAGCGCTTTCGACAAGAGTCAACACCAGTCCAAGTTTTACGAGCATTGCGACATCACACAACTTGCTGTAATGGCGGGACGGAGCTCTAAAGCGAGGGTTTAGTGCCGCTCCATGACGACTCAGATAGTTTAATTTAAAAAATAATCATAATTTGAGTACAGTATATGTTATAGGCGGAAATGATCAGTGTTTTTGTCATTTTAGTATTACCACCCACTGCGATTTGTGTTTATTCATTTCTTTTACAATTACTATAGTTAAGCTAATATTCTATGAATCTACTATTTTTTATGTATATAAATATTGAGTATTCATAGTTGCATATTGTCATTTCGACTGCTTTTCTGGCAGTAGCAATAGGTGTTCCGCACTTGACCACACAGCTTCTTCCTCTTCTTATAGTATGGTTGATGAACAACCTGCTGTCAGAGTTTAAATAACCTGTAGGCTTTTGACATGGCTTTACACGCCGTTGAAAGATCTCTCAGTTGTGCCGGTTTACTCATGATGTTTTCCTTCATCGTTTTTAGCAACTGATAATGAGTTTCTACTATACGGATGAATTCGAAAAGACATTGGTGCGTGCCGGGGTTAAAAAATGGCGACCTTAAACTTGGTAGTTCAACTGTCATACCACTCGGCTATTAGCTTATGCTAGTTTAATTTTCTAACAGATAGAGGCCACTATATATCTAAAGTGGTAATCAAACACAAACGCCCATTATGAGTACGTAATAATATCATTCAGCGTAAATTCGATCGTGAGTCGTCAGCCTAAGGGGGGCACACTGTAACAAATGCCGCTCGTACAATGGCACGTAATTATTGTAATGTGGCCGACACTGACGGGCATGTCGGGCATACGTCATATAACGCGCTCGCTCGCGCGGAAAATTGAGCATCGATTCTATTGTCAGGTTATGGAAGCTGTCATTTAAATTTATTTTTGTAATCTGAGTTAGGATTGGCCGATGTTATTGTTTCGTTAAAATGTATGGCGGTTGTAATATTTTCAATAGTTGTACATTTTTTATTAGAGTAGAGATAAGTGTAGTTAAGATTTTGGAATGATGAACGGAAGCTTTTGTTGCAATATTTCATGATTCATGATTGCATTAATATTGCACAGGAATTTACTGTTACTAATATAACAGTTTACATAAGTTTCCCCTGCCCATTTAGGTTTACTTAGTATATAATATATAACTAACATAATATGAATAATACTAGATAAGTATTTAAACGCTTAACAACTATTAAAATTAGTACAATATTAGACAAACAAGTCCTAGTATCACGCTTTTCATATAATTCTTATAAATTAAAGCGACAATTTCATGCCTACCCACTAGTGTTTAGACGTTCTGAGAAAAATCTGTGTAACGAGGTCTGAGTATAAATAAGTTAGTCAATCAATACGAAGCCAATCCTCTCCCGAGGACTTGAGAGCATGCCATTAATGAAACATTAGTTTTTGCCCGACGCTTCACGGTTAATGATTTTTTGTCCCTACGTAATGATTTTTGCGACGGACCCGGGACTAATGATATTTAGTCCGGCAGCCTGGTCAGCACAGATAACTGAACAAGAACTCCATTAATCATTGCTGATGCCGCGCCGACACCAGCTCCCGCTTGTTTTGCGCAGCTCCCCAGAAAAAGGATCTATTGGGAATTCTCGGTATTCAGCTTTTCTACCTTTCATAATAAAGAATCTCGGTTGAGAAAATTTTAAGTCCTCTTTTGATGTTGCCGAAGTTACGATCCACTCTTTGACTTACGAAAGTACGCCCAAGAAACTAGGTTAATCCTTCGTAATCCTCAGTTTTAGTACACCTCTTTATTTTGTGCCACGCTTTGTGTTCAATAGTTTAAAAATTTAACAGAGAACCGGTAGAACGGTGTTTGGGTACAGTCCTAACATAAATTGCGATGTCAGCGCGTAAACCGGTCCATTATTAAAGGCAACAAACTACTCTAACCTATCCGATTCATCAAAAATTAACAAAGCGGCTCTCCACGCGCGCGCATTACACGCTCGCTGTACATGACTGTACATAGTGCTCTCGGAGCGGACACCGGCGCCGGTGGCTCACGCCGCGAGATCCAGCGATTCACGTCAGCTACAGATAGTTTCATTACTTTCATTAAACTGGTGTGGCAGGGTTTTGTTTTAATTGATGCTTCGTTCATACAATATCCGATACAATTTTCCGATTTAGTTGTATTCGTGTTTACCACAGATACCTATGTATATTATATTTTGGGCAAAAGTTCAATCTGGTGTTCACAGTATTTAAGCACTATCATCATCATGTTTATAAAACGCACTTTCGTTACAAAACACATAACACGGCGACGAAAATAAAATAAGTTGTAACATAGTTATACATTATAATTTCAGCATTTCAATTCGCACTCACATTAAATAACAAACTATTCTTGGCAATTTAACACACCGTCCATTCGGCACCATCCGCTACTTCATCCCTCTTGGGTAGCCACATCCGTTGAGGGGGTTTAATTGACCTGAAGACGAGTTGCGTATGACCTCAATTTTCCGACCCTTGCCTCCCGTGACGTGCTACGTACTTTTTAACGTAGTACACGGAGAAAAGTCTCGAACAGAAGTAACGAGGTAATTAGTAGGGCCGCGTGCTGGACGACTTACCATGTAATGACGACTATTACTTCTCTTGTCTGAGGAGGCGGAGAGTGTACGGGAGATACAGTGCTCTACCTCTTGGAGTAAGTTGGTTTTTGATGCACCACTTGCATAATATTCTTCTTCTTATAGCATAGCAAATGCAATAGCTTTTAACAGTGTGCGCGTCATTCGTGTGTATTGGTTTTCATTATGATACGAGATAACAATTTTGTTTCACATTGTTTCACAAAAGCCTATAAAAAAAGACGAGTGATGAGTGACAAAGTTTCTCTCATTTCTTATTCTAATCATGCTCCCATAATTAAAATGACTCAGAAGTGGTGGACAAGTTGCGTTTCTCCTCGTTCCCATACAACAAGTGATTCTTATTAGGAAGACCACGTGGTCCATACGTCACTCAAAGTTAAAGTCGCACTAATCGAAGTAACTAAATGAACATGGACTTGAGTTCATCATCGAACAACCATTTGCCTCTGCACAAAAAACATTATACAATGGCAGAATTTGGTTGGTTTGAATTGAATAAAAAATATCTAATTCATTGAATCCATCCACTTATTTCTAAACTTTTAAAAGATTCAGATTAAATTAAGATGGGACTTTGGGACATTATAGTGTTGTAATAAACGAATACAGTTCCAAAAATTGTATTGAATTCGCATCATTTTGCTGAAACCGTATGTATTCAATACAGCTCACGTAAGGTCTGAAGTATCAAGAATATATCCAATATAATAAGTTTAATCAGAGATCGGAAAGTCAAAAAGTGAAAGTTGCGTAAACACGAAATACCTTGGAATCAGTTTGGAACTCGCAACTGTATTACGCTATGTAAATATGTTTACCAACTTTATATCGGGGAGGTAATGACGGGTTGGAACTCCACCGGTATCGGCACATAGTTAAAACTCACAGATCATTTGGCAATGGAGCGGTCGCAAACTATCCTAATTGCCTACCTCGGTTTTAGATATCGCTCGGAAAATACGCCCGCTTGGAAAGCGGCGCGGAGCGGAGCGAGCAGCGGGCCGCGGACCCGGATTAGTGATAATTTAATTACGATATTAATACCAAAATATACCAATAACAACTTACAACTGGGACTATTATTTGTATCGTATTATACATATACGTACATCTTTTTAAGCTTTTAAACTCCGTGAAGATTTATAAATATCTGGTTTGTACGGCCTCTTCATACCACTAATAATGGCTGTTTTTATGGAAATAACAATTGTTTATCATAGCATAGATTTTAGAAAAACTCCATATTTGGTTCCACATCAAGTACTGAAAGGTTTTTTTGACGCAAAATAGAGCCACAGGGCCTACTGTGACAATATCCAAACATTCAACCAAAAAATCATTCCTAAAGTGAACAACAAGCATTTGTCCATCAGGACTCTAAAGTTGTCTGTTGGATACAGAGTTAACCCGTGAATCGCTGGGTGCCGCACCGTGCGCCTGCCTGGTCTTATCGGCCACATTTTCAGCACGGCCCGCACCTATATCACTAACGACTGTAACGCCCATTGTGCGATAACCACCTACTTTATATACTTGTTAACTACTGTTATTTAGTTCCTATCTACTGAACAACTTATTTCGGTAATGTACGCCTATTGGATAAAGTTTGTCGGGGTGATAAGTATTTATCTGTTTGCTTGAGTAATGAAGGGTTAAATGCTATTTAAATGCGGGGTATTAGTTTTGATCCTTTCGTAATGAAGTCGACTTCAATATATATATAAAAAAATGAAATTACACAAATAAATTGAACAACTTTGTAAATCCCAGATTACTCAACCACCGCAGGGTAGACTTAGGTGTATTAGTATGCCAAATTAGAGTTAATATTAATCCTAAGTAAACTTGGTAAAACCGAGTCAATTTACGCTCCTAGCACTACCAGTTACCTATACAAGTATACACTATGTAATATCTGAAGTCTGGTGAGAACTATTAATACCATGTGTTAATTACGGTTTTATTTCTTTCCAGGGTAAGCAGAGTAAATTGGCAAAAGTGAATATACGTCAGGGTGAGTAGGCGTATAAGCCAAAATTCTTTATGACATATTGAAATAGTAAATATCCAGGAACGGTAATCATACTAAACTATAACTTATAGTTTAAAAAAGTAACCTGTTGTAATTCTTCTAAATGGAAATAATGTGATAACATTTTCCATGGTCTATCGTCCTGACCTCACACTTGTGTTTCTTCTGTGAATGTAACATAACTGAATATCTGCATTTTATACGCATATATTATGATCCGTGGCGGCATCGAATCTGTAACCCTTAGTCTAGTCGACAACACACAGGTACATTCCTTGTTGGTCTAGTGGTCACTTAGCGCGACTGCTGAGCACGAGGTCCTGGGTTTGAATCCCGGGTCGGGGAATTGTTGCTGGGTAATTTTCAGTAGCAGCATGGAGTCTGGATTTGTGCCCTGTTTATGGCAATAAGCTCGTCCTCTATTTCATTCGGACCCATAACACAACATAACGGCAAAATGTGGGTGTACTACATGTGCACCTCTGCTTATCCTTTCGGGAATACAGGCGTGATGTTATGTTATGTATAGATATGACCAGTCAGTATGTTGTGTGAATATGCCGTGTGGACCAGTATACCTCTATACTAAGCACCCACACCCGCACGCCGCCGCAGCACGTGCCCACATGATCCGCGTTACGTCGGCGCGCTCCAAGTTTGTTCGTATTCACATAACATGGAGCCAGCCGGGCTCCCGGCGGACGCGGCCGCTCGCACCTGTGCACACTTACCATAATATGTTCGCATTGCCCCTCATTATAATGATAGAAAGCCTCCCCACTGATTTGAGGCTAGATATAAACTGCTCTACATAGCTTTAAAAAGTTCTCAAATAAACGTTCTGTATTTACATTACAATAGGGTCTAAAGTGGAATAAGCGTCCTTTTAGGCTAATGCTTAATTAATTTAATTGGTTTTAAGTCGAATCGTCTTATTGGCATTGACTTGTCTTGTCTCAAATATTAATCAGCTGAATAAAATATTATTTGCATTTATGTACTAAAGCATTTTATTAAAATAGTTTAGTTTTACTGTTTATATTTCAGTGATTACATAATGGTTTATAATTTTATTATTATTGAAGTAAGTATAATTAAAAACATGATAATAATTCTGCCACAAGTCACATTTAGGCAAGTTTAAAGTTGTTTATTTTTTATTTTAAGTGATGACAAATTGTACATTTCTCTATGACCATTAACCGCGCCATTATTATAAATTCTGCCGTCATCTTCCAAACCAACTAAATATCAATCCTTCACTCCATAAACCTATAATCCCTAATCCGAGAGTTTTCCAAAACTCCGACGTCCATATGACACCATGAAATTACATAACCTACCCCTTACATTGACAGTTTGCGTTGTGGAAGCGAGACGCCGCTACGTGCTGTTTAATGCAGTGTCTCGCTTCCACAATAGAAACCGTTCTGCTTTAAAGGTTCACTATAAGGGGGCAGCTCTATTATCTGTTGTTACATATTGATACCGTCCACGTTGGTAATACGGCCTGTTTAGTGTCGATGTGGCAGGTCGTGCGTCGTGGCCGACAGACGTGACTGGGGCCACGTGAACACGCTGCGGTATACTTATGTGTATTGTATGTGTGGATTCATTAAACATGTTGGGTTGGTCATTAAAGTAGCTATCTGCTTTAAACGGGATAATCAGTAACATCATAAAATTAATTTGCTAAATTTCCTTTTCACGGACATTTCATCTAATGATTGATGAATGAATGATTTTCTGACTACAAACTGTGGGCTTATTACATAACTTTACATGAACAATGTTCCCCATCCGTGTGTATAATAAGTAAACTAGTTGTTGAGCAATTTGATGGTTCTGCTTTTATTCGCAACAGAATAGTTAGAGGCACAACAAATAAATATTTAAATTCAAATATCAAAATGGGAAAAAACATGTCCATAGTGATGTCGTTTGAATATTAATAGAGATCGAAAAATATCAAGCCGGTCACAATGCACGAAAAACAAAAGGTTAACAGACGTTACTTTCTTCCTATCAAAAAGTAGGTAGGGACCAAAAATATGGTTTTAGACTGACATTTTCAAATGGTAATTTTAAAGTTCCAAGCTACCAATCTGCGCGGATTGCTTCATTGGTGAAGCTAAGCAACGCTTCGTTATGTCAGTCTATAGATGTGTGACAGTTTTTTATACTCGAAGCGTTTGCGAGCTGCTGCTGAACGGTAGAGAACGTCAAGCTGGTGGTACTGCACCTGGTTTCTATTACACACTGCGACCCAGTTGTGAAGAGAGCGTGTAAAGCTGTTGATATAAAGCCAGAAAGGTATCATGCTTTGTTAAAATTCAACCTACTGCGTTTCACCTGTACTCTTGACGTAAATCCAAAACTATAAACATACGCGTCACCCAGCATGAGTTTCCAATCAAACAAGTTATTTGGTCGGCGCGAAATAAAGCAAAAGTTTTGTTATATCGGAGATTGATCACTGGCGTCACACCTTGATCGATATTACTGGAATAACATATTGACCTGTTGAGTGGCTCGTGATGTATTCAGCATATTTACTGACCTGTCTCGAGGTACACAAGGGTCGCTGATAATACCTGTTTACAGGAACATATGGCTATGGGATGTTATTATATTTTATGTTCCGAATTAGTCTTATAAGCGAATATATTTTGTTTCAACTTATTATTTTGATATATTGTGGATTTAGTTATTTTTAGATTTGATTCTACATCAAAATTTTAATCAAAACAATATCCACGTAGTAAAAGGGCATTGTTGTGAGATTCCTAATGGAGTACCTATACTCAATTAGGAATCTTATAACAATGCAAACAAAAGTAAATTGATTTTATTCTTCTCGTTGTTACAATTCGCTGCACACATTACTTTAAGATGTGTTCCACCTATTTGAATTGTTTAGGGACTTAGTGAGATTGTTGTGTGCATCAACATGGCAGGTATTGTCCTCACCTAATGAATGTAAATGATTTCAAATCCCATAATTCAAGTATTCAGCAATCTTCAAACTTCCATCGCTTTGAAGAAAGGGAAACAAAACAACAGTTGTTCCAAACTGAAAACAAAATGCAACATTAAGGCCGGTGGAGCAATAAGCTAAGCGATTAGCGTCGCTCGCTTACGGTAGAAACGCTTTTCATTTCCTCTTATATTCCATGTTTATTTTTATTGTATACTTTTGAGCTCACAATGTATGTTTAATTTTGCTGAGTGTTCGTTTTAACATCGGGTTGCTCCGTGCGCGAATTATTGCTAGCCACGAGTTATGTACGAGTTGTGCACCTAATTATATATAAATGTCCGAATTTGTTACACTTGTTAAAATAACCATCGTGTTGATCTAAAATTACCAGTGTGTTGATACTGGGGTGTCAAAACCCTGTCTAACGTAATTTTGATGAGTAAAAAGATAATTTTTGAAGCAGAAGAAATTTTCAATTACTTCTTAGATAATACTTTTATTTTATACTATGAATTGTGTAAGTAGGTATGTGCGTCAATAGAAGGTGCTTGCCCTCTTTCAAAGACTAAATGGAGATATAACATACTGTTGCTAGCCCTTTATGAAATAGAAATGTAGGTATATAATTCTATATGTAACATAGCAGCATGCAGTAGATAGGTTCCCACAACATTGCTCTCTGTACCGGCTACTCCTGTCAATTATGTTAACAGACCGCTTTCATCATGTCTACACTAGTTCTTGAACCAGTCTATACTCCTCTCAACTACGTGTATCCAAACAAACGAATCATACAATAATGAACAGTGCTACAAATTTCTCGTATCAGAACGATATTATTACACGCCACTAATACCGGAATTGTAATACAATTGGCAACAAAGGATTACCTAATTATGATAGCGTGAATACAAAGGTACCCACTGTGTATTTAATTACAATAAATTTCGTACTAATGATCATGTAAATACAACGCAATACCCAAAGGGTTTAGAAAATGTTTCATAATGTAGGTAACACACACTGTTGCTACTAATTGTTTTCAGTAATTGATTCTCTTGTATGTCACTCAAAAAGCAGGTGAAAAGCCATTTGACTCGCCTAGTTACTCAATTACTCAACCAATTGATCTGAGTTTTATCCAAGATACACCAGCCTTCTTGTAGGCTGCAAATAAACAGAGCAAGGGGAAGTAAATACATGAAAAATGCGATTTGGCTCATAAGGGTTGAGCTTAATCATCATCATCTTCAGCCTGTTGCAGTCCACTGCTCGATATATTTTTATTTAATTGTTTTCAGCTATTTTTTTGTGTTCTTTAATTATGTTATTGTTGTACACCGTTTAATTAAAGTAAATAAATAAAAAAATAAATAAAATGGGCCACCCCCAAGGTACGCCACAGAGCCCGGTCTTGATTTATACATCCAGTCGCTTCCGGCCCTCTTATTTCAGTCTTGAGCTAGTCAACAAGGTTGGCTGTCAGTACAATGAACGTCCTTAAGTATTTTACTCTTGGCCTCTCTATGTACATTTTGACCCGTACGGAAATCGAACCCGTAGCCCTTAGCGCAGCAACCCAAGCGCTAAGACAATTAGGTCATCTATTCGCATCTCTTAAAGTAATTATGTTTAATAGTAATTCAAACTTTAATTATTTCTATTTAGTAATTGAAACTAAATAAATTAAACAAGTTATTTTCCATACAATTTAAGAAATTCCCCGAAAGGGCTTTTAATTCGAATGTTCAGTGACCTTGTCGCCTAGGCGCTGTGTTCCGCAGCGGTGGGCGGAACCATCGCGGATTACTGTCTTCACGTCGGACGGCGGCCGTGCGTAAACTCTTATCACACCTGGGTTCTCGCGTCGTTTATTAATTTCTTTTATGAAATTTTAAGTGGGGCTTTACAGTAAATTACACCCTAATATAAACAAATAAACATACTAGAATGTTCACAGTAATCATTATATATATTTAGGGATGTAAGTACCTACTACTAATTTTACTTATTAGTCATCATTCCTTGTATACTTACAAGTATACAAGGAATGATAACTAAATGAAAAGTAAAATTATTATCAAAAATAAAGATCCTAAATCAAACCAATCAAGGTAAACATTTTCCTTATACTTCATTAACACCTAAAGGTAAATTAGTTAAGTAATTTTATTATAAATCTTCCCAAAAACAAAGCTTCTTGCTCCTTATTAACAAGAAATGTTGTTATATAATACCATAATATTGTATGATTTTAGTGAGAAACTAGTACAGTCAGCATCATAAGTAGCTGAACGATTAATTTTTTAATACCTACCAATAATTGAAAAACAACTTCTTACATAGTAAAAGGTCTTTAATATTCTCAGATCATCAGTTGGACGTATCTTTATTTTAAAATAATAACTTGAATTCATGTTTGTTTCTTTCAGTTATTTGACCTAATTCCTAACATGTCAAGCTACTTATGATGCTGTAGAGTACTCGACTGTACTAGTTTTAGGGCATGGTTACCTACATGAAATATATTACATTATATACATTACATATTATTATAAGTATTACATTCATATTTCATATAACTATGCCAGAGGTATAATGATGTATTAAAGCCGAGCTCGTCCTCACGCTCGCTCGGCCGGTGACCAGCAGAGTGTGGACGCGAGGCGGCCTCTATTACGCGCCACATTAACCACCCCAGCAGACCCCGTCACCGGCTGCCCTGAGATTAACAGCAAGGATAGTGCTGAGATTAAGGCCCAAAGATTCTAATGAGATTTTAGGGCTAATCGAGAAGGCCAAACGATTTTCGCCTCTATGCCTGCGTTTTACAGGTATAAATACGACACGCAATAACATTCTAAATAGGGATTTCACAAGAATTTTGATAGTTTTATATTGTCATTTAAACAAGTGATTCTTTATCACTTTCTGTACACAGACTGAAGAAACGAATCTAGAGGTATCAATCATTAAAACTGTCTAATCTGTCCCTACTGAGATCAAGCCCGCATCTTGGCACAGAGTTCAAAATACTTCGCCACTGTGCCAGAGTCAACATTGAAGAGCGACAACTGTGTGGCCTTTTTATGAATTTGACAGCCATTAAGTTCACAAGCAGCTCTTTGTACTAGTATACCATTCTCCTGAAAATGAAAGATTCCTTTGTTAGAAATGGGTTACAAAAATAGATTAAATCCTTAAAATCTGAAAGCATAAATTATTTTGATATCGGCAGAGGATATAACTTGCTGGGTACACAACAGGCCAATTTCCTTCGCTAATAATACTCTCTCTATAAATACACGTGATTAAAAGAGACATTTTCGCTAACGACTATATTCTGCCTTAATGTGGAGCCATGAGGTATAATGAGGTAAAATACAAATTTGGAAATTATTTAATTAATTATGATATTTATATTCGAATAGCTTCTAACATTAGCACTCTAGTACGAACCTGAAACTTGTAGCACTATTGCACACTATTATACCTATAAATAACATTTTTCTTCGTGATATACGATGGCATCATGAAAACAAAGCGGACACAACAAAACCTTGAAAAATTGTTGCCAAGTATAATTCTATTGAAGTTTTTATAAAGAAAATGGATTGTTCTTTCAGAAAATAGGTTAATATTAAAAATATATTTTTACGTTTGATTTAAAAGCTTGTGGCTTTTAAATCCAATCCCGACACGGGAATCGAATCCAGGACCTAAAGCTCAGCAGTCGCGGTTAACGACCACTAGAACAATGCGGCAGTCATAAAATATTAAACAGAGACCAAAACAACCCCCCAACACTACTCCATAACTAATAACGTCCATCTATACTAATCTGCCGCCAACGCGCCATTACGCCGCGCCATACACAGCACCGCACATAAATCCATACGCCACGAATTACAAGACATTATCTTACGACGGTGTTACGGGTTAATGAAATACGCGGAATACCGGACCTCCGTTAATGATGTGTCGTTTAATTTGTCCGGATCATCCGGAATTTGAACATGTAAGGGCACTGTAGGGCTCTGAAAAAGTTGGCTTGTGTTTGAAGCCACGTTTTTGTAGAAACAGGCTTCAGGCATGGCCTTGGTTCCTAAAGCGATTTAAAATAATGCCTACTATCTACGCAGGTTTAATCAAACTGATTTTAAATTGAACTTTTATTATCTACCGGGCTGTTGTTTATGTTTTGAAGGATTATAAATGCTACTATTATTACTTTTAACGAAAAAGTTAGGAAGATGAGGGCTTTTGGATTTTAGTTTTCGATTATTTTAACTTAAAACTACTTTTATAATGTATTTACAAAACCATTTCGTGAGGTCTGCCAAGCTGAAAATGAAGTTATAGAATAAAATAAATCTCATCCCATACCAATATTTACAATTATTTGTATGACGTATAAATTTTCCACCCACCAAAAATCCATTTGGTGGACCCTTCAAGTATTCCTTTTGTTGGGATTATTGAGTAGAAAGCGAAAAGGGAAAATCCTGCAGAACCTTACATACTGTATGCGTGACCACTGTAACCGCACCCTCCGTGTCCCGCGCGTATTAAAGAAACTAGAGGTCGAAGCGGAAATGACAATGTATAAGAAGGGGTCTAGTTTACCTGGTCGTGGTGTATGTAGGTAGGTATGAATCGGTTCTGTAGCAGTGAGTCAAGTGCGGTCAGCGGTCGGATCCTTATGACATGGAGATGATTGTTCGTTCTTTGTTATAATACTTGTAAATAGACGGTGAACGAGGAGGGTTCCCTGGAAACATAATTGGCTGGTATTTAATCCGGTTATCCTTTTGTTATCACGCTGTATTTCAACGAAGTGGCTCAAGATAGCCGACATTAAATTTGGGACGTACGCTTTGTTTTTTGTTACCACAAACGAACTTTGGAACAATGTGATGAGCATATATTATGTGGAAACGCTTTTACAATTCGTAGGTATAATAAAATGGAAATTAAGGTGGCAAAATTAGTTATACATACAAATCACTGAGAGTTACTGAAATTTTAGTTTTTGGACGCTCAATCGTCACTGCATCATTTATAATCATTGATTGTCATAATTTTCCACTAAACAGCTACATATTTATCCACGTTACAGCCCTAAAGAACCCCGCCTAGATAAACAGATGATGGAATTAATGGAGCAATCAAACAAGCGCCGAGATAGACCGACGTACATGTACGTACGTATCTGTGGAGTATATACTGCGCATGGGATCCAAAAGTAATACGTTCAAGAATGCGGGTCATCGGTTATGGGGGTTTACGCTTGGTGTTGGGATCGGCCCAATGCCATTTATTCACTTTATACACATATCTACGTAGTAAAGATAAGGGATGTCATTCTTTTGTTTAGTACATGTGTCCTTTGTCGTGCTATCTTTTGTTTCTTTCTCAAGTTTTCTACAATATTGTTTATGTGTTCTTATTCACGATGCATTAAGTTTCGTTCTTTAGAAAGTCTGTGCCGTGGCTATTCTTGACACGAGTCTCGACCAGCCCTTTATATGAAGATTTAAATCAGGACAGTTTACGTTGTGGAAGCGAGACGTCGCTTTACACTGCACGTAAGCATTCATGGTAAGGAGGCAGTAGAGAATAATAATTTTGTATTCTTACTATAAGACAATCTGTTGGACGTCGAGTCTATAAATCAGCCATAAAAAGTTGACTCAAGCTGTTTTATCGCACTTATAAAAATGATTACTTCATAACATTTTATATGGCATGCGTGTTTTACGTAAGTGAATTACCTAATTACTCTTGTGTATTGATTTCATATACCACAATTATTTTTTTAAATAAATTAGTCTGTCACTCAAATCTTGCGGCCTTTCCCTAAGTTCGTCACTCGTCAGCCAACCAACATTCGACTCTATCACCAACATAATATAGGTCACATAGATTTATCCGACGAGCCGCGCCGTACGTTCAGTGTTCAGTCGACGTGCGACCTCACCCGCACACTCGCACGCGGCAAGGAAGCTAAGCCTGACACACGTACTTGTAGATGAAACAGGATATTGTCTACTTGACAGGATGAGTGTTTTTATGTTGCATTTAATAAGTGTTATAGGTACTGTTCGATGTTATACCTTTGTTACTCGATGATAGGAATTATGAATGGCATGTATCTATGTATCATCTAAGAGTAAGAATCTACTAACATGGTTCCCTGTGGGAAATTGTCTATCTTGTCATTTAATTTTAATGTCATTTATTTTTTCATGACTGTATAAAAACACTTTTTACCTTTAGATAGCCAAGTAGAATTAAACTCAAAGGCTTATAAAATGAAACCTTTAAGTACCTAGTACAATTCTCTACGCACCCTACACACCGCCTCTCACGTCATTCCAATGTTCACAGCCAGTAAAGATTTGACCTACTCTCGTATGACAGCTCCAGTCCAGATTCTCTTCTACAACACTTATATGTAATCATAAAGTTAGTTTATCTTCAAGTAATTCAGCTGAGAGCTTCTACCGGCCGTGTGTTACTTAGCGGTTAGTTGCGGCTAAGTAAGCGTAGCGGACGTGCGACAACTTGCTCTCATACTTTAAACCTAATTAGGTATGGCAACACACGACTTCAAGCGGTTTTACTTACGTCTTAGTTACTGCCAACATCCTTCGGCGATTAAACGTGACTGCACTTTACAATTTTATCTGCGTTCTCAGATCCGAGTTTAGGAAGCTTTCATATGTTTAGGTACCTACAACAAACCCTTAGGAAGTTTAAATTTTATTTTTTAGCTCTGCAAATATCAGTTCCGCGTACAACACTGCAAAAACGATATACCTATGTAAGTGTAATTACAGCTGTAGGCAACAAACAATTTTTACGAATATAAATGTTCTTGGAATTGCACTATAAACCCAATTTCGAGCGAGTAGGTAGCGACCGCTAGGCGGCCTCGCAGCGATTGATTCGGGCTGCCCGCACATAACGCGCACATATATACCATACACCCAAAAACAACTTCCGCGCACTAAATATGTTATCAAAAGGTTCACACCTTATAGTATATTTAACCTAATTTAATCCAAGATTCTGTGTTAGCCTAACAAATAATACGTAGACCAAGTAGGAGAAGAGACGATATCTTAAAAAAATGTTGGCCATTTAATTTTTTCCCAATGTTAGCATAAAGACGGCGGGAATCTCTTATATCCACAAAATTAAACAGAAGAACTCCATCGTAAATAGCCGGCTCGAGGAGCGAACCTCCCTTTATTTATTTGTTTATTGTACTGGCAACAATAATTACAACTCTTGTGGATTTAGGTCGGCCAGTACATGATTATTCCTCATCTGCCCGTCCACACAGCTTGTTGGGGATTTAGCACATTGAGGATTAGCTCTGAATTTGTTAATTTTGTCGAAGTGATCACCAGAGTGCTGCTCACTTATGTAGAAAAATAGGAAGTATATCAGTTCCGTTTGGCTGAAATATTAGGAAATAATAAGTGCTAAGCGATTTTTATCATAATTGCGGGCTCAATACCTGGACGAGATAAAAGTTGTGTGATCTGTAGATATTAATTCAATTAATTAATATTAAGTCAAAATCGGTAAAGGAGAACATCGTTAGGAAACCATCACGCCTGAGAGATTTTTCAACGGTATGTGAAGCACCACAGCCTGGTTGTTCATCAACCATACGATAAGAAAAAGAAGAAAAAGAACCCGAAGTATGTAAGACATACTAAGAATCGACAAAGCGAAGTTATTGCTGTTTGAAGTGGACCTTCTGTGCTATAACTATTCCATTGATACCTGTAGCACAGGTCCTGTATTTTAATCTCCCACAGATAGCAATATCGTCGCTTAGCCGAGATATAATAAAACAGTAGTAACGATTGTTTGCTTACTCATGTATAAAGAAATATAAATAAAGTTGATATCGTCTGATGTAACCTCGTATAAGCATATTCTTTGACTTACTGTTTAATCTAGTAAAGTAAAATATAGGAATACCTAGAGTAAACAACGGTACTTATTTCGTATCGACAAATCTCTATTATTTTTGACGTAGAATGCTATTTTTTATATAAGTAAGAATACTTATTTTTGACACGATAAAGATCCTTACCCATTTTACATTACTAATAGAAAATACTTTAGACATACTAATTGAAAATCTACGTAAAATACCACAAAGAATATGTCAAGTGATAGGCTAGCCAAAGAGAAGTGAACTTCAAAGGCACTCGTCTCAACCTTTTCCCTCTCTACCCATTATACTGTCCTACAGTTGTAAAGTACAATAATTTCCACAACCCTTTTAACAATAAGATCTTAAAGGGCTTGTCATAGACTAAAAGTATGTATAAAACAGAAAATAACGATACATTTAATGCCCAATACCCACAGATCTATAAATATGGCTGTAACACGTTTAAACGTAGTAAATAGCGATAGTCATGCAATGCGTAATGACCACAGTTCTATATATTTTACATGATACGTTTAAGAGCACGTCTGTCAAATTAAACTGGAGACACTTGCATACAACGGTTGACATAACTCGACAACTTTGAACCCGGCCCGCCATAAATCATACTGCTCTCGTCACCCAAGGACGGGCTTATCTCCTCAAATTAATTCTACTTACAAATCTTTGCGTTCCCTTTCTGGGTCAATAGAGCTCCGAGTAACATAAATACGACGCGTGTCTTGATGTCATGGGACTTCGGAAGTGTTGAAATTGGAGAGTTTATTCATTGGTGTCATTTTGATAAGCGTATGAGATGTGGCTTAAAAGTTAGGTTTGTTATTATGATGTATGACAGTTACGTTTCTAATAAAAAAGGCCGGAATAAGCTCTTATTTAATCAATTTTATATTTTGATTGAATACATCTTATAATAAATAAGTAACACTTTTAAAAATGTAGAAAATTTACTTAAATGTCATGTATAAGGTGGCTGACAGTGACATCAGTAATTTTGGGTGAGATGACTCAAACACCATAAATTATGCCCTGTATGTGCTTCCCACATTTGGATGAGCAAGGAAAGCGTTTTACGTGTTGTCATCCAATTTTGCATTTTACCGTTCCCGCTAGAAGCTTTTCTCATTGCTTGTAATATAATTTGATGTCAGGCGTAATGTGTTCCCTTTTCTTTATATATTGTTTCCGTTCGCATTTGTTACGCAAATCAATCCTGAAATACCACCGAGAATAAGTCAACAAAAACATTTCTGGAACCGGATCATGATTTGGGCAAAAAATTCTGGTAGAATAAAGGTGGAATAACGATACATAACAATAATATATAATTATTTGTATACTTTTCTCGAGATCAGATGAAATTTGTCATAATAGAATTGTGAGAACGTGAAGCGACCTTCGGCCTAAACTTGTCGGGAGCGATCACAATACGGGACTGGATACAAAAAGACCTACACACGCAAAGCCCATCTTAATCCCTTTCAAGAATTGTTGTTCAAATATCAGAGAATGGACCCTTTCAATTACAATCAGGCGCTTAATTAGAAGGGAGCGAGCCGACTGTTTATTAAGGTCTGCCGGGGTCCGAATCAATGGCCCACTATTTAGGAGACTGTGTACGGGCTTGTCGCCTGGCGGACAATCTGCTGGAGCCTGGGTGGTGGGTACGGGCGCGCGACTTCATTCCCTTAATGTTATTGTATCGGCTGAGGTATTTGCGTATCGTTGTTTATGGTGTGATGTGTTCTCAGAACAACGAAACAACGTAAATAATATTACTTTGTGGAAGTTGGCTCAGTTCCGTCACGTGACACGCGCATGATGTGGGTTTAGCCAGCGGGCGCTTACGGAACTGTAAGGTACTGACATTCACTTAGTAACAAGATAAGAAAATTAATATTACTTACCTAAAGAACGCTTCTATCTGGAAAAGTTCTGAACCTTATTTAAATTGAATTGAATCCTAGATTGTAAAAAGGGCAATCTAATCCAATGCCTTAATCAATTTATCTTTCAGTGGAAAGTTGCGATTGGATTTTCTATCGTCAAGTTTAACTGCTAGAGTGTGGTAGGCAGAGACGCATGACCACTCAACAGCGGCCGTAGCTTATACTCGACGGGACAGGTGCTACTTGACGTCGTTTACAGCGTCTCATATGTTATCAACTCACGTGAGTTCTCTCAAGATGCTTGTCCTTAAAGCAATACATTAAAAAAAACCTTTAAATTCGCTGACTTTCAGGTTTTGAGGTGCTTCTAAGGGAATAAGAACATACGAAATGTCTGGCGACAAGTTATGCTTATACGTACCTTTTAATTTCTAGGTATATTCATTTGAAAGAAAATAACATCTAAAATGACGGAATTCTGAGTAAAAGTGTAAGGTTCATGTTGACAATAATTGGATAAAAGCTATAAAACTGAATATCACACAATGTAGGTAAATCATACCACCTTGAAAAACGAAATGCGATCAGCTCCGGGATTGTCAGGGGAATTGTAGGTAAACCTTAATAAGTAACATAAGAACAATGGTATTTTATAACATCACGCTTCTATTTCCCATGAAGTAGATAGAGGTGTTAAGTACACCCACATTTTGCCAATTATGTTGTAGGTCCCAATGTAATAGAGGGTTGCCAGCAGCCGGGCACAAATCTAGTCTGTGTGCTGCTACTGAGAATTACTTACCGGAACAACCCAATAAAACCCGAGATTCGGACCCGGGATCTCATGTTCTGCTGCCCTTAGCGACCACTAGATAAACAAGGCAGTCAAAAATTAGCTTTGACGTGGTAATAATATAGCTAGCTCTCACATTAAGGCCATGACTTTCGATACAAATTGCGTTGTTTGAGGAAAGTGATATTTGAGTATAAGGTGTAGATTAAAGTGTTCGGTGTCGCCTTTAAAATGGATCGTCTTTCGTCCAGAGGGACTGTACTAAGTATTTATGAGTTTCATATATATTTTAAGTATTTCTACGTATTGCAGTACAGAGTAATAGTTTAAGGAAATCTACTACAAAGTATATTAAAGTCCCTTTTCAAAATACTTCATTTGGCATTCAACCAGTTAAAATTCACAGAATTCTGTAAATTCGTAAGATCTTAGCGTAAATGCACTTTATGTTTGATGAAATGTAAACAAAACGAACAGCTGAAAATATGTATTCGAATGTATTTACTACTATAATAAAATAATAACAGCCTATAACTGTCTCACTGCAGGGTAAAAGCCTCTTCTCGTAAAGAGAAGGATTGTGCATTGAACACCACACTAGCTCACTGCGGGTTGGCGATTTCAGATAAATAAATACTGGTTTCCTCACGATGTTTTCCGTCACCGTTAGTCAGTGGTGTCTTAGAGTAACTAAGAAAGTATTTATAACATTGAAAAAGTCACATTGATACTTGCCCAGGTTTGAACCTGCTACCTTGTGCATAGAAATCCGCTATCTTAACCACTAGGCCACCACGACCTTTTACTACTAGTATAAAATAAATCCTCAAGGTCGCATCATGTGAAGTTACTACAAAGTGCTAAACATAGACAGTTTAACACAGAAGTCATACAATGATTCGCCGATCACAATTGTATCCTTCCATAAACAGTAATAATAGGCCGCAGCCAGGCGGCTCGTACAGCGGCACAGCGCTGCCGTCGCCGTCGCCGGCACGCGCACGGTACAGTCGTCCACACTACACAGCATTCCACTTCCATTCGACAACTTATACAAATGGCTGCTACATATCTAATCCTATTCTCCTCTCGTAAAGCGCGCGTGTTTGAATACGTATGAAATGCCCGCTATATTCTCCACAATATACTTTTATTTTTTTCTAGGCCTAGTATCTCAGTTTAATGTTTGTAAATAACATTGCTTTTTGTGTATGAATAAACTCCCAGGGGATCATGTGTAATAGGCCAGAGCTTTGTGTCTTGGACATTTACTTCTAACGCTAAAACGGAATTGATGTAGCGAATAAATTATTCCAGAAAGTTTATCGTGTTTTTCGTAATATCTTCAGCAATGGCCAATCATTCTGGTTATTTGGTTAAGATATTGCATATTCTGAATTGACGGTGGCTTTTTATGATAGGAGAAATAAAAGAACACTTTTTTAATAAGGTTTACCTGTAAGTACCCATGCCATTACCGTCCGCGTGTTGTTTCGCAGCTCAACGGTTAACTTAACTACAATCAATAAACCCAAAACACGCCATTAGAATATCGATGCGATATAAAAACGGATAAATATAAAAGGGTGTTGGCATAAACAGAGCGAACGCACGTAAATTCGGCGATGCGATAAACCGCGGTCCAATATCGTAGAGAATGAATCCCGAAGACAAATTTGGTGGGATCGCGCGATAAAGCGCGCTCGTCGGCGCAATATCGCGCGGCTGCAAATAAACTCGCGACGCGACTGTTTGTGCGACGGAATTAAACGCCGCCAAGTGATCGTGTTGTTTATGTACCGACGTGTGTCCTATCGGGTTCACGTTCGGCTTCGGTTTTTGCTTGTCACCAATTCGTTTTGTGAATTGCAAATTACACTGATGTTAAAGTTTTTGTAGAAAGTTTTTGAGTTAAAAGCGGCTGGAGGAATAAATAAAGCCTTTCACAACTTTCCAGTGAATCCAATTATGTTTATTTAAATACAGTTTCGATTTGGATTGACTGACGGGCAGCGCCCAGCGGGCTATCTCGTAGGAGTTAAAAGTTGTAGACAGTTGTGTTTGTACAAAAAACATTCTAACGTATGTTTTATATTCTGACGACGAAACGAAATAACAGGAAAAGCCAGCGTATTGGCTATTGTATTCTTAGATGGTTAACGAAGCGGTTAAAGACATAAAGTCGATAGAGACATCAGTACATAAGGTCACAAGACATCATTAAAATAATCAGTTTTTCAGCTTTCGTTATTTTTGCATTCAGAATACACAGAAGGAAACTCCAGAAGAAAGACAGTCTACTCTTCCAAAGTCACTGACTTTTTAAAGCTATACATGTTTCTTTTCATACGGCTGTAATCCCCGGGCTCTTGTTTCATACTCATACTTCTCAAATAACTATTGCATTAGATACTATTTGAGCTCGGAGAATGTTCAAAGAATGTAACTATTCAATATCAATATCATCCTCCTCGTTTAAACTGCTTTAACAGGTCGAGTGGCCAGTAATTGGTAACTATGGAGCAAGTCAGCCAATCGCAGCGAACTTCGACTATTTACGTGTATATTGCGTGACGGATTAATATACGAATAGTTGTACCCACTACTTAGAGGAGTTACTGTGGACTAGACAGCACTTAATAAACGAAGAAGGTTGTAATACTATATAAAATTTACTCAGACCTTAATACGTATTAGTACGTTGTAGTAATTAGTATTTTTGTCTAACTTGATAAATAGCATGGGCAACATGCAAAAATTACACAACAAGGCATTGTATTTTTGTGTTTAAAAGAAGTGGGTTAAGCCGCCCATAATCGAATCGACTCTTGGTCTTGTTCATGGTTTAGCAAACTACCGTAACATCATTCAAACACAAGTCTAAAGACAACAAAATGTCTACCATTTTCCTAAACAATGGTACATGAAGCACTCGCCACCCTCCTTCCCTGCAGTGCTGCAGTTAGCAGCCATTTTCCAAATACGGCACTACAAATCACGCGGCCAATAAGAGTGCGTGATTACATGTACCATAAAGCGCTTCGCTCGCCGCGCGCCGTTTTGGCAGCGTCCGCGGCGCGCATCAATCATCCGTAATTTGACGCAGCGAAAACGCGTCTTAACGCGTCCCGTAGTGGTGCAAGCGTACGGGATTAGCGTATGGGTCGGAGTGAGACGTACATAGTGCTTAGTGATATTTACATAGTGTTACGTAACAGTTTTTGACAGCTAGTTGAAGGCTATTTGGTTTGATCTTCATACGTAGCATTATATGCCATGTACAAAAAATAGAGCAATTATTATTTTGCTAAATATTACGGTGCAATTAATACTACAGGCTATCATTGTTAATTATATTGTGGTCACATTTACAATATGGAAGACGACCTGGGACCAATTATATAAAATACTAGCTGCGCCCCGCGGTGTTACCCGCGACATTTTTTCGGGATAAAAAGTAGCCTATATGTTAATCCAGGGTATAACCTATCTACATACCAAATTTTAACCAAATCGGTCCAGCCGTTTATGCGTGAAAGAGTAACAAACATCCACACATCCATACTCACAAACTTTCACATTTATAATATTAGTAGGAAATTGCCCGAAAACTAGGCAGTGGTAGAGGAGGGCCTATGAAAGTAAAGTGAAGTTAAGGGCTTTCAAAAGATTGAGGCTTTCAGAACAGGAGAAAGGGGTTACACTTACCAGGGAAGCCACATGTCCAGTCATCATTCCAGACATTAACTCCAGGCTGTTCTATCATCAACATAATCCTTTGTTTTACAATAAGTTTTCTTGATTAAAATTGCTTTTACGCATGTTTTAAATTTCTTACCGGTGAGATCAGTAATCGTTTTCGGCAGGTTGTTATAAAAACGTATACAATTACCGAGAAATGATTTGGAGTTAGTTTTTGTTAGCCTATATTTAGGCAACACTAATGTATGTTTGTTTCTAATGTTAAAACAATGATAATCGCTATTTATACAAAAAAGTTGCAAGTTCCTACGCACGTACATGATGTTTTCTAGTATGTATAGAGATTTGAAAGTAAGAGGTTAGGCGGTCGTTTATTTTATCAATTATTTCAAAATTACCTTAATCAAGTAATATTCACGTTTATTAATATTTAAACGGATAATAAGAAACGCAAATGTTGAAAAGTGACGTTGCGATACCCTTACAGACGAAGTAGGATACATCTCCAAACCTCTTCAGCAGATAACTTATATCACCCAAAAGGAAAATCCGCCTTATGAATATTATTTAAGTGTTGTTTTTTATCTGTGAAAAATAAAGCAATTATCGTTGGGCGAAGAGCGGAACAATTTGTTGCTAACAATAGCTGTGCACGCGTTTAAAGAGATTGCCAATCAATCCCGTTACCCGGGATTATGAACCGTGACGATTTAACGAGGAATGTGCGCCGGCACGGGACTGCGCTTCGCATTGTTTTTATTTCATTTAATTGTAGGTGAGCCTTTGGTGGTCGTTACCACTCGTTCCTTCCTTCACTCAGTTTCAGCTCCAGGGCACGTCAAAGGAATATCGAGGAATTATTATTGGATTGAGCTGTTTCTTTGTATTTTTTTTAGGAAAATCTCAAATTACTGTAAATCACTTCCCTATAAAGTTGTAATAAAACTTTAAGAGTTGGAACCGGAATATAGCGCGATCCTGTCCTACAGGCGTCGTTAACTAAGTCGCCAGAGAATAATTTCACGTGACCCATGTAGTTATTTTCTGCTACAGATTTATTGCACAGGAATCCTTGCAAAAGGACAGCGATTATTACTTATTTTCGTTAGAGTACAGACGATAAAGTCCGGACCTCTCAAGGGTAGCATAAAACAAACCCCATTAGAATCCCGTGAAGTTACGGCCCTATAAAGAGTTTTCCGTCATTAAAACGAAAAGTTAATAATCATATGATAATTTATACGGAACAGTGTAGCATGCATTTTAATTACTACGGTAACTCAACTCTCAAGTTGGACCATTCTGAGTTGCCGGTTATCCGGAGCCGCGAGTTGAGGTGATAAATAGTGTTCCCGGGCACTAAATCACACCTTTATATGAAGGCATCCGAATTAAGGCGCTTTCACAAACGCTATTCTTATCCGGGATTGTAGTGTCACCTTTGTGTTGAATTAGAAAAATATACGATGCCGCGCGATAAATATTAGGAATGACGCCTTTACAGAGCTACGCCGCGAGGAATTAGCTCCGTCGTATTTTAGTGTAATAAGTGACTTACAAAATAGGTGTGATGCGGTTTATTTATTCTTTTTTTATGGAGTTGTACTTACTTTTATGTAAACCGATTAAATACTTCGCTTTAAAGAGTTAAAATTGTAGTTTGGCCTTGATCTTAATTTGATTATCGTACTAGTATCTAATAATAATTAGGCATCACCTACGCACTTTCTGACTTTCGTATAGTCTGATGAAATTTACCTTAAAACACCACAGTTCACGATCTAATGAAAACTAGAACCTGCATTCGCTTGTTAGAACTACGTTGGTATGTTTAATTGGAGGCGCCAGCTGTCCAATTATTTTTCAATGTCCCAAATGGAGGCTACGTCCACTCGCGATATGCATGAAACATGCAGCTGAAAACCAAGTGGTTTGCTCCGCGCCGATACTCGCTTTCGGATATAAGTTACACAAGAATTTTCAACGAATCTTTTCATATATTTTCCAGTAGTGACCTGAATTCGCGCCGTGTACTTCTGTATTGTGTCGCAGGTCTGCCATGCCACACACGTGGACGAATATATTATTTTGCTACCGTGAATAGTATGCCTTAAGATATGTACACCAAAAGGTAACCAGAAATAGGGTTGGTCCGCTGTAGGTTCTGAAAGTAAAGTAGAGTTGGTTTCGACTGAAAGAGAAGGCTGTTTAGTAACTAAGTATATAATTATGAATTAACAATAATTAATAGGTAACACGACATACGTTTGTTTATGCTTCGTGATCTAGCCATCGCAACTGCGAATGTTAAGCAAAAGCTCTGGATTCGAATCCCGGTTCAGATATTGTCATTTGGGTTTTTCGTTAAGTCATTTTCAATGTCTTGATTTTTGCCTCGTATTACATTCGAATGAAAATATGGCAAAATGGGGCTGAACACCTCTGCTCAACCTTATGCGGAATGTGGGATGTTATTTTATATAATTTTACACAAAAATTACAATCATAATAACATGGGAATAATTAACACCGTACTTATTAGTTCGACACGTAATTATAAGCCATGCGTTATAGCAGGGCCGGATTAAGCCAGCGCGGGGCCCGTAGCAAATTTTATCAAGGGGCCCCTGATTTGCTTTAGGTTATTAAATAAAATAAAACTCTTACTTTTCGGTTTAATTTGGGCAAAATTAGAAATAATACTTTCAATATCGACTTCTCGGATCATGCTTTTCTTCGGAGAAGGAGACCGAAAGTCCCAGGGTGGTGTTGGATTTCGCGTCCGTAAGTTTCTCATTAACAACGTGGTAAAAGTCGATAGTGTGAGCTTTGTGAACTTGGCACCCGACTTTGGAAAAAATGCCTTTTTTTAGGTTCTTTTGATAGGTTTAGGTATGTAGTGGATAGTAGTGAAACTAATTTCGTTTGTAGTAAAACCAAAAAAAAATTATTAAAAATAAAAATTCGTGAAAAAAGGCAGCACCCGAAATTGCAAAACGAATATGAAAATGGCTAATAGACATGCGTATGTGTTAGTAGAGGTTTGTAGTGAGCTTATTTTTGTTTGTAGTAACACAGAAAACATATAAAATCATATTTTCACTAAAATATCGAACATGTCCCCCTTGAAGTCGTTTTACATGAAAATGCGATTACTACAAACGTTGAAAGTAGCTAAAAGACGTACGTGTATGTTAGCAGAGGCTTGTAGTAGAGAGCTTATTTTCGTTTATAGTTAAACAGAAAACTCATAAAACGATATTTTCCCTAAAACGTCAAAAATTTGCCGTTGCCGTATTTTCCCTAAAAATGTTTTTGGGAAAATATCGTTTTATAAGTTTTCTGTTTAATTACAAACAAAAATAAGCTCACTACAAGCCTCTGCTAAAGCACACGCACGTCTTTTAGCCACTTTCAACGTTTGTAGTAACCGCATTTTTATGTAATACGACTTTAAGGGGGGAAAATTTCGATATTTTAGTAAAAATATCGTTTTATAAGTTTTCTGTTTAACTACAAACAAAAATAAGCTTACTACAAACTTCTGCTAACATACACGCACGTCTTTTACCCACTTTCAACGAAAATGCGGTTACTACAAACGTTGAAAGTGGCTAAAAGACGTGCGTGTATGTTAGCAGAAGTTTGTAGTGAGCTTATTTTTGTTTGTAGTTAAACAGAAAACTTATAAAACGATATTTTCTAATATAATTTAAATGGGTTTATTTTTCTTTTTGTGAGTTATCGATGCATGCGCTGCGTAAACCGTTAAAGATTCGCAAAATTTATGTAAAACAGAATTCCTCTTTAAAAGTTTTAAAAATAAGTCCGCGACATCATATGTCTATCTTGTAAGTTTGGCTCTCTATAACCTTTTTTATGCTAACCAAATTTGTTCTAAAATATAATGCATTATATGCGAAGGTTTTTTTATAAACATGATCCTTATTAAAATAAATACGGTATTCATCGTAACTATTTAATTTTAAACAAAATTGCCCTTTACATCGTTCGATTTCAATGAATATCTTAGGAGATATCGCAGTTTTAAATTAACATCGCAGCAAAATAATAAGTTCCACTTTTACTGATAAAAGCCTCATGTAGGTACCTAAAATTGCTCCTCAACGTACGTATTATTAAAAAATATTATTTCTACCTTCTTCGTCAACAAAGACGCGGGTTAAAGTTATCGTAAGCCCAAGGAACTATTCCACGCAGACGAAGTCGCAGGCAGAAGCTATTAATATAATATTTTATATTAATAGTTTTTATATTATTTACTATATATTCCGGTTATACTCACGGGTGTATTCGGGAATGCCCGACTAGTTTCGGACTCGATCGGAGCCCTTATTCATGAGATGGTTACGCGGCAGAGTCGCGAGCCGAACTGTTCGGCTCGCGACTCTGCCTGCCTGTAAATAATATGGATAACACTCACGAAAGTTATTATAGTAAAATAATAGTTTTTAATATAAAATTATACTATATTTTGTACTATATGTGCACCTCTGCCTACCCCTTCGGGGAATACAGGCGTCATGTTATGTGTTGTTTTATGTTGCAATATAAAATTATTTACGGTCAGAAAGCATTGGTGGCCGCCCGATACACGGCTTTCGTCCGCGCCAAACGGCGCCGTCCCCGTCATGTTCTCTCGGATCCGGACGATCCCATCACCGTCCTTCAGGCGGAGGTGAAAGCTAGGTTAGATGCCGAACGGCGGCAACTACACATCGACAACGCCACACGACGACGACACACCGCCCGACCATCGTATCGACCTCGCCGGCGAGGTCCGTCGCGACGCCCCTCTAGAGCTATTCCCGCGCCGCCGGCTCGTGCCGTGCGAGAAAACTCGATCATGTCCCCAAAAACCCCAAATAATCCGATCCAGCAGCTCCCCCCCAGTAGTGGTAGCTTCTCCTCCCCCAGCGACGCCCTGAGCCGAGGTCCGAACCCCTCGCGGGGGTGCCCTTAGGCGCTGTCGCTTAGTTTGTAGTTTTTAATTTATAAGCCTGGCTGGAGGCCTTTTATTAGGTCTCGCCAAACGACCGGTTAAGCAGTAAGAGCTCCCTCAGAGCTAAGTGCGAGAGACAAGTTCGAAAAAAAAAAAAAAAAAAAAAAAAAAAGCATTGGTGCGCGGGGCCCGTAGCATTTGCTACTCTTGCTACGTTGTTAATCCGGCACTGCGTTATAGTTAAAACATAGTAATAGTAACACACAGATTTATTATCAAACCAGCGTTGTGGTCATAGCAATCTGAATACTTCGTTTTCCAATTATCGGCCACCCAGCAAACCGAAAATATTCAAACCAATTTAGTTCTCTACAACTAAACAAGTAATTCTATTATTTTGACAACTGCACACAAAAATAAACCCTATTACAATATGGTAACATATATTTTAGTTGCAGCAATATGTCACTTAGGATTTTATGAGATTGGCGTTTACTAACGTTGCTAATATTATTTGTGTTCGGGAGTGAATTATTACAACATTTAAATTTGAAGCCATTTGCAGTAAGTAAATATATATAATTAATGATTAGGTACTTATTTCTTAGGTATAATTCAGAACATATTAATATAGTATTCACAAAATAACGTTAACCAGTCAGCGATACATACTCTCATGTTTTGTTAATAATTAAAGCACGTGTAATCCACACACTGTAAACCTACCAACAGCAAGAAAATGTTTTGACAACCCTAGCTGTAAGATCGGGCGCGCATTATCAATTATTTGCTGTCAACGCGTAGCCCATACCTATTATTCGTGCAATATGTTTATACCGCAACGTTGCTAAAGTTGACAGACAAAAAATAATATTTTAGTCTGTCAATGAAATATATGCGATCGGTGAAAAGGCGCACAGAGGCTGAGTTTTCGATAGTTGCTATAATAAGAGAGTTTGCGTTTCGTGCACAACTTTATTAATAAGTATTTTATACTCAAAGCAATGAGCTGTCGTAATAATTTGTACACGTAAAGGAATGAGTATACAAAGTCGTTATAACATCTTATAACCGTGATAATAATTACTTTGGTTACGATGTCATACGTGGCTATAGAGCCCAATACAATGTTGTTATCAAATTATCGTAAAATACAATTCCTGCGCTTTGTTCCCTAGCATCTTTAGCCTAGACATTTGCCTAACACTCGTCCGTGCTCGGAGCGATGTAAGCTCAGTAGTGTAGGAACATAAGTACCCGCAGTCGGCGTACGGCGCGCGGTGGTGGGCCGCGACCTGCGACCGCAGCCGTCGTGCGGTGTGCGCTGTCTCTAAACCTGCGACACAGAACACTAGCGCTGTGCACTTAGAGCCACTGCATTGTGTACCAACATTTACACAAACTAGTGGTGGTTAACTAGGCTTGGCTGCTCTGGGATTTGGGATGCCATTAGATCATTTCATTTGTTTCTCAAAATTGCATTATTGCATCTAGCTAGTATATACCGCTATTAAAAAATAAAACCCTCTTTCAGTTTTTGGAACCTGAAAAATACAATTGTATTCTGTGTAATTAATTCAGCGTATCCAATTTGTTCACCTTCTTCTTTTAATTTAGAAATCAAATCCTTGAATAGTAGAAGTAAATGAAATTGGAAATAAATCAAACAAAGTTAACCAAAAACTTTCTCCATATACTTCGCACATAAAAACAAAAGGGCAGATAACTCGAAGCGGAGCTCTTAACTAAAATAACAGTTCTCCAGCAGTGATAGTAATCACAGGCGCGGCTCCATTGAGTGCGGCGGCCTCAAGCGCAGCGTCCTGGTAAATTTGTGCTCGCTAATAGGTTTGCTCGCTGCTGAAATGCTATTACAAATGAAAATCATTCGGAAGTGGTGCGACGCAGGGATCGCTAATAATATTCGGGAACAATGGACACTAACTGTTGCTTGAGAGCGAGCGGTCCGTTTTGATGCTGCAGATATTTTATTGTGGTACTAGCGTATCAGCTCACAATCAATCCTCATAGCGTGTATTTTCATTTACTACTTCAGTTTTGCCGTAACGTCGTCAATAACTTTTTGATTTGCGACCAATAAAACTTATCATCTTGACATTTCCGTCAAGTTAAAGCCGGAATAATGCTCTGGAATTTGACTTAAATTTAATTAAAATATGTATCTCGTACATAGCAGCAAAGTTCGTAGAATCATGTTAAAATTAAATTGAAACGGTATCTTTTCAAAAATAACTCAAACACTTGACTAGCAATCATCCAAAAAACATTGTGTCAGAAATTCATAATACAAAATGAGCTATTACGCTTCTCTTTTGATGGCTAACGCTAAGCCGAAAAATTAAATTCAAAATCACCGCCCAAACGTTGGAAAGGGTCTAAACTTTATTTAACAGGAGGCTTTAAGAAATTCCAAGACTCGCTGATTTGTTTATCCGAGATGAAAGATATGATGGCGCAAGTGGTAAGCGATGAGATCGAAGCGAGCATCGCCGTTAAATAATCCTGACGAGCTTGACATACCACGTGTGCTACATAACTCACTTTAATAAGGTGGCTCTCTTAGTACATTTTATTCATAGCATTAATTAACTGATTCTCCCTTTCCTGAAAAACCATTGAAATAACTGTCACTTATTATTGTTTTAGAGTTCAAAAAGGTAGCAGCCCTACTTCTACTTTAAAGTATCAGCTTTCAAATCAGAGTTGCAATCGGGAAGATGAATCCAGACAATAATTTACCGGCTTAAATATTACTATGTTACTACACAGTATGTTCTATGTATGCATAGATAAATACTATTTTGTATTTGTTATTTATTTAATAATTCAAATATAACAGATTTCCAGTTCGCAGTATTTTATTCTTGGTAGTATTTTCACATTATAAATTGTTTTTAAATAACATTTTACAACCCTAAAATATTATCTATGTTAGTCACACAAAAAAAATGTTACCTTTTGAAATGTTCTGAACATTTTTATAGAGTTACACCTACTTACACGTAATTCAACTGGTCTTAGACGTATAGTTTTATACCGAGGTATATAGCTATGTATAACTCTATAAGTTAGCTGAGGACGAAGGTCTTGTTACATAAAAATATCTTCCAACAAAATCAAACGTAACAAAGAGCTATCTTTTTATTTGCTAGAAAAACATTTTACGAGTACATGCCCTTCGGGCGAGACAGTTTTCATGATTCATTAAGCTCAAAGACTCTCCCGCTGCGAACGATCTCCATTCGCCGTTCGTATCACACTTCCACCAGCGCCGTACATACAACAGCACCGTTGTATTAAGTCGTAAATTAATTTCACGTTCATCCCACCCCGCCCGGGTCTCGCAGTAATGAGGTGCACCCTACTACTATTTACACATATTTCTTTACAAAACTGGGCTGGATAAAAACGCAAGAGAAAAATGGTTTTCAGCGAAATTTAGCAAAATCTCTTTAATCCTGTTTTACAACGGGCCTTAGTTCATTTACAAACGGAGCAGATAAGCCCGAGTACACATTCTGAATATTCGTTTTGTTGATCTTTTTTTAGATAAACATGCCTTATATCTGTGCATTCTGGTCGAGTCTCCGCTAATAAAAGAATGCGGAAAATTATCTGCTTCGAAAAATACGTAATCTATATCACATGTAATTTTTATAACTTTGTTTTCGTTTAGATCGATTCCTATATTTTTTGCATAAACTTCGTAAAATAAATTTATTTTGGGTTAAATAGGGCTTAAAACGAGCTACTTGGAACATCGAAGAAAAATTCAATTTAGAAAAATCTCAATTTTTACGACTAGACAATAAACGTAAAGACGTATAAGTGAATCGCCAGATAAAGCCATCTTTATGATAATGCAGCCTCCATTTTAGTCAGGCCATAGCATAAATCACAATTTGTTCCATTATTTCATAATTATTTTGAAAAGAGCATAGAGTAATGTAATTGTCCGAACACCTTAAAACAATTGATACAAGCTAATGACTTGCAAAATGAAATCAAAAGAACGAGTTAAAAGGACTGAAATCGCATTAAAATCCAAAACGACACCAACAAAAAAGGTTTTAACTCCAATTATTACCCATTCCGTATCTGTCTTACACGGGACCGTGAGCAAAAAAGGGACGAGGGGACAAAAAGAGCCAGCGATAATGGTCCCACGCACTACCGACAGCCTCGGGCCATTTTAGGGTTTAGTACAATGGGAACGCTTGAACGGTAATCGACGTTTTATAAGAAGTACTACAGAGCAGTTACGTCACCGCGACCTTTTCGCTGTACAACTTGATAGCCTTTGTGTTGGTCTCATTAGAGCCACTTTGGATTCTCTTTCAGCGGGTGAGCCTCCATCGGATAATGCAGTTACAACAGATATAGGCTTTTTGAGTGGCTTGTACAAAATTCTTCCTCGGAGTCGTTTTTTACCTTATTTCGTTTAGGAGCAAGGATGCAAGTTTCATTTTTATTATGGCAGTCTTAAATGTCAAATTCGTTTTTTATCAGTTGATTCGTAAAAAATGCTCTTCAGGAATTTAATAATATTTAATTTCTTGCGCCAATGAGGCTACAAAACTTAAAAAAATATCGAAGTGAAAATTGCTTTACTCATCATCATTACTCACAGCAGCGACAAAAGAAAGACTTCTAGACGTGGAAGCGAAAAATTTGATATCCGATCAAACATACATTTATCTTTGCCAATGGCGGGCAGACAGAGAAATTTGATAAGCGCTACTCGCAAAAAGCCCGACTTAATGCAAGATAAAATTTAGACATCCTCACGGTAACGGTGAGGTTGTTCTAGAAATTTCCTTTAGAAGCGAAATATTCGAGCACGGGAGGGGAGCACTCAACGGAACGCTAATGGCATCGTTTTAAAAGGAAACGAAAATAATAAATTATTGACATCATCTTTTCTATCGCGCCTTGGAAATTATTTATTTTATCTCTACAGTGTTAATGCCCGTCTGCGTTCGTTGGAAATAATGCTCTTTGCATCGGTCAATGAAATGGAAACAGATGTTAAATGTATGAAATGCTGATGGAATTCCCGATAGCGGTGAGATTTATTCCGTGTGTTCTGCGTATGTTGTTAACGGATTAACGCTGCGCCGTTTCGAATGGTGGGGTTCAATTAATTTTGAAACAACTTTTTGGATCACCATCATAAATGAGTTAAATATTGTGAAAGATCTAAAATCATAAGTTGCCTTCAAACCCTTAGGAACATGCCACGCGCGATGGCACTTCGTTGGATATTTAGACTTAGGCCCTTCGTTTTCGTTAACTTATTTATTTTATTTTGTGCAATAAAGAATTATTATCTAAAAATAAAACAAATCACTGGCATTCGAAAATAAATTTTTGACTACAGGTTAGTTAATAACAATAATGATGACTATATTTTATTTTTTTAAATTTTGTATTTTTTATATCTATATATTATTTAAAAATGTAAAATATAAGATAATGTGTATAAATAAAGAGAATAATGATGATATTAAAAAAATTCAAACTTATTTGGTACTAAAAACAAAAACTTAATGGGTCCATTAAGTGAAATGAAATGTTGGTATCTCATTATTGGTTACATTACATGTGGCAGTAGCATATACAGCAAACAAAAACATAACAAGATCAAATCCGCAACAGAAACAGACGAAGTACCACTGAACTTACAAACTCAAAACAGTTCAGTTAAACTAATTGTACAATACAAACAATGCGGTAACCGTGTGGCCCTAACGATCGCTGCAGGTGGAGCTCGGAACTAACAGGACAGATACAAGTAACAGTGTATACAATACGGTCGCACAAAGGAGGCATCGTATGAGATAACAAGGGGGAGAAGTAGCGGCCCCATTACGCCGCCTTGAGGTACTCCACCCTTTAATGAACGCTAGGACACCGCTAAAGTGAAGTGTTCTTGTTGCTTTAATGGTTTTATTCACACGTTTGGTGTGGCTTTTAATTACTTTATAATAATAAAACGAAGCATTAATGTTTTTGTTTTTCTTTTGTTGGCGCGACGCGTTTTAGGCTTATACAAAGTGTTGCAATTACTGTTTACTCTGTCTCCAGACTTTTTATTGTTACAACTGCTTTCCATTACTGCCAAAGTGATGAATGTCCTCGGTTAGCGAAAAACGTTGGAGAAATATAACTTTATTATTTTACTTTAGTTACGAACTTTATAAATTTGTGTTGACAGATGAAAATAAAGAACAATGGTGCACGGGCTGGTGCCAAGTGGCGATTGGTGCAAAGACCCACTGGCGACTAACAATAATCTAGCTTTGGCACACGTCCGACTCAACACAAACCGTGTCGGGATATTAAGCTTAGCAATGTGATTTGACTCGCCACATCGCACTGGACCCCGGCAGCTAGAACAGCTGTGTAACCTGTGGTTTTGTATTTAGCTGAACTTGCTTTTAATTACTCTCGTGTAAAACACATTTTTCATTGTACAAAAGCTTTTCTAGTTCAGAATTTGCTTACATACATGTTATTGATTCTTACTTGTGAGGCATGTAACTAAGCCTAAGTTTATGAAACCAAGAAATAATATATTTTTGTTGTAAAATATTAAAAAAAATCCAATCAATGTCTGTTAGATAACTTTAGTATTAATAAACGAGCTACTTACATGAAATTTATTACCTTAGTCTAAACGTTAACAATTCATGTTAGAACACCCAAGTCCATTACATGAAAATTAATTCAAGCAAACAATGTCTCCAAACATTACACTTTAACAATTTATACGTGTTTGCAACAAGTTTGTGAGCAAAATAAATTTATTGTCAGATTAGTGCCAAACTCACTCTCAGATCAATTTAATCACGAGCCTCTTCAAACTAATGGGTGAGGCCCACTTAATGTACAAATAGGCCGGTCGGATTGTAATCTGGATAGAGATTAGGCAGGGATTGAGGAGGTCATCGCACAATTCGCTTCGACGGTCATCAATGTAGCTGCGCTACAGAATTATGGTATTAGTTTCAGCCACGGACGCTGGTCACTTCAATGTCATCTAATTGTGTTATTGTTTACTTAGTTCGCAGGTTACAAATATCAACGTTATTACTGTCTAGCCGTTAGAGCGTGAAGAGGGAACAAACACACTCACAATCTCTCGCCTTTATAATATTAGTGTGATATTTATTTTATTGAACTATGGTTGTGTATATTTACTATTATAATCATAAAGCTTACTAGACAACACCAATAATCTGAAGTCTATTAGATTTATTTTTATTTTTTTGTATAAATTATTCGGTAAGTTTTAATAAAATACGAGTAATATTCATAAGGTACGCGTCGGTGTGACATACTTTCTTCAGTACAAAGAACATCTCGAACAAAGTTGGCCTTCCATTATCTTATACAGAATCTTTGTCGTAAACAGGCACAGTGTTCACGGAAAACGATTTCGGTGTGTGTGCGTTATGGATGAATCTGAAATTGATCGTAAACTATGTTAATTATTCCACTGCGACAAAGGAGTGCGCCGCAGCCGGCTTTGAAGTTTGACATATTAATGCCCTTATACTAAGACAACGGTTACTTGACTGTGCATTAAAAGCTTCTGAGGCGTGTATTCTCTCGATAATCGACTTAAGACTTGAGCGAAATTGATTGTATTAACAGAGATGGGAAAAGAAACAGGGTTCCTATATTGATAATGCATTTTATAAAGTATGAAATAGAGATTTAAGACGTTGTTGGTGAAATTTTTTTACAAGTATTTTGATATATTTTGATACCGGTTGCAAATTAATCTGAATATATACCTACATATAAAGCTTAAATAGAAAAGATATTATTTAATTATAAGTGGTAAGATAATTACATAAACTTAGTAGATAAAACAGGAAAGTTTGTAGAGTGTTTTTAACCAATTATTTCTAAATTCCATGTCTACTTTAAGTGTTCACCCAAACTTCAAAGTAATATAACCCCGAGTCGCTACAAGCAGTCCACTTAGATGAGCAAGGTCAAGAACTTTAATTATACCTGCACTAATGAAACTTAACGCAAGAACACTCGGCTCAAACTCTTTTACTCAAACATTCATTTATTAATTAGTGGAGCGAGTGGTGGATAAAAAGAACCGCAGACTGCCGGAAACAAATTGTTTTACTGATGAATTTGTTCTTATTCCAGTTTCTAGAACAGCTCATGTCAGTGTTTTTAAATTCCAAGAGGGAGCAGACAGACTTGGTGTATCTTTTTCTGAGAAAATAATATTTGTAAAACATGTCGTTTGTACCACGGTGCTTAGGTACTTCCCGTAGCTATTAAAGTTATCGCACGGATGAATATATATAATTCAGTCTACAAGTCTTGTCAGTGTTTGTAGAAAATCTAGTCGTGCCGATGTTGCAAAATGATCGTGAATAGAAAATTATCGTTGAGAAAGTGTTAACCACCGACCTAATGTCTGCTCCAAAATTAGGTTGACTACATAATAATATTACGCACAACATTTCCCAAATATATGGTAACGTCACTCCATAGCACAGTACTCGTTTACATGCCGCGCAATGGCGACACTCTGCAAGGCACCAACGCGCCCCCTGGGGCATGTTTGACAAATAGAGATCTCGTGCACCGAATTTGGCTTGAAAAAAATTGTCGCGAAACGAGCGCACGAAACCTATATCTACAACCAAATTACATTGACCTGCCCCGTCTCCTTGAGTGCGGATTACGTTGAAAAGAAACGGGCGGGACTACGACCGTTGACAGGTCACGAAGTTCTGGTCGTGATACGTAGACTGCAATAAAGTAAATTGCGAGCATTTGCTATACGTATTTGGTACAACGAGGATCTTTATGGCGCCGATAATGTTATGGGCAGGTAATGTTCTGTTTCGAATGTACGAATGGACGTTTCATTGTTTTACGATCGTCTTTGTGTTCTGGATATTCTTTTGTGTGACGTAAAGTTGCTGTAGGGTTTAACAGTTTACGACAACATTAAAGATTTTGCTTTTAGAAAATACGATGGTATAATGTTATGATATAAATCAAACGTTTTATAGGTTAGTTAGTATCTAGGTCCTGAATTATTAATGATTTTCGTTTTCGATATAAGATTTTAATAATCAAATTTAAATGTAAATAGGTTTATAATGTAAAATTTATGGGTTTTGTGATTATTGAAATACAAATATAATATTATGACTGAACCAAGATTGTAAACAGTGGAACAGAAATAGTATTATCAATCGTGAACTGTAAAATTACATCTTTTATCCCGCACTAATCCCACTAATTCCTTTAAATCCCCATCTATCTTGTAACGAGGACTACCTAACTATTACAACAGTTAATTAATTGATCTCTTTACTTTGTTTCACTAAATTGGAAGCAAGCGAGAGGTTCCCACCGTTATATGAAATCCCTATTATTTTAGTTTGTAATTGGTAATTCTAGGAAGAGATATAGAATCAATAGATACATATTATAGTTCTTGCTATCTATTGAGGTTGAGGAATTGATTGCATGTTTCGTAATTCGATATTTATTTAATCTTCTGTGTTCTATTTGCTTGGATTTGTTTGCGGTCGACTAGAACGTATTTTATGTCATAAGAAAAATGTAATTTATGGTTTAAGACACATGTGTGACCGACTTATGTACATGAGTAAATTATATAATAAGCATTTCATATGTATCCACTCAGACATTTATAAAAATGCCATAACTCAAAATTGCGCAGTATTCTCCAGATTTTTCAAACCTGATAAATTTTTATGTCCTATTGATAGGTAGGTACTGCAATGTCGCAAGTCGAACGAAATTGAAGGTAGAAAAGTTGGACTTTCTATAGACTGAGCGAGGCCAATCTGGATTTATTTTAGTTTGCTCTACTAAGACAAGCTTCCTTTTTATGGGGACTACCATACGCTCCTACTCGTAAGGGGTTTCTTATATTTATTTTTTGTTGGTTTTTTAAGGTCTTAATTAGAAAGTGTTTATGTCAATAACTGTGTAAGTAAGGCACTGCAATGTTCACTGAAATTACCTCCGATTGTAATAATGCTCTCTATTTGTTTCTTGAATAGATCAATAAAGCATAAATTGGGTATGTTTGTCTCAAACATAACTTACAAGCATACCTTTAGCTAGAAATGCCACACACGCGTGATCAATGATCCCTGGTTAGCATCAAGTTGGTTGAAACGATCAGTCTGCGGTCGGCGGCGAGTTGCCGCGCTTAACACAGGGATTGCTAGTAACTAATGGCGTAATGACTTGATTATTGCGTCGTTGCTGCACCGGCCTTAGTAGCACCCTTTGTTTCGCTAGATTAATGTGCAAGCTGGAAGGTCTTAACATTGTGGTCGGTGTGATAAATATTAGTTAAGGGTTTGCTGTTATTTTGTGGAGTACGTTTAACTTTTTTCAAATAGTGGAAACATCTTGTATTTGTATTATTTGTGAAATTGTAATTTAAACTTTAGTACTTTATATATACCCACATAAAGTTCCGTCTGTTTTCCAGACAGGTAAACAAAGACTAGGTTTTCCATCTACTGCCAGTTGTACATATCTAATTTATATAATATTTATTTGTTCCAGCCTACAACAAAGTCCAGTGATGTAACGCGGTCGCCATATACGATGAAGGTGAAGACGAAATGAGCGAGCGACCTGGGGTTCGATGTGAGCGATGATGAAGCGAACATGAATGCGAACCTCGTTGCCATGACGACCAAGATGCTACTCTCACTACTACTGCACTGCTTCTGCGTCGCCACGACAGCTTCAATACCCAGCGGAGGTAAGTAGTAGGCAGTCCAGTGGCATTAATTTTATATTATTAGTTTTAGATTTGATTGGGGCTTATGCTTTTTTAAGCTCTTTATTTTAAGTATTAGGTAAGTACCTGATTAGCGCAGTGGTTAAGTGATTGGACTGCTGCGCTAAGGGTCGCGGGTTCGATTCCCGCAAGGGGCAAAACTTTGTGCGAACCACAGATGTTTGTCCCGAGTCTGGGTGTTTGTGTATGTGATATTTCATGTTTGTGAAACGCACCCACGACACAGGAGAAATTCCTAGTGTGGGGCGAAAAAAGTATTACGACTATGTTCAGAAGATGGTTACGTGATGTTTAAATATTTTAAGACAGCTTTTGTATTGAATATGTTGCAGTCAGCAACAATTGAGGTTGAGTTATGATAACATTTTGTATGTAGATGATATTATTACGGACTTAAAAACTATCAACTTTGTTCAAATTACATTTGGTCCACTAAGTAAACAGTTTTACCGGAGTAGCCATTAAATAGTACCGTCTACAATTGTACTACATAAATTAATAAATTTTATTACTCTAAAACAAATTTAGAACTCGAGATACGAAAACTGAATGATAACTTTGAGCTCTTGTTTAATAAATATTTCATCTCTTGGAAGTTTTTAACAAAAATAGCTGCAAGTTTAACAGATAAAGAAACTTACGATATTCGCTGAGAATTTCGCTAAAATATTCCCTTAAACCCCGGCCATAACTTATTCTATTCGGGAAATAAAACAAAGACCCCACTATCCAGAATGGAAATATCTCAAAAAACACGTTCTATTGCTCGTTCAAAATGAGATGGAAAAAAGAGGATTCCTTGTGGAGCAGAGGTTTAACATAAAATTGTAGTAAACGACATGTTCGTAAGTTCAAAGCAAAAGTAAGAATACGCGTCTTCTTGTAGTACGACATGATTGTAAACTGATGAGTGACTGATGACATCAATTACTTATTTTGACATATTTTTACCAATGTGTATATTCATAAAATATAATTGTGTTAAATCATCAGTTTTTTTGTTAAGCATTGTAAAAATGTCGCTGATGGTATATTAAATACGGTTTATTACTAAGGTTTATACAGTGATTTTTTTCTGTAATCACAATGTCGTATCATAAGGTTACGCGGTAAAGCCTCATAAAAATATATAATTTTTACTGTAACGTGAAACCGGTATATCAGGACTGAAACAATAATAAAACCATCAACGTACGTCAAGTCAAACGATAAATAATTTTTATTTCCGCAAATCTTTGATTCACGTTTCGCAACAATACGTGAACGATACATATCAATCATAAGCGAGGAACAAGACGAGCAAAAAATATTCCTTGACACAGAGCAATATCAATCGGAGCGGATCAATCTCGACATTTGAGTGTCCCGCGGAATCTCCGCACGAGTGAATGGATACGAGCTAGATACCGTTCGTTCTTCATTCGGCGGCAATCGAATGGAATGAGTCGTGTAAAACCTGCTCACAGTGATTTTTATTGAGAATATGGTAAGTATAAGGTACAACGATTTTTGGGTGCAAGAAACATTTTTTATTCGGAACTCCGGAATTGGAAACAAGGAGAATAGAAGAGGATTTCCACACAGCGATACATTAAAGGAAACTTTTTGTTTTTATATGGCCGTCGCGCCGGTACTTGTCTGCCTTTATGGATCACTGTGTACGTTGACTATTCTCGCACATCGCCTAGCGAGTAATCTCAAATCTAGGAACAGAACAGAAATAGAAAAATTTGAAGTTCTTCTTGGGTTCATTTTTATGAAAGTGCAATATATTTTGTTCTCCCTCTGACCCCAGAATAAAGTGCAAACATCCTCGTAATAATTATTCTCATAAATACGTACATACCAACAATCTCGGTATCAGCACTAATTATGAAAAGCAAAATCAAAATGGCTTCTGGACCGGTAACACGATATTTTGCGCGGGGATTAGATAAAGCGAAATGAAATCTTTAGCGAGATTAGGATAATAAGGAAAAAAATATTCATTTCATGGAATCATAAACACGGTTATTTGTTTATTTTTATTAAATTGAAAATATTGTGTTGTTTTTAAATTCATGACATCGTCACACGGTATTTAAGTCATAATAATGTTATTATAATCTATGCAAATATTATTATCATTGAACTATTTTTTTTTGTTTTAAAAATTGTGTTTGTCTAAACAAGAGATTGCCTTTATGGAAAAAGGTATTATTTGTGCCTTACTAAGGTTGCCAAAACCAATAGTGTTGACGTCTAAAACCATCTATAGCAACACATCGTATGTATGAATGTACCTTTAAGATGACGTAGAAACTGTAAAACAAAAAAATCTAGGTCGTCCATGTTGTTTTTTTTTAAACCTTTCATTTATTGCCATAGCAACTAAGAAAGCGAATACATAAAGGAACAAAATTGTACAACAGTTTAAAGTTTATTCTCAGAATGGGTCTTACTTAGATATTCTGCTAAAGCAAATGTTATTTGGACATAACAACTTTGAGAGAATTCAGGCAGATAGTCATACTGGTGCTATCTGAATAACTAGCAAGCTGAACTGTCGAGAACAGAGTTGAACCGTGACCTCTCCTCTGCGGCGTGTGATGTGAATACGCTTGTAGGTGTTGAACGGTAACTAGGTCATTAATCAAGTGATTGCATAAAACAGTTTTAACTGTGATGTAAATACATTATGTGACTTCTTTATAAGGCCTTGTTTTCTTTACGTTTATTTATATAAAGAGAAGGTAAAAAAGCTACTTATTTAAGTCGCTCGTTGGTTTAAGAAAAATAGTAATGAACCAAAGCATATTTTTAACCCGTTTTATCACTATTTTTGATATTAGAACTACAAATAAATTAATCCTAATAACAAAGCATTCACAACAAAGGCAATTTCAGTATTCCTGTCGCGCGAAATAAAACGGACGATTGAGCAAATACTAGGCGAGTTACTTTACAGTACATCACGCAGGTGAACAACGTATGAATATCGTTAAACAAAAGGTTCCCAGGGATACGGCCGGGACTAGCTGTTTAGCTTAGAACACATGATGTAGCGATGCGACATTAGCCAGCAGTTGACATTTTGCTGTATGTATATTATATGTATACTTGCGTATTAAAACTATTTAACACTAAAGATAATTAATATATTAATCCAGGTTATTATTTTATTTATATTTGTTAACTATATAGAATGATAGAACGTCTGAAATATAATAATAATATATAACTAAACGCATTCATATTCAGACGTGAAAAAAGAAAATACATGCTCTTATAACAACAATATAGAACAACATAAAAATATTGATAGAAGTGAATAAACTACGCGTGGAAGTTTTCTTGATAGAAAATCAATAAAGTCATTGAAGACTGTGTAAAAACCTCTAAAACTAATCAAGGACCAGGAAGGACGAACGGAAGGTCTAGCCTTTATGGACGACGTTACAAGGATTACACGTTCAGAATGTATACAGGGAGGTTTAGTATTCATTTGCGTCGTAAATCATTGTTGGGATAAAAACAAGATATTATCGTTGAAGAGCGCCGAGAGGACGGTCAGGGAGATCAAAGGGTCTGTCATGTTCATGTTAAGAGCGTTTGAGTTCATCTGGCGGCGCGTGCCGAGTGTGCAGTTATCAGTTTATACCCGCGTGGACTGCACACGGATCTGAGGGGCTTGTAGCTGAGCCACTGGGCGCCTTGTCCGAGTAGAGACGTGGATACCGTTCATACGGAAAGGTTTCTTTAGATTAGTTTCATTTTATTTTTAGTTATAATGCAGTTAAAATACTATGAAGTTTTATAGATGTGTGTCAAAAATGATAGGTACGTAGGAAAATGTGAACTGACGGTGTGTGGCAAGGACTTAATAGATACATTCGGCAATGATAATGGTGGATGTAGTGAGAACTTTTAAAAGAAGAAAAACTACATAGCTTTTGTGGGGGTGAAAACATTTCTTGCATTATAATTCAAATGGGATATTAGATTGCTCAGCAGCTTTGTTTAGACAATCTCAACACAATCAAAAGACAATTACTGTACAAGTCTACACGATTCACTGACAGCAGTGGATAGAATAATAATTAGTTAGAATTATTTCATACTCCGTACATTTATATAGGTACTCGAAATAAATTCATTACCGTGACATTTTAATTTGACTGTGTACTCCCAGTTCTCAGAATCCATTCCCTTTTGTACATAAAGTCAAATTAAAGGCATATAACGATATTTTTTCATTCAATTAACCCGTAAGTATTTCAATTTAATTGAACGAACAATGGCAAAGCAAATTTCACACACGAGTGAAAGTTTTATGTTTCTATAGAATATCAAAAGATGAAAAACAATTGAGTAATTTGATGTTTCACAGCTGAATTCGGTTGTCGTTAAAGTTTTTATTTAATTATTGAATGATGCTCTTTGAAAGTCAAGCACTCTAGATAATTAAATAGGAAAACAAAATAAATATAACGTATAGTCTTGTCTGGCCACAGCATAACAACATGAAACTCGAGAGTTTTCTAGAAGACTTCTCGGCAAATTAACGTAATTGGTCATCAGTTTTTAGGTCTTACGAATTTATTATAATTTACTAATATAGTAATTAGGTATAAATACGAAATTTTTTATATCATGTTTACCAATTACAGGCGCTTATGAAACGTTAGAATGCTAGTTGCACGGTTCCAAAATCTCATTCCAACAGTGTATTACCTAATACATTATTTAGATAAATAAATGCCATATTGACGTGTATGCAAGCATTTCTCTCGTCGCTACAGTACACAGTACACAGTCCCCTTAATACCCGGCCATGCTTTAATACAGTCCCACGTTCCGCGCCATTAGCTGCCAACTGTGTGGCGAGTCAGGCGGCTTTAAGATCCTCGTCCACTATGTTGTAACGTGTTCTGAGAAAAGGATTTTTATTCGTCAGTGAATGTTAAAAAATATTTATGGTATGATATGAGTTACCGAAGTTCCATAACATCACGCCTATATTCCCCGAAGGGGCAGGCACAGGTGTAACTATAGTACACCCACATTTATGTTATAGGTCCTACTGATAAAGGGGGCGATCCTATTGCCATCAACCGGGCGCAAATCCAGCTTCCGTACTGCTACCGAGAATTACCTAATGAAATACCCAATAACACTTTGAACCCAGGACCTCATGCTCAACAGTCACGTCCACCGGCTTTACTAGACTAACGAGGCAGTTAGCACTGGTTTAAATAATAATCGTAATAGAAACAGATATTTCATATAAAAGTGTGTGATAAACTATATTTTTGAGGAGTTAACGCATTGCAGTTTTTGCCAATCGCGCTAATATAATAATAATAATAATAATAAAACCCCTCTGGGCACATCGTTACCTCAACATGAGAATAACGTAACACCGGAGGGGACAGTAGTATAGCTTTACCAACCCTCGTGATAGAAATAAAAAATATATCACAAGGACTTGTACTAAAAGCACACAAACCGCAGGGCAGCTTGTGGCGAGCTGTTTGTGAGTGGCGACACAACGTGCCTGATACCCCAGAGAGTCGGTCAGGGACTCATCCCCGGTTTGCCCGATATGGGTAGCTGGAGTGGAAACCGAAGAGCGCCCGCAGGACTCTCAGCTCTTTCTTGCCTTAGTTGGCTGGTCAGAGAGGGGTCGCCAGAGCTATATGCTCGGGGGTGGAAGTGTCTAATGGCGTAATAGCGGGGAAACCCGCTCCGAGTCTTCGAGACGCGCGATGGTGAAACCGGGGCCGCACCGCTCTACACCCCTAGCCACTCGCATCGGTGTTGCTCCCTGTTGCCTATAGTGGCGACTGTTTAGGGGGCCCATCTAGTGAGTGGCGAGTCACCGTCTGCTAATATACTGCATATTATATGGTTAAAGGCAGACGCCGTTGTTATTCAGAATAAACTAAAAATAACCATTCCACGAAACATCCCAACACAATAGACCAAATCATTTTAGTATCCATTTTTCTCAATAGTCCTACACCTTTTGGGGACTTTTCATGGCTGTTCTGTTATAGAGCAGTTGTGTGGTGTCCCTAGCTGGTGTCCCATCCCCTTTTAGATTAAAGTTCTCAACGGGCCTCTGCGTGTTGGACCTGTGTCCCCACGTAAGCCTTTTAAAAGTCCGGGTATTTTCCACATGGTTGATAGCCCGAGTAAATAAAATGAGATACAAATAATAATAATAAACCCCTCTGGGCAAATCGTTACCTCAACATGAGAATAACGTAACACCGGAGGGGACAGTAGTATAGCTTTACCAACCCTCGTGATAGAAATAAAAAATATATCACAAGGACTTTTACTAAAAGCACACAAACCGCAGGGCAGCTTGTGGCGAGCTGTTTGTGAGTGGCGACACAACGTGCCTGATACCCCAGAGAGCCGGTCAGGGACTCATCTCCGGTTTGCCCGATATGGGTAGCTGGAGTGGAAACCGAAGAGCGCCCGCAGGACTCTCAGCTCTTTCTTGCCTTAGTTGGCTAGTCAGAGAGGGGTCGCCAGAGCTATATGCTCGGGGGTGGAAGTGTCTAATGGCGTAATAGCGGGGAAACCCGCTCCGAGTCTTCGAGACGCGCGATGGTGAAACCGGGGCCGCACCGCTCTACACCCCTAGCCACTCACATCGGTGTTGCTCCCTGTTGCCTATAGTGGCGACTGTTTAGGGGGCCCATCTAGTGAGTGGCGAGTCACCGTCTGTCATCTCTAATATACTGCATATTTTATGGTTAAAGGCAGACGCCGTTTTTATTCAGTAACTAAAAGTAAACATTACACGAAACATCCCAACACAATAGACCAAATCATTTTAGTATCCATCTTTCTCAATAGTCCTGCACCTTCTGGGGACTTTTCATGGCTGTTCTGTTATAGAGCAGTTGTGTGGTGTCCCTAGCTGGTGTCCCATCCCCTTTTTGATTAAAGTTCTCAACAGGCCTCTGCGTGTTGGACCTGTGTCCCCACGTAAGCCTTTTAAAAGTCCGGGTATCTTCCACATGGTTGATAGCCCGAGTAAATATAATGAGATACAAATAATAATAATAATAATATATCTCTTTATTGCACACCAAAATGAAAAAAAATAAAAATATACAGGGAAAATCTTAAAATTACATTGTACAATGGGCGGTCTTATCGCTCACGGCGATCTCTTCCAGACAACCTTAGTATGGAAGTAATATGACATGAGTAAGGGTAAATGTGGTGTTACAATGGTATTGTTAAAAGTGTAAGTGAGTAGATAATGAAGATGTATATAAATAATTGTAAAATAGAAATAATTATATTATATTTATGTAAAATTGAAGTTTATATATTATATTTAAATAAGTCGGTTAATATTATATGAAATTCGAAGAAAAATTAAATTATATTAGTGTTAAATTAAATTATATATACACTAGACACTTTGTGGTTGTGGCACAAACCGTTGCAGTAGGCTCTCACCTCAATAGTAGTTCTCACATTAAGGCGTTCAATAATCGATCGGGCCACCTGGCTTGTTTGTTTGGGACCATGCGGAGCTGACTCATGTTTTCAATCTTGCTTAGCGACCAATAAGCGGATATACTCCCCTAAACTGGCCCTTTACTTTAGTTGGCCCACTTTTATCAACTGCGGATCTTGACGTATTTTGTTTGACCTTTAAACACAGTTAATAATATCCTTTATATAAACGATGGTTTGGTAGGAGAGGGCCGACTTCACCCTGCAGTGGGTAAGCTATAATCGGTTCTAATAACGTTTAAAGAGTTTTTTTGTTATAGAAGTGTAATGGTTTGATAATGCAGTTGGTTACCATGTGCAGTACAGTTTTAGAGATAGGGGTTAAGAGGATAGATTTTTTTTTAAATTTGGTTTTCTTTAAACTGAACTAGTCTCGATATCAAGGATATCGAAATTTGTTCAGTTTAAGTGAGTGTGGCAACAACCTACTTACAAGATAGATTTTATAAAGTAATCCAATTTCATTTTAAAACCCATTTACTGTTATTTAGCCGTTATCCATTAAATCGAATCATATTAGCTACACGATCGAGCAAATTGACTCTCTAAAATCTCATTTGAATATTTTTGAGAAAACCTGGAATAAACTATTCATGAACCCATGGCGAGACTCGGTATAGAAATATAACCTCTGACATCAAAGGTGGGCTAATTCAATTGGCGATGAACGGGCCTAAGCATGGCATACATAACATGATGAATGGTTCAGAAGTCGAACTCAAAAACAACGCGGTTTGAAAATACTTGGGTAATAAGGGTAACTTTATCAATCTGGTTAAGTATATAGTTATTTATATCAGGTACAAATAACATCCAGTTCTGCTATCTTGTGTACTCAAAATAGGCGTTACTTTTTTTACAAACTGGATTTGGAAATACATGTGATTAACGAACAATCACGTTATGTTTAAACAAGTCTTCCAATATGCAGGCTTTTCAAGCTAAATTGTTGATGTTGAGTGGAGTGGAGTTTCTGTATTCATCTGTTTAGTGTTGCGGTCGCCTGTCATGGCTACAGGCTTAATTAACTAGATCGGGAGCTAACTACCCTCACTGACACGTTTACACCGAACACTCGATGTATTAGCGTCCTACCAGGAGCTAACACAGTATGGTGTTATGAGAAGATACGTCACACGATAATTCCACGTGCTACTCATTGTATTTCCTTTTTACTCATGTTTTTACAAATAAAAGACTTATAGCTGCATTCTCAGCAAGATTTTTACTCAGTAATTACTCTCTGGCTGTGTGAGTGACGTGTGGTAGGTAAATTTGGTTGGATTTGATACCACGCACCTTTTTAGTGTTATTTAGAGCATATTTTTTATAATAACATCGACAGGAAAACGGTCAAGTTATCTTTTTTTTGTTTTATATATTGAATTGACTTTTTGGTAAACATTAATTTATTCATGAATGTCATGAAGCGAAATTATTAAGTAATGTTATCTTTTGTGCGAATAATGAGAAAATGTTTGGTGGGTACACAGTTTTGGAACAAAAATAACACAATAATGGAATGTCAGTCGTAGACATTGTGTAACACGATTGAGTTAGAAGTATTCTCTATTATAAAAGGTTCACTTCCCTCCGCGCGCCCGCACGGTGCAGTGAAGGTTAACTACGCTGCTCGGTTATAATACTTTTGTCCCGTTTCGCGATCGATTCCCGGCTCGTGAATTGTTTCCAGTTGTGTGGTATAGTGTTTCGTGCATGGTTTGTAATAAAATTTGGTATAATTACTCGGTTTTAGTGGTAAATACGCTAATTAATCTCTCGGTAAGTCTTTTATTTTTATTTTTTGGTTGCGGGTACCGCGAAATAACTTTGTCCGTACGTTTTATCTTTGTTGCGTGATTTTTGCGTTGAATCGGTGATATTTTAAGTTATTAGGTATAGTAATTTGTATTGAGGTCAATTATATACTTGTAGACCATGTCGGTGTTTAATGATGAACCGCCGGATCGGGGTAGGGACTTGTTTTGTAGAAGTCAAATGACGTCAAGGTCACCTCCTTCCGCGACTAGTAAACGTTTATTCAGTGAAATATCTCCGACATATATGTCACCCGAAGCATCAAAGCGGCAGCAGCGATCCGAATCGGTCAGTAAGACCCCGTCAATTTTAAACACAAGCGACGCGAGCCGCGCTGATTATTGTGAATTAGTATCCGAGGCATCCACCTACCTCTCGAAAATTAACGATCTTGTAAACGATCAGGGTTCGCGTATTAACATTGCAAACAAATCCGCGATAATGGATATGACTCAGCGAATAACGGCTATTGTTTCGCTGCTAGCTATTAAGTCGTCATGTAATGAGACTAAACTAGCAAACAGTGAGCGCGAATTAGAAAATTTAAAGTCAAATTCATCTAATACTACCACTAATCTCAAAAACAATGAGTCATACGCCAATAAACTCAAACTTCGTTTGCCGCAAGCCGTCCCGGCGCCGCCGTCGCGCGCCCCACTGCCCTGCGTTGTTGCATATCCAACGACTGAGCGTTCGGCGGAGTATGCAACATCGTCCGCTACCAAACAGGCGTTAATGAATGCTATTAAACCTAGCGACGACGGTTTCCAGATTGTCGGCTTAAAAAAAGTTACCAAGTCGGGTGTCGTACTCCGCGTTGCTAACGATAAGCAATTGCAAAAAATTAAGTCTGTCGATGGTATTAGATCTGCCGGTTTAAGGCTGGAAGCCCCAAAAGGTCGACAGCCACGTATTTTAGTCAAGGACGTCCCCTCGTCAATGGAGGATCGTGCTTTTCTAACCGCGCTTTATCGTCAAAACATCAAGGACGAAATAAACTTAACAGAAGACAATTTCATTAAAAACACTAAAATCATCCGTAGGCGCGCATTAGAAAACGGCCGGAAATGGATAGGTATTGAAATCGACTCCTCGGTACGTAAACATCTCGTCTCCACAAAGGACAAATTATTCATCGATTGGGCCACCTGTCGTTTTATTGATGACATCGAAATAGTCCGGTGTTTACATTGTCAACAATTCGGTCACGTTAAAAAGTATTGCGAAAATAAATCTCCTGCCTGTGCTAACTGCGCCGAAGCACATGAAACTAAGCAGTGCCCCCATAAGGATAAACCTGAATTTAAACCGACTTGTGTAGCGTGTAAGCGTTACAAGAAACCGTGCGACCATCGGTGCGGGTCTCAGGACTGTCCTTCTTACAAGGCCAAACTCGAACAGCTGATTCTCAACACTAATTATTAATATGGATAATCTTTTCATAGGACAGTTAAATCTTCACAACGATAGGGTAGCGACGTCCGAGCTTGACAAACTGATTATAGATCATAGGTTAGACATTGTCCTTATCCAAGAACAGTATCAAAACGCTAGTTTACGAAATAGAGTAGTTCAACTGGATGGCAAGGCACGAGCTGGAATTTACGTTTCGCGTTCAAATAAATTAACTATTACATCTATACAAAATCTTATGACGTCACACTGTGCGGTCGCGGAGATTTCTTCTACGTCCTTTAAAGTATATGTAGTGAGCTGTTACTTTCAATACTCAGACCCTGTTGCTCCTCACATTCATCATCTTCGCCATGTCCTGCAGTCACTTGCTGGCCGCAGAATTATAATTGGCGCTGACGTTAATGCGTCCTCATCATTGTGGTATGGCAAGGTTAGGGCTTCTGATACTGATCGACGCTGCGCTGTCGAAGACTTCATCGCCGAGATGAACCTATGTATTCATAACACCCCTGATGCACCACCTACTTTTTGCAGCCAAATGGGCGAGTCATCTATTGACGTCACACTATCTAGTGCCGACGTTCGCTTAGACAGTTGGCGCGTCCTCCCTGACGCGTCATGTAGTGATCACCGCCTGATTGTGTACGAATTTGTACCTAGGTTAACGCAAGGTTCTCATAATATAAACGGTTACAGATATAAATCTAAGGGAGCAAATTGGGATTTTTTCAGTTCATTTTTTGCTATTCATGTCAAGGACTTCACTCGAGAGGGCCTGTCAGCTGAAGAAAGTGCTGATATTATGTCAGACACTTTCACTTACTGTGCTGATGTCGCCATTGGTCGCGCATCTATTACCAATATACACCGATGTGATTGGTGGAGTAACTATCTCACTGAACAGCGCAAAAGTTTTCGCAAAGCGCGTAGAAAGCTTAACAAGCTTAAAAAACAACAAGTGACAGGAGATATCTTCAACGACGCTTTAACTACGTTTAGAGTCGCCAGGTCACGTTATAGGGCTGCTATTGAAAAAGCGAAGGGCAATCTATTGCGTAAAGTAGTACAAAGATTGGATAGGGAGGGTCCGTGGTCTCCACTGTACCACGAGTTCAAAGCAAATAGGTCAGTTAACCTGGCATTTATCCCAAACATCAAATTTAACAATAAACACACTGTGAGTATTGAGGATACCACGGAGGCTCTCCTTAACTCTCTTATACCTGATGATCTACCGAACAGTGACAACGACTATCACAAGCAAATAAGAGCGTTTGCTTCCGAACCACCTGCATCTCCAGCATCAGACCTTCCATCTACTGACGAGTTCATCAACGCTGTGAAGTCACTAACTCTTAATAAAGCGTCAGGTGAGGACAAAATTTCTAATAAGATGATTAAGGAAGCGTGTAAGTTATCCGGTGATTCTATATTAACAGTCTTTAATCGTTGTATTGCTGAGGGTACTTTCCCTCGTGCGTGGCGTCGCGGATTTTTACGTATAATACCTAAAAGTGGCGATAAGCCTCCGGATGACCCTAAGTCTTACCGGCCTATCACACTACTACCATCGCTAGGTAAACTGCTAGAGCGGCTTATTGTTCCACGCTTACTGCCGGGCGGTCCAAAATTTCATAATAACCAATTTGGTTTCACAGTAGGTAAATCAACTACCGACGCTGCGATCTCAGTTAGGAAGTTAGTAAATTCTTCTGAACTAAAGTACGTGTTAGGTATCTTTCTAGACATTTCCGGTGCCTTCGATAATGCATGGTGGCCAATGCTACTACTCAAGTTAAAGGCGCGTGGGTGCTACAACAACATCTATAGTATTATTTACTCGTACTTTTCACATGGATCAGCTAAACTGAAACTTGGCCATCATTCGCTGTCGAAGGAACTGACAATGGGATGTCCTCAGGGATCAGTTCTAGGTCCATATTTATGGAATATAGGATTTGATGACTTTCTCGCGATACCACTTCCTTGCGGCTGTTCACTTACAGGCTATGCGGACGATGGCCTTCTGCTCATACAATCTAATACAAGAGCCGGACTTGAAAATTTAGCCGATACGTGTTTACGATTAGTTTCTCAATGGGGTGAGCGGAATCGTCTTAATTTTGCTCCACATAAAACCTTTCAATTACTTTTAAAAGGAAATCTCAAATCGTCACCCTCTATTAAGTTTAATAACGTAACCATTAAAAAAAGGGAATCCGTGTGTTATCTTGGTCTTGTGCTAGAGAGAAATTTTACTTTTATCGAACATATTAAAACCGTCGGTGAAAAAGCAAAAAAGAACTTTTATGCCTTAACACGAATATCAACGTCAACTTGGGGTCTCTCGTTTAACACTCTAAAAACCATCTACGGAGCAACTTACTTAGGATGCATATGCTACGGTTCACCAGTTTGGGCTGATAGAGCCACAATAGGCGCGGCGCGGCGTAAGTTGCTTCAAAGTCAACGGTTAGCGTTGATATTCTTATGTAAAGCCTATCGGACGGTCAGTACTGAAGCTCTGCCGGTACTAGCGGGCGTGCTACCTGTCGATCTCGAAATACAAAGACGTGCCGCGATGTACTTCTCCACTCGAGAGGGTATGAACACCGAATTTCTAACACAACGGGACCGCGTTAAAATTATCAGGTTATTTAAATCCCAAATCGAGGTGTATAACGAGCTATTGGACGAATGGCAATCTAGGTGGGATACATCTATCAAGGGCCGCCACCTTTACCAGTATTTTCCATCCGTTCGCGAGCGCCTGGAAAAGACTTGGTTGGAGGTGGATCATTGCGTGGCTCAGTTCTTGACGGGTCATGGTAACTTTAGGGGTAAGCTCTTCTCTTTCAAGCTTGTTGCTTCACCTCTGTGCCACTGCTCAACGCCAGATTGTGAATACGAGCAAACAGCACATCATATCCTGTGGGAGTGTGGTCTATGGCAGAATGAACGTAATACCTTGTTAGACAGCATATATGTTACATCCGGTGTAATTTATTATGAGGACCTTGTTGCGACCAGATCAAATTTCCGTGCTTTCAGACGTTTTTGCCATACCTATTATTGGAATCAAAATAACAATTAGGACCCAGTAGTTTTTAACTTTTATACCCGTGGTGCTTAGCGACTGGGCTTATCTCAGTTGTGGATCCCATATTAATTATGCTTTTGGCATATTAATCTTTGTGTCTCCCGCTTGCTATGGAGGGAAGTCGGACTAAATTTATATTCCTACTCCTCCTATATATTCTTTTATGATTAATTTCGTTGCGGGTTCCAAGACAGTCGAGTCATTTCTCTGGGACGCCTCGAGCTTCATTGCCTCGATGGTTCTCAACGGTTATCATTGTAGATCCTGGCTTACAGGAGTTGCAATGATGGGCATGAGTGGTGGGCTTGTCCCAAAAAAAAAAAAAAAAAAAAAAAAAAAAAATTATAAAAGGTTATATTCTAATATAAAAGGTTTGTTTATCGTCTATTAGATTAAGATTATTGGTGCTACAATTTGATTTATGTAGTATAGTAATGAACTGGCTTTTAAACGAATATGTTTTGCTTTGCCCTTAAAAAAGCATACATTTTGTTATTTCAAACCAAATATAAAAACAAACATATTGGATGAAGTAGACGAGCCAGCCCAGAACATAAATATAATAACGACATAGTTGAAGGGCGCGCGGTGAGTGTGTGGTCTGAACCGCCAGCCGCCATGTTTTTTGTGCGGCGTTCTGCCATTTGTTGAATGAAGCAAAAACTACCAAATGGATTTTGATGGGGCTTTCATTGCTACGAAACGTAAACCGCAATTTTAAAATTGAAGTTCCCATTAATTCGCGGAGCCTGAGTAAGAGAATAAAATATCAACGCCGACGCTCCCACAAATAAAGTATAAAATAAAACACACTATGTACCGAGCAGACAGTCCGTTCAATTTGAACGTACTTTAGAACCTCCGCATATTTTATCACAAATAAGTTTCTTCGTGCCATTTTACTCCGACAAAAACGTGTTCCCATTTCTGTAAAAAAGTAAGCTCTGAATATTGAAACTGTGAAATCTGTTTCTACGAACGACGAGTAAAAATCGACAAAGCGAAAAAAATAAACTTGTTTACTCAGTCATTCATACCAAGTAAAAGTAATTTAATAAATGGAATACGGAGCGCGCTATACAAGGATGAACGTAGAACATAACGTAATAATGTACGGAGTTTTTAACAACAGACACAGATGTGCACAGTGTTTGTATTTTTTGTAGAGTTCGATTTAATCAAAATTCCGAATTACGTTTTGATACGATACGTTCCAATGAAAGGAAAATATAGAGTGGACGGCAGATGCCTGTTTTCTCACAAAAGTTTTCTTTTAAGGAAAAAGATATTGCGATACCTAAGGTTTCCCTTATTTCCGAACTATTAATTCCTGGCTATGCTGGCTAAAGGGACAAGCCCGGCCGTCGGAATCACGTACAGCGAATAAGGACATTGTTGGAAATAGGGGCTGAGTAATGATATGTTCTCAGACTATCGCTCGTAGACAAGTCCACAAACAAAACTTACCTTTCATGTGGTAAAAGACAAGACAATTTTCGAAATTAAGTCAAATAGTCTGAAGTGTTCGTCCTGTAGGTGCTGGTATTTTTAAACCGACTTTAAGAAGGGAAAGTTTGCCTTCACGGATGTCTTTTTTTAACCAAGGTGAATTATTAAAAACTTCAATCATAATAAATGCAGTGCAATGATTATAACTTTTATTCTCGTACATAAATAAATCAAGTTTGTATCTCTAAAATATAGACGAAGATATGGCACGGCACACATTTCGCCAATCATAGTTTATGTAACGGCGGAACGCGAAGCACGAAGCATTAATTAAATCGTCATCCTAATGAAGACGTGATCACGTGACACATCGTTCTTCGTAAGAAGACGTCTCGGTGTATCTCAATATAACCGTCACTACATTCCTATAGCATGGTGTCAACAAAAATATGCGAGATTATGCGCACACACGGGGCTCGAAATATTTGGCACAACACTAGGCTCCCACACTCGCGGAGATAGATGCGCGATATTTGCCAAAATGTTATTTAATATGTAAACAGAAACGTTTACACACATAAACAGATTTCTGTTGTTTGCGTTGATAACTGAACTTACATAGCTTAACTACGTGAATTTAGCTTTGTTGGCTAACACTCGTTTTGATCCGCATTTAATGAGCGAAGGTATTGACTGTTCTGGATTTTTGTACAAATATAAATGTAAAAAAAAACAGCTTTTTTGTTAAGGTATTTTTGGGACAATACAAACCATAACTAAAGCGTAAACAATCATATTTTGCCAAAAGCATTAGTATGACTTAATATGTGTGTGTTACTAACAGGCACAATAGGTAATCACGAAATAAAAACAAATGGATACGATGCGTAAATGACTACCTCGACGTTCTAGTGACAGCTGAACATGAGGTCCTGGGCTTGAATCCCGGGTTAGGCTTACTGGGTTTTTCCATTAGGAAATCTGGATTTGTGCCTGGCTGACGGCATAAGCTCGCCCCTGTAACATTGGGGACCTATAAAAAACTCGCGAAACGTGAGTGTACAAACTTCTGCCTACCCCTTCGGACAATACAGGAGTGATTTATGTTATTTTTATGTTTCAATAGATTGTAAATATTGATTTTATAACAAAAACTTAGTATATTTTAAAGTATTGTTCTCTGCCTCGTTGGTCTAGTGGTTGCTAAGCGCGACTGCTGAGCGCGAGGTCCTGGGTTCGAATCCCGGGTCGGGCAAAGTGTTACTGGGTTTTTTCCATTAGGTAATTCTCAGTAGCAGCACGGAGTCTGGATTTGTGCCCGGTTGATGGCAATAGGCTCGCCCCCTATTACATTGGGACCTAAAAACATAACTGGCGAAATGTGGGTGTACTAAATGTGCACCTCTGCCTACCCCTTCGGGGAATACAGGCGTGATGTTATGTTTTTTTTTGTTTTTTTTTATTGTTCTCTGAAATTTCTACTGTGACATTATGCCAATAAACAAGCTCCTACCTACCGTACATAATACATAATGTACTAGTCGTTCCCCACTAACGATACCAGTGAAGTCCTTCACATGCAGCCTTCAGTTTTATTCGCAGACAAAAACCGTTCAAGGATGCAGTGAGTGTGAGAGCTTTTGTACACCGACTGTTAGTGACAAGGAGAAACACGTGGCGGATTTAACCGGTTTGGGTTTAAGGAAAAATAATACGAAATAGGTACTACAGACTACTGTAAGATTTAATTCTGTTAGTTCTGCCGCTAGTTATAATATGATTGTATTCAAGTTCCACAAAACGACGACCTGATTGGAGCAGTGGCTAAGCGATTGGACTGCAGCGCTAAGGGTTGCAGGTTCGATTCCTGCACAGGACAAACATTTGTGCGATCTGTAGATGTTTGTCCCAAGTCTGGGTGTTTGTGTATGTGATATTCCATGTATGTGAAGCGCACCTACGGTTCATGAGAAATTACGAGTGTGGAGCGACGTTTTTTTAAAGAAAGAAGAAAATCAAATAGTAGATTTTTCTAAGATAAGTTTGTTTGTCTAATTCACAATATCTAAGAGATAGGATAATGACGATGACTAAATTGTTTCAACTAATGTATTATTATGTAATGTAAAACCAAAAATTTGCATGCCGATGTGACGGTAAAATATGGAGAACTCTATAATATAAACTACACCTATGACTATATACCCATGTTTGCAAATTAATAAATGATTTATGATTTAAATCTCATTCCTCTGTTCCTTACCAAAAATATAAATGGAAGTAGAAACATCCACCTTTCTGCTGCACTCGCCACCAATGACAGTTATAGTCAGTATGAATATAAATATGGATCGTTATTTGTACAGTACGTATATTGTTAACAGAAATAAATCTCTACCTATAACATTAAAAAACACCTCAAATAACTTATGATGAACCGCTGCTTGGTAAATTCTTTTCAAACGATGTTAAAACGTATAACAATTAATCAACGAAAAACAAATAAATTATACGCTTAACCCGTAATAAAAACTAGCTGCAGACAAAAGAGTATTTTTGTTTATTTTAGTCTAAGTACCGGCCGGGGGTCGTCCAGGCCACACTCTCCATTAGAGGGCTTTAAAAAATAACAATTAAAAACAAATAAATATGCGCGATTCACATAAAACCTTTCTAATGGAGACGTCTGTGTGGTCATTAATTAATTAGTTGACGAGATTTTTGTTTACATTGTGTTTGGGGGAATGTTAAAGGCTGTTTTCATACAAATTTAAAACTATATATACAAAGGAAAATAAGTTTTAAATCCGCTTGCTTTAATCATAAAATAATAAATTATTATGTAATTTCTGGCCCAATTCTACTTATATTATGTATTGTAATTTATTTTACGTTTAAAATACTAAATATTGACTAGGTACAACTCTACCTCGGTTTACATTATTATGCTATATTTCATGAATCATCTACCACAATGTTTAAATGCGTTACATTTCTGACTGTTGTTAGGAGTGCTTCTCTCGCTACGAGGGTCACGATCGCTACAAGGGTAACTATCGCTACGCGTGTAGCTCTTGTTACGAGTGTTACTATCCCTACGAAGGTCAGTCTTGCTACGAGGGTCACTATCGCCACGCGTGTAACTCTTGCTACGAGTATCACTATCGCTACGCGTGTAACTCCTGCTACGAGGGTTACTATCACCCCGCGTGTAACTCTTGCTACGAGAATCACTATCGCTACGCGTCTAACTCTTGCTACGAGGGTCACTATTGCCCCGCGTGTAACTCTTGCTACGACGGTCACTATCACTACGAAGGTCACTCTAGGTATGAAGATTACTCTTGGTCCGAGGGTCACTCACGCTACGAGGGTCACTCACGCTACGAGGGTCACTCTCGGTACGAAGGTCACTATCACTACGAGGGTCACTCTAGGTATGAAGATTATCTTGATACGAGGGTCACTCACGCTACGAGGGTCACTCTCGGTACGAAGGTCACTCTCGGTTCGAGGGACAGTCATGCGCGAGGGTTTCTCTTGCTACGAAGCTCACTATATCTACGAGTGTCACTCTTGCTACGAGGGCCAAAGGTCAAGGTCAAAAAGTAGAGTATTTTTACTAAATGCAAACAAAAGTCTAAATAATTATGTTTAAGCATGTCCACCCGGCCCAATAAATATTTAATGCAATTTTTTCCTAGCGTATTCTCTCTTTCTCTAACTGATTCTCATAGCATAGAGTTTAATTACTTTACTTGCAGTCTCCAGCCATTAATAATACACATCTCATCAGCGGCAGTAATCCGCGAGCATGTTTTGTCCGTAATATAAAATATCTCGCGTAACATTAATGTAAAAAATTCAACGCATTTAAAACCTCGTTTCCTGTAGGTGTTGGGGTGGAAAAGGATATTGTTGAGGGTTATGTCGCATTACAAGTTAACACAGAAGGTACACTTTTATTAAATTAACAAGACAGAACATAAGTGAAAAAATATTACATAATTATCTGTTAGGAGCTAAAACAATTTTTTAATCTTCCTTTAAAAACGTCTGGTAATAAATATCCATTTTGTGGTAATACTTGCGGGAAAGACATGGTCAGAAATGGCATTGGATATTCTGGAAGATTAATGGGGAGGTCTTTTCCCAGCAGAGGGACACTGAACAGGCTACTTAAAAAAAATCTAAACACGCTGCAGAAGCACGTGCATGTAGAAGAAAACCCGATTGTCTATACATTTTAGCTGTGGAATCTAATATTCTGATATTATTTTAGCTTTGATTATAAGCTTAATAAGGTCTGTTTTTGCAAGATTTGATAGCTCTGATTTCTGTCATAGAATTAGTTTTCATACGAAGAAATCTACATTATACTAAACTAAATGACTTCAGTACAACTTTCGTTTTTCTGAGTCTTCTGTTCACTTCGTATGTTGTCACTACGAAGTAAAATCTGGCTTAAAGGATGACACCCCGTTCTCATAATATAAGAGGACAAATTCAAGTTTATTTTGGAGCAACAAGCGACCGCCGTGTTCTGTAGAGCAACAACATTTTATGAAATGCTTTCTTACTTCAAAGTTTCTCTATTTGTACACAAACATACTGTTACGTCCTACGTCATGTGGTACGATACTTTGTATTTTATTATATTTATGTGAATATGACCGTAGACCATTATGTAATAATAATAATAACAGCATATAACTTCCCACTGCACGGCAAAGGCCTCTTCTCGCATAGAGAAGAATCGAGCGTTGATCACCACGCTAGCTCACTGCGGGTTGATGATTTCAGTTAATGAAATGTATGTCCTCCGTCACCGTTAGTAGTCAGTGGTGTCTTAGAATATCCAAAAAAATATTAATGACATTGAAAATGTCACATTGATACTTGCCTAGGTTTGAACTTGCCACCTTCTGCTTGCAAATCCGGTATGTTAACCACTAGGTTACCATGACATTGACCAATTAATTAGGTAACAATAAATAATTAGGTACCTACTCGGTAGTCCTATACCTACTTAGCGTCATATTTTACTTTGTACTTTCTTAAAAATAAACCATACCGTACACATAATAATATCGATCTCAAATACACACAGTATCAACTCGCCGAGTTCCAAAGAACGCGACATTATATAAAAAGTTGTTAACAAACTCCCCTTTGAACTTCTATACGTTCGAGTAAGTATAAAAAATTCAATAACACAAGTCAGCAACAAGGAACACTAAGCGAAATCACGCGGGTTTGTGTGGTGCACACGACAGGAGATAACAGAAGCCCCGCGATTAGACCACGCGGTAGGTACTAGCACGTAAACTCGCTAAAGTATAGGTAATACTCCTGCAGTGGACTGCACGCGCTTTAGCTATATTTCTATTTCGTTCGTGTTCGTGAGATAGCGATCGCGCAATGTAAGTGGGCCTTCTGCATTCATATATTTAGTAGAAGACGGCTGGATTCACGAGGACCGGAGCTGTGCTAAAGCAATTTAATAAAAAGCCCGAGCGGCAACCCTAGCCGTGTCTCGTCTGGTCCCGCCTTTACATCGCTCCGACCTATTACGTTGAAATGATGCAAAGTTCCCTCATATGGAAATTGTTTACTAAGTGGTAACAATTGTGTTAAACATTTTTATTAAAAATTCTTATTTGTTAAGCATGCTTTATGTTCCCGCGACATTGTTAATGTACAATTTTATTCTAATGTATATTGTAAGAAAATATTTAATGTTTTCTTTATAAGAAAAGAACTTTTCCAACCTGGTACGGTAATTGGAAAGAAGATTGACTTCACTCTCGTCGCAAATTGTTGAGATGAACCGGAGAGGCATCCACGTGTAGTATATCCGTGAGCCGAAAACAAAACGCTGTTGTTTACACACTTTTCCTACGCACACATATTATGTGCTCAGAAAAGGTAGTGTCAACAAAAATCACTGTTCAAATCACTTATATTTTTTGACAACATAATGTTCTCAGAAAACCCGGAAAAAAGTTCCTAATCCAGCTGAAGATCTACCTATTTGAAAGTAAAAACTCATCATGGAGGTGAGAGTAAAGTTGCTAGGAACTGGCTGACTTGGCTATTCCGATCAGCTCGTGAGCTGCACACTGATATGCGTTGATAGTCAGTTCCAGCGACAGCACCAGTGACTAATGATTCTGATTCTAAATTCCAACTGGCCTTATGGATTCTTCTCGAGTTATAACCAGACAGTCGGCCGCGTCCACAATACAACTTATTCTGTTGAGAGCGGAAGACGTCCTCGCAAATACCACTTATAGTGAATTTATTTTGTGCTGCACACATAAATAGAACCCGCTGGCAATTGAAAGTAACTGTTCTCCACGCCCCCTGTCGGATGGGTTTAACATAAGATCCTTTGTCGCGATTTCCGACGACTGAATGATGGCGGAATAGGGGAATAAACTAATGAGGATTATGTTTGGAACGATAGCGAATCGGGATATAACCGTTTTTGTATGACATTAATGTTGTGATATATGGGAGTGGGTAGGAGTCAAGGTTAGTATACTATGGACCGGGGCTCCCAATGTCTGTTAAGAGCAAAAACAATCGCAGAATATTTGTGGCAATGACTGTGCCTTACAGATGGTGAGTTATAACAGAGAAATAGCAAATATTGGGGTGAAAAGGTTAGTCAGTCACTATGATCGTACTCTCGAATTTACCGTCAATCGTGTACCTACTGTCGCAGTATTTGACCTTACCTCTTTGCAGAGTAAATGTTCCTTTGTTACCTTTAGTCGATTTATGTGAAAAATAAGAACTTCAAAATCTCACGATTACTGCCTGTGTAAAATCAATAGCTCAGTGTTGACGACCTAATTAGCGCAGTGGCTAAGCGATTGGACTGCTGCGCTAAGGGTTGCGGGTTCGATTCCCGCTCGGGGCAAAACAGTTGTAACAATACAAGTTTCTCACCTTTACATTAGATAGCGTCTTGAAAACCGCAGCTCATCACACTATCCACTGCAAAACAAAACTTAAATAAACAAACAATCTCCATCGAATTAACTACAAGCTATTTATATAACTAAGCACACGTGACTAAAGCAGTCACATAACTCATACATTTAATTAATACGGTTACTGCATTAGTGAACTTAACAAATTGTAGCACTTTGTTAAATTTGTATTTAATACTAGCGCTGATGTACGGGGTCCTATTATGTGGACCGCGGGAGGTCGACTATAATTCAACGGATTGTGTGTCGCTGCGTAATTTGATTAAACTTCGGCCTGCGCCAAGCGTTATGAAGGAGTTTAATGCAACAATTATAATTCAACTGTTCTATTAAGCTTTTATTGGTGCAGAGAACGTGGACGCGCTTTTAGAAAACTTTTGACAAAGTATATTAATGGTTTTGTTTAACATACACGCAGAACAGTAAACAAGAAGGGATGATCAACACAGTATAATGTGCATAATATAATGTAGTATTTGTAGATAAAGTTATACAGCATGACACGCTAAGTTACTGTTAAGTTGAAGCTAGACACACACACATACATAAAACTAAACTAGAAATATCGAACGAACAAGTTGCATCAAGGCAAAGCTTCTTAACCCGTTTTCGTTGCAAACAGAGTTGCAACTGACACTGGTATTAGAGACCAATATTTACGGGCTGTGAAAACACTGATGATTCTAAACAAACAAAGCTTTTTATACAATCATATGTAACATACCGTGTGATTTATATTGGGCATTGTTATTTTCATTTGCTACCATGTTTATTTAGAGTCTTGGTAATTTTCCCTTTGTGTTGTCTTAAATTAATGTAGTCATACCTGTCTTGCAATATTTTCTAACGTTGTTACGCAGGTTCGGTTTTCTGAAAGTAAACAGCACTTCATAACCTAAGTATTTAAACTCCAGTCAGTGACATGCAACTTTCAAAGAGATTGACAAGTCCGACAATTTCAAAAACAACAAAAAGTTGGTCCGTTCCTAAAGAGCGGTCTCACCGACCTCTTTGCTAACGGCGGGTTAAGTGCACCCGCGCCGCAGCGACAGCGCGGGTCTGACTACCCCGACCTCGAACAAGTTCGGATGTGCTCAAACACACCCTTTTTAACTACCCAACAAGTTAGCCGGGGTAATTCTTCACTTACTGTCCGGATGCGTTGCTTGAGAAAGTTCCGCGTGATTGAGTTAAGTCTTACAAGTTTTATGAAGTTTACAAGATATTTGTAAGGAGATTAGTTCTGATTTTGATGGAGATGAGCGTTTTGTTTTAGTATTATAAAGATTAAGATATTGCAGTGAATATAAATTTCTTCTTCGTATTTTTGCTAATATTTACTTACTACTACTGCTACTTAGACATACTTACTACGAACTTAGACAGAACTGTCACTACAATAAAAATACGAAACAGAGCGTGTAGAAGTAGACTGTCTACAAGAAACTGTAACTTTTAGTGTTGATGACCTCATAACTCAGTTACTCAATGAGGTAAGTTACAGCATTCCTCACCACTAAAGAGTTCTTTTAAACAGACAATGCTCCGTAAATGATCTACTCGCGCACATTAGATTTTTATTCATAACGTATAATTTCGTTCGCCAATCTGGTTTTAACTTACCAGATTCCCGCAGCAAAAAGTGCAATTCTACCTCCACGTTCCTCTCGAGGGATTCCAACATAATAAACATATATAACGTATAAAAACAGCCAGTAATGTGATAACACTCGCCTATATTCCGACCATACTCGTTCAAATTGCACCCGGGATTGCCTAAAAAAACATACTGCATTACTTCACATGCTAATTTGTACAGTTTTTGTGCCAAACCACTGGGTTTTGTCGTAATTAAACCTATGTCGTTTTGTGTTTATTTTGTCTAAATTAACGCCAGGAATTTCCTGTGGGAACTCGGGACTTTATTTAAAATTCACAGCAAAGGTACAAAAAGATACATTCGAGTTTTATGTAGTTTTTACCGAGAATTATGTGAATTTAATCTGTATTTTTAGTCTTATTGGTTGTGTGGTTGAATAGATTGACAAACGAATAACTTAGGTTCAAATTATCGTAATTTTATGTTAATATTTTTTTAGTTTACTGTACCTGGCATCTACGTTATTGTGTGATGTATGGTATCAGCAGTCGTCGTAGCTACAAATGAACTCAAGTTTTTGCTAGAGCTAAAAGTGCCCACAATATTATCAAAGATCAGAAATAACTAGACACTAATTGACCTACCCGTTACAACAGACTTTCTTTTCGCAAACATTTAGGAGTACAGTATGATTATGATATTATGTGACCGTAACATACAAACAGTTGTAGAGCCCATAACGAGCACATTAGCAGATACCCTAAACACTACACCGGGTGGCCGCCACCCATATGCCACCCACGTGCCACCCACCGCTACTAACAATAAATCCGCAGTTATGGGCGTCGAAATAATTAGTGGGATCATTAGGGAGCCGTACTGACTCATTATCTCGTTGCTTGATATAGGTCGATGGCTGATCAAGTGCTCACTAGATGGAGCCACTTGACTCGGGTTGAACTCCTACACACACATTGCTAATTCGTTTCTTAGACTGGGGGGAGGGGGGGGGGGCTCACATTTAATATCAGTATTTAATTTTATCTTACTAATAGGTGAACGGTAACCGTTCACTTACTTCTTTCTTCTCAGTTATTTCTACTTACTGGGTAAAATGGGGTGAAGCCAAACTTAAGGGTGAATAGACAATTGTATAAAAAAAAGAGTGTAGATTGTTATCATTAAAGAACATATTATACTTCAATTTAATTATTAACAACAATGTAGAGTCCTTTTTGACAACTAACCGTAATATTTTTTTATTTAAATCAGTTCCAAAAATTTTTATTTCCCATTTTACGGTAGGTACCTATAACATGTTCGATTGCTTCTTAACATTGATGATTTAGATTTTACTTATACTATTTATAAGTAAAGATATATAAAACTGTAGAATCTGTCGTTAGATTACTGGGTTAAAGAGATCAACCACATAAGACACATTATACATTAAACTGTGTCTGGCGTTATTCCGCCTACTATGGTGTGTGACAATGGCAACAAGCCAATCTTTTGTTTTAGGTAACATATATTTTAGTAGCAAAACTAAAAACTTTAAATCGGATTTTACATTTTATTATAATCCAAATAAAAGATATGCTTTGACATAATCTCATAACACCACAAAACAGATCTTAAAACAATTGGTAATATTTCCGGGATTCGTGTTATTTATATCATGTTGGTGAATTAATAATGATTGATCGTAGTCATTACAATAAATACGCAGACTACACGGGGCGCTGTCTGTTTATATAAATACAACAAATATTACTTATAGCCTATAGATGGATGAAAATGTAATTTTATTTTATTAATAAAACATAGAGAAAATATGTCGTGGGAGCCTCGTGGTTGACATACGCGATTTGTATACCAGTTCAAACCACCAAATAGTCATATTATATTTGGCTGAAGTATCAATGTGACTTTTTTAATGTCATAAATACTTTCTTAGATATTATAATATAAGACACCACTGACTAACGGTCACTGAAAACATCGTGAGGTAAGCCTGAAATTAATTGTATTATCTGAAATTGCCAACCTGCAGTGAGCCGGCGTGATGCATCAATGCTCAATTCTTCTATATAAGAAGAGACCCTGCGGTGGGATATTATAGGCCGACATTTTTTTGTATTATAATATTATTTTGATATCACGATACTCCTATCTTATTACCCCTCCAATGAAGCTCTATATCTTAATTATGAAGGCATAATTATGTAAAAAATCCATAGATAAAGGTTCATAAAGTTACATCCACTATAAAGCTGTTAATTGGCCGTTCGAAATTAAAATTCAAGCCTTTGGTATACTATCGTATAGCTTTAAGCTGCAGTTGCTATAAGAAAATAACGGATTTTTATTATGGTTGAGCTTAATTGCAATTATAAATTTACTTAAAAATTTCAACTTCTATGGTAAATGACCTGAACCGTTAAACATTTAAATTATAATACAGATCTATATCACAAAACATAACATTAAACAAATTACAAATGGCTACACAATTCAAATTAATTCCATAATTTCTAAAAATTACAACGCTCAAGACTAAGAAAGGACCCCAATAAAATAATAGAGATGATCAGTTAAGATAACGAAGTGTTAACTTCAATAAAAATAACAGTTAAACTCGTTACGTTCACATAAACGGTTATTGTAAGTCGTTGTAGTTACTGTGACATTATAAACGCGTTATTCGCACCATCAGGCAATTAAGAGTCGTATAAATTGTATCTAGCGCGGACCGACGCCAATTATTTTCAAAAACAGAACGATAATTATAACATTTCAATGTATTTAATGATTTAATTAATGGATAACAGAAAATAGCTCGTTAACGTTTATTTATAACAGGCGTGCGCGGACCTGCATTATTGAAATACTATTGTTTTATTAACGGGATTTGCATTGATAAAAGTCACTGTTTCTTGTTTGCTAGTAATTTAATGTGACTTTATTTTTGGAGGCGTGACATAAGCTTTTTAACGACCTGTCCTTGTTACGTCGTACACAACTTGGATACCTATCCAATCAGAAAAATCAAAAAATTAAAAATAATGATGTGTATCATATATTGAGATATTGCGACATATTTATAAATTAATGGTGGTGGACACCTTAAAATAGCTAATAAGAGCAGCATAGCACTATTAACAGGCACCAGGCTCTCACAGTGTTACGTTCATCCGCCGCTATAAGCAACTTTATCTATATTTAACATAACCTTTATTGCTGAAGCTAACACCATTACATATCCAGCAACGTATTCTTTTTTTAAAAAACGAAGAAAGGGTGTTAAGTTAAATCGACTTTCCGCCGTTGTCCGTCACTGCGGAGGCAGCGCGCTCAGCACTCCCCAGTTAACTAGTTTGAAGGATCTCTCCATCAAATTGGGACGCTGCGCGCTGGACGCGACGCTTTTGAAGTCGTCCGAGGTTAGATCTGCTGATCGTATTAACTGTAATACTTTTACTGGCTGCCTTTGAACAACGACGTAGAGTTATGTTAAGAATACATAGCTAAGATCTATTGATTAGTATTAAATCATAACTATGATCTTATTAAATGTCTACAGATTGTATGTATAGTCATTGGAAATTGCTACTTTTAATAACGCAATTTTGAATCTGTTGACGAAAGTTACGTAAGCAAGCAGTACTACCTTCATTCGTGGAATTCAAAGGAAAGAAACCCATGGTTATATTTATATAATTTGTGCGATTCGGTTCTTTCTAATCTTACACAATGCAGTACAAATTAGTAGAAACATAAAATATATTCTGAGTACATATAATACACCATACTTTTATTGAAGTCCAATCAATTAACCAGCGAATATTTACTAACCAAATACAATCATCATTAAACCTAGACTGTTCAAACTTACAAATATTTGGTTCTCTAAAGATACATAGACAGTATTGTACAAAGTATCGTACAGATCACACCTGCCAGTCGCCGCCGGTAATTATTTAATTCTGTCTATTTCTTTTCTTTTTACTTTTACAACCTTTTACGCCGAGATGCTTGCGCTAAAAATGTTGTAAGAATTTTATTCTCTCGGATTAAGTTGAAGCGAGTTTAGTTGAGCAATGTTTTATGTTTTTAAGTAATCGTGGATAAAAATGTATAGGATTTTTCATTAAAATACCCCCAATGAATAGACCTAATAAAGAATGAACGCTAAATGACATAAAGATAAATGAAACAATGCGAGAAGAACGATTAAAATAACCTTGAAGTCGGACTAGCAATGTTGTCGGAATTCGTGACGAACATACCTGAACCAAAATAGAGCTGTTTTGTACTGGGGAGAAGTCAGACCACGATTTCTCTATTTAAACGAGTAGGTATGCAAGGAGAATATGATACGAGAGAATGAAGCTAAAGTTACTGCTAATTTACTTTCAGTAAATTATATGTTGAAGGCTTGATTTTCATATTAGGACCAAGAGATTGGACTGCATTTTGGGTACAAGCACCTATAATGTCATGGACATGGACACGACAAAATAAAAATTCTCATACTTGAAAAAAAAATTGGAATACAAACACATATAGGTACAATTTGTATAAAGAACAACATTATTCCCAATCTCAACCTTACAACACAGACATAGCTTCAATTGTATTAAGGCAAACATTCGGAGTAAAGCGGCTATATATGTGGAAACGAGACGCCGCTACTTGCAGTGTAGTGCGGCGTCTCACTTTCTCCTGCAAGTCATAGTAACGCCGGCCGCAGTACACACGACTGTCCTAGCTTATGATCAGTACAGCTCTCTTACCATGAACTTTTAAAGCAGGATATTTTCCATAGTGGAAGCAAGACGCCGCTACGTGCAGTTTATTGTGGTGTCTCGCTTTCACAAACGGATACGTCCAGTTTTAAAAGTTCATGGTAAGGGGGCTGTACCCACATGTCCCGACCCAACCGAGTCCAAACTAGTTATTTGTTATTCTTCGCTAAACGATTTAGCTTGGCCTTAACTTAGTTTAGCCTGGCCTTATGATGAAAGGTTTCTAAGTTTCAACTGGTTTAGTCCGGTTTAAATCGATCAGGGATTTGGTTAGCTACAGAGTTCTGTGGCCCTGTCTGGACGCTTTTGATCTGGTAATACTGGACTAGTTAATATTCAATATCATTGACTTTATCTTACGTAATGGGTAGACGCAGAGGCGTTTAGATTGGGCTTAACCAAGCAGTGGGTGTAGTCGGCGTGCGAGTGATGATGAATGGGTTGGTTACCAATATCTGTTTTAAGGACTGAATTTCAGGCGAGCAAAATTCAGAGAAAGCATAATGGATGGTAATCGTAATTTACTACACTTTGCTGTTAACTTAACCAACTGTTACCACAACACAATAAGACGCCTCTTTTTAGCAAAATAAGAAGAAATCATTAAATAAAAAACTATACTTCTTCGACGTATCTTATGGAACGGCCACATGTCCGTGAAAAATGTCATACATAAATGCACGATAAAAGCAGAAACCTACAGCGGACATACATATTTATAGGAGAGAGCAGATAATGTATCATTTTATGTATTAATATTCATGTGAAACGGATTGTAACTGTCCAGGAGCTTAATGTATTGGAGTCGCGATAAAAATGCTTCCACTGATTAAATTGGTGTCATTAAATTATTTTGTACGTGGAAGTGAATTGTTAGTTCACTATAGATTACACAGCGAGTTGTAATGAATTAGACCATATAGTAACTGTTATAGTATAGCATTAATAAATTGCATTTGGTTGACTCCTAATTTCCCAAAAGACTTAATACCATCGGGTGTACTAAATATCTGTCAACCGCAATAAAAAATCCTATTTAATTAATTCAATAGAATAATATATTGGTTTAACTACAACAACTGTAATAATAAAATTGGTCAGTGTGGTCACCAATCTAGTGCATTGATTAGTACGTCGAGCACACTATGGTCTTCATACAAATGCACATTCGGCGGCAGTCACTTACCTCGACGCACCTGTACAAGTGTTCGGATATTTTCCAACATGGCGGCCGGCGGGAATGAATTTGCAACTATTTGCAGCTCTCCAGCCTGTCCGCTCCGAGCCTCTCCGCGCTGAGGGCTATCGAGTTCGCTGCCCACTTTGTTTGTCACGATATGATTTATTGTATCGCGTTTGATTGGTCGCATTTAAATTTATTCGTAGCCGTCAACCGGCTTTTGTAAAACACTATAATGCATCTTCTGGAGCACAATAAATGTGCCAAACCTGTAACTATTAATTACGACCTACTTTATTATAAATTAAGTATTTACATCAGTTTTAAACTGAACTCTTCTTCCTACTTATATGTTACAATTTAAACCATAAATTCTACGATTTGGATTCGTGCCTCAAGGGCTTTGTTAAATATAAGACAAGTTCAACATAATTAAGGTAAATAATGTGTGTTATTAAAGAAACTCGCTTTCTTGTTTTTCAATTGTTTCATTAATTTAAATAACTTCATTAGTATACTCTTCTATCTCATCTATTTTTAGAAAACAAATTTCGTCTCATATCAATTACATAATGTACTCACATCAAATCACAAAATTTTAATTTAATACATAGGTATCTAGTTGTCCTATTTACCGCGTTCTGGCGCAGCGTAGCACATCTGCTACACGCTACGGCCTACGGTAGCTACGAGTGCTACGTCCGTAGAGAGCGAACAAACAGTCGGACAGTGATGTTAAACCAACACAATTACCGCTGTAGTACCAGGTTACAATCTGCTGCCCTCAATTTTACTGCCGAGTAGAAACAGAGCGTGTTAAAATTGCATGTACGCATAACATTTCTCCTTGTTTTCGCAAAGGGTGGTGGGAATTGACGACCTGATTCGCGCAGTAGCTAAGCTATTGGAGTGATGCGCCAAGGATTGACGGTTCAATTCCCGCACAGCACAAAAAATCTTGTAGTCCGCAGATGTTTGTCGTAGATCTGGGTTTGTGTATGTGATGTGTCATGTTTCTGAAACGTACCCCCGTCACAGGAGATATTCTTAGTGTGGGGGGACGTCTTTGTTTAAATCACAACTGGTCGTGAAAAAAATATCAGTCTTTATGGTGAAAACTTTCGTGATAGATTTAGAAAATGTGTTGCAAAAATATTTGAAAAGTTTTTCAGCTGCCCTAGATCAGTCTTTGACGTCATGTGGGTTTAATCGAAAGTCGTTTGAACGAAGGTCTTCTACATATTTGAATATTAAAATTATTACGCGTACTAATTAAAGTCTGTCTGCTGATTTAAACGAAGTTATTTAAATAGTGCTCTGTTGATACAGTATAATAATCAGTTGAAGCTATGTTGTCTGCCGCTTATTTCAAGTATCAACGGCATTCAACACTAAAATAGAGCGACGGTGTATTTTTGTGCTGAATTCTCGCTCAGAAAATATAATCTCTACAAATTGCCTTCGCAAGCAATCAAAGTCTAGGCCAATTAATGCTAGCACTTTAGCACAACTTGTGCAACAAAACCAATTTTGCTTTTAACGAGAAATCTTTTCGGCAAACAAACAGTACTGGAACAGTTCAAACTCAACATCTGTCAACTTATGTATGACATACGTACATGGTCTCAGAACACAAGTTTCTCCTCGACAACCCAAGGAAATATGAGCTTTATTGCTTTAGAAAACAGGTTATTTTTGCTTGGTGTGTAAGTGCGAATTTGAGTAATTTGTATGCAGATCGGTACATGTCAACAGTGAGTTGGGACCGGATTCCGAAGGAGCCTTTTAGTGACGTTTAGTACTTGTGTAAATTTTATACCCTTTCCTCTTGACTGTCGGTGGATGTACTGAACGCGGGGTAGACACAGGCGCTGGCGGCGGGCGCTCGTGTTTGTTACATCGTGTATAATTAAACGCAACATAATTATTATAATTACTCGAACATATCAATATACGTTAAGTTATATTTGGCTGAAATTCCTACCTCATATTACATTGATTATCCCAGTATCGTAGGTGTATTGAAAACATATTCTTAAATATATTTGTAGACTAAATAAATGTTCACTTTGTGTAGGTTTCAAACTTCATATCTACGTCTTGTCACTAAAAAGACGATGCACGTGACATATGAGCATCAACATTTTCAGTATAACATCAATTTCTGCACCTATCTCTGCCATTTCACCGTTCACGGTGAGTTTTTAAAGTTATGGATGCAGCTCCGAGCACATCTCACAACAGTCTGTATGAAAACTTCTTGACTGTACATTCACGTGTCAGAACAGCTCGCGGCCCAAGAACGTTCTAAATAAGTTAATTTAAAATTAAGTAAGTTGTTTACCTATCTGCATAATGAGGTTAATTTATATAATCTTACGGCTCGAAGATTACATAATTGGTCGTAATATTATAGACTAATTAGCACACGTTTCGCTGCAATTAATTATATTTTGATGTAATTATCTGTCAAGTTTCCATTATAAGTGACTTTGAAATTGATCTTGCACGAAGTTACAAAATGCTTTTTATGAAAGCGAACTCTCTCTAATTGCCCGCTCAAACGTCAACCAATTTCAAAGAATGTAGAACCAATAAATGTAAAACTATTAAGTATTTATTAAAAGCCACTTCATCACGAACGCAGGCAGAATAATTAACCAACTATATAGTAGTTTAAGCCAGTTTGAAACGCTAACCATAGACCAGAGATCGCAAGTCGGAGTGCTTCTAGGAAAATTACGAGTGGCTTTATTTCTCTCGTTAGTTATTCCGTTACGTGTAAAATTTACTAGTGGACTCATTAAAACTTGGCTGGGGTCCAGGGCCCGATATTGTGCGGCCTGGCCTAAGCACATTTCAACTCGTTACGTTTGTCCGAATCAATTTCGCGAATAGTTTCGCACTGGATTAATTTAAACTTGTTTCGTGTTGTCGTGGATATAGGTTAAATATTTACTTAGGTGTTAAACTGTTTGTGGGAGCGCGATGACTGCTCGGTACTGATTAGAGTGTTCAATGTTTGGTAGACTCGTTTGATTATTCATTAAATCGTGGTGTAAAGGTTTCTAGCTAAAATACTGTTAGGTATTTTATAAATAGTTTCGCTTACTAATGCCGCAGTGACTAATAAAAAATCTTTTGGTTAAGAATGTAATGCCCTTTTTTTAGATTGTTTTAATAATATTTCAAAATAAATTATCAAATCGTCTTAAATACCAAACTTCAGGAGCAAATGAACCATACAGAATACATACAGAAAAAGTCTACAGTGTACAAAATACATAGATATTTACGACACATTTTCATAATACATATTCAAAGAGCTTCGCTTAGCATAATTACCTATGTATATGGATATGAGTACTTTATCGTGTAACGTACTCGGAAGAACTTAGGGATGGACTAACAACACGATTTTGCATTTTTTTGTAGTTATTTTAGACAAACCTTGATAACTTTTGTATAAAATATAATAATATTTTCTCCCAGGACAAAAGTTAAGTTATCAACGTTAAATATTGGGGCAAATACTAAACCTTTCTAGCATGTAATCAATTCAGAAACCCAGGTACTCACGATACTATGAATTGTATCTATAAATTATTATATGGATTTTTTTTTCTTAAAACCTTCGATTTATTAAAAAATGCGAGATATTATAATAACACCTCTCGTGAAATACGAAACTTTGTTCATTACCCCGACGCCTGTAATCTTAGAAGGGTGAAGAGAAGATCTATTGTCGTCCACTCACTCGTGTCGATGACAGTCTTATAGCAGGGATTATGTCCCGGGTGATGGGGGACGAGTGTGTCCCTATTTACCAAAATTATAACCCTTTGGTAAATTCAAGGTGTTCGTTGGTTTAGGGGTCCTATAATAAGACTATATTGTACTAATTTGTTAAGATATTTAAACTATCCACGAGTAAAATATACTTATTCTGTATTTTGTTATTATACTACAGATAATTTCACATTACTCGATACCATGGTAGTATAATATAAATATACTAAACAAATATCCTTTACTCTATTTGAACTCTGAAAGTGCATGAAAATTAATTGCTCTGTTCCCGTTAACACCGTAACGATCAAATTTGAAAACGTCATATCGAACATTCTCGAACAACCCGAATTAAATGCACACCGCTATCGCTAACGCCGGCAGCGCCGCGTCTGTGCAAACGGGCGCACAAACACTCGCACACAGATTACCTGGGCAGCGTGGCGCGTGCAAAGCGACGCCAGCCGGGACTCGATGCGGGCGGTGACAATCACAGCGATATTACGAGCCAGTACGACCCAGGTAAACACTGATATTTAATCGTATACTGCTGCACAATACCAGGTGTGACCTGGATTGTCTCGTGTGTTGCAAGCAGAGGTGAAAAGTATAAAGTGGAACCGAAAATAATAAACATTGTGTACCTGGAAATGTTTGCTGCTGGCGTGTTCAGGTGCCACGCTGATTGTTTGGTTGTCATTGACATTAACCGCTGAAATGTATTATATTGTATTAGCTGAACCTATAGGAATTGCTTGCGGAACAATAGGATCGGGAAGCGAGACGCAAACCACTGGACTTATGCGCTAGAGCTTAAGATTTCGATCTTAGTTCAGAGAAAATAGAATAAATAGGGCTAATGCTCATTTTGTAATATAAGTTCCTAGTCCAAGCAGGTCTGTGTAATGTAAACAGACTACTACTTGCGTGTCTTTCCTTCCCACAGTATATTCCGTCTCGTGACGGGGTGCGCATTCCTTCATTTATTTTTTCACTTTGCCATAACATCCGGTCCTGTTAACCCACAGCTCCCGGTCCATTGTGGGGTAAGTTTAATTTAAAAAGAAGTGGAACAACTTCTCTTGATTATAAACTGAAACTTTATCCAGTGTGGAAGTGAGCTGAGACAAGTGACCGCGTTAATCCAGATCAGTCTGTAGAACGATCCAAACGTCTCGATAGCTCTGACCTGCAGCTTATGGTAAGTCTGCGTCCATTATTCTACTACGTCACTCGCTCGTGTCTTGTAACACGATAGTAACGTAACGAAGGGGTAGGAATAGGTGCACCTCTGCCTACCCCTTCGAGGAATACAACTAGGTACACTATACATGATACACCTAAATTATGCTAGTTAAGTTACCTATAATCTAATAAATAATAGGGGCGCGTAACGTTACTGTCTCTCAAATATGAACATTACTCTACATAAATTTGTTTAAAGATTTAGACATGAACGTGACGCGTATGATTTTATTCTGCAATTCATTTTATACTTCAAAATTAATTGAGTTATAGAGCTCAATTATTGACATGTTTTAAAACATTTATTTCAATGCGGTGTCTGTTTATACAGAATGAGTGTATACAGAAAAAACAAAGAAATTGAGACATAACGTGAAATATACACAGATGAATATCGTCGGCATTACAAAGCCACAGAGTTCCAATCCTTTACCAGTCCACAATGGACGGCAACAGTAACTGTTTCGGAGAAACAAAAGAGTCCGGCCGCGTGCGTCGCCCGGCGGTAACTCATTGAGTGAAACGTTTCAAGTTTCATCTCCGAACTGTTCTACACCGGACTTCGTTTGATGACGTTTACGACAAGCTGACTGGGATAAACTCGTCCTAAATAACCAACAAACTATTTTGTACTCTGCCCACACGAAATAAGGTTGGTATTGCATAAAGTTGGGATAAGTGAACCGATTTAAACAATAGTGCAAGTCAGGGATATGATGGTATGTATTGGACGTGACACGGTTTTGTGGATGACGCCGGGATGACGACTGATTGTTTTATATTTGCTTCGTGACTATTTCTGGACGCTCGATGTTATTGTGCGTTTAAATTGGAATAATATTCGAAGCGGGACTTGATTTTGAGTGAATTACATCTGACATTTAGCAATATTCATGTATTGTAGCTATATTAATATGTCTGACGCTTATTAAATTCTTGCTGATAGAAAGAATTTCAATACGTTCGAGTCGTAGCTAACTCGTTATAAAAGTGCATTATATGAAAGTATACACGTGTTCAAGTGAAGTATATTAATATTATTAACTGATATACTTCTGAAACTCGACAAAAAGAATAAAAGAAATATAAATAAACACTAATAAAGCTTTTATTATTTAAAACATTTAAAACTGAATTGATGAAGCGTTTCGCATTTATTATTTTACCAAGAACTTGAGAGCTCTTTCGCTATAAATTGCAAGCGCTGCGAATGGCTGCAAAAACACAGAAATAAGTGAACGATAAAATTAAAATGATTCAGTAAAAACATTTCTTTGCGGATTATATTGACAATTTATTGGGACAAAGTAATGATTTATATGTGAAGTTAAAGTTGAAACTGAAGCTAATGAATATCCTACAAATAAATTAAATGGCTAGTTTTCAGTTTCCCGGTTTATTAATATTCTAAAGGATCGCTGCACCGCCATTAGTTTTCCGGGATTAAACAAATGGCACGTTGGATTATCTACTAATCCAGGATACTTTGTGTCTCTGCGGATAGTACTTTACGTACCTACTTTAGATAAACCAAGCATCCAATAAGCTGTTGCTTGCTTTAGTTATGTATAAATAATGAACCTATTTCAAGTTTGTTTGATTTCGAATCTCGAAGCTGAATGAAACTCATCCAATTTCAACTATTTTAAACACATTGTGATTAGTGTTCTATCGCATTCAGTATGCCTAGAATTTATTTAAAATATATCAGGTCACTCATAGTAACACAGTGGTAAAAGGTTAAGGTTGACCAAGCGTCAGCAGTCGTACTGCATTCACAGATTCTAAATACAGTGCGACATAAAGAACCCGGCGACAATCAATTTGAAACTAGGAATTCATTGACACCATCCATCAGAAACTATCGTGAACATTTCTATAGCGAACTCGTGGAAAAGCAGGAACACACAAGTGGGGCGCGCACAAAGCGATGACGTCACGCCACAAAGCGCCAATGACGTGACGTCACAAAGGTGGCTCGATGACGCACCGCGCGCAGATGCGGCATTGATACCGCGCCGCCTGTGTGCCGCCTGTGTGCCGCGCCGTGATTAGTGGACTGCTTTCAGTAATGCGGAGCGCTGATAACTTGCTCTGCGGGAGGCTGTGTAGCTGTACACGTGTGCACGTGTTACATCACTATAAGTACTTACGCGGGGAATCACCAAACATTTCTACCGGGTACTATTTTTTGGTTTGCATAAAGAAACAGTGGGTATTCAATGCTCTATGAATCGAAACTGTTTTTGAAAGCTTTATCCATTGTCATTGTCTTGCCACTTCCATTCCAGAGCTTAGATCAAAAGCCACTTGTATTATCTGACCTATTAACGTTAGGTTTAAGATCTTAAACCTCAGCCTTAACTCAACTTATCCGACATTCGAATCCCTCATGATGATGGAATATTGGATCAACTTAAATACCCCAAAAGAAGCAGAAAAAAAAGGAGCATAAATCTGATGGTCTGTCAATGCAACCCACCAATATCTATAGTTGTCTAGATCTCGTGTTCTTGACGGGCAGGCTAACTCACTGTGCAATGTTCTGCCTTTTACAATTCAGTTTCATAATAATTATGACATACACACACCTAAAGTTAAAACTATTCCAAGCCAAGTGAGATCCAAGCTAATTCCACATCCGTACAGTGAATGGAAGTGACCTGATTGCGGGGCGCACAGCGTCTTATTGTGCCGAGCATTGCCGAGCCGTGCCGAGTTGTGCCGAGCGCAGCCGACGGCTATTATTCACCAGCTGAGAAGCAGTTGCGACGCATTCAGTGCACACGCTTTGAATTTACCTGTGTATTTTATACCTGTCTGAAATTAGGTGCGAAATGCGAATTAATTTAGAAGTTTTCCGTTTGCATTTTCATTCGCTTTTGTTTAAATTTCTTTTGTTTAAAGGCCACCTCATCCTTTTCAGGTATCATTTCCACCTAGCCGTCTAGCATAGATCTATTTACTCCTTAGGTACAATAATATTGATAAAATCTTGCTTTTTTAACCTGGTATTACTTGTTGCTAAGCTTAACTGCTGGGTTTTCCGTTTGATATTTCTGATGATTGATGGCAATAGGCTCGCCCCCTTTTACATTCAGACCTTCATAATATCCGGTAATATCTACATATTACTGTGTAATGCACACCTCTGCCTACCCCTTCGGGAGATATACCTGTCATGTTATATTATTATAGTACATCATTGAAACTAAACTAACTAAACACATATTATGGTCCTTATATGAAGTTATTGTTTTGTACATTTTTTCTACATTATGTGCGGCAAACGGTTTAATGATATAAACCTAAATAAATAGTAGCAGTATTTAATTTTACCATAACAGTACATCAGTATAACGCTTGTAGTTAACTACAACTGGAATCTCGACCAACAGCCGGACAGCTACTAAATAAGGCTGTCTGCGAACAAAGATCGCATAGATTGCTGCTAATCGTTCGCTGGCACCGTGTTCACACGTATACTACACAGCAATGAAACGCAGAAGTTTAACTTAACGAATGCAATGATTTGCAATATTTGAGTGTACGCTAGACTTTTGTTAGCAAAACGCAAAATCAATGCAAAAGCTCCGGACCGTGTTTTAGAAAAAATAAATGATTTAAAACTCATTCGAAAAGATTTAACATAGTTATGCCTCCGCGCTTGATTTCAGGCCAGCTTAATCTTTTCAGCGAGTTTTCAATTAAGACTTCATTCCATGTCCAAATGGTCAGACTTAAATAGACATTAACTAATAACACAATAGTATTTTATATATTCATAACCCATACCCTCTAACTTAGCGCTCTAATACCTAGTCCATTGTGTCAACATGGCATCAAAAATATACCATAACACAATTTATACCATTTTGATCAAGTGTAGTAAAAAATTGACCTTCTTTATTGACTGTATCGTGTGTAGCGTAGCAGTGGCGCTGCGAGCCAGATCGTCGGACAATAGTGCTGGGACAATGCGTAGCTTGCCACCTTTTGTGTTATCGATACTTTTCACTTTTTTCGTTTAGAAAAACAAAGGGTTTGCGGGTGTACTGGGGCGCTGTTGTTGAGCTTTTTGTTCTAAAGGGTAAATATATTGAGTTGCTTTTATTATTCTAAAATTATGAATTGTAATATTGTAGTTTTATTACACACATTCGATTTTATTTATTGCTCATTGTGATTTTATTGTAATTGTCGATGCATTAATAAGAATCTACTTGAAATAAACACATTTCAGAAACTTTAAACTACGTGTATCAACTTATAGGGTAAATAACCGTGAACATACACATCAGTACGTATGAGCAACTAATATCCTATTCCTTCCTCTATACTTCACAGGTGAGTCAAACACGAACCATATGAGCGTTCCATATAGTCAACCCTTTAACTGCCATCGTTCACAGTTAATTGAGTTATAACTTATTCAATTTCCAAGCCTTTTTGTACGAACGACAAAACACAATAGAAATTGTTGAGGTACTTATAACACAATTCCATCCAAATAATCAATCAACCGCTAGTTATTATTTACTAACGACGTCGGCAAAGGTCGTGTTTCATCGCGGTCATTAAAAACTAAACAAGATCGTTACGCCGTCACAATTAATCATAAATCAGACTTGACGCGACGCGACGCCGACGCGCGTCTCGGCGACATTGACGTGCGACGCCTCGACAAAACGCCTTGACGCCGCAACAATAACCCGTCAACTGCGATACTGCGAATACAATTAATATCCTGCCAACTAAACGACCCGTAAGCCCCTAATTACCGCGACATTTTGAACCTTGCGAGTTTGGCAATAAAGTTGGGATTCACTTTGCAGATTATGTTTAGATAATGTTAAGTTAAGCGTGTAACGATGAATAGACATATTAAAGATTAATCACGATAGCTTGTTGTCATATTACTGAATGGATGTTTGTTTCAGTAATTTAATTACGCAGCGGATCATATTTCCCGGTTCCGCCTGTTTTGGATCGTGATAAGCGTTTCTTATAAGGGACTGAATATTCACATAATCCAACTTTGGAAAAATCTAAAGTAACGTAAAATCATATAAAATCTTTTAGAAACCAATTTAAACTTTGGCTTAAAATTGAGCCTACAACGAATATCCGCAAAAACACGCTTTTCATTTCATAAAATAATTCAAAGTTAACTCAAACAAGTGTCGAACTCAGATCTGTCTGAAACCGTTATTTTATTATAACCCTGCAAATGCGAGCCATTAATTGTCAGCCAGTTGTCCGATATCGGCGACTGACAGGCACAATTTGGTCGTGTCAAAAACCCAGCAGCTGCGGTGTCGCCATGACAACTGACGCCCGCCGATGGGACGTCGGCGTCGCGGCCGGCTTAGCTGACGAACAGTTTTGTTTAGCTCAAGTTTTGGAGGCCTCGATTGAAGGTTCCGTTCCTTTTGTACGCATTAATTTTGATAGTTGTTATATTTTGATTGTTTAAAACTTAGTTTAATCATTTGCGCTAATTGTCTGCATACACTACTGTATTTTTCTTGGTAAATAAATGCATAAATAAAGTCTACATACCTATTCGTAACTATCTTAACAGGCTGCCTATCCAGACGATAGGCATATTATTACTAAAACAATTGCCATGTAGCATAAATGATTCACCAGAAAATGAAAGGCTTAAATTATAATTATTGCTCGAGAAAAATACGTATTAACAAATTTTCAATTCATTTGTCTCAAATTATACGCATGCCATATTTCATTCAGTTAAACAACCTTGACGTTCAATCAAATGACACAGTTATTACGTGTCACATGATTTTCCAACAAAACCATTTTCATGTCCGACACAAAACATATTCAACTCTTTGAATAGACAGAAAATGTGGAGTGACAATACAATTCGCGAACGGGTCGCGCGGACCGACGGGCATCGGGAATCGAGCGATGAGGGGTTATGAGTGACGTGAAATACATCGAGTAACGCGCCGCCGAGTGTTCTATCGATTCGATGTCGATCATGTGTGAACTTGTTATTGTAGATCTTGTGAATCGTGATGAATTCGCCGAATTGGGTTCTCATCCGGATATATTGAAGTTTTACGAACACTTAGAATTTGACTGGCTGCTGCTGCAGTGTCGAGAATCACCGGACGTTATCATAGATCGATTGAAGATGCGAAGCTTAATTATTAGAAAGAAAAAAGAGAAACAAAGTAAATTATTAGTTTGCCACTAAAGCAAAACATCCTAATAAAGTTTGCTCTTTTAAAGGTTTATATTTTGACAATCTACAATATCTATATAATTTAGAATTAAAATAATCCGCTTTATAAAAATATCATTTTTTTAACTTGAAAAGTTGGTCCGTGCTATTATAAACTTTTGATTCAAAATTCAAATGAGGCTATACTGTGCCCCGCCTCAATACAAATGTCCTGCACAATCCCCTTCAAATTCAATATTGTACTAAACCAACTTAATAACGTAAAAATACTTGGAATCGAAGCTGCCCATTAAAGTCGTCACTCGTTTAGATAGTCAACGGAAATTAAACCATGCGTCTTCTACGTAGAATGGAATTTAGAATGTAAGGGTTGGGTTATAACTCTTGGCATTTTCGATATTTTTATTTGCAGTAGAGGCGCTTCGGCTCGCTTGAAAATGGTAATAATGGGTTCTGCGACGCAGTATAAAAAGTGTATCTATGGACTTGACAAAAATATATAAAAATGCAGTATGATCTAGCTATGTCCTACTGAAAAAGACTTTTTCATGTAGGACATACCTATATCATAACTGCCTCTTTATATAGGATCCTATGTAGAATATTATCTCTTTATCAAGACAGTAAACTACTATAGGTTTTCATATTCATCTATCTCCATCCACTGCTGGACATAGACCTCTCCTATAGCACGCCACTGAGCTCGATCTTCGGCCTTCCGCTTCCAATCGCTGCCAGCCATTTTGCGTACATTATCACCCCACCAGCTGCTTAATATAATTGTCTTTTTCAATAGTTACGGATATTTTCCAAAAAAAAACATTTTCTGTAAGCGTTTAGTGGAAATATCCATACCTAAAAACAACGATATAATCTCTCATAAGGCTGGATTAAAATAATCAATTGCTAACAAGCTACGTAATTTTGTTTTTGTTACAAAGCGGTTGTTCAGTGCTCCAGTAACAGTCGTTAGTGTGCTAGTGGGCTCTAACGTAAAGCGCGCAATGTACGCCGATGTACACTACACTAGAAGTCGTCTATATAATATATAGTCGTCTATATGGAATGTCATATAAATAAAATATTTAAATGTTAGAGTGCACATCGCGTTTGTTTACTCAAGTACCACGGACCTCTTACAGCTATTCATAGGTACCAATATCTAATATAACGTAATAAAGCCAATCTTTAGCAAAACTGGTTAATCTTAAGCCTGAAAATAAGACTAGGTAACATCAGTGCACGACTTTGTGTACATGGTTATTTATCTACTTTTGTAGGGTAGAAAAAACTATGTGGCTAAAACAAACTATCTTCAATCTCCTAAGCGGTGAAACCTTAAAACCGTATCAGACGGTCCTGTTCTATTCACAACATGTGTTTAGATAACTGAGTCAAACGTAGTTACAAACTGTCATTGAGGCACATCTGGTGACCGGCATCCGACCTCCATGCGTTCCCGGCAGTGGGGGGAATAAACTGCATTGTTGGGGAATGTTCCTGCAAGTCGTTACTTTTTATGCACAATTTGCTATCATAAAGTCCAAGTTACTGGCAGATAGCGACCGGAGTTGTTCTAAAGTGAAGGTAATGTAACTTGTGACGTAGTGCGCGTGGCTCTTATTGAATCCTGTTTGTGGTTCACGGTAAGTGTTTTGATATTGCTAGTAGCTGTGTAAAACGGTCACCCGATAAGTTGAATTATTTCTTTATTATACAAGAATACCTTAAAGTTGCCGAGTGGTATCCGGCGTAGAAATTACCACCTCCTTTCCTTCCGTGTTGTGAGAGGCTACTAAAGGAATACCCAGAAGATGGGCAGAAGCGCCTTCTGTAACACCTCCAACCCCTCACCCCTACCTAAGCGGGAGGCCTTTGTTCAACAGTGGCCGTATTCTGGCTGATAATTATGAAAAATGACCTGAAAGTTCTGACAGTATTTTCTAGGCAGTTAATTGAGTTTAATTTTCCTAGATAATTATATCTTTGTTAAAGAAGTAGTTAAATATTGAGGCTTGAGTTATTCATTTATCGATGGGTAACTAAAGTAGGATTATTCAAATTAAATAACCGCGTAGTTTCAATATTCAATGCTAGCACTAGACTAAACAAACAGCTAGTAAAGTGGTCCAAGCAGCCAACAACTATCAAAAACTGCTGTAACCATAACACTCCAAGTATTTTCTTCTACAGCATCGTGTGATGCTATGAATATAATCATTTCCAGTATCCCAACGTCCGTGCAAGCCGGCACAGTTCACAGCGCATTGTTAGCGCAACATGGCCGCTTGATATTACGCCGGCCATCGCGAATTCCCTACAATGGCCTGACTTTACCCAATCGTGTAAACAGTTTGTAAGAGCTCGGCCACTGATGTACACCAGCACAGGGTTATGTGACAATAGTGCTGTGTACCATACAATGTTCAGAGAAAATGTGTGTTTGTTCAAGATGTATCATGAATATGTATATTGGCAACAGGCATTTTAATTTGTTTATAGAAATAGGTCATGTTAAAATTTTATACCCCGGCTGTATTATTACCTGACAGAATTTAACACGCAGAAGATCTTGAAAAATAAAATGATTTACACTTCTGAGACTTGAGACTAAATTCCTTATTAAATATTACCAAAAACTTTCAACATTTATCGGAGCACTAAAACAAAACACGCAATCTTATTATAAATCCTTATCAACACCAAAATCGCCAATTAACCTTATTTCATAATCTCAAGTTGTTTCAAATTTCCCGGAAGTTTTCCATCAAGTTTATGATTTGCAAGTTAAATACTTTAATTATGCGCTCTTATGCATCGTCACAGAATAGAAAAGTTAAAAAAAATATAACATTTATATATCTAATAATATATAAATCTTTAGTGCTTATTACTGGTCTGAACTGAAAACACAATGTTGGTTGTATGACTGTGATAAGTACACTAATATCTTAAAAATAAAAATATCGGAATCAACAAGACGTCTCCTTCTTATTTTAACAGGTTCAACTCTTACAGATATAAAAGCACTATCTAAGTTTCCAGTCTCCTGAGATGTGTTAAACAAATAGCACTACTCAAGTGCAATCCAAAAAATACCGAAGTAAATGGGCGCATAATAGTGCACATTAGAGATAAAGGGGGGAGCACACTGGAGCCTGGTGGGGCAGATAATGTCACCGCGACAAATGGTGGCAGCCGTTACGACGTAATGGCGTGCGTTCACCCTGGGGTCTATGAAGATAGTCCATTGTGAAGCACCGTGTATACAAGCTTAATGCGACACTAATACGCTTGAGAGTTTGAAGGATCCTGATTTGATGTTTGTCAAACAAGGCGTGGGTGATTGACGTCACTGTATGATACCTTTATTGATACTTGGCATAATGTCTTGAACAAATTTTGTGATCGTCTCAAAACATACGTGTTTAAGGAAATATATCTATCATTTGAAAGATACGTATATTATTTTTTTATTGTGTGACAATACTTGTAATTCATGGTAAAAGCAAAGAAAATCTCAGATGATCCATTCAAAAGTGACCCACAGACCCCCACAGTTTAATGTCATTACAGCTTGGCTACTGCCAATAAAGTACCTTTTCTCTTTTTATACGTTGAACCAACGTTAATTAAGATGAACATCATTATTGCTTAATTACCGCAACTAATTGAGGTAGGTTTGACATTAAGATCAAATGTGGCAAACTTGTTAATTTTTCGGTACAATCATTTAATTACATGGAATAATGTCTTTGAGAGCTGGTAATTAATAAAAAGTTTATTTAGTAACTATTTTGGGTACTTGACATATTTAATAGACTACTGTAGGTAGATAAAGAGGTGTAGTAAATGCGCTGTTTTATGTACATACAATACAAACGTGGTATAACACAAACCCAGTTAGAAGCCATGACTTAACCACAGTTAGAACCAATATACGGAAGACATAACACTATTCACCAAGTTGAACACTTGAATTACGATCTGGCAGCAGCTGGTAGGATTTCACTTTACATTTCCGCCCGTCTATAAAAGTCCGCAATATAAAATGGTGGAAACGCAGTAATGTATTCAGATCCAATTGTGAACACCACCGATAGTATGTAGTGGTCATTATGCGAAGCGACAGAGGATTTACAATTCAAGATTGTGTTTAAATGGAGACTTGCTGTATGTCTAATGGTCCCTGTACCACAGCGATCTTCTCGACAGGCAAATAGGAGAAAAGAAAGAAGCGCTTACTGTAGGACCACTTTTCCAACAGAAATACGGGCTATAGAATATCAATATCATTTAGGGATCCTAATATTTCAATATATTTATGAGTGGGCTCCTGAATTGGGTTTTTACAAGGACATTTTTTGCCTCCGTTTTGACATTTAACACAATATAGTCAAACTCAGAAGATCCGTTCCAATAATCGCATGTTTGAGTAAGTCAGCCATGTTTTGTGTGAATACATTCGCAATGGGTTTACTGTTTGTTTTTATATACGTTACGCTCTGTATACGAGATCTTGTTGACCTTTCCCTAAAAGTATTTACGTTATAAGAAATAAATTACACCTAATCTTGTCGCCTGTCTCGGTATCTCGGGCAGCAAATTTCCTTTATTGAAAAACGTGTTGAGATTTTTTCGGTGACTATTTTTGGGACTCTAATTTTATCTCCACGGAAAGATAAAATATCTGTACCATGATTTATTGTCTTAGGATATTGAGATTTAGCTCGCACTTACTGGAAATGGGAAGTGAATCTGTTGGACTTTATTTTTATGGGCATTATAAGTTGTTGTTGTTATTAATGTTAATGATACCTTCTCCATAAAGATTTATACCACAATATTGCCTGCCTAAAGTTAATAATATTTAAAAAACGCCTAGTTAGTACATTGAGGAAAACCACCACTTAAATTCAATAACAAAATCATTGATAGGAACAGATAAAGTGTATCTTTTCGCTTCCATTGTCAATAAACCCATCAATCGATATCTAAATCATAGTCAAACAAGATAACAGTACAAAACTCTTTAGTAAACCAGCTGGAGTTATGAGAACTAGTTCGGAATCACGACATCAGATCAACGCTCAACGTACGAACGTTATCGCCGCTAACTTTGACGAAGTCACCGATGAATAGGAATGTGAACGAATACCACGTCTGTACCAACTGGTACAGTCGGCAAAAATAGTTGAACTTTTTAGTTTTTAAACATAACGCATTTTTTTTTATTGTAATAATAATTTACTTAATCATTTTATCGTCTTGTTTCACTCAAACGCTTAATTGAGAATGCTCCACTGGTTTTAGAGTCAAACGGAGCTCTTTCCTAAGCTGGTTATGCGGTGGGGTCGCGAGCCAAACTTTTCAGAATTTGACAAGTTTCTTATAGTTTGAAACTTAAAGTAACTGATTTAGTTATTTTACGTGAATTATTACTTATCTTACTGAAAATACGATAAGTTAATCATAAATGTTGAATATGTTTGACGATAGTATATAAGAGACGAGCTCATGTAAAGTAACAGTACACGAGTGCACGAGGGTTAAACGAGCTTGTTTTGTTGAGTAACGGGATGCAGATCAGTTCGGTATATTTGCCGGCATGGCTGAGTGGCCTCGCAAAGGGAAGTCAGTCAACAGTGTCTATCGAATATAGGCGTGAGCAGACGATTGACCAAACTATTTAGGCTTGTCTACTGAGCATTGGCAACATGGTTGTCAAATAACAATTTTGTTTGGTTGATTTATTTGGCCTAAATTGAATTTAGTACGTTTTTTTTTCAAGTATTATGAATTGGAAAGTTATCATAATTTTAACTAACTTACAATAATTGTAACGTAAGCCAATAAGACCTAATATAAAATGTTCCGTAAAATTACAATTATAAACCTAGGCTTATTAAACTTTTGATTATATTGTGTATAAGGTGCAGTCGCCTGCAAAACTATGTTTTATAAACACAAATAATACAACCAGAAAATGAATCCCAATGCGCTAACCTTCCTCTCCCACCTCATTGCATATTCTGTGCACGTTGTATATGCACCCGTCACTGTTAAACTGCACCCGCTCACTTAAATTTCTAGGAAATATTCGTATTTTAACACGAAGCGCTCAGACAGTTAACATCCCTCCCTCAATAATTAGGCTAAATATTTTTTGTAAGCTCACAAAGCGATACTCGATATTGCCGGCGGCTTCTGTTTGAGTTCCAGCTCCTAATTTATTATACGATGGTGAAATTTTCGCTAATTTCGTGAGAAACTTGAGAAAACCGCCAACTTTACCAATTAAACTGAATTCGATTTATTTTAGTAAACGCCGCTGTAAAGGTTCCAGCGTGTTCTTGTGGGATTTACAAAAATGACTTTCGAGATCCGATCAAGTTTTCGAATTACATTTTACTGCTTCTGCCGTTTTCAGGAACTGTATAATACGTAATATCAATTGGATTTCAAATTTTATATGTACGGAAGGGGCAGAGAAAGGAAAATCTTGAAACTCTTTTATTGACCGTTTTATTGCTACCGACGTGATTTACGATGTCGGAATACATGAATTTCTTACAAGTGCTCCAATCTACATGTCTGCATGTTTTAACTTACATTTATTTTAAAATCGGTACTAAAGCTATATTTTATATTTAAGTTGCACTCTTTTGCTTCTAATTTTGTTCACCCTGTATGTGACCGTGAAAAAAAGTTATAACCATTTATATTTCAAAATTGTATGCCTTTCGATCCAATGTAACAAGTATTGTCACAGTATCACTACTTGTGTTATCCGTTGTGTTTACAGTATTCATTTCATTGGTTCGTTCAGTTGTGTCTGTAGCCTTTGTTTATTTATTAGTTTCTTGTTATTTTATTATCATGGTAAATATAATGTTGAAGGCTTGAAACGAGGAGGTTTTATTCTTAGTAATTTTATTGATTGTAAGATGAGATTGTTATTATCTTTTGTTTACTATAACAAATATAACATTATCATGTTTTGTAGAAGGTTGTCTTCATCTAAATTGATAACGGAAAGAAAAGTGATGGACACGAGCGAGACTTAAACTGACGACACTCTAACCAACAGAGGTTATTAGATAACTTAGCTAAAGTTGTAATAATATATGTATATAATTATGTATTTTGGTTATAACTATACACTATATAATTATATTCCATTTTGGAAATCATATTATTATGTACACTAAATATTCTTATGCATAATCACAAAAACGATAATGTATTTTTGAACGTGTGAAATTTAAATCACCGGCCTTGACAACGGATCACTGATCGTTCATCCAGAGTGCCAGTTCTGAAACACGCCAGTTCACTTACGTTGGAGTGGTTTCGGTTAGTTTTGTTAACTAACGAACCGTTGTTGCGTGGTGCCTAGTGTTGTTTACTTCACCCCGCGAGTACTAACATATTACCATCTAGCTTAGTTACTTACAAATATCAAGTTTCAGATACACATTATGTCTGTGTGAAATATAGAAGTAAGAGAAAACGCAAGATCTTTGAACTGAATACAGAAGGGTAACTAATCTATACTTAACAAAGCGCATAACTCCTACACTAATAATAAACTAAATAAATAATAATTACAGCTTAAACTCCATGCAACTTTTAAGCATACCTACTTAATAGGTACTATATCAAATTATTACGAAACTAATTGAAACATGTCAGTACAGTGCGATGCGCGGTCAAGTACGGTCGCGCTTGCGCTGCACAGTACGAATATTATATTCGCGAACTGCGCGGCTATAGCCGCTGCCCGTTTTCCGCTATGAGTTCCCAACCTCTCATAGCCAATGAAGTATTGGCATTCATTAAACATGCCATCGACTACATGGACGAAGTAAGCATCATGCAGATCTGCAAGTCCTCGTACAAGGAGGACGAGATTAGCAGTGCCAAGTTGCTGCTGTTCACAACGCTCGGCAAAGTCAGCCAGATGCCGTCTCGTCGAAGGGACGGTACAGAGAAGAGTCTCCAAGACATCATAACACTGATGAAGGAGACCGACCCTGACGATGTGCCTGAATTCGTGGCGAAGGACCTGCATAAGCTGCCTCCCGTCACTTTCGATCACGTCGACGTCACTAGGCTGCTGAAGGACATTACATTCCTGAAGCAAAGCCAGGCCGAGATGCAGCTAAAGTTGGAGGTGTCGAATAACACCATAAGTGATCTGCGCGCTGAAGTAGTGTTGTTGCGCAATGCAATTTCTGCAAGTAGGTCACCGACCGGCGCCGCTAACGTGAACACGCGTCGCGGCGCACAAAACGCCTCCATATGCAGTTTTGAGTCAGCGAGCTCAACTGCGTCACCGACTGCCGAAAATGCAAGCGTTGCACTTGCAACGCATGCCGCCGCCGTCCCTGCCTCGACAGCGGTAGAGACAACGCCGTGTGTAGGTGCATCGACCCCCAAGCGAGCCTACGCAGCGATATTAGCCGCTAACAAGCCTGCTGAGTTACAATACTCGCAGGCAAAGCAAGCGCTGACTACAAAAGGGGGTCAACAGAGCCGGTCGAAACCTAACAAGGTTTTGAAAAGGCGGGGTCCAGAGAAGGACACGTGCGACAAGGATGGCTTCATAAAGGTAGAGAAGAAGAAGAAGAAGAAGCCTCCTTGTCGGAACCAGTGCGGTACCGCGCTGGTAGGACCCAACATGCTGCTTCGTCCAGCAATCCCTACGACGCAGCTGTACGTGTCCAGACTACACCACTCCACGAAGGTTGAAGAGGTCGTGGAGTACCTGCGTGTGAAGACCAACTCGATTTTGAGGGTCGAGAAGTTGGAGCCGCGTCACAACACTAACTTCAATTCGTTCGTGGTGCGTGTTCCGACTCAACATCTTGAAAAGTTCCTCAAAGAAGAGTTATGGCCGAAGGGTGTTGTTTATCGCCGGTTTCGTGGCCGACTAAATGACACCAGTCAGCGAAACACGACGCCGCCACTTCGTGTGTAGTATAGTTATATAATTGTATGTGTTTATAGTATTTTTAAGTTATATTAATATAGTATTGTATTTATAGTTATGGGCCTTTGATGCCTGAAATAAATGGATATTATTATTATTATTAATTCAAAATGAACTTGAAACTTGTCTGCCTTCGTTAAACGAAGAGCCACTTGAACAGGAGACGTGGACAAAAACTCCAGACAGAACCAACCTCTTACGAACGAACAACTCGTTAAATGCAGAAATGGGAGGAATACGAGGGAATGCAACAATAATGACGTGTTTCGGTGGTTCTCGTGAAATAATAATTGATGTCTCAAGATGGGATTAAAAAATAATTTAATAACCAGCAATCAATTGAATTCAATATATAAGTAAGCATAGTGCCAGCTTTAATATATTCACAAAATTAAGCCCAAAGAGGATTATTATCGTAAAATATTAAAATAGGCAATAAGTTAGGTCCCCCAGGTACGCCATTTTAATCAAAACACTTTCTCAATCAAAATATTTTCATGTTTAAGATACTAGCTAAATGAGCATAGTGGTTAAGTCCACCAGATTAAAATAATTTATTAAAAATCCCCATGTATAATTAAAGAACGCTTGCTATTGAAATATACGAAATCAGTCCAGACTAACCGTGTCGAAGCCCTTAGCAATATCTAAAAGTATTCAAGTCTATAATAATAAGTGTTCTTTAAGGCCTTCTAATAAAATTTAGCAAATAGACCATTATGATATTATTGTAGTTGCTTTTAGTACGAATAAAATAATAATACATTTATTGTAACGTGGAAAATGCTAGTAGATGTTCGGTGGTAGCCGTTATCGTTGCCCTTTCCCCAAGGTCGCGTCTGTCTGTATTGTCCGGTGCTGGAACACGATAAATATTCACAGTCACCCTTTTAGCCCTAATTAATTGTAACAAAAATAATTGGAGAGAAACACTTTTCTGTATCCTTTTTAAACCCTGGTAACAAAGAAATAGTATTTTTACAAGCTTTTATTTGGTTAATTTGTGCTTCATGTTTTTCTTTTAAATTATATCGTCAATTGTATGCTTCGATAGTAGTTAATGCCATAAAAGTATATTGTCAAAATAAGTTTTATGGCACATGTAATTTAATAGTTAGAATTTCGAACGTTTTCGAATTTCGAAAAAGACGATATTTAAACAGAAATAAATAAAACAAAGTGTAAACGTAAGAAGTAAAGCGTATCAATAAAAAATAATGTTTCGCATTTGGATGGATAACTGTGCAATCTGTAGAGAAATATATAAATAAGTGAATATGAATAGTTGTATAAGTATTAAATGTAGATACTTAAAATATTTAACAAATAATTCGCACAGTACTTTAAAATGTCTTCTAACATTATTTAACACTCACTACATTAGTATAACATGATGGCGGGAGAAAAGTTCAGTTTCAGCATTTCAATTATTCCCGGTTACACAACGTTTCTACTTTTAAAATGTTAATATTGCTGAGACATGGGAACTTATTCAGGTCGCCGTGTCCACACGTCCGCGCGCCGCCGGACACAGCCACGTTCATTAAAAATATTTCATTTTGACAATATTACGGTAGCTACGCGTTGCGGGGTATCTGGGATATTTGATCTTTGCGAGGAAATGATGCAGTATATTTAATTTTTATGTACCGACATTTTTGTTGGAAGTTTATTGGACATTTTTCAAAGGATTTTTATTGAGTTTTTTCCTCTTGCTATTTTCTGTTCTGTATGCGTATTAAATTTAATCAGGATAACGTTATTCTAAAGTGTGTGCATATGTAGAAGTATTTGCTAGTAAGCATAAGCACTATATTTGAAGTATATTATAATTATCTTTTAAGGTATTCTTCTTTGATTTAATCGCATTATTGTTATAAGACCATAAGACCGTTTATCATCATAATAAATCCGCTCACCCGTACCTGTCACACTGCCGTTCATGCAAAACATAACATAACAAGCACTCATAAGTATCTCACAAGTAAACATAATCTGCCAACTCAATGTGAATTACAACAAACGTGTGTAAGCCGCAACATTCACATCACACAACGTGTCAGCCACGCCCAGGACAGTCCAACAGCCTCACATCGAGCACTTCATAAAGGATAAATTAAATAGGATATCATTCGGCTCCCGGCCTTTGTTCGGTGTGATTTAGGTAACATACCGTAGACTAAGTGACATGATACGGGAATTAAATATGATTTGTGTCAGAGTGATAGACTTAGCGTCCTAAATAGTGATTGTGAGGCCTTATGTGATAAGCTGGTTTGATTTAAACGTTCTTCATAAGTTTTATGACTTATGATTATTTGTTTTCCTTTTTTATTTCATCTTTAGCTACAGGCTTTATTATATCAGAACTAAAATCATTATATTCATGACAACAATTTTCTCCATTTTTAGGTATAAGACCTCGTGTCTACAATAACTTTTGTCGCTTATTTTTGTTGTTACATCAAGACGTAATGTATTCGATCATAAGACAATTTGACTCAACGAAAAGCAATTGAGCGAGAAACATTTTTATTCTAGAAAAATCTCTACACAGTACCATACCAACACAATACTCCATTATTCACGCCAGGGAATAAATCACAACACATCACAATTTATTGTGCTTCAGAAATAAGACAGGTATTATTTTGTGAATCTAATGTTTATGATAAAAATGGATCATTTCGCTCTTACACAAAAAACAAATGGGTTGAAAATTATATCGGATTTTACAGTAACACGTGAAAAGGTGTAACTCGAGTGCGGAGTGCGGAGTGCGTCGCCGCGCCCGGTCCGACCCGCGCGCGCCGCCATTAGGAATTCGCCCGCGGCAGTCCCGCTCGCGTCAATAAACCTGGTTCCCCTACACACTGCTATCATCTCGCTCAATTTATGTCAATTACGCACACAAAGTCGCTGGCAAAAAATGAAAATATCGAATAAATGTGCCCGCACACGTCTCAGCATTCCCTACGTTTGAACCTCTCAAATATTCATCCTTACCTTTTGACGTCTTTGTATTACCTTTTATATATTCATATCGATTCTGTACGGGATCGCTTTTAAGACTTTATGTCTGTTTGCGTTTTTATTTGAGACGTTGAAACGTTCGCTTTTTCGCGCTTAAGAAGTTCTGATAGCAAGAATCAAAGGTTGCGGTTCTGACAAATTATTTGTTGAGAAATTCCTTTGTTTGAGATTGCTTGTTGATTCTTTTTGTAAGGCTCTTTGTGATGTACCTCTATACATATTATATATTGCTTGGTATAATATAATATATAGAATTGTCAGACTATTCCAGTAAACATCTTTATTCAGTTTTACGTACGAGTAGGTATACCAGCTGTAGGTTGTAGGTTCGACTCGTCATCAGTTTTAATGAAAAAAAAACTTAACATATGGATGCGATGTAAGATATCATTATGGTCATAAAACCATGCATATTAAATCTTAAAAAAAACATCATTTTTACCTGACTATTTAAAGGAAGGTAAAAAAATCACACTATTATCTTTCATCACCAAACATTTTACTATCTCGCACTTAATGTTAATTACCGTGACGTACCCACATTGGAACGTGCATTTAATTTCCCCGGAAGCTGCACCAACTTTCCGAACGCATTTGTAACAAAATTCGTCTCCCGTTTATTATAATATCTGTATAACCAAGTTTGAAATTTAATGTTTTACACAGCCGGGCTCCCAAACGGGTTGGCGTTAAGATAAACTTTAAATTGGTCCACCGTTTTCTCTCGACACAGAATTTCGTGGGACGCTTGTACTCTATGAATAGAGATTAAAATGTACCCCGCGTTGTATTGTGTGGTGTGCGCTTTGATCTTCGTATCTATATGTACGCTTATGGCTTATCAACTATCTTTTCTTTTAGTATATTAAACGGTGAAGTTACTCTGTCTGTGTTTTTGTCATTCCTACTCGCCCATTAAACAGATTGTAGTAAAGGTCTAAGATATGAGAGGAGACAGCACCTTTGCAGCTTTGCAAACTCCTTCGGGCACCCCGGACATGTTTGTATTAATATCATTTTAACTGTCCCACTGCAGAGCAAAGACCTCTTCTCTTATAGGTAAGGATTGAGCATTGATCAAAACGCTAACTCACTGCGGATTGGCGATTTCAGATAATTAAATCCAGGTCTCCTTACGATTATTTCCGTCACTGTCAGTGGTGTCTAAGAATATCTTATGACATGAAAAAACAAACATTGATAGTTGCCTGAGTTGTACCTGAGCCTTGTGCTTACAAATCCGGTATGTCAATTACCACGACCTAACATACATTTATATATGACCTATGTATGTGTGTAGTTTAGTAGAATTCGATCTCAACCAAAATAATTCAATAGAGGTGTGCCTATTGAACCGTTCACCGACAACTTTAATCACTGAACAGATTATAATGAATGGACTCATAACTCATTGATAATAATATATTCACAATCAATTACAAATGTATTAGTGAAGGTTTACATGTGTTCCCATTTAATTTCACAGTAACTATTATTTGTTTAACTATGATCGGTAATAATTAATATACGACCTGTTGGACAAAGAATGACAAAACTGCAAAGGTACTCGTAGTTATATTTTTATGATTCAATTTCTTTACCTAATTGTTGAGTGAGTAAGTACAGTGATTGATTATAACATATTTCAACTATTTTCGAATGAACTTTCCTCAAGCGTATCGCAATAGATAGTGGATTTTCAAGTGAGAAAATATCATTATTTATTGCACTCAATTTAGGAGCTTACTCCACATAATCGGCGGACAAAGCGAGGCCTTATGTTATAAAGACCAAACATTTTTCTCACGCATTCGCACAAAAAATGTAGAGTCGGTAATATTTTATTGATGACTCAACTATAGCCTCTGTTTTTGCTCGGCACAATCCCGGCAAGATCGCCCCCCGGGGGATCGTAACACTACAACTATCAACTGGAGTCGTTACGTGACGTCATCGTACCCACTCACTCAACTTTCAACTTGTGACCAACTTGTGTTTGTGTGAATATTAATCTGTTGTTGTGGACTCGCTATTATAGTTGTACAACTAGTTTGATTAACGTGCGTATCTAAAATAAAATTCGTTACTATAATATATTCGTCTACTACAGATATGACCAATTGCATTTCCAGCACGTATTTTGTCATTTAATATTTTATTATTTTTACTAGCCTATAACGTGGGAAAAAGTATTTTAAAATTAAAAAAAACACTGAAATCTCTTCAAACGTAATAAAAGTTCCTTCTATATGAAGCCTTTATTAATTTAACTTTAAAATGCAGTATAATAAAATACAGTAGGTATTTGCTTCGGTAAAAATCCTGAAGTATTCTAGTTGTTCTGAAATTCATCCAATGTTTCGAATATCCAATAAAACAATAATAAAATCCACACAATTCCAAAGGAGACTGGTGAATAGCGTATTGTATGATATGCAGGGCTATTAGTTTAAACCACAGCGCACACTGGCAGTAATTCAGAGCTGTAATTGAATTCCTATCCGGGCTCAGCACGTGATATGTAGGGTCGCCGCTCACTTGCCATCAATTATGGCAGCGGCTTTTTTGGTGCCTGTATTAACAGTGTACTGTGAGCTTAAGGTTGTGAGATATATTCATATTAAGTAGACTGCCTCGATGGTCTAGTGGTTACTAAGCGCGACTGCCGAGCACAAGGTCCTGGGTTCGAATCCCGGGTCGGGCAAAGTGTTACTGGGTTTTTCCATTAGGTAATTCTCAGTAGCAGATTGGAGTCTAAATTTGTGCCCGGTTGATGGCAATAGGCTCGCCCCCTATTACAATGGGACCTAAAAACATAACTGGCAATATGTGCAATGGCATGTGCACCTCTGCCTACCCCTTCGGGGAATACAGGCGTGATGTTATGTATGTATGAATTATGTATGTATTACTTATTTATTAAAAACTTGTCTTAAATCATAGTAATCACTAGTATAGAGCTGCAGCTAAATTCATTAGTCTAAGTCTCAAGAGTTATCCAGGGAGTTTAAATTTCACTACCATATTTGCTGCAATACTTACATCTCTGTTTACCAATTTCCAGAATAAAGGCGTAATGAAATACAGACATACGTTATTTATTCATGTTGTGTTTTGTTTGCGTATAATATGGAACTCAAGTAGGTTAGACAAATACTTGTAGTAGGAGTTAGTGAATAAACATGGGTACGTTTAATATTGAATTCATTTGTTTTGTATTCAGCCATAATACTGTTTCGAGTGTTCAATAATAAATTGATAGATAGAACATGCCAAGTCTGCTGGGAGTTGAGAATTCCTCGTTCCTTGAACACCAAATGGTACTCGCTCTGCCCGTGACTCTGTTCGCGTAAACAATTTAACAAATTATGAAATGAGATCATAATAAAAATAAAAAGTAATAGATACAATGATTATAAACAATAATATCACCAAGCGCGGGTAAATTAATGCTATTTTATAATATAATGTTATAAGTCGCATTTCCTATAAGCTACACATGTTTGAAGCCAATAAATATGTCATTTTGGATCGACGATCTAATTAGTGCAGTGGCTAAGCGATTGGACTACTGCGTTAAGGGTTGCGGGTTCGATTCCCGCACGGGGCAAATTTTTGTGCGAACCACAGATGTTTGTCCCGTGCCTGGGTGTTTGTGTATATGATATTTGGTGTTTGTTAAACGATACAGGAGAAATTCCTAGGGTGAGGCGAAGTTTATTTTTTAAATTTCTTTATTAAGCACTAAAGGGTTATTAGACTGCTAAAGTTCCAAATTACAAACCTGAGACGTAATCTCACTTCATAATGGCGGCGCACATCTCTCCCTAATCCCAGCAGTCCCCGCCACGAGCCTGCAGTAAGCGCTACTATCCTATAAACGAAAGTGATATTTATTCACGAAGCGACCTCCGAAATTTACAGGGTGTGGTGATTAAGACTCGTTTAGTGATAACATCGATCGGAACATTTGCAAGCCAATGGGACATTAATAGCCCATTGCTTACTAAAAGCCTATTTATATTGGTACATAAAGATCCCCGTTTTGGGCTCCTACGGAATAATAAACGGTTAGAATATTGTTATGTCTGTCCCAATATTGGTAGTTGTCTAAAATGTTCAAGCTCAGCTCGGAATAAAAATATAGACGAACTACGTCGATACGAGTCTGGAGACTGGAGCGACGATACTATTGATGGAAAGTAGCCGAGATTATGTCACAGAGAATCTTTACTTACGTTCGCTAGAGATAGTACCTAAATAAGTATTGATGTGACGAAACGAACTAGTTCCAAACATGTCAGCTTAACGTGCTGTCTACGAACGTGTAAGATATGAGAATGTTCGCACTTCATTGGCACCGTTAAAAGGTTTTTTAAAGGGCAATAAACTTGTCACAGGACGTTTAATATTATAACGCCCTCGTCTCGAGTTACGAGCGTGAAGCTGCGCGCAATATGTCTCGTCTTATTTTTAATTTAAAGATAATATATTTGACAATCCGTTATATTGCTTATAAAGTTCCGCGTATTTGAGTAGGTTCCTACAGGATATTGTTGTTTGTATTAAATATGTTGGCTTTACTCATACTTATAGTTTAGGAGATAATATTAATAAGATCAAGACAAAGAACGAGTATCTAATTTCTAATATTTTAGAATATTAAAGAAGTTAGATTTACATAGTGTACCAAATGTTTCTATATTATAGATTCCCATCGCTTAAAGGGATAAGTATCATCATATTGCTAGTGACACTTTAAAGCCTCATTTAGTACGAGATATTATAATACTCTCAGTCAGTTTTATAGGCTAGTTTCCAGACACGATAACAATTTTCAAATACGTTAAATCAAACAATTTAGCAGCCATCCACTAGCAAAAACAATATCTATTTTTATTAAACACCCGACACTTCTATTTTTATTTATTTTTAATCAAAATAGTTTCAATACATGCTCAAATAATCACTTAAAATGTGTATATTTAAATTGTAGCCTGATATTAAAATTGAAATTCAATCAAAAGTTTTAGTAACGTAATACGATATGAGTTGTTTTTGTTGAACAAACACAGACGAGGTGTGAAACAATGAAAATGTTTAAAGAATAGTGGTTTAGGATTGATGGTCGAGCGTCGGACGTGCGTTAATTCTGTCGTCGTGTCGCGCGGATCTGCGGCTAACTGCCTCGAAATAAAACAATCAGTGAGCCTATCAGACTAGCCAACTATCCGGGGATGTATCCAATACTGTTAAGTTGGCAGTGGTGACGTGAAATGTTTTAGTTTGGCGGATTGCTGGAGTGGCGAGTTTTGGTGGCTGTTTCAACCGGGATATATCGTGCGAGCTACGGTCGTTAGAAAGTATTTTATGTTTGGATACACATGGACGTAAAAAAGTATGTTGCTGTTAACGTTTTATAAAAGGCAGAATGCATAAAAAAATACGAAAATATGGCTATCACTTACGCGAATACTAGACGAAATAAAACTATATAGACGGATTTTATCGCGGTTTTATTTTGTTTTTCGTTTACGAAAACTGTTGGATAATGCCAGCCTTTAAAAGTCAGTATTAAAATTCTTTATTGATGCAAAATACCGATTCTGAAAACAATTAGAGTACCTAAATGGTAAATTTAATAACAATAAATTATTACCTCGCGCCTATATGAGCCCATTATTCCCCATCTGGTCACAATGCCGAACACAATTCACGTCACGTTGGTATTTACAAATCACACAGAGCCTGCTACCTCCATGTAAATATATAATGTACGTGGAATTCATGTCGATATGGCCACGCGACAAATAAAAGGGAAGATCCATTCCGAACAGGGCTGAAACGGCAACATAGAACCTACTACTTTCTGAAGTCGGTTAAAAGTGTGGAGGAGCGGATGTGGTTCCTCCAACGAAATGGGAAGATCTTCCAACCAGGCGGTGGTGTGCCTGGTGGGCCGCGGCGTCCCACTACTCTCACAACTCGGGGCGGCTGTTTATGTAGCTAGCGAATGCGATTACTTTGCTAGCGCGATGCAGGATTAGCTACGTCACTCGGCTACGTCACTCGTCGTTGTAGTTCGTAGTCATCCGTGTAGGTGCCGCTACAAAAGATAAATAATTTTTAACTCTCCTCTAATATTTATAATAATGGTAACTTAATATATATTTTTTAAACGCTGGATTAATAAAATACCTACAGGATCAGGAACAGTGACAGGAATATAATCCTAAAGCAAAATATACATCGTCTTGAAGAACCACAACAAAACAATCGCGTGTTTGTTCTAGACTGTTCCATTTTTGTTCTACCGCAGTGACTTTTCGTGTTTGCTATTTATCAGCTCTATTAGTGGACTTACTGTATTTATTATTACGTAAGTAAGTATATTTGTAACGGTACTTTTGTTTAGTTTAAAACTTACGAGGATTGCTCCGATTGGTAAGTAATGTTAAATAAGTAGTCTGAAATATAGTCTGCCTCGTTGGTCTAGTGGTCACTGAGCGCGACTGCTGCCTATGAGGTTCTAACCCCGGGTCGGGCATGGTGTTGCTGGGTTTTTTATTAGGTAATTCTCAGTAGCAGCACGGAGTCTGGATCTGTGCCCGGTTGATGGCAATAGGCTCGCCCCTTATTACATTCGGACCTATAACATACTTGGCAAAATGTGCGTACCTCTGCCTACCCCTTTGGCATACAGGCGTGATGCTATGTGTTGTCTAACATTACTGATGCGTTCATAAAAACAAAAGATAACGTGAGGGTTTCTAAGTTTGTAGCATCTTCCACAAAAATCTTGACAGTAATAATATTAAGGTGAATCACATTCTACAACTTCATAAACTGCTCGTCATTATTCATAAGCCAATAAAAAAGGACGGAAAAAAGAACTAACAACACAATTAAAAAGCACTTGAAAATAAAACAGTCATCAAATGCCTGGCGGTGTACAATTAAAAACAGTGTTATATTAACATGTTTGCGTTAATAACAGTCATACTCCCTTGAACACAAGGTGTCACAAACCTCTGCCGACATAAAACATATCCAAGAAATTAAACACGCGAGTGACGGCGCAGTTCAGGTAACACACATGTAACCACGCACGCGGCACGTTACAGCTGTTAATTTTAATAAGCGTCACATTGTAGAAGACTGCTGTCATAACGACACGTGTCTGTTTGTCTTCCACAGGTTTACAACTTATTTGGGACATCGCCATCCTGGTGTTTTGCGTACCGAAGGTTGATGGAGAGAGTTGATGCACGAGCTCGTTCATTTAAACGTGTTAACTAACACCTGCTTATTATTTTAAAGTCACTCTCATACGAATCTTCTTGTTATCGTATGGTTGATGGAACCTGGTATTCGAGTTTAAGCCACCTGTAGGCCTCAATCACTCTCGAATGGAAACATCTCTCAGGTGTGCCGGTTTCCTCACAATGTTTTTTTTAACCGATGTAGCAACTGATAACTAATTTATAGTACGCATATAAATTCTAAAAGACATTGGTGCGGACTAGGTTTTGAACTTGCGACCTTTGACATGACAGTCCAACGGTGATACCACACGGCTATCAGTGCTGATGATCTCATTCGAATGATACCTATATACCTAACTACTTTCAGTAAAGGTCTCTTTTTTGTTTGATGTGGTATCTAAATTTACTTACATAAACTAGGGTTTGAAACAACAAGGGTGATGTAGAAACCCATTAATAAACGTTTAGCTACCCACGACTTAAATCCATTTTTATTCATTAACAGTAAAAATGTACTAGCTGTTATATCCCATCAAAAATGTATGACAATATCCAATAAGATATAACATGATTCAGTAAAACTAAATTGGATCCCACGGGGAGAATTAACGGCCTCGTGGACCGACACTAATTCGCGTCTTGATGGCGCGTGAAATTGATTCTTCCTTCAATTATCCATTATATTATAATAGTGGAATTTTTATATGATCTTTTATAGTTTTCAGAAAGTTAGGAATCTTTATAATGCAGTCGTTCGTATTGATTTTATTAGATATTGAGATACCCATTGTAGTTCGGTATTCAAGTTGCCTATCCTAAAAATCTGGTTATCCTAAAAAAATATATATAACAATCTTATTACTTTATTTTGTTGTCTTCGAAACTATACTTAATCAAACATGGGATATTAAGGAAGATGTCAATGAATCATAAAGTTAAATTAATTTGCAGTAAAATTACACTGTCAATTAAATATTTTACAGGGTCAGAGGGTTTTTATCAGAATAACGTCTAATATGAAATATTCAGAACTGTCAACCTTCGCTGGTCAAAGAGGCACTTTAAGAAGACGAACACTTGTATCCACAAACCTAAGGTAAAACTTGACATAAATTATATAAAGCTAATATCCTTACAGAAATACATTACCCTAACCTTTACCAAAACGCTACAAGACACGAAAAAGATAAGCACCTAGTCAAACTTGCTAACTTCCAGGGGCTGATTGTAGGTCAAGCGGTCCTTCAGCTGCTTTTCATATGTCAACTTGTGATTCTATTATGTATTCCCCTTTATTTTGCGAAAGAAAGCCATTTATCAATCGACCTTGCTAACTCCTCGTGCGCGGGCAGCGGTGGGACGTGCGACCTATATTGAAAATAGCTCTTTGTTGTAAGCATTCGTTGTAGCGTAATGGGAATTATTTTTATGTTCTTTGAAGCGGAAGACTCGCACGTGTTCGGTCTAGACTGTCGGTTTGGGTTTTAATTAGTGGGACACTTTTTACTTTATAACATCAACCATGTAATTCCCGAAGGGGAAAGCAGAAGTATAATAGTCACTCTACACTCACAATTTACCAGATTTTACTTCAGAAGTCTAGGTTCTAAGTATTCGATTTGATTATAGTTATAGGTAATTTTCTTTTAATAAACTGTAACTGTAATTTTTTTAAGAGAACCTCCATAATTCATCAAATTCACAAAATATAATGACACACTTATTCTGCACGCAAAGGTAACGCTGAAAACACTCAACTCATGACGTAATTTGAATGAAATAAAGTTTCCCAGCTGGCGGGACACCCTTGAGTATATTTCTTGAATAACGGCCGTCAAATTGGGGACTGTCCTATTAAAAGTTGCCAAGATTATGGACATTAGCTTCGGGGGAGAAATTCAAGTTTTCCATAATACCTACGTCGTGAGGAATATTTTGGTTGTTCAGTACTTTGGGGATCTGCTGGTTGTCGAGGAACGGCAGTTTATCGGTGTTTTTTTGTTAGTTTGTGAAAAGCAACTGATTTTTCTAACCTATTTTGCTAAACAACATTCAAGTTTAATAATATTAATTTCAGTGTTATATTTGTATACTGGCTTTTTTTACTATTAGAAACTGATGTGTTTGGTTTTTCTTCAGACTGACTCCTCCTTCCTACTACACAATTTAAACAAACATTATTCGATGAGTTTTTGATATTGACAGTATGTATGAAAATTTTCACAGACATCTCTTGACTACCTAATGGAAAACCCGGTAACAATTTGCCCAACCCGGGACTAAAACCCTCCTCAGTAGTCGCGCTTAGCGACCTAGACCAATGGACAAAGTGTTACTGGGTTTTTCCATTAGGTAATTCACAGTAGCAGGATGGAGTCTAGATTTGTGTCCGGTTGATGGTAATAACTGGCAAAGTGTGGGTGTACTATAATATTATGTGCACCTCTGCCCCGTCGGCGAATGCAGGCGTGATGTTATTTTTATGTCTCTTGGTGTTCTCTCATACTCAGACTAAACTAGGTACTTCTACTACTATTTCTAGAGTGCTATTTTTAGATACGGTGTACCCGTAAACATCAATCCGAACAATCATTTGATGCTCAAGGATAATACAAGTGCCTCATCCCTCTTAATTAAGAGTGAAGGGTTATCTAGGAACTGTGGATGTAATAACTAAAATCTATTTGTCTTATGTAACATAATATATACGAAATAATATCTAATTACAAAATATTCGCGTCTTCCTTATTGAATATGTTAGCTAAGGAACCCGGCAGGCTCTTAGCTAACAAACTTCCCAACTTGTCCTCCCAGGGAATCCTGAACTCGCGTCCCCGCGTTTTAATATTTGAAATGAGCTGTGTTTTTCTTTGAATTTATACAGTCTGCAGTAACTTTACAATATATACCTTTTTAAAGGTTATAGCCCTCCGTAGCACATTTCTTTGCGTTCTTTTTAACTTACTGAGAATCGTTGTTGAGAATTTTCTTTGAGATAAACCCTTTGGAATAGAATCAGATGTTATTCTTGTATTTAGTATGTTTGGAAGATGTTTTATTGGAGCTTCTACTTTATTGTAAGTTTTGATATTATTTGAAAGCAGTGTAACCATTACTGATATTAATATCGTAGCAGAGTATCTTGTTCGGGGAAACTCGATTCTAGTACAAATCCCATTGAACTTGATAGCCGGTGTATTGCAAACTGTTACCGACACAGAAATACTTATGTTATATGTTTGGTATAAATGTTGAGAACAGGAGTTTATTTTGGTCTTGCATCAGAGACGTATCTATGTGTATGTGTATCATCTTTTCATACTAAGTATGTAAATACAATGTAAAGTCGTTGTGGCCTCTGACAACTAATTTATAATACGCACATGAATTCGAAAAGACATTGGTATATATGGTAGGATTTGAACTTACGATCTATGAATTGGCAGTCCAGGTTTTAATACCAAACTTGTATGCACAAGGATGTAGCAACCTAGACAAGTATCCATAAGACTTTTACGATGTTATAAATACTTCCTTAGTATAATCTAAGATATCACTGACTAACGGTGATGGAAAACATCGTGAGGTAACCTGGTTTTAATTTTTTGAAATTGCCAACCCGCAGCCAGTTTGCGTGGGTCAATCTTTCTTTGTTAGAGAAGATTCTGCAGACTTACTATCAATATATAAATATTATACAGAATACGTAAATAATATAATCCAAATGTTAGGAATTACTATAACTTACTGTAACCTCAATGTAATGCAAATTACTGGTTCACTAACATATAGATAGCATAACATAGCATTTTGAATTAGGGAAGGAATTTTCTATTGTTGGTGCAACTTGGGCTGAATCAGTCTCGTGGTTTTGTTCAAACATTGAGTCTAATATCCATGGCTAGTGTAAGATGAAATCCAGTGAGCGCTATAAACAACAATACATAAAGCGACACTAACGCCGGCGAATAATATAAATCAGCTGTAAATAACGCTGTTAACGATATATTGCCGAAACCGTGGACACCGGTCGTCGATGTTACCAGCACTTAAATAATTTGGATGGACTGCATAGTTTATGGTGGGCGAGGTTTATTTATAGCTACAGTATTAAAGTGGAGTTAGCTGTGGATGGTTACAAACGAATTAGGGATTTTATAGTTGTTGGCTAGAATTAATCTTTCTGTATGTCCCCCTTTTGATCTAACCGATTTGTGGAACATTTTCCGTCTGCTATTACAATTTTTTGCTCGTAGTCACATGGCTGCCGCGCAGATCGGTTGATCTACGAGGGTTAGCCGTGCTCGCCGAGGTCGGTCTCATGATGGTTAACCGTTTTCACAAGTGGGACCCTACCGTGCTTCGCAAGGCGCGTTGAGACTATGGTCCGGCGCATGATCTCTCTCCGGTTGTATCCGTTTACCGTCCTATCAGACTATGTGAGTAAGAGAATAGGAAGTGCACCTGTGTTAGCGCGCAAAATTGTGCACTATAGTATCTCCTGCGGAGTCAGCTAGTTTCAGATGAGTTAGACCGCCGCGCGCCGTGACTGAAAATCAGTCTGGGGAACATTATTAGAACATTAAAGATTTTGCTCCCAAGTTGAGTTTTCAGAATAGCAGCTTCATTTATTATGATAAACAATTATCCGATACGTATAAGTGCCTCTAATACCAAAATATTATATAAAGTAATATAATTATTTTTTTATTCGAGAATGCTTTTTATGGAAAGTTAATACTTCAAGTATTATTTCTATACTGAGTCTCATCATGATAAAGAGTGTTCTTGAAATAACAAAGAACTTCTCACAAATGTTAAATAAACAATTGAAATAATAAACTAGAACGAAAATAAAGAATATAGGTACGCAGACATTATTCATGTCCTTGTAAAAACAATAAATTACCATAAATTGTAGACCTAGTGGCTGTCAGTCGCGCGTCTATCAACAATATTATTGCCAAGTTTTCCCGATAGAACGCTAACAAATTATTAAGTACAGCAATACAAAAACTACTGTGACAATAATTTACACTAAACACGCCTATAAAACGAGAATAATAAAATTATAATATCGAAAGTTTGTCAATAAGCCGGTGATGGGTGAAGAACAAAGATCTCAAAGTGGCCATTGTCCCCCGAACGTATCAAATTATGGGCACATTATCCGTGATGGCGGTATATTTCCAGTGTTATTTCGACACCCTATTTATATGGTATTATGGACTGTTCATTATATAAGTTTTTATTGCAAGGTCAGAGGACTGCTGATGGTTAGTTTACCATAAAATATGAGATTTATTTAATGGCCAAATATGAGGGGATGTTGGGATGGCCGGAACATTATTTTCGATGATTCCGCTGAGTTGTTTCCCATTAAGTAATATATTGGATACGGTAACGTTCAGTATTTTGTTGGAAGATCATTTTCACTTGGATTTTATATATAAAAGATAAAGCTAAAGTAAGATTTTGTCAACAGTGAGTTAGCAGTTATAGGCATTTATTAACAATATATTATTTTGTGATGCAAGGTTCTCTAAAATAATTAAAAAATCATATATAATTTCATTTTGAAAATCCTGAAATTATGATAAGAAACCTGTAACCAACTCCTGAGCAGATAATTATTAATTCACGTCTTAATGACTCTCGGAGAATCAAGGCGAGTGGCGGCGGCTGTTCGATTACCACTTAGCGAACAAAAAGTTGTTGACTCGACGCTGACTAATGACTGTTTCATTGCATTAGCACAACAAGTGTATTAGCTGGGGTTGCCAGCTCCGCGCAGATACCGGTCAAGTCCCATTTAAAAACAATTATGTTGCATTACTGTCTCAGAACGCCTTGCCTTTCTTAGATATTTTATTGTTAGCGTTTTTTTTATAAATGTCTGTATAAGCTACTCCCTTAATAAAGAACTGGCAATGAACGAACTGAATGATTAACTGTAAATTAATCAGACGTACGAGTGACATTCTTAGTCGAAAATGAACTAAAATTATATGTATTTCAAACAAATTACTATAGAGAGAAAAACATCAAAATTTACAATATTCAGGTTAGAAAAATAGGATTTACTTAAGGTAATATACTTGTGTCGTTAATTAACATCTAAGTGGAATAATAACGGTGCTAGAGCAAAATGTAGATTAAAATCCTGTTATTAATGTTTAACGTTAAATAGTTCTGACGTAAAATGAAAAGCTAGCTTACTTAACGGAGCACAAAAGCCGTTATTTTTAACTTCCCACTAAAATCCTTCATCAAACAATCCATTTATAATACTCACTCGGTCCACTCAACAAAATCTTGTACTCGTTAATAGCACTTAAAATGTGCGTGACAAGCAAATATTAGTGCGGGCAGCATTTTACTAGTGTGGCCAACGTTGGCTTAACGATCACCAACATATTGGCTCGGAGAAGTTGGCCACAAGCCCAAAGCAAAAATTTCAAAGTAGAATTTGTCTGATATATTTGTCCTCCAACTCAATTACATTTAGCCTAAGGGAGGATTGAAATAATAACGTAATTATTGTTTTGTATTCTTATTACAGGAGAGGTTAGTGTGACTGATTGACCTGGGTAACCAAATAATCTACTTCACTAATAAACACGTTATAACGTACGTATAATATTCAGTAGTATCGGTTATCGTGGTCACCCTAATGCTGCGTCATGGCAACTCGTACTCAACTCAGAACTAATTACAAGCCAAAAAGAAGCGCGTTAAGTGATTGATGGGTCGACTTTCTTAATATCTTGGGTTGTGTGGATAAGTTATAATACACAGTATCTAGTTGTAGTGGTAAGCATTTATGCTGCTTTAAGTATTTGGACCTAAAAACGTGTGAAACAATGTAAATAAAACTTGGCAAACATAACGTAACATCACGTCGTTATTCCCCAAAGATGTGTGCAGTACACCTCCGCCAGCCAGTTACTTTTGAGGTTCCAAATGTAATATGGGGCGAGCCTATTGCCAACCGGGTACAAATCCAGACTCCGTGCTGCTACTAATAATTACCTAAGGGAAGAACCCAGTAACACGTTGCCCTTCCCGGATTCGCCCAGGACCTCATGCTCGGCAGGTGAGCTAAGCGACCACTAGAATAACGAAATACACTAGAACTAGAGCTATGTATATAACATAATATTGCTTTGTAATCATTCTATGTGAGAGAGAAAATAAACATTTTTGTATTGTATTGTATTTATAAAGAAAATTATATGAAACTGGAATTGCTTTGGCATTTTATGCAGCTAAATAGAGGAAAGTAGATTGCTACTGCCAATGGTTCCTCGAATATCTACACCACTTATCTCTGTCACTGCCTGGTGAAGACTGATGTAATTATAGGGAAAAAGTGTACCGTAGTCCGTCCTAACAGCACTAGCTCCATTATACCAGTACCTGGTCCCCGCCAGCACAATTACTGTTATTTACACTCAAAATCGCGAGCTTATCGCCCCCTCACCGTCGTCGATAAGTGCCGCCCCATTTGGCTGTAATGGCGACAAAATTAAGTTATACTTAAATGTAACGGCTGAAAACAGGGGGCGATTTATTTTTGTTTTAAGCGCTGTTTGATTGACCTGATAGGATTTGACACTTGACTAGTTGATGGGAATTATGCTTGAGTGGGATAAGGCGTTGGGGAATGTTCAATGATTTTTATTTTACTTACGGAATGTTTGGACGGACGTTTGGGATGCTGTTAATGTATGGGCAAAAGGAAGTGTTACATACAGTCAAAATGTTAAACATCAAACAGTATTCGCGTATTTGTGCTCAAATACAAATTACCAACTAGAATTAATAGGCTTTGTCTTTCTCGTTAAAGTAGCTGAACCGAAACCACCCGGAAATGTGCTAGTACAAATAAAACGGAATTACTAACCATTTCTGTTCTGTTAGAAAATGAATACAAAGCTCCGGATAATAAAACCAATTACCACTATTCGTTTGAAAGCAAATATAATCATCCTGTGTACGACTGAAGAGATAATGAACATTGTCCAGTACATACCGAATTGCTATATCTAGTTTATGAGGCGCTTGTTACCTACGCGGCTGCCGCGCAGGTCAGTCCTGCAGGGTTATATCTCTCCGCGGTCAGCCTTGTGATGGGTGCCCGTTTTCACATTTCAAGACCCCTCCATATTTTGGAAGGACCGTAAGCCTTTGGTCCTGCGCCTGATCTCGCTCCGATCCTGTCGGTCTCCCGTCCCATTGGACTATGAGAGTGAGCAGAGAATAGGAAGTGCACCTGTGCTTGCGCGCATTGCAATTGTGCACTATAATATCTCCTGTGTAGTTAGTTAGTCTCAGTTGAGATAGGCCACCGTGACCGAAATTAGGTGAAGAGAACATTATATCTAGTTTATTTAATAATACAATTAGTAAAAGTCCAGAACAATCCATGCGGACCACTCCACAAACATTTTCCCGCCATTAATCTGTCGGCAGGCGTCGAGCCGCGAGACAAATGACGTCACACAATCGATAAAATGACTCGATATAAAACTATTTAGCTTTATTGGTCGTAAAGATAGGCTTTGTTTACCAAGGAGGCATCAGAGGTGTTGATTAAAACCGTTTCGCTTTCGGGATATATATTCCTGCAGGATTTAAATGGCTGTAAATATCGGTTTGACATTTATGTGCTTGGAATGCTGTTGAGTGCATTTTAGAGTGTGAAAAGAGGGTTTTAAAGTTTTTGGAGGCATTCAATTTTATAGTATTGAGTTTAAGGATACAGATGGTGTCGCAGTCAATGGCGCGATAGTATTTTGAGATTATTATGACTTAAAGATTTTTAGGTTCGGATTCCGGGTAACAAAGCAATCTCCGTTTAATATTAGGCGAAATATTATGTACATACACACTCTCACATGTCCCTTTTATCTTTGAAAAGCATGCAGGTTTGTTAATAAGAAAATACTTCGTAGTTCTTAATTGCGGATTTAATCTAAACAATCAATAAGCCGCGGGCTGATTAATAAAGTAATATTCAATATTCAATTCTATTCTACTACAGTGAACTCCATCAGTGCTCACGGCTGAGTCTGCCGTCATATTGCATGGTGTTACTGTGCTTAGAAATAGTTCGTGTCATCGCGAACACGGAGGTATAAAGTTTTTCGAGCGTGAAAAGGCGAGTTACAAGTTTCCGTTAAAGGCACAACTTTAACCTGTATCTTTGGCGTCGAAGAATATTTGCCTTTATAAATATCTATCGAATTGTTAAAACTCGTAAAAGTAAGTACATAATTAATGAAATACCTAGCTGCTGTTGACAAAATTATACGAGAATTTAAATACGATACGGGAATTAACGCGAACACAAGTTTTTGATTTTGGGTTGACGTTTACACCGAGTTGCACCGGCCATGGTTACAAACAGACTGTTAAGTATATGAACACAGAACTAGCCACGGACATACATCTGCAGTCATACATAAATATTGATCAAGGGCGAGGATTGAACGCGTAATACCAAGCAACACAACAGTCCAATCACTTGGCCACAATACCATTCACCATGCGCTATGCGGTATGCCAATAGGTTTGCGTTTTACAATATTGACAGCAGCAAGTTCAGGTTATTGTTTTACAAAACCTCATCAGAAAACAGAGGGTATTGTTTTTAAGATAACTTTTTAATCGGTACAGATATATGTATCGATGTTTAAAAAGGTTCATAAACGCAGCGTTAATAATAGCCGCGTACATATGTGTTCTGTATAAAGGTCATATATCCGGCACACAGGGGAGGCCACGTAAGAATTAACACGTGCCCCAAATAGTGTAGTGTCGGCCCGACATTGACGGCGTGTCATTACCGGTGAGCGACACGGTTCAATACTAGGAGCACCTACATTTAGTTCGTTAATATGCAGCTTCCGATTTAGAGGAGGATTAGACCTTCGTTATGTAGTTAGGTAGTTACTCTCAGTATCATCATTATCATCATCAGCCGGAAGACGTCCACTGATGAACAAAGACTTAGAACGCCTGGACCTTATCTCCCTTAGAATGCGAGAATGAAGGAAGACTTGCCATTTGCATCCACCACTCTTAGCATGTCTCATAGATACAAATTTTGAATATTCTTTAACTAAATATAGATACGCAGGAGGTTTGTCACAGGAAAACCTACGAATCTTTAGCCTGACCTGGGAAACTAACTTAAGGTGACATTCAACCTTGTAGCGTTAACGAGATTTTATTGAATACCGATGTAGTCAATTTTAATGATATTTTATCCAGTAGGTTATATTGAAAAACATCTCATTTGACTCTAGCTTAGTAGTCGACAACGGCTTAGTTGATAAAACAAAAAAAATCATCATTGATACATAAGGATTAAAATAATATAACAGAAGTCTTTAACAAGGTTAATTACAAATTATATATTATTTTACTTTATTTATTCTTTATACAAAAGTGTACAAGGTGGATATAATGCTTTAGGCATTTTCTACCAGTCAAACCTTTGGCCAGGTCCGTAACACTGATTATATAAAAAATAATATATTATAGGTATACAAGGATAATAATGTGGCATGTCATGTCTCCGTCTAATTACGCAAAATAAAAGTTGAAATTATTAAGATAATTATGATCACGAATTTAAAAGGTTTTCAAAGTTAATTATGTAAAAGGTTAAAGTATGAGGTCATACTTAAACATACAATCACGCCTGTATTCCCTGTGGGGGTAGGCAGAGGAACACATGTACGTATATATCACGATGACTGAATTTGTGAAAAGGGATAGGCAGAGTCACTTCTTGTGCTTTCCGCCTTGGGTACCTAGGGACAACAGTGAACACTTGTACAGTAGCACTAAGCACGCCCCCTATTATATTAAGACTTAAAAACATAACTGGCGAAATCGTGGTGTACTAACATACTAACGAAAGAACTAAATATCTCCATCTTTACCCAGTTTAGACAGCGTCGCACAGTTCAAATAAAAGTACCAGGTACGTTAACTTGTGTACCGCGTTACCTCCCGAAGTGAGCGGCCCGTGAAAAATGATGAGCTGCCATCACAGCGCCCGCTGGTGGGTCGCCGGCGCACGTGAATAATCTCGAGCTTATCCCGATATAACACGATCACGTGTTTGGTATTTATTTATTGTGTATCGGTGCCAGTACAGAGCTTGCCTGACCATTCATAGCGCCTAATTGTGTGTAGGCGTAACCCGGGTGATTGCTGTTAGTTAAATCCATGTTTCATATCAATGTGTGGAGATAGTTTTGACAAATACAATAAAATAAAAACATCGAGTCCTTATTGGCAAGAAGTACTATAACCATCAGTAGTTAATATCCCTTTCAAATTATTGTAAATCCAACTCATTTTAGAGTAGTTGGAAAGTATAATATAGGTACAACACATTGTTTCCTGGATTTGCGCCAACAACCTCGTGTATACAAATCTGTTCTGTCAATCATTAAGCCACCATGACAGTACAATATAATACGTGTGGTAGGTAAGTATACTTTTCCAGGCCGGTCATTGGATAAAGGATCTAAAAATAAAAGGTAATGAACATAACGCCTGTATTCCCTGAAGGGATAGGCACAGGTGTACGTATAGTCTACCCAACCCACAATTCACCACTTACTTTAGGTATAGGTCCCAATGTAATGGGGGCGAGCATATTGCCATCAAACGGGCAAAAATCCAGACTCCGTACTATTACCAGGAATAACACAATATAAAAAATCAGTAACTCTTTGCCCGACCCGGGACTTGAATCCTGATGATTAATAGTCGCGCTTAGCGACGGCTACACCATCGAGGCAGTAAATAGTTATATAATATACTTACCTAATTAAAGTTTTAAATTAAATAATAGATATAATTTATTTCAGACTTCAGCTTTCAAATTAAGTATTTAAGTAAAGTGCTATAAACAGTTCTCGGTTCCAAGTAAGAATCATAACTTAATGGTTTTTGCGGGCGGACGAAGTTTTCATTACTGGTGCACTATTGCGTAACCAACTCAACAGTCGTACAAACAATGTGAGCCCGAGTTGGTGTCGGCTGTTTATTACTTAGACAATATTTAACACTGGAGGTGGGGTCTAGCTGCTGGGACAAATCTATACCATTGTTAGTGGAAACTGCAATTACAACTTTTAAAGCGTGTCTTTTATCTTTGATTGTGAGTATCTAGTTTAACTCGCCCACCACCGTATAGTCCATCTACCTCACTTGTCTCTGCACCACCCAAGGTCTGGTAAACAATGCTTTTGGCATAAAGTTCTCCTTTCACATTAACTTTGTGTTTTTTCATTCAGTCATTTTCAGTAGTATCACTTAGTCGTGAATCAAAACGACGAATAGGTGATTGAGTAGAGATTAATAGAATTAAGTAGAGATGTATACATATTTCTACTTAATTCTTCAGGAAAAACAGGTTTCAGGAAGAAAGAAAATATAACATCGCGCCTGTATTACATGAAGGGGTAGGCAGAGGTATATAGTACACCCACGTTCGCCAATCATCAGGAACAGGCCTATTGCCTATAAATAAAACGGACATAAATCCAGACTCCGAGCTGCTACCATTAATTACCTAATGGAAAACCTCACTAACACTGCCAGACCCTGGTTTCTAATCCGAACCTAATGCTCAGCAGTCGGACTCAGCGATCTCTAGAACTACGAGACAGTGATGTTCAAAAGTATGTACCAACACAAAAGTAATTGGTATAACCTTCACGCACAATGCTGTCTGTCTCAAGTCAATACAATATTCCGAGCTCAGCCTCTGTAAGTGGGCCTACAGCGGGAATGGTCTTCCGTTTTCTAATCGGCCATTACCCTGATTTACGGGCGGTCCAGTCGAGAGCTCCCGTTGTTCTGGAATGTTCTAGGCTCCGGTGGAAGCTTCTTGCGTCGTCAATACTTACTGATTTACAAACAGATGGAAAGATATTAGAATGATGTGGGAGGTGATGTTTGTTATTTAGTTATATATTTTTTATTGTTTAAAAAACAAAAAATAAGCACTGAAAACCGAGTGGTATGACCGTTGGAGTGCCAAGTCAAAGGTCGCAAGTTCCAATCCTGCCACGCAATGCTGTCACCAATGGCTTTTCGGATTCATGTGCGGATATAAATTAGTTATCAGTTGCTAGAAACAGTGAAGGAAGAAATCGCAAAGAAACCGGCTCACCTGAGAGATTTAGCAACGGTGTGTAAAGCCACGTCAGAGAGAAATTCTGACACCAGGTTGTTCATCAACCATACGATACGATGAAGTTTAATTGTCGATTAATTTAATTAGGGTGTATAACCAGGTGGACCGACGATTTTATCAGAGTTGCGGGCAACCGGTGGATCAATTAGCAAGTTGTCGTTTATTATTTTATTTTATAACCCTAGTAACTAATTGAAACTGTAAGTTATTTTTAACAAAAGCAACATTAAATTATTATTAATTACGTATTTGTGAATTGGTATTTGTTTGTGAGTATGGGCGAGTAGACGTGTGGGTTGTCATTTATTTTAGGTTATAACAATATTATAAAAGGATAAAGTCGATTAAACGGCTTACTATTTACACAAAATGTATACCATCCTTTACTTACCGCTATCAGAAATAAATAAGCCCAGTACGACGCCCACACAAAAAGTTGTTACCATTAAACATTAACAGAACAGTCCCAATCTTTTACAACTTGAAGACGGTACGTAAGTCGTTATTATTTAACTTGGCTAACTTACTTTGTTTCACTTTCTTAAGTAAATAATCAATGTTAACTAAACAACGTTACCCTTTAATAACGACGAACGATCAAATAATACTTGACGTTTACGAGGAAACTCGGGTCTACGCGCACGTAGCAACCAGCTACGATGCTACGACGTAGGCACTAAGTTACAATGTTAGCTTGATATCAAAACTTATTACGTTCTCGTCAGTTTATGACCATTATATATAACAGTGATATAGGTATGTGTGAATTTATATGATGTAGCACTGGCTACGCAGTTGCTACGTGTATGCATAAAACATTGTTTGACAAATTGACGACCTGATTAGCGCAGTGGCTAAGCGATTGGACTGCTGCGCTGAGGGTTGCGGGTTCGATTCCTGCACGGGGCAAAACTTTGTGCAAACCACATATGTTTGTCTCGAGTCTGGGTGTTAGTGTATGTGATATTTCATGTTTGTGAAACGCACCCACGACACAGGAGAAATTCCTAGTGTGGGGCGACGTTTTTTTTTAAAATAACAAAAAATAACAAATTTCGTCATTGAGACAAATTTCGTCACACTTTTAAAATTTTTATACAAAATATTTTTTTGTGAAGTGAACTTTGATAACGGTTAGGTTACTAGTAAGTTTATAATACTTTAAATATTAAACCGTAAAATCATAGACCATTTCACATTAATCAATCAATCATCAGCAGCCGGAAGACGTCCACTGTTGAACAAAGGCCACCGCCTAAGGGGGGAGGGGTGCTACAGCCCCCACGCTTGGCAAGCGGCTAGGAAATCGCAGTATTGGTGGTAAAGGAACAATTCACGTCAGTTTTGAACAATTTAGGTCAGTCAGTCAAGTCAAAAAACTTTATCAAAACTTATCTTTATAAGATCCACCTATTAAGGAAACTTCACATAAAATCAATAAACATAGTTGGAAAAAAACAAAATATGACACCAAATGCAAAATAAACGGCGATTCACCCACCAACAACAACAAATACCGATCAACAAACAACACGTGCATTACATCAGTGTGTTAATTACACACGTCATAATATATTCAGTTGATATTATGTTCAACACACGTAACACCAAACAGATGCCGCAAACAGGTAATGTTATCGTTACGAACCATCTTCGAACTGAGTTTGATAGTTCGAACTATCAGACAATTACTGGATGAGAAAATAAGTGATACAGTGGTTCAACAAGAAAACAATCATGTATTTAAAAAAATAAAAAGGAACACGTATTTACATTTTATTTTAAAACATACAACATTTTTGACTTGGAATTTGTTGGTCCCATTGTAATAGGAGGCGAGCTTTTATGTCATCAACTGGGACAATTTCAGACTCCATGCTCCTACGAAAAATTGAAAGGAAAACCCAATAACACCTTGCCTGACCGGGATTCAAACGACCAACGAGGTAGACACCAAAGATGAAATGACGTAAAGATATGCAATTTATAATTAAAGGGTATTTTGCAAATTAATCATGTTCTCCTGACCGAGTTTCGGTCACGGCAGCCTTTCTCAGCGGAGACTAGCCAACTACACAGGAGATATTATAGTGCACAAGCATGTGCGCAAACACAGGTGCGCTCCCTATTTCCTGTTTGTCAGTAGTCCGATAAGACGGTAAGACACGGCCGGTGAGAGATCAGGCATAACTTGCTTTCCGAAGCATGGAGAGGCTCGACATGTGGAAACGGTCACCCATGCAAGACTGACCGCGGCGAGCACGGCTTAACCACACTGATCGACTGATCTGCGTGGTAGCCACATAGCTACGAGCCCCTTATTTTTTCGACATACACGTATGCTAAAACATAGAAATCGACTACTAATTGTAATAAAAAACTCAACTAACCTAGTGTCGAACCGAAACCTCACTTACTTCAACTAGACCCACAAGTCTGTATTTTGACATAATTAGAGCAATGTAACGAAAACTTAATTACCTTTGTAATGTTGAAATAACTGTACGACGACCTTCATGTAACATTAGCAACAAAGTAATATAAAACCTCATTTAAAAATATAATTATAAAATATGTACGTCTGTCTAGCAATAAATGTAGCAACATAGAATTAACGAACACATTATAACTGTGCTATTATTCTCTGACACAACGGTTTCATAATAATCATAACATCACGCCTGTATCACCTAAAGGAGTATGTATAGTGAACACTGTAAAGTACACCCACATTACGCTAGTTATGTTACAGGTCCTAATGTAAGAGGGGCGAGCCTATTGCCATCTCCCAGGCACAAATGGAAGTTCTAGTAACACTTTTGCCTGAACTGGTTTTGAACCCAGGACCTTATGCTTAGCAGTTGCGCTTAATGATTACTAGACCAACAAGACAGTCAAATAATAATTTTTATAATAACAAAAATCTTTACTGTGTGTTTCTCATTTTGGAAGTAATAAACATACATACATATTGAGTGTGAAGCTGAACTAGGTAATAAAGGCCCGGGCCCACAGGTCCTTTAATATTATTAATTCAATTTTATAGGTCAGTTGGTTCTTAAATGTGTATGAATTTTTCATTGTCGTACTATAATCTTAATTCATTTTATCCCGAAGAAGACTACTGAAGGTGAGTACTGTAGTTCATATTTTAACAAGTTCTTATCATTTTTATTTCTAAATTATATTATGTTAGTTAAAAGCTAAATTATGTTTTATTAAATGTCAGAGAAAGCAATCTACATAATAATTTCGTTCAAACCTAAAATTACTTTCTACTTCTTTCAGAATGAAATTCTTGTTAGTAAGAAGCGTATCTTATAAAATTGCCTCCCGTCTGTCTAATGTAGCTCAAAGAGAGTTCAAGGACCAAAGCCTTATATGAGCTGTTATAAGAGTCTGTATGAAGTTCGTTTCCTTTGGTGAGCCGAGAGAGGCGAATGCAATAATCGTCGCCCCGGCAACCTTTGAGCTCCTATAATGTATGCGCCTAGATACTGATATTTTGATATCATGTTTGTATCAGATATATCTTATTTTGCAATATTCAATATGGTTTTCTGTATATACATTTGTATGGTAATTTAAATCACTAACGCGTATGAAATTCTCTATTAATTGCATTTTAAATTAGGCGACCATTGTGGATTGCTTTAAGGTTCATGGACTTTTGGGAATTAACTTTTGCAAATATTACATAATAAAAATAAATTGCCACTTAATTTTAATATTATAAAATGACTTCTAGATTAATTCTTACTTATTATTTTTTCGCAAATATATTCAACGGCATCTAAAGTCACCTTGGACCTTATGGGCCAAACATTAAAAAACTCTGCCAAAACTCTTTAACTTTCTTACAAAAAATAGCAAGCAATTCACAATTTCTTCACAAAAATACACCTAATCCGAATTCAGCAATTAACCGTCCTCCTAAACTATGTCATAAACCCGGTTCCTAACGCGACACATAAAAGGGTATCGGCGGGCGACGTGCCGCGCATGTTTAGGGGTCCGCGTATCGATAATAAAACCCCAACGCCCCGCGGTCCTGTACTTTGTTGCACGTTTTATTACTTTTATTTACTTTTAGGGTTCAAAGATTGAAACTTGATGTTATTTTTTTCGAGTACAGTGATATATGCTCTGCCGTTAACGTCTGAAAGACAAAGAAAAAATAGAAAAGATCGGCTCGTTTCTTTTATAGCTAATAATAGTTTTTATTTAAAATAATACTAGCTTGCAGAGCTGCCATCTCTATGATGGCAATTCTGAAATCTATAAATTTGAAATTGCTTTCATTATAATAGACGGATTGACTATAAAAAGGAATTTACTACAGTATATTTTTACTTGTACCTTTGAAAGTTTACGTGAGATTATTTTTGATCTGTAGTTAGGTATAGAATGAAAACAAATACAAGAAGCCGTAGTCACTTTACAGATTTATGACTTGATTGGTGATTAATTATGAAAATATCTAATAAATGTTGTTATAATTTAGACTACACCAACTTTTCAATGCTCTAGACATAGACCACTATATTGCATTTGTAAAAATAAGAGAAAATATAGGTACTTACAATTACATTAATAAAAAAGTTTCAAAATGACCTATAACATAAGTGGCGAAATGTTAGTGTACTAATATGTGTATTGTGCACCTCTGCCTACCCCTTCGTATAGGCATGATGTTATAGTTTATGAAATGAAAATGAGTGGCATCAAAATAATAAGAAACCAATGGAATACAAATAATTTAAATAACCAAACAACTAACAATAGTATACCATCGAGTTTGTACAACATTGCCACCATTGTGTAAACACATACTTTATGAAAATTAATACCTACTTAACATGGGATTCAGTATAGGCCACGTGTAGGTTTCTCCAGCTAGTTCGAGTTAGTTCATTCGGTACACATTTACGAGAAGAGGAGTCGGCCGGTCAGTTCTGTGTAAATAATCTCTGAATATTATACGTACGTGGTTCTGACGAGTTGGTTTTGGGGAAACGGATTACGTCACACATTTTCATTTTTCCATCAAATTCTGGTAATACTATTTGTAAACATGATACTGAATGTATGTAAATCTGCACGGGGCAGTCGGGCACAATCCAAGGATCACCGAGAGATTAACTCCATGCAGAGAAAGTCCCGGGCATAGGCTAGATGAATAATTATACTTCGATGAAAAATGAATGTATTGATTACAATATTGTAATGTTTTATCTGTCTTATGGCTGTGCACTATGTTTAAATAAAATTATTTTTACTTGATTTAATTAAGTCGGACAGATATTTACTTACAATATAAAAGACTTAGCTAGCTCTAGCAAGCTTTACTAACTAAGATGACAGGTAAAGGCTTCACTTCAAGTTATATTCAAAACATATGTATACATATGCTTACTCAGAACTTACTTTCGTACAAAGAATTAAAAGTAAAATAATAATTAAAACTTATTTGTATTATTATAAAGATACAACATTATGATTTATCGACGCTGAAGCCACGTGATCGAAATATAGCAACATCCCTTATAACCTGATGCGGACAGATCTCAAAGGCTTTCAGAAGATCCTCTTATAAGCTCGTCCTCAAGTGATCAATGATATTATTGTACATAATGATACATTTGTTACCAAGCTTACGACTGCTCTTAGAACAAATAAATTCAAATGTCACAGCAAAGTTTTAGCTCCGAGATTAACTTTTTTCTTACATTTGCTGAACAAGCAAAATTAATTTTAGAAAGTGGTACTAACATTATTTTTATGTAAAAGATCACTTTTTATTCATTCCATTAGATTCAGTACACCACTACAGAGCATCCTGTTAATATTCATTAGTGTAATTACTCCCTCCCTACGTCCCCCCCCCGCTCCCCCTGTCGGTCCATCCCCGCCTCTTTGTCACCGAAGCTCTGAAATTCAGCTACTTTACGGAGTCAAGTGACTTATTATTTATGAAGTGCCCGATCTGAATTTTTCCTAAATAAAATTCATGATCTTTTTAAAGAGCGAAAAATAAACTTTGCGTTTTGTCATTGAGAATTATTGTTGTGTATTGTGTTACATTGTTGGCGGTATTAAATGTATTTGAGTAATGGTACCTAAAATATATTTTGCGTGAGTTGTGCTATTCTTATTATATCATTCACATTCATAAAAATTTACCTCATTTATTTATAGAATTGACAAAATTTTAAATGTACGTAATAACAAGCGTTTCTACCGTGACTGAAGAAATAGTTGTTTCTCCGGAATCAAACCCACAATCACAGAAGGCAAACAACAGCGATTGCGGTGCTTTGTAACTGAAGCATACCACAAGGTTCTATTTTCGGTCCCGCTTTGTATTCAACCAACGTACCTATATAACACAACACGTAAAATATTCTTACATCAATTCCGAAACTATTTATGTAAATTAAAACTATGCCGGTTCAGCAAATGGAATCGCGTGACATTATTTAAGGTAACTAATGCAGCCAACACTTGTAAATAACTTATTTAATACTGAAATAGAGAAGGTATCACGCTCATTTATAGTGACGGGAAATATTTCTCCTTATTTATACAATGTTGGCTGGTATTCGTACTTAAATATGAATACAGGTCAATTGTAAAAGAAAGGTTGGAATTCTGTTTAGTAAATATAATAAAGACTTATTTTTATCTGGTATGCTGGAATGGTAGCCGATGCTATTTTAAGTGAGGTGTTATGTAAGTTAGTATAAAAAAGTCGTGAGTTAATGTTTGTATTGAAATTATCACATTGGAGACGTGAACGTCAGTTCAGTTTCACTACATGTTTGGACGGATACGGATGCGACACATTTGGAGGTTCATTCCAAAAAATTAATAAGTTTCCGCGGCGAACCGCGAGAACAACTAGTTACCATATGCCTGTTGGCAACAGAACTGCCTACCCGATATTATGGAGTGTGAAGCCATTACCGCATCTGTGCCAAAAGCCGTTTCGACAATTACTTTAGTAATTATAATTCTATTTGCGCAAGTGTGGCTGATAGATTTAAATAAAGTACTACTCGTAACTGTTACTACTTCAGCTTCGTAGGAGTTTGTTTTAGTTCGGAATATGTTCTGAGATATTTTATTTTTGTTGTTGTCGACGTCGGACGCTCTTTGTAATATTATGCTAGTATTGAAATAATTAAATTAAGATGTGGACATTATGTTTAGCTATTGTAACTTTTGTTACTGATGATGCTTTTGTTATTGAAAGCTATGTATCTGATAAAGAAGTCTATCTATATCATGAGCAAGCGTCCGGCAGCAAAATAATAAAGTGACAATTTTATTTTAAAAAAAGTTGAATGTTCTAGAATACGTGTCGCCTGTAGGTCTGTGGGAGCGAGACCGTTTGCATCGCGTGCACCGGTTTGTACCTCGCATCGCGTGCCACTGACACGAAGCATTTGCGTTCCCGCTGTAATCGGCCGCTAACGTTCTAAATATGTTCCAACACTGTTCCGATTGAAAAATGTATTTGTAAATGGATGTTGATTGAGTGCTTTGTACGATATCGTTTTATAGGTACAACGTCGCCTGTTCAACGGGTTTAGGGAATACATTGTAATACGTTTATAAGGAAATAAAGATTTATTACGTTGGGTCATGTTGTAATGTTAACTTGATTATATTTCTCTGCCCAATAGACCTATTATCAGCTTTTTCAGATCAAAGTATTGCCGCGTATTAATTTTATACCTCTTCATGAGTAGATAGGTGTTAATATATTTTGATTAGGGTAGACGATTATTTCACATTATTCAACGAATAAATTAATCCTAGCATCTAAAAAATGTGTACATTGTATTGCGGATTTTTTTTATATTTGTCAATAGTATTATTCACAACAGTTGTACAATTTTAGTTTTTTACAACGCGGGCCTTTCTTACTGTTGATAATTATACCATACAGTAAAAAAGAATGTAGTAAAAAGATTATTCAAAATCTTCAAACATTATCTTCAATAAATAAGCGTGTTATATCCCAACTATATAATAATAACCATGAACCGTTCTCATAAAAGCGACTCCATCTATTTAATTCGCACACACCCTCGATCCAAATCGGAACGCTTAAGCAATAACTTTGCAATGCAATATCAGAAAACGGTTAGTATCACGAAAATTGTTCAGCTTTCAGCGATATAAAGTGTTGCCTACCTCCGTTTAAATCCATTTAGAATATATCTTTCAGGTTCCGGGAATTTCTGAAGCGAAGCGAAGCGTGGCGAAGCGCAGTGTTGTCTAGGTGTAGCGCAGTGCGGTCTAGATGTAGCGCAGTGGTTTATTTCTTTTGGCACCCGAAGACTTGTCTTGTTCGTCATTGTTTCAGAAGCGTGGTTGAAAATGTGTATTTTCCTATATATTCGTCCTATTGCCAGCGTTGCTTCGTCGAGAAATGTTTGCTAGGACTTTTTGCATGCTAAGTTATTTTGTATGTTTGGGTTAGCATTTAGTTATTGGCTCTTTGCTTTATTGTTAAGTTATTCATGACCTCCACCCCTGGGTCCCGTTAAAATAATACATGTATTTGTGTAGAATTACTTTTGATTATTGTATCAGTGAAGCTAATTGAATCGTATACTCTAAAGACAACACAGAAAATATTTGGATGATAAACATCATTTAATATTTCTCTTTATTATAATTGCAACGATAAAAACTTAATTTGAAAAAATACTTGAGTATACATTTTACATATTATTGTAGATTGTATTGCTACAAAAAAAAATAGTTTTCACTTAAAAAAAACAAAATAGATATTAAAAATGGTAACATTAAAAGGAGATCGTACGTAGTTTGTCTATTACCAGCCAGCAGCATGTTGTGGAGACTCGCGGCGCACAGCGGGGACACGTTACGAGACAAAAGACTCAACCTTGGCACGCGTGTGGAGTCACAAAAGAACTTCATCGCTGTCATTTCCATTTTCTTGCTGCACCGCAAACTTATCGTATGGGGCTAGGGAAACAGCGGGCTTAAGATTTTAAAGTCGAGTTAAATGTTATGTTAAAATATAATCAGTTAAACAAGTAACCTAATTTACTTACCTTATGTACCTACTATATAACTATTGTTTAGGGCCTTACTTACAAAAAATAAGCTATTAATTTAAAAAAAGTACAAAACCATAATATTTGTGTTATACTTTGATTAAATTTTTTTCGAGACTATTCGGAAGAACACTGAATGTTGAAGAAAAATTATATTTAAAACGGTTGATATTATTGGATTATACCGTATAACGTACCTGCAAAAAACAAGATTTCCTTTTGTAAATTCAGCCACAAAATCAATCAACTTAATGTTCAGGCGCAAGTTCATTTATATTCTTCAAAACAAGTACTCCCACGCTATTTATTTACATCTCAAATATTATCCTCAACAACTCTCACGAATCGGCTTGTCACATTTCCAGGAAAGTGTGTGGAAACATCTGACAGCAATACAAAAACTATCCCCTGTATAATGTTGTGACAATAGTCACGTACTTCGTGGCCCGACCGCAACTTTATGTGCTCTGCCGTGTTTCCTTTATAAGAGGGCGGGCAAAGGCTTCGTTCTTATTTCCGGTTCGGCGGGTGTGTCGTCACGTAACCGGAAGCGAACTGCGCTCACTGAGATATTTCAATAATAATATGTTGTTTTTCATTTCTCAATCTGGGCGCTCGGATTTGAATGTTAGCTTGCACGGTTTAGGTTAAGAACTTTTTCTTTAGTGGAGAAGAGCTTTCGGCAGTAAAATACTGTATTTATTTTTAGTGTAATGCGGTACTTGATACTTAAAAATCAAAACTAACCATAATTATTAATGTAACTATAATACGGTCCATATCGCGCATTCTTGTTTTTTTTCGTAGCCTATTTTGTTTCCCACTGCTGGGCAAAGGCCTCCCCTTTCTTCCTCCATACCACTTTATTCTTTGCAATGTCTGACCACGTGCGTCCCGCATATGTGTCAAGATTGTCACACCACCTTCTTGTTTAAAAAAAATAATTCTTGTACCAATTACTCTACTCAAGTTATTATCATTTAGATATAAACAAGCCTTAAACATAAAATCTTGAGCAATTAAACTACCTATTCGTCAGACAGAGCACGTTTTATTAAACCTTCTGTAAAAAGGCACCTTCACACACAACATATTTTTCTCATCTTATTTTCATGCAAGGCATAACCTAAAAATAAAACTCAATGTCACCTTATACATTCATATTTACTCACGAAAATCACTATCACGTCAAACGCAATAATCTTGGAAACTTAAATAATCAAGTAATGTTTGTGTTGGCATATATCTTGAGACATGTCTTAGACAGTAAACACGGCTGCGGCATATTACGGCGGATGGCTCGACGCTGGCGCCAATGTTTGGCCATGCTTGGAAGACGCTCTACCAATGTTGTGTTAGCAAAATTGAGCGTGCAACGTTATATTTTGCTGTGGCTAGATAGCTGTCACCTCTTTATCATACTTGCTATTTAAATATCTTGTATTGAGCTTCTGATCCGCAAGTTGTTTATGTAAGTAACTTGTATAACATAACATCACGCCTGTATTCCCCAAAAGGGATAAGCAGAGGTGCACATATAGTACATCCACATTTCGCCAGTTATGTTTGTAGGTCCCAATGTATTAGGGGCGAGCCTATTGCCATCAACCGGGCAAAAATCCAGACTCCGTGCTGCTACTGAGAATTGTGGAATAAAAGAACCCAGTAACACTTTGCCTGACCCGAGATTCGAACCCAGAACTGCGTGCTCAGCAGTCACTAGACCAACGAGACAGTGTTGTATAAAGTAACATAATATATTGACATATTACACCATTAATGCAAAAAATATTTTATTAATTTAGTTTTCTGAAAATTTATTGAATTTACTCCCCCCACATTTTGGTATCTATAAAAATATACATCGCTTAATATCTAAATCGCATAAATATCTTTATCGCAATAAGTAATACTGTTATTAAATTTAACAGGAAAAGTTGCGGGTAAATCTAGGTAATACAGAGCCTATTTCACGGATTAGCTGAAGCCCAACATTGGGTCCAACATCTGTAGTCTAAACAAACAGTATGCAAATCTCTGTGGCCTCAGGTGGCGTCTTATTTGATGATATTAAAGACTTAATTCAACTTGAACGGGAGGGATTTATTACCCGCTTCTTTAAGTTACTGCCAATCATATTATGAATTGTTAAAAAGGGACGACTCTTGAATAATATTGTGATTCAGTAAATTTGTATCGACCAAATTGGTGCAGTAGAATGTTTTACCCACAGTACTTATCTTCGAGTTAAACATAACGAGATATTTGAAAGGCCTGTTAGTTATTTCTCTGTAGTGGGGATAACAATTATTTATGTGGCCTGGTGCTAAAATAGTTAAAGTCCGTTATTGTGCGAAGTGGATTTAACTGCAAAACAATTAGATATTTATGTGTGCTGTAACTGCACGGACGCACGCATTAGACTTAAGCCCTTTTGCAACAGACACATATAATCATGTAAATAATACTTTATTACTGACCATACTTGACAACTGTATTGACTTTGACTTTGTGGCGAAATAAATACGCAAGACAAATCATATTTACATAAACTACTTTGCCTTCTCTGGTCGTTGATACATATAAAAGTCAAGTATTCCCAAACGCGCCACGTAATGTGCTAGTGTCATCGTTTGAGAAGAAGATAAAAACATACTCCTGTGTTTTGTTTTAGCATTTCATCTTGTCATGCATTTCAGGTTGCGAACAGGTCGTGAATAAGAGACACATAGTATTATCTAGGGGTTAGGACCTCTCATTCACGAAGGGTGGATGATACAAACACTATATCTGCGTTTTTTAAGGAATTACACTGTGTTTTTCGAACATTTACATTTAGTAGTCGGGCCAATTAGCAATTGGAGTTTTTAAATTTCATGTCAAATTGACATGATATTGAAAATCCCTGTCGTATGGTTGATGAACAACCTGGTGTCAGAGTTTAAACTGCCTGTAGGCTTCTGACATAGCTTTACACACCGTTGGAAAATCTCTCAGGTGTGTTGGTTTCTTCACGATGTTTTCCTTCGCCGTTTTTAGTAACTGATATTTAATATATAATACGCACAATGCACATGAATTCGAAAAGACATTGATGCGTGTCGGGATTTGAACTTCCTACTTGGCAATCCAACGATCACACCACTGGGCTACCAGTGCTGAGTCGCTTTTAGTTATTAACAATTATTGTGGTCACATATGGCAATAGGCCAGATCCTACATAAGATTATTGTGTAGGTACTTTTTGGCAAAAGTAGAATAGCATTATCGTAGATCATCTTACCCTTTCAAAAAATGCAGACGTGAAGAATATAATTACATACGCACCCATAAAAAACACCAGTGATTTAAATCCTTCTCACATTAACAGAGAACTCAGTATGACTGACATAAAATGGTTTAATTTAAATTTTCTAATTTATCACGAGTTTGGTTTGGTCGTCACAAGTTCACCAAAAGACTTTAATTAAGTTTGCTGTTTATTATGAGAGGGGTACGGTCGAGTAATAAAGTAAATTGCAACGAAATAAGAGTGATCACTCTTATTCACACTCACACTGTTCTCACTTCACACTCTAGTGCTGAGGTAGTGGACAAATTTTATTGGTGGTGTAGTTACTAACTAGGGTGTGATATGTACGAGTTCATAATAAGGAGGTACCTAAAACAGGTTATTAGTATTTACTGATATAATAAAATATTAATGATGAAAATTGTTAATTGGTCACCATCATTAGACTTTTTCCATCACATTTTTTTTGCCCTGTGCGAAAATTGTACCCTTAGCGCAGCACTGCATCAATCAGGTTTATTAGTAGCTTGTAGTTCTAATTTCAGTCTACAACAGTGATTATAATGTCGTGTTGTTTGTCGCAGGCGTGGGTGGGCTGCCGGGCGTGGGCGGCGGCGACGGCTCGCGCCCGGAGCGGCCGTACTTCGACGACGTGTCGCCGCGCAACGTGTCCGCCGTGGTGGGCCAGGTGGCCGTGCTGCGGTGCCGCGCCAAGCACATAGGGAATAGGACGGTGAGCGGACACAGCTGACTGATGGGCTCAAACCACACCGAGATGACAGAGAAGTGGCGAGCAGTTTCTGTCATATGATTTTAAACGTTACTATTATTACTATAATACGTAGTATCGCTTGAGAAAGATCGCACAGCAGGCCGCAGCGCCGTCTGACTTCAAGCGATAATAAGTAATATACTATAATGAAGATAAGGCAAAAAGTCTTAAAAAACTGAAACGCTCGCCGCTTGGCTGCCATCTTGGTGTGATTTAGGCCTTACGAAGCAGTAATGGACCTATTTTACTTTTTATATATTTCTCTCGGCTTATAATATACTTGCCAGCAGTCTCGCTGGTCAATGAGTCTAATCTAATGCACCTAATTTTTCACTTTAGTATAGCTAAATGTTATAATTGTGTTTCAGAAGTGTGTGTAAGAAATAACCGAGTACAAATCACATGAATGAAATGTTTAGTTCGCAGATTGTAACTGAATATCTATAAAAATATGTACCATAGTTGACTGGAAGTTATTGAAATATGTTTTCCAATTCAATTTCTAGTTACCTACACAAATACTATCGCAAATAGTTCTTCACAGAGCATCAACAAAGTGCTCTCAACAGAGTCTCATCTCAGTCCCAGCTCCCCCCAGTCCAGTTTAAATAACAAACTTCTACAGTATCAATTAGAAAGTGGAAACCTGAGGACAGTCACTACAATATTAATTACAATTTCCTCGCAGTACTTCCAGCGCTTTGCACACCTAAATCAAAACTTAGAATCCCTTAATCAAGATTTACAACTACCGTTAAGACATGTTACAAGACTGGGGTATTCAATCAACATAATCCGAAACATAAATTACTATTATTACACCAATGATTGCGGCCATATCCCCTCCGGTCAGCCGACCGAGATATTAACCCGAGCGGTTATTATCTTAGTCATTAATACCTTGATTACTATGTTCTATACATACGCTTTGTAACTGCGCAACATTCGTCAATGTATAGCGTGGAATACATTAATGTAGCGACATTCACGCAGTTGAGATGGATGAGTGACGGATTATGAAGATGAAGCTGTTGTTATTAAGTTGTGAACACACTCTCGGGTAATGGAACTTCAAATCTGCGAGGGACCAATGTTAGCGGTGATAATTTCTTCGAAGGATTTTCTTTGAAAAGTTTGTCAATATCATTGTTTTAATTTAATAAGTGAGAGTGCTAGATAAGTCTATGTGTACAGCTGATCGCAGACGCTCCCAGCGGACTTAAATAAGGATTTATACTTGGAGGATGAATCCATGGCCTTGTCACGTGACTGTTCGCCGCCACGTGTTGTAATTATCGTCTCGCAGAATGACGGTTTGTGCTGATCGAGATCTGATGTTATCTAAGATGGTACGAATTGATTTCGAAGCACAATAATATAAGGACAGATATGGTTGGTCCTTAATGACTAGCTGACTTCCTAGCTGAAGTACAATTAATATAGACCAATTATTTTCCCATAACTACTAATGAAATGTTTATATCTTTAAAAGTAGAATTGCCTTAATTTTAAACGGCGGAAAGATGTCAACGACATTGCTTTTTAAAGCATTGACTGGCACACAGGCACATACAAAAGAAATACTATTGTTTGGAGCTCATTGGTGGGCCACGTGCCACGTGGCGTCCAATGTGTTATACTAGATTTGTTCCCCCAAATACAGGTCAATAACACGAGTAAATTTTCCTATGACAGTCCCATATATCCCCCGTCCTCCTTATCTCCCTGACACAGATAGAACCATACCAATCAAAATTCACATGACCTCTGCCCCCATAAAATCTCGGCCGCCACCTGGCAACCTCTCGAAATATCATTTTTCAAGTCGATGTCCTCATTGGTTCGATATCCTTCTCAGGTCCGGTCGACTGGTCGCCATATTAATGGTTGAGGGACCCCCAGTCCCCCAACCCATTCGAGAAAATAAATAGCCGTCTGACATGTCCTGCGATGCATTATAATATATTGTTCGGCATGGATTATCTGCCGTCATTTTCTTGTAAAAGGCCTTGTGGATTGCGAACCCTTTTTTTCTGTTTTTATGCGGTTTTGATGGAATTTCTGTGTTGGGCTGAAGTGTATGCTGAGTGGTGTCGGTCGAAATCATTGGGGTTTGGTCGGCTGTTATATTATTATAACTAAAATAAATCTTTGTAACCCTATTCGAAAAATCAATTTAAATTAGGAAAAAAATATGAAAATTTGAATAAAGTTTAAAAATATATAAAAAAAGAAAATTTAGTCTCACCCTTATCTGAAAAAAAACTTGTTTATTTACATGACGCGCTTGATTTCTAGTTTAAGCCGTGTTGCAGTTTTAGTAACTTTTTTTACTAAGGCAACAAGTCCTATTTTATATTGGTACTCCGTGTAAAACGAGTTGTAATTAATAATTCAGCAGACAGCTGATTATCCAGGGGGAGCCCGATTAATTAAGTATCGTCATTTGAGAGGCTCTTTTAATTCACCTCTTTTTAAATGGAATTTATTATGCTCATATAATTAATGTTGGTTATTCTTACAAGCTTTACTGAACAGTATTATAATTATAAATACTGTATGCTCGAATGGATACATTTCTGAGTACCTACTGTATAATAAGACCAAAAATCTCACTTATTAATACTTCGACTATATTTATTTGTTGTTGTGCCTATAAACAGGATTTTAATAACGAAACATTAAAACCAGAATTAATTTACAAAACATCTTTTTACTCGGTTACTGAAAATGTGCTCTGAAATAACTTTCATAATGGAGTGATTTTGTCATAATGATCATACTCGTTAAAATAGCTTTAACAGCAATTTGGCACAAATGTACTATTTGGGTCACCGCGAGCGATACGTAGCCCGATGTATAATTATATCGACTGTGTTCCCTTTTATGGTAGGAACCAAAACATGAGTGACAAAATAAATGTCAAAGATTTACTTTAAAAGTCTAATTAAAACTGTATACCGTAATATTTGAATTGTGAGATGCACCGCGTGGAACAAAACTAATATTTTGTCATTAGTGTTACTAGCGTGATATGGCGTCAAAAATAGTATATTTATCACAAACAAAGTATTAGTTCCATACAGATATTGTAAGCCTTACACCCACGCAGCACAGCCCACTGCCTACTCAATGGGCAGTATCGCTATTAGTATTTATGTTACAAGTCATAATATAACTAGGGTCTTGTCATCAATCCATTAGTTCAGAGCTTTTACTTTAAAGAAAAGTAAGACTGTCCCTAAAAGTATTCGGTTTATAATTACCTAGATAAGCCTACGTTTTCTCCTAAAACAAATAATAGTCAAGGCTCGCGTTTATAACCTTGGATCAACAATATATATCGTACAACTTGCTCTCCAGCGAACGCAGGCGGGCCAGCATAAATCTTCCTTAGCCCTTGACGAGGACAATAAAATAAACAAATACCCTACACACTTTTGCGGAAATAAAATACGACGTCCGCTGACCCATTTCAATTGTGAGGTTAATTCATCAAATTTCCGCGAACGCTCAGGAATTGAAAAAAACCTCTCGGTCGCTTAGCCGTTACTTAATTTTATTATTTTAAAGGCTGTAAACAGTCTGAGGACGTTCCATCTTGCTTAATTACAGGGCGGGCTTACGGGCTCACCCCCAGCTTACTCTAATTACGTAGAAAAACAAAAACCCAACAAAAGGGAGGGGAATTTATTTTCTAATTTCTCAGTCTGGAGGGCTCTCGAATTAAAAATATAATTCAAACGTTTATTGTCGGTGTAATTTTAATCAAAGGGCACGAGCCTATCTCTTTGTGATGTAGGAAAGTTGCGGAAAAATAGCTCGCCTCGGGCCTCCGCGGGGTAGGCAGACACCAAGTGATTACCCGATGTTTTACATCCAAGGAACACATCTTCCACAAACAATTCTTATTTAATTATCATAATACTTTGATGGGTTAATAATTATGTTCATTTTGTATAGCTTAGAATTAATTTATATTTTGATGTGCTTAAATAAGACCACTCTTTGCGCAAAAAATACAATTCACATGCCTATTATAAACAAGCAATGATTAAAGTGATAAAATACAAGATAACTTTTACAAGAGACGCTAGGTAACTTATACAAACCGCCTCTATAAACTTTTCTGTATAATAAAAGAAAAACAAATAATACTCAATACAATAACAATATCAAAATGTGCCACAGAATAACAAATCCAATTGGTTATAAGACGCCAAAGGTCTTTCCTTCGCCTGACTCACCTCTGTAACTATTCCGTAACATAACAACGTACAGGTCCCAACAGATTTAGGGGTGAGGTTTCTTGTCTCTCACACGGACCTCGAGTCAAGGGCTGCCGGACGGGGTGCGCGTGAGAAAACCTCCATATTCCATTAATATTAACCGGCACAAATCAATATTGGAGGACTAATCAAAAAGGGACGAGATCAACCTTGGGAGGTATATTGAATATTGATGTTAACGAGTTTCGCCCCACTTAATAGACAGTAGACACGAGAAAGGCACAGCAATGTGGAGTGGTCTCTAATTGATATTCGTCAGGTAAAGTTGGACGCGACTCAGGCTTGAGCTCCACTCGATAATTTCGATGTTTGAACCAAGTTAGCCGGTTTTTGAGACCCGCGGGACCTTAGTTGGTAATTTCTGTTATTAGTACGCTTGACGTTTTGAATAACATTTGACGTTTGATAATTGAGTTATTGGTGACGTCTGACACGGTTTGGTGGAGTTGCTGCTTTTCGGCTTTATGTTTTGATGTACACAGCTGTCAGCAGTGATATCCCCATGCGCTCAGGCTGTGCCAGATGAACCTATATACTGATTGACTAGTTGCTGTCGATAATAAAAGTAACTGCTTGATTATGTCCATTGATTTGTGTGATAGAATTCATGTATGAATTATATTTCCTTCATGTAATCTCAAGTATATGAAAACTTTCCGTTTAATATAATATTTTGTCTCCCAGGTATCATGGATGAGGAAACGAGACCTTCACATCTTGACCTCCCACATCTTCACGTACACGGGGGACGCGCGGTTCAGCGTGTTGCACCCCGAGCCCTCAGACGACTGGGACCTCAAGATAGACTACGTGCAGCCGAGGGACGCCGGCGTCTACGAGTGTCAGATCAACACGGAGCCGAAGATCAACATGGCGGTGATACTCTCTGTTGAAGGTGATGCTTTATTTACTATAGACGCTTGTCTACTGACGCTGGTACTGACGTGCACTGGCAACGGGATACCAACACCGAAGTAACGGTAGTACATTGACTATGACCGCTTGCCCATTTGTTATGGATGATCTAAACTGAAAAGCATCGTTGCCGGTGCCGTCAGGGCCTTACTATCATTGCACCTAAAGGTCAAGTTATGCTGGATTATGTCTTAGTTATTCAAGTGTCCAGTCCGATAAGACCGCTTGTATTCACAATTTCACATATTCATTATTTTTAGTGATAAAGCATGTAGGTTAGCACTTTTAGGTTCTAGAGTCTTTAAGAATGTTAACCGTCATATAAAATATTATTGATTTTTAACTTTTAAAAAGTATATACCTAATGTATTTAATTAATATATTTTAGCCAAATATAATAAAAAGAAGTTCAATAAAATATTACTCAAACAATTATTCAAGACAAATCAGAAACATAAATGGAATGGAACATTAATCTCATAAGACCTTAAGTGAAAAGTTTTGATTCAATTAAATCTTACTCGCCGTCACGAAATTAGATAAAAATTATACACAAGTCCAAATTCAAGTGTTTGATTCTTTCCTTAAAGAAAATAATATTACGATCTATCTAAGCACTTAAGAATCTTTTTAATAATTAAATTAAATCAGTATTTTTATATTAATTTGCGGAAATGGGCCTTTGCTAGCGGCGGAGATAGAGGGAATGCTTAAAAAGTAATTATTAATTTTACTTTTTAATGTAATACACAGCTTTGATAATTATTTTATTTGGAAATTACTTTCTACTTGTTTTAGGGGTATTCAATTAAATATAAGTCTCATTTTGATACCTTTGAGCTAATACATTTTATTCAGACGACATTATAATAATTAATTGATAATTCCTTGTGAGAGGTTCTCTATTTATTTTTCGATAGTTCGATATTTCTATTACGATTCTACAGCGAGACAGACGCAGATAATTTAATTATATTAAAGACATCTTACATTCCAATAAGTACATCGATCACAAGTAACTGAGATTCAAAACAAGCGCTCTCAGTTCAAATTTGAATACACATGTATGTCAAGGGCTGTCAGTGTCTCCATAAATTATTTCAAAAACAATTCCACAACTCAGAACATTTAAAATATACACACAAATAATATGGACCGTATTTTGTTATACAAACCATACGTGCAAACAGAAAGTATAATGAGACATTGAAATTGTCCCTACATATTTTACGAAGGGCGGTCAACTCGCGCGACCCTCGAATTACAAACGGGGTAATCATATCCGGCAATGAAAACCTGAATAAAATGAGCGAAAATAGTAAAGGGCGCAATAGACGGTGCTTACGGAAAATTACATGTGCTTTTATGAGCTAGAGGAGTCCCCGTGGCCCCGTACCTGCTCTAGAGTAGTTTGTAAGCAAAAATAATGAAGTTCGTGAAACTGGCCGCTGCTTGGCCAGTATCGAACCTCGCTTGTATGTGCCGTTTGTTATTTTGTGGATATTTACGTCAATAGTAAGTGGTGTATAAAAATAAGATATATTCTATAAAGAACTTGAATGTTTTACTTTTATTAAAAAAAAAACCAGTTGAGTCTTTTTTCTTCTTTGGTCAGACCTAACATTAGCTCTTAACTAAGCATAGTCTTTACCAATCAGTAAATAGACATATAGGCACCTACCTAAGACAAATTAGTTAAGAAAATAAACACAGCGATACGATCTATTTCCGATAATCCGATTACCAAGCAAAGTAATTAACTCAAAATATATCCGTAGCTATTCTGCTTTAAGAGGTAGGTACCTATGTATGCACGGTGTGTCCAACGTCCTATAAAGGCAAAACAAACAGATCCTGTTATTATCCATTACGTGCGCGTAACAAGGATAAACAATACAAAAAGCCGGTCCTCCAGCGCCGCCGTGTATGACGCATGAAAAGTGACGATGCCGTAATCCGCCATTCATCTCTCGTCATATTAGTAGTTGGGTCTAATGCCGCGGTACAAAGTGGAACACATCTGTCCGCGTCAGCTCGCCGCCGGCGCCAAGCTGTGCTGCGTTAGTTCCATCATATATGTCACATTGATTTTGATATTTTGAGAGTACTATAAAATTGTACATTTTTATTTTTGAGTTGTCCCTTTTTACACTAAAACTAATTTAACCACAGTTACGGTACAACAGTACCGTAACTGTGGTTACTAGTTACTCACACCTACAATTTTGAAACGAGGAACTTTCCTGGGTTGGGTATTTGATAAGTGGCCGAAAATGACCGAATTGGCACAAACCATTGATTGTGTAATCAATATAATGATTTTAAACATTTGTAGACAAGACAACCTAGTTATATGTTTAACCAGGGACTTGAAACTGTTCGTTACTCGAAAATTCATTATTTTTGTTCAGACAACGTTATTTAGTACCTACCTGGTTTAAACGTCATAAGTCGATGGGTATAAAAAGCTTAGGGCACAGCAGAACTTTAAGAAAAATATTTGAATAAGTCAAAACAGTTTATGAACTGAAATAAGTTTGTGACGTTATAAAAATATAAAGCAAAGCGTACAGTTTCTAAATCACAGTCCGTCGACCTTCTGCAGACTATTATAGCTTATTTATAAGCGGCTGAGATTTTAAACGAAGCAATTGCAGTACGTTATCGGGGGACGTGACTCGGAAGATATTACCGTGTGAGTCGGGCTCTCGTTACTGGAACTTATAGGAACATAAATAGCTATAAATATTATTTGCTAGTATTATAGACTAAGTCATGTGTTTCTTAAATGCTGCCTAAAAATGGTCACTTATGATATAATATGATGATATGAAATTTTAAAAACAACCGGTTTTATAGATATTATTTTTTATAATGATTTCATAAAGTCTGTAATAAGTAGTTTATATGAACTAATTGTTAAGCAAAGTGCTTATTAATTGATAATAAAAGACCAAAGGAAATACCCGTAAGAAACTTCACGGTACACTCAATTAATAAAATGTTCAATATTGTGTAATGCATTTTATTTCTAGGTAACAGTAAAGAGAAAATATACGGAGAGACAAAGTAATTAGTTTTAAAATAATGACCTTCTATTTGTGCACTAGGTATACATTATACGTTATTCTAAATAAAACTTTGTGGAGGTGAACTTTTACATATTTTCTAGACATTCATAAAATGACACAGTAATATAATATCTATTGAGATATGTTATTACTTATAGTCCATGCTAAATTATAAAAAGAATCCTTGTGGGTTTTCCATGAAATAATCACGGTCTAATAATGTACATTGTCTAGTCTTCATTTACATAAATAACACTAATCTATATTTAATTAAGTTAAGTCTAATTAGAGTCGACAGTCGGAGTATTGACATAGGTAATATTATGTTCCTTAAATAATTAAGTTAGTATAGTCTATCTGTAAACAAATATGTTATATTGCTATTTTTACATTTATTTGTAAGTAAATATGAAAAACAGTTATAAACGTCATATTTGTATAGAAGTTTATTACAATTAAATAATGAATCACGTATTATTTCAGCATTTCTTTTGGCACTTCTTATTACTTCTAGTATTCGCGCTCGTGTTATTGCATGCACGACTAGCCCAACACTTTCAGTCTGGTGATTCACTAGACTGAATAGTTTCGCTGGGGTTTTTTATTAATTATTATAAACAGACCTTCGGGCTACTCAACTCAAATGCAATTACCTAAGTACTAATAATTGGACAACCATGTTACTCGATCATCGTATGTACGTTGATATAATTATATAGCTGATACGTATTGGATTCTACACATGCAAAGTGCAAGACAATCGCAACAACTATGACAGAATATAAGATAATGGTTTTTCATTAATTCTGAAAAATGAGCTATTTTGACTTTGTGTAGTGCTGTTCTGGGCGTGCGCTACTATTAAGCAGGGTCTATTAAAATCTTAACACTTAACACTTTAATTGATCCTTCATAACATAAAGTTTAAGAATCATAAAAGATCCCTAACAATAGATCACATCAGTTGCTATCATGAAGCCAATAAAACCAAAGGCGAACAAGAAGGTATAACGCCATAGAAATTGATTGACTTCCTATCAAATCTCTATCCAAGTCTAATGAACGATCAAAGGGAGCCATCAAATATAAATAGCAAGGCGACTGGACCTCTATTGAATAATTTAACTTTATCTTTGAAGGAAAATCGCTGTGTAATCAAAAGGAATTATTTATACAATCAGTGTTGGATGAGACATGATAACATTGGTGGAGACTTTGAGGTGGATCCTGCAGTTTGTTATTTAATCTTTATTAAATTATGGGCAAATACTTATCTAACTGTTGAGAAAGGAAAATATAAATGCCGTTTGTCGCAGGAAAAGCAAATCGCAAAATGGGACGAACTCAGTATGAAATCGATAAATGGCGAAAGGTAGCGATACCTTTTGACTACATGAGACTTATATTAGCGGCGTTAAGTAGATCTATAAAATCTTAATCACAAGGCCCTCACTTCCGATAACCATGTACTATCTCTTTAATAAATACTGTTGTTTATAAACGTAATAAAAAAATGAAAATCCGTCACAACGAAGCGCTGGAGGTCCTATAAAAACTTAACAAAATGGGTCAAGGTCCAAACAATTAAAACGGTTAATTAAACTAATTGCTGCTAGGTTACAAAAGAAGTTTTTGTTTAAATTATTTGCGTAAAAAACAGGTCAAGGCTCTTGAAACTGCGTTGTTTTAAAAATAACGACTGGAATATAAATCTTACAAAAATAACATTAGGTACGTCACGTAGAACGCGTGGGTATAGAATGAATATGCTCATAAAATACAGATCTATTTTGAAGAGTTATTTTAATATTATTGAGGTAATCTATGTTATCTAGGAACCTACTAACGTATTCCTAACATAGTGGATTGGAGTAACTGGAGGGATTCGATCCCCACACGAGACAAAAAAATGTGTTATCCATTGGTCCCGACACTGGGTGTTTGTGTAGGTATGTGATATTTCATGTTTGTGAAACACAGGAGAAATTCCTAGTGCGAGGTGTCTTTTTTTATTAGTCCAGGTCGTGGTCGGGGGTAGTAGGTCGAAATCCAGGCAAGTACAGCAGTATACCTGGCTTGTATAAATTCATCATGTACGGTTTTGCATCATTTCACTGAGGAAACATAAAAGTCAATAAAGGTCGCACACAAATCAACCCGGAAAGGGATCAATGGCAATTATAATAAGCGTAATTCGCTTTTTATGGGCATGATGATATCTATGAATATTTAAGATCATAATAATGACATCCTGAAAAATTCCCAGTGACAAAGCGGTGACAAACATGAGTTTTGATTGACGATAGAAACATCACCACATACACGTGTCGGTATATCGGAAAACATCAAAGTTACTTGGTATATAAAACCCGTAACCAGGAAACCGAAATCAAAGTAAAAGCAAATACAATTCCACGAACACATAGCTTCCTCATAAATACGAAATAATATCGAAATCAAAAATTAAATATGTATTCCTTCTAAAGATTGCTGGACCAATTAAATAATGATTCAATTTATGACGTACTCGCGTGGCTTGTCAAAGGAAACCCATAGGTGCGTTCAAATCGATGCGCACACGGTACATTGGTCTAAAAGTACCGTAGGTACTCGGGAAAAATATGGATGAATATTCTGTTGGTTGTTTCAATGGACTGCGTAATTCTATACTGTCCTGGCTCTTGATTATACTGACCTGTACAGAAGTATGTGTATTTGTGTCATACATTTGATTTGTAGACCCAACCAGGAGTGTCACAAGATACATTTATAAAGTTGTTTGGAACATTTGGTTACACAGTTAATCCAGTCTTCTATTAACCTAAAACTTCAGAATGATAAAATAACATTTAGACTTACTGGTTTTGATCAAACAATAAAACGCATAATGATTATGTATCTAGTGTATCAACCACAGAAGGCACACTATATATTTTATATAATTATCTACGCTACACATAGTTTTTACTTAGATTTATAGAGGTTTACTTGTTATTATTCTAAGCTATAAAAGATTAACATAAAATCTTCAACACGAATACTGAAAAGCACTAAAAAGTGTAACATAATTACCGATGTAAAAGTTACTCTCTCAGTAAAAAGGTAAGAACAAAATAAAAGTACATATCACAAAGCGTTCATAAAATCAGTAACTGCTAAAACATGATTCGGTTAACGGTTTACGTCGCCACTTTGACTTAACGACTAGACGTTAAAAGATTTTTTCCTTTATTTACACAGAGGATCCTTCGGCATTCCATCAAATACTAGTGTACATTTTAAGAGAAAAGGCTTGTGAAGTAAGCTCTTCAAATTTAAGTCTTCAGCCCAGAGGATTAGGTTGATATTTAAATGGCAGCTTAATTAGGTAATTTTGTTGGTATTGCTAGGAATTAGTTTTTGTTTTCTGTTGTCACCGCTGATATTTATTTTCGTCTTGTTGCTGAGAGGGATGGATCAATTAGGCTATAAGGTTTAATCAGTCGTCCTGCTTAAGTTATAGGTTTACTTATAACTGCCATTGACAAAATATAATTATATGGCATGATGTGACTTGTTCTTTAATTGTTAACATGTCTTCACCTACTAATATATGAAGTATAATTCATCGCAAAGCATTAACTCAATAAGTTCAAATTTATAAATGCAACTTACAATAAAGAACTTAAATTATATATTCATTGCATGATAAACTTGTGTTTAACAGATTATAAAAAAACACATCCCTCTCAAGTACACCACAATTTGTGATGTGTTGTGCACACGCCGCTGTTGTCACTTAAATGTTATTTTAAAGCTATGAAACATTAAAACCTCGCAAATAACTGTATTCGTTAAGTGTTTGCATCGTTGTGCGCTCAACAACGTATACTTTTAATTATGCCCCGGATTAAAAACGTTTAGTAGAAATATTTTTGGATTAATGCTAGGTTTGTATTTAAATAATCCGTTAAATGCTTTTTTGTTTAACTTACACTAATAGATTACTATTCTAAAAAAGCAAATTAATATATTATTTAATTGCCAAGTATGTTTTTTAAAATGCAATTGACTCTCTACCTAGCAGTAGGTATCAATTTCTCCGACTCTACTTTCACATTTTATAGTCGGGTAAGTACGTGTTTCCTCAGAAAAAAACGCATTTTGGTGCTTATTATTAGTTAATTAATATACTATCGAAGGGAAATCCTAAAGAATAAAGTAGACGACTGCTTGCAAAAATTTGGCTACCTTAGATAAATTTAAATTCTTGGTTCATCAATTTGACACGAGTTTAAATTGCTAGACGTCGTTTTTTTCTGTTTCCGAAATATGTCGACAGAAGTTAAATGAGCTTGTTCGATTAATAACATATTTTTATATAAATTGTAATAAACTAGAAAGTTTAAGAACAAGGTTATTATAATATTCATATAATTTTCTAAAAATTCCTAGAATAGTTGAGAATAACGTCTAAATTGGTACATTTGTAAAATGCCTTCAAATTCTGCTTAATGTAGTTTACTTCGTACCCACGCAGTCTAAGAAATATGAAAATATTATTATCTGACGTACAACGTTATTATAAGTTCAGTAAAGTTTTAATTACAAATTAGGTAGATTTAATATTTGAGAGTCAATTAAAATCGGCATAATTAACAAAAGTGTAACTTAATTATATAAGAGAAATAAATCCTTTATGATCCATATTTAAGACAAAGGATTTCTTTGAAATAATACTTAACGTATACATAGACGATATACTCGTTCACACATTTCATTGTCGAACCTAAAGGAGAGTAATACAGCCCATCGACTGTAGAAAAGCCCGAGCCTAGAACTGAAAGCCCATCCATTTATCGATTATCGTGACTTATGTGGCGGAACAAATCCGTTTCGTTACTGAAACCGCTGTTGCCTAAATGAGCACTATTTTTTACCCGACTCGTTTTCATAGTGGCCAATTTGTTAGTGCAAGCTTCGCCGACAGATACATCATGCGAGCCTCTCAAATTCACCTCACAGCCAATTACAGAGCTTGTTATTGTTGAAAAATGTCCGACAGTACCTCACCGAACATGTTTTTGTATAGTTTTACGTATAAAGTCTGGTGGCTCAAATTGGTTAAGTACGCTCTGAGTGAGCACATGAGTTGAGTCTACTCGTAACAAAGTCTTCTCAAAATTGTATTGTGCAAGTAATGTTATTACATTTTTGTTAAAATTATGCCGAAGTACTTCTACATTATTCCTTTTGGTCTAGTGGGTAATATAATACAAGGAATATAAACTTAGTTAAAAACTAAATAGGTACAGCTTAAACCCACACAAATTGTTTTACTTAAGTAATATATTTGAGTACCTATAACACTTGAGTTTACTTGAAAACTAAGTCTAATCAAGTTAAAAGTTTATATTATATTGTCACGTTACATAACAGCACTTTGAAACATATTAATGAAGTCAAATAAACTATTCATTTGGAAATCTGAATGTTATATAGTAATTAGGTCGAAGGTAAGTAAGTTTTCATAGATAAGAGCACACGTAGTTTTGTTACTATTTGACTATATCTTGAACACTTACTATTCACGGCGGGGTCTTCGATGCCTACTTAACTAATAACGTCTCCAGCTCCCCAATGAACCGCAGCTCATCCGAGAGACAGTTTTAATTCTATCACGTCACTTCACTATCTCCCATTTTCTAGTCCCGAGGTTCCGTACTAACTGTGATTTGAATAATAAACATCGCATCAAGGTCGTCTGCTACATCTACTTGCCAGTCAGTCCTAACTTCACTAATTTCCATTCCGCTGCTATCTCCCGTTAATTCAACGAAATCTAATACTATGTTGAACTCTTTCGATGCATCTCTGGTAGGGTCACATGCTGTTTTGTATTCCTCGCCCTCTCCTAAGCTGTTGTCTTGTGAATTCCAGATGAGTCCCTCATCCCCGCGACCTCGGCCCCGCCCCGCTCCTCAGGTACCGGTTTCGTATCCTTCTCTTCATTTTTAATTACATTTTTAATTTGTTTATTCATTAGTACTCCATTATACTTTCATCTGTCCGTAGCGGCTTCATTTTCGTGTTTCCGTTGACAGCACGAGCTGTTTTGTTTCGACGTTATTAGATGGAGTTTGGTTTGGTGTGCGGCGTAGCGCTTTGAATTTGCATGAACTCGAACCAAAGTGATCAGTGCAGTAGAATCCAGTTTGTGTGGTCCACGTTGAGTTGACCTCCATCGGCAAGTGTACTACATAGAAATATGCATGTTTGTCTCTGGAGCGATCGATACCGCATAAGTTAAGATGAAAGAATATATACCGTCGTAACAAAATTAACTTGAAATTTGGTCGAAAAGCTATTACTGTCAAAAACTGTGCCGCAGTAAGTAGAATAAAATTTTATTGCCAACATTCAAATCGGTGGGTTGCCATAATAAAAATAAACGTTTTTGTCGTTACGTCAACCTGTGTTTGGAATTGAGTAAGTTAGAGAAAGCCATAATGCTAAGTTAAACACTTTTTAAAGTCGAATTAGGTTAAGTCGGAGAGGAGTTGGCTCAGCGAGGCTTTTAAACATGCATCATCATTACAGTCTTGTTGGAGTAGGCTCTTAAAAATAAGGGTTAAAAGGGATTTACCTCCGATTGGCATCAAAGATTTATTTACATTCAATCTGTAATTTATAGACTTACCAGTGCGTTCAACAGATTCTACCTAAAATTTTTATAATATTGACTGTGTGAATGTGTTTTGCTTGTGATAAAGTATTTATGCACGTTAAAATTATTACTCAATAAAGCTCATTGGCCGAGACACTGTGTATCCGTACTGCCCCGCAACCATAGTGCCCCAATCGTTAATGTTCCCAAACTCACGTAGCTCCGTAATGTTAATACTAGTTCCATTTTCCAAAATTAAATACCCTACCTCAATAAGTTCCCGTTTGCATACGATTTGTGAATATGCAAGCATTTTGTTTTGCTTGATCCGTTATCGACAGTGCATTGTGTGCTCTGAACTGTTATTTTAAGGTTGTTTTTCGTTTGTTGCAGCTGCGGCAGCGACCATATGGGGTTCGCAGGATGTGTACGTGAAGAAAGGCAGCACAATATCGCTGACGTGCTCAGTGAATGTGCACTCGTCGCCGCCTTCCACCGCCTCAATTTTATGGTAAATCTTATTGTTCGTAATATAACGTGGAAGGTGGAAATATCACTCTAGACGAGTTCTGTTTAAAACCTTCTTTAATAATATGGAAATGTCTGAGTTGGTGTTCAGTTCTTTAGAAATATTTGACCTTGAAACTTGAGGTTCCCTAATTTTTGGATAATATTAAATAATTTATGATGACAGTATTCATCTTCGGCAATGTAAGGCTTTTATTATTTCCAGGCCTTAGTATCAAAAACCTAATGTTACCATGTTAATATATAATAGACATTAATTATAATATAACGGACATTAATTATTATGAGTTACCCCAAACATAACAAATAAATTCCTCCACCAGGTACCACGGCAACGCAGTGGTGGATTTTGATTCCCCGCGCGGGGGCATCAGCCTGGAGACAGAGAAGACTGAAGGTGGCACCACCAGCAAACTGCTGGTCACCAAGGCCGCCCTCACGGACTCCGGGAACTACACGTGTGTGCCGAACAATGCTCACCCTGCGTCTGTGTCAGTGCACGTGCTCAATGGTAAGTACCGCGAAGACAGGCGGTCAAAAACTAGTGAATGCTTTTGATACATGGAATTAATCTGGAGAATATTCAGCAAGAAATTACAAATATTTTAAGTTCAATATGCTTTACCAAAGAATGTTAAAAAACAATAGGACAGAAGTCTCATATGCTTATTCCTTACCAGGTGAACACCCAGCAGCGATGCAGACGAGCAACCGAGCGTCGTCCTACCTCACGTCACAGCTAAGTTGTGCGATCGTCACCTACCTACTGTCGTCAGCCGTCTGCAGATGATCGGCTTAACCGTCAGCCAATCGCTGCGCGCCGCGCGCCGAGGGCATGGAGCGTTCTTTATTTGACTAACACTTCATTTCCAACCTACTCTGTGTTTCCATTCCAGACGAGACATTCCATTTACGAAAATATAAATTTTATCCTTTGTTTTATTTTTACTGGCACAATTGTGTTTGAAATTGGAATAAGTTAGGAATCTAATTTGGCAACTGACGTTATTTGATTAGCGTAATTAAATGTACAAATCCTTTCGCTATGTTATACAGTTTCAATATTGAAACAGGATTCGAATGTATCTCGCCATCCTCTTTTACTGTTATCACAAATATCAGTCTATACAAACGGACAAATTGAGTTACTTCATTTAGATAGAAGCTGAAATACTCTTTTGGACGATACAGATAGCTGTGAAATAAATTGTGATATGTTATTTTTAATGTTTAAATATACATTTTTATTATAAATGACAACAAAGCGCCCACCCTCTCTAATGTTAAAGCGTAAATATAAAATTTAAATAATAGTAATAATATAGGGATTGTTATAAAAATAATTGACATTTTCGCAAAAGTAAAACTCGTGATCATATTGTTACTCGGCAGTATTATTATTGTATTATTAATTTCGTAAATATTAAATTTAGTTAAACTAGTTTAATAATGCTCATTTAATAACATGTTTGTGTTATTTAAAAACAATAAAAATTGTTTTACGTGACGAATTATAATTTAAGAAGCAACTGAATGTAAAACATTTTTTGTAAATAAACTATACGTAATAATGTAGAGTAAAAAGGTTTATATCAGATCGCATTGTAAATATTTCGTATTGTTGTAAATACAAAATAAACGAGTTTAGTTGATAAGGTTGGATACTATAGCACTAGTGTTCTACCATTCGAGTGGTGAAAAACTGTTTTTTTCTTTTTTTTTGTTCCTAGAACAACCTATTTAATATTCACTTGAGCGTGTTCTCTTCAGAAATGTATCGTTTACGTTCTGTTTGCGTAATGCTGCATTATATTTACACAATACTTGGAAGTTTAGTATTTTTATTTGTGATTTAAAATGGAATATCGGATTTAGACGTAACATGGTATTCTTATTGTATTCAGTAATTTTAGATTTTGTATTTCCAGGTATATTGAAATAACAACGTACCATTACCGTTATATCAAGCCTTAACAAAGTATAAGATACATGAAAATAAAATACATTAAACTCCGTAATACAAAGTCTCACATAAATTATGTGAATGTTCCCCGCGCGGTGCTCGCTGATTGTTATACGCAGCATGTTTCGTAAAGACTGTGTTTGACGCAAACAAAAGCGTGCAAACTTCGCCCCTCCCCCCTCCCCGGGTAATATGTAATTCACCTGTGGGTGTTGCAGTGTCAAATAAGTTTGTGTTGAGAATCTCAAACAGGTAACTTGCGCAACAAGCCTATCACGAAACTTCCCCCGAACAAGCTCCAACAAGCTACACGACGCCCGCTTTGTACAAAACGTTTGCTAAATACAAATGGCATCACATCTCCGGTGAGAGCACGCTTAAAACTGTAATTATTAGGAAATAACGACAAATAATTATTAAGAATCTATTGACTGTTTTCACTAAAACTTTTATGTATAAACTGAATTTGCATCGCAAGTAATAGAATTTAATTTCCATGTTAATCTAGATCCGTATAGACTCAATTTACGTTGCGTAAAACGAGACTTATTAGGTTTACGACGAAGTGAATTTTGGGGTTATTTAAGGCGGGGCGGGCCTCTAATTGATCTCCCGGCGTACCTCGTTACTTACGCGGCGTAGATTAAGTCCACGAACTAGACTCATGCCTCGAACTGTTGACTTTTTCCATCTTCTTGTATACTTGTAAAGTAGTTTAATACTGAAATATTGCGATAGTACGGTAGCAGAAATATACCTAGCTATGTTCCTTTAAATAAAGCGTAGTATCATGTTATTAATGTAATTTGATGACTTATTTGTACGGTTGCAAGAGTGGGACGTTTTTCATAGTGGATGCTCGTTGTGAATGTCCAGCTGATTACTGAAGGGGTTGATTTTGTTTCTTTTGTATCTTGTACATAAATTGTAATAAGAAAAAAGGGAGTATTAATAAATATTATTAAAAAATATGATTTTCATTTTCATAAACCCTTAAGCCGCTCGTGTTGTGGACACTGATAAGATCGTGAAACCCTTAACCTCTTGTACGTTAAAATTGAGCCTTCTAGCCAACTGTGGAGATTAATATAAATGATCTGCCGGATACATTTAATATCACGTAGAAACCAATCGCTCTCGCATTCAAACGAAAACGTCTAAACATGTAAACGCAAAATGAAATCAAATACACCACAACGTAAAGCTCTCACGTGAACATCTTATTTGCTTTCTCATGATAAAATCGCATTAAAACCGACTCAGGAAAACAGATTTAGTACAAGAATAAGCAAAAATATGTCTTTTGAAGTGGTGTGCCAATCTCTGAAATTATTTTTTTCCTTGTATAATCCCGCTAAGTACAATATTTTCTTAAGGAGGAATAAAATGTTGGGTGTATCACGTGCCGGTACGTTTTTAAGCCGTCGATGCGATGTGATGACACACGCGCGTGTATTTAGGTCGGTGGATTACGGCGCAGTGTACACCGCGCTTTATTTTACTTGGTTCACATTTTTATGAAGATTCGTAATCTGGGCGACGGGTTGGTGTATCGGGATGCAGATCGGTGATGTATGGCGTTCCGCTTTGTGCTGCTTTAACGCATTCCTGTCTCCTCTTTTAATTGAGTTACGTTTTCAATTATTTTGTTTGGTTACTACGAGGTCATAATTTAGGGTCAATGATGGGTTTTCGCACCTTCCAAAATGCTATTATAGTAATGCAAGTATTGTAAATATCATTAAGACATTAATTTCTTTGCACTTTTGCGAAGTTAAGGACAAAATTTCCAGTTTTTTTCTAAATTGTGCGGTAATATTGCATTGTTATTACATATGTTCATCTGTAGGAGAATGAGATGCATCATAAGTCAAAACAATAGACAAAGTTTATGCTTTGTCAACAAAATACATACGTCTGCAGATCTGAATATCGAATTCAATTTCAATGCAGCAAAGTACAGTACAGACTAAAAGTGAATCACATTTTCCGTTAAAACAAAATCTAGTAGCAATTCTGAACAGTTCGCCTTCCACATAGATTTAGCCCCACGAGTGGCCAGCAACAAACAAACGTACAAATAATTCTGCACTACTGCTATCTGGAATTTTCGACCGAATAAACATGACTTGTTCGAACAAGATTGCACAAGACTGCACAAGACTCCGTGCGCGCACAAAGACGTCTGCACAGACCTCGATTGATGAAACGTTTGACGATAGCGCTTAAATACCTGGTATTCAGCTGCATAGTAATAATTTGTATGATCTAGTTTGTTGTAGAGACTTAGCGACTGCTTTGTATCGAATACATTTTGTGAAGAGATAGGTGGATGAGTTCATTTATGTATCCAGGTTTGAGTATTTAGCCTTTGTTTAAGTCCCACAAAGACATAAGTAATATGATGGTAATTAAAATGCGTAGAGACTGTTCTCTTTTCCAGATTGATTGAGACTTTTCCGTTTGTGTCTGAAGAAGTAACAAACATACAAACACACGAACAAACTCACAAACTTTCGCCTTATTTTAGTGTGTTTGTTATCAAGAAAATGGTCTGCCGTACTAATAATTTCAATAATCTGCAAACTTATTTTTTAATTTCAATTTCCTAAGAGTACAAAAAATCCATGTAAAGATCTCTTTTAAAGATCACAGTGCGGTGTCGATTCCTGTGTCCCAGAAAAGTAAACATAAAAGGCAGTTTCTTCAACAAATAAATAATCGTTATGTAAACGCTGTTAAATATTGATACAGACCCCGTGTACTAGGTTATCATGTGTGACGAGGAGTACTCAAATATTATGACAGATGGCGAAAATGAAATCGTTTTCGTTTCCACTTTCAAAATTAAGTCAAAAAGCAACATTATAACCTTTTCCTCTGCCTCCAGAATCAGAATCATTACCTTATATCCTTCGCTCTATACCATTGAAGATAATATATTCCTTCATATTTCACGTGAAAAATACCGGCGGTAACATTATCCTAACTTTGGTACCGAGTTGCAGGAGCTTAGCTGGCGGCTGCTGAACTTTGTTACAACATAACTTTTGTTGAAGCAATGCTGAAACATTCTGCCATTTGGAGCTGAATCGCGGCTCACGTTCGTAGCCTCCTTTTGTAATATCACAGCAAATATTACGTCATCATCAGCTGGAATACGTCCACTGTTAAACAAAAGCCTCCCTCTTGGAGTGGGGGGGAGGGTTTGATGGTGAAGATACAGAAGACACTGCTTCCCAACTTCTGAACTTCTAAATTTTTCCTTAGTCACCTATCACGATACCCACGGGCGGAAAGGGGGTGGTCAATTCTTAGCCAGATACCACTCGACAAGGCCGAATAACACTCAGCAAAAATAAATAAAGATATCACGTAGTCCTTGCTTATATTATTAATTATCTGTTGGTATCATCATCAGCCAGAATACATCCACTGTTAAACAAAGGACTCCCCCTTAGAACGCCTCTATGAACGACAACTTGCACCCAACGGTTGCCCGCTACCCAATCTGTTGGTATGCCTTGTCCATATACCTCTAGCATAATGCTTGTCACACAAATAATTATTTAATCGGCCGAGAAACTAAAACATTGAACAATAAGAAAACTATAGGCCTAATGGTTTTACATTTTGATTTATAGCCCGACTGTTAATATAGCACCTAACAATAGTAAGTTATTTTAAATCACAATTAATCCCTAATTGATAACCCATTTCAAATAGGCAAAGTAAAATTAAAGCTGAAGTTCTAAGAGGATCTATTTATCTTCGATAGTGTATTGTACAGTATTAAACTCTTACAAGATCAGTCCTCTCTCAAGAATAAAAATACCTCACCAATCCTTTGCTCGGCTGTACAATTATTTACCGAAGTCAAACAACGATCCGAGACGAACAAACAGCCAAACCCGAAATACACAACAATCCCTAAAGCGATTCCACCAAGGAGTTTGCTTATCACTGAAAATAATAAGCCGCGAGAATACGCCCTCGGGAAAGATTTACTTGATGACGTCACACGTGTTGGGAAAAAACGAGTGACGTCATCATAGGTGATAATACACTTCATTGGTTATTAGAAGTTAGTGCTTGTTTTTAGGTCGACACTGAGTGGTTTTATTGGGGTTAATCTGTGATAATGAAATAATAACTAGCGTTATTAATGTTAACCTTTTGGGATTATATTGAAGTGTATTATTTGGAGGATAATTTGGAGACGATTGTAATTTGATTTAGATTGATTGGGATTGCGGTTTCTTCGGGTTTGTATTTGATATCAGATTTAACATTAAGTGATGTTTCGCAAGTTCTACGTGGAATTATTGAATTTATTGTCTTCATGCTAAAGGTGTAGATTAATTATTTGATCTTATCTCTGTATCTATTACAGATGATCATTATCATGCGGAAGGAAGGCAGTTCTGGTAGTTAAATCCTCGAGCAATCATTTTGATATTAAATGTACATTTATATGTACTTGTAAATCGTGGTCTTCAGCAAAAGTAAATGAACCACAACTAACATAATATTAACACTGCGCCAATGTTTACCGTCTCAGACCTAATAAGTCTGGTACAATCGACCGCAACACACTGCACTAGCTCGTCTGAACAAACAGATTAACAGACATAAACATACACTTGATTCTATTAGTTTAGTTCGAGTGCTATTTTAACACTGACTGGCCGCAAAGCAAACACTATAGTTACACAATCACCTTGCACTTATTTATCAGTTAGTGAACAGGGAAAGGGTTGAACTATCACCCGGTGTTGGGCCAGTATATATTTTAATTGATTGTTTTATACATTGCTATATCTATGGCTAAATTTGAATAGATTCGAACATGCTCCCCTTATTGGTATAAACTCAAGTACTGTCGGGTCTTCAAGAGATCCAGAACGTTCCTTAGTACATTATGGTAGGTATCTCACTTAAGAAGAACTATGTACTTCTAATAGGTACCTATAAAACTATACTCATTATTTTATTGTAGATTTTTGTTAATAGACATTAGAAGACCTTGCTGAAGTATCATGGAACACGCTCCTACTTATTCTGAAATGTTAAATGAATGTTTGATAAGCGAGACATTTACTAAATATGCATTTGAATGCTTTGCCTCAGAAACGATCCTAAAATATTCCAATAAAGCCCACTAAAGTGAAGTTAGCGCCTGATCGATGGAACAACTTAAAATAAACGTCATCAATCAACTCTCTCGAGTTTCTATTTCCTCTCTAGATGTTACGTAACGAGGCTTATTGGAGATTTTTCCAATAAATGTATTTACTTTTTGCAAGGAACTGAAAAAAGACTTTTATTTAACTACGAATTATGGTTGGTTGAATTATTTCTGCTGTAGTGTTTTTAAAAAAACAATACGAGGGTCAAACTGAAAGTTCTTAGAACTGGCCACTTATAAACAATATAATAAAAAAATAATTCTAAAATTTGAAAATAGAACTCTTTGCCAATATTACTGAGTATATATTTCATTAATTTGTCATTTGTTTTACGATTTGGCGGCAAATTGAAAATTGTCTGTGTCACGTCAACATGAATTTAACACGAGAAAAATTTCGTGCAATGATTTTTTATGACTTTCGATGTCATTTAAGTCAACAAGAAAGTTATGATAGACTACGATTGGCCTTTCACGATGAAGCCCCATCTCGTGCGACAGTTTACAACTGGTTTAATGAGTTTAAACGTGGTCGCACTAATCTCACTGATGATTTACGTGAGGGACGGCCTTCTACGGCGACGACTGAAGATAACATCTGTGTTGTGCGGCGTATGATAGAGACTGACAAAAGAGTGACCTATCAGCAGATTCGGACAAGCTTAGGCATCGGTATGAGTCAAGTGCACAAAATCCTCCACGAACATTTAGCAGTCAGGAAGCTTTGCGCCCGGTGGATACCTCATAATTTGACTGAGGCTCAAAAACTCCATCGTGTGGATTGGTGCCGTAAAATGATTGAAAGATTTAACGGAGGTGACTCAAATGCTGTGTTCAACATACTAACAGGTGACGAAAGCTGGATATACTGTTATGATCCTGAAACCAAAAGACAATCTGCTCAGTGGGTGTTTCCTTTCGAGAGGTTGCCAACTAAAGTGAAGAGAGATCGAAGTGCGGGAAAAAAAATGGTGGCCTCGTTCTTTGGAAGGATAGGTCATTTCGCAACAATTGTGTTAGAGGATCAAAAAACAGTTTCTGCAGAATGGTACACTACCAATTGTTTGCCACTTGTCTTGGAAAAAGTTCGAGAGAAACGACCTCGCAGTAGGATCCTCCTTCACCACGACAACGCCTCGTCGCACACCGCTAAGCCAACGATCGACTATTTGGCGACATCAAACGTTGAATTACTGGGTCACCCGCCGTATAGCCCCGACCTCGCCCCTTGTGATTTTTATTTATTTCCAAAAATTAAAGAAAAACTTAAAGGAAAGCGGTTTATGAATGCTGAAGAAGCGGTGGCTGCGTATCGCGATGCCATTGAAGAGAACCCTAAAGACGAGTGGGCAAAGTGCTTTTCCCAGTGGTTCCATCGCATGCAGCGGTGTATTGACGTGAATGGACAATATTTTGAAAATATATAATAAAACTAATAACTGGCTAATGTAATCAGTTTTTGATTTTCTAAGAACTTTCAGTTTGACCCTCGTATAACGATGTTTAGGTTAAAAACCCAGTTTAAAAGCAAAAACAGTATTTGACTGGACTGGACTTTCTATTATATTTTGTTACATTTATAGTTTTTCTGACAGTAAAGTGATGAATTAACTTTATATTTTACTTCTTTACTCCTACATAAATACAAATAAGAATATCGTATTTTTTGACCCCTGATTATACAATACAATATTATTTATTATACCACACCCACACCATTAAACAGATTTTGCTTATAAATAATAACGCTGTATCAAAACCTCCTCGATATCTGATGTGTCTTCGAGTGCCTACTGCTCATGCTACCAACCCTGAGAGCACCGCTATAATGAAGAGAAACATCTATAATTCGATGAAGCTACGTACCTACCAGCCGTGCGGGTCGGGGGCGCAAACAAAAAGCACAAAAGCTACCCCCGGATGCCGCGGCTTTCTGTCCGCTCCCAACTCTCTAAATTGTGCCCGTTACACTAGCGGACTTCACAGAATGCTAAACGAAAAAGTTTTGCCTTTTTTCAACAGGCCAACACACAAATGTAATCATTTTGGAAAAGGGCGATTTAATTTTCTACTTAACGGGTTAAATTTTAATAAATCTGCGTGTGGTTGTGTCGTGGGGAATTTTTGATTTTTGCGGTGTTGTCAGAGCAAAAATCTTTTTTGTGGAGATTAAATGTGTCGCGGCCGAGCCGCTTATACTGACAGCACGGTGGAAAACATTGGCTGGTAGGAATTATATAAATACTTTAAATTACGGACAACATATTTGTATTGGCATGAGAGCTGTGCTGTAGTAGGTACATAACACACGTAGCAATCAGGCCCATATTATGTACCTGGCAGTATTAATTACACATGCCATACGGCACTAACTAATCAATCTAGTACCATTATTTATCCTAATAACATACCTGTTTGGGGATATGAGAAAGTACGGTAAATTGGTTTTCAGAAATATGCAATAGTGGTTTGAAATTGTGCCTACTATTTACGAAAATATACGTAGGTACCTATAATTCAAAATGATATAAATATTAAATACTGAAACTAAATCAACAACAACGCCTCATACTCGCAGTATTTCTAACATGATATTTATCCAACGATCAAAGGTCAAATAAGCAATAGAAAGCTGAACACGCACCCTCATATTCTTAAAAACAAATATATTATTATGAGTGAGTCAATAACGATTACTGGACAAATAAAAAGCGCGTGGGGGCCATTAGCTCTCAAAATCACAAAACAGTGGGCTCGTTCACATTATCCTTATACTTATAGTTCATGTTGTAATTTCGTGAATTACCCAAAATACCAGTTATTTTGTACCTACACTAATATTAGGGAGAGTTCACACGAGCTCGTGAGAACGCTGCGGAAATTATATTAGGTTTTTAATGTGTTATACAAAAAATACATGGGGTGCCTCCTGGTGTGATAGTACCTAAGTACCTACGTCCGGCGCTACCTGGGCGGTCCACTTGGCATCTTTGTTGTCTGGCCAATCTCTACACTACGGCATGAGGAAGTCCTGTTACCTTAGATAAAGCTCATGCCGATAAGAAGAAAAAGAAGAAGTACATGGGAGTTACGTTTTTTATTGTTACGTGCAATCATAGGTATATAATCGGTTTAATAGTCCATAAATAATCTTAATATATCAAGTCGGTACATAAGTTAAACTCATCGTATTATTCACACAAAAAAGTAAAATACTAGTAGTATCAAAGAATCGAATTTACGAACTGAAAAAAGCAGTTACACTAAATGCATTTCAACAGCTTGTTTTGAATATTTTTGTCATGGGCTCTCGACAAACTTGATGGATGGTGCAGTACTTCAGTGCGTCAGCTCGGCGGCTATCGATAGCTCCGTAGATATCGTTTCGATTAACCGACTTGTGCAATTCGTGTGATATAGCTCATGCTACACAAATTCCGATGCAAATTGTATCGGAATTGAGGATATCGATTATATTATTGTTACACTAGCTATAGTAGTGACCTGGTGTGTGTGCCGCAGAGTCCTGTCGTAGAGTCCATTTGAATATCATTATATCTTATAAACAGTTGAAGAATGGACAGCTTATATATATTGGGTTATTATTTTATTTAGCTGTTTCATTCAATGACCTAAACAAAAAAATAATTAGGTTTTCTTTGTACAAAAAATCTGTTCTGTGGGGGCACTGTCAAGTTTACAGTAAATTATCTGTATATATTTACATAGATATTTTAAATTGGGTTCAGATTGGTATTGTGCCCGCAAGGGACCGTAGTTAAATAAGGTAGCAATAGCTGTGCCCAGTAATTGCACGATATCAATATTTGGTGAACCAGCTCCTTTTGTAGGAGTGGGTAGTGGGTACTATTTGTTTTTATTGTAACTTGAAACTACATTTTCTAATGATACCTTGAACCTCACGCCATTGGGAGGGGTAAGCAGAGGTGAAGTACCCGCCAGTTACAAGTTCAATGTTATAGGGGACAAGCATTTGAATAATATTTTTTGATAAAAAATGATTACTGCCCAACGAGGCAGACCATTAGACCAACAGGTCAAGTGGTCGCTAAGTGCTACAGCTGAGCAGAGGCCCTGAGTTTGATTCCCAGGTCTGACAAAGTATTATTCGCTTCCTCCATCAGGTAATTCTCAGTAGCAGCACGGAGTCTGGTTTGTGCCCGGTTGATGGCAATAGGCCCTCCTTATATTACATTGGGACCGATTACATAATTGGCGAAATGTAGGTCTACTACTATACTTTACACCTGTGCCTCCCCTTTGGGGATTGCAGGTGTGATGTTATGTTATGTTAAAAAGATGTTTATACTACTGTGGAAATTAGAGTGCCAATAAATAGAGTAAATTGTATACATACTTTAACATGTCTTAGACAGCATACCTATATGTATAACATGGCTCAGTAGTCATGGGAATTGAGTGAGATGGCCCAATTCTGCCAACAGACAGAGTGTCGATCAATATTGGTAACCTTCAATTATTGTGCTGGGAGTTCATTGAGGTTGTTGCTCTATATAACATAGGTAGATAGATGGTACAATTAGCCACACCTCGCTAGATTGGAAGACGGTTCAAATAATATTGTAGAAAATACTCGACCTATTTCTAGTTGAGAACCAAATATCTCTTAGATAAAATACTTCGTCTTGGTAGTGCCATTTTACGTAGCTTTGAAGATCAAGTATTAACACAAATCCACCTGTCTTTAAACGATATGACAGAAAAGTCTTAATACCGTCGTGGTAACTCGGAGATTGGCCAACCAAATTTCTACATATGACATTGTTCTAATTTTGAAAACTTTACTGTCGTAATTAAAGTGTGTTCCTAAAAACGGCAATAAGTTCAGGTCCTAAACTAGGCGATATGCGGGCGCTCAACTACACACGTATGCCCTTTCCTTCAAGGAATGCAAGCCTGATGAAATACCTACATAATCGCGACAACACCACTATCAACACAATCGTGGCGCCGCTCTTAGCGCCCGTCTGAAGCACCTTACCTCAAGCCGGCACTCGCTCGGCGGCGAGTCACGCGATACGACCATCTCGTCCGACCATTGTTCTGTTGCCTGCCTAATTATCGCCGACAACTGACGGCTATCGCTCCTGACACCACCACTTACAATTACTGGGGGGTACGGGGGTACAGGGGTAGTGGGGGTACTGGGGGGGACTATTTCTGGATTTGGCCAAATAATTGCTAGGCCCTAAAGTGTAAGGAACATGAAAAGCGATAATTAAGCTTAGTCGACTGTGTTTGAATAATTCTGTATTGTTAGTTCACTGGTTGGATGTAATTTTGCTAATTAGTAACGGAATGATGACGAGATAATATGAGTGGGGATGTCTCGTTATTATTTAATCTGTTGCGCGGATCATTTGACATTTTCCAGGAAATGAGATCAAATACTTGAAGCTACAATTGACTGGCCAACGAGCATGTTTGGCAGTCATTGGTGATATTGTAATTGGCGTCAGGGAAAATAAGTAAGTACAAATATCAAAAATACATCCTCGAGCTACATATTTGGAGCCATGGTCATAGCCGCAAATGAATAAATGCGAAACTAATAATAACCCTTGGTATTTCTTGTACGGTTAAATCTACTTTTCGGTCTAGTCCAAACAATTTGTTGTTAGCAATTACACATTTATTTGAATGAAAACAATATCGAACCGTATAATAACGTACGAGACTCAACCGATGAATCGAAATTTAATGGGACGAGAAATACGCTACTGATAAAATAAACATTTGTAACTGAATTGAACACAAAAATAAATCTCGAATATAATACGTACCATAAAAACATGCTTATAAGCTGCTCAAAAGAAATCTACGAATAATCTTTTGACAACTCCATTGAACACCCCAGTATTGCTCGTAAACCATGAAAACATATTTTATAAACAAAAATTGATTCGTCATAAACACCACACGATGCCTTTAAAAACCAATAAAACCACCGTCTACACCCCAGAACACATAATCACAACCACGGCAATAACATTAAATCATATAAGCGCCCTTAAAGGTATAAAACATAAAGATTATTATGGCGTATCAAATGTAATGCACCAATCATAATTTCTTTATCGGCCCATCTGAATATCAAGCGATGGTGTTAAATATTTATGTAGTGTTCCTTTACGGGGCTTGCGCGGTGATGCTAAAAGTGATTTATAACTAGCAGGGCTGACTAGGTAACTTCCAGGAAAAGGAGGGTTTATTTACTTTTTGTAGCAGCCCTACTGTTAGACGAATGGCCTCAGGGCTCTGGGAATGAACTCTATCTTCTAGTTTTGGTTAAACTAAGTCATTGGAATGGCAGGAGTCCAGGTAGGCGCTTTAAGTCAAAGCTTTTTTATGCAAGCATTCAAGAAATTAATTAGTACATTTATATAATTAGCGACTACTAATTATTACACTGTGTTACTTTATAAAAAAAACTGTCATTGAGATCGCGCTTTGACGACACTATCTGCTAAATAATTTGTTTTCTTTACCGATAACGAATTATATTCGATTACCCGAAGTACAATTGATGAAAAAAAAAATGTATTAATTTAGTTGTTTGAGGATGTCTTGTTCCTACGACACGAATGCCTTAATAAATTCTTAGGATCGAAGTCCTAAGATCCCCAAACAAATACGCTTAGGTACGCAATCGTTGCTGGTTCTATTATTGTGTTTCCTAGTAATACAATACATTTGAGAAAACTTGTCTACAGTTACATCAAACTACCAGGATTTATTCTGAGAACTGGCAAAGTATGTATTTCGGGTAAACCAGCTGAGATTGTAGGGTTAAAAGAATAATATATCTGCAAAAATGTGCCTACTCCACACATCACATGTTTACATCTTCTGTAATTAAGATGATCTGCAATCAAATTACTATAAAACTGGAATCAAGAGACAATGTGAAAAACAAAAAACAATGTTGGGATGAAAATTTACATACAAGAATACTTCTTGCTCTGTTCTTATGGTTAGCATTATCTTTTGGTCGGTCCATCCATTTCTTCTATCCCTTATTTCAACACTTGCTCTTTTTAGGGTATCCTACCACCGCAAGGAGTAAGGCTTCCGTGGTCTGACTTATATTCCATAAAGAAACCTTAACATGGACGCATATTCTAACCTTCCATCACCATACTTTCCCACATAACTTACACTCACTTATACACCTACATATAATACAGCACTGTCCACGTACAACAATAACATGTCCCAACATGTTCACTATTACTCACACTTACGGAACACATGACCACACATGACGGAGCTTTGACGAGCGACTTCGACGCCATTTTGTGAATAAGGAAGGTATTAAGAAGAACCGTTGACTTAATAAAGAACCGCTTGTCGGCGTACATATGATTATAAGATTTTAGGTAGATACTTATTTAGGTTACATTGACAGCACACAATTTAGCAGTATACGATACATGTACCTAGTAGAACCTTAGCGCTTCTACGTAACAAAAAAACCAAAATGGATAGTGGTAAGTCTAACAGATTTCCAAATCCAGACATTTCCTAGTTCAAAGTGTGAATAACTGCAGTGAGAGTTGTTTATATGAATTAGACTAACAAACAGCGATGAAATAAATTTAATTTAATGTAACCGCTACGTCAAACAGTCAGCCCGTAAAGTTACCTCCATACGAGTGTCAATAAAAACGGGTCCCGTCGTGCACTCCGAGCGTGTAGAACGTCGGTAAGTACACGTCGCCAGGTGCAGGGTCCACACGGCGTAAGATTTACCGCGAGACACAAATTGTTCAATGAAAAGCCCCTCTGATATATGACCAATATCGACTCGAATTTGCCGATGGTAAAATTTATCTGGTACCTACCGTTCTATTTTAAACTATTTTTGCTTCTATCGTTGCAATACGGTCTGTGACGTCGTCACCTAGATTGTTTATGTAATAATTTTGTAAAATTTATAATATTGACCTTGAAATTATTACATGTAGGCACCTACACTGATTTTAAAACTATTAAATATATTTTTAAAACTGACAAATTTCGTTCTAATATTATAAACCACGTAAGCAAAGGTTAGGCAATTATAAATTGTTTCATAACTTGCGAGCGCTAGGCTCGATTTGCCTAAATGCAAACTAACCATACTAAAATTACAAAAGCGCATGTAAGTCTTCGTGAGTCGTACCACGTTTATTGGCCAGAAGACAAACAAAACCGCTTGACTAACACATCTTGATGGCCGGCTCACTGTGATGGCACATGACGTCCGCTGAACGCCTCTCACTTGTTTATTTGCAGCCTCTCGGTTTATAGCCTATCTGTGACTACGGTGACTAAAAGAACTAAGGACTAGGATCAAGTTTCAAAAAAAGTGTGTATAAACTATATCATCTACTTTGACGACATGATTGGCGCAGGGGTAGGCGATTAGACTGCTGCGTTAAGGATTGCGGGTTCGATCCCCGCACAGGACAAAAATTTGTGCGACCCGCAGATGTTTGTCCCGAGTCTGAGTGTTGGTTTACATAATATTTCATGTTTGCGAAACGAACCTACAAGACAGAAGAAATTTTCTAGTGTGGCCGACGTTTTTTAAACAACTCAAAATTCGAACACGTATTATATAATGTTGCATCGGTTAAATTAAACAAAGTAAAAAAAGCTCAGCTCCTAAAAATTTACGGGAATATTAGAAAAAAAATGGCGTGACGAACTAGCCTCCTACCTCAAACACCAGAGACGGGTGGCAGCGGACAGAACAAGTAGAGGGAGAGAAGGAAAGCGATACGGGCTTATAATAATAATAATTTACTCAATAAACATAAGGACTACGGTAATGTTATGTACAACTCGTTTTATTAAATAAATATTTTTATTAATAAATGTCAGTATAAAGTTTCAGAACTAAGAAACTATTTTGACTGAGTACGATTGGTTACTATCTAAAAAAAGGATGCCAGTATACATTTACGTTAACACTTCCCGGGCATAAAATGTCATATGAAAATCGTAGCACTTCCCCACCAGCACTCTATTCCCGCTAACACAACATTTTCCTTCCATCCGAGTGCACAAGTCCGCAGTTCCAGTGGTGTACCGACCAATTTTTGTCTCGATCCGACAATACGAAGTTATCCTTCGATTTCACTCACTCAGCTCTTTGTTTGCTCGATAAATGCGCGACTGGTACTAGAAAGTTTGTTGCTTGTTATACACACGATTGTTGGCACTTTTAGTACACTGCTATCGTGGAGATTCGATAATTACCTGAATTTAACTTTTGATTGACTAAGCTTTGAAGTTTGGTACCAGTTTTGTGTTTTCAAAGTTCTGAGAAATACTTGAATATGAGTCTTTTGAATGTTATCAATAAATAACTAAATAATATCAGCTCTCAACCCAACAAGTTATATAATCTATCTTTTCTATACCAACACATATGAAAAGATTGTCTGTAAAGTCTTCCCAAACAACATTCACGAATTTAGTCAGTAATTCATTAACAGGCTTATGATTGCTAATGAACGGAACCATGAGAAACAGTTACACTTAAAATACATATAAATTCAAAATAGGAGTACATTTACGACAAAATTAACAAGCTAAATATAGAGCCCATCTTTGATCCTATTTTAGGATAAAGTAACCCTAAACAACCTTCAATTATCTTCAGTGAAGTTAAAAGTCACTTCAATACAACTGCGATCTCATTACCCAAATGCAAACTTAACAATAGAGCTATCGAACTGATAACAGGTTTTTATCTCACATCAAATAGCAATCAGAAGCTGAAAGCGTCGGTCTATCCTTTGATCTAGGTTGCTTTGTGCCACCGTCAGGCATTTTGCCGTGAGATCTAATGGACGGGGATTTTAAAACGCTTTTTTAAGCCGGATTGTGTATTAGTCATCTGAAAGCCAATGGAGGTTTTATTATCGATGATTATTATCATACAAATACTATTACATAATAAACTTTGATTACTATGTAGTTTGGTATTAAATATTTTTTATAAATTTTTCATTGTTCTTGTTCGTCTTACTTACAGTTAGTCAGAATTATATTTAAATGATTATATTACGTGTTTAACGTCTGCGTGGATATCGTCTAAACGTTATCTTAGTAAACTATGTCAGTTTTTTTTGGTATTGTAATATGTTTTTTTTTATAAATACCTTTTTTATTATTAGTTTAGTATTTAAATTACTTAATTGAAATGTCACAGAGATACGAAGAGGCAAGGTATTTGTTATTATGTTTAATGTACTTCATAAGTATGTTTATTTGGTATAAAATAATTATGGAAGTCTTACAGTTACAGTACAAAGCAACGAGGAATGCAAACATGTGTATTCGGGCGTGAATTGCTTTTCTGAGAAGGACCGTGTATCTTGAGTTCACAAAGGCAATGTAACCTGCCATACTATGCTCTATTTATATAATTTGTTTATTCAAACAAAATGCCAAGTAATGTTACGTAATTTTATGAACTCGAACAGTTATCGATACACTTTAATGTACCTACCGAAGAATAAGTCATGTTTGTGAGTATACAATATTTTTCTCCCTTTTAGCACACGATACAGAGAAAAATATATCGCAAGGGCAAAGTCAGTTATTTATTTATGTGAGTCAATTATAAGCACTTAACGATATATACTCTAGCCATCCTATCTTCTAACATATTACTAATAAATATCTACTTTATTAAGCCCGCAGCTTATAAAATATTAATATTAAACTATGACTTCAGCGCGACTTCCAATGAAATTAACAGGCAGCTGGCGCAAATTTTCATTTCATAAAAATGAAAAACCTAAGCAATTCCGCACAGAACGCGAATAATGTATAAACAATAGAGAAGGGAAATAAGGCGGTATTATGTTAATATAAACAGGCACCTCGTCACGGGGTGAATGACGGGACGAATATTTTGATTAAAACTTATGAAAAAACTCTTTGGGCGCGACGAGGAGGCGTGCATGAAAATATTATCAAACTTATTGAATGGGTTGCTCGGTGAGGGTAAACTGGCCGGACGATTATTGTAATTGGATGGCCTTGTTTATATAGAGTCAGACTAGTGATGTGCGCTAGTTTTAACCGACTTCAAATAAGAAAGTTATTTCTTTGTCTGTTTGGTTTTTTGTGGACGTTCAGTGATATTATCTTCGTCAGTTTAGAATAGATGTCGACAGTTTTCGTTTTCATCACCTAGAAGATAGCCACTGTTGAACAAAGGCCTCTCTCTTAAAACGCCACAATGAACATCTTGCCATTTGCGTATTTACGCTTGGTTTGCGCCAATTAGGCATCATTGATATTTGCTCACCAAAAAAAACGCATGACTATTTTCAACATTTTATCGTTAAATGATCATTTAGAATCTGTGAAATATTCCAATAGATAAGAAAAAGAAGTATATTTTTATCAGCGTCTGGATTTGTAGGTATCCTTTTAACAAAATGAGGGTCGTATCTTTTTGTTGGCGACCAAAAAGTCCCCAACTAGTATGGTATGGTATGGTATTGCTGGGCATTTTCCGCACTTAGCCTCTTTAGTGGGCCATTGTGCGTGAAGGGTTTTCCTTTTATTCCAGCCATCCCAGATCATCCCAGAAGGCGAGCAGCCTTTTCAGGTTGCTACAAGCCTCCGGTAGTGATGCTGGGCATTGGAGGATTCGGGCCCGTTGATCGGCCACACTGCCGCACTCCAGGAGCACGTGATGTGGCGTTTCTTCTGCCTCCATGCAGCCTCTGCATAGAGGGCTGTCCGTCACACCTATTGTGAACAGGTGTTTGTTTAGGGGGCAGTGTCCTGTAATTGTACCCAGTACTTTACGGACTCTGTCCCTGTTTAATCTGGTGAGATTGCGGGCAAACTTTTTCGAAGCCACCGGAATCGCATTCTTTGTCTGCCTGCAACCTGCACAGTTTCTCCATTCTTCTTGGTGGTTTTGCTCTGTTTTGCAACGCAGCCATGTTTTCACTTGTGCCAGGGGGATTGGCAGCATTGGTTCCGGTCCATATACTGTTGTCCCTGACCCTCTTTTGGCCAGCTCATCGGCTGCGTCATTACCTAGTGAGTTGCTGTGTCCTTTGATCCATTGCAGGGTAACGTTGTTTGTTTCTGCAATAGACTGGAGTGTGTTATGACACTCCAGTATTAGGACAGAGGTTATGGTGTTGTTTTGTAGAGCTTGGAGGACGGATGCGCTGTCCGACACAATCTTAATCTTGTGTCCCTTGACGCCTCTGGCTGCAACCGCCTGTGCTGCTCTGGTTATGCCTATGCATTCGGCTTGAAATATGGTGTTAAGTTTACCTAGGGTGGTTGAGATTTTTATATTTAAGTCGTTCGAGAAGACCCCCGCTCCAGTTCCCTGTATGGTTTTGGAGCCGTCTGTGTATATCCTAACTTCATTGATGCCAGAGTTGTCTTGCATTTCTGCTTTGAGTTGGATCTTGTATCTTCTATCAAATATGTGATGACACATTATACTGTCTATGGGCGCCTCCAGGAGTGGTAGCTCCTTGAGGATATCCCTCAGGACAGTCGAGTGTGTGGTTGATATGTTTTGTTTCCATAGTCCGTTCGCTTTTAGTCTGAGTGCAGTTGCCCGTGCCTCTTCCTGAATGATTAGGTGTAGAGGTCTCAGGTTCAGTAGGTACTCAAGGGCAGCTGACGGGGTGGTTTTCATACAACCCGTTGCCGCTACACTTGCTAGTCGTTGTAAGCTTTGGAGTTTTGTTTTTATTGTGGACAGTTGGGTTCTGGGCCACCATACTACTGATCCATAGGTCATCGAAGGTCTGATAACTGATGTGTATAGCCAAAGTGTTATCTTTGGGCTGAGACCCCATTTTTTACCAATTAGTCTCCTACACTGATAGAAAGCTATGCAGGCCTTCTTAGTTTTTTCTATGATGTGACTCGCCCAATTCAGCTTACTATCAAGTATAACACCCAGGTATTTTACTTGTGTTGATAGGGTGAGTTTGGTGTTGAATAGCTTTGGTAACTGGAGTTCTGGTAGCTTCCTTTTGTTGGTGAAAAGGATGAGCTCTGTTTTTTTCGGATTTACTGACAGTTTGTGTTCGTCACACCATTCTTCTACAATCTGAAGAGCTGAGCGCATTAATTCACATAGAGTGTTCTCAGCGCTCCCGCTTATCAGTATTGTTAGGTCATCGGCATACCCTATTGTGGTGTAGCCTTGTTCGTTAAGTCTTCTCAGAAGGCTGTCCGCTACCATATTCCATAATAACGGTGATAGGACGCCCCCTTGTGGGCATCCTTTAACCACTTTAGCCCTTGTTGTGGTGTTCACCGTTATTTGGACTGCCCTCTTACTGACTAGTTCGGTGATCCAGTTGGTTATGGTTGGTTCTACTTTGTACGTTTGTAGGGCATGTTTGATGCTGTTGTGCATAGTTTTGTCAAAAGCTCCCTCTATGTCTATAAACGCTGCCAGAGCTGATGATTTGTTGTCTATAGCGGATTCTATTTTGTGCACTACCATGTGAAGGGCTGATTCTGTCGATCTGCCCTTCCTGTAGGCATGTTGTTGGGGGTGTAGTGGTGCGGTGCTTAGGGCGCCATCCCGTAGGTGGCGGTCCACTAGTCTTTCCAACGTTTTCAGTAGAAAAGACGTTAGGCTGATGGGTCTGAAGGATTTTGCGTGTGAATAGTCATCTTTACCTGGTTTTGGTAGGAACACTACTCTCGCCTCTCTCCATGGTTTCGGTATATATTTAAAGGCTATGCATGCCCTGTATATTGGAACTAAAAGTTTTGTTGTCTGTTCTATTTGCCATTGTAGTAATCCTGGGAAAATACCATCCAGTCCAGCTGATTTGAAGGGCTTGAAACTTTTCAGAGCCCATTCTACCTTATCAGCTGTTACTACTTTGGCTGCTGTCTCCCATTCTTTGTGGGTTGGTGTATCGTGGTGTTGTTCGTCCGGCCATTCAAAGTCTGATGTAATCAGGCATCCGGGAAAGTGTGTTTCGAGCAGTACTGTGCTGGTTTCGTCTTCTGTGTTTGTGTAGGATCCGTCTGCCTTTCTGAGGGATCCTATTGGGTCGGGATTGCCTTTGGCAAGAATCTTCTTTATTCTTGCGGCTTGGTTTGTTGAGTCAATGCTACTACAGAAATTGTGCCAGTTTTCGCTGCTGCGGTATCTGATCCTTTTCTTGTAGTGTTTTTGTGCTGCTTTGTATTTGTTCCAGTCCTCAGGGGCCCTGGTGTTTTTCGCTCGATTGAAGAGTGCCCCAACTAGTAATAAGTGACGCTAATACTTACAGACAGCAAAGTTTAATAACCTTCAGTTGTTTTGACGCTAATCTTCCATTTATCTAGATAGAAATTTCATTTAAAACAAACCAATATCGAAATAACACTTTATTTTAAATATAATCTAAGATAAAAAATGAAAAACAATCACTTAACAGTCTTAAAGCATGCAAACCCGTGACTGAGACAAAAACATCTCGAGACAAGTCAATGGAACTTGTTAAAAATGTATCAATTTAACTTTTCCACGATAACATCGTCTTGTGAACGCCATCGCCATTTGACAGACCGTCCGAATTTCATATCGGAAAGTTCAATGATTAATCTCTCTCGAAACAATTCATAATATTCAGAGGTTTTTGGCAATCTTTGGGATGTTATAATCTGTTTGGTAAGCAGGATGCGAGGGATAGGCTTAGGGCCCTTTTTTATCCGCCCGAAGTCATGGCCTATTTAAAATAGGTATTTTGTACATATTACATGTAAATAGGTTCAGTAATTCCATATATTCTGGGAATAATGTCGAAATGTTACATAATTAAACATAATAGAAGAATGAACCGAAATTGTTTGTTAAAATTGCGAGAATTACCCATCAGAACTTTACGGACCGAATTCATAATGTGGAACTTTTATACGATATAACAAATTGTGAATATGTACATCAGTAGATAATAGGTATGTATTTTTGGCCACACTTGAATTTTAATCAAAGTCAATGTCATCATACATTCTTGTACGAGTCATCCAGTGGCTAAGCGATTGGACTGCTGCGCTAAGGTTTGTGAATTCGATTCCTGGACGGGACAAAAATGTGTGTGATCTGCAGATGTTTGTCCCGAGTCTTGATGTTTGTGTATGTCATATTTCATGTTTGTTTCACGCACCCATGATAGAGGAAAAAATCCTAGTGTAGGGCGAATTAAAAAAAAACGACATATACATATTTGCAGTTGAAATAAGCTATAATAGTATACACCGTCTCAAAAGCTCGTCTGAATCTCGCCAGCGATCGAGCACGTCTTATTTTTACTGTCAATGCGTTCCGCAGACAGGCTCGGACGATAAAGGACTCGCCGATAAACTTCGTGGAATGCTCCTCTTCAGCGCCAGATTTCTGATGACCTTGAAGCTTGTTTGTATTGAGATAACGTTTTTTTATTGTTTTTGTTCTTTGAGTTAATGGGTAATGAAGTTAGTGAAATTATTCAGTGATTGATACCTATGTACATTCTTGTGATTTCAGTTTCTGTCAATTTTATAAATTTATAATAATTATTGTCAATTTTATAAATTTATTATAATTATTTTATAAATTTATTATAATTAATGTCAATTTATAAAATTGTAGTGTTTCCGCTACATTTTTAGGGACAAAAAGTAGCCTTTATGTTAGTCCAGGGTGGCAGCTACCTCCAGACCAAATTATACCAAAATCGGTCTAGTCGTTTGAGCGTGAAGAGGTAACAAAAACACTCACAAACTTTTATCTTTTATTAGTGTGATAAATGTTACACTTATTGTAAAGATTACGTTTTACTCAAGGACAGTTTGGGGCTTGTCATGTGTCATGTTCATAGGCTGGCTGCACCAAGATCGAGAGCCAGCTTAACTTGATTATTTAGTGCTATCTGTACAGCGTGACATATCTTATACTATTATCATATCCATAATCTCTAAGCTGATTACTTCGCCAAAAATAACACAGCTGCATACCTAATCCGCTGGCTTCCAGTCGATCATGCATTAACATACAATACGTCTACAAGCACACAGTTAAGCTGTTCATCAATACATTCAAATACTAACAGACTCGACATGTGACAGAACAATCGGCGGCCTCCTACGTACGTGGTCGTGCAGTCATGATCAATAGCCCCATTACACAAGCCATTAACGTCTTTATACGATGCTAATACCGCACATTATCGAATATCACACACGACACAGCTTGAGCGTGTTGACAATGAAAGCAAATTGTGCTCAAATCGTAAATATTTTACGGTCCACGATACACTAAGTCTTGTATACGGAATTACAGAACATCAACAGAGCCTCGCCTGATGACGTAACGGACCGTTGTCGTAAAAACGATGGAGTTTTATTGGCAGTAGATGGCGGTGGCGTGTTCTGGCACGCCAGCCTACTTGGCATTTTCTGGCACTGTCACTTTATATGAGAAAACGTTTTCGTGAATTTTATCGACACTGTTTTTGAACACATGAATGTAAAAGTGAGCTTCTTCAAGATTGGGAGTCGAACGGCATGCTTTAAATTATGTACGAGGTCATATAACTGCATGCTGCAGTGATATAAGGATAAATAATTCCAACTACCAAATAGGTTGTTCGTATCACGTTATTCGACCTTATTATAAAACATGTATATTAATATTTACGTTACCTCATTTAATGATTCACAATATTTGATTACGAACGTTATATAATAGTTTACATTTCCAAGCAAAATTGTGGATGTGAATAGAATAGAATAGAATAGGACTTTATTTGTGGTAATTGTTTTGTTTCTTTTCCGCTATGAGCTAACTATTGCTAAATACGAGAAGCTGAATATTGGTAAGTACAAATTATGACGCAATGAAGATCTGTTTGCTAATTATATCTCTGAATGAACATTTTATACACAATTTTCATCTGACCGAAGATTATTGGAAACCCATAATCAGTGTCGAACTTAAAACTCATTTGATGAATAAGATTAGCAGATAAGCTGATTGTCGCAGTGGCTAGAAGATTGGACTGCTGCGCTTAAGGTTTCGGGTTCGATTACCACACAACCAAAAATTGTGCAACACGCAGAATTTTGTCCCGAGTCTGCGTATTAGTGAATGTGATAATACATATTTGTTAAATAATTCCTAGTGTGGGGCAAGGACCAAGGTTAAACAAAGGTTTTATAGTTCACAATAACCTAAACCACAGCGACACAAAGCGTGCAGTTTTCTCACATTGTACATTGTATCGAACCTCGGCGTTCGGGTGTTGCCTGCAGACACGAAACAGATTCAATTGTAGATGGAGATTGGAACACTTCCTGATTAATGATAGGAGCGTCCCTTATCAGGTTGAGGCTTAATACTGTCATGGGTGAATTGTGGATGTACCGTGCTATTAGTTCTATAGGTTCTTCTACTGACCCTTTTTGGGTCTACGGGGGCCTTAGCAACAGACTTTAGGGATCCTTTTAAGAAAACGTAAGAGTAGTAGGTCTGATAGACTTATCAACTCGAACGTAAGACAGTAAAATAATAGACAATATCATAATATCCTGTTTTAGATGAAGGCGCCGAGTCTATTATATACCGTTGTCAGTCTTTTATTATTGTCAGGTTAGTAAAACTGTTTATAAGAAACTAGAGAACTAAATTGTTCGATCAATTCTAGACAAAATAAATACAAGTAATTTAGATTACAAACTTTTTAGTTAATACCCGAGATGGAGTCGTAACAAACCTTTTTTAACAAAGTAATATTTCAATTTAATAGAATATTCTGGCTATCTACAACAGTCGTCATTAGATCTTCACCAAACTTAAGAGAGAGCATTTTGGATGAATAGTCTTTAAAACCAAAAATATATATATATACTAGCTGTTGCCCGCGACTTCGTCCGCGTGAATTTCGTGGTATGAAAAATAGATGTTGGCCGATTCTCAGACCTACTCAATACGCTCACAAAATTTCATGAGAATCGGTCTAGCCGTTTCGGAGGAGTATGGGAACGAAAACTGTGACACGAAAATTTTATATATATAGATATATAAAAGATCGGTCTAAGATTTTTTTAACGGTATGTAAAACCATGTCAAAGGCCTACAGGCAGATACAACTCTGACACCAGGTTGTCCAGCAACCATGCGATAAGATGAAGAAGAACAAGACATCACAATCACATAGCACCAAAGTAATAGATACCACACAAACTCAACACTAATAGTTCCGTGTATAATCATTTAATTAACGAAACAGCCTAAATGAGCTTATTATCGAGCGCCGTATTAACAGTATGGCGCAGATTAATGCGTTAATTATTAACGTCGCTAGCCTTCCGAACATATTAAGTGGGTGGCGGGAGTGGTGCAAGTGACGGACGTGTGGCTACAGACAGGTTGGTTTGACTGAAGGCTAATCAATTGATTCACACTTAAGTAACTCCGGTGTGAAGCACTACGATGAACGTTTGGTTGCAGTAATGGGTGTGTTCGATTGCACAATCTGAGCCAGGAGCTGCAGAGGATTATTACATGTATCTTACGTTCGTTTCGTTGTTGTTGTGAGAGATTTTAACTAGGGTCGCAGCTAGTAAAACTGGCGTTTTTTCAGCGATGGCTGTGAAGATGTACAACAAGCTATCCACACCAGTAAATGAATTAGAAAACATGTCCACATTTAGAAATATACAATAAGTTTTTTTTTTATTAATAAACCGTTTTTAATAAAATTTTGTAAGAAGGTAGGTGACGACCGGCATTAATTAACACATAGACTACTTTTTATACCGGAAAAATGTAGCGGTACCGCGGGGGGCAGCTTGTTTACTTTATATGCCTGTTTTTCTCGTACTCGAACGGAGCCCTTTACTCAAGAGCTAGTCACGCGGCAGTTGCGAGGCGAACTGTAGATCTCATTGAGAATCGCTAGATCACGTCGCATGCGCCGCAAACCGCTAGCGAAGCAACGCGTGGGACATCGGCGACGTTACGATCACTGCACTGAGTTACGAGTGTTATGGTGCTTAGTGCTATGATATGTTTATGTAGCCATCATACTAGACACGTACTTGGCTTTACTCGTGTGGTCAATGGAGTGGTTAATTGTTCTATTAATGTAAATGCCCAATAGCCAGATCTTAAATGACGTGTTACCGGCCAAACCTCAAACGTTTTTTATTTATTTTTAATAATTCTAATAATAATTCTAATTCTAGTATAACCTCCCATAGGTAAATACAATATACAATGTATTTTTAACGATAAAAAAAATTAAGTAGCTCAACCAATACCGCGTCATTGGTTCCGTATGAATCAAATAAGAGCTAGTGAGCTAGTCCTGAACTCAAATATTTAACGGAACTACAAAATGCATTACCTATATTCAAATAATTCATTGGTTAGTTCTGCGGCAGTAACTATGTTTCTATCGGTACACATTCAACTTTTATTTTTCAAAAATATTTAAGTATTCCAATTTCAATACTGCCAACGTCTGTTGGATTGCTCTCCTGTGAATATCTAATTATACATTTCACCTGCACAATCATAAAATCGTTTAAGTATTGCTAAACAACAAGTACTTAAACTTTAAAATAAACATGTCTAACTAGTATCGAACACAAAAGGCTGCAGACATCTTAAACTCCACTTACGTAAGGACACCAGCTACAGCCATACAACAGAACGGCGCTCATGTCCAACCGAACATAAATCAAGAGCGCAATACATCACGCATTCAAAAGGAACGCGCCCGCTAATGGTCCGCTGTTACGGAGCAGTGGACGCCGAAGCTTTACGCTCCATGTTATACGTATAACCTACGTATGTATGTAGGTAAGTAATGATAATGTGCTTAGAGTACTTAGTAACCGTTCAGACAGTGATTCGACACGTTCGTCGCATCATAATGTTTTACGGGCGCTGAATATCGCCGTTTTCTTTTCGGTCGTAAAAACTAAAGTACAATATTATACTATAGCTTTATTGTACAAATAAGTGTAAGTTATAAATTATTTATTGTGGGTATATTAAAGTATTATGAATTTTAGTCTAGAGTTTCCAGGTAATATTTCAAAATAAACAAAAAATAACGAGACTCTAGCAAACAATTGGTTTCATATCTATTTAGCAAACTGTTCCTACTCGATAAAGAAATATAATTTTATATTTAAGGATACTGTAGGTACATAATTACTATAAAAGATAAACTAACAAACTAATAAAACGTATACATGCTCAAAAAAACCTGGATCCACAGCAAAACTGCAGGAAACAAAGGAAATGATCAAAACTTACAACAGTTTCTGGGTAAAGCGCGTATTACCCGGCTAAAGCGCGCACAGCCCGCGGCCGCGGCTGTTCCAGGTGGAGAATGGCCTATTAAAACCTGCACACCTTTAATATCGCCCCCGAGACGCGCTGATACTCGGCGTATAAAATTTTAGTGCAACATTTACTTCGAGCTGAAAATAAAACATACATACATTTAAGTTGATCGCGGGAATATGGCGGATATGCATTTTTTGGATGTAGCCATTACTTAAAACTAACTGCTACTTCAGATACTATGAGTTGCTATTAATGCTGCCTGTATCACGAGAGATAAGTCTTTTGCCCTTATTTTTTTTTGTCTGTGGCTCAGCCATCCAGTCTAGGACCTTTACTTGCGTGAATTTGGACCATTCGTGATCCATACACTTAACCGAGAAGATCTACCTTTTAAACGACAGCAACTATATAAATGATCAATTAGAACCCCGGCACGCACCGATGTCTTTTTAAATTGCTGGAAATGGTGAAGGAAAACATCGTGAGGAAACCGGCACACCTGAGAGATTTTTCAATGGTGTGGAAAGCCATGTCAGAAGCCTTTAAGCTTAACATCAGGTTGTTCATCAACCATACCATAAAGTTTGCCCTGTTGTTAAAAATTGGTAAACTGTACTATCTTTTTTGATAAATAAATTATATTCTATTCTATACGAAAATAAGCAGCATTTAGATTTCACTCAACGCCATAAACAGAACAAATGTAGCTGTGTTCTTTGCTGAATTCGAATAATTGTAAGCAATGCAAAGGCCACAGGCTATAATACAGCCACAAGAAAAAACTACAAAATAATCAGGAGAAAATATTCAACAGATAGAAAATGTTATAATATTTAATTTTCAGTCCTCAAGTAAGTATTCAGAAAATCTAATTAAACCGTACTAATAAACAAGAATGCAGCTAGCGAGTAGCGACCTAACATCATTTATTCTACATTTCTAAAACAAAATGTAATCCCAGTATTACATGAAGCACTAGTTTTATTAAATTTAATGTGCGGCCCTAAGTGGAACAAACAGGTGAAGCCGCGCCAACACCAGTCTTTAATACGAACATTTTCGTTCACAACTGTACTTCAAAAACTCAATTTACAAACTTCCCATACAAAATATAAGGGAATCAAAGGAATGCGGGGAACGTCACTACTTTAACCAATTCTTGACAATAAACAAGTTGACTATAAGACATGTTCCGCCGGCCGAATCCCACTGCTGGGAGCCGTGACAGGCGGGACGGGGCGCGGCGAGATGCCCACGAAAATACACATTCCGCGTTTTGTATAAAGTTGGGATTTCTTTGCGTATGTCATGCGAAGTACGAATACACTCTTCAGACTAATTTAAACTGTATGTTTAACGAAATACGGTTTAATTTAGCTGATTACGGAATGTAGATCTCAAAGGAGCGATTTAAACCATGTACAGAAATGCTTGCGGTGAAAGCTTTCTTGGCAGAGTTCTGCTTGCTGTTTTATTTTTTTAAATCGCGATTTATGTTCGTAGAGATGTAAAGGTGGTCTAAAGGGTCCCGGTTTTCTTGCTTCTATAAAATTATGCGTTTCAAGACGTTGAAAAATGAAATGAGTTTATGAGACGGGAATAAATAGCTTTGGTGCGGTTTGTTGTTTTGTGTGGATGGATATTTTATTAGCTGCGCCGGGTTCTGGCAAAAGATTGGTTTTACTGACTTTTTTATTCATATCGTGAAAATAAGGAAGATTTTTTAAGTCGTTTGTTCAGGATATGTTTTATAAATGTAAATAAGTTTCATTCCGCTTGATTGCCAAAAGTGCAAGAAAATGATATCTCGTTACAACTCGAATAGGGTTCAATAAACCTTTATAATACTGGAAAGTTGATGATGATAAAGTTATTTAATGTTTCATGAGTTGTTAAAATGGTCATCCTCACCTCTTTTTGTTAGTCGCAATAGGCAATACAAAGCTCGTATGTTACAGCCCCTTTTCATCGGACGACGTTTTTGGGCAGTTCTGATTTGGGTTTAATTACCAGTTGAATGTTTGTTCACTTGATTTACATATGTTTCAGATTAAGGTAAAACGCAAACTTAGACCGCAGTAGACAGATTATTATTTCAGCAAAAAGTTAACAATGGTTTGGTAATGAACCGTATATGTATATCACCAAAGGTAGTATTAAGTACAGCATTATGTGGAGAAGGACACAAAAAGTCCTACCTAATGTGTACAAAAAACGGGTTGTGGTGTATTTCTTAAAATTATCCACATATTCTTGAGCCCTTAGTACTGCCGTTTAATTAACTCGTAGACTTCATATTGTGTAAAAACTATCAAGAATATCATTCTACGACCTGATTGGTGCAGTGGCTAAGTGATTAGACTGCTGCGCTAAGGGTTGCGGGCTCGATTCTCAGACGGGTCAAAAATGTTCTGTGAACCGCAGATGTTTGTACCGAGATTAGATGTTTGTGTATGTGATATTTCATGTTTGTGAAATGCACCTACGACACAGGCGTTTTTTTTTAAGAAAATAAAGTAAATAGTGTAATTATGTACTATTGATATCAGATTTGGAAGGACAGATATTTAATACATTTTTTTTACAAATATGGCTAATCCTCTTAAGTATCTATATGATCCTAGAACCGTGTGAACAATATCTCCAAGCCCGCTACTTCGTATCCTCGTCCTACAGCCATAAACGCCAATCCAACAAACCCGTTTTATATGTATCTCAATTTTTTGCTCCAACACCAGCAAAAACCAACAAATCTTCTGACGTCCATAAAATCGTTTACTGCCGACATTCAGTAATCTTTTCGCAATGTAAGCATTTCAATCAAATCAAAATCATTGTAGTAAAGCTTCTGTGAGGCAGTGGCTCATAATTGGGGTAAAGTCGAATAAAACTGTCCGTCTTCGATCGTAAAAATGAGGAGAGGTGGGCTTAAGGAGCTGTTATGAGCCTCGAGAGTGGAGGAGTGCTGTGAGAATCACTTTATGTTAGTCTGTGGTCTGGGCTGTACCTACAGTGATATAGGAAAACTTGGACCTTCGAACTCATTTATCGTAGTCAATTATTTTGGCCAAGTAAACAGTAAAGCTCTACGTATATATGCTATTGCTATTTTGTTCACATTTTTATTAAAACGTATAGTAGAGTTTCATTTTTGGATAATATTTACAAAGTAGTTTAAGCAATGAATAGTTCGTAAACTATTGATAACAGATTGAGTCAACATAATTTAACTTTTTAAACTCACCAACGAAGGTCCGCCTTCATTATTTTCACATTATATATTTATAGCAATTTCGTCTGTACTTTAAAGAAACTCCAATCTTTAAGTTTGTTTCAGCATTTCTTCCACAAGTAGTCAGCAAGAAAACTCCAACTAGTGTTGCGAAAACTTTGACATTTGCTTTAAAAAAACTTTTTTGGAAAATAAAAAGCTTAAGTTTTCAGAAGAAAAGATAAACAAAATCACAGACATGTATAAAATAGCTTCGTCCTAGGTTTAAAACGTGACTTATAGCACTAGATTCAAGCCAGTTTACTCACTCCACCAATTTGGTCGGCAAAGCTTTTCATTTAACTTTGTTTACATTCTTGGCAACTTTATTTTCCCCTGACTAAACAATACATACCTAGTTGTAGATATAATGTGTTTGTTTGCTTCTGTACTCAGACCGTTGACGTTTAAAGGGTGTATTATATAACATTAACAACCTTTAAGAGGGTATAAGTACGAATAATTATAAACAAAAAATTAAGGGAGATGCATAAAATATCTAAATTGTTGTGTGTGAAATGAAACATCTAATATTTCTTTCTCACATCAAGATTGAAACGTAAAAAGTATTTTACTATTAAACAACCGATATCATCTAGATAAAATACATTTCGCAATTAATTTATATGAAGCACAATATTGTGTAACTTCTGCAGCCAAGATGTTTTGTTGTTTTGGGGCCACGATACACGGAAAATGGGCGGTGTCTATTTCATAGTTTATACCTATGTTCAAAATCCGTATACAAATTCCCATGAATAGTAAACAGACACCCTCAAGTCAAGCCGGAAGATTTACCGGAGATCCAATGACGTTAGTCTACAGCATCCAATAGAATACTTGATTAGCCCTTCAACTATTACCTTAGACTGTTTACGTCATAATCCTGTTCGATCTCCTTGATCTCATGCTGTGTACATGAAGCTGAGCAATTACCGAGATAGCATTCGCTAAGGGGACGGAATAGGTAACACATACACTTTGTAATGAAGGAAAAGTGGGTAAACCCATGCACGGGAGTGTTTCACAGCGTATTCATGTAGTAAGTATACTCATATAAGTAATTCAATGTTCTCTACCGACCGAATTTTGATCACAGTGGACTAACACACCTGAGACTAGTCAACCACGCAGGAAATATTATAGTGCATAAGTATGAGCGCAAACACAGGGGCACTCCCTATTCTCTCACCTGGTATCGGACTGGTATCAGGCGCAGGATCAACGGCTTAATCTACCTACCGGGGCACGGAGGAATCTCGACTTGTGAAAACGGTCACCCATCACAAGAGTAACCGCGGCGAGCACGAACGGTACGGTAACGGTACACGATGAATTCTCCAAAGTTTTTGTTGAACTACAATTAATAACACTTGTTTAACTATACGTTCTATGGAAAATGGGCCATAAATTGCAAACTAATCGTCTTAGAGCAAAGTAGTAATTCAAGTTCTCACGTCGGTACATGTATCGAGGTGGTACTTAATAGTGCCGCAGGTAGCTCGCCGTTGGTACCATTAGGTAACTAATTTAGGTACCTAACCTAGTTGAATCATAAAGTTTGGCTAAAATTCTCTTTAACTGAAGTTCGTAGAATACAGATAATAGAGGACGAACAACTTTTTTTTGTTTTAAATTTCAAAATAATTCTTCTGTACTGTACCTAATTCTTTCTTAACGGCTGGTCCAATTTGTATAAAATTTCGTCTTTATTTTTAATGGCTTCCTAGATAGCTTGAAAACACAATTAGACCTGTTAGGTGGCGCTGATTTTACGGATCCGCTAGTTTTAATACAAATTTGATATTCATAATTCCTATAAGTTTTCTTGTTATTAGAAGACGGAGAACTATGGCAGACATAAAGGGAGGCCTAATACCAAACAGTTTACTATTCACAATTGGATAATAGTTAAGTTTCTAGGCATATACTAGCATCTCTCGTTAACGAATACAACGCAAAAACAAAAGTTCTCCATTTATCAACTTGTTATAATATAAACCCCACTTGCTCTAATAAAATGAAGTCAATCAAATAAATATTATTCAGTAATAATCTTGTATTGCGTAGCCAATGTAGCCGGCGTAGCAGACGAGCGCTACGCCGTAGCCCCTTCGCTGTAGGACTATAACAAACAGACATTTGTTTGTCCAATTCCATCTCCATTTTACTTGTTTGACGTATAAAAGCACAAACGAACGTACAAAGGACATTGCAAGTTCCATTTTAGTTTAGTCTAAGTGCTCTCTAGTCATAAAACGAACAACACTACATCACTAACCAGGCTCGTAGCTCCTACAAACATCATTTTCGTTTTAGTCATAGACGAAGAAATGACATAGTAATAGGAAAGTTGAGAGGCGCCCTTCTCAGTAGACGAAGAGAATTTTTTATTAAAGTTCCCTCTATGAAGTTAGTAAAACCAGGTTTTAGTCTGGTTTGGAGAACCTGTGTATGTTGGTGGCGACTGCCTCGTTGGTCTTATTAGCGTGACTGCTGAGCACGAGGTCCTGGGTTTGAATCCCAGGTCCGGCAAAATGTTATTGGGTTTTTCCTTTAGGTAATTCTCAATAGCAGCACTGAGTTAGGACTTGTGTCTGGTTGATGGTAATAGGCTGGCCCCTAATACATTGGGACCTATAACACAACTGGCGAAATGTAAGTGTGCTATAGGTGCACTTCAGCCTACTCCTTTTTCATATTTCTTTACGCTACACATGAAAGTTAATTTTGCAACACTTTGAGGTATCCTATTACATTAATATTTATGACAGTTTTATGACCGGATTGGTGCAATACTTAAACAGTCATATGGTCCCACCTAGTACAAAATCATCGATGAAATCTGAGGTCGCACATTTGATGTCCGCAAGGAAAACATATTAGTGCGATCGGTAGATTTTCCGAGGTGCACGTGATACTTTTTAACACTATAACTTTACCACTACATACATACATAACATCTCGCTTGTTTTCCAGAGGGGTATGTAGAGACCACGGATTTCCAATTGCTACGATCCTCACACGCAACACATTCCTCGTCGGTTAAGCAAATACACCCAGAAAAATATTCCAAAATGTTTAAAAAACCTAATATCAGTGCAGCTCGACCAAGTCTCCCAAGCATTGATCATTCCCATTACAGAGAACAATAACAATAAAACAGCTAAACTAGTTATTATTTGATAAACATTGACGAATGAGTTTTCAGCTCCACAGTTCCTATTTACTTGTTTTACGACATGTTGTTATTCAAATATCTTGGCAACATTCAGTAAATATACTTGGAGGACAATAAAACTTTGACAACGGAATGATTGGTCGTAAACTTTATGTTAATACTATTTACTTGCAGTCAAGATGTACTCGAGAATTAGGGGGCTGGTGTTTAAACACGATGCTGTTGCAAAACTGTTTCCAAGGGCAGATCATTTTCAGGTTGGTATTGCCATTGTTTATCGGAAAAGATGTGCTCCAAAATTCTTTAGTTTAAATCAATAATAAGAAGCGAAATAACCTTTTTTACAAACATTTTTTCAGAAAATAACTAACAATGTTTTCAAAACTATTGGCATACTTAAAATGGCGTTTTAAAGATAACAAGGTATTTTTATTGTTTTAATGGTCGTCCCACATTAGCAATTTCTCCTGAATTATGGGTGCCTTTTACATAAATGAAATATGACATACACAAACACCCAGACAAACATCTGCGGATCACACAAATATTTTTTCCATACAGGAATCCAACCCACAACCCCTAGCGCAGCAGTCTAATCAATCAGCCACTGCACCAATCAGGACGTCATAATTTTTAATGTAAATACATAAGCTAAGATAGCCAGCCTCAGCCAGCGTGTTGCGCAACCATACTAATCTAATAGAGCACCACAACCACCCATATAACACTTAATAGAAAAAACCCGAGTTTTTAAGAATTACCTAATGGAAAAACCCAGTACCACTTTGCCTGACCCGGGATTTGAACCCGGGACCTCGTGCTTAGCAGTCGCGCTTAGCAACCTCTAGACCAACGAGGCAGTCTACATTAGAGATAATAAAATAAACCAACCGGTCACACAATTAATTGCGACCTCTTAAGTTAAAACTTTATTTTGTGGAGGTTCTAAAAGTACTTAAAGTTTTACTTACTCACCCAGCGGAGTGCTGACTCAGCACGGAGCCACGTAAACGGTTATCTACTTAACTGAGTTTGACTTGAGTACGCATTCATGGTGATTGTAGTTAGTACTGTGTATATTATACCAAAAGAAAACACATTGAGATGGAGAATCATTTCCCACATTAATAGTATTCTAACAATTGGATCTTATTCAATACTCAACAGAATCATATTGGTAAAATGAAGAAATCCTCTGATAGGAACATACGCATGTTATATTGCGGTTTGTGACCCTTAGTGACTTCACAATATGATTAAAATTCTTATCCTACTGTTATTTTACTTTAGCAGCCTTTTTGACCCCTGTATTCATTTGTTTTATACCTGTATTCCTGAGAAGTATTCCACACCCATATTTCAGTAGCCTCTGTAAGTCGAATACGTAATTGGAGCGAGCCTATATATAGGTCGAACATAACAATACATTTCTGGAGAACTATTGAGTTTATGAATCAATGGTGTCTTAGATTAACCAAGAATATTTAATATAGTACCAAGTTATTATTAGGTTTATATTATATAGATTTTCTTTTAAGGAAACCTTTACCATTACTAGAGAAAGTTCCTTATCAAACATACAGAAGGAAATCTTAAGTATAAAGCAATATTCAAAAAAATAAATTGATTCTATATCGGTGACAATGATATTAATACGGCATTGATGTTACCGCAGTGCGGCTGGTAAATAAAAATAGAAAAGTTTTGTACTCAATATGTTCACTACGAAGGTTTAACCGGATCTAATCCTTAAACTAAAATAAGATTAAAACCTTTACGGTTGAAACTACAAAGAAAACAGAGTCGCGAGCATGCTAACATGGACCTAACATGACGCTTTGCTGCTACAAACGAAGGAGGAAGACTAGCTATAACTTTGAAAGGGTAAAAAGATTACTTATGCTATTATTTTATTACTAGCGTTGCCCGCGGCGCTGCCTGCGTTAATGTAGCCCCTCCCCCCACCCGTGCCCCTCCACCCTCCTAGCTGTAAAGTCTTTGCATTCACAGACCGGCTGCACTAAACTCGTTATTGGTATTTTCCTATATTCAACGGCAACAATGTGCGCTCGATCCTTGTGCGAATAAGGTTTGCATGCAGGCTCCGCTTGTGTATGTTAATATATTCAGTAATAAAAAGTGATCTGTGTTTTTATAGCTGATTTTATTTAAGTAAAAAAATAGGTTAAAGCTAAACTATCATAGAACTATTTACTTCTAGTTTTTGCTTGTCAAAAATAAATCCATTACCTGGCAGAACCTTTAAGTGACTAAATGGTTGTCCTGAGAGCTTCAAACTGAACCACAACTGAGTAAATAACAGTCATGTAATTAAAATATTGAAGCCGGCACATGTATCACATTAACGTAGGCAGACAGCCCTGACCCATCTACTTAATAAACTAAGGGAATGACGTAAAGAGTTGTAAAATATGATAGAGGTGCTCCGGTGAATAGTTTCTGGAGGGTAATGTGGCCAGCTAGCGGTCTACATTCAGTTTTATGGGCGGCTAATAAAGTTTGCTCTGCCACGGGAAATGTTATTAAATTCGAGACGGTAGGACGTTGACGGAACGCTCCTGTCTGCGTACTAGTGAAGATTTTCGGCCGGGAGACTGGAATAGAAAATATTTCTTGCCTGCTTCCCAAAGATTTTTTTTTTAAGAAAGCAGAAAATTGTCGTTATCACGGTACGGTACTACAAAATCCTAACTACTCCCCCCGAGGATGTCAATAAGTGGGTATATTAAGTTTATGCACCCTTACATGTTAGACAGTAGGTACCTATATCTAATACAGCCAAAAAGTTGAGAATAATTTATTTTCCTCAACATTCTTTACCGAAACCATCAGTCTGATAACATAATATTAAATGGCTGAGATAAAATAGGTCAACTAGGTCCCAGCTCCCGCGCTACGAATCGTGTCGGCTGGCTACCATCCAGGCGTCGAGCGATGTTAAGTTGCATTAGGTGCCCGTCACGCCATCTCGCTACGTTTGAAGTCGCGTCTCACACGGATACGTTTTTCTGACTCCTCGCTACGTACTCGTTTAGTTTGCTTCTCCAATGGATGCTGTCTACAGCGCTCGTTTCGTTTACACGTTCTGTGAAATGTGGTTTTGAAACGTCAGCTTTTTGTGTTTCAAAGTTCACTAATTGACTTACGTTTCTAGGCTTTTAGACGACAGTTACGTTGATTTTATTGATCTTTATATTATGTCTTTCAATTGTTTGCTGTTATAATAACTCACAAACTTTGAACATAAAATACGTTTGCAACCATAAAAATGCTTTTTGTATTTGTTACCTAAAAACAATAAAATTATTTGAGTACACGCGCGCGCCGTCAGCATGCGTGCCGCCGGCATTTCACGGCGCCCATTACAAAAAAAACATTTTCCATCCGCAACTATCAGTGGACACAGTCAACGCGTCCGCGCCGAATTTCAAACCGAATTATCTCACAAAAAAAGTTCGTCTAAACCGTTTCGTAAAAAATTCCGTTCGAAAACCCATCCGTTTCACGTTTCACTCCTCCGGCCACGTTTCCACGCGGTTTCTGTTCAAAAAGTTTGTTTGGACTGTGCGAAATTCGTTTGCTGAACAAATATTCATTTTTTTCCCCGTGCTCTGTATACAGCACTTTGCATTGTTTTTTAAACGGATGTCCTGTTTACTTTTGTCGGGGCCACGGTCGCGGTTTTATAGCCGTGTTTATTATGTCTCGTGTATGGCCCGCTTTATTTCGACTTTCGGCTTTGCTCGTCTCTGTTACAGTTTGAAAGATTTATTACATTTTTAATTGTTGCGGAAACTCGCGCTGTGAACAGTTTCGTTTGATAATGTTTGTGTAAGTTGGGATATATTGCTGGATCACGACTAACGTGTTACTTTTTATGTGTTCAAAGCTAAAATGTTTGTTTTCAACTTGCTTTGTAAAAACATTAGTTCAAGCGAATAGCAAATATTCGTGTTGGTGTAGTTTATAAAGAGAATCCATTTTCCTGTAATCAAATGTTCACCGTTGACTGTGTTGTACTAACTCTACCTATCCACAATCCTACTTCGGGGAATACAGGGATGATACCCTAATATCGAGCCCTAACTAGCATGTAGTTAGTACATGCCAGTTCGGCAAAGTACTAGGGTAGACAGCGGATAAGGATATGTTTAAAACATTGTTCTAACAATATTCAAATATCATTCAAAGCAGCAAATACCCAGTACATGTATCAGAACCGCTCCAACTATTTGTTACAAAGGAGTATGAGAGCCGCTCTATTCTCGTCACGTACACAGAAAAAGGAATAATGTATCCCACGGGGAATTCTTAACCATCTACTATTAATAATCGCACTCTTTGTGGCTGTAGCAAGTATTTGATTAAGTGGTACGACTGGGGTTTTATTTAAAGGATTGGTGTAGAAGTTTACTGATTTGAATGTTTCTCTAAGGGTTGCAGAGTCGGTCCCAACCCAAAATAAAACGTAAATAATGTGTGATCGGCCGAGATTGTTCCTGATTTAATCCTGTATTTAATATTTGTTATACTAGAACAATTATAGTGTGTTATAACACACACGTGCATACGTCCAGAATTGGGTTATTTTGCTATCAAAAAAGAGCCTACCTCTCAAATGACACTGTATACATCGTCTGTAACAGATGCAAAGGCCAAAGATAATGAGATGACTGCAAGGGTGCATGTGATGCTAAGCGGAACGTCATCCAAATAATAATAAAGAGGTTCCTTCGTAGTGTACAAACAATATATATAATGAATACTGTAACATTCATGTGGTTTTAGAAAATATGTATTTTGTTACCTAGAAAATAATTATGTGAACGGTTTTTTAACGTAAATTGGGGATAGAACTTCACTTCCACTAAAAATACCTTTTACATTGAATGTGTTTCGCCGGAATAAAGGACTATCTACAGTTTCATGAACTGCCCGATTCTAGTTAAACTAGAGGTCCGCATTATAGTATTTACTTCACCGTTTTTATAATTTCTTGCCATATTGGTACGTAATTAAATATGTAGTGTAAAAATGTATACCGCATGATTAAAATAAATTAATAAATTATTATCTTAGGATTTGCTTGCGCCACTAATAACACAATCTAATGTAGTCCCTAAAATTAAAACTATTTTTCTTTGCTGATAAATTAAATCTTGCTCAAAAAGCTTTATAGACGGTTAATAAAGTTGATAAAAACTGTGAACTATTGGTTCAAGTAAGACAAAACAACGTAACAAAAACCAAGCTATCATCTTACTCGACCTGAACTAAAACACAATACTCGTGAAAATGCTCAATATTCGTCCATAACAGCTTAACTTGACCTTTCCCAAACCTTTCCTATACATTTCAAGAACCGTTTCATATGCAAAGCTTGCTCTTTAAATAAACAGTAGGAAAGCGCAAGCAAATCTTGGACAAACACTAGTACATGGTAAACACAAAATCTGTATCGACTTCAGTACGAATAGACATGAATAAAATATAGCCGGGTCTTCAGCTCGATAGGTTATTGATGATGGACACGTCTGTGCGATTCCAATGTCTATGTTTGGTGGAGAAGATACCTATGATATTCATACAAATATAATAGTTCGGGAGAAAGTTGGTCCTTGTAGAAAGTGATAAGCGTTACAGGGATCATAAAATACATATTTGAGGTAAGACCGGTCACATTTTTGACCGTGTTTTTAAAGTACTGCTTGTACATTGTTGGTATCTATTTTTCAACACACACACGGCAATTATCATCCTTTAATATACTAGATCCGGCCCACTACCTAACTACCTTAGCACAATCTACACAATCACAATTTTTTTATAAGACCCTATAATATCCCACTGCACGGCAAAACTTACCAGTCCTCCATAAAGGAGTCCAGTTCATCTCGCCATCCCCTACAATATACCTTACGACCCCAATTATCCTCCTCAGTTATTTAGTTTGTAGATTATCAATTCCCAATCAAATAACCAGGTATTGTTAGTTAGCAAGGTCTTATAAATATAGAGGTCAGATACTCTTGTAAAATATTTTCCATTAAAATCTTGTATTTATTTATAGTATTCATTACGTTACCTGTCATCAATCACCAGTGTCGGCGGTGCCCGAGCCTGCTATAATAGGACATTAATAGGTCGTTTCCACATCTGTACTCCGGGTCAGTCGTAAACCACATCAATGTAGCCTGCCTTCCATTATCCCATACGTATTTATTGCTCGCTGCCCATAATTTCACCTTACTTTAACATTTACGATGTGCCGAGTTAAAATAAAGCCACACTCAATCTGAGAGCGAAATACGAAGGGATCTCAGGCACTCTCCAATATTCAATTTATTTTCTAACAACTACACTCAGTATACGTACAGCATACGTGCACCTAGGGCCACAGTGTAAATAGATGCTTTCAACTCCGTGACTAAAAAGCCAGTTGGAAAGTTTTCTATTCGGTATTTTTTTAGACTGTGGCTTGGGATGCGGCTTGCATTACAAATGTACGCATGAATTCTCAAAGGACGTCCACTGATTGAAAAAGAAAACAGCTTCGCCGCTGTCCGATTGATTCTTTGTGCCCTCGTCGTGTATATCTTGTCTTAGGGAGACCGGGAGCTTGGACGAACATGGATGTTTTGATTCGGAGAGAGGATTTTCTTTTATAATTATTTCATTTGCAAGAATTCATCTAGAACTAGACAGTTTAAAATCTTTTTAGCGTAATTCTGTGTAATTTCATATTCAAAAATGTTAAAGGATATTAAATGTGTGCTTACACAATTTGAAGATTATAATTAAATGTTAGTTTAATATTAGGTGAAAGGTATTTATACAGATGTTACAGGCCTAAATGAGAATTGTAAGTTAAAAAACTTAATTATTTATATTTTTAAGTAAACGTTTTATAAATAAAGTATCTATACTAATATTATAAAGCTGAAGAGTTTGTTTGTTTGTTTGTTTACTTGAACGCGCTAATCTCAGGAACTACTGGTCCGATTTGAAAATTTCTTTCGGTGTTAGATAGCCCGTTTATCGAGGAAGGCTATAGGCTATATATCATCACGCTACGGTTAATAGGAGCGGAGCACCAATGAATAATGTTTCAAAATCGGGTTGATTTTTTTCCATTCGACAGCTTCCCCTGCGTGCGCTGCGTAAACGGTTTAAGATTCGCCAAAATCATGTAGGACAGAATTGTTCTTCCGTAAAAGTTCTAAAAAAAAGTCCACGACAGCATATGTCTATCTTTTAAGGTTGGCTCACTATAACCATTTTTATGCTTACCAAATTTGTTCAAAAATAATGCGTTATTTGCAAAGGTGTTTTTATAAACATGAATATAAATCCATATCCAAATAAATACGTTATTCATCACAAGTGTTTAATCAAAAACAAAATTGCCCTTTATCTATACTAATATTATAAAGCTGAAGAGTTTGTTTGTTTGTTTGTTTGTTTGTTTGTTTACTTGAACGCGCTAATCTCAGGAACTACTGGTCCGATTTGAAAATTTCTTTCGGTGTTAGAAAGCCCGTTTATCGAGGAAGGCTATAGGCTATATATCATCACGCTACGGTCAATAGGAGCGGAGCACCAATGAATAATGGTTCAAAATCGGGTTGATTTTTTTCCATTCGACAGCTTCCCCTGCGTGCGCTGCGTAAACGGTTTAAGATTCGCCAAAATCATGTAGGACAGAATTGTTCTTCCGTAAAAGTTCTAAAAAAAAGTCCACGACAGCATATGTCTATCTTTTAAGGTTGGCTCACTATAACCATTTTTATGCTTACCAAATTTGTTCAATAATAATGCGTTATTTGCAAAGGTGTTTTTATAAACATGAATATATATCCATATCCAAATAAATACGTTATTCATCACAAGTGTTTAATCAAAAACAAAATTGCCCTTTATCTATACTATAATATTATAAAGCTGAAGAGTTTGTTTGTTTGTTTGTTTGTTTACTTGAACGCGCTAATCTCAGGAACTACTCGTCCGATTTGAAAATTTCTTTCGGTGTTAGAAAGCCCGTTTATCGAGGAAGGCTATAGGCTATATATCATCACGCTACGGTCAATAGGAGCGGAGCACCAATGAATAATGTTTCAAACTCGGGTTGATTTTTTTCCATTCGACAGCTTCCCCTGCGTGCGCTGCGTAAACGGTTTAAGATTCGCCAAAATCATGTAGGACAGAATTGTTCTTCCGTAAAAGTTCTAAAAAAAAGTCCACGACAGCATATGTCTATCTTTTAAGGTTGGCTCACTATAACCATTTTTATGCTTACCAAATTTGTTCAATAATAATGCGTTATTTGCAAAGGTGTTTTTATAATAAACATGAATATATATCCATATCCAAATAAATACGTTATTCATCACAAGTGTTTAATCAAAAACAAAATTGCCCTTTATCTATACTAATATTATAAAGCTGAAGAGTTTGTTTGTTTGTTTGTTTGTTTACTTGAACGCGCTAATCTCAGGAACTACTGGTCCGATTTGAAAATTTCTTTCGGTGTTAGAAAGCCCGTTTATCGAGGAAGGCTATAGGCTATATATCATCACGCTACGGTCAATAGGAGCGGAGCACCAATGAATAATGTTTCAAAATCGGGTTGATTTCTTCCATTCGACAGCTTCCCCTGCGTGCGCTGCGTAAACGGTTTAAGATTCGCCAAAATCATGTAGGACAGAATTGTTCTTCCGTAAAAGTTCTAAAAAAAAGTCCACGACAGCATATGTCTATCTTTTAAGGTTGGCTCACTATAACCATTTTTATGCTTACCAAATTTGTTCAAAAATAATGCGTTATTTGCAAAGGTGTTTTTATAAACATGAATATAAATCCATATCCAAATAAATACGTTATTCATCACAAGTGTTTAATCAAAAACAAAATTGCCCTTTATCTATACTACTATAATATAAAGCTGAAGAGTTTGTTTGTTTGTTTGTTTGTTTGTTTACTTGAACGCGCTAATCTCAGGAACTACTGGTCCGATTTGAAAATTTCTTTCGGTGTTAGATAGCCCGTTTATCGAGGAAGGCTATAGGCTATATATCATCACGCTACGGTCAATAGGAGCGGAGCACCAATGAATAATGTTTCAAAATCGGGTTGATTTTTTTCCATTCGACAGCTTCCCCTGCGTGCGCTGCGTAAACGGTTTAAGATTCGCCAAAATCATGTAGGACAGAATTGTTCTTCCGTAAAAGTTCTAAAAAAAAGTCCACGACAGCATATGTCTATCTTTTAAGGTTGGCTCACTATAACCATTTTTATGCTTACCAAATTTGTTCAATAATAATGCGTTATTTGCAAAGGTGTTTTTATAAACATGAATATATATCCATATCCAAATAAATACGTTATTCATCACAAGTGTTTAATCAAAAACAAAATTGCCCTTTATCTATACTAATATTATAAAGCTGAAGAGTTTGTTTGTTTGTTTGTTTACTTGAACGCGCTAATCTCAGGAACTACTGGTCCGATTTGAAAATTTCTTTCGGTGTTAGATAGCCCGTTTATCGAGAAAGGCTATAGGCTATATATCATCACGCTACGGTCAATGGGAGCGGAGCACCAATGAAGAATGTTTCAAAATCGGGTTGATTTTTTTCCATTCGACAGCTTCCCCTGCGTGCGCTGCGTAAACGGTTTAGGATTCGCCAAAATCATGTACGACAGAATTGTTCTAATTTGCATTATCACCGTCCAATTTTTGCGTTAGTGTTACAAAATACTATATTATTATAGTCAATGTCATATTATAGTTAAGACATACATATATTGTGTCACTTAGTCCGGGTGAGAAAACAATCATAGAATACAATTGCTGTTTCCGAATATCCACGCGGACGGAGTCGCGGGCACAGCTAGTCTTTATAATATTTTGTGCTGACTGGGAACCCTTATCACAACTTACCACACAGGCTGTAATTAGTATTTTTATATTAAACAATCTGTTACTGACATTAAAATAATTTATACAATTTAGTCACCACAAAGAATGTAAGTAAAATAAAATAATATTTTAGGATCGATTTATATCTTTTTAATAACAAAGCCTCGTCCTTTCTCCAACCGAAAACTTGACTGTCGCAGCAAATTGATGTGATCTTAAAAGAAACCAAGAACAATGAGGGGAAAAGATATGAGTATGACATCATCAACATAGTTTAATATAGGAACAGCTGTTAAAGTTCTCTCTCAAACTTGATTAGGACTTCAAAAGTGTGTACGGTGCCATTTAAAGCCACTCGCAGACTTAATGTGTTACGTTTAACGACAGCCCATATAGGGTCATCTCTGCGCACTCCATAAAACCCTGTTCCGACGATTAACTTTTACTACTTACATGACATGATTACCTAGATAGCCGATAACCCTAGTTTCAATTACCCATCTAAATTACCAAGGAGTGACATACTTTTGATGACCGTCAAAATTTCATTTGTTTGTGCTTCAAGTAAACTCTTTGAGTCCACAAACATACTTCAATTTCTTTTCTATAACTGGTACTGCTCAACCAGCACATATATTACGTACGGGTTTTTAAGGGTCATATCAATATCTTGATTATAAAGGCCACAGCTTTAATTTTCCGATGGCTGTGAAGATAGTCCCTTATCATCACCAGTGGCCACTATTATCACAATTGGCAATTGTTCAAAACCATCCACAAAATCACTAACAGCATAGGATCCGCTCATGCGTTATTCTACAACAAATACTTTTTTAATCAACTAAAAAGGCAAAAACGAAGGAAATAATATATCGTTTTTAAATAATTATGATTCTGCGATTCCCAGTATGTTTGCCAAGCATAGCTATGGCGGCCATTGCACCGGTAAACGTTATTAGGTCAGTTATGACATTGCCGTTTCAAAGTTCGTACAAATTGTGGTGTGGCACCGGGCTCATTATAAAGTTCGTAGAAACAATCCTATTTTCCTTTCGAGGCAAAGCTTATGCAACAGTAAACTTCCACTTCTGTGCACTAAGGTCGAGCAATAATTAGCAAACAATTAATAATAGTAGGCCACCGCCCGCCAACAGAATTCAATTTTAAAGTAGGAGGCGGACAATGATTTTGGTAAACAGTATTCGCGTAGATTTTAGACCAAAACATTTTATTAACCACATTTTTCAAAGGTATGTTTTTGGTATTTTTTTAAAAAAAACGTCGCTTTACTCTAGGAATTTTGCCCCGTGCCGGAATTGAACCCGCAACCTAACGCGCAGCAGTCTAATCGCTTAGCCGCTGCGCCAATCAGGTCGTCGTTTATAGAATTACTGTATTATTATACCTACCTAAAATAATTTGGTGTCGTAACTAAATTGTGATGTTAATTAGTACGTACTTTTGGAATAAATGAAATGCGGCGGGAAGTTATGCACTACTGAATTTCAATATGTAATTATTAATGTGATAATTTGCCATGCCCAAAATATAGTAGGATTTATTCGTAAAATACTGTGTAAGCAAGCCTACCTATTTTTCTAACCCATTCTTTAAACCCGACATATCTTTAAACTAAAAAGAGCATACTATAAGGATCCCTACTCCCGGGTTGGCGTCTCTCAATGGTTCCAACAAACAGTGTCCGTTCCGGTCTGTTCGTTACGCGCACCACTTCTGCACGTCACTCGTTAGTTGTATGCAAAAATACTGAGAATTTTCTAGAACATCCGAAACAGATGTACGAGGGCCACGGGTTTATTTAAAATGTATTTGTTGAATTTACCTCACAGTCTTCGTGTGAGGGAGAATTGGGAACGATTTGAAGCACAATGGTTTGTTACTGTACTAGTTTGTATACGAGTATGATGGCAAGGCGTTAGTACTGAAACAAAGAATGTAGAAACTGGTACAAAACAGCTATCAGTCAACAAACAGATGACATTTTACAACTATAGCTGACACGGTTACCTTTGAACTGCACTACTTTATAGTAGCAAGTCGGACAGCCCAACGTTCGCCGGACGATCAATTGACTATCGTCTCTCGTATATTAAGTCTCTCTGTCAGGCTGCTAAAAAAAAGTTATCAATGATTAAACCCATTATATTCATATGAGACCACATTATTCAAACGCTGAAACATGCATGTATAATTAAATACAATTATGTAATTTTGTTAATAAATCCAAGGGAAATTATTAAAACATTTGATGAATCCAGTTATAACAGTTAGTTAAGCTAAAATTAAAAGCTATGATTGTTTCAATTTCATGGAATGTCTGTTTCGTGATAGACTCAGTAATAGCTTTACCGTTCCTACGAATCATAAACTTGCAATTAATATCATTCCTGTGTTTATGGTCGACTCGGTTTAATTTAAATTGTACTATCGTAAGTTATGTGTACGTAAACTACTTATATTCAGTAGAGGTAATTAATTTTTAATCATCATTAAATTTATCTCCATCATCATCATGACCTAAGAGAGTGTAGAGTTCAGAAATAGATTAAGTTAAGCTACGTTTTTTAAGTTATGGAAACTGTTGTACTATTGTAAAAATAAGCAATGAACTTAAGTTAGTATTGTCTCTTTCTAGCAATCGATAAACAGCAAACTTTACAGTAGGTAAGTATACACGTTTTTCTCGAGAAAGTAAACCTCAATAACGGAGATTCTGGGCAATGAAGACAAATGTTTCTACTATCGACGCGGACCAAAGACATTGAGGCAAGGCGAATGGCACTCAGGCAAAGAAACAAGGTCGTTAAGAAAACAACAGCTTTGTCTATACATTCTGTGGAGCTTTAATGGTTTGAAAGTAATGCGCCAATCAATTTTCAGGTGAGTGAAATATTTCGGAGCAAAGACATTAAAAAAAATTGATTCTAAAAATGATGATAACATTTTGCAACATTTCTTCTCATAGACGTTATTAAGCTTAAATCCTATAGAATATAAATAAAATCTATAAAACTAAGCAGGAACTTCTGCTTAATTCAACTGCCTAGCACCTTTTTAATACGTTGCATGTTATTGCATCGAGTCATTTGACATCGATAAAACCATGCTATCCATTTATTTCGAGAACCAGGTTTGGCTGAAAAACGTGTTATGAATTTAACACTTCAATATTTGTTTGCATATCCTCGCTCAATACCTAGGACTAGGGCTACTCTTGATTCTTTATTTACATTGTTCCCTTTTACGGACAAAATCACTATAGCATTCAAAAATATTTTGCAAACACGCCAACGCATACCGGGACGGCATGGTAAGGGAATTTACTTTTTACCTATGGACATTCAAAAGTATAGTTATAGATTACGACATAAATTGCTATGCTTTAGAATGATGATGATGAACGATATTTTTGACATTAAATGACACAAAGTATTATGTATATTCTAAATGTTTTAATGTAAGAAATAAATGTTTTCGTTCATACCAATTTTATACCTGATACTTTGGTATGATTATAATGGGCCTCTGCGTGTTGGACCTGTGTCCCCCGTAAGCCTTTTAAAAGTCCGGGTATCTTCCGCTTCCGATGGTTGATAGGCCGAGTAAATAAAAAGAGATCGATTATTATGGTAGGTACCTTTCTTATTGTTATAAAATGTAAAAATATTTTTACACTGTAAATGTAGAACCAAAAAAAACGATTTCTGAGAAATCGATCTTTTGGACTTTTATTTTTTTGTGAATCGATTATTCAGTTTGCAATTCGAACCAATTCAAAAATCGTTCTTGTAAGAAAAGAATCCATCCCTAATGTGTATCGGCAGCAGGCATGCCGCGGTAATATCCTTTGCACCCCGTCCCGGTCACCGTTGGCCATTTATGTAACTTAAAAAATGATCTGGAAAAAATAATTACTAAGTACAAAAAACTCCTTGTCACAATACCTACCTAATCAAAATCTTGTTTTGACTAAAGTAATATGAATACAAACATAGGTTTATCATTACCTGACAATCTTACATTTCCTGTTTCACAAACGTTTTCAACCAATTCTGATGTTTATTTCGAGTGAGTTTCATTCAAAAACATATTGATATTAAATTCCGTGCCAAAGCTATGCAATATGTCATTCACGCTGGCATCCATGTTTTTGCTGTTTTGGGTTTAGTGATGCAGTTGAGCATGTCATAGGCGTTTATGATATTTTTTGGTTTCGTTTCACATCTTATATTTCCGATCAGTACTACTGATATAAATAAGAGAAAAAGGTTAAATGAAATAACCTATAGTTGGTTAGTGTTGGTATTCTTATTCAAGTAAAAAATCTTGGTTAAGAAATACCTAAAAATATATTTTCCATTACCCACTAAAACTTACTTTACATGAAAAAGTGGTGGAATGAATTTTTTACTGCTTTTTGATTATCACAAAAAGAATTTACTTACCTAATCTCCAAACCCAATTATATTATATCATCCTTTCCGCCCTCCGTGTTATGGTACGTCGCTAATCCCCAAACTCCAAATCTTCACGACATTACCACCAGTGAATAGATTTCCAAATTAACAGGCTAAAGCAGCGCACAAAACAAGGGGGATGCAAAAGAAAAACAAAAAAAACTGTAAACGTTTCATTGAAATACATAAAGGCCCACATCAAAATTCACTTTGCTCGCGGGGAGGCGCAATAAAAGTCGTGGGACGGGAACTGACGCGCGCTGAGCCAGTGATAAATAAAATAAATGCCCGTCAATCTGATCAGGGAGATCTTTACCAAGACCTCAAGGCCGATACTCGACGCGTTTTTGAAACCATTGCTGCTTTACCAAACAATTCCAAATTCCTTCTTAAGGAAAACACGTATTGGAATTGAATATTATATTTTGTTTTGGTTGTTCTATGTTGTGTAGCGGATTTTTGGGATGGGACGGCGTGAAGGGTTTTGAAGCAGTATTTTGGGGATCCTGAGTAAGCTATTGTTGTAGTAAAGTTTGTAAACGATATTTGTTCAGAGACTAATGCAAACAATGTGATAAAGGAGACGTTGGGATAAACATTTGTTATTAGCTAATGCATACTCAGTCTGTATTTGTCCTATAATATGTACAGTGTACATAGTTTTTAGTATGGAGGCTCCTACTTTCTCCAATATGAATTTTCGGGAGCTCTAAGACTCGCTGCCAAGGAAAACCTTTCAAGCAATATCAAGATTTCATTCCACCACAATAAAGACTATATAAACTTAAAACAGGCTTCAATATTCACGTGTCAAATAAAGAGATTGAACAAAATTTCAATCCGTGTAAGATATTGTACATCAAATTTAAACAAACACCAATTCGGGCTTTGAATAATTCATAAAGGAGGTCCGTCGATCCTTTCACTGCCTATCGATATACGCAGGCTGGGAACTACAAAGTTTACTCCTGCGTCAGACAAAATCCGTATTTCCTTGACTAGTAAGTTCAAAATCGCTGAATTCGTGGGTAACATATTCAAGCCCACAAAGTCTGGAGCAAACAGTTTGCTGCATTCAATATAGACTTTAAAGCTACCAATGTAAGGTCGCGGCTGAGGGATTTTGTGTGCAGATCTTTCGTGGTTGATATTTTCCCTAAGGACGACTTCAGTGTTAGGTTTATGATAATTTTTAGACCTCATCCGGTTATTATTGCTGGCTATTAAATTCCCGACTGAGATGTTTCTATAAGGATCTTTTTGCTTTCACTCTGAGATCAATTTTCAATAAAATGAAACGAGAGAGGGTTATTTTCTATAAGCATCTTTCTTAATGTTTGAACATATTATATACGAAACATTCTTGGTAGATTGGATCCGTTCGTTAATCGGTTTCGATAACGTTTGAATATTACTTTTGTTTGAAGTCATGGCAAGTTGTCGTCCAACATTGAACGTCTTCCGGCTGATGATAATGATAATATGCTACATCGAACCAGACTCTATGGTCATTTTATTGGGCATATTTAGGTAATAAAAAAGTCTGTAACTTCAGTTAGTAATTAGGAATAACTTTTTAGTGCCTTAACCGGATTTGACGGTATGTTCAGTGAAAATCCAAAGCAATATGTAATCGGAAAACTCTTTATTAATGGGTGTGGTGGAATATGTTTAGCGCGATGAATTTTGTTTGTATACTTTAATTATTAATATTAATTCTAGCTAAATATTTACTAGCGATAGAAATAGGACCAGCCAGTGATAATCATTATGTACTACCAACGGTACCTACTAGTAAATTATAAATGATAAAGGATTTTATTTTACCAAAAAGGTTTTACAAAACACTTTTACATTTCATTTTAAAAACTAGATGGCATCGGCATTTCCTAACTGATTATGGCATTTCCTAACTATGTACTGATATAAACTTAATAATCAGCTAGGGAAGATTTGTCACGTGTATATTTTGGTCGTGTTGAGTGTTTGTGCACAAGTTAAGCTTCTTTAAAGTTTAGTTTTCAAAATATCAACGATAACATTTGTATTTTTAGCAATGAGCGTGAAATGTGTAAGTTTAAAAGCTCAGATTCCGTTTGATAGGAGTTAGCGTGTTCAATGCTCGTTGTTTAACTGATAAATATCTTGCACTAAGTATTGCAGTTGTGAAGATAACTTGGAGTCGGTTTCGTCTTTTACAGTTTTAAATGCATTTTCCTTCTAATTATGTCACTTTACGATGTCCCTTGTCGTAGATGCAGTTAGACACTGAATTCTAGACTTAGTAACTTGAAATTATAGTCAGTTAGATAGACGCTTGGTAACCCTAGAGGCTTAATATTTGAGCGATCTACAAATATTTGATAAAAGTCTGGCGCGAAATATTTAGAATCATTTAAATATTTAGACACTTTTATGACTAAAAATGCGTTGTAGCGAGCAAAAATGCGATTTAATAAGCAATTTTTTAGACTAAGTCTTGTTGAGATTTTATTTAAAGATACACAACGTATAGAAGTAACAAATAAAAATATAAATGTGAATACTGTAGAAGACCTACAATAAAAAAAAATGTGATTATAATGAACAATTTAGTATTCCATATTACCGCTAAGTACCTTTTCTGTTCACGTGCTAATCTAGACTACGGCAAATAAAGATAAGCCGCAATAAACACCTAGGTATTTGTAAGGGGCACCTCACAGGATGCACTGGCAGTTCACCACTATAATGACCGAGATACGGCAGTAAGATAACATTTCCAGTCTGCACTGCCCTGAATGCCTTGACGGGGATTAAACTGAGCGCTAGACTTAACACCTAAAGGTGAGAACACACTGAAGCCTTTACTTTTAGCCTTTTACAATCCGACAATTGTGTACGGTACTCTATGTTTTGCATTCTGAAACGCAAAATAGAAGGGAATGTTACACGTCGATGTCGAACTTTCGCAAGACCTTTGTGATATTACAGTTAAGTAGTAAAACCTAACTAAATCTGGAATTGACGCTATTGCTTCTAATTTTACTAGACGTATAATTATGGGAAAGTAATCGTTATTTTCCTATTACAATGATAAATCTAGTCAAATCATAATAATTAGGACTTTCAGTCATTTTGTTTATAAAAGTCCCACTTAGAAAAAAATAAGCCGAATGGTAACGCAAATAATTAATAAAAGTGATGTTATTGTTTTAATCATATGCCATCTAAAGTTTTCATAATGTATAACAATGGAATGCTTTCGCCCATACTTACATTCCATAACAATAACAACCTTCGCTCTGTGCACCACTAGCAATTCATCGTATGCCAACTTCAGAATAATTCCTATCAGCGGGAAGTATTGCCAGTATTATAGCGTTTTAATATTTTTCTGCGGTTGGCCCGCTTGCTTGTTACTACGGATGGCATTTCTTCATTGTTAGCAGTTGTTGAAATAATTAAAAAATCAGTACGAACAACTCGTAAATAACTCTCTTCTATAGTTCGTGCGTTTTGCAGACATGAAAAACTCTTTGAGTGCGAGCATGGGACACGTTTCGGTTTAGCAAATATTTGTTCAGTGCTTGTCTCGAATAAGCCACGTCTAAACATCAGTTCAATCGCTTGGCTACTACGTTAATTAATATTAATGACCAGAACTTAAATAGGCTATTTTTATTTCAAGTTAAATTATCTAAACTAACAGCTTTTTATTCTGCCGGAATCGGAAGCTTCCATGCAAAATACCAAAAACCGTCACATTAACTGCGCCCCACGTAGTGCAGGTTGGCAAAGCTAAAAGTTAATAATAGTGTGTTGTTTGTGCGAGCTATAAACCGTTACAGTCCGTGATTGTTTGTTTAACGACTAAAAAATAAAACGGGAGTGGTCTAGTGGCCTCCCAAAAATATTTGTGGATAGCTCCATGCGTCCTCAAAGATGAACGGTGGTTAATTATATTGTACAAAGAAATTAACCTATTGGCTAATAAACTGTTCGCTTTGAATGAACTAAAGCAGCAACATTTTTAACCTTTCTTACATACATTGACATCATGCGGAATTAGAACACATTTTTAAAGATTACCAAGATGTTGGTGTCATAAGATTTTATCGATAATTTCTCGCCTTATAATATGATCCACATCCATACCAACAGGTAGTTAAAAGCACCTAATTAAAAGTCACAGCTACGTTACTTGTTTGAAACATCTAATATTTAAGTCACATCTGCGTTACTCTCTTGATATCATAATCTGTGGCCACTTAAAGCTATGTCCACACGCGCTGACGTCACGAGTCGCGAACAAACACCGCGCCCACCGCAGGGCTATTACATACATTTATACGTGTGCAGCGATCCTAACGGACACTGTCACCGCAAATCAGTGCGCTATGGACGTAACCTGATTTTTGCGGGCGTCGCGTGTAGGGTGCCTATCGGGTTCCGTTCTAGGTTCTACACTCATTATTTTGTAGGTTTTAAGTGAAGTATAGTTAAAGTGCTGTGTGCACTTAAAACACTTCAGTTCTATTAAGTTTGAGAAAGATAGAAGATTTTTAACAGACTTGAAATTACATTTAGTTTAGGTGACATGTACACCTTTGTAAGTATGTATAGACACAGACTGGCTTTTTCAATCAAAGATTATATATTAAAGTGAAATTGTAGAAGTATGTTGTGGGTAAACTTAGTCATTACCCAATTCAAAATATTCAATGGCTGGCTGGTCTATTTTTAGCTTCAGAGTTTTAAACTGAAGTAATCAGATAACTCAATACTCCTCATCATAAAAAATGAGAGCACACATCGTTCACATAAATCGTACAATCTGAGTGCGCGGTACAAAGTGTGCGCGATGAGTAATGTGCGGCGCGCCTTATCGGGCCTACCTGCCTCCGCGAGCTTGTAGTAACGACTGTAATTAATACTCACGGGAAAAACATAGGGAAACATTATAAAAATATACCTAAGCCTGGAAAGTGTTGGGACAGAAACAACAACTCTTAATTTTGATTATTTATGGGCCTGTTGTCCCACTGCGAAGTAATGGGAGGTCATTCCTTAACAACTTCCTTTCCCCCTTTTTTATTTTGGGCCATGGTAACTACGGTTGGTAGTTAAAAATAATAAAACTACATGTGTTTTTGAAATCATAACAAGTTAATGACAAGTTTTTGCAAATAAACGATTTGGTTACAATTCACTTCAAAACTAAAAATAAAAGTGTAGTCATCCTAACATCTTTTCTAATAGAACAAATTGGAATCTGATAACTTAATTGTTTAAATGTTACATTAAAACAATCATAGAGAATAATTAAACTTTAATAATTTCTAGCAAACTTCAGTCATCTAAGTACCTACACCATTTTTATTGTATTCACAATTTCCTGATAATCTTGACTGTTTAAATGAACTAGTAATATAGCACACATAAACTAACGTAGTTTGAAGCCTTCTAGTTTGAAGCAACATCATTATCATAACCATAATAACAACCTTAATAGCGGAATCTGTCAATATGCTCGGTACAACTCCATTCGTAGAATAATTATTATTTGTGTACCCATTTACATCCGAAGCAAAATGAACAATAATAACGTGTCACGAAAACCAATGACAAAACAGAAAATTAAAATAATACGTATCACGTGTCCACAACATAGAAATCCTAAAATAAGGTCAACAAAAGGTAGAAATTTAAATAATTTCGCTAGTATTTGCCCTCCGTTCGACGTACGACGGCATATAATTGACTCCAAAAGCCGATTTGATCTCTTGGGAAAATTGGTTTTCCATAAAGAAGCTGTTATCTGACCTGATTATCAGTTAAGAAATGTATTTTGGTACATAATGAAAAACTGTTATACACGAATATTACGTTGGTGGTAATTATGGAAAATACTGATTTCTGGGAAATATAGAGGGTGGATGGAATCTCGTTTATAAAAATAAACGGAATTATTGTAAATTGTGTGCATGTCTTAAGACTATTAAAAGAGCTTTTTCAAATTAGATAATGTAGTTTACTGATAGAGCTTTTGTTGTTAGATACTTATAACTAGGTCGATTAAAAACATTCCATTTTTAATAAATCTGAAAAGATTTCAAATAAAAGTATAATATTCTTAATTCAAAAAGAGCCCGAGAAAAACATTAACAACACTTAATTTGTGAATGACAAGTAAATATATATGATAATAGGTAAAGCACAAAAAATAATTCTAAGATCAGTAAGGGCTCGAGTAAAAGCATGATAGTACCTATGTAGCTTGCAGGTACCTAGTACCTACTACGTAATATTATTCATCTTTTGCTCGATGCTCTAGAGATTAAACTGGAATGTATACCTCTAAACCAGTTTAATTCCGTTAGCAACTCCCGAAGTTAGTCTCCAAATATGAATAATGAAATTTAAATTATAAAGTAACGAGAAGCGAGCTATTTCGCAATCAACTAAATAACTACTTACTCTAAATGAGAACTTATTAAAAAACGTCTGTCACCGAAGTTCAAGAGCACTCCTTATTCATTAACTCTTGGAACAACAAAACAGTTTTAAGACAGTACTCCGCAGCTAGCACTTTTCACAACTCTTTTATACTTAAAGTCAAAAAGTCAGAAGAAAGTAGAGAGCGATGGGATGTTTATTTTATATCTCAATTAATTAACGTTGCTCGTAGCGAGTTTAATCCCGTATTCATGACGCAGACTTAATAAGTGAGTTGATTCAAATTGCAAAACTGCTAACTCAACAGGCGACTGTGTTCGACTGTGAGCGGTGTTGCGGCAACTGCTATCGCTTTTTGTGCAAGTATTTTAAAAATAATAAAGTTCTTTGGATTTTTCAAATAGATATGTAAATTCTGGGTTAGACAACAGGAATTATAAGAAAGTGGTTCATTGCTTGAAACACTGTTCTGTTTCAACTTTGCTTTATTTAGCGGTATAAAAGAAATACAATAATATTAGTCCGTGAGTCAAAACACTTTGTACACCTATTTGAAAACATTGGTAGCATTAAAAACTTTATAACAAAAATATTAAATTGCCAAAAACTGAAAGACAAAAAATAATAAACCTTTTTTATTCCAAGTTAATATAATAACCAACGGAGTAGATTTTCAAGTTGACGCGTACATAACGTGTTGGCTATAGAACCTCCTGCATTTTTTAGGTTCTAATGATATTATGTTTCATGTCATAATAATAAAATATCTTTTAATTATTATGTAAAATAAAATTTATGAACATATGTGCTAAATTATGCTTAATAAGAAACTTACCAGCTTAATTTACTTTGAATCAACTCATAAAAACTTTACCATTTTAAACATTTGTGTTTCCTGCCGACGGTACTGTCATAATATCGCTCACTGGTACAATGGACGCTGAAGGTAACATAAACTAGTCGCGTCGTTCTCCAGTTTTTGCGTAACAAAGCTGGCTCCCACGCGGGCTTAATTTCCGAATTTGCGACATATTTGTATGTATGACAGTGTTTGTATTCTGTGCACGACGTATTTTGGTTTTGTGAATTCAATCCGTGTGAAGGTGCAAATGAGCGTATAGTTCTGAAATTCTCGGTAGTCCAAAAACAGAGAACACTGCTTGTTAGTTCTAAAACCAACAACAAATATAATGTAGAATATGTACATTGTACACATATTAATTGATCTCTTTGTGTTTCTATTCTGGACGCAGCACCGACGCGGGTTGGTTCTATCTATTATGCCAAATCTCTTTGTCTGACCTGGTTTGTACGAACTGAAGTAATAGTACTTCTCTTTCGGGCCAGATCTATTTATATCCTGATATAAAGAGAGCTCGCTTTTACCGGCATGTAATTTTACACTTTGTATTTGAACACGTCTATAATACTTTACAACCCAGTCACCTATTTCCAAAATACCCGAAAAGTTAAGAGCCCTAAACAAAATTGTCTCTAACCTAATAGCGGCTACCTCCTTCCAAACCGCGACGGTGCGTGTCGACACAGAATTGTGCGCACCTTCCGTTAAATTTGCTCCGACAATAAGGCCCTCGGGAATCGGCCCTGCGAACACCGTATGATATTATCCCGGAGTGACCATGGGACCCTCAATCTACGAAAACATGGGAGCAAGGTACAAGAGACTGGAGACTTTATTGTCACTTCTTCCCAATATGTAATCTTTATTGGTGAAAGCATGTCTTCATAATGACTGTTTTTATAAATAGTTACTTCATAAACATTTTTTTTAATCGATCTCGGATTGTTTTTCTATTTTTTGATACTTCTAATTTTGCTGTTATTTTTATCAAGACTCAATTTTTTTTCCTTATCCAGTAAAAAGTTTTAGTGCGTTAATTATATTACAACTAAACTTATCATTGGCATAATTAAAACGAATTTAGTTTCTTTAAACATTCGAATAAATATGAAACGAAAATCAAGTCATCAACTAACCCGTATTGCAGGTGTCTCTTGCAAAAAGTAAATTCCGTTCAGAGGTACGAACAAACGAATTGTTTTCGTTTTGCTCTCTGTCTGTCCGCAGACGAGAATATTTCCGTTCTCTAACAAATCGAAATATGTTCCTGGGCTATTTTTCTGTGTATTTTACGATTGCTTTTATACGTGCCTTTAATAGCAAATATGTTGTGTTTGGTTATTTCATACATTCTGCTGCTGTGAACAATTAGTGGTTGTCGCCATTAAGTTACTCAAGTTATCTATAGTTGTTATTCACAAGTTTTACTCTACATTTTTGGAGAGAAAATAATGATTGGTCAATTACATCATCATTATCAGCCTAGCTCTGTCCATTGCTGGACATAAGAATCCTCATTAACGCAGTCGATTTGAGACACGTCAACAATAATTATATTGAGAATACCGTCCAGTCTTTCACTTAGCCCACGGCCCAGTTTTCTGATTAGCATCAGACGCTGCCCTTTGGCTTACCTTTTGACGTTCGATCATATTGACCGTTTGTGCGTACCTTTTCTAACATCTATTTCAAATGGACATAATGTCACTCATGTTGAATTCTGTATTTATTTTCGGTAGATATTGTTTCTACTTTGCTCTATAAATATACTTAGTTCATTGACGGGAATATTAACTTCATTTCTTTGTGATCTTTCGTCGTATTAGCTTTATTAATTATATTATGACTAAATAACAATTAATTTTAATAATATAACAACAAAGCTAAAACTTTATAATGTAAAAGTATCCAAAGGATTACAATATTAACTAAATGATTTGCCATCTCGGTAGCTGACCCCGCTACCTTTAAAGTATTATTAATTATTCTTATATCATAGAAAAGCTTACAAAGAAGCCTTACATGGCAGTTAAAATTATATAGATACTTAAAGTCACGCCTGTTTCCCAGAGGGGCAGACAGAGACCACGGATTTCCAAATGCTACAAAGCAAATTACTGAAAAGTTTAAACTAAAAACAGAGCAATTTCACAAAAAACTTAGCTTACCAGGACTTGCATCAAAAATGCGGTCAGAGCCCACAGCGGACAGGGTGACACAAACTATGCAAATGTCCGCCACACATAAAAGAGGAAACTTCTTTCGCCCTATGCATAACAATTTCGACTAATTCCACACACCACCTCTTAAACGCAGTGAAACAAATTCCACAAAATTGCCTTTGATATCTAAAGTTGGTGCTGTAAGTAAACATTAATTTAGTTTTATAAGAGATCTTTGAAGAAAGGTAGATACGAGTGAGAAAATAGTGCATTATGACTACAAGTACTAAAAATATTAAAAACCATTATAGAAGCGTTGGAAATTTAAACAATAAACTATTATTGTTTTCCCCTACGAAATCAACATAAAATGAAAGTTCAGAGTACTAGACAACAAGAGATAGTTAACATCGTGTTCGTGAAGTTGTTGGCAGTGAGTAACTTGGTAATAAATAAATAATGAGGGAAGTTCATTAACAACTAATAAAGCAACTTTGATATAAATTATACTGTAAATTATTTTAGTACTTCTAATATAATTTTCACAATTCAGAAGCAGATTATTAAAATTACGCACGTTAATAAAATGTAGAAAAAAATGATATTTCTGCTACATTTCATTAAAGTAAGTAAACAAATAAACAATCCCGATAAATAAAATAAGTAGCAAAACCTTTATAAATGAACGCTAATCGACGACATGAATAATATAAAACCGAAAATCAGTCAATGATATTTTATAGACTTGTGTAAACAGCTTGTATGGGATGAGAAACCAAAACAGTGCCAGTACAGTATACATTTCCATAAAACAACAAAAATACCGCCATGTTTACATTTTCACATCGACCAAAAAGGGAGCTCTACAGTCGAGGGAATTTTGATCAGGCCGTACATCAGTGGCATCTGGCATAATTATCATTCTCTTCGACAGAAGTTGGCCGCACCTGCACCAATTTCATCAGGGCCTCACAATTAGGCCGGCAACAGGGCCCGTTCAAAATCAGGGCTCCCACCTGCCGTGGATCTAAAAACAAAATTAAAAGAGCCGCGGCTCGCTCCCAGTTCGGGCGTGCATTATTCATGACATCGACACGCACGCCCGCGTATGAATTGAAACGAGCGCGGCACGACGTTCGCCTTTTATAGTCCCAATGTAAATACGCTTCTCGAGCGAGATCCGTTTCGGATGGATTTGATTTTTCAATGATAAAATTTAAAATATCATTATAGAATTTTTAAAGGATGGTACTTTGCGCTCAGTTGTGCTTTTCTTCGCAATTTGTGTGTTTGAATCGAGTAGTTGTTATTCCGCTTGTGTATAATTTGTATATAGGTGGTTGGTTGACTTTTCACGTGACCAAAAGGCTGGCTTGTTTTTCGGCCAAAGAATTAGCATTGCCATTCAACGTGGCAATGCCGCCAGCCTTTTGGGCACCTTACCAGTCAACAGCGATGAGGAGGAATACTTTGATGCATAATTTATAGTTTTAATTTTTCCTTTCGTATACATATATCTACTTTTAACGAGTGTAAAATAACTTTGTAAATAAAAAAGCGTGTGATAAATGTATTATCTTAATGTCGTTAGCGGTTGAAAGCGGAGGGCCGGAGATCGAGCTCTGCCTTAGGAGAGGCCTGTGTCCAGCAGCGGACTGAGATAGGCTGGTGATGATAATGATGATTTTTATTAGTAGTGGTCGTAATTTTCGGCGAGAACTGCTAATAAAAGATTTTATAAGGCACACTTTGTGAACTATCTAAACACACATTGAATATATACGTTTATAATAATAGGTACATTTAACTGCCTAACGAGAAAAGAATTTACTAAAACCGATTTTTTATTATCGTATAACATGAATGGTATTTTTTTAGGACTAAAATAAATAAGTATTCCACAAACTCAAATAGAGCAACTCACTTGTTTACTGGAATAAACATATACGAATGATAATAAAATGCATACTCTTTTGGTTAACAAAAAAATAACAGACTAAATATTTGAGCGTTAAAACGGCATGGCTGAATTTACAGTCAGCTGTAACTTCTCTACACTCGAAAAAGTTCCCTCTAAAATGTTAGCGTCATTTTTTTACTTTTTTTTTATTTTTATTCCCAAACTAAACAAACGCTAGCCGGGAAGGCACCGACCCATGTCAAAGGGTACTGCTTACATACATAATTATACTGACATATTTCTAGCCCTGTTTAATATAGTTAGTGTCTACGGACGTCAAATAGAAACGTTTTCTGTGTAACAGTAAGGGAGAGAATGTATGATGAAGTATAACTGACATCTAATGTAGGAGATACGCAAATATTTTTCACATTTTCTGTACTTGATGTTAATGTAGACATAAATAAAATGGAATGTCTGTTTGAAACTGAATAAATTCCTTTGGAAAAATAAGTTGTTGTAGAAAATGTAGTCTATTTATTTCTACGATGTGCGCATAAACAGTATTAAGCATTAAAATGTTGAGTCATTAGTGCAAGCAATTCTATTACCTATAAATAATACCAACTTATAATAATCAACTGTTAAAATACTTCACTTATTATACGGAGAGTAGGTATTTAGATGTCTTCTATAAATAAGACAAAGCTAACACGGACACCAAAATTCATAATATCCCAATCTCTCGCACAAAACAAAAATTAATATTCTAAACCAGTAGAACGATAAAGTCAAGCGAAAAAAAATTGCTTCATAAAATTATCATCTATGTATTTAACGCGTCAACAAAAAGCTTTTCCGCGCGGCATGTTAAAAAATTCAATTAAAAACCTCATTTGTGTTTTTCATCAAGTTAAAAACTCTAGTCGTATCTGTGCGAGGCCGAAATATTAACGTGCGGTACGAGTTATAAGTTCACGTCGCATGTGCGCATGTGCGGCAACCTCATCATCATCGTCTTTTACTAGTTAATCACCTTTACCAACCCTTTTAGACAATACAGATTTGCACCCGCATAGTGGGACTGATAGCCTAGAATGCGGCGTGCAATTAACTGCAGATCGTCACTCGTGAAGGCTCGTTTAGTGCCTTGGAGGTTAACGGTTGTAAATAAGTTTGATCGTAAATATAGCACATCCATTCGGGTTTAAAAACAGATTAGAATTTTTATGTCGCATTAAATCGAGACTATGGCTACGCTTGGCATATGGCTCTTGGAATAGTGCTGGGTATCAACCCTTCGGAGAAATTCATCGTTACCATTATGCTCATGGCTAGAGATTCCGGTGAATTTCTGACCCAAATCTCTGCCATAAACCAAACATGCTTACATTACGAAGACACAAGAGATATAATAGCTCCACTATTAAATAAAAATCTTCAAAGAAGTCTCCCGTAACTCGCGCCAAGCTGAGAGCGAAGCAAAACTCTACTCTTTGACTTCGAAACAAATAGTTAATTACCTAGAGAGCTCGTTAGGCATGGATTGTGCCAAAGTTGGCTCCTAGTTTTTACAGTGCACCAACCGAGCCTTAAGTTCGCGGGATTTTAAACGAGGCGCCCAAGAATGTTCTACTTACGACGTTTTTTTAGACTGGCGTTGTAGTTATGAATTGAAATGCTCGCGCAATGAAGAGGAGTGCTGTTAAACAGGGTTTTTGTTTCATTTAAGACTTATTAGTAGCTATTACAGTCAGATTACATAGCTGAATGTATTCATATAGTTACACTTGTAATTTGTACGTAGGCAGGAAAAGGTCTGCGTTTATAGTTTAAGCCTGATTGCATCTGTCAGAGGATATGCTGGGAAAACCTATTACCATTTATCTGTAGTCAGTATCGTGTCTTCAAATAAAAATGGTACACATAAATGTCAAAACACTGAATGTTGTTAGTACGTGTCTTCCAAACTGTGGAAAACCTCAGAGCTAACAAAATAAAAAAAATATAGATCATGTCTTACCCAGACTGGCATGGACAAATCGTTCTGCTATTATAAAAATGGTGTTAAAACGTTTAATTTCACCTCGTAACATATAAAGTGAAAAAATTGTGGCCAGATATACAGACTATGTTTTTCATCCTTTGTAATTCAAAAAGGAATTGTTTCTAACATATCATTTGAACACGGAACATCCCGAATTATACAGGGTGTTGCTATACAAAGAGAATACACCTCCAATGCAGCTGTACCTTTAGAAACAAAAGGGTGTATGTTCGACCTGCCGTATTTTAAATCGCATTAGACCAAACAAAGGAACCCGGGGGCCAAGCATATGTTATTGTGGTTTTATTACACCGCATATGGGCTAAATGGGCTTCATATTGGTATATTTATCTTTCTCTTTGCAGTATTCTTTTGTTTTATGTTTTTTATGACAATTTCTTGGAAAATGATATCATTACGACTTTGGGATTTTTTATTAGATTATTTATTTATTTTGTTACTGGTAAACCATATGTTTGATCAAATATAAATTACATTACTTTTTGAAAAAAAAAACAAACCAAATTAACTCACAAAGAGTATTCATATACAAGAGATTATTTTAGAAAATCTTGTTGCAAAAATAGTATCTGAAACATCGTACACCACGCCAAAGAACACAAAGAGCCATAATTTATTGAACCCTTTTAGTTTCATTGAATGTCAGCTATCAAACGGTCACGTGATCCGCAAATGGGACAAGAAAGCAAAACCCCTCAACAATATTTAAAAGCTGCGTTGGTAGACCAATATATGCTCCGTAAGATTCACTATATTATTCATAGTGACGGCACGCACTCTCGCCTCCATCTGAATACATTCGACGATTCCCCTTTATTGCCCCTCCCAAATGTGTTTATATACTCTGTGTCTTTGGGAAGCTCTTTTATGGTCTGTTTATGGGAATCAGGGTTTTGATCACACATTTTGAACCTAGAAGTTCCTGTTGTTCTAGTCGTTTGGTTTTAGAGTTGGCTCGCTATGCTTTTGTATTCTTTTCATTCCGTAGCTAGATATCAGGGTTGGCACGTCGCCGTCGTACTTAAGATTTGAAGTAGATATTTTGTCGGTTTAACGTGTTGGGTTTAGTAGAGGTTAAGTGTATTGGAGAAAAAAATCAAAATTCCAGCGTTAGTAATTGATGTACAAAATTTAATTACTAATACTAAATTGATTAACTTTACGTTTGGACTTTTAAAGAGTTTAAGAAATAAGTGCTTATCAGCAAATTTTGTTAATTTAATCTTTAATTTTAAATAATGGCTCTTAATTCAAACCGAAAGCGTTAGTTACAGTTTAGGTATATTATTATAAAAGAGGATTCTACGTATTCTTGCTGGGTAAACAATAAAACGATTTTGTTTTAGCTTTACAAAATTGCTGTATATTTCATTTACTGGAAAAGTCTATTTCACAACATTTGCTTACCCAACCTAACATAACAAATTATACAGTAGTGAGAAAAATCGTTGAACGTATCTTAAATATACAATGTGTACCTACAATCGGAATATTAACAAATGTAGCGCTCATATAATGACAATGTAATGGAGAAACTTTGTTATGGCCTCATACCGCGCTTTAAAACATAACATAACATCACGTCTGTATTTGTAAAAGGAAAGCGAAAGTGTATAATAATATATTACGCATAGTTATTGCGAATGTTTTATTGTTTATGACATTGAAGACAGAATACAAGCGCATACCTATCCAATATTCCATCAACCCCTTCTCGCTCTAAAATATTTTTATCGTACAGCCTACTGGTCAATAGATACAATTTCATGTCAGAATTAGTAATGGTATAAGTAAGTTAATGCCTCGAAACTTATACTATAATTGCTTAAGTTAATCGTTAGTCGATTAACTTAAGCAATTGTAGGATAAGTCTGTCAGAATTACGTTACTCTCTTGCTATAATTAGTGATGATAACATCACTAATTATATTATTGTGTACTAACGTATAAACGTTAGTACACAATATATATAGACTATATCCATCGAATAGCATATCAATCTATCCTTTGAAGCATCTCATTTGAAATTTAAATTTAAACTCCTATTCGTTGGATCGCAGAATGATAGACATACAGAAAATTGATGGGTGTGCAAACGGAATGCCTCCAAAGGACCTGTCTAAATACATAATTGTGAATTCGATTGGTCGATCAATTGAATTTGCGGTATGAAATAAATTATGTTTGGATAACGCTGGTTCGCAGATGTCGTTTAATCCGTACGATTTGCGTTAGATGGGATGTGATCGTAATATAAATTAGAGTGACGGCAGACATATTGGTTTCAAAAGTTAAAGTTGATCTAGATGCTTGGTTTCAGATGGCTTTGCATTAGTTCTTGATTATATTGCAATGAATTAAGAATCTAGCAAGTACAAATCTATGGGATCTACCCCTTCTGTTTTGTTTCACATGTTTAGAATAAGTATGTATAGTCGAAAAGCTTGATTAAATAAAGCACTGAAAACCATTATTTACTAAACTAAGTATTTAGAATACAGTTAAAAATATAGACAATGAAAAACAACGTAATAACTAACTGTATTTAAATGCAGCTCGTGTATATACGAATAAAAGCAATGAAAACGACACCAGCAGCATTTATAACAATCAATTCCTTTCAAAACAAGAAACTAAAAGATCCATCTATACGCGAAATAAAAACAGTTTTTCTACTTAAAATTCATCAGCCCAGTTCGATGCTAGAAACATTTTCTGGGGCATATAATAACAAAAAGGCTTGGCCTGGATTTTAATGCAAGAGATGAGCAGAAATAAATTCACGAAGATTTTTCAGTGGACGCAGCGTGACTGCGTAATTTGTTTGCTGCGTACCACCGGGGTTCCGTGTGTTGGGAGTCTGCTTGTATGGAATATATGGATGATAGCTGTACAGTTATGGTGGCCTAGTAGTTTACAGACTGGCGCCCGACCAACATCAATGACTATCAATTCTTTAAAAGATACTTAGTACTCTCTTACTCTAGTCTTAGAAAGATACTTAATCTTAGTCTAAGTTTCTTTATTAGCAAGGACATAATATTTTGCCTGGCATAATGTAGGGTCACAAAGTATAGTGTACATCTTCTATCGCTTTGGGAAATAAGGGTCTGATGCCATTAGTCTATGATACCCTGGATTACCCTCATTCTGGAATAGAATAAAAGTGTTATATTATGATTGTTAGTGAACGTAGACTAACTTGGTGTATCCTTGTTTTTGGTGATGCTAATAAAGCTGGGTTTTTCATCATGTCACGGCAGAGGCTAGGCTATTTCCATATGAATATTTGCCCAACGTTTACGTAACGTAACGTATTTATTTACCGATTCCATAGCTTGGTGGACACTCGACAGACGTGGTAAAATAATTATTAACTTAGTGTTAAATTCCGTTTGAAACCGGCCAACCACTACCATATTTTTACGGTAACGTAGGTTCTGTATAAGTATGTTGTATTATTAATTTATAATAAGGATCACAGAATGGTTCCCTCGCTGACGATAGCTATCTTACCTACGATACCCCATCGCCATTACAGCTATGTTTATATAAACCGTAGTAGCTCGTTGAAAAAATACGTGGAATAACCGAAGATGAAGGTTTTTATGAGTTTCCAAATACTACGGAACCTCGTTAAATACCTCTTCTCTGATTCAGTCGACCCAAAAGTATGGGAGTACGCTCCCCGCGGGCCCATCAAATCCCGCTATAAATATGCCAAAGCTCAGTGTTGTCTCATTTGCTCACTGCACTACTTGTGACGGTATACAGTAGGTTTCATTATGCTGTTATACATTTATGTGAGATGTTATATATTATGTTAAAATGGAAGTTTTTTTCCTACATCATAGATTTAAGTACAGATATAAAGCCCTTAAAGTACAAACGACCATTTGCAATTCAATAAAATCACAAAACAATTGCCGATGAATTGTCCAATAATGACGCAGCTATGACCATTCCAGTGACATATATCACAGACGCAACTCTACCTGCTAAAACTGCATGTAAGCCACACAGCCGGCATCACAATATTACCTCTAGCACAAACAAAACAACACAGCCCACATCCCAGCCAAACACTACAAGTAGTTCGCGCTGTCCAATAACAGCAATATAAATCCCAACTACTTCACTTAAATTGTCTGTTAAAATCAAGCTGGAACAACAATTGTTCACACCAGCTCTGTACAATAAAAGTTAAATAAAAGCCCTGGCCGGGCCACTTGCAGTCCTCCGAGTCCCGGAAATCCATTCGTTGAGGCCCCGGGCTCTAATTTCCTGTACGCGCTCGGGCCTCACAGAAAACGTGATTCTTTGGAAGGCACCGTGTACTCGTAACTTCGTTAATGGCGGTGGCATGTTAAAATGCAGTTTTATGGACTGCAATACTGTTGGTTGGGAGTCGAGGGGAATTTGTATAGATGGCCTTCAGCTCGTGTCTTTGAAATGTGTGCGGTGAAAAAAGATGTTGGTAGGTAATTTGTATCCCAAGCACTTCATTTTCACCAATTTATAATTTCATATTTCCAAGTTGATTACGAACAGTTCGTAAGAAGGTGAATTTACATGATAATGGCGACCTTATCAACAGAAAAAGATAAAAATATATATTTAACGAAGTAACGGAACGCGCCCGTAGGCTTTTCACGAACCGGAAATTAGTATCTTCAGGCGTTCCTCATGAAAAGCTCCGAGCCGGAACGGAAGTGACGAATTTCCCGCGCCCAAGTGGCGATGGTAATGTTGCCGAATTAAATACTGCCACACTACACACATCGCTGCCGGATTGACATTTGTAGATCACGTGGCTTTTCCGAAATACATTTATGTCGATCCATTCCAATACCTTTTCGACAGCAATTGAAAATTATCAGCTTTCCTAGAAGCCTCTTGAAATGAAATACCAGAGTTGTGGGATAAAACTGACAGTTGTTAGAAGTTGATGGAAATAGATATACTTATTTTTTATTTATTTATTACATTCTCAATTCGTTTAGCAATGCGACTATTTTTATGATTTTTCTTTATAATGATTGCCGCCAACTGCACTGATAGCCAAGAAGTATGACAGTAAAATTGCCAAGTCAAAGGTAGCATGTTCAAGCCTCAGCACCCACAAGTGTCTTTTTGAATTCATGTGCTTACTATACATTACTTATCAGTTGCTAAACGCGCGAAAGAAAACATTGTGAGGAAACCACACTGACAGATTTTTCAACGGTGTGACACACTAGGTTGTTCATCAACCATACGTCAAGAAGAAGAAGAAGATTTTAACTTTACCAATACCAAAAGCGCCTATTATTTGGATTAATATGCGATCTGTTTTTGTTTGATTCAGTATAGCACATAAAAAACATAATATTTAATTGCCCGCACTTTATTTCAGAATACAGCTAAGTATATCATCTAATTATCAATATGGTTTAACGGACCTACGTTCTGCCAATTATATTTTTTACACTAATTTAGTGGTATCAGACATAAGATAAGAAAGTCCATACATAAGCCCAGATATTACATTAGTATTATCAGGGATTTAACCTAAATCTAATTACTTAAGAAGGTCTATAAACCTCCGGGCTAACCTAGAGATAAATGTGAGTGTGAAAGCCCTCGCATTATATTCATTTCAGCAAAAGATTTTATTTCTGCGACACTATTCTCTTTAAGAAACACGCCACCAGAAGACGTCCAACTAAGGCGTCTGAATCAAGCAGCTAGAACAAAGAAAGGCTGTAGTCTTCAAGGAATTTTTCACAATAGCCGCTTGTCTTGGGTTAAGTAATTAATTATAAGAGCACTGAATAATTTTGCGAGCTCGCTGTACGGAATTAAGTAAAGAGCTCTGTAGGACGTTGGTAGGGAGCCCATGAGTTATGTTGGGGGTCACTTGGACGTGGATATGGGCTCTCGATTCTGAATCACTAAAAGGACTAAATATTCCTACATTTCATTGGTTTCGTGAATAATGAATAGTCCTGGGAACAATTTCTTTGGGCGACAATACATTTTTTTTTCTGTAATCAGTAACAATTTAATTTCAAATGGTGCCCTATTCATATCAAATGCCACTTTTCGTTTTACCATAAAAACCAATGTGCCTAATGCCTATCACATAAATATTGATCCTTAACCACTTCAAAACATCAGCCTTCGAAACTTCCAAACTTGTTAATTGCATTTAATTACTGAAGTACCGTATCTACTTACTCCATTTGGATCTAAGTTCCAGTACAGCAATTACCAGTAACATGAATAGTTCACTAAGAAGCAATACCGCTGCATTGACGGAGCTTGCTAATTGTTACTTGCTGGGAGCTCGGCTCGAGAAGCCATCTAAGCTTTAGAAATAAAATAACAATTTCCATAGCACTCCGGTTGGAAGCATTTTGTGACATAATAATTGTCAACAAAATACTTTTTTGCTTCAAGCTTTAAAATAATCATTGAGAAGTCTTCTGATAAGTTCAGATTTGTTTTATTCTTAAGTCCCTAAAAGTATAAAAGACAGATTTTCAAAAAAAGGTATCTATGTGGGTAAGAAATTCCATTAGTATCGTTATTTAATTTACACCTTGTTTATTAATCTCAATACAACTAACAAAACTAACAATTCCGAAAATTCGTAACTTCGTATGGACAAAATAACTTGTAATTTCTGGACCCTATTTCTGCAAACTCCCACACATGACCTAGGTTAATAGCCCAATATTATTTATACCTCTGGACTCCAAGAAATCCCAACTTCAGTGCACATAAGGACCATTCATCAATACGAACCATTGCACCACAGTTTGCAAGCAGAGCACATATCCGCACAATTTACAGAGGCTACACAATAACATGGCTGAACACAATAAATGTGGAGTTTTATTTTTGCCGGTTAATACTTTCATACTGTTTACGTTTAGTGCGAAATCGTAAATAAGATTTGCTGAAGGAGGTGAAATAAGCTGTAAATGGATAACATGAGTCGTTTTTATTAAGAACAAAACCTTTTTATTTAGTTGTAATTTCTAGTAATAATATTATTACGCTTGTGTTTCCTGAAGGTGATAGCAGAACTAAATTTTGTATGACATTTGTTCTATGTATCTACATTGGCTTACAAAGTTGTTTTTTTTTAACTATAGTTATATAAGTTAGAGATTTAAAATAAATAAAGTTTTGTACCTAATTTTGTCAGCTTTCAGAGTAATTTCAGTCATCATCAGTTGCCTTTTAAAAGCGTGAAAAAGTTATTGCAATTTGAAAAGTGTGATACTTAGTTTTTAATTCCATTGTATTATGGACTTTATTGGCATAAAGTATCTAATATTCTCAATTTCATGTAACTGATGTTCGATTTCGTAACATCAAGTATATCAGGCAAGGCTGCATGCTCGGCAAGTATTGTAATATTCAAGTCAATAACCAAATCGGGTTTCAGGCATTAAAGTCGCGAGCAGTATTCATCAAACGACCGAAGCGAGGAGAAGAGGGCTCTACTTAGATATTAAGAATTCCTTCAACTCCAATATTAATTTTGTGCACAATATGTCGTTGTAAGTTTATCTTGTCACTTTATTGTGAAATCTATTTTGATGTAAGACTTTAGACAGTGGAGAAAATAATACTAACAACTAAATAGATAAATCATTACTAATATTTACACTCATTCGCATAGAGGTGAAAAGTTGAAATCTTAAATTCCTCCCGCTGCTATTCAAACACGGTTAATGTTCTTATTATGGTTTTATTGATATTAGTAGGTATCCGTTTTTTGTGTGGTCCTTCCAGTTTAGGACAAATGCAGAAAATTATAAGAAAAAAGTATGGCATTGAACTTAGGCAAGTTTTACATGACTTGGCTTGTGCCCGGTAGTGGGTCACCTAAAAGCTGATGATAATGTTAAACCGATTCAGGTTTGAATCTGAATCGTGTTCATACGAATTAGTTACTCTAACTACCAGGCTACCGCAACACTCAAGAGTCCGGAGACCGTCTTTATTATTATTATAGCTCGACATGATTATACGCAGTTCAGTCTTGAGGTCGCAAACGCAACTCGATTCCCAGGTGGGGCCCAATTGTTATTGGGTTTTTACATTCCGCAGTTTGGAATAGTGCCCAAATGGCAATAGACTCGCCTCTATTTTACGCTCGGTACTTCTAGTATTTAATAAAATGTGGGTTCGTCATAACTTTCGTGAGTGTTTTCCATATTATTACTTATATTTTATATTATATTCAAATATAAACATTTTCTATTTTTCAAAATTGCAGCTCAGAAGCGTGATGATCAATGGTCGTGTAATCTGTATCAAAGGATTTGGTAGCTGTAAGATGCTTGTTTGTTGATAAATATTCTCTACGATTTTAATAACAACGCCGAGTTTTCATTTTCCAGTTCTATTCATATCAATCAATCATTCGTTTAAATTCACAAACTGACATAATAAATCAAACTGTATTTTAAATTTAATATAATTTATTCACGTATTTAAACAGTAGCATCTCGGTGTAAATGTGGCTCGCAGTACCAGTGGTCCTGTGCGTCTGTCATTACGACTCTGTAATTGCCTGCTATAAATCTTTGACGAACTTCCCGCGATGACAGGCGCGACGTAGAATAAGATTACATAGAACCGGAAGATATGCGTTAGTACGTCATGTCTTCAACACGATGTGAACTGGAATGTTTGGTATTGTATTCTTTGTTTTATTGAGCAAAAGGACCAAGTTTGACATCACCACTAAAAGAACGAAAAACCACCACATTTATCGGTGGTTAAATTATCTTATTCCGGTGAAGTTGTACTGATTGTTTTAATCATTTATATAAATAACTTTATATGATATACTTCAACAATATTTGTTGACAACTACGCTTTACTTAACATAAGCATTTTGTATATAAAAGCTCCTTAGATAGGTGTTCGTACACGTTTCGTTTAAACCCCGAGTTTGTACAAGTTTTAACGGCTTTCATAATTACTTTAGACCTTTAAAGGAAACGAGTCTTCAGAGGTATACAAAATTCCGTCTTTCCAATTTTGGTCGTTTGGGAATTTAAGGACTTTTTTCATGTAGGTAGGTTCTTATGTAGGTTACTATGTTACCCATGATACAAAGACTGAGGCTGCAGTTGCTACTGGAGACATATCAGGACAGTCAACGAAATCTGGATTGTTTTGCTGTAGTTTGCCTCCTTCCCTAGCTACTACCTCCTTTTACCTACCTCCTACCGAAATATGGTGTGATTATAGTGTAATAGGTAAGTTACCCAATACTCTATATTCGCATCATATTTTACTGTGTATTTGCCAGATACATTCAGATTACCTATTTCTCAAAACATTTCTAGGCAAAAAATAATTAATTGGCGTTAAAAATAACCAATCCAAGATTTTATAAATTCCGCGAATAGGACCAAGCGAGCGCTGCGCATTCATCGTTTCTATTTAATTCCAATCGCGAAATCATCTCGAAGTTTGCAGCTGAGCTGTAATAAATGCGAAAAATAACATTTAAATAGTTATGCCTCTATAATTTTACAAATTAAAAGACTCGTTTTCGGGTCTATAAATCTTAAAGCTACCTAGGCATGTTTTTAATAATGTTGGTGAAAGATGTAACGTACAACTAGTCAACTACCAATTCAAAAGTTTTATAATGTACAGGACCTACAGCATAACCGCTACGATAGACCTCCGTATAAAATTAGTAAACTATTCTCAGTTCGTTGGACTATCGTCCCGGGAATCTTGTTTAGAAGCAAAACACGTGTCGAATTACATTTTAATTAATTTGCATTAGATCACAGAAGATTGCAAATTACTTAGATCCCTCGCGTAACGGACAGGCGCTGTGAAAAGGAATTAACTTTTTGTACTGCTTTACCCGTATTAATCTGGTTAGGCATACGTTAGAAGTATTTTAGTTTCGTTGGTTTTTATACGAAACCGTCAAAGGTCTAGCGTCTAATGGTAGTTAAAAGGGTCAGTAAGGACCAAAAATAGATTTCTCTTCATTAGATTTTTTGTCATCATAGGTATCTAAGAGCTTTAGTCTCTACAATTTTTATGGCTATTTGACTGAGTTTTTACGCGTTATTTATTTCTTAAAATATTAGAAAGCCAGTATCAAAATATTGTCAACTATTAGGTGTGTAATATGCTTGCTTTTTAAACCTAGTAATTTTGACATTAACCTTCCAGTCCAACAATTCGGCTAAATAACACGTTTTGACAGGCTTAACGGCGTTAATATGTAAATTAGAAAAAATAGGTTTCTGTAACATCACGCAACATTGAACTTTACGTCCTCCGATCGTTACACCGTCACAGTTACCTGCACAGTGAAATTTCGACAAACAGTGTTCCGCAAATTTCTACGGCAGCCTCCCTACCGCAGCCGCTTCGAGCATTTGCATCTCATTGGAATGCAACCGCTGGATGCAGCGGATGCAATGCAAGCCAGTTTGGATGTGGTGACTCGGTTATGAATGTTTTGTCACTATATTGCCGGTTTTTTGCCGAAGAAAGACCAATATTTTTCGGAACTCTTACGTGCCTAACATATTTTGGTCTTTTGATCCTAAAATTATGACAATCAAACTATTATATTGATGACTACGTTACAATTATTTGGTCTATTATCAGGAACTTTTAGACTATGAGAGTTATATCCAGGAGAGGATCGAGATGTAACGTTGAGGTAGCACAGTCCTCGCTTTATTATGACGGTAACAACACTCCTTGTGCCGTTTGAAATGCTAAGCAGTATGGACATACCCGAGCACACAAAACAGCCTCACAATTCCAAATTAACTACCGCATCCACCAAAACGGAAGCTCGTTAAAGCCATTATACGTCGGGGTCGAGATTTTGCAAGCAATTTCCGCCTTAGCGACGAATGCAAATACGAATGAAATGTGTTATTTATCGCGTGAATTACAACTTTTGGTGTTAACTACGAGGACTAGTGCTGGATGCTTTGGAGGACATTTGCATGCCCGAATTATGGATTCGACATGGCCCCATAATGTTACGATTACGACGGTAGCTACTGCTCTTGGCAGAGCCCGGAATATGCTTTGGGTATTCAATTGAACTTGTTTTATTTCTTCTACGTTAGAACGGCCCATTTACAAAAGCGGCCGATGAAAACCTACTTTACATAATTATTATAATACAGTAAAGTACATAATTCAGTACGAGTAAAGTAAAACGTTTTTCTTTTGTGATTATAAAGGGGCATCTTTTGTCTCCTTTTCAATATATTTTTTTCTACATGACTACAGGCTAAGTATAAATATTTTTATTAATTTTCCATTAAATTGGAGTTAGCGTTACGAGCATAGAACTATATTCTCAATACCCAAAAATTGAAACTAATTAAAATTCTACGACATTAATCTTAAGCCTTTATCAAAACAAGGCATTTGTTGACGTAAGACGATTTAAGGCTCAGTTTAAACCCGAAGGGGGTAGGGGGGCGTCTTAAACTGTGTCCGAGAGCGGTCCAAGGGACGGACGTTTGACCTAATTAAGCCAAGTGGCGTGGAAAATTACAGTCTGATGGGGCCTGTTCGACCGTAATTGCTGAAGGGTTGCCGATTGACGTCCACGACCGGGGAGGGTTAAAAGGTGTCGGGGTATCTTGGAAAATCTTTCAAGGTAATCTTTTTGGGGTTACAAGTTATTTAGTTGGATAGTGTTGTTGGAGCTCGTGATGCTTGTAAAACGAGATTGACATATTGCTGTCGTTAGTATGAGCTGGATAGTTGATACCAGTCCTTGTTAAATAATGTTCCTATAGTAAACTGAAGCAAAACATAAACTACAATATTACTAACCTGTATAATAACATAGTAATTATACAGTTTAATATATCTTACAATTGATTTTGAGAACTGCCTCGTTGGTCTAGTGGCTGCTAAGCGCGACTGCTGAGCACGAGGTCCTGGGTTCGAATCCCGGGTCGGGCAAAGTGTTACTGGGTTTTTCCATTAGGTAATTCTTAGTAGCAGCACGGAGTCTGGATTTGTGCCCGGTTGATGGCAATAGGCTCGCCCCCTATTATATTGGGACCTAAAACATAACTGGCGAAATGTGGGTGTACTATATGTGCACCTCTGCCTACCCCTTCGGGGAATACAGGCGTGATGTTATGTTATGTTTATGTTATGATTTTGAGAATATTTAGTCATTCTAATCTATTTGACGAAAAACTTACATTCCGAAACAATGCCTTTTATATATACTTCTAGGACTACAAGAACAACAAGAATCTATCAAATGGAAGCACCACAACATCGCTAGTAAATTATATTAGGCAACAAAGGACGACATTATTATTTTTAAAAATCTCATTAATAAAAGAACCACATAAGTCTTAAAATAAAAGTCACAAAAACTTAAAAATAAAGCTACACAATTTATTTACGTTCTTCAGCGAGCTACGTCAACGCAGAGCTAGTGCAGGAGACAGCTTGATTCACTCCTTTAATTAAAACGAAGTAATTACTTGTAATGCCTAGCTCCCGAACGTGTCTCATTTGGCGCGGGTACTGTATGACATAGTGACGTGTGGACATACGACCAGTCACTTTATCGACTGGTCCTTTCGTCCCGACTATTTGTTGTGTAGAAGTTATTATAGTGTGAGTAACTTATGAGCTTAATTTTAATTAAATTACCCTGTTTAAAATCTGTATAAAGATGTGCAATAAAGAATATTCTATTGCATTATATTGTTTACCACTTGGTCCTAGTCCTGGATGATATTTTTTATAAATATTTTGCTAGCCAAAACCTCAACTGGTTTTACATTACATACCAAAAAGAATGTCGTCGGTGACCATTCACTTTTCAACAAAAATCCCTTAATATTTGTTAGTAGATAGTTGTTTATTTAGGTTTCCGTTAAATATCTTCCAAGTTTATTCATTCATCATAATAGATAAAGGACCAATGCGGCATTGTCTTAAATTCATATCCTGGACTATGAACTAGAGTCGTGTTAGTCGACCATCGAACCAATAAGAAAATGGATCCATAACATGATCCCAAATTACACGTATTTCGTTGATTGTTGAGACTTCAAAGGATATTTAACCTTTAACTTCGTATTGATGTTATTTCTTGGAACGAAGCAAAAAGAAAAGCTCGAAGTTCGAGAGAATACGTTTAGATCATTTCAAAGTACTTTTTCCTTAAAATATTTTCAGGAATCGTTTTATCTGGGGAACGTTGATTATTAGGTTTCTACACACAAAATACGGGTTAATGTATCTTTATTGATATGGGCATATACGTGGTTGAAATATTCCTTAGACCATTGACGTTCCAGTCCAGCTTGAGTATAAATATTTATGCTTTGATGGTTATTGCTCATATAATAATCCGACCGTCGCGTCAGTCATTAATTGATATACCATAGATATAAAATAAGTTTACCAGTATGCAAAGGTCATTTACCCTCCCTATTTTTTATATTTTTGAATATGTGGTCCACCAAAACGAATAGATTATATTATAATGATTTAAACCACAAAACACCTAATTCGTGATGCAGATTAAACTTTGAGGAATACGTAGTACGATTGATTTAAAATGTAATTTGATTATTTCACTGTGAAGGGCACCTTTCCAAGTCAAAAACCCCATTATTAAAAAAGTTCTCTGCTTTTATCTTTCCTACACAATTATTTGGAGGGCACTTATCCCGCTTGCCCCAAGTCACCGAAGCCTTTTGAGGTAAGAAGTAAGTAAAATGTCTCTTACATTCCCGAATTTGTTGATTTCCTTAGAAAATTCACTAATATTAATTCTATAGGAGTAACTCGAATAAAATCCTCCAGTAAAACACAATTATAACTACAAGCGCGTGCCGGGATAATATCGCGGTCCCCAATAACAGCGCGAAACAGACGGGGCCCGGCGAGACATTATCGTATAATTATCGAAAACCTATAGTAATATCCGACGCAATAACGTAAAAATCAATCAGCATTCGCCTTGCCGGAGCCACGGGCTGCGAGAAAAAATTGGAAATCAATCTATTTCTATAACCAGGCGTCTCCGAAGTATCCATTATCATAATGTGATGGGGACCCAATACTATAATCAGATATCTGAGACCTTCACTGTTATGTTTTATATATGTATATTTTTATGAGCAGGGAATATGGGACGCGTTCCGTTTGGCAAATGCTGCGAGTATTCCCGGAGTTACTGTGTGACGGCTGATCGCTTTATGGATTTGATTGTGCTGTTGTGGATAAGGAAAGAGATTAGATGCGGTCTTGATATGCGTGTTTTGATCAAATGTTGGTGTGCCGAGATGTGTTCGCTGTGAGTACGGGGAATTGGACACCTACTGATCGTGCCCGAAGACATAAGTCACTAAAAGTTATTTTACCGTAAATACATTAAAAACCTAGGTCAATTAATAAAATTCGAAAGCTGAAGTAATATGCACACTGAGGTTTCGATATCGGTAGACCCATATCGAAACCTCAGTGTATAAGTTTAAAGTTTCAGTTATTGATATTTATTAAAAAGTAATATAGTGATTGTACCAATAAATGATATAATTAATATCGAACAGGTTGAAACTTAATTGGAAATTCACTCAAAGTTCATTCAGGAATTTAATCAACGTGCTACATAACTATTTAATTCATTAATCAATAGGCGCCTACGCAACACAAACTACTAATTTGTTAAAACAATATAGGTATAAGTAATTAGTTTAAGTGCAATCATAATTACAAAATTATTATTTTAATGGTCATGAAATGCTTTAAATGCTTCAAGTTGTTACACCAAATTGAATCTTTAAGTGTGTACGTATTAATTGAGTATTCGTTAATTTAAGGTCTCCGGTTCAAATCCACAAAGTTCAATGTCACATATTAATGTGGATTTTTAGGTTTGTAAGTTTATGTTTTGTCACTAATGTAGTGTTGTCAGTAGCAGTACTATTGTGTATTGGTGCCTTTTAGTATCAGAATAACCTAACCCTAAAACATGCACTATCAGACTAAAACCGACAATCTCATTGGCGCAGTGTTTAGGCGATTGGATTCCCGCAAGGCACAAAAACTTTGATCCGCAGATGTTTGTCCCGAGACTGGGTTTTTTCGTATATAATATTTTATTTTATTATTCTGTTCAAGAATTCTTAAATGATCCTCCCATTAATTAAACTTTATTTTTATTAGCATAGTATTAGTTTTAAGATTATGGTGAGCAAATGTCGCTCGTAAATGTTTGCATGCCTAAATAGGCAGAATGTACAAGGATTCCTTATATATCTGTAACACCAATTGTAAACACCTACATTCTGTGCAAATAAATGATTACTTACTTACTATGTTTTTGAAATGCACCCACGATCCAGGACAGATTCCTACAGTGGAGTGGCGTTTAAAAAATCCGTATTCTAATATAAAGAATCAACAATACAAATATTTCCAGAATATTCTTTCCAAAGTAATCAATCTTCCGAACCTCCACGGACATCTCCACCTCTCAATAACCTTCGCAAAACGTAAGCAAATGTTTGTATGTACAACTATCCCTACACGTCACAAAGGGCCTTTAATCAAGTTGATCCCGGCGCGGACCGTCGGCTGATTGTACCCCGGGCCACTATGGCCACAGTTGGGCTACATTTGTGCGATTACCTAATGAAATTGTAATTGTAATTTAAGGCTTGGGTACTATTTGGGTTATAAGTGTAAGGTGAGGGTTGAATTATGAAGGGTTAGGAATGTAAGGCTATGGGAATTGTAATAAATTTGGTGGAAAACAAATGTAATACATCTTGATTTGAAATTCTTTTGTGTATTTTAGATCATCGTTAATACCGCATGTAATTGTGCTCATAAAAACATTATAATTTTTTTGGTAAACAGAAGAAAAATGCATAATAATAAATGATGATGAAGGCAGAAGCTATTTTGCCAGATAAATAATGCCTTGATAATACTAATATACTCATGAGACCGTGACAAGTTGGTTAAAATTCTATGGTATCTACCTAACACTAGAAAAAACGGACGTGACTCTTCGTATAAGCATCATCGTCATAAACTGAAAGATGTCCACTGCTAATCAAACGCCTCCTGCGTACAACGCCACAATTAACGACAACTTACCAATACATCCACCGGTTGCCCGCAACTCTGGCGATATTGTTGGTCCACCTGGTGGAAGGCCTGCCAACGCTGCATCTTCCGGTGCGTGGTCGCCACTCAAGAACCTTTCTTCCCCAGCAGTTATCGGTTCTAGTTCAAGATGAAAACCGTACAAGCATGTATGTATAATCTTACATCGAAACAAAAGCACTTACAATGTATGAGCGCTAGTCTCCAAAAGCTCCTGTTACTAAGCCAATAAGACGGCTCCAAATGGTAATGAACATTATACAATGAAATATCTCGAATATAACCATAATTGTTCTAGATGCAACTCTGCCAAAAACAATAACACTACAAATGGAAATTCATTTAGATTTGGATAACCTAGTTCTATATGCACATCTGGGTAAAAGAAATCGATAGAAAAAAAAAGAAAAGAGTGGAGATAAAAAAGTCGCAGAAAAGAAAAAATACAATCGAACCGAACATAATTATGATCGCTATTCTAGTCGCTATCTTTTCAAAACCTAGTATTAATTAAAAATATTAGTAGAACTAGTGTTGAATATTTTAACTCGCATTAGAACAGCGAACACGTTTCAAAAGTAAAACTTGGGGCGTTTAATTTCGAATAGAGATCGGTTTTTAAACTAAGACATAAATCAGATCTAAGCGTTTAAAGCTAGCTTTATTTTTTCGATCAGCGAGATCAGAATCTTTATTAGACGATCAAACAGCAGTGGTAAATGTTTTTTACGATAAAAGTAATTATAATACATTTTTACTTACTATAAGGTTCAAAGTACAATTACAACAACCGAAAGTTAACAGCCGAAAGTAAGGATAAGGTAAACTTTACTTAAGAATTGAGGACATCTACATCCGAACTAGGCAAAAACCTGTAATCCCCAAAATAATATTAGTAAAATATTTTTTAATTGACAAGCCATTTTGAAAAAAGTTATACACTCGGTCGGGCTTAAGTTTATTTTCATTAATGTAGAATAATATGTAGATAACAATATTTTTCCCATTTCCATAAACACACACAACACAGGATTAAATATTCGATTCAATTATAATATCAAGACAAACTAAACAACATCGCTAGCATCTAATTCTATTATAAAATCCATTTCGTAGTTCGTTCGACCCTGTTTGGGCCATAATCCGTAATTAAAATACTTAATCCAACGATTATGAGACATTGTTGAATTTCCCCAGAATTAGGTGGTTGGAACGCTAACTGAAATTGAATCGTAATGTCAGCTTAGATGCCGAATTGACTACTAAATGGATTGAACTACTGCTGGTAGTAAGAAGTCTTGTAATTACTTTGACAGCTGTATGTTAATGATTCTTGTTTCGAATAATTAAAGGTCTTACCTTATATATTGAAAATTTTTCTTGCATGCCTCAGTTTTTGGGATAAAACCTTGTGTGATAGTTGATAAGAAACCCAAGTTTGTCTTCAAAAACTAATCCTATTTATTTCAAACAGTCTGGTTGTTTGATGATGATAAAAGTGGCATGATATGATCATGCAACACGCATGCGTCAAACATGATTTTGAATAAGGCTTCTTGTAAGTCAGACAATACAAATATTAATGAGGTAAAGATTACCGGAGTAGGTACTCCTTCGGGGAATCCTGACATAGTTACGTTTGCGTAAGGGTATTCAGAGACTCCAGTAGTAGGTACCGAACAGTGAATAAAATCATTGAGAAGAAAATAGAGAACACTTCTCTATACGTAAATGGTAAAATAAACGAATGCGTTAAACATTTGGTTATCTAAAGGTGCTCCCACATCTAGAGCATTTGCCTGTAATGAACCATTTCAGATTTGACATTGTAATATATTAAATTACAAATTGTATCAAAATATTACACATTGTACCATCAAGTTGCGCACTGTAATGCTCAATTCTCCTCTCTCACTGACGTACTACTCGACTCTGTAACGTTACATTACAGGCGAATGTTCTAAGTGAGGATGCACCTCAAAATTGTCCAATTTGCTTAAAACTATATGGGATAATGTAGGACGCCATTGCATCACAATAGAAGAGAAATGTTAGCTGCGACGCCAATCATATTTAACCTACATTTCGGCATACCCATTCTCTTACTCCATAATCGCTTGATCAAGTTATAAACATAAGTAGGTACCTACAATGTTAACAAAACGTATTACCCAAATGCACCGTAACCCAGTTGTTACGTTGTTTAAAACGGCGCTGTGCGCTTGTAAAAATAAAGGCTTTGCCGTTATTTTTCGGATAACAACGTAAATAGGTTAACTGAGGGACGTAGAAAGAAGGACCGGATAAGGCTTGGGGCACACTGTGTACTGCAACCTCCTTGATAGTCTTCTTGGATGTCTTGTGAGCTCGATTCCCTATTTGAGTTTATCTTTTGCCAGAATTTACCCGATACAGGCTGGAAATGTTATTTCGAATATTTTTATACCTGCCGAGTGGAATAACTGTTGGACGGCCATGGTCGCAGATTCAAACCTTGATTTGAACCTTGGCACGCACCAGTGTCTTTTATGTGTGTAAATCCATGTTACAGGCCTACAGATGGTTAAAAACCTGACACCAAGTAGTTCATTTACCATACGATAAGAAGAGGAAGATATAATACAATCCTCTATTTTCAATGCAGTATTAATTTAGGTAGTAATAAGTCTTCACGTATATATTGGAATGCTAAAAAAAAGATCAGGCTAATCAATAGCTCACCAACTTCACTGCCACTTCAATAAACCAACAGTTACACGCTATTCATGATACAATACGAGCATACAACATGAAGAATGTGGATGACGTTCGGTACGGTCGGTTTACCCGTCGGCTTGCAGTTCATTAGTTATAAATATTGTTACCTACTTTTATCATAGCATCTTTAATTGAACCAGAATGTTCTCATTTTCAAATGTTTTTTTACCAGCTCATCTATAAAAGCTACAAAAGTTTATACAACTTGGTATTTAAAAATTACCATTAACAAAATAATTTGATCTATACAACTCAGGAAATTAAAAACAATAAAAACTTCTTACCACTCTAATTTACAATCAGTACAATCTTTTGTTCCACAAAAAAGTGAAAGATCAAAACTTTGACATTGGAATTATTCACGATAATCGCCGAAATTCAAAAGACAAGACATTCTGAGGTCATTTATTTAACTTTTCCTTCTGTGACTGTGGGGCCTCGTCTTTACAATACCCGAGAGGATTTCATTTGGGCAATTACGGGGGCCCACTAATTGCCAACCATCTCAGAAATGGCGTTCGCCAGAGAAATTGTTTTTAATGAAAAATTCACGTGAAGCCTGCTCTGAAGTTTTACTTTTTTCCGCTCCGTGTAATAACATTAATGTAATGATAATTCTTGGAGTTGCTTGGTTTGATGAATGAGCGGGATGCATTTTATTAGAACTGTGGAGCAGCTTGAGACTCGGTGAAGGTTGTCGGATGATTTCAAGTTATTTGGAGTTTAAGAAGACTATGGGAAATGTCACGAGAGAAGTAAAATTATATTATCTCTCCAAAATAGAAAAGAAATTGACATCAAATCTGCATACATTCTGACCCAGTAATTTAGGTTAATAGAATTAAGTATATTTCATTCAATATCTCGAGCACTAAAATAAATTGTTAAGTTATGCTAGTAAGCTCATCATCATCATCAGCCGGAAGACGTCCACTGCTGAACAAAGGCCTCCCCCTTAGAACGCCATAAAGAACGACAGCTTGCCAATTCCATCCACCGGTTGCCCGCAATTCTGACGATATCGTCGGTCCATCTGGCGGGAGGCCTGCCAACGCTGCGTCTTCCGGTTCGTGGTCGCCACTCGAGAACCTTTCTTCCCCAGCGGTTATCGGTTCTTCGAGCGATATGGCCTGCCCATTGCCATTTCAACTTGCATATTCTTCGAGCTATGTCGGTAACTCTAGTTCTTTGGCGAATTTCCGTATTCCGGATCCTGTCGCGCAAAGAAACCCCGAGCATAGCTCTCTCCATAGCTCGTTGAGTGACTCTGAGCCTCTCCAAAAGGCCAACCGTTAGCGACCACGTCTCTGAGCCATACGTAATCACTGGCAACACACACTGGTCATAGACCTGCGTCTTCAGACACTGCGGAATTTTGGACGAGAAGATGTCGCGTAGTTTCCCGAACGCTGCCCATCCGAGTTGGATTCTTCGGGTGACCTCTTTGTCGAAGTTGGACCGGCCTAACTGAACAATTTGTCCTAAGTAGACGTAGTGGTCGACAACTTCGAGGGTATCGTTCCCAACGACAACCGGTACAGGTGCGACATGGACATTGGACATGATCTTTGTCTTGTCCATGTTCATTTTAAGACCCACCTGTTGGGAGACGATACTGAGGTCGCTGAGCATAGTATTGAGCTCCTCCAGCGACTCCGCCATGATAACTATATCATCGGCAAAACGATGGTGAGTGATGTATTCGCCATTGATGTTGATGCCGAACTCGTTCCAGTCCAAGAGCTTGAAAACCTCCTCCAACGCATTTGTGAACAGTTTCGGAGAGATAACGTCTCCCTGTCTCACACCACGCTGCAGTTGGATTGGTTTCGTACTCTCGTCCTGTAGCCGAATTGACATGGTGGCGTTACTATACAAACACTTCAACACCTCGATATACCTATAGTCGATATGACATCGCTGGAGGGACTGCAATACAGCCCAGGTTTCGATAGAATCGAAGGCTTTTTCATAGTCCACAAACGCTAGACACAGTGGCCGATTATACTCCTCGGTCTTCTGTATAATCTGGCGGAGCGTATGGATGTGGTCTATGGTGCTAAAGCCTTTTCGGAAGCCGGCTTGTTCGGGAGGCTGGAAGTCATCAAGCCTGCGTTCGAGACGGTTCGTAATGACTCTCGAAAACAGCTTATACACATGGCTCAGGAGCGAGATGGGTCTATAATTCTTCAATAAGGTGTTGTCACCTTTTTTGAAGAAGAGCACCACCACACTCCTGTGCCATGCTTCTGGCGTAGTACCCTCGAGTATGACGGAATTGAATAGCTTCTGGAGGACTAAAAGTACCGGTTTTCCACCCGCTCTCAGAAGCTCTGTTGTAATTCCGTCATCACCCGGCGCCTTGTTGTTTTTAAGCTGTTTCAGAGCCACTCTAATCTCGTACAGGCTGATGTCTGGGATGTCCTCGGTGTAGTGTCGGGTCAGTTTAGCCCTAGAGTCCTGAGCCAAACCGACAACGGGTTTCCGTGTCGAAGTGTACAACTGTCCGTAAAACCTCTCCAGCTCTCTCAATATCTCCGGTTTTGATGAGATGATACTGCCATCGTCGATCTTCAGCTTCGTCATTTGGCTTTTCCCAATAGAGGAATTCCTCGCGAACACTTTGGAGCCTTGATTCCGCTCTATTGCGTCCTTTATACGGTTAGTATTAAAGGAGCGCAGATCGTGTCGCGTGGAGTTTGAAATCCGCCTATTGAGATGGCCGTATTCCGACATATCAGCTGAAGATTGCAATCTCATCTCATTCCGGGCTTCCATTAGTCTAATGGTTTTATTGGAGAGCTTTTGAGGTTTTCTTCGGCGTGGGGTCTTAAAGAACTGGGACCCCACTGCTTGGACAGCTTCCACAAACCCGTTGTTTATCTCGTCCGCTGTTTCGCATTCGGCTAGGCACTGGAAACGATTACGCAGTTCGAGTTGAAAGGTTTCGGGGTTCTGGATTTGGGCAGGAGCAGGACGGAGCGTGGACTTCATCAGACGAGACCGTTCTAGCTTAACATTGATATTCAGTGTGCCTCTGACAATGCGATGATCGCTACCGGTTTTGACCTTCCCGATCACAGAGACATCACTGAATATACGCTTCTTGGTTGTCATGACGAAGTCGATCTCATTTTTGGTTGAACCATCGGGGCTTATCCACGTCCACTTCCTGGATGGTCGCTTCTGGAAGAAGGAGTTCATCAAATAGAGTTCCTCCTTCTCCATAAAGTCGACCAGCCGCTGGCCCCTCTGGTTCCGCTGCCCATATCCGAACGACCCTACTCTAGTAAGCTATTTCGATTCAAATCAATTTGCGTGTTATATATGAAAACAGGTAGATACTACTAAACGAGATGAGCGTCTTCAAATTTATGGAGAACATAGAAAACCATGTGAATTAGGTAAAGCTTTTAGTATAATTTTGGTAAAATTTGATGTTAATATAACTAAGGAAACTTTACTTATAAACATGATTCCACTGAACATACAGATCGTGACAGATAAGTACACTTGATAGTAAAACTACATCAATCATACAAAGTACGTGTTTTATATTATTTATCGGTAAGGTGCTGTGTCAGCGTTCGCGGTACAGGTGCCGGAGAATATAATATAACCTTCGTACATTAGACCTAAGTGTGGTAAGCAATGATGAACCGATTAACGCCATGGCTGATCATTTAGGATAAGGTCACGGATTGTCTGCGTTCTAAGTGATCATTATAGAATGCGAAATAAAAATAGGAAGGAAAGAAGAAATTGACTTTGTTCATGTTGTTCAGGAATATGAAAAAAAGAGATATTTCAAAGTTTCTTCAAGGACTTGACGTAATAGTAACTTACAGAAAGGATTGTGACAATAAAACATAAGTATTCAATATTTCTAAACATTTCAAGTCAGATCCCCAACATTACAAAGACTAAGTAACATTAAAACCAATAACATCAAGCGAAAAGGATAACAATGTATACACACAGCGTGCCTCTGAGAGGCGGCTGCACTTCATCCAACTTTCAGTACTTAAGAGTCTTTAAGCTCATTCAAAGTGCGATCGGCACCACCAGCGGACGAGTTAAGATTCAAATCAGCTCACAAATCCGAATCTGCTATTGTAAGACGTAATAATTTATAGGGTTATCGGCTGAAATCCTTAAATTCCCAATAATTTAGGGTTGATAGTGAATTGGTTTGTTTTGTTACGATTTCTCTTTGAACTTTTATCTTAGACAGCTGGCTCTTGTAGCACGTGGAAAGTTAAGTTAAATCGACAACAAGGTAAATACATAAACATTTTAGCTGTTTATACGTGTGTAGAATAAATTTGGTGTTCTATGGTGTTGCATGAGAATGATTAATATTGCGGTTGTACGAAATATCACTGCTTACAGACCTATTTAAATAATAGTGAATGACACTTAAGCTGACAATATAATTTTCTCAAAACCGACACCCCTCAAAAATAGTAATCTGAATTATCAAACTATTTAATGAAACCCCAAAACTGCAGGAATCTTGTCAACATCAATGTTTAATACAACCGCCACACGAACAAGGAACACGCAATAATAGTCAACACGAACACAACACATATAAAATCACTATCCACACCTGTTCCATGAACACCTGAGTACAAGAATTTACAGCGAGTGTTCCCACCCCCGCCAGAAAATGCAGGCTTAGTACATTTATCTCCTACTCAAATCCTTGTGGCGATATTAAATATTTCGCATCGCGTATGGCGTAGCTCTGTCTGAATAACTCAGTGTTAACACCTACCACTAGATCTATAGTGGCTCCAATCCTTAATGCCCTAGAAGTGGGGTCTGGAATAGATGTAAATGGACGGAATCTTTATTCGATGATTTTATTTAGATACAAATGTGATCTTAGCTTTTTTGTTTTCGTATTTTGATTGTATTTTCTGAAAGAACTCTGAGACAATAATGTTTTATCGGCCTGTAGAGATTGATATATTTGTCTTCGTTTAACTTGAAAGTCTTATTGTACTCCTAAATCCAATTCAATGTCTCGGGTATTTGAACATAGATCGTCCACTATCGCGCTTGGAATAACTGAATCGCTCATCCACAAAATTTAAAAAGTTTAATAAATATAAAAAAGCACATTTACAATTTGTATTAAATTAACAAATATTTATAGTCTAAATATAACAAATAATATACTGATGTTCTGGTTTTCGTAAACAAGCCGAAAATAAGGTCGGATTTTGGGGTTGATTGAATGATTGTGTTGGTGTAATTTGTTTTCCTTAAGATAAGAACCAGAAGACTTAGATCAATAGATATGTGTGTCACCAGTTTCTGTAACAAACGGAAAAATATTAAAATTGTTATCGATACTGACACGTGGCAGTGACAGCCGAGTGGTATGGCCATTGATTGTTGACTGCCAAGTCAAGGGTCGCAAGAACAAACCCCGGCACGTATCAACGTATTTTCGAATTCATGTGCGTATTATAAATTAGTTATCGGTTGCTAAAAGCGGTGAAGGAAAACATCGTGAGAAAACCGGCACACCTGAGAGATTTTTCAACGGTGTAAAAACCACTTTGCACAACCAAAGTTGGTTATGCTTTGGTTGTGCAAAGTGCATTCATATTATTTAGCAACATATATTAGGATTTAAGGCAAATATTGTTTAGATCTGATGCCTTTTTTCTAAGAACATTGAGGTAATTAAGAAAATAGTCAGAAGTTATGTCTTTTAATTATTTTCTAATGATACCTAAAGGTTTTGCTGCACGAGACTTATGACAGTCAGGAGTCATGATATAATGGAATTGAAGTAATACTCGAATATAAAATAGAGTATCTACATTCTCCATTTTTGAAGAATGTTCTGCTATACCAACCAATCACACTTTCCAAATCACGATATTCATCGACAACAGCCAAATAAATTCAGCTGTGCAACTTCAAATATGGGTTCAAATCGATATAAATCAGCTCTGACAACATTACTGCGCTTCTAGTCCGCTCGGGCTCGGGTTTGGCCCCAGTCGGCTGTCGACTTTCGTAAACTACCTTTTGTGGTTATGATTGGTCTGTTGGCACTTTAGGGATTTGGTTTGATAGACGTGGGCTTTACGAGACGACTCGTGAAATACACGTCCGTGACCCGAAAAGCACAGCTGAGCTCACAGAGCTAAATATGGCTGGTCGATATTCACTTAGTATCAAAATATTTGTTCTAATTTCGGCTTCCAGAGAAATAACTTCTTTTGAATAGAACCATTATTCCAATCAATCGTTTAAGTGAGTTAGTGTAAATAATCGGGAATGGAGCAAGTTCTCTGTTATTATGAGGAATACTAATTTCACTTTGGTACATTTCAAAATGGCGGCTCTAGTCAGCAGTAAGATTTTTTGTATAAAACGTAACTGTCCTTATCCTAATTTAATAGATTTGTAATATATTGTAATGTTATTATTATATAATGGCAGAAATCATATCAAGAACATAATTCCCGATGGTGTCCATATCATGAATTGAAAACAAATGTCCCACATTCCTACGGACGAGTCACTATCACGATCATGATCGGCCATAAAAAGCAACAAACATACAATTTGTAACACCCAGAGTTGATGCTCCGAATATGAATAGGGTGTCTGATTAGCAATGCAAATGCTGGCGTATGTCAGGGTCCCATCGCGGGCCAACTTCGCTAAGTGTCGCCCTTACATCGACCGACAGTTTCGGCTTTTGATTGCCTTTGTGAATTATGTTAGGTATTTCGTGACACTTTGTGTGTAGTGTTTACATAGGTTTATAGATGTTCGTACTTGTTAGGATTTGCGGCTTGAAGGATTTGTTCAGAAGTAGACTTGCCGTAGTGTTTAAGTTACCCATTTACAACTTTATGATAAGCGTTTAGGTGTTGATATTATCAATTAGTCGTTCAAATCAGCTTCAGCACAACTTGTGTGATGTGTACACCGTACAAGTGAACATGCCACTGACAACTATTGGTTCTAGGACTTAAAGTTACTCTTGAACTTTGTACACTAATTCTCTTGTCTACAAAGCGTAAGGAAACAGTGTTTTGACTTATGAAAATAATTATCATCTTCAGGAAAACAAGTCCCCAACAACAACAATTGTTACGTAAATTGTATAATACCTAACAAAAGGAACCAAAACTTCAACCGAAGTACTAAATTCCCAAATAATCAAAATAACTATTTACATAGAAAACCGTAACAAGAGCCAAACGTGCAATGCCAACAACAGGTGGCGAAGTCTCACAAACTTGGTCAAACAGTTAAGAACATTGAGTTGTTTAAAGTCGCCTTTTGAAACACTCAACCGTAGTTCATTATCCTTTCCTTGCGGCATCTTTTGAAGGAATAGTTCAGCCTGTGGAAGGCATGTGGACGTGGCTTTAAAATTTTTGCTCGATGCGGTTGCGTGGCTTCGTTTCCTACATTTCCTGGCGACATTTCGTTGAGTGAATTTGCAAAGTGATTTATAACGGTCACCTTATTTCGTTCGTACGAGTGGTGCATGAGATTTGAAATGTTATTACTAGATGGTAAAAGGAGATTAGAATATGGAAACATGGGTTACTTTTATTTGAATGATTTTATAAACTTAAAAGTTTTGAATATTTTATCAAAATATTTATAGAATAAGTCGAGTCCATTTTGGTTCACGGACACAACTTATAATGCTTATCTTTCTTTACAGGTTCGTACCTACCTAAGTAACCTTCACATACAACTTTGAACATAAAGTAAATTCGTTATTTAATTCAATTCGTCATAAAGTTTACGATATAAATCCTCATACCTTACCAAGCTAATCTTGAACTCAAAGTAAAACATAGAATTGTCATTCTCCGGGAGCCGTAAAACCTGATCGTAAAAGTCGATTGGAGGAAGGGTTAAGGAATGTTCCTCGGAGATAGGTACAATCCACTCATTATAATTTCCAATTTAATATTTTTCATGAACATTTTTACTATATCAGACGCGTTCAAATAATATAAGTTGATACTAACTAACATGTATGCTGATGAGGATAAATTTCATATATTATGTAACCTTAAGAAAAATATATTATACAGTATACACAGAGGTAATACATAAAAACTTCGCAAGTATATTTTGACGTGTACATGATGGCGAAACATCTCAAACCCTTACGCTAGATCTAGACCCGGATAGACGTCCAAAATAAAATACGCCGCGATTTATCACCGGCGCACCACTCAAAGCGGGTGGTTAATAAAAATTCCACACTAGAAGTTATTTTGTAGGAGGCCTCGGGGGAGTCTCGTATCAGAATCTAGCGTAAAACGCCCGCCGTTGGCGCGAACATGTAGGGCTGCGGTGTAAGCCAAGAGCGGGGAAAGGATTGAGATTATATTTAAACTTTCTCGGAACGGTATACAATGTTCATAAACTTTCTGCTTCCTTAACCTAACTTCTATGTATATTTGAAGGAGACTCTAGTTATATAGCCATACAAATGGAGTATCAGATCCGTGTAATAATGTGTGAAGCATAATATGAATATTGGTAATTGCAAATTCTGCAAAAGTCTGGCAAAATTGTACAAATGGCAACTATTAGGTAGAAGTAAAACACAGATCAGGGCTACCGGTTTTATTAAACTGAATTAAAAATAATGCAACTTGAGATCAAGGGCTATTCAATATCTACCACCTGTTTATAGAAAATCTAAACAAAATATAATTTAGGACACCCAAATATTCTCCAAAATTATCTATATGAATTCAAACCCGCTTACATTTCAACTTAAGCCAAAATACAAAGCTAAAGACACCAAATTTAACGGAAGGAAACTCAACCAACTAAAACAAGACAAACAAATCAAAGCTCGCACATTACCATCATATCACAGTTGTTAAAATGCTAATGTAACGTTAGTAGGGCAGAGAATGGCTCCCTGGGGCACGCCTAACTATCGCGGTAATTAATGCTCTTCCATTATTTAGAGGAGTGCTTACACACACTTAATGTTTGCGATTGCGTTCGCCTATAGATGTGCGGTGTGGGGAGATACGTTCGGGCTAGCGGTGAGGAGTTTTGCAAAGGTTATGCCAGATTTGCATGTGAAGGAACTGTTTTGATTTCAGTTTTTTATGTGGTACTAATAAATGTATATTAATTTGTTAGACCTAAGCTTGATCCAATACGTAAGGTTGGGCCAAAGAATCAGCATTGTCATTCAACGTGGCAAAGCTGCCAGTCTTTTAGGCACGTTACCAGTTGACATCGATAGGGATCAATATAATTGCTTTTTAATGTTTATATTGTTTTATAAAATATTATTTACGTTCGTTAAAACATAACATTACACATAGAAAGTGACAGTAGTACGTATATTGGCATGAATAAATCATGTGGCTGTCTTATCATCTAAATCTAATCTGAATGCTTATGACCATAATTATCATTGATGACTATTTGATGACCAGTAAAACAGGAGATAAGGTCATAGAAGAATATAGAAGTCGTGTAGACCAAACAATGATTAGTCAATTATAAACACTGTAGGTACATATAAAACAATAGAAATTAAATCTAAATGTACTAACTTACCTACGCAGACACACAGACTGTTCGCAGACATATCAAGTATACTCTTTCAGCGCAAATTCATTAATTAATTAATAATTGCGCCTCAAGCACAACACAGGTGCCTCATACGTACGTACACATAGGTACTTCAACAACGAAGTTAATGATGGAGTGCTAATGAGGCGTTTCCTGACAACTGCGATAATTATGTATATGACATGTACTACTTACTTTTGCTCTGTAGTTGTGGTTGTATGTATATCCATTATACTCTTGACAGACAGATTTAAATACTACGATGAAGCTGTATAGAACTTTCAATTTAAGCATTAATTTCTCAAACCAAGACTGCGCATAACGTTCTTTCAACTTTTCCTATAACGTTTGACTAGAAAAATTTGAATAAGCCCTCCACCGCTCTTACTTTAAGTCCTCCCACGCTAGGCATCCCTCTATGAAATACCATTGCTCCTTCCTAGGTGAGAATATGCTGTAGACTGTAAAATTTCCCAAGGTGACAACCGTTAGGGGCATTTTTCTGTGTAACTATGTATGCCCGTGTAATATTAAGCCCCGGAGACTTTAAAGTGTGCAAAATGCACCGTTTTTTCGCTACAATTTTTTAGTGAAAGATAATGGACGCTGGCTTTTTATCGGTGGAGTGTGAATAGATTCTTATAAATTTAGCTAGTCAAGATTTCTTTGAGGTTAAATTTTAAATTTCGTTAAGTAATCTCATTCATTATAGGAAGCGCCCTTTTAAGTATTTTAAAAAAATCCTGTTAGCCTACCTGTTTCCTACTAAAAAAATGTGATTTATGCAATATTCCGTGCGAGTATTGAAAGCAGAACTTAACACTCAATATTGAATTAAAATTTTCCGTAATATGATCAAAATATCTAACAACAAGAGAATGACACACATCGCTACTCCTATACACAAAATACCGATCGAAGTAGTCACCGATAGCACAATGGAACGCTAATCCTAATCGTCGGCCGATCAACGCGTCAATACCAATCACTACGCATTTCATTACCGTTTGCCGTCCAGTCCGTCGTCAATTGCAATACGCGAGCTATTAATCTGTGCACTTGTTTGCAAAAGTACGTAGTGTATAATACGGAGGCTGGTGCCAATGCAATCACCGGCTGGCGAGGTTCCCACTCTAAAAGGATTGTATCTGACGCCGTGTGGTGTTGTATATCACGTGCTTACTACACCCAGCCTGCGGTTTTGTCACATTCATGCTATTTTGTATTGCGAAGAGTGGTTCTATACACTCAATTTTGATTTAGGTATAATGTATGATTTATTTGAGTTACTTGGGTTTGAGTGTGTGATTTGTGTACTGTATTTACAAATTCATCGGGGTTTAGCTAAGAATATAATTCTCTGGTTCTCGCCGTATGTTTTGACAAACCATTAGTGATCCCACTACTAATTATTGGCAAAAGGCAACATGAGACTAAGTGTGTGCGGTGAAATAAGTTGATGCAAAGACTTTTGGTAAAGAAGAACACCTAGCTACATTTCCCACTTTGATTTACTGCCATGTGTCTGTGTAAAATGATAGGTTTTCTTTTGACACAAACTTGGCAACAAGCTGATGTATATTACATAAGAATGATAGCTGATCTGCTTAACATAGACCTCAATACATTTGTATGTACCCCACTGTCTGATGACTGGACCTGTAGGTAACTTTTCGTCCCCAATACGAGAACACTAACATCTCAATTATAATTCCGACACTTCAACATTACACAAACAATATATCTGTTCATAAATAATAGTCTGCTAGACACGGTGGTATAGCAAGCCTGCCAACATAATCATGTTTTGGCCGGGCGCCCGTACAAAACTGATTCTTTCGCTCCTCGTCCGTATCAGCAGTGTTTGTCCGACACACTACACACTCAGACGCCTAAAGTGTCACAGAGTAACTAAATAAGTATGCCAATGCCCTTGTCTGAAAGGCCTTGCCATCATAATCTAATTGTGACCGATTTATATGGTATAGGCAGCTATCTAATTAACGCGATAGGAAACTATTTAGTTTATAACCCATTTCTTGTAGGCTTAAATACACTTTTACTTGCATACCGCATAACGTGCCAATACGCTTTTGTCGTAGCTGAAATAATTTTAATGAAAGCCTACAATATTATGGCGATTAAAAAAAATAATGTAGTCGGCCTCTTCTCTTTCCAAAATAATTGATTGACGAATACACGACTTTGTATTCTGTTTCCTATGTTATAAGACATGTTTCAGATGGACTAATGGGACGAACAAACCTACATGTTATATAGCTGTTCCATTAATTCCTAACTTTGGCACGGTGCACGTGATAACTACTCAGGTAGCTATTGTGGAGTGTCTGGTCTTTACTTTCCTAACTCTGATTTGTATAATAACTTGTTCTAAGCTCCCGTGTTGACCTACTGCATACGCTTGTACTGTACGACTATGTACAATACAAATTAGATTAACTTTTCCTTAGAATTCTGCCAAATATTTTATGGTTCCTTTATCAAATAGGTATAAAATGGAATGATTTTGTTGAATTTAACAGAAATGAATTAATTCTTAACAATTAGATGTCATCAAGAGAGCTTGACGTTACCCAATTGGCTTATGTAATGGTAATAAAGACTCATTGAGTTATGAAATCTGATTACTATAAATATAAAATCCCATTGGATTATTTCAAGATTTATTAAAAACAATAATCGTATAGGTAACAGTGTTAGTTATAACGTATGTTAAAAACAAAACATGAAGTTTTAGTATTCGACTACATTCTTGGACTCATGTAACCGACAGCAGTGAATTATATAAAGACAATCCACCCTGACAGCTATCATATTCAGAACTCTATTGGGGCTCACCATGACACGCCGCACCAGCGATGCCGCATGCTTACGCATTACACTGTAAAAGCAATCTACACGCTCCGCTGCAAACATCACTGATGCACTGCAGCGCTACGGCAGCCCTATCAGTGTTCCAAACGTATATAAGTCCATCATCATCAGCTGTCCACTGTTAAGTAAAAGCCTCCCTTACGTATAGGGGGGAGGGATGGCCAAAATCTCCACGCTATTGGTGGTAAATTACGGAAGACGCTGCTGCCCATCTTCTGGATTTTCCCTTAGTCGCCTCTTACGACACCCGCGGAAGGAAAGTGGGTGGTAAATTCTATGCCGGATACCAGACGGCAATAACTACATTGACTGCAACATGCATGCTGAAGAACTTTAATAACAGTTACATATAATTACAATAAATCTTAATTACCTTTGAATCTGATTAAACTAAGGAATCTACATACCATAGTTTCTGTCTTATAACTCCGGCATTCAATTAATAATTACCGTAATTATATTCAAGAGAGATCTCTTAATGAATCCATTTATACAAAGACCATTACATGTAATCAAAGTTTCACCAATCTGTTGATCCTTCGATTCAAACGCGATTGATTAAGATCTCGGAGTGAATAACATTCTGTAACAATAGCCGAGATGTTCTGCCATTCCCTCAAAGGTTATACTTATCAAGAAAAATAACTTAAGTCTGGGTAATTTATTGTGAACTAACATTCAATAAGACCGAGGTATCAGATAATCAGTTTTCTGTGAATAGTTGATTTTATATTCGTTCTAATTTCCCCTGAGTGTGGGTTGATGTCTTAGAAGAAGCTTCGAAGGTCGATATAACACAGAGTACACAAACCCTTCATACCGAATGTATTAAGACTTGTATTTTTGGTTTTTGAAGTACTTTCAGTCTTTGTTATGTAGGTTAGTATATACTTGATGCACAAGTGAAACATTTTTGTGATGCCGGCCAGGGACCTAGAGGAGTGGGAAAACGCTTGACGAATACTAACTGAATAGAATGGAAAATATATGGGATTGACATCGTTTTACAATATATCATCCCCATTTGTCATTCTATTCTATTCGATTTCTACTCTTAAGATTTCTTTATATTATCAGATTAACGTAGGTATAGCTTGTAAATTAACAATACTGAGATAAGACTGTTATCCCCTTACTGACTGAATTATCTATTTACTGTCCGCCGCTAATAGAAATAAGATAATAAGGTCATGTATGCTATCGCAACCAATTAACTCATTATAATTAAGCTCATGGAATGAAACATATTTTCTTAACAGAAAACTCAATCATCCAATCACAAAAAAACCTGTAGTTAATTTTTTTTGTAGTAAATCAGAAACACACTTAAAAATGAACGTGAATTCCCATATCACCAAACGCCAGCTAAAAAAGGCAAATAAAATTATGATAAATCTTGCTAGCAAAGCGGATATGAAAACCACTTTAACCGACCCGACCTCATACAAAACATTTAAACACGCTTCAATAAACGAAAATCATGGCGGCCATTGAAAAATATTTGAATGAAGCACTCAATTGTTTTACCGGGAACTGCATAGCGGTCGCGATCACAATTTAGTTGAGATTTACATGACAATCGCGTGTGATTGCGTCGACCAACGCGACTTTGTAATTTTAAAAATAAGCGAGTTCAGTCCTGGTTTGATTTACTAGCGTTATTGGGATACCTTTCAATGTACGAGATATCCAATAAACTTGGAATGTATTATTTTTTCTTAGGACTTCTTTTATTAACCTTCTCGAAATCAATTTTTTTATCAAGTGTACATGGCACGATCGTAGTCAAAAAAGGACTTCTAGAACATATTATACGATTCTGTGAAATTATATTACATAGCATGAAAACATGGGCGTAGACTGCCTTCTAGAACCTATTAAACGATTTCGTGAAATTGTGTTATCATAGAAAGAAAAAAACTAAAACACTTGTAGTTTAAAACAAACATTAAATGGTTGACTCGTGCTGAAGCTACGCCACAAAATTTCTAAAATAATAATTATAATGTTTGTATTTCACACCAATTTCAGGTATTTATAAATCATCAAAATGGAGAAGAACCGGCAAGAAACTCCAAAAGTCTCTAACTCAATATGGCTATCGGGTCGTCAGTCTAAATAGTCGACATTCCATTCAAAACGATTCAAAAGCCTTGAATTGAAGTGTCCATGAAAATCAAGGTTACATTGATTAAGGACCATTACTCGGAATGTCCCACGTTCCAGTGGCGGCGACTGTCACGATCACGAAATATATTGGCTCGTGCAGTCGGCTATCGGAGCCATCCGCTAGGTATCATCGGGTTGTTTTAAAGGGAACGCTATAAAAAGGATAGACGCTCCCGTGGGTGCTCCGATCCGAATAAGGGAGGTTTCGGAAGGGAAAAAGTGTAGACACGACTTTATGTTCTTTTTTTTAAGAAAAAGTTATTTTGCTCTGAATAGAAAACTACTGTGAAATTATTTAGGAATCTTTTTTACGGTGGGCGATTCGGATTCTACATATTAATATATATACTGAATTGGTATAGAATTTATAAAAACCAACACATTTTTTTTCATTATTTTGTTAGTTCTACCAACTTAATAATGCGCCACTCAATAAGCATTACGGTAATTACCACAATCCAGTACATTGTAAATAATCATGTATTTTAAACGCATCCCATAGATTTTGGAAGTATTAAAAATACCTACTATAGGTACAAACGTGAATACTCAATGCTGAACCTTTCATAAGTTCTCTTTGTCAAATAAATACAAATTTAAATCATTTACTAGATTAAATTATTATTTACGAAGTACATCTTAAATCAAATTGCTTGCGATAAAAAGTCGCATCGCCCCGTGGCGTCGCCTACACAGCGCGGCCCACTGCGGCCAATACGCCAAACTGCGTAATAAATTCGCAGAAAGGACCTCGCAAAAATGGATGCTTATCACGAACTGGCTCGGTTTCTTCCCCTCGCTTCTAAATAGCTCTGTTTTTGTCTCCGTCGGAGAACACTGTGTCACGTGACTTAGATTTTGATAAATAAGACCGTAGCAGACGCTTCAGATTGGCTGGGTTTAGATTTCGTGTGGGTAGGACTTCGTTGTATTGAGAATGCTGAAATTTTGAAATGCAAATCTTTCAGTTTTGAAAATAATTTGATTGTTATAATACTAATTATTACTATTTGTGTTGTTGATAATAATTATAAAATAAGCTATATTTTTGACCAAACAGTACTTTAGCCGCTATCTCATCGCGATGAGGTTTTGAGCAGGTTTTGAACAAGAAAATACAACTAGCCACCTGATAATTAAGTGAAATAAAACATTCAGTGCCAATGGAATGAGCCCAATTAAGCTGCTGTACAATCCATTCTTAATAATCAATTAGCCGTTTTCAATTCCAAGGCCAGCACAAAGCCGCCTCTCCCAAGATTAGTGACGAAGGAAGCGTGACCACGACAAGGTGTCAGAGCTTTCGCACAAAATACATTTTCAAGAACTCTGAAACAAATCAAGATTCTTTTGTCTCAAGAAAATCTTTTATTTGCTCCAACAGTAGGACAAAACAGAAAATGGTGACCAGCAAGAAATCGCGAGGTTTAATGAAGTCTCCCTAATTAATGTTACCAGTGAAATGGGCCAACATCAAACACAAAGAGAAAGAAGATATTTATAACGAGAGTAACGAAATGAAAACTCAAATATAATTCAGCGAGTTTATTCCATTATTAAATTGTTCGTGAAAGCAAGATAACCTCAGTTTAACTCTGTAAGAAAGTTTCGTTTAACTTCGGTTTAACGAGGTGAGGAGACCTGCCACTTTCCGACTTTCTAGAAGCCACCCGGTGTTTTTGTTTCCAAACTAACTTACGTGCATTGTCACTGGTGGCGATGCGGTATTACCCAGAACTATTAGAATATTGTCTTTTCAAGGCGTATTGTCTTCTGAAGTTTCGCCTCTCATAATATTATTTTAAAAAGCCACGATGCGCTGCCGAAAGAGAATTGCGTTGCGATGAGTATAAAACAATCTCGTGGAAAAGATTGCGGTTAATAATATGTCAGAGTAAGCCGGAGGTCTTGGCTTGCATAGAATTTCACGGAAGTCGAATTGGTTGATGTTCTGAGCTGGCGCCAACGTGGCCGTGATTGCTTGCGGCGAACCGAGCTCCCAACTAGAAACACGGAGTCCATTGATACCTCTTGAAGGTAGCACTAGTTTATTGGATTGCAAACTGCAGTAATGTACAAATATAATCCTATTCATTCATTTCGAAAGCTACAATCGTGGACAATCTGAAATTTTAATAAATTTTGAACAAAGAAATACGGCGTTATTAAAATAACTCTATATTAGATGCATATTTCTTTAGCAGATAACAGTAATTTACGGCGCGTAAACATCCTAAACCCGTAAGAGGCAGGATTTTTTCATTTCATTACGGGTCCCTATAAAGTAGATAACACAACGCTCCGTTCCCAACGGTATATAATTACAGAGTGAAGAAAAATGTACGAAGCTACAGACTTTGACGGCGCACCTCGCCTTTTGGAACAATTTTATTTTTTATCTGTACTCAAAAGACGTGTGATTAAAAGGCAGAGAACAAGTTTTGGAAGGTCGAGATCAAATTGAATTTGTCTTTCATGATTAAAGAATATTAGCATTGCGATACGTGATATAGAACCATACTTACATGAGTTCTCATTAAACATATTGTATTATACGAAATATCTACAGTAGGTACTCGGTATCATAATATGATATACATACCTACGTATACATATAATAAGCTTATACATACGTACAAGTGTGGTATGCTAATAGACGATGTAGTTTGGGACTAGGACCATCAATTTAAATATGATTTGAATCCTATAAGTAGCATGACGACGTAACGGAAGTTTTAGGAATGTTTTTCTAAATTTGTACAATTTCATGATTCAAACATTTGTACATAAGTGAAATGGACATTAATAGTATTCCCCGACGACTAGTTTCAAGGTGTTAATCGCAAATGAACATCAAAACAAAATAATAAAAGGGGCAATCTTATTGAAATCCATATCGTATGTTATGCGAATAGAAATATATAATTCATTTCACTAAGCGCAGACTTAAAACATAAAGAGAGTTATAAAAACAACAATAGAATGGTCGTTATGTGACAATAACGTGGAGTTGTGCAGCTATAATCGAGGTCCAATAAACAGCATTAATAAAGACGGAGTATTCACAGAAGGAGTAAAACAATTTACAACGTCTGGCCACCGTCCAAGGGACTCTGGACTACGATTTGCAAGATTTAAATCTGAATTTACAGAACTAGTCTGCTATAATTGTATATTGAAATGGAACTCGTGAAAATTAGATGATAATCAAAAATTATAGAACGCTCATTGGTTGATTAGTGTGGCATTAGATCAAAAACATTTTAAGTAGACTTGATAGTTTTATACTTACGATGCACAAAACCAGAGCGTAAGATTTTTGAATCGCTTTTCAGATAGGTGTTATTTGTTTGTATCCATGTATACAGATCCCGTTAGCCTCTCAGTAGCAGTCCGAAGTCTGGATTTGTATCTTATAAATGGTGAAATTGCCATCGACACATCACATATACTCGTAGTACATATCACTTCATCCGTCTTAGTGGCTTTCCAACAGCGCGCTTCAGCTAACCTCTTCAGGGAATACGGGCTGTACTATGTTTCAGACGTCAACGTTCTTGCTTAGCACTGAAGAGGGATTATAATGTTGAAGTGAGTGATTGTATGTTTATGTTTCAAGGTAACTGGTAGAGACTGGTTGGGAAACGGGATGCGGGCCTTATGGCGTACCCTGGGGCAGCCTTAGGTCTAGCAGTGAACTGCAATAGGCTGATGATGTGTATTTTCTATTGCAAAAAGTCATAAAATATATTGAAAACACCTGAAACAGTAATTGACCATGAGAGGGGACAGCTAGCACGTTCAATCATAGTAAATTGGTAAATCCTCAACGAACATATACTAAATTTTATTGGTGTACAGCAATCGTAAAAAATCGATGTTCATCGGCGCGTCGCAGTGCAATGCAAAAGTTCGACGTTGTAAAACAATCGAAATATTTCTATGCGCGAATTTGTTTTGTATTGTTCTTATTTGAATGTAGGTTTGTGAATGCTACGCGCGAGTTACCGTGTGTATTACGCACTGGAATTCTAAAATAATGCAGCATGTTTTCGTACATTTTATTTTATTGTATGTATGATCCATGCCATTTTTTGTATGATAAGATATTTTAAATATATAATTCTAAACTTCACCACATTACATTAGTTTAAAACTCCTAAATCACCTTGTATTTTCTCCTTAAACCCATACGCCAATTGTACTATTTCACCAAAATTGATCTTTATCGTCTCGAATCTAATGCCAAAACCTGTAAAGCTTGGTAAGTACAATTTTTACGACAAATCCTGCGACTGAAACTACATAACCCAGCCATCCAATCCAGATATATCTGGCCTACAGGCTGTACACATACGCGAAGGATTTTACACACGAGTTTATTCAAACACGGCGATGTCGCATAGTCGTTTACAACGCTACCCTATTTCCCATATTTCTGCTACAAATACCTTGAAGGCGACCAAAAAGTCTATTTTACGAGGGTGCTTGCATAAAGTCCGATTTATAAGAATAAATACATGGTAAGTAACGTCTCTTACAAGCCTCCACGTCTTTCTCATTTATTTGAATTTACGTATGTAGCGGAGCACCGGTTTACTGGGCGAGGCCACTTTTACAATGTTCACATTTTTACGAAAAACCATTTTGTTAAGTAATTTGTTTATTACGTTATTTGCCTCTCGTACTGTTTACGAAATAAATAGACTTGGTATTACAGTGAGTGGTTTAGTAGCTGCGAGTGTTGTTCCAGATTATTAGGGTTAGACTTTGAGTTAGACTCTTAGGTCGGGATGAACGGAAATTCTCGCTTTTTTAAGTCTTTGGGCTAAAAACGAGGGTTCTGTGTTAATACAGAACATATTCTAATAAAATGAATGAGACTGCTGGTCAGAAAATTGCTTAGATATAATGTAGGTAGGTATCTACGAATACAATTTTATAATCCATCTTTTATTTCTTAACTGACGAGCGTGTATGAGCAATGTGATGCGTGTAAATGAGGTGAAAGAAGTGTACCAAGATGGCAGCCCATGGAAATCCGTGGTCTCTGCCTACCCGTCTGGGAAACAGGAGTGACTTTATGTATGTATATTAACATTTTAATTCTAATAGATTTCTCTTTGTCGTTTTACCATTTATCTAGGACCCATAGTTACGTAAACCAAACATTTATTCTACCATCCAAAACGATGGCAAAAACTTTCCGCCAAACACACGGTTTTCATCCTCAACAATGTGTATATTGCTTGCGTGAAGGTAAATTTACCCGCAGCTTTCTATGTACAGGGAAAGTGGAATTTAGAGTTTGATTACTGAAACAGCGAAGAAATTAAAACCTGTGTGGTGGGATCTTTTACGACCCGATGGCGCAGTAATAAGACTTGGTTTTATAAAATATGAATTCACGTTTTCCATGAAATATTATGTATCGTGTTTGTAAAGAAATATTTTCCCGATAAGTGAGTCTGTCTTCATTGAATCTAAGACTGAACTTCAGATCAATCATTGAATGGAAAAATACAATTTAATAGCAAATGTTTTTAGTTCTGAAGATGACACAAAAGGTGTCTCACGCAATAATAGGTAGCTTTTAGAGGTCAAAAATACCTTTTGACGATAGTAATCAAAGTCTCAATGTCACACGTAAAGAAATAAAAACATTTCTGTTTTTCACCTAGTTGAAAGAAACCTCGCCAATACAATAATTTATTTGCGAATTGAAGCCGTCTTTGCTTAATAAAAGTATTTCTATTCTATTCTTTATTTTCTCAACGAAAACAGTTCAAGTAAGTACTTAGTACTAATTGACCGGACTGTATTCCGGGGCATTTTATCTATCGGTTTAATGTCCTGCTCAATTCAGTATAGGGCATTTGGAAGCGGACCAAACTCTTATTGCAGGACGCAAGATATTACGGGCGACATTATAAATTCTAGCGGAACAGAATCAGTATCAATATTAATAATACTACTAACAATGTATGTATTGTTTCTTCTGAATAGTTATATTTTAATTTTAAGATTAGGAATTCGAGCCCAGGAGGCTCGAATTCTGAGGTCGGGCAAAGTGTTACTGGATTTTTCTATTAAGTAATACTCAGTAGCAGCACAGCGTCTGGATTTGTGCCCGGTTGATGGCAATATGCTCGACCCCTATTATATTGAGACTTATAGACATAACAGGCGAATGTCGGTGTACTATGTGCACCTCTGCCTACCCTTTCGAGGAACACAAGCGTGATGTTATTTATGTTAATTCGCGCAAATTTTCAGAAAAGATGGGGCAGTTTCTTTTGTTATCTGAGTCGTTTTTAAGGGTAGGTAGGGATGATCAAGAATAAACACATTTCTCCGTTTAAATTTTTCAGGAGTCATGATGTGAAAACTTCAACATAATCTAACAACTCTTCGTCCAATATTGAAATGATTTCATAACCAAATTGCTACAGACCATTTATTATATTTATTTGAAACAGAGTCCATCCCGTTTAACACAGGATTTTGTCAGGTCGATCGTCGGGACACGTTTAACGGTGACGCCATCTTAATTCAGGGTGTACACAGTACCGGCTGACGAGCGGACACGGTCATTAATATTTGATTACTGCGCGATCAGTCCGGCCGGCAGTCGGCACTCGATTACTGCCAGGAAATGGTCTGTTAATACGCACGACAAGATAACGCAGAAGGATGAGTGGTGATAGCGCTGAGGGAGGATTTTTGAACGAAGATTGGTTTCATTTTAGTCGCTTGGGTTTTTACTCAAAAAAAAGATATTTTATGGTAATTTAAATCGTGTTATGGTTGTGCAAGTATTTATGTTTTATTTCATTGTTAATTATCTTGTTAAAATTAATTTTATTATCTAAAATAATTTTATTGAGTACGAAAATTTTAACTTCTTAGAGTCTAAGACGTAGCTGAATGTAATAATACCAGTATCATCATCATCATCATCACCGTCAACAGTCTATCTCCGTCCACTGCTGGACATGGGCCTCTCCATTAAACTTGATTTTCAGCCTTCCGCTTTCAAATTCTGCCAACCATTTTGCGAATCAATTAGGTACCGAGTATAAAAACCAGTTTTACTCTAGTACCTTTTTGTGACACCGTAGTATTTTATCAATAATTGCCTTCCACCGTGGCAATGCTATCAGTCTTCTAGGCACGTTAACTTTTGACAACGATGAGGAAGAATACTTTGATGCTTTTTAAATCCATTTTATTTTTATAATATAGTTTTATGAAAGTTTTGTAAATAGCCTTACAAAACGTAAAATCTATGTATAATTATATTTATGTATTTTACAGTTTTAGAATTGCATTGAATGAATCTTCTGTGTTACCTTCCCATGGTAAGCACTCGCGACGTGTCCTCCGCCGTCCGATTAACACAAACTGGTTTACGTTACGTGCCGCTGTCAATTTGACGGCTGATGATGCGGTGATTCGGTACCGATGGGTTTTAGTTCCAAATGGGTGGGACATGAGAGCCATGCTAAACTGACAATGGATTTTCTGATGATCGTAAAACTTTCAGGACACGCGTTGTTGTCCAAAGTTTTCGGGATCGGTTGAAAAATGTCTTTTGAACTTAAAAACACTCGTTAATCTCCATATGGGCAAAATTGGCATGCACAAACTTTTATAAGGTATCAAGTCATACTGTGGTGTCAACAATGATGGTACCAAGGTAAGTACGTTTACTTGGGAGCCTTAGATTTCGGAGATTAAAAAGTTATAGCCTCGTCACAATGACAGAGATGGTCAACGGTAGATAAATACAACGACGTCGCGTCCGCTGGCGTTTTATTAAAAATGCCAGTCAGATGTGTCCGTCAGTCACAACACAGCAACGTGCTTTTCTTATAAACTACTGTACTTGGATCATACAAAGGTAGGTACTGATGTTTTTAAAGTAAAAGTAAAGTAATAGTAAATGGGCACTAAGTTTTTCAAATTAGTCTGTTAACTAGAAATATAAGTTTGAATTATATTTTTCAAGTCAACTTGTATTAATCCGAGTAACTACAGATTTACAGAATGATTGCGATAACATCGAAATGTCTAGACTGCATTTAAAAATAGATACCGTAATTTCTCACAGCTAAAAACTGGGAAAATGATCGATTTGATTTTGTAACTTTTTTCTTTCAGTTCAATAAGTATAAAATTTGCACCATCTGATATTAAAACGTCTTTCTATTCAACAATATTTCTTTGAGAACATTTTAAGTCCACCAAGAGTCTGAATGAATGAACATCAAGTTGTTTATTGGCTTCTTGGTATAATTATATCAATTGAAAGCCTTTTTAGGTACATGATAATAATAATAATGATGTCCTGACCCAATACCGATCACGGCAGCCTATCTAATCTGAGACTAGCCAACAACAGTAAGTATGCGCGCATACACAGGTGCACTCAATCCCTTACTCTCATCGTCCGATGGGACGGTAGACCCACACGACCGGAGAGAGACCAGGTGCAGGACTAACGACTTAACGTGCCTCCTGAAGTATGGTGGGATAAGACTTACCGCGGCGAATACGGCTGAACCTCGCATATCGAGTGATCTGCGCGATAACCACGAACCTACAAGCTCCTTAAAGTGCACGATAGCAGTCAGGTAAACCAATTTAATGTGTACATAAACAAACTCGTTATTTCAACAAAATGAGGTAGTAAGTACGCTATTATCCGATATCGATTGTAAACAGAAGGTAATAGATGGTTTTATGAAACCACACCTCTTACTGGGAAGTAGTAATCTTGATAACTCTCGCATAAGAAGCGAACAGTCTACTATGTATATTCCCGGTACACACTTTGATTGTAAATAACGGATTTTTTTAAATTTTAAATTTTTTGGTTGTATGAAAATGGTTTGATTACTGTCATATTAGTAGGTTTTATGACTAGAATACTACCACTGTTGAGTGGTATCCAGCCTAGAATCTAGAAGATAGACAGTAGCATCTTCATCACCAATACTGCGATCCCCAAGCCCCGCCCCCTCCTTACCTAAGGGGGAGGCCTTCAGGCTGATGATGATCATAACTACAATATTGTGTCATTCTTAATAAAACTTCCTATCCGAGTTATTTATATTCAAATGACGTCACGTTTGGATACGAAACTATGCCTTACACAACCGTATCCATCAAACGCTCTATACTGGCTTAAAATGACTAACATTTTTCTTCCGTCTTTTCTTTTTTGTTAACAAACAAAAGAAATGTAACCAGTAAGTCATTACAGGCGGTTCTCCAGTCGAGCCAATCTCAAGGACATTATAATAAACAAGATCAGTATTAAACAAAGCGTGTACCTCAGAGAAATCAGGCGATACGGTCGACTTCCGGTCGCCGCCGCTTCCTGAATATTTGACGTGAAAGGGAAATGAGGGCGGCCGGTCAAGCGCGAGCCGACGTTAATGTAATTGCATTAGAAGGATGGCTTTACAAGACGTTACAAGGTCAAGTGGGAGCCAGGAGCGGGGGCCGGGAGCGGGGGCCGGGGTGCGGGCTGGTATTGTTGTATTTATACATATCATAACTGGTTTATTCACGTTTCACAAAGTGGATGCCAACCGCCGGCCGCCGACTAACAGTCAGACCGAGAAGGCGATGAAGGTACAATCTGGACACCTTTGCGGGTAAGACATGGCCGGAAATGGCACTAAATAGAGATTTGTGGAGAAATTTAGGGGAGGCCTTTGTCCAAAAGTAAGCCATAGAACAGACTAAGTTAAAAAAACAGGTTCGACCGCTATGTGTGTCTGACTGTCTGCCTGTCTGTGGCACCGTAGCTCCCAAACGGGTGAACCGACTTGGATGTGGTTTTTTCGCGCTACTTTTAGATTTATAGTTTAACCTATTTTGTATATGAGTTTTAAGACCATGTCATTTGAGTTAGTTATCTAACTCCTAATTTTACTAATTATTTAAATCATTGGTCTAACTTACTACTATTAAGTTTTTGGCTTTTCGGTAATGGCTGGGGTTCAGATCTCTTATTTAGGGTTTCATTATAGATATCACGTCTGCTGAGACGTGTTTTCATGATTGCATGAACAAAACTCCAATTTAACTATCTTTTGAAAAATCAGACCTTTTACGAATGCTGTTATTAACAACATTCTTTGTATTTTCATTATAATTTGCACTCGCACTTCTTGCGGCATGACTTGCACGTTAAAACCTCATTAAAATTGCTTTCTCAGAGAAATCTCTTACACTATAATTAAAAACGCAGCAACGAGGCACCTCTTAAACAATTGTTTACATACTACATAAGAAGAGAATACTACTATCATTATATTTATATTTTATAGCCTCATTTGTGTAGAGGTCATTATAACTTGGCTGCTGAGCGTAGGGTCCTGATCCCGAATCAGGCATGCTATAGGGTTATCCATTAACTGATTCTCCGTAACAGCACGGAGCTAGGCCATAGGTTTGCCCACTCTTATATGGGATCTATAATATACTCGTGATTGCTAAAATATGTGGATGCATTTTACACCCATGCCAACTTTAGCGTAATTATAATTAGATATTACACATATCTATTTATTAGGAGTAAAGATTAAAAGTATTAAATAGTCAAAATGATATACAAGCACAATAAAACCTAAACAAGAAATCACAAATGCCCAATATCAGTGCAAAATTAGCACGTCTACGAAGTAAACGAGGGAAAACATTTCACTTTAATGTAATCAAACGGAGATAAATACTAAAAAAAGATAAGAAGTGTTCGGCAAATTAAATTGGAAACTTTCCATTGTTTTTCGACTTCATATCACGTAAGTACACTTATCTGCAATTGAAAAACTACTTTAAATTTTAGAAGATAAAGTTGAAAATCCATTGTGATGGCTTATATGTAAAGATAGTCTCAGACTAGCAACAAAAAGAGGAAATTTTGTGTCGTATCGGATTTTAATTTCTTCTACGTAGAATTAATGACTTTGCTTTCGTTTCGATCGCCTTTGTCGATTCATACGTTAGGAACTCGATTGGGTTTAAGTACTGTCCCGAGACTTTATAACACAGTTCTTGAAACAACTTTGGTATTTTAATTTAAAATGGATTTTTAGGCAATCTGAGTATTAAGTTAATACGTGGATTTACAGTTTAATAAGTTACCTGCGATGAGTTTACTGCTATTTATAGAACCCACGCGTGGTTCATCACCTCGAAAAACACATTTTTCTAGCGATGAAAAATCATTGGATTGGATATCACTGGATTCACAAGAATTTCACATAGACTAATCAAGAAACACTTTTTTTACAATTTCTGTACAAAAAACTAATAGGGGTTCGTAGGTTTTGTAAAATTTTCTTTCGCAATTGGCTAACGCTAGATTTTGGAACCGCTAAATGGCTTTATAACTTCTATACTCTATACCAGAACACTCACAAGTCATGTTTCTATCCATATATCAAAACTTAAACGGTCCAATGTCTTTCAAAACTCTCAAACCAAGTAATACAGGAAGCGCAAAACCCCTTTTGAAAACTACCAAACAACATCTTCGCAATGCAATTTGTTTAAAAGAATTGTAAAGAACCCTGTACTGCAAGTCTTGACGCTTAAAATTCAACCGTAAATCTATGATAGAAGGTATAAATTAGAATGGTTGGCATTCCTATATATCTTACGCCAATTCCATACTCACACACTTATGCACTTAAAAGCCATTGTTTTGAAAGATTTTTTTCATATGTACTATTATTTGCCAACGTGCTATTATTTGTCACTTGCAACCATACAAACTACTTTTGTCTATTCCAAGGAATTATTGCTTGTTCAAAATACGTTAACATTTCAATTCTAAATATTCAAATGTTCTTACAAAAGCATTCGATTCGCAAGAAACAATCCCGTACATTGGCAGCCATCGGACGTAGTTATGTTGTACTAGTGAGGAGACACCAACGACATTATTTTAAAATTAAGTATCATTTGATACGAAAAGGCCTTTTTTTATTATTATTTTACTTGTCTAGGTACTTAATTATTTATGGCGTGTGTCATTGGTATAAATTTTACTTTTAAAATATAGAATCCACTTATATCTATCAGATAAAAAGTAAGATTAAAAAATTATGATTTGTACAAAGCATCGTTATTTCTTGACTAAATTATACCGTTTTAAGGGTTCAATTATAACTTACTTATTGAGATTAAATAAACTGAAACTAAGAAACTCACAATGTTGGTACATTAGCATTCGTCTCCCTTAGAATAAAGAGCTCATTCCAACTACAATTACTTACGTCGTAAAATTCAATTTACTTAGCAAGTAGTTTCTTTGTAATATTTCAAGAAAATATTATGTTGAAGAAAGCACTGTTTTAGTATTATAATTGAAACTAAGCCGCACTGAGTAAGTGTGGTGATCAGTGCTTGTTCCTCGCTGTGTGAGTCGGAGCCTTGTTCACAAAGTGCAATAGTTAAAGACTGATTAATTATTAAATCTACCAACATAAATTAAAAGGACAAAGGATGAGCTTACACTCAAAAAACGCTTACTATGATACTACTCGTATCACCATCTCTTACCTAAAAAGACAAGACAATACAATTTTCATGTAGCAGTTAAACTAACAGTACGAAGATAAATTAAGAGAATTATTTATTGAGAGTACATGAACAGGAATATTATTTCATATTTATATAAAGAAGGTAAATGTTATTTCATAATAATAATTCAGAGTAGTGAATATGGAACCTTTCAATCTACATACGTCAAGAATTATAATTGTTGTATTACGAGCTCTTATACATAAGTACACGCCCCTATTCCCAGAAGAGACGTGTACATACGTAGCGTTCGCCGAACTTACTGAGTATTCTCTAATTACAGCACTTGCTCCCTTGAGATAGGGAATGGCTATTAGGTAATTAACATGCAGTTCAAAATTAAAATATATCTAAGACCTAACCAAGTGTAGTATAGTGTCACTACCGCCCTACTGCTTACGTACATTTTACAAAACGATTAAGAATATGACCACTTATTCAGCCGGAAGACGTCCACTGTTGACCAAAGGATTCCACCACAGAGGGAAAGGGGGGAGGTGTTGCCAAAATCCCCAGTTTTGGCAAACGGCTTAGGGATCGCAGTATTGATGGTCTAGATACAGAAGACGCTACTGCCCATCTTCAGGATTTTCCCTCAGTCACCTCTTTCTATACCCATGGCAGGAAAACGGGTACTCAATTCTTGGTCGCGTACTACACGGTAGACCACTTATTTTACATACTCAATTAAAGGTTTTTTATTATAAAACTCATCTGACATTAAAAACGTCTAATTCAAACATTGCCTAAATATGCAGACCCAACCTCGACACACAATAAAATATATTTATGTAAGCAGCAAGTTATTTTGACCCCTTTACATCGATAACATTTTCAGCCACATTATAAAGCCAGTGTCCATCCCTCACATTGGTTTCCGCATAAAAATCATATTTGTAGACGCGTGCCCGTCAGCGGAAAGCTGGCCAAATGCAAATATCGGGACTGGCCATGTGTTTGCTTAGATGTTCTGTTGCTCCGATGGTTCGTTTGATATCGATATCCAAGTGTTGTTCCTATTTGTTGGGAACCGCTGATTTTTGTTTGTACAATGATAGTGACAGTTTAGTTTGAATGTTCGGTTCATGCAAATTTTTGTGTGTTCCGCAGATAAACAAAACATTTCCTGATTCCAATGTTGTTTTTGTTGGGACCCGCGATTTGTAAATGGGTTAATGGATCGGATTAGCTGTTAACTATTTTTCTTTTCTATTTTTACATGTTATTTTATGAATTCGTTCGCTTAAATTTAACGTCGGCTTAATGGGTCCATTGAAAATAGTTTACTGTTTTGTTTTGCAATACATTTTATATTTAAAAAAACATACAAGTATCAAATGTCTTTTTGATGTTTAAATCCTTAACAAAAATTCACTTAAAACTTTTCACGAAAAGGCGACTGAATAAGTTTTGAGTATTATTTATGATAATGGTAAAAATACATCAACCCGTCCATCCAACTAGCTCCTTTATGCATCGTAACAGTTTTTCACAAAAATATCATAAAGATCTCCTTTATTTAATATGACACAAAGGTAAATAGCATGTTAGCTCTATACCTAAAATTTTGAGGATGTACCCTTGTTCTATGTGCCGTTACTACGGAGAACTCTTTTGTGGAATACTTTGGTAAAAACTAAGCGCAGATTTACCCGCGCGAATTAAAAATCCACTTATACGAGTCTCCGTAACATCGAGGTAACTCTACTTAAAGACTTTTATTTGTTGCGTCCTGAAAAGCTATTTAAGCATAAATGTTTGCCTTTTCTATCATATTTTACAATGTGACAATAACTTCATCGTGAACATGATTTGATAGTAGATAGTCACTGAACAGCCAAAAACTGTAAAGGTTTATTCGTTTAGTTAGTTCTTGACTTCTCGTAGAGCTATGACAATGTAGTATATGAGACTTATACACCAAAAAAAGTATCATAGTTAAGAGCTGATAAGTCACATCACCAGTTCACAAGTATGACGCATCCAAACCTTCCCAGCCATACTCCAGGGAGCTCAGCAACTTATTTTTCTCTGTAAATTCTAAAATGTACTGTAAACTTTGAATAAATCTATTTTGCATCCAGATTTAAGAGTCAAATGAGGGTAGGTACGCGGCATGCTTTCACTGCTCCTGCAATGTTAATCCCACCCCTGGTACAAGCCGAGCATCTCACGTCGAATTTCTGAAAACTCTTTACCGTAGAGCGGATACGGCGTCGTGGGTAACTTGTAGTGGAAAGTTCAGAAGGTTCAATGTTTATGGTATTGATGAGGAATGAAGATAAGACTTCCATATTATGATATCGGCTACAGCAAATTAGTTTTGCGTTTCGGGTTTTTAGCGGTTTTTTAGTTCCAAATTTATGACTGTTGGCAAACAAATTGTCTTTTGAAAGGAACAGTTTTTAAATAACTCCTTAGTTACCTGATTCAAAAAGAATTCCATCAAGAATATTATAAAATTTTAAGTACATTTGCAAAAGAGAATCTGTAAAAATTGTACGAAGCCACTTAAAATGGCCAGTCTATATAATATTGCTGTAAATTTTACCGTTTCAGTGCACTTTGCAAACAGAATTACCGAGCAAGAGCGGTCACCGATAATCTCGTCACAAAAAGGTCAAAACACCACATAACTGATGTAATGACCAGCCACTGATGTGGAGTTCCACTGGAATATTCCAAAGTACTCCAGCGAGTCACCAAATCACCCATTTGGAGTCAAAATCTCGCTATGCAAAAGTTTTTGCAATAATCCCCAACATTGAGTCCTAGTCACTCCACTTTACAACAAAGGAATCTCAGCTTAATTCCAAATTTTATTAGGTTCATTTTTGGTTGAAGATCTAGTAGAATCTAATAAATTTTGTCTAGCATGCAACATTTGCTTCGTCACCCCTCAAGGGATATTGCAGTGTGCTTAGCGCGAGAGTTCGACTTTTAAAAAGTCCTGATTTAGTTTCTATTTGTGTTTCGAAGTTCGATGGATCCGTAATGCAGTGGCTTGCTTCAGCGGTTTCATTATGCCATGAATTATGTAGCAAGAAAATTCACTGATGTTTAAAGAAGAAAAACCCCGTCCAACTTTTATTCTTTGCTGTCCATATAACGGTAAATGGATATAAGAAGTACAAAGAAAAGCCTAATAAGGTTTGCTCGTAATGTATGCGTTATATGGTTGTATTATCCAGAGTCTTGTGTACATAGTAGTCACAGAAACATCAAGGACCATCTCTTTGTTAAAACAAATATCTAAAACTCGTTGCAGTCTATATATTTAACTTCATTCACATTCTTTCATAATATAAACCGATAAATGAGAACATCGTCGTAGATTATAAAACTATTATATGTGACGTCACCTCGTGTGTAGGTGGCGCCATCTGTTAAACATGAAGTACTTCTAAAACGTGCTTGTAGTACTAAATCTTCGCCAAGGAACTTAATAATGATTTTATTTTAACTACACTGGAACCAGTTTAGAATTTATTATCGCGAGAAAACATTTAACTGTTGAGCTAAGTATGTATATGGATACCTTAACGGTATGCTTATTTATCATGTCTTACGTTCTCAGAGAGCGTTGATAGGTACCAAAGAAGGTATATAGAGTATGAATACAAAGTTTATTATCATTTACTAAGCAGATATCAAACCCTAAGCAGCTTTAGAGTGTGTTTACAGAATGTCCCAAAAGGCAGTTGTGTTTGTGACCTTAACGAACTCCATGTGAATGGCAATAGGCTCGCTACCTATTACCTGGGACTTTTGTTGAGGGACGAAATTTGGGTCTAAAGGCTTCTTATCACATCACATCAGTCTATTGCAGTCCACAGCTGAATGTAGTCCAGGGTACCCCACAAGGCCCGTTCTCCTGTTTTCGCTCCTATACAGAAAAACATTTCTGCCTGTCCCTACCGGAGTTTCATGTGATTTGTATGTACGTTCAATCAGGATCGGGACAGCCTACATTTTCCAGGCGATTCCTAACCAGGACAGGTGTTCTATCACGTCGCACAAACACGTGACAAAAATGTAACAAACACGGCGAAACATCAATCATGGCTTGTTTGTCCGCCGTCCGACAGCCTCCGATGATGTTAACTATACAAAACTGTTGTGCTTTAGCTTTTACTCAATGTGGTTTAACGTAGTCAAAATTATGAGGCGTGCATAATGATTTCTATCACTTACGCTTACGCTAATATTAGACATTGAAATAAAACTAGGTTTACGTGTTTAATGGGATAAAATCCGTAAACCTAGTTTTAGAACCTTGCGTTAGAATAATTAATCACACTTCTCGATTTTAAAGAAATTAAAAAAAATATAGCAGTCTTTTTGTCTCTTGCATATTTAGTCCGTGATATTTTTTAACCCCAAATCCTTTTAACTTGAGTCCTCTAGGACGTCTACTGATGATGGCAAGTTTCGTTTAAAATTATGTCAGCTAATTCTGCACCTACATGCAATGCCACAATATTATTCCAACTCATACTTGCTAACACTGTCAACACACAATCTAGACGTCTATAGCAATTTGAATCATACAAGCTAATTCCTGGCGAGGCGTAGCAGCGTGTTGTCAAACACTCGTGACGACAACACGACGGTTGTCGAGACGTGTGTTGCGTGCGATACGACCGTGTTGTTGATGTGTTGCTCCGACGGCGAGCTTGGCGATTATGACGTTACTATTAGTCACGTGACGGATCAGACTGACCTACTTAGATTGTGACTGATTGAGGCTTGTTGTGTTAAAGTGATACCAGCCTTTGTTTGTTTCTAAGCAGAGACAAGGAAGACGTAAATAGAATATCATGGTTTTCTACACGTTTGTGTTCCATTAGGCAGGATATTAAGGTCGCTAAATTGTGCCAGAACGTTGGTGTAGGCGTCAGAGTACCTTAATAACAAAAAACAAAAAATCATATATAACTAAAAAGTCACAATAACTTTTTTTAGTTTTTCTTTTATAGCTTAAGGCTAAGAAGCACCAACGTCCAACACATAAGCTCAAATCTCATTAAACTCATAAGCATCACATCAAAGGCTTGATATTCAAAGCTCAATAAAATACCGTCCGGTGTCGCGGCTGTAGATGCGCACAATTGGTTATAAAACACAGACCATTGAACACATTTCCTACACATTAAATTCGGATCGCCACTGAAGAGTCTGGTGACGTCGGAATATTTTTTAGGATTACCATAATACTGTTAAGTGGTTTTTGAGTAATATTTACTGGTGTTCTCTAGTTCAGCCTTTACTTGACTTCATGAATCTTTTTTTATAATTGGAGAGGCAACATCCTCCCCTATTATTTTGAGGATGGTGTTGCTAGTGTGTCGTACTCTGCTCAGTAGAGATGCATTTTTTTTGCGAAACACCGCATGAAATCCATCAGTTCGATTCGGCACAAACATTTCTGACGCCCTACAAAAACGAGGCCTTCGCAACAGTACCTAAAAATATTATTATACTGGACGCGCAGAGCGTTCATCGCTCTTTTGGTATAAGCGACCCACAGGTTTCCCGTTTATAAACCAGAAGGCCAATTTTCCATACAAAGCTCTTATCCACACGAATGCCATAGCAACAGCTTTACTAATAGAGAATACAGAGTTGATAATTGTAGTACTAATGCAATGAAATAATTTAATTATAACAGTACATTTAATTCGCCCACTAGTTAATCAAACAGTTTCATACTACCTATTACGGGAAGCCATTAGGTAAGCTGCACAATGCTCACCAATTAAACTCTATCGCAACGCACACCATTAATTTAAAATGTACCTCTGTACTTGTTATATATTTATTTATATTTTGAATTGGATTAGGCAACAGTAATTACGTCATCAGCTACAATGTGTGGGTTTGATGATAACTAACTTAACTAGGTACTACTGTTATGTTTATCTTAGGGATGAACGAGTAAAAAATGCCAACGTAGTAGTTAAGTCAGGTACTCAGTATCAAGTACCTATTTTATCTTGTGGGTGTGTGCTCTATTTTTATTACCAAGGATATTAATTTGACTGCCGCGCTAGGGGTTGCGGGTTCGATTCCCGTACGAAACTTAGTGTGATCCACATAAACGTGTCTCGTTATAAAAAGACTTCACGACTGAAAATAAAGTTCGCCAATAACGCCTCTGTTTAAAATAGTTTTAACATAAATCAGATTCCAAAATAACCAAAAAGTTCTTACATAAACCTGCAATTCCTTTGCAAAGATAGTTCTGAATTTATTGGTTTTAGTGGAAGCAGCGCAGCCTTGCGCTCTGCTCGGTACCGTTTGTGGTCACCTTGCAGCCGCAGCTCGCATCTCTGCAGATAACTAAAACGTTCCCAGAAATGTTACCTTTGCTGCTTTAGTTGGAGAATATCATTTCTGATATGTAGGTTAAACTGTGAACTGGATCGAAGCCATACGTGGGTTTCTTTGGGTTGTGGTAGGGTCGGCTCTTGCTGGTGCTAGATGGCTATTGCGATCCCGCCTCCCCGCCATTATAAGCGCAGGGTAGGCATTGTGAGGTATTTAGTGGGTAGGCTCATGGACCTTGTTGAGTTCATGGGGTCTACCCCACAAACCCCCCTCGTCTTCCAACGGCAAGGGATGCGGAACACATTTTCCACACGTTAATACAGAATTGAAGCTCTGAGTCTATTTGGCTGTGTCTATAAGCTGTGCTTTTATTATAGAGATCATAGTACCCACTTGTGTTGTGTTTGCGCTGTCATGTGTGTGAAATAAATGTTATTAAATTCTATTCTATTATCGCCGAAGGGTTGAATAATTGTTTATGTATACTTAAATACTTACTTACATTGGTAACCAACATGTTTAATGCATCGGGCACAAAATTAGGAATTGGTGCATAGGTTCAACTTATGGATAAAGTAATCGAAAGATGGCCAGTTTAATTTCCGTACGGAGTATGCAAATACCTGAATAATCTGAAGTACCTATGTTGCATAATATGTATTGTATGAGAATGTTGTCACTACATTATAAAAAAACACAAACCGAGCCTCATTCAAAAGCATTTAACAGGTCCAGCTTAAAATAAATGTTAAAAATAACTAGCAGCGTCCTGTCTCTTTATTCAGAACAGAATTTCATACGAAATAAACATCCAACATACACGAGGCAGATTGCAATCCCAGGCGACAAGTTTATTACTAAAATTATTAGGACTAGCGTCCTGTCACAATATAATGTTACAGCGAAATTATTTGTCTCAAGCTCCCTGATATACTGTTAAATTGTACAGGATTGGACTCCAAATGCAATTATTATTGAAGTCGGGTACTTGTTTGCAAATCCCAAAAGAGACACAACGGGAATTGATATAAATAAGCAATTGCAATTGGGAATAGAAGAAAGTATTGCACGGCTTTTCGTTTCGAGTTTGTTTTAAATTTACCTGCTTTGGGGAATTAAGTATGGGTTGGTTTTATTTTCTTTAGTTTGCAAAATTGCAAAATTCGTGCGATAATTAATAGATTAAGAACAGAACCTTTTCGGTGTTAGGAAAGCGATAAAAGAAAAGACTTGCAAATAATATTACATTATAATATTAGCGGCCCTATCTTACTACTAGAGGGCAATGCCCTCTTCCCATACGGAGATGAGACGAGCATAGATCACCGGGTTTGTTCACTGCCGTGTACCTTCAATAAGTGGTTTTATTATGGGGTGCTTTCAACAAAGTCTATCAGATCAGTCTATCTGTAAGATTAAGCCGTGCTCGCCGCGGTCAGTCTTCCGATGGATAATTGTTTTCACATACCGAGACCCTTCCGTGCTTCGGAGGGCACAGTAATCCATTGGTCCTGCGCTTGATGCGCTGTCCTGCGCTGTCGTGTCGTTCTACCGTCCCATCGGACTATAAGAGTGAGGCATTAGGCACCTGTGTTTGCGCACTTGCGCACAGTAATATTTCCTGCATAGTTGGCTAGTCTCAGGGTGAGATGGACTGCCATGACAGAAATTCGGTTAGAAGAAGATTATAATTAGTGGTGACTTAGAATACATAAGTAAAATATATTCCTATTGTCCTGCAAACTGAATATTTTAACTACGTAAAGTATAGTAAAATAAGCCAAACGAAATTGTTGTAGCCAACATCTTTTCGATGGAATTTAAAAGAGGAGCTGACATTGAATAATATGTTCCCAGCAAATTCCCATGTACATAGTAGTAACGGAACGATTTTTAGAGTTCCGTTGTCATGAGAAAAGAATTCCCTTTTTCTTTGTTGGTAACATTAATTGTGAAATTACACCTCAAAAATGATTTATGAAATTAATGTTTTTACTTGGTGGTACAAGTCTTAGCGTATTTGATTTATTTATATGGCTATTTAGCGTGTTAGTTACAAGCACACTATATTACAAAGCTATATTACTAATCCAATTATAGTTACAGTAATTAGACTATTTAAATGCAACTATAAATATAAAATAATAAAATACCGTGTATCATAAATATTACATTATTTGGCCTGCTTTTGAATGATCGAACATCTAAAAATATGAAACTAACCTACATAATCATTAATCACACTAATATTATAAAGGCAAAAGTCTGTAAGTATGTTTGTTACTCTTTCACGTAAAAACTACTGAATGGATTATAATGAAATTTCATATGGAGGTAGCTGACACCCTGCGTATGGTAAACAGGGGGGCCTGTTCTACAGTGGACGTCTTCCGACAGCTGATGATGATAATAATGATGATAATTGTCACATTGGACTTCATTAGAGCTAGATCTCAACTCATACCGTCACAGAACATACACGTTTGCACGCTGCGATATTTAGATTCATATGATTCTAATATTTATACAACGGAACCTATTCATTCTCGTGAAAGCGATACTTGACGGTTATTTAAACATTTTTCAAAACGCTGCGCGAACGTAAATTTCTCTGTCCAATAAGCTAAAATATATGTTTTAGAAGAGCTTCAGTGAGAACTTATCAATGAAACATAAAGTAAGGAATACACCGTTACACACTGGCTCGAAGTCGGCGTTTCACAGTCCACATATCAAAGCGAACACGACTTGTATCGAGTAACGAGTGCAAATGTACTGCTGAAATAAATGAGGATTAATTCCGGGGGCTTTACTTTAAAGGAACTACGTTTAAACAGAATTTGAAGCCAATATTTTCTGGGACCGTGTTAATTTCCCTGTTCAGTGATAACTGTTTTAAGTTTTGCCTTTGAAGAGTTGGAATATATTGGGCGAAATGTTTGCTTGTGAAGGTTGTTAGTGTCACGGAGAAAATTCGTTGAGTTTAATCGTAGTCGGATGTGTAAACTTGGAAAACGGGGAGGCCTTTGATCTGTAGCGAAGCAAAATATGCGTATTATAAATAATTACTTTTTTGTAACCATATGGAACAACCTATCGAATTAAAGTTGTTTATTTGATGAGATGGCATATTATCTGAAGCTCAGGTTTAAAAGATTCTGTAACACTACACGTGCCACTAAACGCCCCGGTTGACGACAACATTAAAATTACACAACTTAAACTTCCTACAAACACATAATATTATTAAGACTTTGACTATAATTATTTCTCAGAAATGGCTTTCTCTCCGTAAGTAGTTAGGCATAAAGCTGAAATGAAAAAAGTTTTTTTTGCTTGCCCTCATTTTCGTTAACGTCAGGAACGATAACTGTCAATAAGTAAATAAGAGAAGCAAAATATTTTTGGGTACTAATACTATTAGTCAGGGATACACGGAGCTTTTTTTTAAATTGATTACTATTACGCCAACTTTCCGTGACTAGCTTCATTTAATAAGACGTCCAAGCTAGTAAGAAATCATTTTTGATGACCTCGTTATCGATACATTTATTTATTTATATTCATCCTTATCCAGGCATGTTGGAAGGATAACGATGTCATCATTTCTAATTAGCAGATTTTGTTACTGTTGCTATGAAAACATTTATATAATTGTACAGCCTCACTGTCTTACAAATTGCGTGGTACGTTATCCCGGTTTACGCTCAAAGTAGTGTACCTGCTACCCCTGTTAGCTATCACAATCGAAAATATTTATAAGAGAAAAATTTCGACGTCTCATGAAAATGAAGCTACCTACTTAATAATCATTTCTAATAATAGTCCTAGGATCCCGGACTATATGTAAATAAGTGGAATAGTCTTCCTAAAGCCCCTCCAAGAGCAATCTGACTATTCGTCAAAACCTGAAATACAGGCTTCTTTCACAAAATGTTCATATTATTTTGACGTTGTATAATTAAATATAATTAAAGCTGTAATTCATGGGAATGGAGGTCGCGTTATTTTAATATTCACGCCTCGAGTGTCAAGATTTGAATAAATTTTATTAATTACATTTTTATTCATTTGAATTTCAATTGCGTACAAATTACTGTTTAATGTTAGTCCAGAATATTTCCGACTTAATTATTATTTATGTTAGATGAGGATTCCTTAACAGTAGGGGCGTTACATAAGATAGCTGTCGTAAAAATTGATCTAATATTTCTTACTGAAGCGTTTGATATTTTATTTAGGTTAATTTTTGACGACCTGATCGGCGCAGTGGCCAAGTAATTAGATTGCTGCGCTAAGGGTTGCGGGTTTGATTCCCGCTCGGGAAAAAAAATGTGCGATTCACATGCTTGTATAACACACTGACGATACAGGACAAATTCCTGATATAAGGCGATGTTTGGCATGCGATGTTGTCTGGCAATGTGGTCATGTCCCAACAATAGACGCATCATATACTCGCAATAAAATACCTTATTTCTCTTACAGAGATAACTTTATTACAATAATTAAGACCACAGTCCGTAGGGACTGACCGTGATATTAAAGCCCGTATTAAGAAACGCACAAAAATTAATAAAACGTTCTAAAGATCACCTTCAACGCCTTCAACAGTGACCTATCTACAAAACTTATCATTCACGGACTATTTTTATCCTGATAAGAGCTACGTAGGTAGGTACAGCACCCAGAGCTCGACCGTTTAATAAAAATGTTCGCGTCAAGTAGGATTACAGGCTGTCTTGCTTTTATAAATGGATTTAGTTATGATGCTAAAACAAAGTTATTTTTTCATAATAACTGACAAATGAAAAAGCAAATACATATTTAATAAACGTCACAGACGCTGTGATGAATTGTTTCTACGCAATTTAACTTATTTGATATTCCAGAGTTTTCTAAAATGGAGTGCGCAGATTGTGATCGAGAGTATAATTATTTTGTAACAAATACTTGGAAAGAATTAGTACTAGGCATAAACTACCTCAAGATTTTATTGTACCTGATTCGTGAGTGTTATCCATATTATTTACTATAAACGCCGATTTTACTCACGTGTGTATTCGGGAATGCCCGACCGGTTCGCCTCGGCTTATGAATATTGTCTGATGCAAATTATAGCGTACTTCTAACATAGCTTTGTCCAATATTAGAGTTGTTTAAAACAATAGGTACTGAAATTATGCCCAGTTAATGGCAATAGGCTCGCCCTCTATTACGGTAGAAGTTTAGGTCCTATTACCTACAGGTGAAATGTGGGTGTACTATAGGTACACCCCTGCGTACCCCAGCGGGGAATACTGGCGTAATGTGATGTTATGTTATAGTTACAGAAAGAAATATGTGTGAGTATTAATAGCAAAAAAAAACTAATATTATAAAACCCCAGTTTAATTGAACTGGCACCTATAAACAAGCCCACTTTATAACCGCCATTAGTTTACCACACATTATTTATACTCTATAACTCGCGTGCTAAGCGTCGCGCGAACCAACAAAACAATAATTCAATTTAAAAAACCACTGAGAAATAAAGCCATAAACACGAATGCACATTGTTAACATATGTTCCAGCTAACAGATCACACTGACGCCCCATTTATTGCATTAGCCGCGTCAACACGCGACCTGCGACATGCGATAACATTTCTGTTAGTGTGGCTTTATGATTGAACATTACCGTCGAAGATTCCCATTAAAGTTAGTTTGCAACTTTGCAAGTAAGTTTGTCGCCTCCTTGACATTCATTGAACATAAAGGTATGCTTTACGTGCCATCACAGTAAATGGAGCATGGAGGCGTCATAAGTGACTATTATTGGTTTCTTTTATTGAAAGTCTCTTGAATAAAACAGGGTGGACGATTATGGCTCTTAATACGATATGAAAAGAACATGTTATTGTCTGTTAACCAATCTGTCATGTAGTCTGTGACTTAGCAGCGTGCTCTACTTTGTGCCTGATGCACTGCTCAGGTAATTCAACGCAGTAGGTTTCCCCTTAATCTACAGCACATTCTTCCTTCTTTACGACAGGGTGGCGTGGCACATCTCGCTAATCTACGTCATAAGATAAGTAGACAAACAATTAATGGCATAATAATAACAGTACGATATTAATTCTGTGCTAAAAATGATACCAGACGTTCGTTGGGACAAGATGGTTTTATGAATAGCGATATTCTACCTCTTCTTCTTATCGTATGGTTGACGAACAACCTGATGTCGGAGTTTAAACCGCCTGTAAGCCTGTAACATGGCTTTACACACCGTTGAAAAATCGCTCAGGTGTGCCGGTTTCCTCACAATGTTTTCCTTTGCCGTTTTTAGCAGCTGATAACGGATTCATAATACGCACATGAGTTTGAAAAGACAGGTGCGTGTCGGGGTTTGAACTTGCGACCTTTGATGTGGCAGTCCAACGGTCATACCACTCGGCTTTCAGTGCTATATTTTCTACTCAATATACAAAATACGGCACATGTGAGTTCAGTCACATCGACTACTGTTATTTTGTTAATAAAAGTGGTTGAAACAGTGACGCGCTGAAATCCCGTGATGTATGGCTCTGTTTGTGTCTCGACTAAATGCCACTTTTTAACTCGTAAACAGTTCAGACCGATAGTTCAGTGCCCGCGGTATTTATGTGCTACTTACTGTAGGTACGTGCGCCGTATCTCTTCAATCTCAATAAAAGCACGGTAATAATTTGGTAAATTGTGCAGGTATTCAGTTAAGTAGTTATTAAGCAACGTTATATCTCGCTGTTCATACCTATCATCGACATGCTTCAAAATCGATTCTAAAGCCATCGTTTTTGGTAACACAGTAATCGCCACTCATCGATACAAAATTCGATACATGACCTCGTACTTCCATTAAAATCATGTTCTAGCGCACATTGTAGACCCATTCAAAGTATTTCAAGGGGAAATCCGAAAAAAATCCTAAAATCCGACCCTTACCGAAACACGTCCAATAAAATACGATATTAACCCTTGCCGTTACATTTACACGGTCATAAGTTTCGGATTAAAAAAGGGGGGTTTGTGGAGAAACGCAATGAATAGGAAGGAATCGCCGCTGGATGAGAAGGGTACCTATTGTCGAGCCGGCTTACGTATTAACTCTCAGTGTACATACACATAGCAGGACCTTTCGAGCAGTGATTTAGGACTGGTTTTATAGTTGTGAAGAAACCTGGGATCAAAGACTGGGAGTAGAGACTAGTGATTGGAAATGTGATAATCAATACATGAACTTCCTTGCAGATTGAAATTACCTATGGTGAATGTAATAAGAAGAAAAATATTATCCCTACCATTTTAACATACAATATCTAGCTAATAATTGTAATCAAATACAAACAGAACTTACATGAAAATCTAATGTTACCCTTATTCGTAAATTTTCAATTAATTTCTACAAGAATATTATGGGATTTATAACAACTTTATCATTAAGCACTCTTCTATCGTTAACAATTTACCCATGGTACCTGAAACTGAGTCTCCAAGCACAATATTTCTAGTAGAGTATTATTTTGTAATTTCACCGCCAGGGCCCGTAGTATGGACGCTCACGGTGCAATAATAATGTGACCCATGTCGCTGACGTGTCATCCAAATATTATTACTACAAGTGACGCCAACGTAAAAGTCCCACGGTATCGTCAAATATCAGTCTACCTATACGTAGTAGGTACTGCGTATAGCAGCCATATAGTTTCGGATTTTACTACGCAAAATAGAGTGTATTTTTACTACAATAGATTATTTCTAGCACATGTAAATTATATTTTGACCAAATTTTTGATCCGATCAGGGCAGAAAAAGAGCGCCTAGGTATTTCCCTCCCAATATATTCACACTCGTACTTGCCACAAAATGTCACGTATTAGCTAACCCCACAATGGTACCACACGCCTCATTCTAATACCATTCCTATTAATTCTTACCAACATCAAGATACTTAATCAAGACACATTACCGCTTCCTAATTATGTATGTACATAATATTCTATATACCTACTTGTGTGCCATCCATCATGTGGCAGCTAAACTAAAAATATTCATAGCTAGACATTCCTCGTTTGGCGCGAGTAATGACGTCACTAATTGATATGGAGTACGCACTCCGCTCAAGAAAATGGCGGCGACGAGAAAGCTTTTTGAATATTCATCGGCGTCGCGAAATGTGCGGTTGTATCGCTGGCTTTTGGAGGTTTGTCTGCTTATAAGTACTTCCATGAACTGTTAATTGACGATCACGGAAGAGAGTTCACGGAAGTTTAAGGCAAATATCAAATTAAAAGAACTTTGTGCGAGAAAGATACAGGGATGATGTCGGTGTGCTTGTATACAGACAAACGTTTCAATTCCCCTGCTATTGTTCAGAGCGTTATTACAGGGAAAAGTTACACGTTTTTAATTTATTCTACAACAAAAGGCAGTCTGTTTGCTCTCTATTATAAGTATACAGCCTTAGTGCCTGTCTGTCAAAATTTAAGTTACTACCAAGCACGACTATACTGTAAGTCAAAAATTTGAAGGCTGTAAACTTATAAAGAATATTTATACTAAACCATTTGACCGTAAAATAATTGAAACCACATTTCACTTCCCTATCTAAACCACGGTATAATTTATTTAGTTTTGACACCTACCTACGGACTTTACGTGATTTTATATAAACCTTCCAATTGAGTTTTGTTGTATTAAATGGGGTAAGAATTGAGATGTATCGCAGTAATACGGGGGGAACGACCGGCAGTATTTATTTATGTTAGCTAGTGAAAATGTAAATATCTATTTGTCAACACATTAAACGGAATGGGGAAACGGTTTTTGGATACGCTCCGTGATTCGGTCTCAAACATTACCGAACTCTTTTTTAGATACAGTTTACTTTTTTGTTACTAGGTTTTGCTTTTCTATTTGCAGGAAATTGAATCTATTTTCGGATACGCACAATATTAATTGAGACTAATGATGAGCGACAGAATGTGGGGTTTTTAATCATGATAAACGAGAGTACCGCCTATCGAAGGGGGGTTGAGGGCGCCTTTCTAAGATGGGTAGACTCTACAAGGCATAGGTAAACCTCCTGTATCGTAAGTGATTTAGGAGTCGTAGAAGCCGGCATTTTGATTTATGTCATTGTCTTTCTTTAGCTGCAAACCTAGCAATAACCCTGTAGAAGGAAACCTCTTGACCATACATTTTTACAAGGCATTGCTTCAAGACTACCTATGAACAATTTCTGTTAACAACATTCCAATCTTCAGTTTCCTCGAGAAGCACCTCACAACAACGTCACAACGCCGGTCGATAAGCCCCAGCATCTCTAGACGGTTGAAATCTTGCCTGAATTTTTCAGCAAACACCGTCTCGGCTCAAAGCGCTGGATTTGGTGGGCAAACATGGAACATTCCGCGGTAAACCCGGTCTAGGTAAGCCGCATGCTTTGTTGGTCTAGATCACGCCATCGGCAAATACTTCCCTTGTTTCGATGTATGGGAAACAAATCTGTTGGCGTTTGTTTTATTCATGGCACATTTGTAGATACAATGTTGGTGGCACCTGCACTGTGGATTGTGTTGCATGTTTGATTATTTTGGCATGGCTACAGATTTATTTTTGGGTTGTGGTTTTGGCATTAATTTTAATTATAAGCTGACAACTTGACAAAGCTATTAAGTCAAGAATTTAAAACTAATTTTAAAATGTGCCTAGTGCCCACTGATGCTACAACTTAGATTTAAAAAGAAACGCTAGCCCGAATTCAGCTTGCAATTTTTTTGAAAATATGCTGAGTACTACAATGAATAATTATGATTTCATTTTCAAAGCTTTGATAGATAGATGAAGAACCTTTTTGGTTTTATCTACTTACATACATTGATTTTCAAAGAGACATTAAATTTTAAACATCAAACATTGCGTCTTATAAAAGTAACGTACCTTATAAAATAAAGTTACACTCGCCTGGGCTCTGCTTTGTTTCCCAGCTAAAATGTCATCAATTAGTATTTCCTATTACGCTTCAAATATTGTCATCCACTATCGCGTTGCGAGATAATTCAAACCGATAACGATTTGACGCTACATTTCGGTAATCGAGTTCGAACTAGCGAACCGTCATTAGCAAAACGTATCTCAAAGCAAACTGACAGCTCGTACACCAATCAAATAGTCGCATTCAAAGACCGAACGACACAATATCGCGAAACAATAACGTCGGGCAATTTGTAAATAGCGGAATATCGGGTCGTAATACGTGATCGGATCGGCACGGGCATCGAACCGAAACTACGGTACGTCAAAAAGCAATCACTGTACTAACGCGGAATCATTCGACGACGCCGTCAGCCGGAACAAAAGCGAATCACTTTGATCCGAGCGTGGGGTGGCCACGTGTGGGCGTGCAATGAGACGGTCCGGTGACGAGCGATACTCGCCGTGATTGTTTCTTACGGCTGAGGTGAGAGGAGCGCGACGTTAACGAGCTGTATACTACATGTTGGGGTCAACGATTCCATAGCATTCTTAAAATAAATTCTTGTCCTAAAACCTATATACATTTCATCGTCTGAAAAACATATTGAGGTTTCGTTTCTCAGGAGAAATTTTACCGTAAAAGGCAATTAAGTTAGATACTTACAATACTGTCAATATGCCTGACATTACGTGGAACTAATTAAGTCATTCGTCCCTATATATTATTTTAACCAGATAACATAAATCTTTATGTATTCCGACATCGTTTATGTGTTCACAAAGTCTTAAACTTAATAAGAAACTGAAAACTTTTAATTGGCTTTCTTTTTCAAACGTCTGTATAATATTTGGTACTAGATGTTTTCATGAGACTGTTTTGTTTTCAACATAAATATCTTTGTTTGTAAAATGGAAATGAATTCTATCAGTGAAACATTACCAAATATCAAAATGATAGTTGACAACACAATGACAGTTAAACCTGAGCCGTCATCTTGTGTGGACAAACATAAACCTCTGTAACATACTTACAACGTCCGAATTTTGTGTAAGAACAAAGTGTTGCCCTACTGGCGATAGAGCATAGGCGCTCGCAGATAGCTTCAAACAATGAAATGAAAGCCTGTGCGATATTTCAATGCAACGCAAAGCCAAGCGCGCCGCCCGGCTCCGTCTACCTGCAGGCTTATAATGCTACTGAAGAATAATGTTTGCTCTGCGGTTATACATGTTAAAGAATAATGCAATTTTATTTCGGTAGTGAAGTACAATAGGTTGGGAGCTAATTCGACGTACTTTGACGACCTGATGTGTGTTGTGGCTAAGCGATTGGTCTGCTTACTACATATTTCAGGTTTCAACGAGGATATTGCCGCGCAAATTCTCGAACGTACTTGTAGAACCTTCTACGGCTCTCGAACTATGTACTAGCACCACAGATATAGATAGACATAGATAACGCAAGCATCACGATCTGTATGAAAATCAAGCGTGCAGTTTTTGACTACCTCCTATGACGTCACAAGCACTGTTTACTGATGGAACCAAATCGATTCAAACACGCTGCCGATTGCGGCATCCTTCTCGCTTCATTTTTTAAATATCCTACATCAATTTTATTTTAAGAGCAAGGGCAACATACTCAAAGTGCAGACAGTGGCCATGTTCAACATGTTTGCTAAAGGCAGGCACGCGAATTAGGTGCTGTTGCATCATCTAGGTTTATCTATATCTGGAGCAGCACCCAAGTGTCGATCGAGTGAGCTAGGAATATCAGCACGTATTAGCAGCGAGGTCGCCGGTTCGGTTTGCTTAGCGGACTTAGAACTAACTTAGTCGCCAACTATTCACTTAGTGCCGACCGTTGGACTACTTTACTTTGGACCGCGGCCGGGAGATGACTGAAACTGTTGATGTGGTAGTTACGAGGTCAAGAGGATTGGAATAGTATTATTATTTCTAGGAAATTAAATTGCAGTTGCTAAACATAAACTAGGTTAACTGGGAAAGCAGGCTAACAAGTTGCAGGCCCCGCTGTCTGAGTGTTTTTGCATGTGATATTTCAAGCCAGTGTCTGAAAACTATTAAAGCCCTTGGTCCTTTGAAAAATACTTCGGTTATATTAACTTGCCTGAGACTGTATAGCGTGAGTATAAGTGAGAATAGAGAGTGAGATTGTCAACGCCCAGTTGTGCAACTGCGCGTTAAACACTGTTCACCTTACGCAGGAGCTATATAGTTCACTCTGGTGCGCACCCTACTGAAATATGATAGCCCTTGCGTAGTCTGAAATTAAATTAAGTGCTATGACCGAATTTCGGTTAGGATTCAAAAATCAAAATCATTTATTGGAACTTAAACGTTTCTTTTACATATCCTGATGAATATCAGCACAATTACCATATCCAGGCATTTATGTGTCCTGCCGTGGAGTTGGCCAGGGCACGGTGCAAGGACTCTTAACCAGAAGTTGTGATATACTAACTTTATAATATGCTTCACTGCACATAGAATTGTCTTAATTTGTGATGTTAGAACGTTATTTTTAAGTTTGTAAACATTACACATGTTTACAAATTTACTCATTAATGCCTGCTGTGATACCAGTAGTGAGTTTTTGATTTATGTTATCTTTTTTACTTCATCATCATCATCATCATCATCATCATCAGCCTATCTCAGTCCACTGCTGGACATAGGCTCCTTTTTTACTTAATACGGTTTATTTATAATCCCGGTACAAATGACTTTTACATGTGTACTACTAAAGTTATTGGTCTAGTGGTCGCTAAGCGAGTCCACTGAGCTTGAGGTCCTGGGTTTGAATCCCGGGTCGGGCAAAGTGTTATTGGGTTTTTCCATAAGGAAATTCTCATACTCTCTACTGCATTATACATCCAGTCGTTGCCGGTCTTCCCTTTCTATGCAAGTCGTCCCGCCATCTGGTCAGAGGGCGTCCCGCGCTACGCCAAACCACCTCCTTATATATAGGTTATACTAGTATCTAGTCTGTGCCTGTAACAGACAAAGCAACAGTAATGAACCGAATAGTATTATCCAAACACGGTCTAATTGGTACTGTAAATCATAAAGTTGCCGAACAAACCTGCAATTAGATATTGACGCTGTTATTTAATTCCAAACGCAACTATTTGGCGTTTGTTTCAGTTGATTTAGTTTGATCATGTTTCACTAATGAGGCAAAACATTTGTAATTTACTTCTAATGATTACAAAATGTATGTATTATCTGTAATTATTTATTATTGTTTTATCGTGTGAAATTATTTGTCCTAGATGTGCTCAAATATAGAGGAATAATATTGCAAGAGAGTTTTAATTAGTACCCCAGACTTAAAATTGAAGTCCCTTAGACAAATGCCACAGTTAGACGAATAGAAAACAAATAGTATACGAAACTCGGTAACCTAGGTGATAGTGCTGCGCCACGGATAGGTAAAGGTGGCGAGTTCGAATCCTGCTCGTATCCGTTATTTTTCAAATATCCTTTTTCAATTTGAATTTTAAACTTAGCATGTTCAAGATGCTAAGACCCTTGCAGAGCCTGTTTGTTGTGGATAACATGTATTTGATTTCTGGTAAACTACGTAGTACAATGATATTACATCATGACAATTACAATAGTTAATGTGCGTGGTCTACAAAATGGCACGCCTTTGAAAAGATGACAGCCCCATACATTCATCATTTCAGTCTAAACTACCTGACGCACTTGAGTCTTATGTTTGTTCCCATTCAGTACTCAGTACATCTACCACTGTAGAACTCTGCATCACGGTAAGGTTGACTGATACAAAATGCCTAAAGGCAGTAAGTCCACCTTTGTTTGAAAGTTTACAATAAGTATAAATAAATAAATGGCGTACCTTGGGAGAGGCCTATCTCAAGCAGTGGACTGCAGCGGGCCGATGATGATGTAGAAATAAATAAAATACTATTGACCGGTGTGTACCTCTAGTTTTACGGTAGCATATAATAAAAGTATCGGTAAGCGATGTATTAGCAACTTTGTCGGGAGCCACAATCTCCCAATCTAATCCCGCGTACGTGGTCGTACGGAGCGCACTGTAAACTTTGTTCTCTCCAACAAAATAAATAAAAATACTATGTGAGCGTCATATTTATGTTCTTATTTATCGCAGTGAACGCAGGCTATGAAAGAAGAAGAAGTATTTATGAAATATTGGAGAATTCACCTTGACTTGCAAAGAGGTATTAAATTAATCATGTTTTTTAAATAAAACTTCGCCCCAAACTATGTATTTCTGTTGTATTGAGGGTGCGTTTCACAAACATGAAAATATATCACATACACAATCACCCAGATTCGGGACAAACATCTGCTGGTCGCTCAAATGCTTGTCCCGTTCGGGAATCGAACCCGCAACCTTTAGTGCAGTAGTCTAGCAAACATGTATCCAATTTAGAAAATATGGCTACGTGTAATTCTGCTTTGATTACTAAACCATTCTGTTTCGACTGAAGTTGGAATTCTATTTTGCACCATTATGCTTTGATTAACTTATCTGAATAAAAATTTAATCGCACTATATACTAAAATTCTGTATCACAATCGGGCTGCTCGGTACTTTTTAATACTAATAAAATAAAATCAGGAACTTTTAAAATAGAACTTTCCGATTGCACTCCTAACATCGCCACACCTACAAAAACGTCCAATCAGCAGCGCAGTTATTTGAAAACAGTAGGGATGCTAAATTAGCGCAATTGTGCTGATACACGGAACGCAGACAATGGGCTGTGAGGTTCGTTTGCACGTTATTTAAGTCGCAGTACGAGGCCTAATTCGGGCCGATTGTCGCGTATCCACTGCCGGCACAATTACCTTGTTTGGTGAACGGCCCGCACATGGCGTGCAATGGAATGTAATACTTGATTGGTACCCGCCTGATGTTATGCCGTTGGCTGGTAATGACTGCTTGTGCTACCTAGGTGTTGGCGCTGTTAGGTCGAGTTATGGTTGTATCTAATTGTTGACACGTTATAAGTGTCACTGGTTAATTTGTCGATTCGGTTATTATTATGATTGTAGGTACAATATTAATGAATCCAGACACATTTTTTATTAATTACCTACTTTTTTTAGTACTAGCATAGACCGTAGACGTGGTATGTTTTTCATAATCCTACATGAACGCAATGTGCAGGCATTCCTTTATAAAGCCATACATTTCACATTACGCACAGCAAATGAATATAAACACAGTTTAATTTTATTGTTCTTGGCGCTTCAATCTGTTATCTCTCTTAACATAATCACTTAATACTTGCCATTTACAACTAGCTCATATAAATTAGCCGCCTATTCCACACGGAATGGAAGCCATCAACTCGCCTACATACCCCCCCCCCCCCTGCCCCCGTCACATACGACTTGCACAGAGCATCTTAATTTGAATAACAAAGGTGGCTGCATGCGGCTGAATAATTAACTGCGTACGAATTACACCGACGTGGCTTTTGACGACACCCCGATTGTACCGGCACTGTGACGGCACTGTACCGGCACTGTAACGGCGCTGTGCCGACACGGCGCCAACTGAATATGCCTAATGCCAGTAATTATTGACGATAATAGAGGCCTTATATTCTATTCGTTGCGGGCTGCGAACGAAATTGATGACGTATTTTGCATAACGTTTAGCTACGAATTTGTGACATAGCATCACGCCTGTTTTGTTGAAGAGTGATAGGTAGGTGTGTTGATGTACAGCAGAATACTCTAAGATAAATCAATTTATGAACTTAATGCAACTATGTCGTAGAAGTGGTACACACTGCAATGGGATTGATGTTTGTTAAAGTAATCTTGTTATTATTCCCTCTACCGTATTTTTTCCTACAGCTAACTAAAAAAAATTTTGTGTATATATATACTGGACACACTATTGCAAAGGTAAAACATTCATCAACATTTAGTCAGAATCGAAATAAAACATGAATAACCGATATGATTCAGTCCCCGCCACTGTTTCGACAACACTTAAAACTGAAACGGATAAAGTGCTAAAGGAGGCCGTAAAATATTATTTTATGTTCAATAAAAAGTTATTAGAGTAAAACAAGTATCTCTTGAACAAAAAACAGGTGTAGCTAATATATTCCGATCTGTTTAAATGTATTCTTAGAAGAATATGAATTTTGATTTCTTTGAGGCACTTGTGTACTCTGGCGAATGTTGATTTGACTTTAATAACAGTTTCGGTATTCTTAACTTTGCAGGAATGTGTATTTTTCACGACTAAGTATATAATTACGATTATAGTATCATGAAAGGGTAGGCAAACTGCATTGTTCACGTGTTGCCTCTTCTTTCATTTTTCCCTCCGTGCTTCGGAAGGCACGGTAAGCCGTTGGTCCTGCGCCTGATCTCTCTCCGTTCTTGTCGGTCTACCATCCTGCGGACTATGAGAGTGAGAGAATACAGATACATCTCAGATGAGATAAGCCGCCGTGACCGAAATTTGGTCAAAAGGAAATTAAATGTATAATCCCTACTTTATTATAAACGCGAAAGTTTGCAAGTATCAATGGATTTTAATAAAATTTCATATGGAGGTAGCTGACACCCTGGATTAACACATAGGCTTTTTATCCCGAAAAAACGTAGCGGGTATCACCGCGGGGCGCAGCTAGTAATAATATAAAACGGCAAATAAGAGAAATAAACACTCCTAACATTTATACTCTGTATTGTAACATGCTAGCTTTTTAATTTCTCAGCTCAGGGGACGATCTCTGTAATGCAACGGACACTACGGACAGCCACAAGGAAATGCTTAATTGTTGTTTAACATTTACACACGTAGTATTGTTCCCCGTGGATTCTAACAAAGTAGGTGAGATTACCGACTTCTAGAGCACATATAATGTTGGTAATTCAACATCCTTAGGGTTAGGAAATAGCATCTTACAGGTATGACTATATGCTGAGTTAATAACTATGAGCTAGCATTGCAGGCCATTTTTCGTTGTGGAAGCGAGACTCTGCCCTACATTATATGTAGTACATCACAGTATCTCGCTTTCACAACGAAAAATAACCTGCAACGCTAGTTCATAGTAAGGAACCTGTATATTGTAGTCATTTTCGTAGGTCTTGGAGTCGAAAATGATGGACGTTAATTGTTAGCGTTTGGATTTGATTTGCAGGTCAGACAAGGCCGGCCTTGCGATTGTTATAATTTTAAATTGCGATTTTGGCCTTATAACATTACCCTTAAAGTTTATAGAAATAAGGCCACCTCTAGAACACTGGAAAGATACCACCTTTTGCAAAGTGCGTTTACTTGCACTTTGCCTTTCAAAAATCATTAATATGAAGCATTGTATTTCGCGTCTCTTTCTCTTGTAACATAAAGCACTTAGGCGTCCTTTACTGAGACATAATTATCATCCTTTAGCTATAACAATATCATTCACAGTTCTGCCATGCCCCATTAAATAACGTATTAAGATGCTATGGACTTTAAAACGGCTCCGAGTAAGTTTGTTTAATGGCTGAGCGCCAACATTATTTATCTGAAAACTTTCAATCTCTCTTAAGTATTCTCCTTATTACTTCATCAAAATGAAATAAAACAGAGTTTTGGACGAACCATTAAGGTAACTAACTAGACTAGGTACGAGTATAACCTGAGCATTTCTAGACAAACGCGTTAATCAAAACTACTTTTCGCCTGCGGCTTTGTTGGTTCATATAACAGATAATACTCTTGAGGTAATGAGTTAGGTCAGTGAAGTACCGGGCCGCAATATCAGCTTCCCATTCGGTCACCCGGATGTCGTAGGTAACGAGCGACGAAGGGAAAATCACCAGCGTCTTCTGTAACTTTACCACCAATACTGCGATCCCTAAGCCGCTTGCCAAGCGTAGGGATTATGGCAAACCCCCCTTCCCTAAAGGAGAGGCCTCTGTACAACAATGAACGTCTTCCAGCTGATGATGATGATGACGAAGCTATTTTCTTACAGTCTGTATCTAGCCCAAAAACTATAGGAATGCCTACATAATAACCTACTATTTAAAACCAAAAGGAACGTAAATCATAGCTCCCTTGCTCTTCAAACAAAAATAGACCAACAAACACGGTGGCAGCAAATAATATGAAAGGACGTCGAATCTTATTTTATCTAATAGGTGTATAGTACGAAATACTCAGAAATATAGACCACACAGGTCTCTGTACAATACTTTGTAGAAATATTATTCCTTTAAGGTGCACTCTTCAACATTTATTTAATAGGAAAGGAGGACATCGTATGAATGAGACCTATTTGCTAAAGATGTTGGTAGCTCTACCCCTCAGGTAGAGGTTCCAGATTTCTTCAGAGTGTATTATATTTTAATTTCGTTAATTCTACCTACCCAGTATAAACTATTAAAGACGTCAATCAAACCAAAATGTTATTTTTCTACCTACTCGTCATCTATTCAGGTTCTAGCCTTTTTTCCATAAGCTCAACGGTAACAACTCTTGCAATCACCATACCTAGATATTAAGTAAGTTCGTCGTCAAATCTCTCGTAATCAAAGTAAGATGGAAATTAATAAAGAATCTTGTCGTCCGCTGAAATCGATAAATTTATCTTTCCATTTAAAAGCTCAATCATAATTATACGGCATTGCAGGATCCATTCATCAAATTCTTATTCACAAAAGTCGATAAGTTAACGGTTTCCATTTTGTAAATTCAATTTCAGTACTGTGACACCCGGCCATAGTGATGTGCTGATAAAATATCGATATTTTACCGCTCTATCTTTTTAACGCTTTAACAATCTGGGCACGACAAAATATATTTTATCAAGCGAATATTGTTAGGTGCGAACTAAAATGGAGTGAATTTACAGAAAAATGCAAAATCGTGGTAGCTTACGGGCTTAACGCTTTGCTTCAACAAAAGCGGAAAATTATGAACATGTGTATAAAAGTTTCGCGATTACTTTTGTGCTGCGTTAAAAGCAAAAATCATATTTTGCACTCGCCTCTCCGTAAATGTCCAAAGCTGTAATGTGGGTGTTGGGGAATATGGTTGTATATATTGATGTGTAGAAATGTAATAGGTACGTATTACTTCACAGATTTAATCGACATTTTTGCAAACAAATATATACCTTGAAAACGTACATATATCGTGCTGTGACATAATTATGCCAAAGCACGACGCCTTCTTCGTGAGTCTTGTTTTATTCCTTTATTTTATTTTATCATAATAATAAGATAAATAATAATCAAAATGCATCCACGTTTAGGTAATTATCGACACAAATAGTTTATCCCACCACTATCCGGCAGCAATGCGGCATCGTTAATCAGAGTCTCTGTTGTTAATATCACAAATATTTATCTTTGGCCGACAACGTAAATGAAAATGTCCATTGGTAGCTCACCTGAGCGTTATTAATTATAACTGAGAGTCTAAAGTATCAAGATTGTTGATTGTTTAATTTTATTGTAAATTCATGGAAGCCGTATTTTCATTTAGACGTTCGGGTTAGGGGCGCGGAGTTTGGTGTTATTCATAGTTACAAACAGACGATTTAGGCGAATGGTGTTTAGGTAAGATTAACAAAGATATTTGTGTCGTGGAAACTATATCAAGACCTTTAGCATTTGTATTAAAATATGATGCTCCTGTTATAAATCAACTTACATTACGAGACAACACTTTTAAATATCTAATCCGAAGTAAGAGGTAAAGGGAAGTTAGTTAATAAATATTTTGCATAACTAAATCGTCTTAATCAATCGTAATATTATTATTATTTTAATAACGGTACTTACCGTAACTGTGTAATAAGCCTGTCTTGTCCAACTGCAGGGCCTCTGGGCCGAAAGGCCTCCCTTCCCTACTTCCACTGGTCCTGTCTGCCGCAACTCGACGCCAGTCTTTTAGGTAGCAGTCTAGTTCGTCAAGTTACTTTTTTATTAGGTGTCTAGTGTATATAGACCAGCATGTCGCTGCTTATTACGAGTTCCAAGTAATAAGCCAATTGTCACTTATCAGGCCTATGTCTTGGTCTGGGTTTGTTACCCTTACATCTCGTTTTCCTGACTATCGAAAAGAATTATTCCTATTCCTAATGTTTCATTGCTCCACAAACTCCCTATTCCTACCAATCCCATCCTCCACGGATCTATCCTTTGATACAATTAAAAACAAACGGCTGTTAAGTTTCTTCAACCCTCAACCGGGTCATCGATCGATTAAAAGCCTCCTCCAATTCTAGCCTGGAGGTAAAAAACAATTAAGCAAATTGCGAGTATCACAAAGCTAGAACTCCAAACTCGATTGACATTTAAATAACAAAAAAAGAAAACTGTATTTTCGCGGCCAAGTTTTCCCGATAAATCATTCAAACACTTATAATTTAAGTGAAATCTGACTATGTTGGGGCTTCCAAAAGAAACATCCGAATAGAAGGTATCAGTGATTAAGGTATGGAAATGGAAACGTAGAGGGGACATACCTTTAACATGTCAAAAGGGAATTTCGTTTTAGATAAATATTAAAAAATACCTATAGGTTTTGCCAATCACAAGACAATCAAGATCTCCCCATCAGAATAAAATGGAATAGAAATATTGATTTGTATGTATTTATTATTATTGGTTATGATACGCCGTAATTTTGCTGTCTATTTTAGATATTTTCCCTAATAGAAAAAAATATACCTACCTAATAGTCACTCGTGAATGTAAAGTAGCTAACTTACGAAGAAAATCAAGTTTAGATAACGACCAATCTGTTTAGAGAGAGGAGAATTATCGCAGTGATTAAAAAAATGACATTTCCTCAGCACCGAAACAAACTAACAAAATTTAAAAAGCACTACGTCTGGCAAAAAATAATTAGTTTCTTTTAATAACAATAACCTATATCAGATAGACCTGCCTTATAACATGTAGAATTACATGCCTATATATATGTAAAGAAATTCGTAAAGAAAGCCTAACAACAAACAAAAATATGCTCCAGGCGAGGCTCGAACTCGCAACCCCGGCATTCCTCACACGACATACTGCTTATAAGTACCGTGCGCTAACCAATTGCGCCACTGGAGCCATGACGAGCCAAGTGGATTATCGCATCTCATTCTCCTTGTACTGTCTTATTTCACAACAGAACGCCAATGTTTTTATTACTCATCCCCTTATTATTATAACTTGAGTAGATTATATGCCCGTCTTTGTATACTGCCAATGAAAGAGACGCGGTATTTGTAACTATTTTAGTTTTATTGATAGTATCATTTGTCATCACCATCATCAACTTACGTTCTAAAATGATGATGGTGATGAAAAACACAATGAACAAGTTTACATTGTGTCATCCTTATCTATCGGATATTAGTTTGTATGTACATAGAAAATAGCTGTTCTTTTGGGGTTAATAATAGTTAGTTTACTGTAATTATAGTTTTGCATGACATAATATGACAGAATGTAACAACTATTTGTACCTATAATCCGCAAACAAAGAATTGTATGCTTTACGTTTTCACTAATGATAGCATAATATTATAGGAATAGTGATCAAAGACATGCTCCGTAGTACAAATCTTTCGTATTAACAAAAAGGTAGCCAGAGACTACAAAGTACCCACTCGTATACGTTTGTTGGGTTTAATATAATATAAATGCTATTAAGAAAACAGTTTAGAAATATTTCGTTCCAAGAATGTTTTCGGAAGACAGTGCCAAGTCTGGTGGCGACAAATCCAGGCTCTTTTTGTTTCGGACGAATTGGGTCACCTAAATCCAATTCCTGTCAGCCTGAATGTTGCTATACATGGGCCTATAGCAATATTGGTATCAAAGCTTGTATGAATATTGCTACATGTCACCTATAAAACTTTAATATAATCGCCCTATGGTTTATGTAAATATAAATAATAATAACAGCCAGTAACTGTCCCACTGCAGAGCAAAAAAGCCTTTACTCAAAGAAAAAGACTAATCCTTCTCTCGTGCAGTGTAGTGCGGTGTCTCACTCACAATGGAAAATCACCTGCTTGAAGAGTTCATGGCATGGGGTCAGGCCTAACTTGCTTTCATTTTGGTAAGGCAAGACCTTGTGTAACTACGCCTTAACAAATGTATCGACCTGTTTTTAATATTAATGTCGTGAGATTTGGTTTCTAATAATAATGGCCGATTGTTTACCTCTTCTATAACAATATTAACAATGGATTTACTGTATTCATACGTTTATTTCGTGATAGTAAACATCCTTCCTATTAATATCGTACTAAAAGGACGCCATGCTTTCAGCTAAATGTGGATTTCTGTCAGAAACTATGGATTAGTGCATTGGTTTTTGGACTAGGTAGGCATTAGGCAAATGGCGATTATTTTAAACAACATGACTATTACCTGGAATCAATAAAACAAATAAAGTAGGCACTGCTTATCTGCCTATATAAAATGCAGGCCCCGGACGTAGTCAAGACTCTGTATCTACCAAAAAAAAACTACGCTTTGTTTATAAAATCAATTTGAGTCTGTGATTTGTGATACCTATTCCTATAACTCTATACGATATACGATACATCGAGTTAATATGTTAAAAAGTTACAAAACCTCAGAGATGCTTATCTATCGTGTAAGCACACTCAGGATTTAAGTTATGTAGATCAAAAGTCTTGCCTGCCTAACTTTAACTAGAATCCCGGGACTTAGCGGCGCATATCTGTGCACTCGGTTAAGTCCTGCCCCCTTACCGTGAGCTCTTCAAGCAGGAGAGTTTACTTTGTGGAAGCGAGACGCTGCATTACACTTCATGTAGCGGCGTCTCGCTTCCACATCTTAAACTATCCTGCTTTAAGACTTCATGCTAAGGAGCCTGTTACTTTTTATATAAAGACTAGCTTTAGCTCGCGACTTTATTCGTAACATTATAATGACAACTACCGAGTTAAAGAAGCTATTTTTTGGATAACATCAAAATTAGTTACGTGGTATTATCTTTACTAAAAAAACACAGAGACAGACCGACAAATGGATAGAGAGATATAAAGTAGAACAATATAGAAGATATGTTTGTATATGATATGCCTTTGCCCTGCAGTGGGACGATAATGGCTGAAATAAATAATAATAATACAGAAGACACCAGTCGCTTCGTTTTGATCAGTACAGATAATTATTATTTAATAAGGGAGTCTCAAAAGTAAGCTAATAACCCATCTATATCATCACCTAATCTATGTCTTAGTCTCGAATTAAATTTGCAAATGGCACCGAAGTTAACTGCGGAATTGTACTAGAAATTGATTAATGCCCTCAGCGAGATCAAACAATTATTGAATTGAATTATAACAGATATTAGAGTACTTTGCCGTGATGTTTTTCAACGAATTCCGTTGAAAGTTGTTCACTGATTTCACGGTGATATTAATCTTTATTTGGGAGACAGTCGTGACGTTGATGGGTGTAGGGTGAACAATGATAAATATGCAATTTATTTGTAATCGAGATTGCGATACCTTACACTAGGCTGTATTAGAGGCATGGGGAACAAAACTTAGCATCGTGAATACAACATAAAGCTCCTTTTGACGACATTATATTATATCATGCTTACCTCGTTGGTCTAGTTGCCGCTAAGCACGAGCTCGTGGGTTCGAATCCTGTGTCGGGCAAAGTGTTATAAGTCTTTCCATTAGGTGATCCTCAGTACTAACTTGTTCCCGATGGTTGGCAATTAACTCACCCCTATTACCTACATTGGGACCTATAACATAACTGCCAAAATCTGTAAAGGTAATATGTGCAGTAGTGCACCTCCGCCCACCCCTTCGGGGAATTCAGACATTTATTTATTTATTTAGTGCATGGAGGACTTACAGCTAAGAAAAACAATCAATAACAAAAAACCTTAGTCACCAGAAAGCCAATCACAAATCCCCACGAATAGATTCATAATAGTATGATTTACGGTGTGAGCACATAACAAAAAAAAAACGCCTTTAATAAAATAATACTAGGTATAAACTAACTTAGTTCATAAAGTGTAACTAAAATAAAATAAAATAAAATTAAACAACAAAATAAACTACTGCTACTCGACAAATTTGAGGCTTAAGCACCGTCTGGCCGAATTTATATTAATTGTGAATGGATCTAAGTCATGCTCCTTGCATAGATCATTGAAATGTTTGCATGATGTACCTAATGCTATTTTTAATATAAGTAACCTAATTTAGTAACCCAAGTAGCGTAGAGTTAATTTTACCTCAAAATAACATTTACTCCGTTTACTATTGAGTGTTAGTGTAATTAAAAACCAAATCAATACATTAATCAAGCACAAATGCTAGTACAAAATAACAACTGATAATACAGCCTAATCGGAAAAGCCGGCCATATGCTCTACGGTTCACGTAAAAACACTTTTATCCCAAAAATAAATCCCAATAAACGCTTCACTAGCGAGCAGCTATCAAAACGATCCATGCGAATAAATAGGAATAATCCAAAAACCTGTGCACGTATAAAATATTAAAGGCTTATTTTAGTGGAACGAACTCAATGATGGATTAAAAGGACCAATGGTTTTACACATTCACGTTCTTTACAAGAGTGGTGTGTATCTAAATGTAAAATAATCTCATTAAGAGAATTATATTGTGCTAGACTGCTAGTTACACATTGAACGTTTGTAATAGATGTTCATCAATTAAGTTGGTTTTTAAAAAGCTGTTGGTTTCTTTCCATGTGAACTCGACTCGACTTAATTTTTTGGTCCTTTTGGTCTACTATCTAACGACAGATGAAATATAGAACCCATATAATGTGGTACTGTTTATTTACACTCGTCGCTACAGTCAAAGAAAATAGGTTGTTGTAACACTCGTAAACGAATCTTGGGACATATACTGTTGTATATTTTATCTTTGAAGATTCATGTCTCCACTATGCGGTGTTACGAGCACCATGTACCCAATAAACGGCTGAAACCCGACCACTATGTCTGTTACGATCTTTTGCCATGATTGCTGAAAATGATGATGGTAAATATTAAATTATCATAATTTGATATTTCGATCTTTTAATCGCATTTACGCTGGACCGGACTGTGGATTCTACCTATATTTAAGAGTTGTTGTGTATGTGACCTACTAAAAAACCAGTGAGTGGTGCTTTCATAATGTTAAATGTAAATAATCCCCGTTTGGAAAACTATCCATAGTTACATAAACCATGTAAGTATGTTAACCTGTGAGTACATCCGTTGTTACCTTCCCTTTACAATTCCGCCTGTGCACTGGTCCTTCGGTACATAAATTATGGCACTCAGATTCCCTGAACCCCTGTAATCTGAATGAAATTGAAGGCGCATAGACGCCAACAAAACAAAGCCTGTGTGAGTCCTCTAAACAGAAGACAATCATTTGGTACGTGACAATGTTACTAAAGTACAACTTAATTTTTACTTTACGATGACGACTGAGTTTTCAGAATCCATTAGAGCCATTTGCGATTCAAAATGTGTATTGAAGAGAACCCCTCGGCAAATGACTGTGCTGCTTACTTTATCAATTATCTTTGTTTTTTCTCAATCCGAAACGATTTGAATATCGTCTTACCTTCGAACAAAGGCCGAATAAACTTTAGGAGCTTTAAGTAGCGATCGGACTTCGCTTTTATACTTCTATCTAAATTTTAAATAAATATAATCTGCATAGTTGGCTTCCTTTGATCCTGCAGATAACTTGATATCACAATCGAGATATCATTACCAATCGTTTATATTCTATGAAATAATAATTTGTTTTTGGTTGTTTTCATTTTTCGTGCGTTGCGTCTTGAGATCTGAAGACTGGCTTACTTAGCATAAGATTTTGTTAACAAAGAGTTCAAAGTGGCCTACTAATAACGTAGTTTTAAATCTTTTATTTATTTATTTATTTAAACTTCATGTACCAAAAATAGTATACATAGGCGGACTTAATGCCTGGGGCATTCTCTACCAGTCAACCTTAGGGTGGTGCAGAGATTATAAGGTAGGTGCAACAACAAAGCCGAAACAAATACTGTATTAGTAATAAGCATTTTATTTTATTAACATTATATAAATAAATATAATTATTAAACAATACATACATTATAATATTTAACATAAATACAAATTATATTAATATATACCTCTAAGTATGAATATATATATATATATAATAAGTTAGCGAATGGGTAGTTTCTGAGAAGATTCCGCCAAAGGAGATTGTTGTAAGTATGCGCGGACCTTCTGCTTAAACAACACCCTATTAGTGACCATCCTGATTTCCAAGGGTAATGCATTCCAAAGGAGGATAGATTGAATGTGAAAAGACGAGTGAGTGAAATCTGAAGTATGAGAAGGACAGAGAAGGAGAAGATTGTTTGAAGAGCGAAGAGTTCGGTTATGAGAAGAGCTTAGATATTGAAACAGGGGAATGAGATAAGTAGGAGGACTTGGTGAGTGAAGAAATGATTAATCTTCATTCCGTCTCTAAGATACCATCATTTTTTACAGGCGTACTTTATAAATAATCAAAATAGCCTACCCCAGTACTAAATAAGTCATAACCATATACACAACAGTAATATTTCTCTACATGGAATGCCCAATACGCCCGTATATTTGGATGCACTTTTAAAAACAAAGCGCCTTTAAGATCGTGAATAAGACAGGCGCTATGCGGTCGCGTTCCGACACTTTATATTAGAACAAGCGTGGCCCAGATAGTTTGCTTGTACGTGGAGATGTCGAACAAATACTCATGCATTTTATTCTGTTGCTTTAACAGAATGAAATAAACTTACATTACATTTGAGGATAAGGTTTTAAACGATGACGGAGGGTTTCAGAATCAACATCGTTTGGTCAAGACCATTGAAAATTTATGAGGGATAAAGGACCAATTACATTACGTCTATCCATTTCACAATGTGTAAAGAAGTTGCAATATGTTGATGGCGACGAATGAATTTGTGTTACTGTTTCATTCGTCATCAACATATTGCGACTCGTGTGTAATTACTAAAATATTTTATACTAAACATAATATCACGCCTGCATTCTTCGAAGGGGTAGGCAGAGGTGCACATATAGTACACCCACATTTCGCCAGTTATGTTTTTTAGGTCCCAATATAATAGGGGGCGAGCGTATTGCTACCACCCGGGCACAAATCCAGACTGAGAATTACCTAATGGAAAAACCCAGTAACACTTTGCCCGACCCGGGATTCGAACCCAGGACTTCGTGCTCAGCAGTCGCGTTTAGCAACCACTAGATCAACTAGGCATTCCTATTATAGATCTATTTATCTATCTATCTACTTACACATAGATCTATTATAGATTTAATATTCGGACCTGATGTGACCATAAATATTTCATTTCTAGAACAAGTATTTCACAGAACTCTAAAAACATACGACAGGCCACTGCCTCTGTCAATACAAAATAAAACTGCAATTTATATTTAATATTCACAATAAAAACAAAATGGCGTTATTTGTTTTTCATTAGCTGTGCTCGGAGTGAAACAGACTATGAAACCGTCGATGACACTCAGATATTGTACTCGAAATAACTGTATTGTAGAGCGGCTTTGTGTGATTCATGTTTTATATTTCGTAACGTCGTTCCTGAACTCTGTGTGTTACAAAAGTAATTAAACTGTAGATTTGTATAAGCTATAAGATTTGCACTGAGAAAACAGTGATAGAAAGTCGTGTTCTGTATACTATGTTACTTTAGTTCATAATGTCACCTAATAGGGGCTTTGTGCTTGTTGCTAAAGAAAACGATATCTCTATATATCTATAGTTCGTCGAAAATGCTTGAAAACACTACAACACTGATATACACGCTGACCTACTAACTTGCCGTTCACGATATAGCGTCCCACGTAATACTCATTACTCATATATACCGAATTGGAAGCATTTTTATTCTTACATCGTTTCCAATTTTGTGAGGCGATGCTGACAGGCCGCCTATTTTTAGACACGTCTACTCGTGCCACGTATATACATGGTAATGTTATTGTAAATGTGAGTTTATCTGACCTTGATGCCTTAATAAAGCACGATTTGACTTGATTTTTATGAGAAAAGTTGTGTCACATTTCTTCAGCGGAATACTCCGAACTTATCACAACAGATACAGAGTATCTTAATAAATCACTCAGTTACGTCGAGCCGCAAATCCTTTAGGCAGCATCAAATGCAATATAGGTAAATAAATAGAAGCCCGTATTAAATAGGGAAAGTTTCAGGTGTAGTAGTAGGTAGGGACCCGAGTCAGACAAGTAAAGGGCTGCGCTTAAGAGCTCATTCCACGAAATTAAGCAAGGGAGTACGTCTAAGTCGTACGGCTTAAGGTTTGATATGCAGCCCAAGAGTTGACGGAGAGCGACTCTACTGTAAACTGGGTACACACTTTCCTTGGCAAGACCCTCCGAATAGGTGAAATATGATAAGATCGTCAAAATTAATCGAAATTATTTTTAACTACTGATGCAGAACCTGTAGGACCTTTCTAACTGTAGATATTCTTTTGGAATATAATCCTAACGAAATAAACTAAAAGAAATAATATTCAGCATTTCCATCGCTCCTACTTATTTTAAAGAGCTAGCCTGATAATTCTTGGTGGTCACCTGCTAAGAAAACTTTATGCGACAGCCTATTTTATTTGACTACTTGTTAGGTAGACTTTTTTCACATTAATGGTTAAATTAAAATAAAGTCTACATCAAAATGGAAAACAAACTTTGGTGGCTATGCCAATTCAAGTACAAAAATATATGGTTAAAGGAACAAAAACTTCATCATATTTTTATGAATTTTCTTCAACTTCTAATTGTTACCATGTGAGTTATTCACACGCTTCTTCTCATATTCTACACCGCATATGAAGGCAACAGGACAGAAGCCTTAAATCGCGTTAGTGTCGAGCGAGTGTTTATAATGCCCACCCGCGCTCCTTGTTACAGGAATAATCGAGAATAATCAGGATTGAACCGGATTTGGGCAGTTTCATCTAGTGAGGGGCAGCTCAAAGTAATCAATACTTCTAGACTTATACTGTATATTATATGTATGTTTTGACTATGTTTCATGAGAGTGAATAATACTTTAAAATGATTACTTAATGTTAATTATAATATTTGCAACTACGTAATAGAAGTTCGGACTTAAGGACCAATTTTCCAAAGTATTTTAATCCTCGTTTTAGAATCGACTTTGTGCTTTATTTTCCCACCATTGTTTTTCTTTTATCTTAAGCTTTCTCGTTTCTTAAGCGCTCTTTAAATATTAGATTGCTTACGGTGACTCTTGATGTTTTTTTAGTTACTTGCTCTTTATCTTTGAAGTTACAAATACGTTGTCTAGCACTTTTATTTTTGGATAGGTTTTACGACAATATGAGTAAAACTATTTTTATTACAGCCAGATAACACAAACTTTGGCCAAAATCTTTATACTCCAATGTAGCAGCAGTCCTTATGATTGCTAAGTCAATACTTATAAAAGACTACCGTAATAATGAGTAGGTATCTTATTATCTTAGTATAATCACGTCAGTAATGCCCGAAGGAAGAATGTATAAAGTATACACCCAGATTCCGCTCATAATATGTCGCATGTAATACCCAGTTGGAGAGACGAGCCATTTATCGCGCTCATATCGGGTTCGTCACCTCTTACAATTTATTTTCCAATGTCGAAAGGGAATTATTTTTAATGCATTCCGCAACGAACTCTGAACGGAATGGAACGAAAACGAGCATTTAAAAATAAATCAAATAAGTAAATTCCACTAAATTGATACGTGGTCGTCGTCTGGGGCATGCGGTCGCACCTAATTAAATCGCGCTCAGTATTACCGGGCCATTCATATTGATTGGTCGCCATTGTAATAAATATAACGACACATTTTATGCGTTCACATAAAGGTTTTTGATGGCCGCGGTCGCGAATTGAAACCGTTCGTGTTCAAAAATTAATTGATGTGAAAGCCGCTTAGCTGTCCACGTTAACCGTCACAGATATTTAACAGTTCACGTAACCTGGCTAATAGATTGTAGGATCAGTGGGGGTTGTAAAGCCGCATTGTTATTCCTGACTTTCGCCGAAAAAATATCAAATCCAATTTTGACATTAAATTTAAAAATCGAGCTATTCTAAAACGAAAGAAATGAAAATGTGCAAAACTCTATAGCAACTACTTCTAACACAATTTTAAACTAAACATACATTTTTATACTACAAAAGCACGGATAGGTATTCGCTTAAATAAGTTGTCCACAAAGTGAATGGACCTCCTCTCACATAATTACATTTAGTACTGTGAACACTAAATATACATTGCTTACCAATTCATTTTATTTGCTGTGTCATTATAATTCATTGTTATTGAATTTAGCTGTCGACAAATTTTGTTTGTTTGTTTAATTATGAACAGATTTTGAAAATTAATGTGTTTTACATTGATTTTACTATAATGAGCATTTGGCGTATTTTGTATATTTTCGAAATAGGTTGATTCTAGCAGTACATCCATTATGTCTTAGTAGATTAAAGAATTAACTTTTTAATGATTTAGCTTACATCATTAAAAAAGTAGTATATCCTATCAATGAAATTCAATCAACATGACTTCAACTACCTATTTCGATTGTTCAACGTCACATTTAATTTTTATAATTTTGTCAAGTTTATCTTTGATAATCTCAGTAAGTAAATAATGGCACCAATTTAAAGCACAGGAAGATAAACATTCATATAATTTCTTCATCAAAACATAGCTGTTATGCCTACATTTCCCCCAAGAAACCCCTTACCTTTGTTCTACTTACAAATCAGCCAAAAGTACGCTTTGGCAAACTCGAGTCCTTAGATCCGCAGTAATTTTACCTCTAAATCAAATCCGCGAAACAATACGAATTCCGTCCATAAATACAAACGCTACATACAAACAAACAATACAGAAAGTATGGAAGTTATGAAATTATATTATTCTCAGTAAACTGGTATGGAATACTAATGGCCGGCATCGCGGGATGGTATCCAATCACGTCGTCTCCTCACGATTGTAAATCAAGTTAAAATAAATAACTCGTAGCTTTTTATGCTGTTTTGAAGGAAATATAACTTTTTTCCTCTAATAGGTCTTTGCTGAAAATTGCCCAAATAAAATGAATCAACGGATAATTCTAACGCGTTGCCCAACTTTACTCTCAAAGGCCCTTCCTCTTTTCGTTTTTTATGAAACCAAACAACACTGGAGCCTTATGTGATAGGTAGGTAAGCTACATTTAAACATCCTCCCTTAGAATATAACAGTGTTATCAAACAATTACCATTGTTAAGTGAACTGCATGGCATGTGTGTAGAACTAACTAAACCAACGGATCCTTAGTTTCCTGGTGAAGTTAGTGTCACAGCCGGCTGTGTTCTTGCCACGATTATTCACAGCAATTCGAGAATGTCATGGTAAAAGATATGGATCTGTGTTGCAGTATAGGAACTAATTTTATCAGGAATTATATTATTATTATCCTAATTTATCCTTAATGGTGCAATATATTTCGTTTGATGATTAAAATACTACTTAGACAATTGTTACACGAAACTGATATCTTAAGTAATCAGAGACATAGTAGCCGGTACCTATGGCACCTTCAATGTAATTAATCATCTCAACAGTTTAACTTCTTGACTGAGAAATGGTTTCATATAATTTCAACTCGGAAACATCGACTCTCAAGTCGACACGAGGTCTGTCTCATGCGTGTCACCCTGAAAATATTAACGAAATAGGCCCCCACACTTTCAAGGACGCGCAACAAATATGAAGAAGGAATTCCTCAAAGAAAAATATATCAACAACTGCGGTGCCATTACAACTTGCTACTTAAACTGTAACAAACTTATCCCCTTTGTTTCTTGTCCCCACTTCCATTGCTTCCGTGAACGTTAATTTATTCAATTTTATGTATATTTTGTTTACTGGATCTTAGGTCGCTTAGTCTAGTAGAAATATGTATAGAAAAAGCCCTGATTGTAGTGGTCTTGATTTATGTGTATGGAGAGATTGGGAACAACGCCGATATTTTGTGCTACGAATTCAAAAACAGCCATCCTAAATATTCAAAAAACTTTGTCCTTACAAGCACTGTGCAGAATAGAACAATCTATATAATATAAAAGCCATTAAATTGTTTTCCCTAAACGATAATAACTTCTCAATTTATGTAACAAACAGTGTGACTAGTAGCATTAATTATATTTAAGCAAGTTATAATGGGGCTCACATTACTCGGACTGTAACCGATGTTTACATATGCATTAGCACCCCTAAAATAACGGAAAGCGGCATTGTTAGTTTATGATAACAATAACTGTGTGGAAACTAGTGTTATAGCCATTTTCGTAGTGGTTTTCTGGGAAAGAGGTCGCTAGTTTACTGCCCCTGGCAAAACTGTCTGTGTGAAACTGTGAACCGACTTTCCTCTCACTGTTGATGTTTGTTATAATAGCACTTATATTAGTGACTTAAAGTTTTGATCGATTGGTTTAGTACGTTTCAGTGAAGATATCTTCACTGAAGCGTTTTATACCATCTATCATTGGTGTAATCATCTTTAGTTCAGCATTGATTTTTCTCTAACTTTTGGTCAGACCCTCTGTCTATAGTCTTAAGACGTATGAAGGAAGGCGCCGAAGTTCTAAAGTACTTACTCCTCCATCGAATGATTGCCTTCAGATTATATAGAACATGACACAAGTTGTCCCCAAATATAATATTCTCACGACTGGATCGCAACAATACTGGCACCGAAATGAACAAAAGGCCGGAGGTACCGCAAAAAAGTTAAATTAATCGAGCGCTCCCCTCTTTATAAAGTTTTAATCAAAATTGGATTTTTGTTCGTACAGCGAAACATTGCGAGGTGTCAAATGGGTTTGGTTTGGATGACTTTGAGATTTTGGAAAAACAAGACGATCTTTGTTTGTTACTAAGAGAATAAAAGACAACATTGAAATGAGATTGTAGTAAAAAGAATTTAAAGAGCTGAAAATGTAATGCTTTACCAAGTATGTATAATATATGAAATGTCATATATGGTCGTAATGATATTCATACACCTTACAATCTTTTATTTCCTTGTGATTTGGTTTTTAATCTTGAATAGCACAATTCCGTGAACTGATTAACCTTTGAACAAAAGAAAATTCCCATTTCCATACGTATCAATTTTTGACGTGTTATTTACATAATTATATAAAAACATAACAGGTAACTTACACATAAAAAAGAAGACGGTCCTTATGTCCAATGATAAAAAATAACCGAATCAAAAGACCACGAAACGGTCGCTTTTCATTAAACAATAAATCACATAAAACTTAAAGTTATACTTTTATTAGATCGCAAAATATGATTTAAATGGTTTTTCTTCAGTGTCTAGTTATGACAAAGTCATTGAACTGGCCACCTCCAATTTATGAAGCGAAGCGAATCAGAAAGATATAGCAAACGCTATTAATCTGTACAGATATAATAATTACCTTCAATTCATTAGCTTTTTTGTAAAGGTTCGTTGCTGTCGCAGGTTCATTGCCCGCGTGCAGTAGTACATCTCATATCTTAGGTAGAGTCGTGTTGCTGAAGGTAGAACACGTTTATTCTGTCTATCGCCGCTGAAAATATTTTTAGTGGAGCTAAGGTGTAATTTATCGCACACCTAAGTAAAATTGCTCGTCTTCTAATTTAAATTAATTGGTAAGAGGTGAAAAATGTGGGAGATAAACTTATTTATTAGCATTAAACTTGGTTTTTTACTACTTTTATTCTACTTTTGTTCTTAGACGAATTATTATTTGAAAACGGGAGAGCAGCCTTGTGCCGCACCTTATATCCAGCAGTCGACTGCAAAGCTAATGTGATATGATGATGATGTCATTCTTGAACAGGCGGAGGCATAATAAATATGTGCAATAAATGTTTTTATATACCTAATTCTTAATACTAATATATTTCATTATGCTGGCATTTATTTACTCAACAACACCGAATCACATTATCCAATATATTAACGTAGACAGCAAATTATATAGCACGAGTTAACTCACTCGTAAGTTCCGTCGGCGATGGATTGCTAAAAGCTAATTAGCAATGCTAATTCTATTCATATGTCGTGCCAGGAGTCTGACTGAGTGGAATTATAGTGATGTGCACCGCACTGACTGGGGGGGGGGGGGGCAAGTGATCGGGGTTTTTATGGGTAGGGGCGAAATGAGGATTAAAATGGGTTGGGTAATGACAGGCTGATTAGACAATGAACGTTTTAGTACAGACACGTGCAAGTGCTGGAGGTTTTAGGAGGAGAAATCAAATCATCCGTGATTACACTCTACACATTCGCCCCCTTATTCATAAAAAAAATACAATTTAAACCATGGCCTAAATTATACCCATCACTTGTCGTTTGCATGTCAAATAACAGAAATGTCAATAGACTTAACACGGGGATTAGTTAATGCCGGTATGATCCCCGTTTATGAATAAGAGGGGTTGTTTAAATACAAATTAAGTATTTGCTTATAGTTTTTAACGGTTATTTTCTTGCTGTATACAAAACATAATACATTAAAGGCCTACAGCGTACCCACAGTTAATAATAAAACAACTTGAACAAAGTGTTTAATTATAAAGGTAGCAGAATATTAAACTCGAAAGTTTTATATTTATCGAGTTCCGAAACATTACCAACCCTTAAATAAAGGTCTGCTCAGATCCGGTACGGCGCAACGAAAAACAACATTCACTCAATAAACATTGAATTAGAATAATTGAAAATCTGCTTCAATTTAATTCACTGAAATCCTTTTTGCTTCGTCACTTAATACTCAATAATGAAACAAATGGCAAAACCCCAGAAGAGAAAGTTAAGTGAAAACCGAGAAAAACCAACCCTTTTTTATAACTCAAATTTAATTAATCCTATAATTTTTAAGAAGGGAAATGTGTATTTTGTGAAACCTTTTCCTCTTTTTATTTAATAAGAAATTAATCCCTTCAAGAAGTCCAATAAATATTTGAAAGAATCTTTTTTCGTGGCTCTGTGAAATATATGATATCTTCAAACGAAAATAAATGAAACCTGCTAATTCAGTATAACACCGAACTGAGGTTGAACTTGAATGTGAATATCAAATTCATGACAACTTTTAATTATGTTTTGTGAGATTTCTTTAACTTTGTTTGATAACCTGAATAAATTAAGTTAGTACCTATTATAGAATCGGATCTTTTGAAGGGGTGGGCAGAAAAGAAAAGATGAATATATTTACTTAAAGTAATATGATTGTCGATAAAATATAGTAAGTAATAGGAAACCATTTACGTCTCTTAGTTTTCAGTCTCAACTACTTTTTATAATACCTACCGGATATTGAAATGCAATCTCTAAGATAAATAATCCAAGCGCTCGGTAACACTGTCGCATCAACTTTGAAGATTTTTCATTATATGAAAAAATATGAAACTTATACTCGTTTCACAAAATTCCTAAGTATAACGAGTTTATTAAATCTCAGATAGAAGACGAGGCAGTACAAAATTCTGCTCACATACAATTTAATAATTTCCAACTGTTAAAATAAGCCATTGAAAATAGCAACTTGTGTTCGTATTTGAAATATTTTTAACTGTACCAAATGAATTTGAAATTCACTAGTCGTCGTGGTGCCACAGAAAATCGTGAACGAATAAATAAAAATCAAAATGAAATAATAAACTGGAGGCAACGTTCTGAAAGTTGGCCGCTCGCAAGTTCTCCAATGATTTTCGATTTGTAAAGTTTTAAAATTGCGCTAACTGCGCTGCTCTGCGCTTTCTGAAGCGATTTCATATTTTATTCGCTAACTATAACTAGTTGCTAGTTACAGGTGCGAGTAGTTTATTGCTGGTTTTAATGAATTGTATGTTTGAAGGGTCTATGTATGACTTGATTGGTGTACTGGATACGGTAGCCTATGGTTGCAGGTAGGATTTTGTGTAAACTTTCAGAATTATCTACACATATCGTGTAGCTTCATAAAATACACGTTAGCAAGTCACCGTAGAGCCACATTACAAACAATACCATTGTGCAAGGTATCCCCAACTACAAGCACAATCAAAAGGAAGAAAACCGAATCCCGATAGATACACAATTTCCATATTATCCAAAGCTGTTACCTCCAATAAGAAAATGGTATGTTTGCAGATACAACGTTGTGCTTTAACTAGGTAACAATGGCTGTCGTTCCTGTAACCGATATGCGAACAATGTTGCCTCATAACTTATCTACCATCAGGTTCCTTTGTAACACAAAAACATCACACACACGTACATATATTGTATTTGTTTTATGTACCAACATATCGTTAATTAGCAAATTAACTCAAAAAGAAAACGCTGATTATTACTTTTCGTTAGTATAATAAATACTTCTTCTTATTTATCGTTGATGCTTTTGCAAACGTATTTAAATTTATCCTAAAAAATATAGTTTAATTAATCTTAATAATTTAATAGGAATACAAACTCAGGTATTATAATAGTTTAATTTATAGCAAATATAAATGAATAGTTGAATTTATATATTTGTCATCATTCACAGAGATAAGAACAATATACGATCGCATGTACAGGGAATGTCGGTAGTATCGCAAAAAAATCGATTCATTGGACATTGCGTTTAGAGTGGGTAAACATGAGTTTGTGTTTATCTGATTCAATAGCAATAGTGTGCATGTCACACATGAGTATTTTTGCGCACAAGATTTTTTTTATTTAATTCCATTTGTCGATGCCGTTAGTTCAACCACGAAACAAACCGAAAAATAATTAATACCTCATCTTTAAACTTGCAAATACAGTGAAAACATAATAGATTGCTGGGAGAATGTCCGTCACTTAACACACAGCCAGCGCCAGCTTATTGCCGCTCCCTTTCACGAGAATTTGGTTCAGTACAAAAATAATTGAGTCGCCACCCTTTTCTATGGGTTCTTTGTGTTCCATCCAATCGTTACAGACACGTATGACATTGTGTAAAAGGTCAACTCCGTTGTAATTATTGCGAACGCCATATTGAGCGAGCCGGGGCTTTTTCATTTCGGTCCGGGTTCGGCCCGGGCACGCCCCGGACCATTCATATCGCAGATTAGATATCGCCGGTATATTGTGTGAATAACTCGTATATTTTCCAGTTTGCCCGGTCAGAGAGGCGATGAGCGGATAGCTGATAATCCTGTCTTTTGGATATTACTTTTTTGGCGTATATTTTGATTTACGATACTTTCCGGTTGGAAATGATATGAATTCTCTATTAGTATATCAAATTAAATTGTGTTTTATTTCGTAGACGATATAAAGATTCAATATGAAAAACAAAATTGAATAACTTATTTATAGATGACTAGCTTTTAGCTGCGGCTTCGTGCGCGTTAAGTAGCCTATGTCCTTTCTCAGGTCTTAAACTTTCTACATGCCAAATTTAATCAAAATTCGTTTAGTCGTGAAGGCGTAACAGACAAACAGATAGACAAAGTTACTTTCACATTTATAATATTAAATATGGATGATGACGCTAACAACTTCAAATAATGTTACGATCAAGATTTAACAGCGATTTGCATTTTGTGCACACGCACCTCTTATGCATAAGTTCGTAATTTTAATTCCAAAGATTGAATGAAAATTGTGACAGATCAATGCAAGAAAATAGTCATGAAAGCAAGAAGTTCGACAATATTTTATGAACCATTAGTTTGGCTAAAGTGTATTTACTTTACAACTTCTTAGCTTACCACACAAAGATAAATTAAAACCTAATAAGAAACATAAACAAGAGCCAGCAGTAACATATCAGTTAAGGCTAAGTACAAACGGAATCAAGTCTCGGCAGTGGGATGCGCGTGATTTATGCGCAGCGGCACAGCCAGCAACACATGTGCCGCGCGATAGGATTACACGTTATGTGCCTCGACTGGGAGGTAACTGTCTTATGCCTTGAGAGCGAGACTGTCCGGGCTGGTAGACACATTTTTCATCGGTTAAACGAGTAAGAATAATAAATATGAATTGCATATATGAAAATGATAATAATATTATGATGGCAAAAACCACCACGGTGTGGATGCCACGCAATACCAAAAGGCATCGTGGCAGGCCCAAAAGAAGATGGCGGTACGAGCTTGACTCCTATAAGGACACATGGACTACTGCAGTGCACAACCAAAAGGAATAGAGGAAGGAAACGGAGGTGTTTTGGTTCTGCATTGGGACGACCGTGGCTGAAATAAATAATATGAACATCAAACATATTATAAAAATCTCATATTTCGTCCAATGGCTTAGGCCCCTCGCCCACGGCGACTTTTTGTAGCGATGCAGTCGCGCGTTTAGCAAATGCGCGACAGCATCTGTTCTAACGCGTGTTAGTCGCATTTGCAACGCGCTACAATAGCGATGCAAACGCGCTACATACGCGCGACAGCGTCGGACGACATCGGAGAGAGTACGGAGGGGGGAGGAAGTGTGGTGTGGAATTTCTGAATTTAAGATCATAATTTTTGAGTATTTTGAATGTTGTCACATGATGTCCACAAAGTAATCTCTGGTTATTAAATAGATGCATTCAATATTGACGCTGCTTCCGTTGCCTACCCTTCGGCTGCTTACGTAAAAGCAGCACCAAAGACAATGTGACTAATGTTGCCTCAACGGAGTCCATCTTGCAACTGTACTAATCCAAGGTATTTTTGTGACGTAACTGAATCGCGACCGAATCGCGTTTGCATCGCGTCCCGTGGGCGAGGGCACACAGCTAGCGACTGCTTCGCGTCTGCATCGATGCTACGCGCGACAGCATCGCGACTGCATCGCTACAAAAAGTCGCCCGTGGGCGAGGGGCCTTAACGGTCGTATGAAAGGGGCGGGGAATAATTAACACATTTTTTAAACTAGAGACTACCGTCATTTATAACGAAACATTCGTTTTACTAAAATAATAGAAAATCTACGTTTATGTGAACAAGACTGTGGTGTCGTAAAGTTACCTAAGAAAGGTCACATTGGACTCCTTAGTACCAATAAATCTGGTTCGTAAACCTTCAAAATAATTGATATCAATAATGAATAATTCAAAGCGATTGTACTTATTGAATATTTAATTAGATAGGAGCGCGCGCTGCATCCTCCAGGGCACTAATAACGTAATGCGATTACTCCGTTTGCAAAGCGCGCTAATTGTGTCAATATTCACTAACCATTATTAATTGTACCAATCTGCAGTAGGCCAGGCTAACAGTGGGCATTAATATGCTGGAGTGGAGACCCCATGCGGTTTTCTGGATAGATATACCAAGCAGGTAAACCAAACAAGTGTAAAATTTGACAGAGGTCATCAGTTAAAGAATAATAAACGGATGAGCAAACTTCGCTTGCGTGATGCAGGTTTATGTAACGTCATGTCGTGATTATTATATCTATTTCATTCGTGTAATGGAAGTATTTAGTATTTTTATTTAGGCTTCCCACCTTTGTTTCCGTGGCGATAAACACCACATTTTTTATAAGCCCTTTTTGCTAGCCATGCACATTTTTACATAGTGGTACAATTTTCCACAAAAAGCCAGATGTATTCCAGTTAATCTGATTCGAAAAATACAACGAATATTACAATATAACAAAAACAAAACAAAGTCATACAAGCTAGCTGACATTTAGGCAATATTAATTTCACCACACATTAACTGATAATTACAAGCAAAGTATAATGAGCGAACATAGCAGCGAGGGAACAAAGGCTGCTCTCATCACCTCTCATTGTTTAGTAAGAACAAACGGCTAGGCGCAGCATCCGCGACTTTGACTCAGGCACCGTCTCACACCGTACTAAGCTGAACCTACAATAAGTTTATATATTTTAAAATATACCTTTGAACACAGGTTTTTAAATCAGTCAGGTACTAGTGAAAACGAATTAAACGAGCCAAAACACGTAATTTATATACACAGTTCCTACGACTTCTGACTCCATCATCAGAACAGCTCAAAAGTTCCGTAATATTTTATTTTATCTAACCCTAAGTAGGTATGCATAGTTTAATTTCAATCGAATGTCAAGAAGTGGTTTTTATGTAGATAGCAAGACCTAAACAAACCAACATACATGCAAACGTAGCAAGTTAATACAAACTTTGTAGAAAAAAATATATACAGCTGACAGTGATAGGAACAAAGTGACCATTTGAGCATTTTAGATATCACAGATTAAAAGGTTTTCTAGTAATTAACATTACATTGTCTTTGCTTAAATACGAATAAATATTTTGAGCTTTCTTTGACAACTACGAAGTTAGGTTATTTCTAACGTATGACATGAAAGTACCATAGACCAACAAGAGCATACCTCTTAAGATAAAACAAAGTTAATTTTATAAAAATAATGTATTTTTTTCGGCCTGTAGCGAAAGCTCGCTCCGGTCTCAATGAAGCAGCCATATCATAGCCACCCTACTCCGTCTGTGGCGGAAACTGTAAAATGTAAGGTGACGCAAATTACTTTGTCTATTTTATAATTTAACATCGGCCGGGGCTTTTGTTAACGATTGAGATAACTCATAACGGTGTCACGTGGCCCGACGGTGCTTTAACTAATTAGTCTGCTCTGCCAGAGGCTTATTTGCATTTGAGGTGCTGGGAAATATGAGGAAAAAATCGTGTTTATTTGTTTTGGATTCTTGGAGATACAAATAAAAAATTATAAACCAATTCAATCAAAGACGCTGTATAAGTTACTTCTAATGTAGAAATAATAATATTATACCAGCACAAAATTTTAAATGAAGTATGACAACAATTCCAAATTCTAACCACGAATGAGCATTGCAACGAATACAGACATACTTTACTTTAAACATCAGAAACGCGACAAAACTGTACTTTGAATAATTTCTAGAACTCCTGCCAGATACGAAGACTTCCTAAACGTCCTCTTGAAAATATTTCTAAATTCCATTGCATGCGCATTGTAGGCATATGTGCAAGACATTGCAAGCCAGCAATGTATGTCAATGGTGAACCTTATGGTATGCCGTCGAGTATGTTAGGATTGTATGTCTAGATTTGGTTGAGTTGCTAGATGAATAGGATTAGTAGATAACTTATTTGTTTTCTCGGGATTTAGCTATCTTTACTGGCGGCTTTTTAGGAACCTATATTACTAAAAAAATACATGTTTGAAATGCAAATTGCAGAGATGGGAAATATTTAAACAAATGAAATCTGAAATATCTGTCCGGCAATTATGGCTATCTAACCCGTAATGTACTGAAGGGTGATTGTTAGTGTAGGCACCGCGAAGACTACAAAGCGATCATAAGAGCCTCTCTTACTTCATTAATACAAAACACAAGGGAGTTTTTTTACCTCCAATTAGATAATGAAAAATTGAACACACCATCCAATTACTCAGTTTCTACACCGTCGCATAAATAAAACTATTAACAAAATAATAATTAACCCGTCGTCCGCCACAAATCGCGTTAATGAGATAAAGATGATTGTCAGCCGTCCAATATTTAACTATTAATGAAGTCGGGGTTGAATACTGTTTAAATCGTCGATCAATCAACGCGCATTGTCCGGCCGCCGTTAAAGGGTTGAACGCCGAATAATTCACGAACATACACACGTTTGATTTTGTCGATGTCGGCTTTTGTGATATTTATTGATTGTCTGGATAATCGGTTTTGAATTATGTTCGATACAGGTTTTTAAATTGTGCCCCACAGTATTGCAAATGAAGACGCAAATTAGGTACACAGCATTGATGGCCGAGTGGTATCCCTATGACCTTTGGACTGCCAAACCCCGACACGTAGGCACCAATGCCTTTTCTGTCAGTTACTAGTTGCTAAAAACGGTGAAGGAAAACGTCTTGAGGAAACCGGCACACTTGAGCGGTGCGGCGTATAAGACCATGTCAGGAGCCTACAGCCGGTTTAAACTAACCAGGGTGCTCTTCAACCAATAAGAAGAAGAGGCTAAGTTTCGGTACCAGAGAAGAGGAAACAGAAAATAAAATCCTGTTAAATGCCAAACTAAAAACGAAAATGTTAAAAATATTCTAATGCTTTAAATACTCCATCAGATTACTTAAAACAGAGTCTGAAGAAAACCTGTATCCACCTGAGTTAAATCTCAAATGAGACCAAATTTCAAGCACTGTTCCAAAGAGTAGCCAGTCAACGAAAGTAGGTAGTAGTGAGTTTTGACCGTCTAAGGTGCGCCGGGCGTTCTTAGACCTCCCCCGTGGAGGTCTCTACTAGCATCTAGCTGATCAAGCATACTATAATGTTTGTAATAAATTCCAATTCAAGACAGATAAAGCAACTGAAGCACCCTATCAAAATCTTCAATTACACGCCGCAGTGACAAGCGCACACATCGTAACTCAACGTAAATCGGCCACAACTCAAAATTATCATTTAATAATTCTCTATAACTTAAAAGGAGAAATTATTTAATTCACGCTCAGCCGGACGCAAGCTAATAAATTATATAAAAGATTAATCTAATACTGTGAAACCGCTTTGATTTATTATTGAGGCAACAGGTGAGCTAAGGGTTAATATTGGAAATATACATACAATGACGCCTGTATTCTAGAAGGGTAGGCAGTGTCTATGGGTTATTATAAGCCTTGGTCTTAGCGTACGGTTTTTGGTCGTTGGGTACTCACAATTAAATATATATCCTTACTATAAAATGCAGAAATCTGTGTTTGTCAGTTTACCTCCTTTTTTCTTTTAATCATGATTTTACCTTTCTCAATTCTCGTCACTACATTTTGTATCAGCTGTATATTTACAACGTATTGAAACAAACATGGCGAGAGTACGTGTGATGCGTGTGGAATCCAATATTGCCTGACGGATTGTATCGGCGCCGCAGCCGGCCCGACGCCCGTGCTGGTATCAACACTCGTAGCCCCGGATTGTTGGGATTGCGGCCCAAACCCTGGCCTGGCTTGGTAATACGTGGTAATATAGACCTTCTTTTATGTTCATTGTCGTTAAAAAATGTATCCAAAAAAATATTAGTAGGTAGGTAAATCCTGTGTGATAATTATACACCTTGTGTTAGGATCTGGCTGGAAACATGAATAAGCTCGCCACCTATGATTAGTGACATTTGAATATATATTCCACTGATGTAGAATGCACCTATCTATTTCTTGAGCAATTACAGGCGAGATTGTAACATGTAATAATAAACTACACTTTCTGATAATAAACTAGTATCACACAAGTATCTGTTACTTAAAAGGAGACCTCTTCGTGAGATGCACTGTTGAAGTTATGTTACCGAAACAAATTATTAATATTATATACGCATAGCTAAAACTGAATTTCTCTTCACGGGTAACTATGTAGTATACATATAATTACCCGGTGCGCGGATCAAAGCGCTGACCTGTAAACCTAAACCTAGACTTATCCGGTGGTTCAAAATCATCCAAAACTCACTTCTCCCAAAACTTTATTAAACTATTAAGAATATAATAATATATATTAAGAAGATAAGATCTAAATTCACGCAAACAGCAGCACTAGCAGACATTCTCACCTCCATTATACATGCTCGCCGTCTTGAGAGACAGGCTCCAGATCGATCAGCAGGTTGGAACAGTCCCCAGGTATTTCCCTACACAATATTGTGTCAAGCCGAGATCTGAATCCACATTACCGGGCCGTGTTATGCATTTAATAAAGCCGTAATACCTATGCTAATAATAGGTACGTCGAGTGTCACTGTGGAATGTTAACGCAGTATGTTCAGTACGTCCGACAGTAGCAATACTATTGATGTACCAAAGTAAGTTTACGTTATTGTTAGTTTAAATAAGCATTTTATTGTTAGGTGTAAGTGAGTGATTGTGCATGTATTGTGGATTGACATCGTCATCAACATGCATATTTACAATTTTTACGAAAACTTTTTAAAAATTAATGTTAATAAAATAATTGACGACCTGATTAGCGCAGTAGCTAAGCGATTGGTCTGCTGCGTTAAGAGTTGCGGGTTCGATTTCCGCACGGGGCAAAACCTTGTGCGAACCACGGATGTTTGTCCCGAGTCTGAGTGTTTGTGTATGTGATAGTTCGTGTTTATGAAATGCACACACGACAGAGGAGAAATTCCTAGTGTGGGGCGACGTTTTAAAAAATAAATCAAAAAAATATTAGTGTAACTAGAGACAAAATTTCATTTTGTTTTTTTAAAGCGTTAATTCAAGGGCAATGTTTGCTTGCCTGACCTGGCCATCGAATCCTGAATCTCAAATATCACTATTATGTTTGTGTTACACATCTTTATTAACTATCTTATCAAAATCTTAATTATCCAATCAAAATAATAAATAAGATTTAAAAAAATAATAATTGACTTGTCTTTCGGTATTCTGTGTGGTAACTCGCACGTCGCCGAATGTCGCACAGATCCGCAATATCTCAACGTGCCTATTTGTGTTCACGTGCTCACTTCAATACAAACACACAACTTTGATTAAGCACGGGTCTGACCAAGTTTCTGAGTTCCACGCGATAATGTTCATTAATCTCCTGAGAGAATATTATAAGATATAATAAATATGTTTTAAAACTACCTAGTATACAAATATTTTCTATTTTAATACCGACTTATTAGACATTTAGAGCGAAGTTTTATTAAAACGCCCACTACCCGCATTCAAATGTTTTCTAATAATTTTCAATTTTAACATTTTATACCTTATCATTTAAAAACTATTGTTACTTAAATTTAATGAAGATTTCCTCCAGCATTTAAATATAAGATTAGTTCTAAATATAGTACGTGAATAAAGTTCTACGACATCATAATTTGCTTTGATACAAAGATACTAGTTCTATAATGAGTACAAGTACAAACAACGCTTATGAAAGAAGGCCGCCACCCTCGTTGATTATAATTATTTTTACAACACCGAAATCTCCACAAAAAGCGAACATCAAACGCTGCCATAAAACTGCGGGCCGAAGCCTAAATACAAAACTTTAACGCAATTCTCTAAACAAGAACACAGAAACGCGAAAACACAACTTTCTGTTATTACTCTTCTTTATTTTATTATCAAAAATGTTTACGAGTCATTATACAAACTCCCGTCGTTTGGAGGCCTTGATAAAGATAAATTTACTCGGCAATTGCTTCGATGATTAATTATCATAAACAACAGGTGGAGCTTTTTATATTCCAGTCTAATCCCGCCTAGTTACCTGCTGTATATTGTTTTAAAATTCGCCCGGGAATGCCCCGTCACTCACCATGATGCCTTTGTACACAATATGACATTTTTTAATCTTTTCAGAAGTGAGGTTGATTAAAAAATCGTGTATTGTTACCATTTTTGACGGCGGACTGGGAATAAAAGAAAATTCGGTGTGTCAGGTGATTGGTGGCAGCGACGAGGAAGTTAGGGTCGGATTGTTTGAAGCTCGTAAGCGATGGCTTGCAGCTGTCACGTGGTACCTATGACGGTTGACACGGCACTCATAAATCGTGCGGATGAAAAATGTATAAAGGTTGCGGAGGTCGACGGCCTGTGGCGTCGGTATCTTTACTTATTCAGCGACACGTGTAGTTAATGTTACAGTTCTTCCAGAATCAACAGTTTACTCCGTAATACTCGCATCAAGTATTCATGTCAAACTATGTTAGATCAACATCAGTTAGGTTTAACTATTGGACAGGCGCTCTGCTATTTCTTTTTTATGTAACACCACTGTTCACTTGTACAGCTACAAATTTTTAACTACAGGGTGTTATAAGTTCGTAAGTATTAAATTTTTACAATAAGGCGTAGAAAATTTAATTGAACACACTAACACGAGTTTACAGAATTAAAATAAGTTATATCTTCGTTCTTTCACAAGCTATTTTAAAGTCCCACATTGACTAAGTTAAGACTTACATCTCGTCACAAATTAGGCTTTGAATTCTAACTTGAAAGGGCACAACAACAAGACGTATGTGTTCAAAGTTGATGTGTGAATGGTAAACACTAAGTTATGCCGAAATCAGGCTGAACGCCGCGCGAGCACAATTAATATGTAGCGCGGCTTCTAGGAACTTGGGAAATGTACATTTCGTTTCTCTCGGTATTCATTAAATATTAAGTGAATTGAGCCTTCAAATTAGACATTTCTTAATATAGGTACAGACGGCTTTATTATATTTGGTTGACATGTTTCTTATTTGTGAGGTTTTGGGAACTGTGGGGTTCTCTCAAAGGTTTTTGTATCGCAAATGATTTCCTATGATCAATTTGGCGAAGTAATAATTCCTTTCAGTAAATACAATAACATTCTAAAATTCATTTTAACCTTCCCACGTCGATGTTCCTTCTACATCACGTGCGCATGTTTCGTCTCGAGTTTTTCTAATGGTTCTTACACAATGGAAATCTTCACTAACAAACCACTCCACCATTTCTTTGACGTAAATATTATATCTCCAGTGACGTCAATCTAGCACATTTCGTGATCTTGTTTGTCTGTTATCAATTGGAGTCGATAGATATAATATAACACCTGTATGTCCCGAAGAGTTAGGCTGTAGTGTGAAGTCACAGGTCGTCGTTACGGACTATATCCCAATACAAGCAAGCCTATTCCTATTGACTAAACACATGAAGCTAATAGAGCAAACTCAGTAACACTTTACCTGTCCCAGGAATCAAACTGTAGACTTCATGCTCAGCCATCGTGCCAGTAGCAACGAGGCAGTCGATAAATCCACCCGATAAATGAAGACCACGATATCTCAACAAGGTCTGAAGTTTTGAATTTTCAAAAGTGCTATCAAATTCAAATCTTGTACCTCACATACTTATTTTTAACATTTCCATAAAAAGCGCCATAATAGCATAATGCCCCACCGTAGGTCTCCGATAGTGCAAAGCCAAGAATTGAATTTTAACAAGGCCGTTTGATGTGCCAATGAATAAACGATTTCGGACGGTTTATGTGATACCCCTTGGATTATGGCCCCCATGACGCTCGCTCAGTTTACTAACATGCACGTTATTTTGTTGTTAAGATATTCCTGAGTGAAATGACGGGGTATTATGGGGTTCTTTATTGAAATTATTCAGCCTAATGTTATGGGGCGGAAAAATTGAATGTTGTTCGCTTCTTTAATCATCTGGGTGAGTGGTGTAATCGAGATCGGTGGTGGTACTTAATATGTGAGCGTGGAAAACAAAATCATGTTATTTGGCAGTATGGAAGACACTGTCATCATCATCAGCTGGAAGACGTCCACGGTTGAACAAAGGCCTTCCCCGTTGAAGGGGGATCGACACTAGGAAGATACTGTATGAAAGTCATATAAAAATAATTGGTATTAAGATTTTTAATGGATTCTACATTTTTAGCACATTAGTTCATCCATATATCCAAGTCCCAGAAGGTGATATGATAATATGAGACTCATCACCAGAAATAATTCACAGCATTTGGGCTGTTGCGCTAATGGTAGCGGGTTCGATTCCTGCACGAAACCAACGCCGAACGCACCCATGATACAGGAGAAACTCCTAGAAAAGAAAAACGCGTACATCTACCCTTTCTAATCTAACTAAACCTCGGGCTAACAAAGAATATATTATGACACTAGACAGACCATTACGAGGGCTCTCAGAAGATAGCCAGATGCAGCAATATCTGTGTTTTACAAGAACGACTGAACTCTGCAAGTTAGTTGTGTGACTCCCAAAGGGATCTCGATGTTCACAGTTCAATCCCCCCCACGAACCAGCAGCTACGAGAATACCCACAAGTTTTGCACGTAGTAGCCTCGTAAACAAACTCCTAGATTAAAACCTAACAAACCAACTTCATTCAATCTTCATAAAGCTACCTCATTCTTGTCTAAGCAATAGCATTTTGCACAAAGTGCCTAGAGGACATAAAGTCTTAGTGAAATAAGTTATGTAAATGCAAAGAATATAAGTTCATATCAACATTGGCGATGCAAGCCGCCACTCCGCCAGGTTGCCATGGAAACATACTGAGACATATTATGTAGGCAGACGCAACGTGTATGAATTGCGTAGGTGTTGTAAGAAAAGTGCCTAACGAGCTGGTTGAGAGGTGTCGTTCCCAGACATCTTATCTTGCGTATATTTTTAATATGTACAAAGGAAATCGATAGTCAGCCTTGATGTCTAAATTTAACTACCTAGCTAAGGAAAAAAACACTATTAAATTTCAATACAAAGTCGATTGAAGTTTGATGTCGTAATTATACCTCAATACTTGTCCTATTTTAGGGTAGTATTATTGTGCCTAGCCTCAGAACAGTCAAAATTAAATCTCTAGAATAATGTAATTGTTGAATTCTTTAGTTAAACTACATAGTTAGTTTGACAAAGTGTATGTTTCCGACACACCGACCAGTTACCTTCAGACCCGTTAAGCCAGCTTGAACCAATTCATAATTCAGATTAAAGTAGACTAAAACTAAGTTATTACTAACAGAATACACGCGTAGTGACCTGCCTGGGAACCAAAATATATTATCTGGTTAAAACACGACCTCTATAAAACACAGGCGTTAAAACATAATTAATATGTAGCACGAGACCCGAAGCTTGTTGTTTCAACATGTTTGAATAAACTGAGCTCTGAAATTATACATACGTAATGACTTTGGAGATTCTACGCAAATTACAGGCAAATGTTGCTTATGTACATAATCCTAGAATGTAAGTGCTCAGTCTGAACATACGTACATAGAAATACGTCGTTATACAAGGGTAATAATAAGGGTAGGTAAGCAAATAGTATATCGTACTGTATGTACCGTCGGCTATTTCTATTAAAATGATTCCTGTGTCGATATGCTATTTTCATACTATAAAATGTAATAATGCAATTTCCATTGTAGTGATGTCATAACTGTGACAATTTGACTCATTTTTAACACGTGTAATATTTTAACGTTTAGTTACTGAAACCATATCGAAACTATAATGAAACTTTGTTACATTAGATAATTGGTCCACAGATCCGTCGAACCGACTCCGCTCCACTTACCTGCCCGTACATCGGGGGCCTTTCTCTCGGCACTTGTGTCGCGAGCGTCTCTTGGCAAAGCACCACTATAGTTCTTCTCAAATTGTGATTTATTCGCGACAAATGTCGAAATAAACCGTCGCCGCCGTTTTATATTGCAGGCCCGTGTGCTTGCGTTTTATTTACATCGCACTTAAAGAGATTCGGGGATTGTACACCACTTCATAGTAGAGGAAAAACAAGCCTAGGTTCGATAATACCGCCTCTAAATAAAACCGCTAACATATAAGACTTCTTTACGAACTAGATATAATGAATCTAAAAATAATGTTAAGAAATTAAAATAATTATTGAAGTTCCATATTTCATTACTTTGCGAACCCTGTCCGGGTAAAAATATACTTTTTTAGTTGTTAGGCAGCAGATTATCTGGCTTCACGTAATATAGAGGTAGGAATAAAAATAACAATACATTATAGAAGGAAATTCTCGGTATATATAATTTTAATCTTGCCTAGGGTTGTTATTATACGGTTATTTATCACGAGAGATCAAAAGAGATTCTCAAAAAGTAGGGATATAGGATACCATTCCATAGTATTATAAATATAATTGTCTGTATTGAAGAAAGAATTGATCAGAAGTGTTAAATCGCACTCCCGTATTTCTCCAGAAAGTAATAAGATGAGTCCAATTAAAAACCTATAATGCTAGCATGACGCCATAGAATTAGGTGTGTAGTACATACCTATCCTGCGTTTTATTATAGCTATTGGTTTGAATTTTTACGGCCAGGACGCAATAAACATTTTAAGGCACATTTTGTTTCTCGTAAAAATTGGCTATTGCTGTTATTTCCGAACAATCAAGTGAGGCTTGATATAATTGGGTCCGTTCTCGTCGTAAGGCTGTAGTAGGTACTTATGTTTTGTTAAAATTGACTTAGAAATCGAATTTTTAGGTCCATCAGGTCTGCCATAGAATTTATGATTTTAATGTAGTAGAGGATAAAGGAGAGACCTTTACAGTGTCTTGTTGTGAAAAACACGACAATACTGAAGAATGTTGACAAAATCGTCTTGATCATCGAGTGTCTACATAAGAACTGATGATGGTATTCAGAAAATCAGAAAATTCCTGAACATACTTTTATATCCCGTACTCTATAGACCACTACAGCTTGCTATTCACCTTGCTCTTACGGTTATTCACACTTTCTTCATACATCCAGAGTTATCTCCATTTACCTTCAAATTCCTCATAAAGCCCTCATTTCTAATAATTACTGAAGAGCCAACGGCGGCCTCCAGAGCATACTCAATGTTAAATGAACTAGCGGTTGTATAAAACGTTAATATCACAAACATGCGCCCGCATCCTAGCCCCAATTATGGCGAGCCAGGATCGCGCTCATATATATTTCAGTATTTACTCGCGGGGAAACAAGCGGATTTCCCTAGAATAAAGCTAATAATACCAAAGTATCGGGGAGGCGTGTAAGGGGTGAACGGTAAGCGGGTTACCTTCCAACGGTATTTGTTTAAGATTGGTTCTCTGTCTCTTGCAGTCTTTGTAGCTCTTGAGCCGTTTGCTACAGAGCATCTTTGCTGTGAATTAAGATATCTGTATTGCAATTGTGCGAAAATATAATTGTTTCTATGTTATTTAATGTAATTGCTGATGTAACGTTTTCATTAGCAATGAATAATTATGATGGATATTTCATTAATGAAAATACTAAATAGCTGCGGTTAATTATTACGGCTATTTTTGACTAAAAACTTTACTTCCTAGCTATGATTAAACTGATGTATTTGGAGGGTTCTAACAGCGTTGCTACTTTTAATATTTTTCCAATTGTATTAATAAGAGTGGGGGGCAAATACTTTACAAAAATCTTGTGCAGTTCCAAAATACTCGTACACACATCGACCTCCGGTGAAGAAAACCATCGTCATCAAAACCCATGGCAACACGCTGTGAGATGATGTGCTGATGAGTACAAACTCGGTGTCGTGTATAAGTGAGCATTTACCCTTCATAGAAATTATGAAGTATTACAAGTATGAACTTGGTCCTGCTGTAACCGTGATCTCGCCTCCGTCCCCGCCGCGTCTCGTCCCCGGCACCATCCTGAGCTCTCAGTCGTCAATCCCGAACGCCCGGGGCGAGGACTCGTTGTTAACTATGACAAACACAATTACCCACTACACACAACACGCGTCGTATATCAAGCTACATCCAGCTACAAGTGATTACGGTCAAAACCTATCATTGTAACGAGATCAGCTTTATTGGAAACCGAACAAGTTTCCAGGGCCAATGTACCTGCGGATCGGAGGACCAGATTTTCAACTACTTATAGTTGAACTGGTCTTTAGGGATACGGATATTATATTTGATTTCATAACCTGGTAGCCCGTTAGAGTACTATCACAGATCGTTTTCTTAAGGTCGGTATGAATACAATAAATGCTGGGCTTAGTAAATTTTGTGTGACAAAGTTTATGACAAATACAAAATAAATCTAATAAATACATGCCTGTGTAACATTTAATAATACTTATGAAGCTATGCAATGCAATTTTAATTAGAATTAACATACAACTACAATATCCCCTTAAACGTCTTTCTTGTGAAATCCGGCCAACAAAACACTAATTTCATTAAGCCTCTCTGATACTTTCGTCGTCAGTTACACGTAAGCCCATAACCTCCAACATCAAGTTACCCTACCACTTAACTGCAGTAATCACGACCACTACTTGCAGTTAACTGCGAGTCAACATCCTGTGCCCATTGGCAAGGTTTAAAACTAACTTCGTGTGTTTTATTAACACTTTGACTGTTCGCATAGCAGACACAAAAGGTAAACAATCGTGATGGCTCATCGGACCGGGAGAGGGTTAAGTTTGTGTACTCATTCGACGTCAGTCATAGTAAGGTTTGCAGGCAAGACGATCCTTGCTCTAATACTTCGTTCCATGAGGGATGAGTAAGTTTGAAGTTTGAACCCTATGGAAGGAACTAAGCTATTTTATATCACAGAAAACCCGCTGGTGGAAACTAGCAAATTATATGCATAAGGTCGTGGTTTACCAGAGCACTATGAGGCTTTTTCAATGACTTGCAGCGCCATCTTGATAATTACAAGGAACCACATGGGACTAATACAGTCTAGCGCAACGTGAATGTGCAATAGCATACTTGAATCCCTTCAGGGAGCCCTGGAGACATTATAGAAACTCTAATTACATATCTGTGAGCACAAGTAACACAGTACGAGACCAACACTACAGAACACATTACAGCTTTTGAAGTGTTCAGTTGTACCTTCCAAACCTGCAACGGAACAGAGAGCATTCGTTATATACTCATTTTCTGACTTTAACTAACCTTTGTCTAGCATTTTCTAGCTATCAAACATAAAAAATTAAGATACTCGTATCATCTAACAAGACCTCATTGATTTCTATCTCACTTGATTTCTAAACTTCAACATGTACGCATGAACGTAATAAATTTTGATTTGGACATAACGTTAAATAAATCCAGAGCATTAAACCAAGAATTACCAACATCCCGGCCTCCGACACAAGTGAGTAGCAAAACGTCCAAACACACATAAGCCGCTAACCCCCAAATAAATAAGGCATAAAGGTGGAATCGTGACTGGCGGCCGCATTCCTCATAATCCCGGGTTATCTTTATGAAAACTATTCGCTGTCTGCCATCTGTATGCCGCGGCGGACGCCGACCAATCCGTCAGCGGGGCTGGCGCGTGACGGGAATCGTTTCCAGCTACCGACGAGGTACTGGCGATGGAAGCGCCGCGAGAACGACTAATGGACTATATTTTATAACTTGCTTGAACCAAAATATGAGCGTTAGAACAACGAAAATTACTTTTTGAAGTTGGTCTGTGTGATCTGGGTGAATCTGGGTGAAATTGGCATAATAAGGCGGCAATTGTAAAGTTTAAAGATATGCCTCATATACCCATTAGTAGGCTAGATACGAGAATCCATTTGTACCATTTGCGAGAACTAATTAGATTGGGGTTTAATCTTGACGTTAACTTAACAAACGTCAAAGCTAATCATGTCACGTTAGTTAAGCCAAGCTTAACGTTGAAGTTCCCTGTTAGTTAATCTTCAAGCCCTTAGGGATAGATACTGAATCGGTAGACGCGACGATGAAGACAGACGAAATAAAGATTTTCTTCTCCCCTAACTTTTACTAGGTACTCAACTTCAAATGCAAGTGTTTACTTCGAATCTCGCCCACCTATTAGATGTGTTTGTATAATATTTAATTTAAGTATAAGAGCAATATTTAGTTTTGCTTTAAATAAACTTATTGAATACCCACCAGTACCAGCACCAACTAACAGTACATACAATAGACTTGTATAAATGCCTAGCCAGTTATTACTGTTAAAGAATGCCTAAAAATATCCAGTCTCTTCCAGTAATATATTCAGTGTACCATCCGCGCTGTTATGAAATGTTACGGACATACAATCGTTATGCTACGCTATTGACTTAGATTCAATGACGTCATTCGCTGGATATGCCAGCCTGTCGGTACATAATGTACAGTTTGTATCGTTAGGGTTACGTAACGATGAAGTCAACAAAACTCTGTAAACAAAGCTTAACCCTATTGTTAAAGTTAAAAGGTACATTACAATCAAGCCTGTAGGCCTTTAAAGGCACAGTCTGCACAGTGCTACCAATATCTCTTCAGTCTTCTCATCGTATGGTTGATGAACAACTTGGTCTCAGAGTTTAAACCACGTGTAGGCCTTTGACATGGCTTTACACACCGTTGAAATCTCTCAAGTGTACCGGTTTCCTCACGATATTTCCCTTTACCGTTTTTAGCAACTGATAACTAATTTATAATACGCACGTGAATTCGAAAATTCATTGGTGCGCGCCGAGGTTTGGTCTGAGGTACTTATGACCTTTGACTTGGCAGTCCAACGGTCATACCACTCGGCTATCACTGCTTCCTAATCTCTTTATTAATGGTAAGTAACTTATAGTGAATACGTTACGAAGAGCAGAAGGAAATTATGGATAACCTACATTAAATCTGGAAAGAAAGCCGAATACTTATTGCACATATTTCTAAACGCAGGCTTCCACTTAAAAGTTAGGTAACAAAAAAACTCAATAACTAGATGAATGTGTAACTCTATTGTAACAAATATATTATATCAAACTTATTACATACAATTTGGACAACAAAGTACATAATAATATAAACTTGACGTCACTTTGAAGATTGTATCTGTCTCCCAAGTAATGGCTTCTTTCATACAACTTACACTCCAAATATGTCCCCCAGGGCTTGTAAGCAACCTAGAAGATACAAGGGACTAGTAACAGGACATAAAAAGTATATAAGTAGCTTTAATAAAAACTAATGTGACTTCAGTAGCTTTGTACAGGAGCCATCTTGTAAGCAACAGAGCGTCGGCCACATTTCCAATTAATAGTTAAATAGGCCACGCCTTTTTCTAGTAAAAGTTTTAATAAAAATCAACACATTGATATTGCTGACTGCTTCGTTGGTCTAGTGATCGTTAAGTGCGACTGCTAAGCATGAGGTCTTGTGTTCGAATCCCGGGTCTGGAAAACTGTTACTGGGTTTACCCATTAGGTAATTTTTAGTAACAGAAAGCAGTGACAAAGTGGATTTGTGCCTGGTTGATGGTAATAGGCTCACCCCCTAATACATTGGGATATAAATGTGGGTGTACCTACTATAGGTACACCTCGGCCTAACCCTTCGGAGAATACAAGCGTGATGTTATGTTTTACATGGTTTTTATGATATTGCTTCTATACTTCGCAATAGAGGATCACCAGAGAAAACCTTTTTCTCCTACAAAACGGCAATTTTCCGTCAGCATATCTATTAAATATTAAATTAGATTCCTTAAAAGAATCACTGCGTGGGACCTATATAAGTTTCCCTAAGGACCGCCTCCAACTAAGCAGACAAGGCAAAAAATCCTTAAAATGAAATGCAAAGCTCTACGCAAATAATTCGCTTTACATTTTGTTACAGGAGTAAAAACCACTGATATCCTGAACAAGGAATTCATTAATTTAACTATAGTTTTAATTTGCTGTGAGACTATAGTATATTATGGATGTCGGAGAAATGTAATTAATGCTTCAAAATTGCTGATTGTTACCAATACTTGTATTAATTAACGAATCTGTAATTAACGCTTAAATGACCTTTTATTTCAGGGCGTATTCGTCAGATGTCATGCAGAAAGTTTGTATTATTTTTCAAAAGAAAAATGTGAGTTTAATAATATGATACATTAACTGAAAAATACCTAAGTTCCTTTTCTGCTTCGACCAAGGTAAGAATTTTATGAAAACTTGAACAAAATATATATCAATGATTCAACTGAGAGAGTACTTCAAGGAATTGCATTTCAATACCGGCTAACCATTGATCCATCACAACAAGGGCTCGAGCAATAAAACCCAGCACAGTCGAAACATCTATAATATTTTGAAGACATAAAACTTATATTTGAGCATCTGGCTGCGGCTGTCTCAATATCTCAGCTGGCGTCCAGGACCGAATACTTGGTGTTTTTCTCCCTTTTTCCAATTTCCCGGGGCTTGCTCGCAGCACCGTATTTATTATTATTTGTTTTCAATTGCAAAGTAATCTACGGACTGTGCAGCTGCCGGCGTAAGATGAGAGTCTCGGTCCTTAGTGGGGGCTGGAGCGGGGAACGAACGCGCTATTATGTAACGTTACGTCTAAATCGCGATGGAGATTTGTACGGCGCGCCGCGGCGGGGGCCAGGATAGTTTAAGGCTGTGTTTATGTACACTCAGCACATTAGCGGTTTTTGAAACACCATCATCTATAGCGGTATATATACTTTGCTACTCATTTATTGCTACAAACAATCAACGTAACACTTCATACGCAATTTTGTTTAAATAAGTAAATTGTGAGAATTTACAATTTTATTTCAATTTACGATTAAGTGAAAATGCTTGTGATGTTCATTATATGATAAAAGTGAGCGGACTCATGTGTATAATATATGTTACAGACCTCTTCAACACACTCAACAATTCAAAACTACCGTCTTGCGAACCACTTCGAATTTTTCGCTAAGACGAAGCCACTTAAAAGCAAATCGCTGACGCTTTATGTTAAACAGTTGCAGAGCGGTCATAAAGTCGTTACTAAATTGTAGTGTCACGTCTTACTGAACCCTGCCTATTACTACATAACCTGATTACAGAACTATTCGCAGCTATTTCGAGGCGATTCTCAACTACTTTGCTGAGGGGAATCATTTAGATTTAGGAATGTGAGCAATACATTCGTTGGACTAGAAAATTGATTATATTCTAATTTAAGAAGATTTCTGTTAAGAAATAATTAAATCTCATATGAGCTTCAGTGAGGAGAAGTGATAAAAACGAAGACCTAAATATAAAACCATGACATGTGATAGAAATAGGTCCAATCCGATAATAAGAAATTTTTTTTTTAAATATCGCTGAATTATTCGACCCAATGGAATCTATTTCCATCATAGCCATTGTATTTGGTAAAAAAGAGAAATGTTACGCATTTAAAGAGAATGCCAATTACACGTGATTCAAATATGTATGCTACAACACATCCAATAATAAAACATCAAATTAAATTAACATCGGGTATCGCGAGTATTTTATTTCAATTATTTTTACAGCCGGACTTTATTGTCTCTTTTATAGTCGGATAAATATGAAACGGTTTAAATTTTATTTGGCATTCTTTAGATGGAATTATTTTGTTTGATTGTTTACCTTTTCAAATGTCTCTCTTTTATTTTTTTGCTGAAATGGACGATCTATTGAAAAGATTTGCAGTCTTAATAGTTTTTAGTGTTAAAGTACATAGCCCATAGGTGTAATCCTTCCTTGGCTCCACTAGCCCTCGCTCGCTCCCTCCGCTCCTCTCGCTCATGACCCAGCCCGCTACCCAACAGACAGCCTCGTTCGAATACGCCAAAATTGAGCCGTCAATAGAGGCGAGAAACAAGTGATTAAAATGTGCCTCACCGTTGTGCCTTTTTATTTATAGCAGGTCAAATCTGGATAACTTCTCGTTTTTCTTGGCTTTGTTCGAGAAACCAGATTTATTTGCAAATAAGCCAACATCAGGGAGATTATGCTTTCTCATTTAAAAGTTGGGAGGTTGTTATAAAATAATTTCGGAGTGTTGCTTCCCTTTTGTGAGAATTACAACATTATTTACATACAAACCGTATTTACTGAGGCTTGGCTTAGTGATATAAATGTGGCCATTGAACCGCGCACCTACCGCTTATCAGTTACATTTCGCTCACATCGAGAACATTGTACAAAGCGGAGTTAATATCACTTAGTCCTCACACCATAAAGGAAAAGATTACCAAAATTAGCGTCCACAGATAACGAAGGGAAATTTTAACAGTCAGAAATTATACAGTGCAACTTTAGCAGTATTCACTGAACGTTGTCGCCAAACTAGTGGTATTATCTGCACAACTATGCTGAAATTCACACCACAACGGTGAAAACTGTTCCACTAGAATTTAGGGCATCTAGGATATTGTGTTGTTGATACTAGGCTCGTTCGGATTAAATACGAAATGTACAATTCAAATGTTGCCTATTATTCAGCACATTAAAAATTAAATTAGTATGTACTGCATAATTATAGTGATGTCAGTATTCACAGACGAAAAAAGTATATGTGTACCTGTAAGTCACATTTACAAGAACGGCTACTGAGAATACTGTTAAACAAAACCCAATGTTCACTACTCTATCCTGGATACAAAGCGACATCAAACTCAACAATGGCGGACGAGACTGTGAAACTAAAAGGTAATCATCTTATATGTGGGGTCATGGCACCCCCCTCCCCTCCTTATCTAAAGTTAAGGCTTTCGTTCTACAGTGGACAGCTGATGATAATGCTAGGGGTTGCGGATTCAATTCCCGCACGGGACAAAAAAATATGTGATCAGCAAATGCTTGTCCCGATTCTGGGTACTCGTGTATGTGATGTGATTGTGAAACGCACCTACATAAAAAAGATAGACAACTACTTTAAAACCCAGCTTCATCCATCGTAATTTCTAAGCCAGTCCATCTGAAACAACGGTATGAGTACACGAGTCCATGTGCCTCATTACTCGTAGTTTTACGAGGAGTCATAAATCCCGGGCCAGTAACTACACGATCGCCCGTGTCGCTCGCCAGACGATACACGGCTTTATAATGATGCTGCTTGAGCATCCATAAATATGGAGGAGAATATTGAAGCACGGGCTATAGTTTACGACTGGCTGTTCTTTTAGTAGAATGATATCCTTATTTGGGATTAGATTTGAGGCCTATGTAGGTGTCGGTCTTAGGAATTTCTCGCATTGGCTTTTTAACTTCGTGTAAGAAAGAGTAGTAGTTCGTTGTTTGTTGCTCGGTCTACTAAACTACTTACTTTTAAAACGTGTATAATAAGTAGGCGTAAGGTCTTTTAAAATAAATTCATAATTTAAATTACCCTTTCTACGTATAAGTTCCCCAGAACCTATTAGTTTTTTAAAGGATCATCGAATGAACAAAAGAAAACTCATTCTCGAGTTCGCAATAACGTATAGGTATAATTCACTGAAATAAACCTAAAGTGTGTACTTAAGTAAGATATCAACGTAGTTACATGATAGAGCGAAAAATAGTGGAAATATCATAAAGTATTCCCGTAGCTACTATTATAGCGCTTATCGTAAGATCTGGGGTTTGCTGAAGGCCGCAGCCTCGAGATAAATATCTTATACGTTAGGAGAATCAATTATATAAGGTTGCGTACATTTAGAGCATAGGTACCTATGTTATTACATGTGGATGACACGCGCCTAAGTGGGGCGCGGTTAACAGGATCCAGGCGAATACAATGTACTCGTATTAAATACTGATAATCTTACCTGTAATTCTCAAGGCATTTCTCTTGATACAAGATTATGTGAAGGTACTAGGAAGACAGGTTAACGGGGTACTTCTAAATTGCCGTAAGGCAGGCTTGTGTTGTTACTTCCAAGTGTATCGCCTCTTGTTAACATATTTTAAGTTGCTACAAAAGTTAAGTGCATACAAATGTTTACAGATTTAATTATTAGACCTATACAAATATTGTGCATTATTTTAAACTATTGTGCATTATATCATAATACCGATGAAGAAGCTCAACTTGGGTTTGATTTTTGAGTAGGTATTTTTGCAATGTTACAAATATACGCTAAACATTTACAATAGTAGTTATATAGAGCATGAAAGATTTGTTTAAGGGTTTCAAAGGGTACACGTGACGTTTTAAAGAAAACAAGCAACATAAAAAGAGGCACATAAACTAGAAACGCCATCGTATCTCAAAGTCAGACATCACCCAATACCCCTGGGCACTTCTCACAGGCACAATATAATCCGATGTTTTACGCGAAATCAATAGGTCACGCGCGTAAAGATAAGGCTGGGTGGCAATATCGCCGGACCCATGTCAGCTCCTCAATATTACGGCAGATATTACGCAAGCCTGGCTTTATTCCCACCTCCTTACGAGTGCGTGACACTGGTTAACATGTTTCGTTCTGGAGACAGTTGTACATTAAAATGGTCAACCATAGGCGAAGTGGTTAGCTGTATTCTTTTAGTAAGTTTCCGTGTTGGCGTGTTACACGTGCCTTTTTTCGCGTTGTTCTTTCGAAGTCAGTGTATATTGCAGATTCTGACACTGCACGCTAAAGCTAAATATGATTTACGTGGAACTAATTATAGCCCAGGTCCATTCTTTTTGGTTTATTTTTATACAAATTGCAATGTTTAAAAGTTTTTATGTAACTTTTGTATATTGTAATCACCAAGGAACTGAAAGAAAATAACTACATAGATAAGAATTTAGGACTGATAGTAACAGTTGTTTTTCTATACCTACCTGATTGGCGCAGTGGCTAAGCGTTTAGACTGTTGTGCTAAGAGTTGCGGATTAGATCTGCAGATGTTTGTCCTGAATCTGAGTGTTTTCGTGTAAGTATGTAAAATGTCATGTTTGTAAAATGCACACACGATACAGAAGAAATTCAAAGTAAAAAAAAAACTGACTGCGAGGTACCAGGTGCGCATAAACCTAAGCAGGTACCACATTATTCCGCGTTATCTTTTCATCAATCAATCGCTAAGCATTTATTTAATTTAGGAACACTCTAGCCTAATTCTATTACCGGCCGTGATGGATGGAGTCGCCGCTGTTTGCCATCATGTGGGATTTGTAAACAATGCTTAGACGTGACCAAAAATACAAGGCTTTTTTATGAAAACAAAATTTGACAGCTTTGCTTTGTCGCTGATTTAAGTGTGTTGGCATTTTGTGGTTTATTTTTATGGCGTGATACTGTAATCTTTCTTATCAAAACCTAGACTAAAAGGATAGACAAGATGTCAATCCGAAAATATTCATCATAGTACAAGTACTATTTCAAAGCTTGAACAAAGTAGAAATACTACTGTGGAAAGTAGGAATAGAAACATTACCTCAAACAACACACGGTGGTAGCACATCCGATGACGTTTGAATCCAACGTTTAAATTAAGAACATAACTTGAAAGCAGAATTGACTGACATCGATACAATTAACCTTAGTTTGAATTCCAAATCAAAAAAGAACATTTGATTATAATCAAAAGTTCGTGTAAGGGTTTCGTTAAACAAAACGAGTTTAACGTTAACGGGAACAGTTACTGATAACATCTGCCTTTGAAATCACATCAAATTTTAGTTAATAATTTGATTTCAATCAAACAATTGCAAAACTTTTGCTTCGTTAACGCGCAGAGTTGTTGTAACTTCTGATTTATTCACAATTCATTTGTTGAATTTAAATTTTTGATTTATATAAAATACAATCCGTTTATTTTTAATTGATTGAAAGTTAATTCGGAAAGTTATTGTTATTTACGACATTATTAGGCACAAACTACGATGATTAGCATATTCTCATCGTTTCAGTGATCAACCAAACACGACTAACTGTTATTTGCTAAGATTTCGGCATCGATACGGCTTATGTCTAACTTAAGTCTAGATGCTCATCGATCTAGAGTATTCTTTCCTATTTCTAAAAATCATCACATAAGTGTTCAAAATATAGTGCACTAACTATTTAGTCAATCTCATTTTATCCGCCATCTTTCTATTAACAGTTAATGATCAAACATTTGAATGTTAAATACAAGAAGTTAACAATTCAACTTCTGATCATCCCCCAACTGAAACCTCGGCACCATAATTCAAAGCAACAAAAGAAGTAGGTCTGGTCGCCGGTGGCGCCGCGCCGCGGCCGCGACAAAGACTAAGCCAACAAGTTAATTTGCCCGCTGACGCTGCATCGCAATCTGCTTACCGCGCTGTTATTAAATTAACTGAACATTATACCGCTAAGAATCCCTAAAACACCGATAAATTAATTTTCCATTCTTGTTCGGCTTCACTTGGTAATTTTGATTTATTGTTCCCTTTTGTGTTGACTAGTGTGTGTACCTATACCGCTAGACTGTTATAGCGGATTATAGTCTCGTGCTCTGTAATTTAGGCATTATTCAACACAATTATACATAAGCTAGTCATTTATATTGATAACCTCCTGTAGGGTAATACATTTTGTAATTACAGCATTCTTGAAATCAATCATCAAGAAAATGCTTTGTCCGACGGTGTAAAAAAAATTGAAGCAAAAATCATTATGCCCGGAGGTTGTTTATGCTCAATGGTTGAAAGTATCTAGATATTCTGTACTACATTAATTTCATAAAAAACCATCGAACTTAGATTTTTTTATCTCATATCGCAGATCTGTAAAGAAAGAAAATAAAAATTGTAGAGAAAGAAAAAAAGAGAGAAAAGAAGTTAAGGTAGATAAGGCAACTAGAAGAGATGAAGCAAGACGAATAGGTCAGACTCCCAATCGGATTAATGACTGTCTCAAAGATCAAATAAGTGTAATATATATTATACTTAGTCTTAATTCCCTAAATACGTCGTGCCGTCGCACCTTACGTCGTACATCGATACCGGGAGCCAGGCTATCGACTACATCCACAACTATAAATTCCACGGACATTGTTACACCCCTACAGATAAGGCGCAAAACACAGATAACGCCGCCTGGATTGATCTTCAATGAGTGGAAATTCATTTATCTCGACTAAACCTTAAGTGAAGCGGGCCCACACCGTAATATTAACTTTATGGCGCTGGAATACAGCCGGTTTTAGATTGGCGGTTTTGTGTTAAGGTAAGGTTAAGGGGGAGTTTGTCTAGCACTGATTCCAAGTAGCTCTTGTAGTCTTAGCAAATTCGATTTGGTTTTAATGGTTTTTATGAGCAATGTGCATCTTTGTTTATGTTTACGTGATTTAATTTAGAGATTACATTCCACTCTATTGAAGTCTGTTTCTTAGCCTATTGAGGATAGGTCTTCCTCTAGTGATATATTAACAGGCTAAATTAAAAATGTTAAAAACGCTTCTAATGTACTAAAACATCCTAGTCTTATTATAAAAACAACCCCTTAAACCAAGGAAGCACATAATTTGTGACCGCTATCGACACGAAGATAAAACCGTTCGATTCGGCACGACTTTAATTTCTTTCCCGACGATAAATGCCCTCCTGCGCACGTCCTTCACAATGCATACGTTAGAGAGAGATAAAACACGCTATGTAGACAAAGAAGTTTAGTTATTAGATCGCAGCTAAGAGGCGGGTTGGATTGTGTTGTGTTTTTTGGGGATCTGTTAATTGGGAAATTCCAAATATTATTAAAAAGTAAAAAAAAACAACATTGGGACACGAACCCTGCAGCTATGAGTAACGTCTATAGACCATTACGATGAAATCGAATGTTCAATATAATTTAAGAACTTTAAAAAAATTGAGCTTAAATTCTAGGAAACGACACTAGCAACACGTGTAGTGAATGAGGTAGTCGTAAAAGCTTCACTGAAGTCATTCATTCACATTAAACACGTGTATGGCATTTATAGCATAAAATTCAACCTGAAAGTTTTCTACACGTGCGACATTTGCTATATATAATCATTTACTTTCTTAGATTTATATAAGCTGTATTAAATATACATACTATCGTCAAGTATTACAGTAATACACGGTGTATTTTGTAGACTGCAGGTACTTTACATACACACGTATAGGTGTGTAGTGAGCATTAGATACAACGAAGTGAACATTAAACAAAGAGGCTGGCCACTTGGGGCCGCTGATTAAATCTGAAGTGACGCGGAGGAATGACCGGCCCGTGTGCGGAGAAGCACGGGATTTGGACGCGCTACTCTCACACCGTACTGTAACAGGTGGATTCAATTTTGATATTAGTTACAGGCGCTTATGCAACGAATTGACTTGTAGGCTCGGGAAAATTGGAATGGTGATTTTCTGTTGGAAAAGGTTCCGTAGCACTTCGATAATTAGAATGACCTCCAAACATAGCTATAGGCCCTCTGTTAAATGAGTGATACAAACAAATGTCTTGTACGGCATGAACATGCAAATCAACGCATTAATGATGATGATGTTAATGTATGATGTATTATTAAGTAGCAAGTTTGGTCGAAATACATTGTCATAATAACGTAAAAAAGTTATGATACAATAATTCACACAACGGTGTGAAAACGTCCCGGGTTCACGTTTAATCTAGGGGCTGGTACCTGCCGGTTTAATCTAGACTACCTGTGGTCGCCGCGAGATATGGCCTGCCACGCACCAGACACCGGCCCGGGTAATGTCATAGCTGTGGGGGCTAACCACGTCACCTGGGGGAGGGGAATCTATTAAGATACGTCTGAGTGGGTCCCCACTTGGGGCAGTAGCTAAGTGACCGGACTGCTTTGTTGAGGCAACAAGTTTGAGTCAGCGTGAACATGTCTGCGTATGAGACACAAAACTGTGCAATCCACACATTTATATTTCGAGAAATAAGTAGAGTTTCGGTTTTATAACTCACCATCGATTCAAACTATTCCAAAATATTTACTCGCACAATCTTTGACAAAACATAATACAGAACAGATTCGAAAACAACTCTCTTCTGATTATAATATAAATTGTTTTGTTTTAGGTAATGATAAATAGGCGAATATTAAAAAAAAACATTTTTTTTATTAAATTATAAAACTATGGTAAAATACTTCACACACCGCACAATATTACCTGATAGTCTACTTAGAAGGTCGTCCGTTTAGCAAATACCTGATAAGCTAACGAGCTGTCACTTCTTGGGTGTGTATCTAAACACTGCTGAAGATAGGGTAAGTTTCGTTCTCATTTTCGAAGGACATTTTTGCGAACCCCATTTCTACCACGCCAAATCATCAGAGAAATATTTAAGCGATGGGTTATAAGTTCATCACATAAATAGCCTTATAGACATGACATCGCAAAATCGAAATTCACCTCACAGGGAAAAGAGTCTAAAAGAGAGGATCTCAACAATGACGTGTGAAACTTATGCTACTTAGTCGATATCTATAATTGCTTATCATCAAAGTGACGACGCAAATGACAGTGAAATAGTAGGGAGACAGAGTAGAATAGACAGTGACATAGTAAAATATATTATAATAGTAGATATAGCTAGGAAAATTAGGGTAAAGAAATCTTAAGATTTTCTTTGTTTTAATCCACGTTCTTGACTATAAAGACAAATAATCCAGCTAACACTATTTAATTATAAACTTTAGTCTACGAGGGTCAAACTGAAAGTTCTTAGAAAATCAAAAACTGATTACATTAGCCAGTTATTAGTTTTATTATATCTTTTCAAAATATTGTCCATTCACGTCAATACACTGCTGCATGCGATGGAACCACTGGGAAAAGCACTTTGCCCACTCGTCTTTAGGGTTCTCTTCAATGGCATCGTGATACGCAGCCACCGCTTCTTCAGCATTCATAAACCGCTTTCCTTTAAGTTTTTCTTTAATTTTTGGAAATAAATAAAAATCACAAGGGGCGAGGTCGGGGCTATACGGCGGGTGACCCAGTAATTCAACGTTTGATGTCGCCAAATAGTCGATCGTTCGCTTAGCGGTGTGCGACGAGGCGTTGTCGTGGTGAAGGAGGATCCTACTGCGAGGTCGTTTCTCTCGAACTTTTTCCAAGACAAGTGGCAAACAATTGGTAGTGTACCATTCTGCAGAAACTGTTTTTTGATCCTCTAACACAATTGTTGCGAAATGACCTATCCTTCCAAAGAACGAGGCCACCATTTTTTTTCCCGCACTTCGATCTCTCTTCACTTTAGTTGGCAACCTCTCGAAAGGAAACACCCACTGAGCAGATTGTCTTTTGGTTTCAGGATCATAACAGTAAATCCAGCTTTCGTCACCTGTTAGTATGTCGAACACAGCATTTGAGTCACCTCCGTTAAATCTTTCAATCATTTTACGGCACCAATCCACACGATGGAGTTTTTGAGCCTCAGTCAAATTATGAGGTATCCACCGGGCGCAAAGCTTCCTGACTGCTAAATGTTCGTGGAGGATTTTGTGCACTTGACTCATACCGATGCCTAAGCTTGTCCGAATCTGCTGATAGGTCACTCTTTTGTCAGTCTCTATCATACGCCGCACAACACAGATGTTATCTTCAGTCGTCGCCGTAGAAGGCCGTCCCTCACGTAAATCATCAGTGAGATTAGTGCGACCACGTTTAAACTCATTAAACCAGTTGTAAACTGTCGCACGAGATGGGGCTTCATCGTGAAAGGCCAATCGTAGTCTATCATAACTTTCTTGTTGACTTAAATGACATCGAAAGTCATAAAAAATCATTGCACGAAAATTTTCGTGCAATGATTTTTTGCGAGATATCTTGCGAGGATCACTCAGCTAAGTGGCCGCAGATAACGCACGTCTCCTGACTACACAATTAGAACTCGACTGCACCGGAAATGACGTCACCCAGCAAATGCTTCCACCATTCGTGGTTTAATAAATCTGCACACCTAAGACTTGGTGTTAGTTTAAATTGTCTTGTTTAAGACGCTCTATATCACTATCTTAAGTACTATAACTTATGCAAACGATATTAGACTTTGTACGTCAATAATAGAGTTAAATTTTCCGTGTGTAAAGTACAACAGGGTAAGTTGAAGTACTTTAATGGATTCCAAATACATTAGTCTCCGTGCTTGCCTTGACATACAAACGAAGTGAAAATAATTTATTAATATAGTGCGACCATTAATCAGAATAAATGTGAGCATTGGCAAGCTTCTGCTTTCCATTTGGAATTTTTAATAAACGTGTTTAAAATTTATTATTGTTTTCATTCGATCTGAGTTCGAGAAAAATGTGTATAGTTCTTGTATTAGCTGTTTAAGATTCTGCACAAGCTGCTGCAAACAGTAAAATAAGTAAGTTTGCTGCTTGTACACACGGCGTTATAGGAAGTGAACAGTACTGAACAATGAACGGCTAACGGAAACACATAAAGAAGTTTCCAAAACATTATTAGAAGGTAAACAACAATCCTGATCTTTAATACCATATTTATTTACTAAGGTCTATATTATTATTTATTTTTTTACCATATCACGTAATGATATTAAAATGGTACTATAATAACATCATTTAGTGGTAGATACCTCAGGTGCCAAGTGAATGTCGATTTACGATTCAGGTATAAATAGATTATATGGATTCCTTTTAATGTTACTAACTTAATATAATAATAATTATGTTAACATCCAAACAAAAAAACTAGGTACATATCCAAATTCTTCTCTTCGTTATTTGAGAGAGTCTTATGTATCAGGTCACGACATGTTTTGCATGAAGTAAAAGCTAAAATGAATCTGCCGTGGTTTTGACCATAAGAAGAAGAAATAAGAAACTTGTCAACAGTTAATTGTAGCCATTCCTAGAAAAAAAAAGAGAAATAGTAAAATATTTGGAGAAATAATACTCGCGAATACAAACTCAGAAAACAGGCTTTGAATGTTGCGTACGTCAGACGTTTTGGAGACCAAGAATATAACTTGGTTTTGTTGCAGAGGCAAAATTCTGATGTATTTAATGCACTGACGTCGTAAGGTAATAGTATTTTGAAATGCTTAAAGTTTTGATATCAATAACGTAATGAACTACCTGTTCTGCAATTATTGCCCCAAGAATTCTCAGACTATACTAGCTAATGTCAATTGTAAGACTTAAATCTTAAAAAAATGTGCGCTCTTTAAATAAATACAATATTATAATAACGTCATTAGCATTAACCAATTCATTTTGTACACAAGTGACCACTCACTTTAGTTCAAACACCCCTCGAATGTTATACAGCTGGAACAGAAGTTTATGTAGCCACTTACCCTGAAATGGTGTTACAGAGCGGTCATTTGTGGCTTCAAGCCATTTAAAAGGTGTTTGTTTCAAGAGGGGCACGCTGAAAGTCGCAAACAGTAAGTTAGATCACTTTTGTTTTCCAAAAATCGAGGATATTCCATTTTACGCGTCATTATCTTTCCGTCTTTTACAGACAATTTAAACAATGTCATATAGTAGTCGGCACTTTTTCGGTGAACAAATAACCCAAATTCTAGACCGACAGGGCCGCCCGCATCCCATGCTGGTGTGCGTGGTGGCAGATGGATCGGTATTGTATTGAACCCTTCCAAAAACTTATATGTATAATAAGCAAATTAGAATTTTAATATTTATTTTAATAAGTATAAGCATTATCACCTTTTTGCTACTTATCATAATCCTGTTCCGAGTATATTACCATCGAACACGACACTTGGCCACTATGTGGCTTCACACCAATAAGCTCTTTAACGTAAGTAAGTTAAAACTTCTCACAAAATTGAAATAGAAACTTTAACGGTTTATACAACAAATAGCTCAGCACTAAAGCAACTGAGATAAGAAGTCAGATATATACCATTAGCAAACGGTATTCTTTCACCTAAATTATTTGCTCAAACCGTTGAAATTCTGTCGAGTTGTTTTCACACGAACAAATCCTTGCAAAATGTAAACTAGCGTAATTTGTTACCCTCGGACTCCAGATCTGGACGCGTTGATTGCGAAACACCAATTTATTTATTGTCGTTGCCTTTAATCCTTGGATGTATTGCTTCGGAGAAATCAAGAACGACCGAAGATACCAGGCTCAAGTTACTTCGGATTACATTTGTTTCAACGTCTTCGATATTGATAGAACTTCGACGTCAATCCATTGTGTGGACGTACTATGAAATATTGCAATGGCTTTAATTAATAGAGTTTATCTTTAATTATTTCTACGAAATGAATCAGTTTCAAAATATTATTAGTCGAAGCGATTTCGTTGTATTTCTCTTCTGATTTCATGAAAACATATTTGCTTAAGACATTCGCCAGAAGCTTATGTAGTACCTAATGAATAGTGATAATGCCTAGTGAATAATTATGATGACTGAATGTCTGCTTAATAATTATTAAGCAGGTTCCTATTCACCTTGTGCTCAGGACTAAGCTAATAGGTTTCAATACAGGATATGCCCCATCGACAATACAAAACCAGCTTGATCAATAGCCTTCAGAAAGCACACACGCAACAAAACAGGCAGTGAGCGTGCGCAGTATACTAACAAGCCTGTTAATTAACCAAATTAGTTTGCTCGCCCTGTACGAAACAAGCGATCGCCAGCCAACCAACCGTTCTGCACCAAGCCTTCAATACAAAGGGACAAATACCCCGACTATTACGCGACTCGAAAATAAAACTAGCACACTTCAATTTAGTTAGATGTCCCCGTGTGGCGTGGTGCGGCAATAAAATAAAAATTTCAAATTCAACGGAGTACGTTTCAGTGTTCGCTACGAAAATGTTTCAATTTCGACGCACTCCCGTATCCTGCATTTAATGCATCCAAACTCCTCGCAGTTTCCAGAGTGATGAATAGACGCAACAAATTATTAAGTTTGCACGTTGATGCACTGCTTCTCGCTTTGTTTCGAACGCTAGTATTTTATGCTGTGGCATTGTTTTTACTTGTTTATCGTATAATTGGGAGCGGATGAAGTATTTAGTTTCGCTGACTAGTGTTTGCAGCGAAGACTTTGCTGTTTTTGGATGTTGTGTTGGAGGAGATAATCTGCATGCTTTTGGGTGAGAATTTCCACTTATATTTGTATGCAACTCGGTTAGTTACAAATAAATATAGAATATATTATTAGAATATAAATGATTTAAATCATTTATATACATTATAAAAGTAAATTACTATTCATTATTTGTCTTTGGTTTATATTTGTATTTTGTATTGTTTCACGTATTGTAATTACTTTTTGTACGCAGTGAGGAAGATTAATTATTTTCGTATCGACCCTAGAAATTAATCATTTAATTTTATGTTTATGTATTATCTATCAACAGGACACACCAAAAATATAACATTAGATAAGAGCTAGTTATATAGTAGTTAGTGTCTTATTTCGAATTTTTAACTTTAATAAAATGGAACAGTGTTCAGCGTTTCTATTTTCTATAAACCATTAAACTTTCCTCTCTTAAATCAAAGTATATTTCTATCCACACGAAAATAAACCTACAATACAAATTCAACTAATTAGTAACATAATCATTATAACACTTCTAATGATCAATTAGTTAATACCGACAACAGGATGTTTTATATAATTATTTCGTTAACTTGATCGCACACACGAGCCGTTCTCGATCAAAGCACGAAACAAATAAGCATCTTATTACGAGCTCGACTTAAATATTAACTGGCATTTGAAACATAATCTTGTCGAATTTAAATGACGCCGTCAAATAAGTAGTCATTTGGACGAGTGAGCTCTTTAATTTGGCAGCGTTGGAGAGAGAAATCTGTGCTAATGAGTCGACCCAGTAATTAGTCATTTATTCCGAGTCAGTCAGTTACCTTCGACTCGGATGAGGGTTGGGAATATTTTCCACTGTTTAAGTTATGCCTCCCTTTTGCATACCATTTTCTCTGGCTGGAATAACAATGTGGAACAAAATGAGAGACGTGTGCGTGGGTACCTACGTGCTCGTTGTTTTAGAGTAATTTAGAGCTCGCACTTTGTTATTCAACTTTGAATTTTGATAGTAATAAAAGAGCATCTGCTTCGTCTTAATGATGTTACTATTAATAGCCTTCTTTGCTTAAGCAACGATCCAGAAAGACAACATTTTACAATATCTGAAAGTCTTTCATACTCTTAAATCTTTTATTTTTAGCGTGATATTGAAGCTTCTACTGCCACAGTTTTAAGTAGTATCTTATAAAAACCTAAACAATTTCAAACCCATTAGCAATCTAATGCAAACTAAGCCCAAATAAAGATGAGGATGAAAAAAGAACTAGTTATTTTCACCTTTCAACAAAATGTCAGCATTCAAATGTTCTAGAATTTATTAAACTGCGCGAGATTCCTCCAGGGACCATGTGCGGGCCTACGATGGTAGGATTACGTCGAATTCGTCACGGCACATTGGTTTTGGTCCTCCGGTCCTCAAGGGCGCTACAACGGTGATCTTCAATGTATCGCGACATACATTCTGTTATGCCTTGTTTGACTTACAAAGGAGTAACAAAAGACTTCGAGAATATGAGTAGGTATGATACCTTTTGTGACCTTGACCGTAAGTATTTTTTATGTTGTCTTTGTCACTTGCACGGTATTTTGTACGTGTAAGAACAGAACTGCGTATACTATAAGAACAGTCATTTATTTAATTTGACTTTATTAAGTGGTAGGTGTTAGGGATTATGGATTATATTCCAGTATAGGCATAATCATCGGTAGTTTCGTCCCAAGTAGAGGTGCATTATTTTAACTTTTACAATTTTAAATAAAGTTTTGACAACATAATTATCTATTTGAACCTAGTTTGTTTAGTGGTCTAAGATACAAACTCAATATGTCCCCAGACGGACCGCGTCGTTAACCAGAAATGAAAGGATATAGTGAATATTCAATGTAACGTGGTGCGACACAAAAATATTTCGACCTTAAGCTCTCCACTCGAACAAAGCCGGGAAGATAGCTAGCTAGTATAAAAGAGCCATTAAAATAATGCATTTTCTGTCGATTGGTGCACTCGTTGAAGGACCTTTTAACCAAAGCTAAGAGTGCACGCAACAACGAATCTTTATCGCAGGGTTATCACTGGATGAAAATAAAAATATTCTATAATTGCCTGAAAATCTGTTTTCCGTGGCCTATATCCGTCCACTGCTGGACATAGGCCTCTCCTAGGGCACGACTCGATCTTCGGCCTTCCGCTTTCATCCGCTGCCAGCCATTTTGCGTAGGTCGACGCCCCACCTAGCAGGATAAATTATAATCGCATCTTTTACTGATGAGGAAGCCCATTGTTCACTGCATCTTTACTGAATTATTTTGTGGACAATGTTTGGTAATGGTGTGCAATAAAACGATTTATTTGCATTGTGCGTAAGCCTCTATTTAAATGAATTCGACAGAACCCGTAACGCATGATATACCAACAATAGGTAAATATTAAAAATATATCTTAACACAAGCTTTTAAATCAATAATACCATAATATTAAAATGTCACCAAACCTATTTAAGTGTGCAAAATTTCATTTCAATTGTATGTCAAAAATTGCGTGATTTGACCTAAACAAACTCACATAAATACAAACATTGCCAGTTAAATTGTAATAAAAATAAACTTTCTAAAACGCATCGTCATATAGACTTTCTTTATTTTCCGTGGTGTCCTTAGGTAAATACAAAAAGAAAGAAGTAGATATATTATACATATTGAATTCCATTCCATCAAAGGACCTTTGCATTTACTAAATGGACAGCCCTATGGCAACTGGCATGCTTTTAAAGACAATTTGCACGTCTCGCATAGAAAACTGCTCTCGTATGGATTTGTCTACTGACTAGACGTCCTTTTGTTGGCATTGTGAATCATTTTTATGACGCCTTTGAATGTTTTAAACGAAATTATTGAAGGTAAGGCATTGAAGAAGGTATTCCCACATAATATTCAAACTACCCCTCAATTTACAACTTTGAAGTGTTTTTATAATTTTGAGCAGAATCGGGCTTTGTGATGAGAAGCCACTAATGTGATAGCACGGTTTGTCGACTAGGCACATGGACTTAGTTTCAGGTTCAAATACCAATAGAAGTTTATCAATGTCATAAATAATTATTATTTAAGAGAAATACGAATCTTATGGTGCCATTTGAATATTAAAACGGTTAAATCTTATAGAACTTACAATGTCTGGCAAAACATCGCCTGCAGAGTATACAAGCGTGGTGGTGTACGTACAACTTGGAAGGCTTATCCAAATGAGTTCGACGTAATTACTTAATCTGAACTATTAAACAAGGATTGATGGTAGATAAATCAAGACCGAATCACTCACCAGTTTGTCTAAAGAAACTAACAACTAATCAGGCAGCAAAAAAATGCTATAGTCCCACAAATGATAATAATATTGCCTCATTATTATATGGAGTCAAATACAAATTAAGGAATCAAAACCTTTTAGTGCGTAGACAGTGTAAGAATTTAAGTAGAAGAGACAACAGAAATCAAGTATAAATAAAGTGTAACCCCAAACTTCTGACTCGTTGTTTGAATTGTCTATGTTTTCAATTTGTTTAGACGTGAAACTCTTAAGTAAAAGAGCCGTTAAGTTATTTGTCTTACCTATATACTACAGTAAGATATAGGATACGAGAACACCTGAAACTAGTTTGGACGCTCGCTTCACGTACTAGCAACATCTACATTTCTCCTCTAGTGTCCGAATTTACTAGCCAGCTGTCGAACACAGACATCACAACCGAAGAGGCTTTAATAATAATGAATTACCGGCAAACTAAAGGACGCCACTCGACCCATTTTCCTACAACCCCTTCACAGTAAAACATACCGTATTTGTTAAGACACAAAGTCTTGTTTAGTTTAAGGTTAAATTATTTTTAACCAATTGTCTTGGCTTGGAAGTTTTACTTGTTCCAGTAGTGCCAGGGCTTGACAGCGGTGTCACGATCTATGAAAGATGACCTGTACCTATAACAGACATGTTGGGCGCTATCACATTCGTCTATGAGCTTCGGTAAAACTAGTCCTTTCGGTGTAAATTCAAAGGACCAGTGTAAGTTGAGCTGTTTTCCATAAGGATCGGAATTAGGTATGTACGAAAATATCTTGTGATTTTATCTAAGTAGAAGTCTATTGTCACGTTAGTGTTATTTGCGATAAGGGTAGAATAACAAGCGAAATGATGTATTAATTCTTTGGCACTAATCAAACTACATTTATCGCAGAAAAGAATTGGACATTTTATGACTCGACCAGTATCTAGACTTGTGATGACGACGCACAGTTATAATCTTATTAGGTACTTTAACGTAATAGTAAAAGTTTTATGATGCTGCAACTGCCTCTTAACGTAAGTAGGTGATACGCTTGTGGCTAGATCCAGAAATTTCTCCTGATATCTGTTATTATGTATAATATATTATGTATAATGTACTCGAAACAAGTTTTTATTTATTTATCTACAATGATGTACTGGCACCCACACATAAAAAGAGAAACATCAAGTCAGTAAGTTAGTAACATAAAAGACAAGACAAGTTGCAAAGGCACTGTTTATTTGAAAAAGAAATTTCTTCCAGCTGATTGGCAAAGAAAGATCTTGAGTATCTGTAGATGTCACAAATCTTGGTACCCTAATACACAAGTATTGCCTTGAATAGAACCGGCGGCTCTTTACACGGAAAGCCGTATATTTAGTTACTGAGTCAATTAGGTCCAACTTGCCGGCCAACCATCAAGTTTAAGCAGCATAATAATGAGAAAATCAGATTCCTGTAACTCCACTTAGGTAAGTATATTAAGTAAGATTAGATTAACTTACCTTTACTTAGATTAGTTTACTTGGGTTCGATTAAGAAATACCAAGTTCGCGAAAATTTTCAAATCTTTCTTATATAGGTTGTATATTATTTTGGTAAGTTGAATATGTATTAGTAAACTAAGCACGTAGTCTTTCTTCAATATTTTGAAGGTAAATTATAAAATACGAACGTTGATAGACCAGCATTTCGTAGAATGGAAGCAGATTAAAACCTAGCAACGCGTTAATAAGTACCTAGATATGTTTCAAAAGGTTTGTTAAAAACACCACATACAAAAATAGAATTCGCCTCTCACGTCCCCACAAAAAAAGGCTCTTTTAATAAACCGTAACCTATATTTCAACTAAACTCACACGCGAAGAGAATTGTGTTAAAATTATCATATTTTCATCCCGCGAATGAATTTTAAAAGGGGAATTCAGCCAAGACAATTTTAATTAAGTCCCTGAGAGCTCATTATCTCCGGCGTCACTCCCTCTGTGCGGATGGAAGGACCAAGTTTTTTTTTAACAAAAATCTTTTATGTTAAGATAGCGTTATCTGGCGCAAATGTACCCAACTTATATCTACGTAGTCGCATTAAGTTTCTTGAATTCAATTTTACTTTTGTAACAACTTGTAAGTGTTTTCAACTGTGGCGTGCGCTGTGTCGGCTCACATTATTTAGTGTCGGGTAAAATTGATTCCGGGTTATGTTGGATTTCTCAAACTCACTCGATCATACACACTCATTATATTTATATCTTCTCTGGTTGTTTATATGAGTTAAAAAATAAAAATATATAAACATTCGTAAAAAATGTTCTTTATTCAATTCAGGAAGAAATAATAAAACCTAAAAACCTGCAGTGGATTCAGTTTATCAGCGAAGGCTTAAACATGACAAGCGATTTAAGTCTTAAACGGAGATTTATTTTAATAAAAAGAAAGGGGATTATTTAAACGAGTTTTTTTTTAATTAAAATAAGTTGTCGATGAAACCTTTTCACCCTCCTTGATACAATTTAATTAAACCTTTGGAGGTTATACATAGGAATCCTTTTAACAGTCTTATTGGCCCAGTTGTTGCTAGTACGAATGGTGAGCTAAAAACTTGGGTTTCTTTTTTGACCTACTTCTCATGTCGACTGAATTATTTTTTGTAGTTCAGCGATACTGTCGCCATTAGTTAATCGATCCTGATTATTCTTTGTTTAAAAGTATTCTTCAGGGATCGTCCTGTTTCTGTGAAGGTCGGATCGAGATCTTCGGAGATACACATTGCATACTATTGAAATCGTTTGTTATTTTTTATTGAAGCGTTATCATCGTTTCATACTAAATTTACATAATAAATTAAATAAATAAATAAAAATCATCATCATCAGCCAGAAGATATACACCATTGAAAGGCTCCCTTAGAAAGCGTTTTGATTAGTGTTAACTATTAATTACCATTTGCCAAAAGTATAAATAATACCTATCCATAGCAAACTTACCAATTCAAAAAAGTCATAAGGATAAGCAAGCACTTGAAATACTAATAAACAACTGACATTGATACAAAATTATGTGGTTTTGGTAGTGAATTAATATCTTTTTAAAGGAGTGGCGATATATTTAGATCCTAATCGCATTAGCCCACTCGCACAGTGAGCTTGGACCTCATACAACGCGACAACGTACGGTCGTAAGGGAAAACGTAATTAATGACAGTATTTAGATATTATAATTAATTCCCGGATAAGAGATCTCCTTGTTCGAAGATTAGGGATTAAAACATGATGGATGTAGCCGCGATGAGCGCTTGTATCTTAATTGGTTTTATAATTTGCGAATTGCTATAACTTTGATAGTTAACAATATATTCGTATAGGAGCAATTAACGTTATAATTGGTGTAATTTACCTTGAGCGGAAGGAATTGGAAGTACAGTTCACGTATTATATAACCAATACTATACAATACTGGTTAAGGAATCTACTTTTTGTATGAACAGTAGGTAGTGTAGAAAACTATTTTAATTGTACATTTTAATGAGAAATGGAACCCGGTTTTCCGTAGGAAAGGTTCCGTAAGTGTAACTATTTACTCAGGCCTGACATCGACCTTACATGCTGGTACCACGTACCACTATCTGTCGAGTGTGACTTATTTTTCAGATTTGAATACGAATTACCTATTAAGAACATCACAGCCTGATTTAAGTAAATCAGACAATAGGCATTAGCCTTCCTTTCAATGGCGTTTTCTTCAACAATGTGCGTAAGTCGTCATATCTTCGTGTTTCTTTTACTAACTACCTATTTTACAAATATTATTATTTTTTTATTATGTACAATCTCAGTTCCATTTTTCACCCATATTGCTGTATCATAAGGGACGTCCTCTAAAATTAGAGAGAAGTTATAGAGTAAAATATATTTTCATTATTTTAAAATCGAATTAAGTGACTTGATACCAATGGTAGTGCGTCTAGGACTCGGTAACTAAGTGGTCCTTTACGCACGAAGTGACACAATTAGGGTCAGTGTTCGTAACTCGGGGCGCGTAATGAGTCCTGTCCCTGATACACAGGGATCACTGGAATTTGTAACTGACCGCGGATATAAGGACCAGGAACAAAGTTTGTTGTTACGACGTCCGACGGAATCAGCCAATTATGGGATGTTACTAATAAGTTTTGGTCCTAACCAGGCGCACCCAAAATATGCAATTGTTATATAGTTCCAAGTATCAAGTTTCCTAGTAAATGAGGTTTAGTTAATAAATTGCATATATTTGCGAATCATAGTTTGTATATATAATCCACATTCACTAACAGTCAAAACAATATTAAAATTTAGAGTTGTATTGCGTTTTTGTAAAATAGAGCAAATATTTTTATCAGTTCCGGTATAAACTTATCAGGAATAGCATTATATACACAGTACACTGTATACAGAACAAACTGCGTTGAGATAAATATCATAGTAAGACGAGACTTACCGTAAAGAGACTGCCATTCCATAATGATCGTTATTGACAGCACTAACGTCGACCGACGTGTATTGTCCGTCCGCGAACACATAAGGCTGATGATACAATAACTATCAAAAGTGCATCTAAAAGCTTCAGCTTCCTTTACTGCCGTCTCGTGCAGTACTCAATCGCCTTTATGTCGTCCGGTGTCGCCGCAGATAAATATTCATGTAGCTGTTTATAGCTCACTTTATTAAGTCCATGTTGTTACTTACAAGTGTCGGGATTAAAAATGTTTGTGAATCCGCAATGGTCAGTTTGGTACAAGAATTTGAAAATATTCTTTACCAAAATTATGACAACAATCTGTTTCGGATTGGTATTGAGCGACACGTCTGGAATTAGAAAGACGGAATTTAATGAAGTTATTTTGTTTTAATATATAATTAATAACTTATATTGCACCTGTGTTGATGGTTAATATTATTATATAACAATGTGTTTCAATGTAGCCTTATTAATTTAAAATCACATATTGGTATTACCTGTATACCTACATTGTAGTCACTAAACCTCAACCTTATTTCCAGCAGTCCAAAGTTAATCAAAATCCCTTACATACCTATCAATAGAAGCACAGTTACAACTAAATCCGTCCGTCAATTAGTCTGAGTGAACTCAAAGAATATCACAAAAGAGGTTTGTTGAAAAGTTTTTAAAAAAGAAATGGAAAAAGTTTGCTCATTATAACAGGTTTAAGGGCGGGCATAGAAAGGGGAAAGTTGCTTGTAATCCCAGGCTCTTCTGATTTGTTGAATGTAGAAAACAGATGTTGGTATAACAGCCTATAAATATTCAGCTCTGAAAAATAATATTCCGGAGGAGATATTGTTATTTTGTTATAATCAAACTGCAACTAAAATATTGTAGGCCGGGCCGCTCCTCGTGGAGTTTATTGACCCGACTTGGAAAGTAAGTCGATTAGCTTATTGCAATTATTTTCACTTCACTTTTTCACTAAAAGAAAACATATTTATTACACATTACCTACATTAAGTATATCTATGGTCCGTTCCAAACGTATTAGCAAAAGTTTGCTGATGTTCAGATATCGCTACACCTGGCCGAGTGCCTCTGATAATATATAATTTGTATTCTTATAATATAATTATCATTGATAAAAATCCAGCAGAATGGCAGTTTGCTTAACCTGAGGTCAGAACCCAAGACCATCACCTTTAGTGCCACGAGTCCAACAAAGCTTCGTCGATACGTGTTGAAAAAAAACCTTTGCTCTAAAAGAACCTACCACTAATTTAGTATGAACTGGTCATATAAACCCACTCCTAGAATATATAAATAATCTGAACACTGAGACCGCTAGAGACCTATTGTTGGAGACTATCTTCGGGCCGTCAGGAGCATGCGCACTAATCCCACTGGGTAAGGAAAAATAACTTTAATTCCTTGATTAAGGCGACACATTTGTCTCTTGATGTACGACGCAGCTTAAAGTATTTAAACTAAAAATAGTAAGCGTAGTATCAGTTTTAAACTTTTAAGAAAGGGTATCGGTGTTATGACCAGCATCGAGCACATTTAGCCTCACTGTGTTGAGACAGGCACTACCTGTAATATTATTCACTTTACGAATAATTAACAAAATACTTACGCTCTAAAGACCAATTATATTAAAACAGATCGAAAAAAGCACTTGTTATCGCAAATTTTATCTATTAGTTAATAGACGCGATAAATTTATATTTAATCTTGTGTGTTCCTTTCGTCAAGTATGACATCAACGGGTATACCGCATCCAGTGTATATTTCAAGTTGGTCCTTCGGTACAAGTCAACAGTTAAATACCTCGAATTTCGCATCAAGTTAAAATATTTGCTACCCTCTAGTACCGTCCAGCTAATGAATTAGTTTAGACTATGAGATCAAACTTCCTAAAATAATTAAGACTAGTTTGTATGTTTGCGTACCTGAACACAATTACTTGGTATTTATAAGTGGGAATATGGTATTTTGCACAACACTACAATTAGTTTAAGTGTCTCTTTATAAGGATAACACCATCAGCCACCTGAGAGCACACCATCGAAGCTCTCACCAGTAAAAATCACAAGTCGCTGTGGCCGAATACGGTCTGGATATATATATATATATATAAGGATAACATCAAAAAATATAAATTTGTCGGCTGATAGGACATGCCTCGGTTTGTACACACCCCGTAAATCATAAATGCCTGACTTCCAATCCTTCAATTCCTATAATAATCAGTTCAGAGAGGTAAAGCCTTCAAAACTACCTAAAAACTTAATGAAAGTTACTTCGACATTAACTAGTAAGTGAAGATTAGCTATATAAAATAGCCAGTCCTGTATGTTCAAATCGATGTGTAATACGAACAAAAACCGACCAATTACGTGGAATGTTAACACGCAGCGGCACGGGCCGGGTGACGTATACCGGTGATTAGCACCCACTACTACCCTGCGCTGGTCACTGACATATTGCGCTGCTTACGGCTTTTTGTGTAAAACCTTGTAGCTGATGGCTTATTAAAGAGTAGCGCCATTATTGTAATGTTACACAGTGACGCTAAATGTGAGCCGAAGGTGAAACCCGCCACCGACAGACATAATGCCTAAAGTTTAACAACCCGAGTGCCAAAGGTTTCGGCAGAGGTCAGATAATATTTACTCCGTGTAAAATACTTAAGTAAAAGAAGCCTCATTGGGTTTGTGTGTACAAGTCGTTACGAAGTACTTACGTTAAAATATATCGAACTAGAACTAGATAGAAAGATGTAATGATGCAGTTTTAATGAGTGTAGCAGTGAATACACTAATCAAGTGTGTTAAAGATTTACAGCACTGGATAATAAAGTCATATTATCCAAATCTGGTGACCAAAATGAGTCTTAATTTAACGCTAACGTCCTTAACATAAGGTTAACATAATTATGGATGATACTGTTTCCCCTAATCTTCTTTTACGTAAAATGTTTGGTAAAATAGATGACACAGTTACATACGTACGTACAGTGTGTAGTACAGACATGTACGTAGAGTAGGAACAGAACAATTTGGCTTGGAACACCTGGTGAAATCAATTTTCTGGTACGCGCGCACATACGGGCGCTGCCGGTATATTTTTGAACACGTGCCTGTAACCGACAAAATATACAATCTATTTGCATACCCACTATAATTATGTGTAGCTGATTGAAAAGTGAATCGTGAAATCATTTTCATGATTTACGAATTGCGGGAAAACAGTTATGTAAATTATTTTTCTCTTATCAAGGATCTGGTCGGATGCGTCCTCGTAATAACCGCAATGTATTCTATATAATTATAGTTAACCAGTATTGAAATATAATATTAATTTAAAGCCATTTTTATGAAATAAAATGTAGCTTTTTCAAAGTACATTGCTCACGCATAAATGGTAATAGGCCCTGGAGGCCTATTCCCAACTTAGTTTCAATTAAAAAAAAATGCCGATGCAAAATTGATACATACTATTGATTAAACGGACACATGATTCCGTTTTATTGAAAAAAATGCTCTCAATCTTTTGATCTCAGTTAGTTCCTTCCAATGGACACAAAATAATAAAATAATTTGGGGCCAGTGTTAAGTTTGTAGTCGGAATTTAATTGGAGAGTAAGCCCACTGCATCTTATTTACGATTTATCTTACGTCTTAGGCAAAGAGTGTGTAACAATAAACTTCATTCAACATTTTGGGAAAATTTGTTAAGATCCTATACTAAAGCCATTCTGTAATACATGATGAAGAGTAGTCAAATTTATAGCTAATGAACAAGAACGCTAGCACACATAAAATAGCCGGCGAATCATTTCTCTGCATTCGTTATTGCCAGCCATTACCCCATCGCCATGCCTATCGGAGCGCACTACCTGTGGCGACTCAGGGAAGCCCTTTGTTAACCTACTTATAATAACGAGGGTTATTTTATGTTGTTCTGCTCATGTGTTTGCTATCAAACTTACTTATTTGATTAAGATTTAGTGAGGGACTTATTGCGTATCGTTTTTATAACATATTTCGACTAAGTAAAATCGCGGTCTGATGACTGACTTATCGGACTATAGGTATCATATTAGTAAGTATTAATACCTATAAATCGAGATATTATATTTGTTATCGATTGTCACAAAATTACAGCTATAGACGGTGGTTCCGATTTCAATAAAGAATCCCTTATAGAAGACAGGCCTTTTAATTCATTGTCGTTCTCGCTTGTCGGAAATTAAAATTAGTGTTTTTATTTGCAATTGATAAAAAACTTACCTACCTAGTTGTTGTATGGTATTGTGGTAGATTGATCGTGGTGAACAACTAATGTGGCTGTACATTGTACACGGGTCCCCACTATCCAAAGGGTATCATTCTGTACTGAATACGAGTCTCCGTTCAAATCCAGTTACACGGCCTTCAGTGCTAGTCCTACGAGGCTAAAGGTTGGAACACACTGACACATGTGCGATTTCGAATTCATGTGCGTATTATTTATTAGGTATGAGTCGCTAAAAACGGTGAAGGAAAACATCGTGAGGAATCCGACACACCGCAGGGTGTGTAGCCATGTCAGAGGCCTACAGGTGGTGTAAACTGTTACACCAGAATGTTCATCAACCATACAATAATGTATCTCGGGTTTTAGTGTATACAGCAAGTGCGATTTATTCTTGGCTTATACAATATCTTCAATTATTTTCTAAATTTTGACAGATAGATTGTGCTGCTGAATAGGTTGTGGCGCCGTTTCTTCTACCCAACTATAGCACTAGGAAGCGGTGATGGGCGGGCGTTCTTGGGGGTGTCTTGATGTAATTTGACGTTCAAAAAGTATTTTTTAATCTTTCAATATAAATGTCTTTTTAGCTTGATTTGTGAATCAGGAGCCCTAAACAAGTTGAAAACCGCTTAGAAATCGAATAGAACTATACCTTTTTTTAGGTATAGTCTAATATGTCAATAGCATATATTTTTCATTCTATTTAATTTCTATTCGTCTGGCATTTTCCACTTGTCTATACAAATAGCCTCTAGGAAATGAGAACTGTTATATTTATTCGGCCATTGCTTTACTCCTGCAACTATTTGTATGATGTAAAGAAATTTAGAAATATAAATTCTGATCTTTATGTCAACACAATTTGTAAGAATTCTTGATAAAAAGGTTTATTAGAAACTAAACAAAGTATTACTTAGTTAACATTTAAAATTGTAATCTCGGTTTCAGACCAATTTATTATCAAAGAGAAGAATTTCAAGATCTATTTTAAAGATCACTTAATATAATACTCATCTTAAAATTTATTAATCACTGCATTAATAAATCAATTCTCTCCATTAAAAAGGGGTTCTTTAACCCTCAACCAACCCTTCTCCTAAATATTGACAGTAACTTTCTAGAAGCCACTTAACCTCTTGTGCACGCCGCCTTAAACCACCAAGTCCGCATGCTTTTAACTGATTGCCGACGTTTCGGACCCGATAGCTTAACCCCCCGTAGTTAGCTATCCATGTAAGTTTTCAATTTAGATCGATTAAATAGCATCTCTTGCTTTGAGAGTATTGAGGGTTAAAACGAATTGTATGGATACTGTGTTTTCAGCTAAACTTATCTTTCATTGGGCTGGTAAAATGGCGGCTCTTGGGTTATATATTACATTTTCCATACCACTATAAGAGCTCATACGCACTGTCCAGAGCACTGGACACTGCGTATGGGCTCTTACGGACTTACTGACTTATTCAACATCACTAACTAACAATATATAACTAAGGCAAACGATAATTCTCTAATATATGTCACATGACACTTATAAAATCTGGCGCAATGTAAGTAAGAAAAAGCACACTTCTGACAATCCTAAAACTGATAACAATCGTGATGATGGCCAGCCACACACAATATAGTACATAGTGAACACTGTGACACGTGTCGTGCTTGCTATATAATGTTACAACAAACGACACTGTTATGACTATCATGTAAATAAAACAAAACGATTTTTTCTGAAAATGTGACTTTTCAGTGCCATATCGGTTTACTCTCAAGAAATGAAGTCTAGTACTTGTGGCTTAGCGTTATCATTACAAACAATATTTATTCAACACCTCTGCTTACACCTTGAAAGAGTCTTAACTCAACGATCTTCTAAAATAGCTGCGCCCACGACTAAGTCTATTTAATACCTTCAAAGGTTCTAGATCAGAAAAACATCATACACGTGCCTTTTTGGGATTCGAGGAAATGTTTTCACTGCTAAAGCTTCTGAAAGGTTATATACATTATTTGTAAGTCAGTGTGCCGTCACTCCCAATTAAAATTGAGTTACGATCCCTCGAATATTCCATATATATAGGTACCTACCTATATGCCTGTCAAGGAAAAGTGACACGCCTGACAAATTATTTCCTCCCTGCAAAATCTATTACTCTTTCTGCCAAACATCGTCGCACCCCAAGACATATCTAAGCCATCGAAGGCCGTATCTTAATATCACGTCAAATACTACAATAGTGACAGTCGTCCCACTTGCCTTCCTTTTGACGTCCGTTCGACCGAGCAATTCGTTCATTGTTTCTTTTCATTCACTCACTCCCCGACCGTTGAATGAACGAGTCTGTTGAACGGCTCGGCTCAAAGACAACTCTTTTGTCGTTCGCGATGAAAAAGCTACGATTGGAAATGTCATTTTATGTTCTATCCGTGTTAAAATGGAGCTTCTGCACTTTTTGTAAGTAAAAAATAAGTGTGCAATTGGCATTGGGATGGAAGACTTTTAACAAAGTATTTAAGTGGCTGCTAGCTTTGTTTAGGGAAAATACCTACAACCTACACACACAAACAATTTCAGAAATTTCACTATACTCAAGTTGGGATAAAATAATTTTATAAAATATGCTTTTTTAAATAGTAGGTAATAACGTGAAAGCATCTACTACATCAATCCTCATTTGAGTCCAGTCATCTTTTTTCTTCTTTAAGTCAATTTAGCTCACCTTTGAATACATGAAACTTTTACATAATAGAAACTGTATTATAAAAATAAATACTGGGGCAAGGCAATCACGATCACGCCTGTGATCTCCGAGGTAACATGCCAAGTTTATTAGTCGTTAAAGCACCCACAACTCAAGCCTACTGTCATTACATCACACGGTTTTGTGGGGCTTCGTTAATCTATGAACAACTCTGTAACATAATAAATAAATAAATAAAATAAATTCATCTAGAACCAACCGGGTTCATCGCTCACGACAGTCAAGACTGCAAGATGACTGATAGACTAGAGAAACAATGTAAACTCACATGATCCGCGAATACTTCTACCAGACATAAAAATCGATACACACATTCATTCTTATAGTGTTAGTCCATCGAATTGTATCGTTGAACATAATATAAACGCCATGAAAACATTTCCAAAGCTCCTGGCTTTTCATTTTCGTCCGTTTTGAAGGATTAGCCGTTCTCGTAAAGTGAGGGAAGCAACCGTTCACTCAGTACGTGCCTTCTTCTATATCCGTCGGCTATAGATATTTTTAAATCTTCCATATAAATCTAAGAGTGGAGGGTGAAGGTATACTTAATGCAAGGGTATATAAGTGCCGGCTCAGGTTTTATATACGAAATTAAATTATGTTTAGGAGTATCTGTGGAGATAAAATTACGCGCAGCATAAAAATAAATCGATATTGATTAAATACTATTTTATATCTATAGATATTATTTTATGCACCAAGCAACTGTTTTTACTTTTAATATAAGTGTATGTCACAATCAAAGGACATTAAAAAGGTCTGGGTAATCTTAATTTCTAGGTAGTCTTCGCAACAACCAAGACCTAGATAGTATTAAACCTTTGTTATCACAAAATAACGAGTCCGAGCAATTTCAAATTAGATTTTTTAAGGTCAAATACTTTGTATTTTCCTGAACACGCCTGATAGAATTTGAACGCGAATACATTTTTAACATTCGCTAGCTTAACAAAAGAAGCCAACAGAGTTGACGTGCTACTTTTGAAGAGAATACAATAAAAAGCGCATAAAAAAGTTTTATCCAATTTTCAACAAACTTTTTTATACTTTTTTAATAACCTATAAAATTGAGCGTGCATCTTGAGACGAGGATGGGTAATAGAACTTCGTTTGCTTGCAGGATGTGATGTCACACCGATACGCATTTGTGTGACTACAGGGAGTTAACACAGATCCTAAATAAACTCCATACGACATATTAATAGCCGAAGTACAGGGTGTTTCAGACAGAAACCTTTTTTACGCCCACCATGAAAATATTTTATGCGAAATCAAATCCCTCTGGGCTACTTTTTATTTGATGCCTACCCGTTATATATCGTTACGTCACCGGTAAAGTCGTGTTCAAAAGTGCTTAAATTGTGAGGCAGTGCTCCCACATACACTGACACACGCACGTGTTGCAGAATGTAAGATAACTAACTTATAATGTAACTAACATATAGATAAATGGCAATATTCTCGCCCCCTGTTATATTAACAAAATGAGGAAGTGCAATAACACTCTGCATTTAGATATGAATGCAACATTAGGAATCTACTTTTCTGCAAAAATATGTGGCTTTTTGCTCTAGATAATTTATATTCGTTCTTAAGTTTTCAACATTTTCAACAATACAACATAACGTAGATAAGGATGTCTGTCATTATACTTCTGAAGATAATTGTGTTACTTAAATGGCAAGCTAGTAGAGGCGCAACTCTACATTGTTCCCTTGTATCAACGGCTGCTCGAGAACTGTCTGGGTCTTGAAAGGGACCTTGACCTATCTATTTGTTTCAAGGTTAGTTTCTCAGGGTATTAAATTCCACATTAAATTAGATTTATTTAATTTCCAACTAGCTAATACAAGTTATTGCTAATACTAGTTACTTTAATATAGAATGTTTTGTCGTTCGAAACAATCCAACTGATTTTTTCGAACATATTTTCTCATACTTCATGTGGGAATTCCCACACATTACATAACGAAGAATTTACGAGCATAAGTCAGATTCAATTTGTGAGGTAGCATGATCAAAATTGCAACTGCAACTCAGCCAAAAGTGCAGTTAAACTCCAAATGAATGGGCCCGTTAATTTAATTTAATCGCTTTATTCAATTAATTGCCCACGGCAGCGCAAAAATACAATTTCCCCTTTATTTTTACTGGACCCTGGCGGCGCTTGATGAGTCATTAACCGTGTGGAAATGAGCTTCCTAGTGACGGAGTCAATCGACTGTTTAAACCTATTAGTATAAATATCATGTCAAAGGATCGGTTTAATAGATCGGTATTGATTTCATTTGGCCGGAACGTGAAATATTTAGTTAACTCCTGATGTAAAGAGAATAATTAATGTTTTACTTAGTCTTTGTAAACGTATCATATTATACACAGAACTATGGGCATTGCGTGGCTGGATGTCTTTTACTATGACCTAAACCAAAACGAGTAGTATTGATCGATATCGGTTTTAAGTAAGAACTTCAAGAAACGTTATCATCACACATAAAATAAATACTAGTAATCCGTATTCTATTACCATACCATCTTAAAAAGGGACGCCTTTGTTCAACAGTGGACGTGATGGTGATGGCTACTTTCATCAATAATTTCACGAGCGAGCGACGTAACACGTCCTCGTCAAATAAATAATAGACCATTGACAAATCTTAAAAGTTCCACTTTAGTGTCACATGAGCTGGCAATAGTGAGTTCTGTATCATAGTGTATTGGAACTTCACGTTGTGATACGTATATGCGCTGAACCAACCGCGAGCATCGCGTACGCGGAGTGCGAAGAAGTGGCCGAGGAACTAAAGGTAGGCATAACAACCTTCTTGATATTACATAGGCACGTATGTTTTACTGCCTGTATAGTGATTCTTAAATAAATATACAACCAAACAGAAGCGTTAATAACCGGTAGAGTCAGCGTGAAAATCACAGTCGCTAACAAAATCTCCTTAAAGGTCAAATCATAATAATTAAACAATTGTTATTGTCTCAGACTTAATACAACATTTTCTGTAAGCTACATTAATCTGGCAATTTAGACAGCTCCCTTATTCCTCAACGTTCCGACGTAAAATTGTCCGTATTTAATTACTAAGCCGGCTAAACGGTAGGAAAGTAATTAAAAGCTATAATGTAATTACTGTTGCGAGACAGGACGCATCATATGCTAATTCTAAAAGGTTTTATTTGGAAGATGTTTTACTCTGCCATGATGAAGCAATTAGTGTATGTTTCTCTTATAGTGTACGTTGAGGGGCTGGTGTCGTTTGAGATAATTATAAGGCTGTGCGGCGCGGTAAGAACAGTGCCACCGGGCCTCATGTAATGACTGAGGATTATTACAGTGGATGGCTTGTAAGTACCTATTTGTAATGATGTTGAGCTAGGAGCCTCGGTTGTTTTAGGGCTGAATTGTTATCAAATAATAACAACACTAGCCGTGTAATCACAGTACTACAATAATTACAATCCAGATGTCTTTACGGGAAATAGTTACTTCTAAATAGAGCAAGGATTAGCATGGATTACAGCCTGCTCATGTCTTGTTCCGACGCGTTTTGACTATTCAAATCACATTTAATAAAGATCTTCTTGGTTGCGATCAGTAGCGTATTTACACAATTGAAATGTTGCAAAAGAAAATTCAAAAGAGTCTCCTAATAGTTTCATCAAAGAGCATGCTATTAGCTCTGCACAGCGTGCTCCTTGAAGGGTATAAAAACGGGTAAAAAATGTCTTGAAAATGAACTACAAAATAGTTTACACAAGACCAACCAATGTTTCAAAAAACTGCAACCAAACGCAACACTCCACATCACAAAGAGTTCTTATCACCGGCTCACCTGGCTCTCTGCCAGCGACATAACGACGCTTAAAGCGGTGATTACCTTAGCAGCTACAGTTCCTACGGCAGTCAATTGTGTTACGAAATGTTACTCGTTACTTTATTATCGCTACAATGATACTTACTATAAAGATACGGTCAACTATTACGCAAAATACTTTTATTTTCAATCTGACTTTGTAATTTAAACCCCACATTAGATACTGTAAATAAATTAATTAAGAGATGTAGGTATATCTTCAGTTTCTTTACACTAATTGTAATGTATTTGTAAAAGCACCTTCGCCTTAAGTTAAAATACATACAATATGGGAATAAGCTTTTAGCGTGATCATTTAGACTGGTATTATTGTTTTTTTACTTGATATTATTGAGTCTGTAATTCTTAATAAGGTAGGCGTATATCTGCACAAACAAATATTATGTAGCTTAGATTCAATATTGGAGAGTAAACTGTCCTTAATTGGACACATTACCGTTATTGATAGTACTTAGTTCGTATCTTAGGTTTCTTTTGACTCGAATAATTCAATTAAAATAAAAAGTAGGATGACGAGAAAGTCTGTACCGACATTCAATTGTTTTAGCCTACGAAGCCATCGCCTACTCCATACAACACCGATAAAAACGTGAGAATTTTCAAATATTTCACAGAAACATAATTCCAACGATCGCCACGAACGGACTCTGTAAATTGTTGGAAACCTCGGTCCAACTTGTTATGCATCTACCAACTTTATCCTGCGGCACCGATAGACTTTAGTCTGATATATTAAGGGTTGTTTTTCTTTGGGTACAGCTAAGAATTTTTGGCAGACAGTGGCCACGACTTGTACGGTAGCCTGTGTGGAAATATACTGATAGCAAGCAGTTGAGAAGGGTACGCCGGAATGGTAATGTATGAGACTTATTGCTATAGAGTTTGCGTTGGCGATTGATTTTTTTCGCTTTAGTACGTATTTCTGTTTGCGTAATACTTACACTAGATATTATTTCGGCTTAGCTGACTGTTTTAACTCTTGTATCATCATCATCAGCCGGAAAACGTCCACTATCGAACAAAGGCCTCCCCCTAATAAAGCCACAATAAACGACAGTTTGCCAAAACTGTTAATTCTTGTATAAATAAATATGTTTTTGATATCCTAGCACTATATGGTGCATCAAAAGAGGCTTCACAAATAATGACATACGTACTTACATGTGACATTACGGCGCTCTCTCGGCAGACAATCCTGCTCACGACATGAGCTGTTCTTCTTGACACGATAAATAAGATTGAAATGTATTTACTGTTTCACTTGTACAAACAAAAGAACGAATTTGCCAATATTCTTTGATCAAAATATAGGATTACAATTTTAGATGAAGAATCTGCAATAATGTCAACAGAGTGTGGGCTTGTACGACGTACTACGAACATATTTACAGGCAATAACACTCTGTTATTGATTTAATATTTGTTGACATCTTAGATTTAGATATTCATCATTATTGTTTATACAATAGAAGTTTACTACACATATACCTACGTATTGACGTAAATAAATCCTGCTGTTTAGCTAAAGCACATGCATATGCAAGTTTTGTGTAGGAGGTACAAGAGGTCTTGATTCAGGTCGGCAAATGTAGTAAACTATATAGAAAAGCATATTAAATAAAAGCGCCGTTCAATACATACATCGTAAAACACTGTAAGCATTTGGCTATATCAGTGTTCTTTTGAGGCGAGACTCGAAGGGTTTACGAAATCACAGATAATGCTGGAATTGGTCAGATGATAGAGATATTTGTCAAGACATTCTTAACTGGTTTTGTGGGATATTGTATAATATAACAACTATGTAATGTTTTAAAAATAAATAAATAATAATAAGGAGGATGTAACTTATTATTTTCTGGCATGTTCAGTAGAATACTCAATCTAGTGTAGATATTCGAATACTAATTGTATTGATCAAATCAAAAGGTCTTAAAGCACTCAGCGTCTTCCGCCATCCCACTAAGCTCGTCTCCCATCCCCGTGTGTTTCCAAGTGGAAGTTTCTGGAATACTATCCTGCATACGATGTCGGAATACGAACGGATAAAGTCGGAGTGATGTATAATGTTTCGCATGATATACCGGCGCGCCAATATATTGGATTCTCAAAAGAATTTGTTGTTACCAGCGCTTGCTCTCGGCTATTTGTATAACGCTATGCAGCTATTGTTTTATGCGTACCGATTGGCTTACTATCTGTTTAGTACATAACAATTTTATATAAGGTTGATTTTTAGTATAGATAAGTGTTGGTTAATTAATAGGAATATAATAAAAGTAGATTGTACCCAACAGAGGGTTTAAGGATAGTTTTGTAAGCACTAGAATGCGACCTAAGAAACTTTTCTGCATAATATTAAGCACTTAACTGATTGCGATTGTAAAAACTATGTTAACTATGGTTAGGTATTTGTGAACAAATATATCCCACCCTTAGAAATAAATTGACCACTCAAAATTCATGTAAGTAACTTCTGATTTCGGATAAAGTGACTTTAAAAAGTCTATATTAGCCCTGTGGAAATACTGAATTAATAATTTGGTCTCCTTTTCTCCTTAAAGTGGTATTTTCATGTCGTTTAAAGAGTTTTATATAGCAAAATCAGAGGAGACTACAAGTCTTCTGATTTCTAAATATTGCCACACGCGAAAATAGGACTAGCGGTCCTTTGTGCATAAAGCTCTGAGCCACTTCACCGATAGAATAATCCTTTTAGTCTTATAAAACCCTCCCTCCCATTTATATACAAAACGCATACACTCTCCTTCCGTCCATTATGACATCAGCATTAATACCAAAGTGATTAAATTAGGGATATTAGCAGGGGAGATAAAAATCTCATTTGATAATTACTCGGCTTTGGCCGGCCCGTGATATTAACTCTGAACGCCAGTCTGCCTTGATAACTTTGTACCGAAATATATATACGTTAAAAAATTAAGTAATTAGGTCTCCTTTTAGGTTGCGTGCCGAAACTGTACAGACGAAACAAAACTAAATCAATTTAGTATCTTTTTAAACATGGTCAGGTCACTTGAAATGAATTTGTCGCGGTACACGTGTTTTTTCGTTTGCAGAAAAAATATTATAAGAAACATTTCTTGCACAGCTTTTAAAAATTTAGTTTTGTACGACTAATGCGCACAAAAGTAGGTAGATTTCTAAATAAAGACAATGTTTATCTACGTCCTATTATTTGCATACATAAGGAGCAAGACGTCACGCTTTTCGACTGAGTACCGATTTTAGGTCATGAGGTCACAAAACCTTTTACAAATAAATTAACTCTGTAGTCGTTTGTTAACAACTTATTAACCTACATCTAAGAACAGAGCTATCGAGCCCCGCGCCCGTCCTTCACCATTTCTTTGTGTAATAAAGTGATATGAAGTTTCCCAAACCAACAATCTAATTTCACACACCAATTCTTTCAGGCAAAAGCTCCAATCTTTCCAGTAATTCGTTAAAATTTCCCCCCTCCCGCCGCTGTTCGTTCACCCCCGCCGTGGCCTGTTGGAGCGGAGGCATAAAACACAGTATAATTCCCGGTCATTATTCACAGTTTTCCAAGGGATTTCAGGCGTGCGTAATGACTTTATTTGGAATGGAATTTTGTAAGACACCCGCCGCCGCGGTCCCGCGGGCTCTAGTCATTGAATCAGACGCCGTGCGCGAAGGTATACCAGATTGTTTTATAGACAACATTGTTTATGGAGATAAACAGGAATTTTAAATGTATTAAGTTCAAACAGGTCTGGAATTTGGTAAATGACTGGACTCCGCAGTTGGACGAAGCGACTTGCCAGACCTGACTAGAGTGAAAACATAAGTGTTGATAAGATGTAGATACTGTATGGGCATGACAAATGGAATCTTCACGGGTCTGAAAAAACTGAAATAGAATACAATAGGTAACAAATGTAGTCATAACATGGTTTTCATTAATTAGGTAACATCGAGGCTGTACTCAGCGACTTTGTTTACACTAACAGCATCGTATCGCAGGCGATATGGTTAAGGACTTGAACGTGTTTGACAAGCCTCGCACGTGGCCTATGCGTTTAGGTCAATCAATCAATCCTTGGCATAACTTTGGAAGTATGTTATGATGGTGGGCCAGAAAAACGGTGGATTTTTCCTAACGTAACTGCCAGTTTGATACAGCTCTATTTACATCATGTATCTAGTCTGTTGACTTGTTCTAGAAATATGAACGTAAGAATAGCTATAATATAGCTATACTGCCAATAAGAGTTCTCGCGTAGGTAATGATATTTTGATTGTGGGATGAAACCGTAAGTTCGAGTGATCGTAAAGCTGCTAGCAGTCCATCGCAGTTGGTTTTATGGCCCCACCGACACTCGAGCCAAGCACCCAAAACATTTTTGTCGACTACGCGGAAATAATTAAGAAATATAGAATTTTGTGGAAAACCCCGGTGAGGTTGTATTGGAATTTGAGAGAAATGGAATGAAGTTATTTACGGAGAAATGAGGGAGATAATAGTGTGATGATGTTGATGATTTCTTTTTTACTGTAGATGGCGCGCAAGGTGTACGTTAACACTGACTGTGCGAGAAGCAGACATAATAGTTAAACAATCTCCATGCCTCATATGTGGGTCATTACAATGGGAAAGGGTTAAGTTACTACTTAAAACGCATCCGACGACTCAACCACTATATGATATGACATACAAGAATACAATTTCCAAATCCAGTTCTATTCTACAGTTTTTCCTTTCTGTTTTATACCTTATTGCAATTTGTTAAATGGAGAAGATTTAAAACTGTATCGAATCACTGAATATATTGGGAATAGTGATTACAGTTCGAAGGCGGCCACAAAGCAGCGGTGGCGGAGCGTTTACCTTCTTCCCCATGTAGGTAGTGATTGTGCGCAGTTGAAAGCGACTGACAATAGAAACTTATCCCGGTCCGGCCAAGTTCGCCGACAACGATCTATGGGCACTGGAACTACTTACGTATCATTGCGAATTTGGGAATACAAGATGAATTATGATGTAATACGTTGGTAATTCTTTCAAGTTCTTTAAATATTTTTCTATGACTAAGTTTCAGCTATCTATGGTGCAAGTTTTGTGCTGATCCTTCCGATATCATTTCGACATATTGATTTATAAATACCTAAACTGATTAACAAGCCAATTAGAGGTCCGATAATAACTTTTTGTGTAGAACTAGGCCTATGGTAAGGGTAGAAGTGGCCTGTAATAGAATAAGGTTACATATTATAAACCGGCTAAAAGGAACGATGTCGCTCTACGCAGCTCTAGATCGGGGCCAACTAGTTTACAGACTCGCTACTGTCTAGCTATCTTAATTCAGTTCTGCTGTCGCAGCCGACCGCTGCGGCTCCGCTGCGATCCGCCGACGATAAACTTGCGTTAAACTGTTGTTCACTATAGTGGGACCGTTTAAAACGGAACTTTTTCAATTATTCCTGTTGTAGTTTATTGGATTCGATTCCGAGCTAACGCAAGTTATTTGATTTGCAAGTTCCAGCAATGCCGTTGAAAACTTGTACAACTAGTTATGCAGGGGGATTGAGGAAAATTCTAGAGATGCTAAGATTGTCCGCTCACAAAGACCTCATAACAAAAGTCAGACGGTGCCGAGAAAAAAGTCTTTTATATTTGAAACGCGGATGCGGACTGAGGAAAGAGTTCGCTTAAATAAATCTTTACGATTGACAAGCTGACATCTGGATATTAAACACAATATGATGAAAACATTGTTTAGGTAACTACTATAATATTATTCCTTTTTGATATTTTAGAGGAAAATCCCAGGGTTTCTTCGGTGCTAAAACATGCATCCATGATACTGAAGGGAAATCATAGGATAATGTTTAGATAACAATAATTACATCTGACACCAGTTCACTGAAATATTTAAAGCTGCGTGGAATATTTGATGTTACATAATTGTAGGGTTTATTTATCTACAAATACGAAATCAGCTTTCAATATTCCAGCGGTACAGTTGGCAACACTCATAATAGGTCTAATAGGAACTTTGACGAATCCCTATAACTAACTCCTTGAGGGCTGCACCTACTGTGAGGAATTTTTTCAACTTTGCTACTGAAAGTCTTGCAACGCTTCTAAAAGTGTATAAAACAATATTTTCCGATATTAAAACTGTATTTCGAATCGAGTCTCAACAAAAATTCGATTTGGTAACTTTTGTGAAACGTGCCAAAGTTTAGCAGAGTTCCTAACTTGTCGTCATATCGTGGCCGGAATACATGCCCCACACGTCTGCAGCTGATATAAACTTTATTACAAATGTGTTAGAGGCTATATTCGATTGATGTGCATGCATAAACCCGTTATTATTAAGAAAGATGTGATGAACATCAATGTAAATGTTTAGTCAGTCGCTTCCGACGCTCATATTTATGTTCCTGTTGCTTTGAAATTACACAACATGTACACACGGTACGACTGTATGTGTGTTAAACTTATATTTAACGAGGAATCTGTAAGATGACACAGTAATAAAATGGATCCTCGCGGTCTTAACTTTGAACTCCGCTTTGAAATACTTATTGAAGTTAGATAAATTATATCTCCATTCACATAAAGGAATGTTATTCATATGAAAGGCAACAACATATTCCTTAAGTAGAAATATATTATGATAAAAGGCGCACTTTAAAGACCTTTCCTCTGGATACAAATCCTGCTCGATTTATGTCGAATTCTTTCATAGTCAAGTTCAAATAAAGACAATATAGGCTTTGGAAAAACGTTTTTAGTAAATCATAATACAAACATATTGTGAACGGCGGCTATGGTCCGCTAGATTATGTTAAATGGGTCGGCCAGTGTTTGAGATCATGATCCGACCACTTACAAAACATAGTTGGGCTGCGGGCTCCATTTACCGCTGGTCACTCTAACCGGATCGCGCCGGTTAAATCCGGTAAGTGGGGCTCGGTGCTCGAATAAATCCCCATATTATTGTTATTGCCGGAGTGGCTCCCTCCTTTGTATACGACCGTCTCGTGCTATTATAACCTGGTTTCTGGCCGTGTTTTTCGATACACATTAATGTTTCTATGAGAATCTCCCCGATGTTTTATAGGTCAATTTCACACTTTCTTAATACAGTGAACAAAATATATCTAACAAAATATAAGTATGAAATGTATGTCAGAGACTGTCCCCTATCTCGTATTTACTTACATAACAGTACCTTTATTGCTGACTAGTTCCCGCAGGCGGCTTTGCACAGAACTCTATATTTTTTTTCACGGAAGCCTAAGTTACTCCCCAGAACATCAGCTATCTGTCGGTGAAAGTTCCGTTAAAATCTCTCTCCGTTAAAAGCTTTAAAGATTGTTATATTATGTAATTTCCTAAAAATATTTATCATAATACATGGAATAGGAAAGTTAATTTATTTTAAAATAAAAATAAGGATATTACAATAGAACATTCGACATGTTACTATGTTACATGTTACTATGGCACGTTATTAAGACCGAACACTGAACAAAGTACATATCTATTGTAAATCATTTCTTTTTCAGTTTCTCTTCCTCAGCCAGTCTCTTTCTAAGTGATTCTGGCATTTCTGGTGGCGGCGGGCGAGGCATTAGCGTGTAAACCTTGAAAGCATCATATACGAACCACTGTAGGCCCGTCAGAGTGCCGATCATGATGATACGAGCGACTAGACCGCGCCAAATCCCTACAGGACCCACCTCTGAAATAATTCCACCAATGGACGAGCCCGGATCTTTGTTCAGTTTCGACACTATCGTGTCAGATGGATGAGACACTATGGCACACAGCACGCCCGCGATGTAGCCAGCAGTGAATGTCACTATCAACTGCTCCACTTTGGTGCAGTCCTCCCTCTTCTTCGGAACTACTGTTGCATACAAATACTCTAACGTCTTCTCAAACGAAGCGAACTTCATCATTGTGTAAGGCACCTGCCGCCCCCACAGCGGCGCCAAGCCCTTGTAGAACACTCCGAATCCTTCCGTACTCAGCATGTGCGGCATGGCCTTTCTCATCTGTGACGTGTAGCCCGGTGTCGTCTGCATTCGCACTTTGGTTGCCTCCAGCGGTGCCAGGAATATATCCGCTATGAACTCGGCCGATGCGGCCGCTGCCAGGTACAGATAGGTTCTGTAAATGTACGCGGATTCCTCGTCTACCATATTAGCATATCTATATTTAAAGTATTCATAGCCAGCAAACTTAGCAGCACCTTGCATTGAATATCCAATAAAAGTGGGCGCCCAGCCCTTAACGAGATTTCGTGGGCCACCTTCCTTTAGTGATACCCCGAAACCTTTGGCGATGGACTTATACTTGACGGGGTCTACCTGCAGCCGACACTTGACAAGGTCAAGGGGTGTCACAAACGTGTGCGTAGTGCCACACGCAACAGTCCCACCCAGTGCACACAGAATAAAGAATTTGTTGCTGAACATTTCGCACGAAAACTTTTCCTTCTCTGTTTTCGCCATTATGTCGGGCTTTGCGTGTTTCTCAAGTTATACTAAAAACCGAATGAAAATCCCTCAGCGCAATATACGCAAAATTTCAAATAAAATGAATGTTTATAATTATTAATACCTTCATGATGACAGACGATTTATTACAAGCTTTTATTTTTCTTAATGACAGCGGAAAATATGTACACACGTTTTGCTTACAAAAGAGATTACACATTCTGACCATAGAAATAATAATTACTTACTTATAAACGATGCTTAAATGTGTTTTAAGTTAACCGCTTCTTAAGTCTGTCCCTATTCTTTGACATGCGAACGACAGTGACAGGTATAATTTAATCAATTCTTGAACATTGTCAATTTTAGTTATAAGTAAGGGGCCAATATTTCTTAGGCTAAATAAATTTATCCCGAGTACCGAGTACACTACAGTGTCAAGAACGTACCGGGAATTGGTAAATAAAACTTTAACTATGTATTATTCATCGATTTTTGTATCGCCTTCAAAGTAGGCCCCTTCTGCTGTTCTGAAACACAAACATGAACTCACCAGTAACCTCAATAATCATCGTTTGGTGGCGCTAGTGTTGAATCTCAACGCGGATTTAGAAGTGAGTTCGTAAGTTATGTCTTTAAAGTAGCACTGAGCAGTGAGCACGGCTGAAGTAAGAAGTTAGTCAAATACTAGTTTTTTCTTTTAAACGATCATCTAATGATAATTATCGTTATGAAATCGCTTTAAAAATATTATAAGTCAAGTTCTTACATCTATTCCGTCACCCATCTAATTTGTTGTTCGTGTTCAATTATAAAATCATATTTTTATTGCTTTAAATACAAAAGCATTAAAGTATCCCTTATCGTTTTAAAATGGTAGCGTGCCCAGAGACTGGCAGCATTGTCACGTTGAATGCTAATTCGATGGCCCAAAAATAAATCAGCCGCGACGCGAAGAGTCGACTAAAGGTTTTTGCTAGTTTAATAAATAAATTCTTCATTCAATGGTAAATGATACATTATAATAAATATATATTTTATGCAAATGAATTTTCATTTCTGTAATAAAACAAGAGGTTAAATTAAAAATTTATTAATTTCCTTTTGATCCACTTCGTCTTACTTAACTTAGTTAGTTAAAATAGTTCCTTAATTACTCTTTACTAAATGTAACTAAATATTTTATATTAATTTTATTATTTGTATACACATATTTACAAAACAAATCTATTGCATTTTTGTACTTTTTTAGAAAACGACTAATTGCCAAAGAACTGCTATATAAAAATAAGTCACATTAATTTTGAAGTTAACACTAGGAATTCAAATAAATAGTTAATTATATGGAAGGATATTAAAAGTCATTTCCGCAGATGTGCACTCCTGATTTATATATGACACGATTTTACAAAACATACCACAGGATGGTTTTAAGAAATACAAATGGCACATAAGAGATTAATAGGGTTAAAATACCGATCCTGAAGGAAAGGAATTCAAATTGAACATAAGTTTGCTTATCTTAATGAGAGTAAACTTACTTTTACTTACTGGCATTCATATAATAACAATAAACTACTGGTGTAAGTTAATATTATAAAGTAAATGATTTAATTCTCGTAGAAAACATCGGTATTACGTCCAAGAGTTCGATATATTCGTCAACTAACTACGTATTATGCATACAATCTCACACAAATTATTTAATACTGCCGACGAGGTCGGTGTGCACCGAGCCGACCCGATGGGAACATGCGGCTAATATTTTGTGGGGACGGCCATATCACATCACACTAATAATATAACGGTGAAAGGTTGTCAGTGTGAGTGTTTGTATGTTTGTTACCTCTTCACGCCCAAATGGATGGACCAATTTTGATAAAATTTGGTATGCATGCAGCTGACACCTTGAATTAACACATCAGCTGCCTTTCATACCAAAATGTATGCGCATAACACCGCGTGGCGCAGCTATTTAGTCATAAATTTAAAAACGTCACCAAAAAATTGCAGTCACGGTTCGATCGTCGTATGAAGATTACAATTCCGTCAGCACATAATATTTAGTCACACGTTAAACAGATTACAGAACCAGTCTATCAATGTTACAATTTCGTTGCGTAGTGAGACGTTATCAATACATTACAATCGGTAATTCTAAACGATTCATTCGAATTAATTTTGTCTAATTTATATACGAATTGGCAGTCGTTGGATGTTGGCAGTGTTATAAATAAGAAGTATGTACAAGTCTCACTACTGGACACAAAGTAAGAAGAAATAGAAGGCTCCCGTCACAATAAGTGACTCACACATACATAGGAGCTACGACATGTATAGTGAATTCTGAATTCTTTACAGTCATTGCATTTACATTTGTCTTGTATGTGTGCGTGAGTTTCTTATTGCGTACTATGTCCATTCCCGAGCTATCTAACATTGTTCACCGAATTTTATTTACTTATGTGAAAACTTTTGATTTGCAATAAATAATTCTGCTTTATTGAATTTGTTATAATGTAGTATTTTTAAATTTTGCGTTCTATTTTTACAAAATTTTAACGAATTCTTTTTAAGTGTACATAATGTCACGTCACAGAACATAATGTTTTTTACTTTGTTTTTTTTTCTCCGCAGTAGAGAAGCAGAAAACATCCAAGACATCGGGTCTGTGTTTACTGTATTACACAACGTTGAAATAAGTAAATGATTTATGAAATGTTAGCAAATATTAAGTCTGCAAGTAAATGTGAATACAGATTTAGTAAAATAAAATTCGGTGCTAGCTGCTGACGTGGGCAGGTCCCGTCCAGCGCGCAGGGCGCTCAGTGCGCGGGCGCGATGCGCACCGACACGTACAGCCGCAGCGGGCCCGGCGCCGGGCTGGCCGAGCGCCGCGCGCGCCGCCCGCGCCGCGCACCCCCGGGGGACACGAAGCGGGCCTCCAGCTCCAGCTGCCGCTCCATCACCGCCTGCATTTTATAATAACAATATAATATAATACATTTAGTATTGTATTTAAACTTCGTTACAGAATTTCCAGAATTTGATCTCTATTAAAAAAAAACAATTTGAGTCGACCATCTAGTCACCCTGTCTAGAAAAATATAAAAAAAATATACCGTTTACAATTCAAACAAAACTTTATAAACTCTTGAATATTAACCGCGGGAAGTTGTGCATTTTATAAAATTTCTAAATCATTGAAAAAGTATCAAAAAGAAAATTAGTTCGTCAAATTTGTGAGGTTTTAAATACGAGCCTAACTCCAGAAGGCTTAGAATACTTTGCACGATGTACCTATATCAAAATTCCATTAAATATTTCCGGCTATTCCTTGGTTTTATACCAAAACACAATCAATCCACCCAAACTAAAATGCACATACCTATGGACATTTCGTTAAACCTTAGGCCTGTATTACAGAGATTTGTGAAGAAATAAAGGGGAGGCCTTTGCCCAGGAATGGGATACTTTACAAGCTAATTAAAAAAAACTATTTTACTATAATAACTTCGTAAGGGTTATCCATATTAGTTTTCCATATGTTTATCCAACTATTTGAACACACACCTGGCTCTTCAAGTGCCTCCTGAGCCTGAGCGCCCAGGTGCCGTCCCTCTTGGACAGCACGAAGTCCTTGTCCTGGTCTCCGTAGGCGATCCTGTAGTGCGCGCGCGCGCCGCCCTCGGCCGGCAGCAGGCGCAGCAGCGGCGCGCGGCCCCACGTCAGGCGCGGGCTGGCCGACACCACCACCAGGGACGCCTCCGGCTCCAACACGGAACGACGCCCTGGGGAATAAGTTCAATCACAATAATGCTTTATTTTAAAAACAATCATACATAGATGCAAGAGTAGAAAAAATATATAGGATTTACAATTAACTATAAAAAAAACAAAACAATGTATGCACGTATAATATACATATATATATAATTATATTCCCTGTCTTCTAAACTAAATCCAGGAACTCATGCTCAATAGTTGCATATTACCACGATTAAACAATATACTCACGGCGACTACGCCGCTTGCGTTTTCTGACGATGGTTGTGCCGTTTGCAAACACTATGGCCTCATCGGGAGCTCTTCGTCTGCGTCCATTCACCTGAGAAGTAAAGTATGGATTAGAATAGATGGACTTGTTAATTGACTTGGATAATTTTTTATATTGATTTAGAACTATTTATGTCCATGTTTTTTTTTGACTACATAAATCCCACACTAAGTTAAAATTAAATTACGACACTATGCGACTTTCTCAATGCGACGTGGCTAGAAACCACCCATTAATTCCTGTGTTCGCGATATACTAAACTTATGACGTCACTTATAAACCGTTAATTCCTTGTTCTTCTGGAATTATCTATAGAAATATCTCTATAGATACTAATATCCAAAAAAGTAACCTGAGGTAAGCTCACCTTACAACTGAAGCATCCCTCAGTAGATATTAAGTCTTTATCTCCGCCGATCTTGTACTGGTCCCGGACGGGGAAGACGGGGGCGTCCCCGATGTCGTCGGGCGGCAGTGCGCCGTCCAGCGCCGTGAGGCAGTGGCCCGCGCCCACCAGCTGGTAGCCGGCCGGGCAGCCGCACTGGTACGACTCGCCGAACGACGAGCAGCCGTACAGGCAGCTCGCTGTGGCGCACCCACCAGCCAGCTATGACAGGACATTCAAATATAACTGTGTTCATCTAATTTTAAAGGCCAGGTACAACTTCATTTTTAAAACACAAAAACATATCATTAACTTGAAAAAAACTGTTGACGTTTTTGTCATATTGCTAGACTATACAAGAAAGATAGAAAATAAATTACATATATCTACTATAACAATGATACAACATCAGTTATGATCATACAGAATCCTTCTTCGTATCAGTATTAGCTAATTGTCATATGGACAAGTGTATGTCATAGACATAGATATTGTATCCAAGTAGTTCCATCATAGATATTATTGCTCGTAGAGGCTCTATTTGCATTACTCTGTACAAGATCACAACTTGCGTGTTAATATTTAATTAAACGACATTGACATAAGGTACAAATTTTTTTTAAACGTCGCCCCACACTTGGTATTTCTCATGTATCGTGGGTGCGTTTCATAAACATGAAATATCACATACACAAACACCCAGACTCGAGACAAACATCTGCGGTTTGCACAAATTTTTACCCCGTGCGGGTATTAAACCCGCAACCCTTAGCGCAGCAGTCCAATCGTCAATAGCTACTTCGCCAATCAGGTCGTGAAGGATGCTGGTGTTGTATCTGGACTGACCTGCAGGCACACGGCGTGGCCGGCGTCCCAGCCGTAGCCGCTGGGGCAGCCGCAGCGGTAGGCGCCGGCCACGGCGAAGCACGGCGCCGAGCCGCACGGCGCCGCCGAGCACGCGTCCGTCGGCACACACACGCCGCTCGCTGACCGCACCGAGCCTGGGGGCGGGAGGAGGAAGCCTTAGCCTATACTTACAGTCGGCAGACAAATTATATTCGAAGGATAAAATTGTCATTTTGACAGCGTGCAGCGGTGCACGGATTTTGAATCCAAGTAGGGTTAATGTATGAAAAATATGTCAAATGTATTCTACTGATAAAATTATCTGGCGATTGAAACAACGGCCCTTATATGTACTATTGCTTGCATTGACCAGTAGCCCCGTTTTAGGCAGCCAAAAATATGTCTTTTAAGATTTATTACAACGCCATCTATTGCTCGTCCCATGAACTACGTACTATCCATACTGCACGAACTCACTTGTCGCGTAACAACCAACAGCTTTGCCGTTGAGAATAGGAACTAGACTGGATAAGTAGCTTTACATTTCGAACATCCCAGCTAGTATAACTTAGATAAAATATGCTTTAATGTACACTACTCGCACGACTCATTTTGCTTATTGTATAGTCAGTATATATTTTGGTATTTGACATCACTAATGAAATTAAGGTGTGCCTGGTCTGTGTGCGCTATTTTGATGTCTCTAATAAGCACTGGTGACAGAAGTAAGTTGTTTTGTTTTTTTTCCGAATTTGTTTCTCACAGGGGGCTCTGAAGGAGCTCTGCGTGCTTTACCAGTCGATTGGTGATACCTAACAAAAGGCCTCCAGCCAGGCTGTAGGTTTCGGACCTCGGCTTACGGCGTCGTTGGGGGATGAGCTACTAGGGAGGATCAGATTTTTTGTGTTTTAGGGGAGACTGCATTCAGTGCAGTGAATGTGTTGTGCTCCTTACCGGCGGGGCAGTCGCAGCGGTAGCCGCCGGCGTAGTTGCGGCAGGGGGACTGGCAGCGGCCCGCCTCGCACTCGTCGCGGTCCAGGCAGCGCGCGCCGGCCACGTCCAGGCGGAAGCCGCGCGGGCACACGCAGCGGAACGAGCCCAGCAGGTTCACGCACTTGCCCGGCGCCGGGCACAGGCCCTCCTCGTGACACTCGTTCACGTCTGCGGAGAACATTGGTTGTGGAACATTACCCTGCGTTACAGTTTGTTTAATAAAAACCCGCAAACACAGTACAGTTTGTTTAACAAAAAAACAAAGCAAGTCTGTTTATATCTACCATGAGAAACGTATAATATAGGGAAAAATATATTGTAGTGAAAAGAGAGATAATTTAATATACTATATCGTAATTTAGTGAGCGTATGATACATACCGACGCAAGCGTCCCCCCTCTTCTCGTAGCCGTCCTGGCAGGAGCACTCGTAGGAGCCCTCGGTGTTGGAGCAGGTCTGCTGGCAGGTGTGCGAGCCGCGCTGGCACTCGTCCACGTCGCGGCAGTTGGCGCCGTCCTCGTCCACCTCGTAGCCGCTGCGGCAGAGGCACTCGTACGAGCCTTCGGTGTTCTTGCACAGCTGCTCGCAGGGCGGCGGCCGCACGCTGCACTCGTCCACGTCGGCGCACACGTCGCCCGCCGCCTTGTAGCCGCGCCCGCACACGCAGCGGAAACTAGCGGCCGGTAGAACGTGTAATGTTATGTAATCTTGTCTCGGTGCCAATTTTAATATACATAGTTTACTTTCAACTATTTTTTTTAAAGTTACAAATAGACACACCAATTTGTTTCAGATCGAATGGAGACATGCTAGAATACTTCCTGAAAGTCAAAACACCTCACCTGCCAATAGTGTTAACACATCTGCCTGGCGCGCACAGCTCCGGCATCGCGGCGCACTCGTCAACATCAAACATGTCTATTCCATTGCCGATCAGTCCGTTGTTCTCTCCCTTCATGCCGGGCATACCAGGGATAAGCCCACCGGTACTTCCTCCGCCCAGGTTGATAGTAGAGCAGAGTTCCAAGCGCTCGGGAGTGCCGGGCTGAGGACACAGCTCGCACTCAGGGCCCCAGGCGACGCCCAGCGTGCAGCAACATTGAGCCCTAGAAAGAAACATAAAGGTTAGTGATATAGCCCGCAACATAGTATGAGTCCGCGGTGGTAAGCGCACGCGAGGCTTACTTGGTGACGTGTGCGGGCGGCGCGGGCGCGGCGGCCAGCGCGCGCGGCCAGGGCTCCGGCATGCAGCGCCCCGCCACCAGCGAGCGGTGGCACATGCCCGTGCGGTGGTCTGCGGGCAGTGGAGACACAACATTTTCAATGAGTATATATATCGTAATATCGATAGTAACATCTATCAATAGTTTGCTAAACACTTTTACATGTCTATACCCAGGTTTTAGTTTATACTACATGGAGCCAACAGTAACTTTAAAAAAATTCTTGATTAGCAACCACTCAGGGCTCTTTTCTGAAGTCTAGACTAGTACAATAAAACCGTATGAGAGAACATGGTCTGATAAAGAAAGAACTAACACACAGGATCACTTATATTTATGGAACTTGTAAGTAGAACTCACCGATACAAGCCATTCCGTCTTCGCTGGGTTCATACCCAACATCGCAGTCGCAGAGGAACCCGCCTTCAGTATTGATGCACACGCCCGGTGAGCACCGGTCTGGCTTGTCTGAACATTCGTCAATGTCCTCGCACGCGTCTGGCGCATCATGTGGTGATGATGTACGTCTATAACCTGCCAAATGAAAAAGAAATACATATAATTTACTTATGTAGGTAAAGTCTTAGTTAACAAGAAAATTCTAAGGCGTCGGTAAACTGATCGATTTTAGCGTTTGTAGCAGTCTGATAAATGGTTTCTGGTCGTAATTTATAATTGTTCGGAATACTCGTAAAGAAGGTTTGTTTTTACATACAATTCTGGCTAAAATTGATGGTGTTTTGTCAGGTGACTATAATTTGATAGAAATGACAAACAGCCTAGGCCCTTAGTATATCAGTTTTGGCGCGCTGTCTTTCGAGTTAGGTACCACTTATGCAGTATTCGTAGACGTTCTATTCACTGACCTTCAGGGCACTTGCAGATGTAGGAGCCGACGACGTTCTCGCAGGCGTGCGGGCACACCTTGAGGTCCTGCGCGCACTCGTCGATGTCGCGGCAGTGCACGCCGTCCGCCGCCACCGCGTACCCGTAGGGGCACGTGCAGCGGAACGAGCCCGCCGTGTTGTGGCAGCGGAACGTGCACAGCGCGCGCCCCTCCGCGCACTCGTCTATGTCCACGCACGTCTGGAAGGGGGGGGGGGACTAGTACAGGATACGTGTATACACCGTGCTAAATATGTGCTAATAATACGTAAACGTCACGACTGATTTTTAGAAGAGAAAGTAAATATTACGAATTCTCATTGAGTTCAGGTCCAGGCATGTCCTTCTACCTTATTTAAATGATTTAAAATTAATTTAATATAAAAGTGGGTGGATACAGAAATTTTGGAAGGTTTTGAATTTAAACTTATTTTAAGCGCTTATCAATCGTAAAACCAGTTCTTGTTCAGTTCCAGGAGCAACTCCTACAAAGCACCAGTAGAAGGAAGTGTTAAGCGCACCTGGTCGGGCCCCTGCGTGAAGCCGTAGTTGCAGCGGCACTCGTAGCCGCCGGGCGTGTTGGTGCAGGTGCCGTTGCCGCAGATGCGCGGGTCGGCGGCGCACTCGTCGGCGTCCTGGCAGGCCAGCCCCGCGCCGCCCAGCGTGTAGCCCGCGGGGCACGAGCAGCGGAACGAGCCGTCCGTGTTGATGCAGCGCCCGCCCTTGCACACGTCCGGCCGGACCTTGCACTCGTCCAAATCCTGGATACCACTTATTGTATGACAAACTCGCTTATGCCCTGGACTTCGTCCACGTGGACTTCGATTAAATAGTATAGCAGTAACCAGATTAATTACTTTCTTGATTTAATACTTTATGCACAAAACAAATTTACAAAGGTGGATTTAATGCCAAGATATATGCGTTTTTATAATAAAAAAATAATTAACGATTATTAAATAAACATTTTCGAAATTGAATGTATGTAACCCATACTCAGTGAAAGTCCCGTCAAAATTGATCCAACCGTTTTAGAGAGAAGCTATTGACAGACAATTTTTTTATTGCTATTTTGCTATATTATCATCAGTGGAAAGACGTCCACTGTTTTGTTAAATGTATCATATTAACTATGATGTATGCTCTTACCTGTGTGAGATTAGGTCGGCCCATTCCACCTTGACAAATTCGAAGGAATTCAGGAGAATCTGGAGCAGGACAACGTTCGCAATATCTTCCCCAAGCAGCACCTGCCAATTCATACACCAACAGTACATTAAGACTGCAAATAATTTAAAAATAAAGAAAGGCAAGCTTATGTATCTTATGTGTTAAAACTTTTTTGTTTGTGTAAGAGGCTTGATACAATATACAGTAAATCTATTTGATCCTCTATTGAATAGGCTGTTTACCCTCAGAGCAGCAGCACTCGGGCCTGCCCAGCTGCAGCGGCCTGGCCTTGTGGCACCGGCCGGCCTCGAACTCGTCGTAGCACAGCTCCTTACGCTCGTCCACACAGATGGCTGCCGCTTTATCGAATCGCCAGCCAGTCGGACAGTCACACACGTACCTAGAAAATATAAAGTCTTTAGAAAAATCTATAAAGACACGCCTTTTTCACAGATATGGCAGAATACATTGTTATATTTTTACAAAGTACGATTTTAACAGATCCAACGGAGGTATATGAGTACGGAGGCGGATATAAGCTTTGCAGGAAACGGTTTAGTCGCAAAACATGACACCGGATCTTAAAACCTAATGCACGTGTAAACTCATACATAAATTATGTTGTGACCGGTTTAATCACAAATCCCGAAAATACAGATTACTCTGTGTGAAAGTAGAGTTATTTAATAGAGTCAACGGTACAACCACGTTCAACGGACCTGAACCTGACCTGAGCCTGAACACGAACCTTTGAATATGTTGTACTGATTACATATTTCAATCCAGCCAGGTGACGAATTAAAACACATAATGGTCTTGATTTTTATCACTTTAACCATGAGGAACATCGCTGAAGAAGCCAAAGGTACACAGGAAAGCACTTACCCCCCGTTGAAGTTCCTGCAGTCCCCGCCGGCGCAGACGTACTGTATCTCGCGGCACTCGTCGCGGTCCACGCAGCGCCGCCCCACCAGCCGCCAGCCCGCGCCGCACGAGCACTCGTAGCTGGGAGCAACAGGCACGGTCACTTACGACTCATTACGTTACGATTTCTGCGTACGTTCAGTTGCTATTATTATTGTACGTAGTATAAAAATTAAGAATAATTTGCAGACGCTTGGTGCCTTGCTGATTCACGCAAATGAATTTTAGCATTATTTAGTGATGGTCAGCTGACTTTGAATGATGCTTCCTTAAAGTTATCGACTGAAGTAGCACTTATTTTATGGTCCAACATACGAAGGTCTAGCTGGTAGCAGTCGCAAACAAAAAAAAACAATGACTAAAGATGTAACGACAAAAACTCTTCGGCTAACAGTCGCAAAAATTTGAAAATACGGTAGGTAGTTGTGTGCGCACCCCCCGTTGGTGTTGGTGCAGGAGGGCGCGCCGTCGCGGCCGCAGGGCTGCGGCAGCTCGGAGCACTCGTCCACGTCGCGGCAGTGGCGCGCGTCCGCCGTCAGCGCGTAGCCCGCCGCGCACTCGCAGCGGAACGAGCCCAGCGTGTTGCGGCAGCGACCGTTGCGGCACACCATGCCGCCCTCGCGACACTCGTTGATGTCTGCGGGGAGCATGCTCATTGGTCAAGTGCGAGTTTATCTGAGATTAAACTACGAGAGCACGAATACAATTATATACTCTGTAAATATATACGCAAAATACAAAACTACATATATTGGAATTTGATATGTATTTTTTTTTACTAGGCCAAGAATTGGTACCAAGGTAATCTTAATGCACTAGCATAATATGCAATTCAAAACTTAAGAACAAATACCTTTAGACGTCTTAAAAAACCTATGTTATTAAGATGTATTGGAAAAGCAATTCCAGTGCTTTCCTAATTAAATTGAAATGGACAAAATCCGATAGTACAGGATACCAAATCGACTGACCTATGCAATCGTTGTTCGCCCCCGGCTTGAAGCCCTCGTCGCAGTGGCAGGCGTACCCGCCGGGCAGGTTCTCGCAGGTCCCGTTGCGGCACATGGGGCGCGGCCGCGAGCACTCGTCCACATCGCGGCAGGCGTTGTCGCGCAGCGTGTAGCCTGGCTTGCAGTCACATCTGCGAGGGAGGTACGCATATCATTACAAATATAAAGAATTTGAAGCTTGGACGTTTTGTGACGCGATCCTGAAAATCTAAGTTAACGTAGCTTCACCTGTAGGATCCGATGGTGTTCCTGCAGTCGCCGTGGTCACAGAGGCGCTGGTCGGCGCACTCGTCCACGTCGTCGCACTCGTCCAGCGACGCGCTGAGGCGGTAGCCGGGCGGGCAGCGGCACTCGAAGGCGCCCGGCAGGTTCACGCACTGCGCCAGCCCGCGGCAGGCGCCGGGCTGGGACGCGCACTCGTCGATGTCGCGGCACAGGTGCGACGTGTTGTCGTGCTCGTAGCTACCGACAGTAAAAGTCTTTATATTGTCTAAGTTTGTCGTTTTGATAATAATGTTGCAACAAATAAATTTTAAATCTATAAAAAAAATTACAAAAAGGAAGTAGCTATAAAATGGTACTAATCCATCCACTCACCCGTGATCACAGCCGCACTGGAAGCCGGTGGGCGTGTCGTGGCACGTGCCGGGCTTGCACAGCTGCGGCATGATGTCGCACTCGTCGATGGGCCTGGTCTCGTTGGTCATGGGGTTGATGTACTCGCCGGGCTTCTCCCCGCACAGCGCCATGTGCTCGTGCGAGCCCTTGTCGGGGCAGGCCTCGCACGGCGCGCCCCACGCGCGGCCCACGGAGCAGCAGCACAGGTACTTGGTCTGCGGCACGCCCGCCGCGCCCGTGCAGCGCCCGGTGTCCGGGTCCCAGTCCATGTAGCACTGACGCTGGCGCACGTCTACGCACTCCTCTGTAACACGGGACATATTGTTATTTATTAGGAATTATAAGTATTTTTTATATTTCGATGCAAGAAGATAATACAACAGAACTTAATCAAAATACAAATAATTTTATCTGGAAAACATTATAATATTGCAGCAGCATTATATAAATACTTATTTTCACATACATTTTCCGAAAGATTGTCAAAGTAAATGTTGCACTCACTCCCATTGGGCATGGCGACGTAGCCCTCGGGGCACAGGCACACGTAGGAGCCCTGCAGGTTGCGGCAGATGCCGGGCCCGCACAGGCCGGGCGTGGCGCACTCGTCCACGTCCCGGCAGCGCTGCTCCTCGGGCGCCAGCTGCCAGCCCGCGCCGCACGTGCACACGAAGGAGCCGAACGTGTTGGTGCACGTGCCGTGCTCGCACAGCGCCGGGTGCTGCGCGCACTCGTCGATGTCCGCCAGGGTCACTACGTACGATGGCTACGGACGAGAAACCTCTTATGTTATCGAACTTACTAAACTTGGGACTACTCATATTCTTTGCCTTTTGACATTTATATATTTCCCATTTGAAAATTAAAACAAGCTTAACTCCTAGTTTAGTCCAAATAAGAAAAACCGATTTGAAGTGAGATGATGCTTCATTTAACCACCAATATGATGGATGGAAAGAAATAGTCTATTGATTTAGTTACACAGTAAGAATATACTAACGTGCACAGTAAGAATATACTTACAGGTTCAAGAACAGGTTGATATCCAGGACCACCTGGACAGAGTTGTCTGTAAGCCTCAGAGCCGGGCTCCGGACACAGATCACAATAGTTGCCCCAAGCAGCACCTAGGAAAAAATGCCACCGAATTGAAACGACTTCACAGATAACAAATCCTTCAAGAAGTAAATAATATATAAATAACCAAAGTATCACTTATCCCAAAAAATAATCCTTATATATTTTTTTAGAATACTCTTTTTCCTTACCAACTGAACAGCAACAAGCAGCCATGGTACCATCTTCTGACAATTCGTCGCTGTCCCGACAGTGCTCGGCACCAGATTTCAAATCAACTTTGCCGTAACACCGGGCTTTTCTCGAATCTATAACAAATACCATTCTTTTAACATTTGATGCCTCGACTAACCAGTTAAGTAATCTCAATATTTATTATAAAATATAAGTCTATGGCAAATTTTTGGTCACACACTTTTGCTGAGAACATAAAACCAAAATATTTTTACAAAAGCAACAGAACTTACCATAACAAGCGGTGCCGTCGGAGACTAGCTCGTAGTTAGGTGGACACCTGCAGATGTAGGAGCCTTGCGTGTTAATGCACTGTCCGTACTGACAGGACTGCGGTGACTTACACTCGTCCACGTCCGTGCAGTTGAAGCCAGGCATCACTATGGAATCATCAAAGTGAACTGATTAACACAATATGGTATTGAAATCTTGGTTAGATTTCGTTATTTTGAGTCTGTTTGCACCAGATATCAACAAATAAGATGATGGAGAACCTAATGTAATGACTTTATATAACGAACATACAGAAAATTTTACATCTAAGGTTAAGTTTTCTTTAATTTAGACAAAGTTCTAGATGTTTTTCTTTAGCAAAAGATTCTCACAATATATATATATGTATAGTACTCACAATCGTCGATACTGTCAGACTGATATCCTTTGTCGCAGATACACTTAAACATGCCGTACGTGTTCACACATCTACCGAAGACGCATACGTTGTCGAATGTCGCGCACTCGTCCATGTCTGTGGAGAATCAGGATTTGTGATATGAGTTAAATTATGAAATATTCTACAACAAAATGACCGTAAGTTGAGTTTATCTCCAGCCAACAATGAAAGTACGTCTTTCTAGTATCTAGTACTTCATTCATATTAGCTTTTTTGTAACTCTTACCAAGACAAGATCTGCCATCAGGTGACTTAGTGAAGCCGACGTCACAGTCGCACTCGTACCCGCCCGGTGTGTTGGTACAATGGCCGTTCTCACACAAAGTCGGGTCGTTTGCACATTCGTCGATATCCACGCATGAGTAACTACATAGAAAGATATAAAATCATTATGTACGGTATTTAAATATTGATAGCGCATACTAAATAGCAGGAAAGAGGAAACCAGTAAAATATGCGATCGTTGATATTTCACAAAATCCAATATTTTTTTAACTAAAGAAGGCCTTTATTTTTTTCTTTCAGGTATATGTAATCCTGTATGGCTCACCCGTCGCCCTTGTAGCCCGTGTCGCACAGGCACATGAAGGAGCCGTCGGTGTTGGTGCAGGTGGCTCGCGGATGGCAGCCGCCGTTGTTGGTGAGGCACTCGTCGATGTCCTCACACTCCGTGCCGTCCCCGCGCCAGCCGTCTCGGCAGCGGCATTGGAAAGAACCCTGGCAATTATTAATCAATTATTTATAAGCCAAGGCAAAATTTCTTGAACATTAAAAATCTCGTTTGCACCAAGTCAAACACTTGGCAGCCTACAATTTTTTTCAAAGCTATAACTATAGACAGTGTAGTACACATTTATTGAATGACGGTTGATGAATCTAATAAATGTATGACCTTACTAGCACTTACCGGCAAATTGATGCAATCAGCAGCTGGATGACAGTCACAAGTACCAAGCTCGCATTCATCGTCATCGGTACACGCTGGACCCTGCTCGGGCTTCACACTGTAGCCGTCAGGACAGCGGCACACAAAGCTTCCGATAGTATTGTGACATTCTCCTGCGCCACAAAGGTCTGGCACCTGAATTTTATGGTAATGTTCATTTCTACCAGGCTTTGACATTCAAACATTAAAACATGTAATTTTAAACACCAGGGTTAAATTAACCTATGCTGTAAGTGGATTTAGGTAGGTATACAATGCTATACTTTTTTGTCAATTGAATAAAATTATATTGTGACAAAAAAAACAATTATGATACTTGGACACTACATATCAGATCCTCAAAAATAAATAACCAACTTTTTAAATTGAGAAAGACAAAATTTTGAAATTTAAAAAACTTTCGAAAATATTTTAGAGCCATACTAATCGGCGCCACCTATCGGCTGCTAAGATAGGCACAGCAGGTGTACTCACGTCGGCGCACTCGTCGATGTCGTGGCAGGTGGGCTTGGCGGCGTCGGGCGCGGGCACGAGCCCGTCGGCGCACGTGCACACGTAGGAGCCGGGCGTGTTGCGGCACGCGCCGCCGCCGCACGGCCGCGCGCCGCCGCCGCACTCGTCCACGTCGCGGCACGAGCGCCCGTCCGCGCGCCGGTGCCAGCCCTCCCTGGGGGGGACCACTGCTTTAAACTACTTCTAGCAGGATACAGGACCTTGCTTTCAAAACCAACAAGCTCATTTCTGTCAATGATATGTCCACCGTCAAAAGTCACCCTCTTACCTACAAGTACAGTGATAAGATCCAGGCGTGTTGACACAGTCATGCTGGCACCTGGTGGGGTCTTCCGTACACTCGTCGATATCTTCGCAGTGAGACTTGACAGTAGACTGCGCGTAACCTTCGTCACAGACACACTGGTAAGTGCCCATAAGGTTCTCACAAGCACCGTTACTGCAGATTCCTGGATATATACAAAATACGTCACCGAAACTATGGGATCAATTTCATAACTAATTGGATACTAAAATTAAACAAACAAAACTCACCAGAAGTAATAGAACACTCGTCGACGTCCTTGCAGGAGAGCCTGTCGGGAGACAGTTCCATGCCGGGCCCGCACTCGCAGCGGAACGAGCCGGGCGTGTTGACGCAGCGACCGCCGCGACACAAGCCGCGGGTCTCCGCACATTCATCGATATCTAGTGAAATACATATTATGTTTATATAAATTACCTAAGCTACTAGTTTTCTGAAGAATGATACAGTTTGAGAGAGAAAATGCTGAAATGGGTTCCTTACCAACGCAGACTTTAGAAAAGTCGTCAGCCTTGTGTCCAGGGTGGCAGTGGCACGAGAAGCTACCCTCAGTATTGCGGCACTCACCGGAACCACACACACCATCAACTATCTCGCACTCATTCACATCCACACACGTGTGGTTCTTGGAGTCCTGGTTAAAGACAGATAAAAAGAGGATAAGATGTTACATTAGAAGATATAATAATGATGTGGATCAAAAGCTCGTTTGAAGCAGATGGGTCAGTTAAACAATTTCGTATTTATAAAAATCCTAACGTGAACAGAATAAGCCAGCTATATTATACGGAAGCAAATAATATAAATGAATCACACCTTTTCATATCCGGGGAAACAGTCACATGTGAAGGTGCCCACCAGATTCCTGCAGCGGCCGTGTCCACACAGGCCGGGGAAGGCGGCGCACTCGTTGACCTCCATCTGCCCGGGCAGCACACCGGGCCCTCCCTTGTGCCAGCTGTCCCCGGTAATATTTCCCCAGTTGTCCCCTCCTCCCTGCCCCCAGTCATAGTCCCCTTCCCCACCACCCCCCTCCCCGTCCTCGCCACCCCCCCAGATGGCAGTACCATTCCCGAATACACCACTTCCAGGTCGATCCCATATTGTAGGCGGGTGACCCGTGCCTTCCGCGATGCAAAGGTTGCGAAACGCATCCGTACCTAAACCAAAATATTATGATCAGAAAATAAATAGCAATAACTATATACTTGTTTTTTTTCAGACCTTAACCTAGCTTTTTGCCAGTAATTGTATTTTGAGTTATCGATGAGACCTTTTGAACATCGTAGTAAATGTGTAATAAATTCACATTTTCTGCTTAGAACATTAAGCAAACTTACCCTTCTTAGGACAAGGCTCGCAGCGTCTATCACCCCAGGCCTTGCCCAGGGAGGAGCAGCAACAGACTGCCCGCAGAACTTCTACTTGAAGGGGGTTAGAACAACGTCCCCCGATAAAGTCCGTGTAGCAATATTCACGACGGGTGTCCACACAACGATTACCTGGGAAAAGTGAGAGCATATTACTATACTAATTTTCTTTGTCTTACTGTCAATCAGTGTATTGTAATCGGTCATACTGGCTTAAGACTGATTTCTGAGGTCGATTCATATATACATAGGAACACCTACCAGTAGTGTCAAGCGCGAGTCCTGGCGGACATTCACATTTGTAGGAGCCATCAGTGTTAACGCAAGTGCCGCCGATGCAGAGCTCGGAGTCCAGCTGACACTCGTCTACGTCTCTGCATGTTGCTCCATCCAACTGTCAGCAAATCAATTTCAAAATATAATGAACAAGATTTAAATGAAATCAATTTTAGGTACCTATAAAAAGCTTGCTCATGTGTACACTAGATAATTATTTTAAGTTTGTACGTATTCCGAATATCATGAGATACGAACCTTGGCGAATCCCTTGGGGCAGGGACAGCTGTCGGGCTCGCAGGGCTCGCAGGGGGAGCCCCAGGCGAGCCCCACGCTGCAGCAGCACTGCTGGCGCAGCAGCGGGCGCAGCGCCGCCGCCTCGCACTGCCCGTCCACCACGCGCCGCCAGCACGAGCCGCGCCGATTGTCTGCGGGGGGCAAGGTATAGTTACCGATGAGTTCAACTAAACGACCTACTAAATATTCTTAATTACCAACTAATTGTTTTGATAATCTTACCGATACAATGCTGAGCAGTGGCATCGAGAACAAATCCATTTTCACACTCGCACTCATAGCTGCCGTGCGAGTTGATGCAGCGGCCATTATCACAAGGGTTCGATTGTTCTACAAAAGCACACAAATTTTAAAGAACATAAAATAAATAAAATAATAAATAGGTCAAGCAAATTAGACAAGAAAAATAAGTAAAAAAATTGTAGCATCAGCCAATTATATAACTATTCCTAAAAGTAACGAATTCTAAGTATATTCATTATTTACATTATAATGGCAAAATAAATACAATAAAATCTTTTAATAAAACTGTAAACATAATTTTCATTAAAAAAATTAACAAAATTTAGTGAAAAATTAAGCAGTGCAATGAAATCGATTGCGTGAAATTAATGTTTAATTATTCATCGTCATCCATACAACGGATGAAAGTAGAAATTAATATGACCAAGCTCTGATGTTGGTCAAATGGTATGAGCTAGTCCGAGGTTAGGATGCCCGATGGATGGAACATTATGATGTGTTGGCTTTTCACACAAAGGTTGGTAACCTGTTCCGATAGGGATCATAGGGGGAATGTCGCCCCGATCGTATTCCTTGACGATGAAAAGAGTCTCACCCTCGCATTCGTCAATGTCTCGGCAGATTTGTTCGTCGGGCTCGTATCGAGTTCCCGGCGGGCATACGCACGTGAAGCTTCCAAGAGTGTTGCGGCACTGACCGCCTGTGCAGTACTGCAAATGAATAATATTGCAGTCGTGAAATACTTAATCTTCAAGAACATAATAAAGAAAAAGTATAGTATGTGACATTAAAATTATTTTTTGAAGAATCAGACACTTATCTAGTTAATGAACTCACCGACTGGTGCATATCACATTCATCAATATCCCTACAAATACCATCAGCGTCGGGATGGAATCCAGAGTCACAGATGCACTTATATCCCGGCTCTAGGTTCTCACAGGTCCCGTGAGGACAAATGCCAGGGATCATGGTACACTCATTGATATCAGCGCCTCCATTGTCTTTACTCGAACCTTCAGGGCAAAGAATGTCGTACTCTTTGCTTCCTGATTCTGGGCATGCTTTGCAAGCTACACCCCAGCCTAAGTGAAGTCCTGAAATAAAACCAATTTAAAATTGGTTTAGCTCGTAAATTAGATCCTAACATCTATAAATATAAAAGGCAATGCTTAGCATTGTTTCTAATATTACCTTTACTAGAGCTACAGCAACACTGTGACCGGGTAACTGGATTTTGTCCGGGTAAAGTACAATGGCCTTCTTCGAATTTTTCGTAACATAAATCCTGTACTTCATCTGTAATTAAACATTGAATAAAATATTTTGTTAGAGTTTCCTCCATTAACCCTGGAACACAATCTTACCAAGACAAGTTCTTCCATCGTTGCTTAACGTAAAGCCCGGAAGACATTCACATCTGAAGGAGCCAGGCGTGTTATGACAGCGTCCGTTCCTACAAACACGTTGTTCGGAGCATTCGTTGACATCAATACATGCGCCGCGGTCCGGAGTGGGTCTGTAGCCAGCCTCGCATACGCATTGGAATGAACCTTCGCTATTTACACAGCGGCCACCCTGTAATTAAGTATCATCAATTCAATATTGGTCCGATAGTGTTGCCTTGAGGTATCTCACTAATAAAAGCATAAAAAATGTGTTATGTTTAATTACTTATAGTATAGTTTTTCAAAGTCATGTAATTATGTCAAATATTTCTTATATAGGTCATATATCATTCTTATGAATATCAAGAATTTATATCAAGTAATTCTCTGAACATGAACTATCCGGAGCAAAAATAATGAACAACAGTATCAAAAGCTTCATTGAATCCGAACCTGGCAGACGCTCTTGTCGGCGCACTCGTCGATGTCGCTGCAGTAGCCGCCGGCGCTGAGCGCGAAGCCGGGCTCGCAGTCGCACTCGTAGTGTCCGGGCGTGTTGCGGCAGCGGCCGCGGCGGCACACGCGCGGGTTGTCGCGGCACTCGTCCACGTCGCGGCACGCGTGGCCTGTCTCCGTGGACTCGTAGCCCGGGTTGCACACGCACTCGAAGCTGGGGGGGCAGTGGTCATTAATGATTTGAATTATGAGAGACATGATCTTGTTATTAAATAAATTACTTATAATATCATGAAAACCTCTCTACTTTTCCCGCTATGACTTAGATATTATTTGAGGCAAAAGATAGTTATGAAACATTAATTTTAGTAATTCCGTGGAATCAAAAATCTTAAAAATATAGACATACTATTTTTCGGTAGTATTTTATTGTTTTATGTTTCAATAAGGTTTTATACTTTTTGATTTAATTATATTATTTATATTTAATTTTAAAATATTAACAATTTACAACTTAATTATAATGGATTATTTAATTATAATCATGACATATCGTATTCCTTACCCTCCGTCGCCGTTTCTACAAACTCCGTTAGTGCACATGCCTCCGTTCGTCATTTCACATTCGTTTTTGTCGCTGCATCTTTGACCATTTTCGACAGGATCGAAGCCAGGCGGACATCTAATAAGTATAATATTACAATGTTACAAAATTTTATCAAAGAATATCTCATATTTTACTCAATAACATGATTAGTATAATCTATTTACCTGCAGTCAAATCCACCAGGCCTGTTGATACAAGTGCCACCTTTACAATACTCGAGAGCACATTCATCAATGTCGATACAAATCGGGTTTCCATCTTGTATGACAGATTCGGCGCCATCCCAGCAATCACACTGATATCTATGGCAAAAAAATATTATTATTAACAATCTGCATAATAATAAAAATGTATCTATAAACCGGTAATTAAAACTTCCATTTTAGTTTTTATAAATGAATTGAGCAGCGTTTATAGACACCGTAGTAAGGCTACAATTCCTTGATAAGCTTATTATGAATAATGGTGATAGATCAAAACTAGTGTAGTGACCCGATATCTTTGTCGACGCAGGTGCCGAGGCCGCAGATCCCGTTCCGCAGCATGCACTCGTTGATCTTGGCGATGGCGGGCGGCTCGTAGGACGTGCCGTCGTCGTCCCCGCCGCCGCCGGTCACGTTGCGGCGCCAGTTCGGGGGGATTGCACCGCCACCACATAAGTGGGTCCATTCCGCTGAAAATGTTGTTTGAGTTAAATTAATTGATGATATTCTTAGTCACCTTTGGTACACCTCCAAAGGTGATTAAAAGTTTTCATGATGTCAACCAATTTATTTTGGTTAAAGTTGCTACATTTTTTTCAACCGATATACTTACTTTCGACTAACCCAGCATACAGACTATTTTAGCGCCTATAAATTAGGTAGTAACACAAAAAGAATTTTCCTCTATTTGAATTGAATTTCCAGCAGGATCCTACTACAATAATCTAAAAAGAAATAATGTTAATGAGCACTCACTAGCTCCTCGTGGTGGGCAGGGCGTGCACAGTTCCCCCCAGGCGCGGCCCATGTTGTACCCGCAGCAACAGTCCCGGTTTGACAGCGGCATCGGTAGCCGGTCGGCACACTCTCCAGTCTCGCTCATATACGTGAAGCAACTGCCCACTCTGCCGTCTGTATTAGGAACACATAGATCACTAATTATGGAGATAATGAAACGAAATAAATAGCATTGGATTACTTTTGAAAAATATATTAATCCAATTAACCTTTGAATAGGTCCTGAAATGTAAATTAAACTGTTTGAATGAATGAAATCGTTTTTTTACATTATCAAATAACGACGGAATATTACCTATACAGAACTTTTTGTCTGGACTGGGTATGAAGTGCGGATTACAGAGACAGTAATAGTCGCCTTCAGTATTTACACATTTGCCGTTCTGTAAAGAAAATCAAGTGTAAACAATCACATATAAAAAGAAACTGAACTTATGTAATTTAAAACACAAACATTTTAACTTTAATTACTTACAGGACAAATATCTTCGTCTTCGCACTCGTCGATGTCCTCACAGTTGTTAGTGACGCGGTGCCTCCTCTGTCCCGGAGGACACTCACAGGAGAACGATCCGATAGAGTTGATGCAGCGACCTCCTTGGCAGAGCCCTGGCACTGCTGCGCATTCATCTATGTCCTGGTGATAAAAGGGAAATTGTTGAAAAAATGAAAGGTAAAAATATTTTAAGGTTTCATGGTGCAACTAAGAACCGAGCAATGTTTTGTCAGAAGTGTTAAAATGGGGGTAAACTATATTTTAATGGGCATTAGTATACTTTTGGTTTAATTTAGAAACTATAACATAAACATCAATCTGTTGTCTACGTGCAGTGTCCGTCATCCCGGGCCGACATACCTGGCACTCCTTGGTGGCGAGGTTCCTCAGGTGGCCGTGCGGACAGTCGAGGTCGGCGCAGCGCTCGCACGGGTGCCCCCAGGCGCGGCCCACGGTGGCACAGCACAGCTGCTTGGTGCACACCACGCCGTCCAGCGCGCCAGTGCACAGCGCGCCACGCGTCTCCGTGTAGCACGGGCCTGCCAATACACACGGCTCAAACTTTTGATGATAAGCATACTTATAATTATGTAATAGAGATACACAGAACAGTTGGCCTGTCCAACGTGCCTACAATTCCCAGCAGAAGGTTCATACATATTATGTATGTAGCAATTGAAAAGATTTTCCACAATCTTTATGCTTTCTTGCATTCATCGTCGTAACAAACGCATTCCAAATCTAGTAAAGCTTTTGATACTAAATTTATGTCAAATCATCAAATCTGATGTAGGTCACATAAAACAAGTTTAGATTAATTAGCAATATTGTAATCATAACAATCACTCACCGGTTCGCCTATCGATCTCACATCTCGTACCGGACAGTCCGTGGAAACAGACACATCGGTCCGGAGCTATACACCGGCCCCCATGTAAACATGGTTCCCGACATATTGCTGAAAATACCGACGAAAATTAAACTCAAACGATCAAGGAAAATATTACGAAAAAATAAATAATTAAGGTTAAGGTTCTGAATGTCATTAAATAAATCAACTGTATTAGGTCTAGGCCAACAAAATTAAACACATCGTTTCTTAGGTAAACTCCAACACATATTATTATGATTTAATATACTGTTAATTAACTGTTGATGTAGTCAACAATGATCTTGACTATTAAAGTCAAGAACAATCACGGACTCATTAAAATAATGTGAACATCATTTTAACTCGGCACGAGCATCAATCAGTATTTAATTAATTAAAAAACAATCAGAAATAATTAAAACACAGGAATATTTTATTAATAACAGAACTAATGCGAGTTTGTAATAAAATAAAAGTGAACTAAAGACAATATTTCCACCACTTTATAAACAAAGCTGTTGATAGGATGATATTAAAAATATCGATCTGTATCGTTCCCCTCTAGAACTTGACATACTGTGGTATACACAGTCGGTTTTGTTCTAGTCGTCATCGAATTAAGACAGATATATTCAACTATTTAGTAATTAAAACTAAGACTTACGTTCAGTACAAAACTCTCCGCTCCAACCGGGAGCGCAGGAGCAGGTACCATTCGAACATGTACCGCCGTTCATACAGATACGACGGCAACCACCCGGCGTTCGTACTGAAAACAAATAATCTAATAAAAAAGGAGCAAATTTAGCTTAGACTACCTGTAACGCACACAATAAATGTTACCCTTTGGCTACGCTTCTATCTTCTTATATATTCCCACTATCAGGTACTTTACAAGTCAAAGAAGTAACAAGTTACTCCTTACCTGGATAAGGGTAGAGTCCACCGCCACCACAAGAGGGCGCCTCCACTCCTCCAGCACAGCGACACATGTTGGGAGCCACACAAGCTCCAGGGGAGCCGCAGTCAGGGCGGCACAGAGCTACACAATATTGATTATGATATAGCTTTTATTGCTGTTAGAACTTACAGTGGCCACCTTCAAACTCTACCGATGTTGACAATATTATCGAAACAGAATCTAAGCTTAGATTCAAAATGTCGCCACATGGATCCCATGTTTCGTAACAAAGTTTAACAAACTTTGTTACGTACAGAAAAGCATTTAGTTATAATCTACTACAGATTGCGATTGTTTTTTCATTCATGATTCCTTAATTAGCAAAATGACATGAAACAAAGATAAAATATAAATAATTCACTTACGAACTATACAAAGTAATGAATTTGGCCTGGACGTCCATCCGGGACAGCAATGCGTGCTGTTACGTGAGCGACACACGTGAGGGCTGCAAATAAAGTTTTACGATTTTTATTTCATGCAACGAAAAATACAATTTTTCATACACAAAAGAAATTTAAATTCACGGTGCCTAACGTCTATAAATCTAATAATGATTTACCTGAAACTTAAATATTACTAATGCATAAACTCTACTCTTGTTTAAAATATCTTTCGAATTTTACCTCCAATCTACCGCATTGTTAATATTCCCAAAATACGTTTTACTAGATAACCATGCCTATTTTACTCCTTACCATTTGAATTCCCAACTCCGTGGTAAACAAAATCGACAAATTCTGAACCACGTACACCATAAAACGTCGCCTTCGCATCAACAATGCAGATTTCAACGGCATTTGTATGACAACTAACGAGAAGCGCTCATTAAACTCAGACAGGTGTTGTTTAATTCTGATTTATTGTCCATCGTAAACACGATCAACGCTACATGTTCACAGCTTTGACATTTTATGTCAATTCGCTAGTTTTTCTTACGCTACTGTTTATTTGTTTCAAAGTATACATTACCTATTCAAGATTTTGTACTCTATGTAAAACATTTGTATAACTATTTTACAGGACATATTTTGAATAGAATTCATAGGACGATCCTTCACATCGTAGCGCATAAAATGGTTATTGTATAACATTTTAGCCACCTGACAGACCGATGACAAAAGTTGGTCCTTTTATACGGAATCGACATATTTCATTTAATAAATGTTACTCTATTAGTCTCTAATGTAAAATATTATCATGGGAAAAATCTTTTATCTCTCACAGTTACAAAATTTTATCTCTATCAGAATAGTAAATTATTTCTCAATTAAACAAGCTAACAAGAATGTCTCAGTAACAATTACGCAATACTTAATAGAGAAGCTTATAAGTGATGATCCTAATAACCTTGCTCATTGTATCCAACCGTATCTAAGTTGTACTAAATAGATTCTCAACGCTCGTTTAAAGTAGACTAATTTGTTCTAGGGTCAGAGAGTATCGCGAGTCCTTACACCGAGAACCTTGTATCGAAAACGAGATTTAGTGCATTGATGCACTTAATTATATTATCAATGTTTTGCTAAATATTAGCTTATCATTCAAGAGCATTGCGGTCAGTTAAACAATCATTATTTTTAATTAGTAATTAATAGTAATTATTTTTTATCTTTTAATTATGCCGTCAGCTAGTATTAATGAAGTAAGATATAATCATCGCTATCTTTAGGCGTTTCCTTATTAGGCATAGTGTCATAATGTCATAACGCTGCGGCCATACAAAAGGGATATAATATATTTCTTGCGTGTTTACCATAGTAAGTGACTGTTACCTCATCAAACAGTCATACTGTTGTCATAGTACTACTAATATTGTTAACTGATTAAATATGAATACATTATACTTGTTCACTAGCCTCCTGCGTTGTGCCCTTTTCTGCACAACTACCTGCTACGAATTTCTAACTACATCCTAATTTTAGTACAATTCCCAATATCTGTATATTTTATTCCGAGCCATTGTCGATTTTCTGTCATACTTCCGAGTTTAAACTAATTTGACTAGTGGGTATTAAGAATCTCTCTAAAGCACGTATCTTCAAGTGCCGTAGCAGATTTAACCCAATTCTCAGTATCATTCTTGCATTCGTTGATTGCATCTGCGACCTTGGTGTTTAAACCTGCTTTGTCATAACCTGTCCCAGTGAACTCAGCGTCGGTTCCGCTATTGCCCTCTGCCCGACTCCCGAAATTGTAAGCGTGAAAATCACCTACGCGCCGCCGCCCACGGTAAGAGTACTACACATCATGTATTATGTTACTGCTCTCTGACAAATTGTTGAAGAAAATTTGATCCGTAATAGGTATGTATTCTTCTAGTTCGCCGACCAATTCTAACCAATGAGAGGCAAGGAATGAATGTTAAACATATAATGCAAGAAGACGGCAATAGTGCATATAATTACAAGGGCGTACGGTGTGAACTAACGAGATTTGTATCAATGCACGCATCACACGTCCACTTCCAAGGAACGAAGAACGATGCACCAGAGATTAAAATGTATTTACATTACATTCTTTTACTTTGACACATGCCTACAATAGATTTTTCTATTTACAGTAGTTTATATAGATTTAAAAGTCGGTTACGTTAGCAACAAATTAGTCATTCTTGAGCTCATAGCATAATAGCGGTTGTAATACTACTAACCTCAGACTTATTGTTTGATCTAGCTAATAGCACACTATGTACTGTACCTACACGCTTCGAGCACTTTAACAAGCATCTGTAATGCGTCTCCAAGCTCCACTTACTTATTTGGTCCTTCGTCCTTCCTTCATATCGTTATAGTGAGCAAAAAACAAAAATGTAATCGGCATTACTAGTTATGAAATCTGAATCATTAACAATTAGGTACTGATCTCCGAGTTTAGAATAAAAAGATCATAAATAAAGGTGGATAGTCTACACACGTTTCTTATCATTGTAGAGCCACTTACCCTACGAACTGGTTGGGCTTGCGATCAGAGAGCGTGCGCGGCGCTCTCGGCCACAGGCGTGGTGTGCGCGTACTCTGCGGGGTGCGCGGGTCGGCCGCGGCAATGTGTGCGTACGCGCACAGCACAACCACCGCCGCCACGAGCCGCCACATTGTCATCTTGGAACCATCACCCTGGAACAATTGGCAAATGGAGGCTTCATACAAAAGGATAGTGAAATAGGAGAAGACTTAATCAAACCTTGAGTTGACTAATTAGCTCCAGTAAAGGATGTTGTATTTGTACATATTGTGAGTGCTTTAACTGGGTTCTATAATTTAATTTATAGTATCGGTATCTGGGTGCTGCCATTAATGTGTTAGTTTGAAACTAATAAAGTAAATGTTATCACAACTTACGATATTCTAATATACATGAATGAGTTGTTATCACAACGCTAGCTCATTATAAAAACTATTTCAAATGACTTTACAAAGTTATTCTATGGACACGTAATGCCAGACAAGAATAAAACTAAGATAACTTCCCTAACACTAGATAAGATATGGGGACACAAACGTAAGCTATTAGCAACATCTAATAATACAATAATTATATAACTCATCGGTAAAAATCTCCAAAGAGTGAAGCCGTCTATACAGTAACCTTATAAAATCTTAATAAACAAACATTAATTGGGCCAAAGATTACGTAGTGCGCACTCTTATCTACAACTGCATTGATAATTGTGTGTTTACACAATAAAAAGCACATTCTGATGTCAGTGCCAAAAACATTTTGAGATACATACATACGTTATCGAAAGCTGAACGATAATAATAAAGTAATTTGCGTGCGTCGCAACTACCACAGTAATATAAAATTATTCAGAATTAAAATGGATATCTGCTACCCATCATCCTTAGATAACTATGCGATGTAGGTAGTACCTGACGGGCCTTTGGTACTGTATTTTTGCCTTCAGTTTTTATTACAAATCTGAATGTACTGTTTACCTTACAATTAACGTCAAAATCTATATAAAGACCATGTCCATCATAGATCAGAACTTCAATCCTCAATCCTCAGTCATAGACTGATTTTCAAATATAATGACAATAATCTTTAGGGTCACTAATACTACCTTAAGACCAATGCCCGATAAAACACACTTTTTGTACGGAAAAAGACAAAACACGTAACGAGAGAGGAGCATGTGAGCATCGCATATAGATGGCGGGAGGAGCGGGGCGGGATCAAGCAATCTGTGCCGAAATGATAACGAGGGCCGTCGACCGCGCGCACATCACAATCACACAATCTGTTGCTATAATTAGTAAAAATTCTTCTACGGCTTTGTTCTATGAGTGACGTCATTGACCAGTGTAATCAACAACCTTACGTTGGTTGTAAACTTAATTGTGTGGTCGTATCAGTCGTCAAACACGACGATGAATGAATTGGTTTAAGCTAATAAAGAACTCATGTTTAATCACAATGCTTTTGCTTTTATGCGTCTTGGGGTAATGGAAGATTTCTGAGCTGGTGAATAGAAGAATGCAATGGAAAAGCAATGGTTCATCTTAGCTGATACAAAGACGTAGAATGCTATCAATTAAAAAATTAAAAGCTTTAGATTCTTGAATGCCTCTCGGGTTTATCGTTTACTGTATCAACTATGTCCAGTTTTATTAAATCAATATTTTGCTCTCCTATTTACTTTGACGTAGCATTGTATGTTAACTGGACAGGAACGAGTCAAAGTTGGGCGCCCATCAATGGCATGAGTCACGCAGTGTGAATGCCGCCGCCCACGATACCGTCTTCCTTACTACATGGCCATTTGCCGGCCACACACTGGATATCATAATGTGACGTACGTGATGGTAAGACGTGGTGTATAAAAATATAATGTATGAATGGAAATTACACACTAAGGACCAATACATTAGTGCAAAATTAACTGGTCCTTTTAGACACAAAGGCAAATGAGGTAACATTTTCAGGTTCCTTCTGCATAAATATCACACCTGTGTGCTGTTAGAGAACCCAATGTAATAGGGGGCAAGCAAACTTATGGAAAAACCCAGTAAATTTTTGCCCGGGATTCGAACCCAGGACCTTATGCTCAGCTGTCCGACCACTAGACCACACGCACTTAGCCTTTTTTCTTGTTTATCTAACGGGAACACATAATTATCAAGTTTTTAGGTATAAGGTTAAACAACAAAATAATAATAATTAAATTAATATTATTTACCTCCTCAATTACGTCATATAGATTCATAATTTACCGATCCTAGATAAGTACCGTTACATACTGACCCACATACGACCCCATCAAATCAATGGTTGTCCTAAGTAAACATGGATTCTTTTCAAGAATCCTGAATAGACACTAATGAGCTTACACAATACATTGTGATTTGTATAAATAGGAGTATAACTCGACCTTCGTTAAGATCTAATTTATTTAATGTAAATACAGCACCTTTCAAAAGTCACAATTTATATCGATGAAATTCAACTAAATGCAGTCTATTTTATGTCTAAGAATGGTCCACTTTTTCCTAATTCGAAATCATGATATAGGTAAGAAAACTTATTGTTGTGTGTTTTAACAAGCAATTTCTTGACAAACTGTTATTTTGATAACTGTAGACGTAAATATAAAGTGTTAGATCCTGTTACTTAAAACCTAAATCATGTAGGCTCATAAATATCCTATGCAAAACACGGGCCTCCCAATACACGATGTAGTGAGGTCTATTCGTTGCTTGAGACCACACAGAAAACCTATTATGTGTTCCCAACGTTACATGTCCATACATTTCCTGGGTATTCCACCCGTTATACTAAACAAGTACTATTATTAGCACAGTCGATTCATGCTGATTTTGATCACAATTGGCCGTTAGCACCAATGTATAACAATAGCCCAACCGCACCTCGATATGCTAAATAGCGTCTAAAGTTATGACCATCATTAATATCAATGGAGGCAACCCGAATTCTTCCCAATAGCCATGTAAGGCATATAATGTTTACCGCTGAATAATGTAAGGAAATACTGAAAATCTTTATTCTTTCAGAAGCCTGTATCAGCTAATTGACAAATCGCCTAAGTCCAATTATTTTTATTATAAGCGCGGACCAAAAGACCTATTGAATGTTCTGGTGATCAAAGCACCTATGAAAGGTTTCACATGCATATTTGCATCTAACTTGAAAGAACCTTTTTTATCTGTAAGTTTACCTTAAACCTTAACCTTCGTCCTTGACCAGATACCAATGATAGCATCGCCCAATCAGTGTCAAGTGTCACACAAATAGTGTGTACGGTCAACAAACGCAATGATCAACGATGATGCGTCAAACGCTACGGCCGGGAGGAAACGTCGGCACGCGCTTAGATCAATATTGTAAGGAGAGGCGAGCGAGCCATGAGCGTAAGAGATTGTAAGATCATCGTGGCTATATTATAGTGATACAATTTTTTTGTTTTTGAACCATCTGAATGTTATATTTTCTGTACCTGTGACAAACAATAAACATAATTCTAATTCTAATCGTAAACGGGGCATGAAAATTAAGAGAATCCTTAGCAACGTTTCCGGTTTGTAAGTTTTTGAACTTTGAAAGCCTAATTATTTTTTCTATTTTATGTTTCATAATAATAACTGTAATAAGTTATGTAACGTAGCTTAACTAAGAAGGATAGAACTTATTGGTTAATAAACTTATAATAATTTGTTTTTATAGAATCTACTATGAAACCTTTTTATGGTACATTATACTTAAATGTAATAAAACCTAATAATATTTCGATTATTCGAAAATATGACATAGAAGGATCAGCTTTTAAACTCGCTACCGCTCATGCCTTCTGACCAATCCTAAAAAGGCGAGCGAGTGCCCCCAATTGAGGGGTTATTAACGCACGCCGCTGCGCCCGCGCCGACTTCTAACGATCCGAAGCAACAAACAAACCCAAGTGATGGCCAGCGGTGCAGTTAGATTGTTTAAGTAAAGTTTCATGTTGAGCTGGGAACTTTGTAGAAAGCCTACGATCGATTACATCTAATAGATACTGTTGATTTGGGTGAGAAATAGAAATATGCAGTCAGCTCTGACTTATAAGAACGCGAAACGCAACCCAATCACTTGACCAAATTTAATGTTAAAAGAAAATATTTATAAAACAAATAATCTTAGCAGCTTCTCAGAAAATGTATACCTGGCTTTTGCCCTAGTACATAAGGCCTATGGGCTAATGTCTTCGCAAAAAGTGAGTGCGCCAGATTTACTAGCGCCTTCCGAAAAAAACAATCATACACAGAAATAAACAACTTTAGAATTCGCTTCCAGCCGAAGCCTCTGTTAATACATTGTGAGATTTGAAGCGTGAAGGATGTCTTTATTTAGGTCGTTCTAATCTTAAGTCACGTTCCACTGAAGCCTACAACTATCCTATTTTTCTAATATAACTAAGGACTTAACTCTGTGGCAGATTATATATAATATTTAAAATATCCTTAAAGTTTAGAGGAGGTCTTATGCTTTACAAAAGCTATAACTCTTGTACAAAGTAGTATTATATCACTTTTATTTTAATGTCAAAAGTCATAAAATAAAAGGCAAAATATCTTCCTCAAAAACACAACCTGTAAAGTCCCTAGAATGATGTGACGAGTGCACATTTGACATTAGGCTTGCTGCAAATACATTATTAAAACCCTACCAGTGCTTTATTGCTCACATCTTTGATTGCTCAAATCTGAACGCACTTCCCAGACCTGGACTGTCATCATCATCATCAGCCGGAAAACGTCCTCTATTGATCAAAACCCTCCCCCTTAGAACGTGGACTCTACATAGTCTCTATGGTTATCAAACATAATATTTTTTTATTTACACTCATCTCAAATTAACGCGATTTCTTTTAAAATGACTTACTGCGTAAATTAAATTAATAACTTTAACATGCACTGAATATATTCGAACACACTACAGAAATACCGTACCTAGTTGTCGACATTTTTCCGTCAAGAGGGTGGTCCCATCGATACAGAGCTTGGTCATTAATTAAATACTTAATTATACCAGCTTCGAGAGAACAATAATTAATTACAACCCGTATACTATAATAGTAACTTTAGTTTAATTGATTGTATTAAATAATTTATTAGCTATTATTCGGTTATGGAATGTCTGTTATATAATGGAAGTTCGTGTGCTGTGTTATTTTATGTTATCTCTGAACGCGTTTACTTACGTTAGTATAAATAGATAACAAAAAGGCATGCAGAAGGCGCTACTATTAAAGGTTTTGAAATTTGTACGCATAGTGTATCCCTGCAGCCGTTCTTGTGTTCAGCATGATTACAATCGTCAACGTTCGCCATAAAATCATCATCACGCAACGCATCCTAAACTATAAATAATTTAGAATGTCCACAACAAGTGCGATCGTTAGACCTGTGACCATAAACCGCGGGGTCGTCGACCTCGCCTGCATGCAGACAGCTAGGCGCCAAAACATTTGACATTGAATCCAGTGATTGATGTATCTATAATCGATGATCAATCGAACCACTCGTTTTGTTACTCGCGGGCGCATACGCAGCTTTGTGTAACTGTTTCTGTGCTTAGTCTAAGTACATGTGATGTAAGCTTATTATTTTAGTAATGCAGTAAATGCATTACCAAACATATTTTGTAACGTGCTGGGGCCTATAATTTTATAAGATAAAAAATACTGTTGCGTGATGTATCACTTAAATTGTCATAACTCATGCAATGATTTTATCATTTAGTTTATTATATTTTAAAAATTAAACTTAGATTGTTCAGTCATGACAGCTGGTTTTAACTTCAGTCAAATTTACAACTCTAAGAACTCGTGTTAAATCAATCTCTACAAACCAATGATATACATAAGCCTAGTTATACAGTCACCTTATTTCAGCAGTATTGTGCAATATTGAAGCAAACCTGAAGTTAATTTAATTTAATGTAAGTATGTCAAACGATATTTAAACAAACTCACGTCAGCACACAAGACTAGTTCACTAAAACAATTCAAACGTAATAGCCAATAAATTAGTAATAGGCACTGAACACATTACACAAATTAATATTGTTCACAAAACGTAAGGCACATAAATTATTTAGAAAAATAAAACTGGAACGTTAGATACAAAGGCTTATTTCCCAACCTTAAAGGACAACACTGGCACAACACAAAACTAACACAAACTTGATAAGAGGAGCGACCTCATTGCGTTGCAAAATAAAAGTTTAAAGAACGTTGAGGATCAATCATGATGATTGATCGTCCAGGTAAACACACCGCGACCGACGCCGCAGCACTATTGGGGCAAGAATGCGTGACACTAATCTTAATTAGAGCGCGTGAACTAATTAATTTAAGGTGTCTGAGTTCTGATGAGGCGTGGCTTGGAGTCCATAGATTGTGGCTCTGACCTGTTTAATAACTCATGTTATTCAACGTTAAATGCATTCGTTTCATTCGGGTAATGGTTTGATGAATAAAAAAAATACTGTGTTACCGTAACATTGATTTAAAATCACACTGAACTAGTATCCTTCTTTTATAAATTATATCTAATCCTTGTATCTCATTATTAGTACGTGAAAAGAGTAATACTCCCAAGTGAATGAGAAATTCTAAAAAAATCCTCTCATATGAAAATATGTTCGGCATCTATCTATGGGTTGAGGTCACATATGGATAACTGACAGACTATCGGATTCATGTTAGAACCACCAGTATGACGAAACTGACCTAATAGGACAGCCATCAGCGATAACCAATTAGGTCAAGGCCATTTCTTTTAGTGATTCATTACATGTCATTCATTTATATTTTATTTATTTATTTTTTCTCTTAACGACGTTGGAAAATGATTTCCTTCATTTTTATAAAGGACTTCTTTATCATCCCTAACACCAAAATTCGGAACAAAAATACAAACCAAAATTTTATATTATTTTGAAAATATTAAGTTTAAGTAAAGAATACAAAAACTGAAACAGATTAGAACTAACCTACTTTCCTAGGATCCGCATAAAACAAGTTTCTATTTAGTATAATTACTGTGTTGTTCTGTTGCAACAATGGAAGGAATTCTATATAAATGCCAATTCCCGAAACAGAACGTAAAAACCGTGGAGACCCAAATACCGGACCGTATACTATACGCTGTCATCGACAGCGGCAGTTTCTAATCAAAATTTTCCTCGTATTAAGATGAGTCAAACAAAAAGCGATTAACAAAATCTTTGAAATAATTATACAATACTTGGAATATTTAGAAAAGTTTGATTATTTAGATAACCTTTGTACATTACTCAAAGGGTACAGATTTTGGTAATTCTAAATCGTAGGCAATAAGATGGCGTATTATTATGGGGCACATTTTTAACTTCTTAGTACTGAAATAAGTCAAGTTGAATAGACGACCAATGTGGTTTCTGACTACATCATAGGTGACCCTACTATAATTGAAACTGAAGACAGAAAAGCAGTAAGGGTGACCTACATAATTGCCCAAAACTCACTCCTGATTTTAAACTACTCATCAACAGTCGACACCAATGTTAAAGCTCCGTGAACACAATAATCTTTGTTAATTAGATTTTCACGTCCATTACAAGTATATTAACAACATTTTACGGGTATTTAGAGATTTGGAGCATTGGACGTTTACTTACTTACCTACCTCATGTAAGGACTAGAGCTACCTGTAACCGGTCAGAATAATTTTAACTGAAAAATACCAACACACGATACAGCAGCTGTTAGGCGCTGTATTATAATCATAATTTCTGGACCTACTCACATACGTGACCATTTTTAATTTACTGAGACGTATAAATTATATTTATTTTAATGATGTTGTACCAGACTAGCAATCCTCCCGAATAGGGAATCACGTAAGTGTAGTTGTCAACTTGCATGTGTAGTATTTGATGCAAATTTATTATACGATAGCAATGCATCGTACAGACCCTACATCATAAAAACTTACTTACGACGAGGGAAACTGTTGTCTACGCATGCTCGGGCTAATGACCTGACATTAAAAATACAACATAATTTGTGTCTAATTAATTCCAGATGTGATTCTAAAGAGTTTGTAATCGTTTCATGGTGGCCCTTTGTAGCAATAATTGTACACAATTTTATGCAGGTTTAGAAACACTATCGAAACTACGACTTAAATAAGCATTTATTTTCATAGCTTTTTTCACAATACAGAAAATGAAGGCTATTCTAATTTAGCTAACGTAAAGTCATTATAATAACTGAACTTACCCCGCTATAGATAATTAGCGATCTAATAAATACCGGCGCTAAATACAGTGTCATAAACCTGAACAATATAACTAGATAATAATATGGAAACAGAAAATATAACAAGGCGTAAAGATGGCCTCACTTATGTTTTGTAGAGATTAAATTGTACGGATTCCCTTGAACGGCGCTCACTATCGATTATGCTATAATACCAACATTTTACGTTCTATATTTAGAACTGGAACGAGACAATGGATTAGTATAATGAGGCACGTTTAGGATTAGGGTTCATCTGATTTACGGTTCTTTTGTATCTGATGCTTCTTGCTCCTCGCATGTTCTAGAAAACCATGCATAATGATCGCTTAACACACAGATTCATGGCAACCGCATCACGCCAATTTTACTTTATACACTTTTGGAACCAAACTTTGCGATCGACAAAACGTTCCATGCCCAAGATTCGCGAAAGCAAACCAGTTATATACATCTCTTATCGAACTTTATTAAAATTTATTTCGTATCAACAGTGTGCAACTTGTAAGCAATGATTCCACATTACAAATCAGCCTATTTCGATCATAAGGAGGCCATTCATACGTCAACTAGGAAGCGCAGGCGCCGGTGTACGTTTCAGGACGATCAAAGAGCCACTTAATACGAAGCACTCGCGAAATGGAGATAGCTTTCGAGCATTTGCTTTGGGAATAAGTGTGCTGTTGTGGCAATATTATGTTTATGCGATAATACAATTAAAAGAAGTCTAAGTAGCTGATGTTGAGTTTGCGAAATTGACAAGGAGGAAATTGATTAAGAAAACATTCAAATTAAAAAGATGGTATCCATAATATACACTCTATATTTCATCATCAGTATATGCAATCACACCACGTTTCCTAAGGCAAAGATAAAAATAACGAGAAGGTAAATATAACACAAGATTTTTTTCAAAATTAAACTATGACAAGCGTTTAAAATTAAAATACCTATCGCTAATGGAGGTAACTTATCCAAATAAGAGCCAGTTAAGGCACTTTATAAAAGAACAATATGTACATCAACAATAATTAAGCTATAAGCTTCATTATAGAGTTGCATCGTCGCTAGCAGTGCATGATGACAGATTGTTCGCCGCGCCTCCATGCTCTGTTTGTAATCTATTGCGCTTAATTGACTCTAAGGGCGAAAGCATACTAGAGGAATCTTTGTACCAAGCCGCGTTAATTTTACCGTGTCTACTAGAAATTCGAACCGCTAGTTTTTGCACTTCCTCATCTTCTTAAGCATGCTTTTGTTTTTATAACTTGAGCCTAATTGCCATTTGATACATTGTGGTTTCATGTTCTATAAAACCATGAAATTTATTTAGACAATTTCATTTTGGATTCACCATTACTTTAATTTAATGCAACGGAAGTTTAAACAACAGAAGAAAGTAATGTGTTTGTTCTATAAACAAAGTGAGAGAAATTCGTAAATAGTCTATTCTGTATTCTAGATTTTGTTCTTTATTTACAAACTACATTATTCATTCGAAAGAAAGAAACAGTTCAAATATTTTAGAATTTTGAAAACATTTAGCATGCGCTAATAAATTAAGAGGAAATAGTTTTCAATGCGGAACGGATAAATAAATCCTGAAATAAATAAATAAATACCGAAATTTTTGAAACACACCTTTAAGTTCTCGAAGTTGAACATTTATCTACTTGCAAATAGACAACTAATATGGTATAGAATTCCTAACAAATAAATACTGAATTAGAAATCCCTAGATACTGTAAATAACTAAAATGTTAGATGTATTTTAATTCGGTTATAAAACATATTTTAACTAGTGAACTGCGCAAAAAAAATACAAGGCCCTAATTGCTCTATATCTTTATTATAGAAATTTATATGTCCATAAATCACTGGTAGTAATGAGATATATAAATATTGTCATTTAAAAATTCGTCAAATGTCTGCGGAAACTTGTTAAATTTTTAGAAAACAAACATCGGCTGTGATTATTGTCTATAAAACTTAATGATCCTTAAAACTAAATCATTATGTGTCTTAATAGGAATATGATGATTAACATAACTGCCTATTCGCATTCACCAGGTTTTAAAATTTAATTTTGCATATCAGAATCTTCAATATGTTCGATAATGCCAAGTATGCTCTACTTCATAACGGTTTTCTATTAATTAAAAACAATATAAGGCAGTGACATCATCCTTAGTCTATATAAGCTCATAACTGCTAAGATAAACAATGTAAACCATGAAATCTGGCCAACGAATGTGACAAATACATCTTTTAATGGAGTATTAAAAAAACAAATAAAACAAACGAAGACATATGTTAAAACTGTGTCAAAGCAAGCTGCAGACGCAGCTGTGCAGACAATTCTCATGAAGACACCACTTACTTGCAAATGTAGGTTACACTTATTGAAAAGGATTAAGACGTTACTTAAATTTGACCTTTCAGAGAATGCTACTTCTTAAATAATCAGGAGATGTATATTTAAACAAATATGTCGTTCATTATCAAATAAGTGACAATCGGTGGACAATTCCAGTTTTGAGAACTAACAAGTTCACAAAGAGATTTTCGACATATTGCAAGGAGAGGTTTGCAAAACTGTGTATAAATAGGAAAAGAGGGTCCACTAGCTTATTTTTATCGAGAATTACATGAACATGTCGTCTTTAACAACTCTATTCTCAAGTCTTTGTCCACAATCCTCTGTGTAGGTAGCGCGAACAATCCTTAAAGATTATTTCAGAATTAACAAATTGATGATGACTTAACATACATGCACCTCGTAACGTTTTATAGCTGGCGACAATACCGTTCAAAGTGACAGATAAGTACCAGCACTAAGTCATAACGACATGTTGTAAAATCGCGAACACAATAGAGAATTAGCTTTTAAATGTAGGGCCAATGCCGCCCGGTCCTGAGGCTGACAGATATGATGCAAATTGTAATCATTACAGCCAAACACGTCGGATCATACAAGTATAATGTAGTGTTAAGGTGTAAATTACAGCACATAGAAGGCGTGAAATCCGATGTTAGATTACTAAGCAGTAACGTCATGTTTGTCTGATTTACTTAGTACTTTTGACATACTACCTATGTATGACAGATAATTACTACAAAAGAGTTAAAAGAGTAAACATTTTCTGTGATATTTCATAATTTTAATTTAAAACAAAAAACCGATTTTCCGTTCAAGGTACACACAATAAATATTGTTTTTACAGCTAATCATAAAGTGGTTACCACCTGTAAGTGGCCCTCTGTATACATAGTTTTTATATGTTTTAGATGTTACATACTGCCGGTCTTGTTTAATACAAGATAACATATTTTAAAATGTAGCAAAAATTTAGTGAGCCTGTATGAGACAGTATTATCAATGATATAAAAAACTATGTCAACGAAATCTCAACTCGGTCTTAATCAGAAGCTACGAGTACATACATAAAACAACGTTTGCTGAAAAGGCAAACGCTTGCTTCAATATTTATTCTCTTATCTATGTTGAAGGACAAATAAAGCTCTCAATAACCTGAGACAAGCATGTCTGCTGAGGCTTTCATATAATTAGTTGAAACGGTAGCACTAATGGAGTTTCTTGTCGGTTCCTCTCCGCAGGAATGACGCTTTGAAACCGATCAACAAGAGTAGAACTTTCCATTTGTACGTTCCTCGTATGCTAAGTATATTTTAACTGTTCTTTAAAAAAGTAAAGGCATTTTTTGGTTGTCTTTTACTTTGACAAAAATGTATTTTCCAAAAAACAGATATCACGAAACATCTTAAAATAGGCATCAAGTTATCAAAAGCTTTACTTGGAACAAAACAGAAACCGTGACAAATAATGTGACAATTAAATGGAGAGAATTATTCCCACACAAGTGAATTTAGCGTCGGACGTGATATGGTCCGGCCGATTGCGCAAATCGGCTAGCCTTCGGCCGGTTCCTACTCTGATAAGGGACTCATCGCTGACCAACGTTTAACCCTGGCCCTATTAACTGAGGATGTAGGCATCATGCCGTTATAATGGCAAATTATTGTAACGCGTATATGCAAAAGTCATTGTAACTTATAAAGAAGTTACAGAGGAGTAAAGCTACTTGTTTGCGCAGCGCAAATCAGATCGAGCTTTCATACAACTTAAATTGAAACAAATGTTTACGAGCACTATCTTGTTAAAGCGCAATATTATTCATTTCCAATGCGTGCATCTCACATATTTTCCGCGATTACATTCGTTGCCATAATATTTTAAGATCTTAGTGAATTAAATTATATACAGCTTAAAAATAAATATAAAATATTTTTTAATACACATTACGTAATACAATACCAATCTCTAGCTCTAGTTGAGAGACAATAGGCGGCAAACACCCAGGATCCGTCCGTAACAATATTTAATCAACATTATCCTGATAGGATTATTATCACAAATTACCATGCCACTGGATTCCTCGATGGAGGGCAACCAGAATACTGTTCGATGTTCGAGAGTAGTTCGAGTGTAGATGATGATATGACCGGATGGATGATAAACGCGCACGGGTTCCCGCGCCGACCGAAAGGGAGGACCGTCTCGATCCACGGCACGCTCCCGACTGACAACTAAAATTGCGAGCTTTATCATCGACCATACAATGCGCGCACGCGCACGTTTGCCCAACCACTTAGATCTGTGGTGCTTCCGTTACGCTATTAGTATTGTCTTTACCAAAATGTTTATTGGTTTACTCCTAACACTTTTCTAGCTAGTAATTTGTGTGTCCTTTTAATTACTTCTTTCATCATCATACTTCTTCTTCTTCTGCTTATCGACATGAGTCAATAGTCACATGGAATATGTAATGCCGTAGTATAGATATTCGTCAGTCAACAAAGATGGTAGCGAGGTGGACCGTCGAAGGTGCGCTGGACGTACTTAGGTATCGCCACTCGTGGAGGCTCTACTTGCACCCCAAATGATACTCACTTTTCTTAAAGACTGTTACATTTAATGAAAGATCGCAGCATTGTTGGTTTATCAATATTAATCTAAGATTGTATAGAAAATTAAATTTCCACATAGTAATTGGAGACAAAGATATAAGTTGAAACGGGCGAACAGAACGTTGGAAAACTTACGGAACAACACAACACATGTGACAAGTCAAAATTTGGTATAACAAATTCTACTATTGGTCAGATATATTAGGTAATTTCATCAAGTTATGGGACCACCGTCCTATTTACCGGCACCAACTAATCGAGGACGGAGTGCTCCTATGGTTCCCTACTGTTCATTAAATAGCCCTCATTTGCATAAAGGTTTAAATTAATTTGTATCCAAAGGAAGCGGACAAGCACACGCATTCTCAATTACTTAATTTCGTTTGTGAGGTCTTGGGCCACTTTCAAATAACTCGGAAAATTGCCAAAGTCGAATGCTGCGCTGAACACTGCCAACATTCGAGTCTGTTGTCCCAAACAACGTTCTTATACATCTGCAATTGCAACAAAAATTGAATTAGATTCTAATTCAGACCTCATCTCGTTATTTCATACAGTTTTTTCCTCAAGCACATAGTGCAGTGAACTTAGTGAAATTTACATGTAATAAATTTATATTATATATATATTTATAAAACCAAGCTTCTAAATCAGCTGACCTCAAAGTACTTGTAAAGACAAATCAAACAAGCCCAAACACGATGGGGTTGCGTCATTTCGTTTCACTATTCCTATGACCACCTTCAACTCCATCATCAGACCAGCTCAAAAGTACCATAATATTGTATTGTCACCAAACCTACATTATGTATGCAAGATTTCAGTTCAATAGAATGTCAAGAAGTAGTTCTAATTTAGATTACAAGTTTTGACCTAAACAAACACATACATACAAAATTACAAATATTGCAAGTTAAATAAAAGCTTGTAAAAAGCTTGAGCTTGTTTAACAAGATTACGATCTCTGAACCGGCTAAGGACAGTGATACAATGCCTAAAGTGTTATAATTTTTTAAATATCAGGTTGGATTGTCTTTCTATTTACTTTGAATAAAAATTCTTAGACAATATTGAGTCTTACTTATCTAATAGTTTACAGTTAAGTCGAAAACCGATAAAATACCGATTAACATACACGGCATAGACACAATAAACACAAAATGCAAATCTGTACAATTCTTATAGGTGTAATAAAATTCTATGTCCTTTTATAAATAGAGTCTAACATGTAAATAACGATGACTAATATAACGATGGTTAGAGCTGAAGCAAAAAAATGTACTCAAGAATGAATAACACCAAATAGAAGCTGGTTGCATACCTACAGGGTGTAGTTATCCTGTTACAGTCATAGGCTATATGGGACACGACCCATCATGCGTTAATCAAAGTATGACGTAATATCAATAATTTCTGAGTAAGTAAAATATAATTGTTATTCTTTGGCGGTGATTGAAAATGGTGACTGCAAGATTTTCTCTAAATCTATGTAGTTTATTTTACGTTGAAAAAGGATATGTTTACACTTCGGCACTATTTCATATCTAATAGCTATACTATCATTTTTCTCAACCTATTATAGCCCTAAGAAATTCATCGAATTAGTTTAGTTGCCTTGCGCCCTAATTCCATCTATCGGATCGACGCACAAATTGACTGCCATGCCTCAAGTTATGTCTCTTTATCTTTCATTTATGTAAAATGCAAAGCGTACTAATAAAATAATGGTGTAGGTGAATTTATTAGATCGTGATCGCTACGTGGTTACAAATGGGACCACCCGATGATGTGGTTAATGTATTCTAGAGCTTGTTAAGCTGTACTTGTTTGATATGGTTAAAGTAAAAAAATAAAGCTGAAATTGATAAGTATTTTGCAAAGCTCCGAGTGAAAGCGAAAAATGGATCCTTGGAGAACAACTATAATAAAATGGTGGTTTAATACGAGTGCTAGTTTACTGATCACATTTTTTATTATTAGATGTAATTCTTAAAACTCTTACTATTTAGCCTAGGTGTCTGTTACAATATACAATTTTTCATCAATTACCTACTCTCTGTATATTTTTAGAATTTGTTCATTAATACAAAAACAAAACTGCATCTCGCTTTACATTTAAGATACAATAAACTCCTGTTTGTTACTTCATTGTAACAGCCAACAGCACACATTTAACATACTAATCATACCCATTATAACTTTGACAAGAGATTGATCGTTGCCTTTGATTTCCTTGCCGATACAACACCACCTTTTTAGTGGCCAGTTAACAGTGACCAGACTTAATTTGGAGGTCGTGGGCGTTGCTCGCTTTGGACTTAAGTTAAATACTCGTTGATGCTCTTTTCAGAAACATTGTTACCTACCTACTTAGTGACTATACAGTTAGATTGTCTAATATTCTAAATGGTTTACCACGAGATAAGATGAAAGTAAATACCATGTTTGTTTTTCTGGTAGAGGAAATCAGAGATACTAATAATATATTCTGGCACTCACATAATATTCAGATTTTGGTAATCGGTATAGTACCCATATGAATTCCGGACCTAATAATAGATCCGCCATAATGACCATACATTTAGACATAATGTTTAATATTTTTTATCATTATAATAAAATAAATTTCATCAAGAGCGTTCGCTCAACAATCTCTCTGAGAAATCGTCATCTGTACAAGATTTATTTTTATTTGGCAAAGTAGCACTTATAATAACTGATGTAGTCATCTTCAAGGGATGACCTTGTAATATAGCCATGTGTTTCTGGAACATGATAACATGCGTCATGTGTGAACATTGTTTTACTTAAACCTGGTCTTAGAGATGTCTACAGAGATTAGGAGCATCTGGATTATTAATATTAAAGCCATAAATTGTATCTTAAGTTGGGTACAGTTTACTCCAAACACATTTTGCGAAAAATTGTAAGAAGTTGCTACTGAAGGCTCAAGAATTTTGAAAACCTGATTGGCGCAGTGGCTAAGTCATTGGGCTGTTGCGCTAGGGGTTACTGATTCAATTCACGTACGGAACAAAAAAATGTGCGATCCGCAGATGGTTGTCCCGAGTCTGAGCGTTTGTGTATGTGATATTTCATATTTATGAAACGCACCCACGATACAGTTCAAATTCCTAGTGTGGCGACATTAAAAAATGGTGAGATCTTCGATTTCGAAGTGAAAATAAAACTTACAGGGGAAATACACGGTGCTATTTGCTACATATTAATACCACTTGGGACAAATATGTAGGTACGGGACCAGTTCAGATGCTCGCGCAAATAGCGCTCTGGACACATCAAATCTTACTGTAAACAGCTATGTTTGCCATTTGCCACATTACATGTTACTTCACCAAAGAGGCATTACCTAAACAGGTAGCTTCCAAAACATTCAAACATGTGACTGTATGGAGGCGTTTACTTCACAGTTAGTGTAGGCTTAGTTTTATTACCTACCAATTATTTGTAACTATATGGCATAGCTTACTTTGTTTGGGTATGTAATTGTCTGTGAAGTAAATTGGTAACGTGATGGATTGGTGGGAAATGATTATCGACTGTCGAGTAAATTATGTTTTGATAGGAATTTACGTACCGTGTGCAGTCCGTACTTTATAACTATGTTAGTTTTATAATATTTATCAGAAAAAACATCAGTCTTTATGATCGCACTGTAGTTAAAGTGCTTCAATTTTTTTTCGCCGATTCTCGCTAATTGTAAATTTTTTCAGTGCACAAAATGAATTTTTAAAAGAAATTAAATTGAGTTTTAGTTTTATACCTTAGGCTTTTACTTCGTGATATAGTTTTAACAACATCAGACATCATAAAATCCAAGCATCACCGCATTTTACTTCATCGTTTATTTTCATCTTTCACACACTAAAAACAGTGGCGGATTTACCAGCAGGCTGAGTAGGCTGGAGCCTAGGGCGGCAAATTTTAAGGGGCGGCAAATTTAGTTCATAAATTTTTTATTTCGATTTACAAATTTAAAAAACAATATATTATACACACACATAATACAAATTTTGAAAATTCGGGAGAAATTAAAATATTTAACAAAAATCGAAATATTCTCATTTACAGTGCTAATTAATAAATATTTCAACATCTCTGCATGAACAATTCTTAAACGCTTTACTAATTATACAATAATGATTATGAACTTTTAGAATATCGCAATAGCGATTCGATATTATAATCGAAATTTAGTAATTTTTACATAATTATATTCTTCACTGATAACTGCTATAATTTTTTCTCCGTGTACCTAATAATTATGAGATCTGCTTACCCAATTCAATCGATATAATATCGATGGTCTAATAAAAATACTGACTAAAATTGACTAATTTTCATTAAATAAAAAACTAGTTCAATATCGTATAGAGATCATATTAATCGAATAACTGATAGTTGAACGACTGTGACTTGACAATAAAAAAATTCCCTCTACAAAACAATTTGAGACAATTTGCTCATTAGAAAATTGATACATTTTATCAGTTAATTATTTTATTTGTAGTAAGAAAAAGTTTGGAAAATCCAAATGAGCAGGCCTTAAGCGCTCATGTCGTACACGAATTATATAATTATTTTTTTTTAAAACTAACATGCCTATTTTATTTACAAGGTTATTTACAATTCTTAAAAATAAATATATACAAAATAAAAAAATTAAACTAAAAATTATGTATCAAAGTATTCGTCCTCATTGCTGTCAACTGGTAGGGTGCCCAAAAGGCTGGCGGCATTGCCACGTTGAATGGCAATGCTAATTCTTTGGCCGAAAAACAGGCCAGCCTTTTGGTCACGTGAAGCGTCAACTAACCGTTTAGACAGGTCACTAAAAAGAAGACGCGCACTCGGACCCCATGACCCGAGTGTTTCGACCCCAAACGGCTCAAAAATATAATTACCTTTAAGGTTATTATTATAAATTAAATGTTTACATCAGTAGATTTAATAACTTTTTCTCAAAGCCAACTTTTTCAGAAAATGCCAATCGGAATGAATTAATAGAAGAAACAAGAAGAAGAAACTTAAGATAAAACAATACTCAGCTGCAATTTTTTATTCAACGGCTCCTCTCCAGTTAAACAAGTATATTAAAAAAAATTGAAGTAAAAAAATGTTTTTTTCGAAAGTTATCGTGTTTACTGTGAACACGATCATTCAAAATGTATACGATATGGCATTAAAATTACTTCCTTTTAAATAAAAAATAATTAATCATAACCGAAAAAAAAAAATTTTAAGCTCAGCGATCATTTTTCTTTCCGATAAGTTGCTTTTTAAATAATATGCATGTACATCATATTTGTTAGGTACGGTTTAATGTGAGAAAACATCGGATTTAGATTTTTAGGCAAGAGTAGAGCATACCTACTACGCGCTTTCCACTTAAGGCATGCAATTGCGTAGTCGTATTTGTATTGTAACGCCAGAACAAACGACATGACGATTTATATGGGAAAAGTTGATGTAACGAGGATGATGAAGCACAAATTATAAAGTTGGAATTTTATTGATAGAAAATTGATATGATTGTGGACTAAGATATAAAAATTTAGAGGCGGCAAAAATTGAATAGCCTACGGGCGGCAAATCTATAAATCCGCCACTGACTAAAAAGGATTAAAAAGCGGTTAATATAAATTTAACAAAACATTAACTTTCAGGGTCCCACATCAAAACTGGCAGTACGTACGTCTCAGGGCCACCTGTTAGTGACAACATCTATTGTTAGGTTCAACATATTCGGACAGGTTCAGATTTCAGGAGGCCGTTCACCTGCTGATAATATTATTTTTATCAAACACTTTAAGATAAAACTAATTTGAGAAAACAAGTGCTTGTTTGGTTTGCTCGGCAAATTTCACTAATCCAGAAAGCGTTTCTTCTTACCGCTGCGTGGGACTTTGAACTGTAAACAGCCCAGAACACGGACGTAAACACACAGGTTATATTTTGTAAGTAAATAATCTTCGTATATTATTTTCACCACTACATTTCATACGTCATTTTCAAAATACTAGCGAGTAAATATTATGTTCACGTAGGTACTTATATGTATTACTAATAAACGGCTAATATAATTATTTATTTTCATGGTTGGAAAATGGCGCGCAAAACTTCAGGCCACGTTGTGTCTGTCATATTGTTAGTTTCAGTTCGCGATACGCGCGCAGGTGGAAGGAGAGGCACTGGCAAAGCCAGAAACAGCCTAATGTCTTAAAAAAATATTTATAACAAAAAATGTTCTTCATTAATTTAAATTATTAAGCAGTACCTTCATACTTAATGTTATTATCTATGTTTGGTATCTACATGTGTGTGTACATAAATTTATTTAAACACAATCCTAAAACTGCTAAAAATTGTTTATTGATGACGTGAAGCTGGTCAGGAAACGTTACGCTACCTAGATTTTAAAAGGTAACTTGCACTTATAGAAATAATTTGAATCTGTCTCATAAGATACATGATACCCAAGTTGAAGAGACAGAGTGTAATCTATTGTATACAGATTCCTGCAGCGAATGTTTATTGTAACAATCACATACTGAAAAAATGGTATACTGTACAATTATCTGTATTTTTTGGGAAATAAAGATATTATTTTAATAATTAAGGACCCTATAGACCGGAATTGTTCGTAAACGTGGTATTTGTTTACAGCATACCAAACTGCTCCATTTGTTTTCGGTCGCTCATATTTCTGTAGTTACGTATTAGATGAGGTATTCGCATGTCATCAGTAAAGTTAACACGAGAACTAATAAGATAAGATTGCGAAATATTTTGTTGCTATATGAGAAGCTCCGTTCTATAATCCTTCGGCACACATTAATGTGATACAGACTTAAAAATCCCATAAGAAAATGCAAATAGCGAAGTCTAATCGGTACCTAAATAGGTACAGACTTATATATTTCTTATTCATTGTTCTGATAGAATGGATAATGTATATAGTTACACGCCTTTATGTTGTATTTAATACTGAACTTGAAATAAAATCTTTTTATTTTCATCAGCATTTCGATAGTTTATTGTTGTATGCAAATAGCAAGTTGTCGTTCATATAAGGGGGGGGGGGGGTCCTTTGTTCAACAGTGAACGTCTTCCGGCTGAGATTTTTTTTGATTGATGATTTTTTTTTTTTTTAAAAAAAAAACGTCGCCCCACACTAGGAATTTCTCCTGTATCGAAGGTGCGTTTCACAAACATGAAATATTCACATACACAAACACCCAGACTCGGGACAAACATCTGTGGTTCGCACAAAGTTTTGCCCCGTGCGGGAATCGAACCCAGCGCATTGAGCGCAGCAGTCCAATCGCTTAGCCACTGCGCTAATCAGATTGTTTTGTTCTAAGACAAATTCCATAAAATTTGATGTCTTAATTATTTTATACTTAAAAAAAGAGCAAAACGTCAACTACTATGTCATTTCTTTGAGTAAAAGCTTTTCTGAAAATTCCTCTACACGTGTGGTTAAAGAAGACTATTATCGGATAGTTAATTTACTCATCCACAAATCGAGGCACCTCTGACATTATACACCATCATGCAGCCTCAGCCTACCAGCATACCATCCTTAAAAAACCGCGATCCTAACTTACTGACTTAAACAGCTACAACCATAAAAAGGCTATTATATAAGCCTTTATTCCTAAACGTCTATTATTAAACAGTTTGCTTAAGATATGAACATTTTTTAAATTCTTTCCTACGTAATTTGGACAGTTTGCGAATTGCATTCCAGGTCAGGATTATGCGCTGAATCATACCCCCTATTATATCGGTTTCTTTGTCTATGTGGTGAGGTAAGCAGGTTATAGAAACACATGCATACCGAGATTTGACGCTTTGTAAGAGATCTTTTGTAGCCTATATGACACAAAAACATTATGACTATGACCATGAAAATTGGTATTGAGTCTTCTAGTAAACATTGGTTAGTAACTGTATTTCCCGAAGGGCCTACCCCTTCGGGAAATACAGTTACTAGAGGTGTATAAGTACCGACATTTTGGCAGTTAAGTTATAGGTCCCAATAATAATAGGGGCGAGCCTATTGCCACCAACCGGGCACAAATCCAGACTCCGGGCTGCTACTAATAATTACCCTAATGGACCTCATTCGCAGTCACGCTTAGGGATAGCGACCACTAGACCAAAAAGGCAGTCATTAGTAAATATTTATCATTTATATTATCTCGAATAACTTATAGAATATATCCACTATTGCTACTACGTACAAACCAATATGAAGCTAGTTTATAACGGTCTGAAAAACTTGTTCAAACTGTAACAATTTTTTAGCTTATGTCCGCTCGACGCTATGTTACTTAAACTGGATCTAGCTTAAGAAACTCTTCTGAAACTTTTCTCAGAGATGTAATCGGTATTATTTTCAGGATAAATCTTAGATCACAGCTAACAATCTTAAAATATTCAACATTTTTTAGTAACTTGAGAGGTTAGAAGGCATAACTTTAGAATAACCGCAGATCGGTTTATTTCATTAGAGCAATCTATTAGCTAATTCACGCACGCATCACAAGTTAGCGCTCAGCTATCTCTTGTTTGTGAACGCTATCTAATCTCTGTTTGCCGCAGCCTCCTTGCTAGCCTGACCTAATTTCTGGACTTTGAATAGCGTTCGAGTAAAATTTTTGTTGAAAGTCTAATGTACCTAGGTTACTACCGAAGTAATAGAGCCATTCATACAATCACATGTGTAATACCTGAAGGGTAGGTAGAAATCAAGTTTATCCGCCCACATTCTAATGCTTATCCTCATTTCGCCTTATAGGTGGCAAGCCTCTATTAGCATTGATCTGGACCTGATTCCGGGTTCATCACCTCTTTGGACTCGTTATTCCCGAGACAGAAAAGATTTGTATTCATCACTCTTAACTTAAAAATATTATGAAATCAATGTAACTACGTTCCTGATAAAATTCATCTAATAATATACCTAAGAAAATACCTATTTAGACGGTGTAAGGACTCCCTTATATTTTTGAGAACAACTTTTCGATATTACCGAACATCTCACGGTAGGCATAGGTACTTGCAAAACATTTAAGAGTACACGGATGAGTATAAATTAATAGCTCCGACCAATTTGCAGTTATCTCGGCAACACGTTCAACTTATTGTGTTATCTGCAACCTTGACGGGTTTTTAACTATTGCTATGAGCGTTATCAATCTTGTTACAACTATTAGCCGATTCATTTAAGTAATTTGCAAGGTTTCTTCACGAGTGTAAGTAGAAGTAATGTTTGTTTGAACTCTTTATACCAATGGAAGTAGATTCTTTAACTGTTGTCACTACGTTCCTCTTCATCTACTCTATCCTCCTTGCTCCTTTTTCTAATCATCTTGCACCTTCGTATTTACAATATGCCAGATGGACGTCACCCTGTAAGGTGATCATGATGTCATGAGATTTTAATTTAAAACAAATATTTATTTGATTTAGAAATAAAGGTGATGGATTAGATTTTATAAATCTATATCTTCGGGATTCCAAAACTGCAATGATTGGCAAATTAATTTCAGAACTTCTTACATGCATAACATTTTCATTTAACAGGTAGAGCACTTAATTTTCCTCGTCAAAAGTTTATCAAAAGACACATCAACAAATCACAAGAAACTAGATTGCTCAACGAATCTAAATAGCAAAACGGCAAACATCGGGCTCTGGCATTATGTAATGTTAAGTAAACAGTACAAGAGTTACTGTGAGATAATATTTGTTTAATGTTAAACATTGTGTCGCACATGCTGGGAGCACTTGTGACATCATACCGACCGGCTCCGAATTATTAACAAATTAGGTAGCAAGGAACAATTATAACATACACTTAAAATTTATACCGAGCTGTGTAATGGTTCTGAACGATTCTTTACTTTTGTCGATTGCTCTACTTTAATAGAGGCACCTATAGAATTAAAACCTAGCTAACGTTACATATAACCTACGGACATACCTAATGAGTGAGATCTAGCCAATCGTGGACTACCTAATTCAGCAGAAGCTTCACAAAAAAAGGCAATTTATGATGTCTTCTACAGGGATTGACCAACGCTGCCATGAAGCCCGATAGGTATAGCAGACGAGCTTATAACCATATGCGTCCATTCCATACCACTACAATTTTTAAGTAAATGCAATTTCCCTGCCAAACCTACGCTTTCACGACCATGCGGTTACCGCTACTTTACCAACTGCTGCAGAAAGTGTAGTAAAATCACTTATAATTACTGTTATGTTTTCCCTTATCTCCGATGCACACCGCACGTAGAGATAAGTCACACAATTGGTATGCGACCTCAAACGGTGTTTGCTTGAGCATGCACCGAACGCTGTGCAAATATTTTCACATTTTTTGGCCCACATTACGATTGCAAACATTCTCGACTGAGCAACATGGTGTAATTATATTAAGTTGTATCTAATTGTAATAAATTAAATGAACTGAAGTACTTATTTATACCTAAATTAACACACATTTAAATCTCATATTACCTTCCTACCCCTACCTTTAGAGAGCTTGAGAAAGTCAGACAAGAAACAGCAGTGCCCTAAGTAAAAAAAATCTAATTAGAATATTCTTTTAAGAAATCCTCAGTAAAAATAATAGGAATAAAGCCTTGTAAAAAGTGAGGTAACCTAATAGGTTAGTGCATAGTATGCACTGACATGGAGTTTCATGGCGGTTGTCCTTCGATGGAGTACCACGTACTTAGGTAAGCTATACAAGCCTATGTTTAGTTGTACTTTAAGTTTCAAATGTTAACTGACCAATTTGCCTCACACCCAGTATGGTGATATAGAAGTAATAAACTAATTGTTGGCCGTTATTTTTAACTATCCTGCTAACCTGGTCACGTCTCATTTCCAGGTCAGTTGCACAACGGAGGGCCCACCCGGCGCCATTATCTCCCGCTGATAAATGCTGCGTTCTTCATTCAATCTCTGATTATGTTCCTGAATCGTGAAGTTTGTTGGTCTTATCAACGACAACCTTAATTGAGGGCTTTTGTTCTTTTATCTACGATCATCAGTGAGGCGTCTAGAAGGCTGGAGGATTTGTGATGTTGTCCTACTCTCTCACTTTCTTCTGTAACTTAGCGTTTCCCTGGTAAAAGACTGCACAAGTACTCTTAAACCTACCTACGTACCTATTGATCCGACAACTAACACAACACGTGGTACGACAATGTCAATGAATGTTAACCTTTTTAACCACGAGGACCATATCCTTTAACAAGTATCCTTGACACCTACAAAATGTAGAATAATCGGCACATCACTTGTTAACATGTTATGCATTGTAATAATGAAGATTGGCCCCCGTCACGTGGACACGTCCCGTCGCCCCCGCGGAACTGCTCCTGCACCTGGTGGCATTCACGCACGTAACTAGACGAAAATAATATACATATATATGATAGTATCAATAAATATAGCACCCATTCCATTTTGATGATGAATGGTAAAAGTAAGCCTACATTGTCTTGAAACAAACTTTCTTACGACTTGTCCTCTTTAAAATAACTCATGTCTAGAAGTGTTATAGTATCCTCTTCTCTTGCTAAAAACGTATATTTAGACGACCGATTGTTATCACAGTTTAATTTTTATTTATTAAAAATTGTTTTGACTTGTGGCATCTAGCATCATATTCTTGTGTACAAAACAACGTCGTTTAATCATTCATCCTCACTTTTTGCACGCCTGTTGCAAAAAGGATACAAACAACAATAGTCACGTGAAGCAGGCAACCCTACTGACCGACCGTAACTTATCAGCTTGATGCTATACTAATTTTACAATTTACCATGCTCTATACTTACACCCACGCACGGATAAAAATATGTGATAGTTGTCACTTACGTCTTGATACTTATCGCAGAGGCATCTAATCAAGGTGGCTCGGTGATGTGTAGAAATAATAATGTGTATAATATGATGGTTAGAAAATAGCCAATTGCTAGTTAGCAATATGACAAACAAGTAACTACAACCAAAATTATCTTATAGTTACATACAAGTTCAATATACCATCATCCTGATAGACATAAGTAGAAGGTGCCTACAATTAGGTATGACTTCATAAAAGTTATTATTATTCAATTCTTTGCTCACAACAAATTTTCAGGCGTTTGTCCAGTGGCTAAGCACAACTGCTAAGCTTGACGTCCTAGGTCCGAATTCCGGATCGAGAAAATTGTTACTGGTTTTTCCATTAGGTAATTCTCAGAAGCAGCACTGAGTCTATATTTGTGCCAGATTACCCGTAATAGGTCTACCTAACCCTTCGGGGAATACAGGCGTGATATTATTTGTCCAGTCCACGTCCAAAATTTATTCAAACTGAAAAATTAGGTACATACCAACATATTAAGGAAATCAGTGATACTTATATCTAATTTTCTAGAGCACGACGTCATGTCTTCCCAAATACTTAAAAATGTTGCGTAACACCAATCATAACAATAAAGGTACCAGTAAAGTCCATGTGGTCGTATGTCTCTGAGACAAGTCTGGCCTAGTTAGCGCGCAGACATCCTAGACCTCAATACTGATACCTGACTATCCGATCAACGCTAATGATGATGGAACTGAACCACAGCTGGGGCGAACTAGTGCGCCCACCAGATTCACATATTATTTAAACTATACGCTGAGTAAGTAGGTATAGCTGAATCCAAACGCTGAGATTGTATTGATTTTGAACTTCATTTCCGCTAAAAATCTTGCAAAACTGCAAATATAAATTATATAAGGCGCATGACGAAGGCAAAGGCTAAAGGGTAAAAACTGGTGCTCAAAGCGCAATAATGTCTGTCTATTCTGTAATAATGGCTGAGTACCAGCTGACCATCATTACTAAAGTGCCTATATTAGTCTTAGATCCACCACTCGTATTAGTTAGGTACCTATACTTAATATATAACCATAGTTAGTCCTTATAAATTCAGATACCTTCTGAGTGGTTAAAAAAATACATAAATCCTGGAAACACAACCCTGGAAACAACGTTTCAAGGACAAGTCCTACGACCACTCACAGCATACCTAAGCCAATTACATAAGACGATGCCCCACACGGCGTTATCGTCAACCACAATAACAGTCGGTGTGAGAACCGCGCTATCTTGATTGGACCAATCAGCTGCTGATCTCAGATAAATGTATCAATCAGTCCAAACACGCAGGATGAGAGTTGACGTCATCTCTCGACGATTTGTATGCAGTTTACATTGTTATTATACACTTATCGCTTGATGCTCAGCTAGAACATCAAAGTCCTTAGTAGCTGTGGGTTTAGCAATTAGGCAGGATATCTTACGTATGTATTCTTATTTTAAAAAGTTAATTATTGATCAATGGCTAGTATTAAAACTATTATATTTATTTTCTATACTAAAACATTCTGCTACAACAAATAGAAAATAATCTTATATTATGAAGAAAAAAAATTTTTATACAGTCAAAAATATTCATTGTTATTGTAATACAAATGTTTGAAAGTATCAAGATTTAAAATTTTAATCAAATTCAGCCATTACCCACAAGCAGAAGCTTCAATGAGGCTTCAATACATTCAAAGCATTTCCTCTATACGAATAAGCTTTAAAATCGCAGATCTTTTGGCCGTCCTTATACAAGTACTGTTTGAAACACGTCTCGCAGAAGAAGGCGGGGTCGAAGGGCACGCGGTTGCAGCCCACCACGATCCACCGCGCAGAGAACTCCGCGCACGTCGTGCAGTACATCGTCTGGTTCTGGGCTATGGCCGTCGAACACGGGTAATTGGAGAACCGCAGTGGATCCGTGGCATTCAATAAACGCACCTCGGAGAATATGAATACGTGCTCGCAGTTTCCTTGGTGCACGTATACCTGTGGAGTCCAATGGATTTGACTGAGATCTGACACATGGGTAGTTTATGATGTCGATGACCACATAAGATACTTTTCAACCCGGTGAATGAAATTGCTTAACGACTGTTATCAATTTATATTGACTCTCTTAACCCTATATTATGGTCCACGCAGACGAAACCGCAGACAGATACCAGTATTTAAAAATGTATCGTTTTTAAAACCAATTAAAATGTTGCCTTTCAACAAATAAATCAATCAGTTGAAAGTTCTGTGTTTCCTAGACATTTTTTGAACCATTCTTCTGGACTTCTAAAGATTCCAGGATAGCAAGCCCACCTCAGGATATCCCAGCTTGAGCACCAGATCTCCGAGCCGCACTTTGCACATGTCCTTCTTCTGGAAGTGGCCCAGCCCCCTGGTGATGGCCCACGCGCGAATCGGCTCGCTGTAGTCGATGCACCTCTCCCGCGTGTCCACGTAGAACACGTTGTTGATGAACAGGAAGCCCGATGGAAATACTTCCTACAGATTGGAGGGCACTTAGTCAATATCGTAAACCTGAATTCTATATTTTGATGGTCCAAAATTACAAATATGTTAAACGAAGAATATAAAAAAGGCAGTCTGCTAAAACGCTTCAGGGTTTAGTTTTAATGTTGTTTTATAGGAAAGTTTAGTTGGTAAACTAGTCCTAATAGTTAAACTGTAGAAATCTTTGAGAAGTGCTCATAGCAGACTTTGGTTCGACAACGAGGATAAGCTACTGTGAATATGCGAGCTTTAAACTTAGCTCTGCTAAAGGAGAGGCCTAAGTCCAGCAGTGGACGGAGATAGACTGATGATGATGATACCTTCGCTTTGGTAATGGGCACCGCCTCAGGATTGGCCGACACGTCCACCCTCATGTCGAAGTCGTTGTGGCACACGAAGCGGTCGCGCATGTGCGACAGCAGGTGACGGCCCGTCAGGATCATGTCGCAGCAGAACACGGAGTGTCGGGTACGGGTCTGGTATATAAAGCGACATAGTATGTATTCTCTTTTGAGTCCTCTGAAATGAGCGAGAATAACCAAAAAAATCTCTCTCTTTTTAACTACGGATAACTCAAGATTCACGTAAGTGAAAGTATTATAATGATTATTTTTATAGAAATAAATTTTAAGTTTTGGTATTAAAATCTTAAGTATACGTTGTTTACTCTGCAGTACCAAGCATTAAGATAACATGGCAAATTAGTTCAAACAGTAAAATATTTTTTAATAAAATTTCCAATACATACAAATCTGTCTTTGGCCAAATTGTATATATAGGGTCTGTAGACCCTCACTCTGTATATTATATCTTTGCCGGGCTCCAATTCAATATCTGGGGTTGGAGCTGCATCCATGTACCGTTCCTGGAAATAAAGATGCACATAAACTTAACTTAGTCTGCTTCAGTAGACAGATATGATGCCTTTTGAGAACAGTCTGATCAATAATGCTATACTTTGGTATCAGTACTATTACTAACAGCTGTTGATAAAGGAACTGTTTATTTCTGTCTATCTTCAATCATATCTAGAGTTGTTAAATGCATAACATTGAATTTCCTTACATCCTGAGTAAATGGTAGAATCCTCACTCCTCTGTACTTGAGTTTTTTGGGGAACAGATTATTGGTGTCCTTCTCTAATCTTATCTTGTACTTTCGCAGGATACACAGGTTCGGAGCCTCTTCCTCCTCCCCAGGGTTATCATCAGATAAGTTTTGAACTATGTTCCCAGTTATCACTCCCATGATTGGGACGTTAGTGTTCATCACTAATTCTTTACCAGTTTTCAAATGATCAGGACTGAAAATTATAAGCATTCCAAAATTATGACAGTTCAAATTAATATCTTGCCTTCTTTAAATTTTCCATAAATCTTTAAAACAGCAGTATTTAGCTGGTCATATTTAAGCATGCATAAAAATTTGTGATTCACCTGCAATACTTTTCCAATTCACTGAACTCCTCATCATTCATGTCACACCCAACAAATTCCCTAATTTTATTAGAGAAAAATTCCTTTGTCGTAGTCTTTCCTTGAGGCTTGCCAAAGATAGGAAGACTTTCAAATACCTTCGGCAATTTCTTTGTTATGATAGGTGCTGTCACTAAACTACCTTTTGCATTGTACATTTGTGGGCCCGTATCTTCAGCATACATATTTACATTTCCACTTTTCAAATTAGGTGCCATTGGTGTGTCTTTTGTAAAACTGTTGTTGTCATCATTATCAGTGTATGAGCAGCCTGGAACTGGTTCTTCATTTGTTTTGGATGTTGCAGTAACTGGTTTGCAACTGGGATGTTGAATGACATCACTTATTTTACAACTAGCACCTGAAATGCAACATAATATATTTATTAAATTCATTTTGTGATAACTCTTTCCCAATGCACTGACCCAATTGGTGTATGGTAACCGTGTCTGCGTCTATTAGTTTAGTCCACTACTACAGTAGTACTAGTCTAGTCTTATCAAAGTGTGAATTAATAATTGTATTTGAGTACACAAAGTATACACAAATGATATAGGAACCAAGTCTTCAAGAAGTACTTTCATAACCAATTTTACTAATACCAAAAAAGCTTTATAGTTTTATACAAACTGTCAAGGTAGGGTTATATTTTTCACAGGTATCTTGTATGCATGTAATAATCTTTCCAAAAGGCTGGATGTCTTTTTTGACAGTTTAGTTAGATTGTTCTAAAAACCTAAATGTCCTTAGAAAGGTGTTTTTATAAAAACAAAACTGTATAGCAGATATTGGCGAAAATTAAAAGTTGTTAGTAAAAAAACATTAACCAAATCAGTTGAGTAGGATACCAAAATGAAGGAAATTGAGAGATTACAAATAAATAATTATTATATTATTGAAAGTCGAACAATACTTATTTATAAATTCAAACTAAGAAGTCAGTGAAGAGCCATAGAATTAATAAAAATTTCAACCGGCATAAATCTTGTCTGTAGTATTAAAATAAGTGTTATTACTTAACCTTAACATAATTCAAGGCTTGTTTATTTCTTTTCAGTTTTTTGGCAGTCAGGGTTATTGATAGATTTTTTTTTATCAATTATAAGATAATATCTTCAAAGTATGCTCAAAAAGGCACACCACTGTACTTGTTTATATAGGAAGCTGTACATTTAAACACACATGGTAGGTACTTCCTGCTAGACTACATTCTTAACTAATCCTCATCATCATCATAACATCACGCCTGTATTCCCCGAAGGGGTAGGCAGAGGTGCACATATAATACACCCATAACTAATTGAATTCAAAATGCTCAATGATGTTTATGTATTTATTTTCAACAGGTACACCCACAGCATCTACATCACACCTTGTAATGTATAATATTTAACATGTAGGGAACTAACTTAGGTGCCGACTATCTTAAACTTAGCTAAATATTACCTATTAGAACTTAAACTATTTAACTAACACTAAGTTATACATAGCAAACATTTTTACCAAAACAGACAAATAAATGTTTAGTGCTATTACCTTCGAGAGTAGATTCTGATACCTTTGTCTCTTGGTTATTTGTTGGATCAATTTCCATTATTTCCACTATATATTTCGTAGTAGAAATAATATTGTCAGCGTTACTAGACATCTTAGCTGAACTTAAAATTCACTTTGCACACCACAGTAATAAAATTATCATACAGATTATCAGGTAGATGCAATGCAAATAACAATAAAAATACGAAATCAGTCAGAAAAGTAGAGCCTGTGAGGGTAAATTCAATTAACGTTATTTAAAATTTACAATTTAGAAATACTATTGAATGTTGACATAAGTTAACATCGATTGACATTTTTGACATGTTATTATTTTTGGGCCACCCCCGGCCCTCAGAGTAATGACTAAAGCATAGAGGGAGCGTTGCTTCCAGCAATACTGTACACTTTTTTTGCCTCGGTAGTGATGTGCCGTATTTGGTAAGTCGAAGTATCGAAATTAGTTCTTGACAGAAAATGTACTTCTATTGAATGTACGTTATTTTCACGTTGTATAAAACATACATCACCAAGGCATCAATATAAATTTAGTCCCAAATTTAAGAATTATCTAGTAAGGGTTTAAATTACAACAAATACGTGATTCGTTGACTAAAAGATTTATATTGCAACACAGGTCCACCAATCACTGTACTTGATATGAAACATTTGATAAATTAATGGCTAATCTTTATGTTGATCGGCCTTTAGAAACTGGGAGCAAAAGTAAAAACACATATAAATTTAGTAAATTTTTAATAAATAGAAACAATATATATTTTTTATAATCTAGCTGTGCCCCGCGGTTTCACCCGCGTCAATAAGTGTCGTTACCGATGTCTTTGTAGTTATTCTGTATTATTAGGGTTTTATAGCCAAATGGCAAAAACAGCGGCTATGCTTAGTCCATCTATTTCTAGCTCTTGTAAGCACTTTACACCAGTTCTCTTTCATTTGGAGGCATACTGTAAAATAAAACGATATTTGCTATAATTTAATGACATAAAATTAATTATCGTATCGAATAGTATCGATAAAAAATATCTACTTTACTAGCATGACATAACCTCACAAATAAACAAATTACTTTATTGTTAAATTAATTCGTTAACACAATATAATTCGTAAAAAAGATAGTCTGAAGGGATCATCATCAATCTAATGTGTATGTATAAGTGATAATATACAAAAATTACGCGTGATTTTATAAGAAAATTGCATAAAAACACTTACCCATGAAATCTTACAAATTCATTGTTATCTTTCCGTGATGAATGTGATTTACACGATAAAACAAAACTAGCCATATTAAACGCTTATTTATCTCTCCTTTGCACCTTTTGTACACAATCAAGTTGCTTATATTATCCAAAAAATTATATTATTTTTAAAATAAACAATGTCAGGTCAAGGACTGACATTCACTACGTATAATACGACTAAATCAAATACTTTGTACAGTTAACCGTGTAGAACCGTTCTAGTAAGCAACTATGTCCTTTTTTAATTGGTAGTGTAGTAAGAGACCAAGTATGACCGTTTGACAATTTCGGAATGTACATTTAGTTTTAAGCATATATGAGTTCATATATGTTTGTCTCTTTTATATATATAATCTGCGTCATAAGAGAGAGGAGCTTGGATTTATCGTAATTTGTGTCTTATTTGTTCGCTCTCTCTATGCTTTAGTAATTACTCTGAGCCCCGGCCCTCATAGACATAGCTTTTATTATTTTAAAGTGTGGAGTGTAACTTGATGCTAAGGCTTCTAGATCAACAATGTCTATGGTATGATTCCCTTCTCCTGAAAGTGGATATACATGTAAAAAGTATTTAATTATTTTGTTATGAAATTACATAATTGTGTAAAGCCGCGTAAAACGGACTCGGTCGGTGATAATGTAAATTTGTCAAATTAAATCTTATCATTGTATAGTAGGCGGTATAGTCATAGACCTTAGCCTGCCCATAACAGGCAAAGAAAAAGAAACATTGTGTACCTATTGAGTTGTCACACAAATGTCATATTCTGTCACAACAAATACCAGATATTTAATTTCAAGTTTTTAAATAAATTAGGAAGACACTTAATCATGCTAACGCTATGGAATTTGTTCGAAGCTTCGTTGCTTTGCCTGAATGCCGTTTGTGTGTTACACGAAGAAAGATTTATGCAAAAGAGTAAGAACTAAACCTAACCTATTTCATTAATTAAGTTATTGCCTACTTGACATAGATTCTTGATAAAATTTGTTTAATTAATTACATTACGCCTATATTGAATATTTAATAATGTTGTTTACATAGCGTGATGTGTAATTTTAAATCTTTTGTGTATCATTATGATTAAAGAATCATACTAATTTTATTATTACTTATTACAGTGGGATGGGGATCTAACAATCAAAACCAAGGATTTGAAGATCAATCAACAGTAAAATTCCAAATTTTAAACTTAGTTAGGTCTATCAGAACAGTTACAAGAAGTAAGTACAGTGTTTTTCGTAAGATGGTGTATTTTGTAAATAAAACATTTTATGGTAGTTGAGTAGGTTTACATCCAAGTACTAGTTATTTATATTAATTACATTTTGTTTTTTACAGTTCCGTTAATCATTCTAAACATATTAACAATAATTTTTAAATTATTACTGGGGTAACAATCGGAGGAGACTGAAAATATTTAGGTAATAAGGAAGAAAACAATTACCAGCAACATTAAACAAATATTACATTATTAAAAAAGTGTTTAATAAAACATATTGATAAAAGATTTTCTGTATTTATCTCATTCCAAATGGTTGACAAAATAACAAATAAAGTTACATACAAATTTGCTACATTTTGAGCTTGACTTTATTTCGCCTGTTAAAATTAGTAAATGTTTTTATTGCCTTGGCCCTTTCCTATGTATCTATCTATTAAAAACACTAGTTTAGTATGGACGTTACATTGTATACTTTCATTCAACTTTTGGAAGTTAAATCATCTTTGTTCAAAACAATTATTTTCTAAAGCTGAATAAGTGTAGTTAATACAACTTTTTTATGATACCACAATTGGTACTAATAATAATAATTGATTGATAATAAAATTAGTAAAAACAGGATACATATTATAGTACTACAGAATAATTACGATACTTTAATAGTGCGTCATTTCTCCTACATTGCTGTACCCCTTAGAGCATTCATATAATAATTTATTATTAAATAATAAGTGCAAATGTCTGAGGGGATCTACCTTATCACAGATTTACCCATTGAACTAAATATGTATCAGAGGATTTACCTTATTTCATTATAAAGTACACTTATTAACTTACAATAAAATATTACTGGCAACATTAGGCAGAGGTATATGATAGAATAATATTATTGATGTGTGTACCTTTACCTCAACGACAAAATATACAGGCGTAATTAAATGTTATGTTTTACGTAAGTTGATAGGGAATATAAAATGATGGGCTAAATACTTATGTTAGAAGAAGTTTGTCAGCCTTAGATCGTAGCAATTGGAAATCTTTGGTCTCTGCCTAGATATCCTTCGGGCCTCGGGGAAAACGCGTGACTTTATGTATATATACATACTTATAAACTATCACACATTTATTTATTTATTTATTAACAATTTATGTACACACAATATAAAAGTAAAAAAAGAATAAGAGAAACATGAAGTACAAAGGTACTGCTTATTTCATTAAGAAATTTCTTCCAGCAGACCTGCGAAAGAACATCTTACCCATCAGTTCATACGTGAAAAACAAAAAAGGTTTTTTATGAAATATCTTCACGAATTTTTATCCAGTTCAATTTTAGTTCAATGTCAATGAAAGAGAATGTTGCTAGTATAAAATCATAGAAATTGACGCAAAATCTTAGAGCATTTAACGTTGGTTTAAATAAAATAGATCATTCAATTCTGTTTGATTATGTATTTCTGAGCTTGTATGAAAATTATCATGTCTATAAACGTAATTAGACGAACATAAAAAAAAACGTAGATTAATTAATAAAGTAAGGTGGAAGGAGGGAAGGGAGGCCTTTGCCCTGCAGTGGGACAATACGGGCTTATAATAAAAATAGGAACTTACTCCTTGACACGGCACCCATTGTGAGGAGGTTTCACTCTTTAAAGCCCTAACCAACGGTAGCTTGGACCCTGTTCCCGCTGCTTGTTGGGCCCTATATTTTATATTTTTAAATATTTTTTTGTTTTTATATTATTTAAAAATGTAATTTATAAGAAATGTGTACAATTAAAGAAAATAATAATAAGGTTGATAGACAAACATCAAAACTGTTGATGAAAATAATAATCATTTTTGTCACTGATTATGATATCATTAAGCAGAGTGTTATTTTTTAATTAGGGAATCGAATACATTGCATCCATTGCATAGTATAATCATCTCTATAGTAAAATGTATGATAAATAATAGCAAAAACTTTATTTCTGTAATGTTTCTGGCAGCACCGATCGATAAAAATTGGCGGCCATATTTGTCAAAGACAAACAAAACGCAACGCCGGTCTTTTCCGCTCCGAAGCGTCTGCTGTTGTTTCATTGCGGAAAATTGGTAAATGATGGCAGCAAATAATTATTTTGGGTTTACTCATGGAGGAACTCAATACGGGTAAGTTATTTCGCGTAATGTGTTAAAATTAACGAAGTAACAAGATAAGTAAAAGTGATATAGAATAATTGTGATGGATGTGCCTTGTGCTCATGTTTGTCCTATTCAAAATGGCGTCTGATATGTATTGATCGTGAAATTTTGATGTTAAAATGTGATTTTCAGTGAGTATTTTAAGATTGTTGTGGTTTTAGAGCGGCAACGGCCAGTGCGGCTTATGGCGGGCAGACTGGGTATGCCGTAGCGCCCGCAGCGACAGCCGCTACGTACGGCACCCAGCGTGCCGCCGCCACAGGATACGACACAGCTTATCAAGCAGCAGCGGCTACTCAAGGTGCGTAAATTCCGCTAATGTATCTCTCTGACCAGACTTGTTTACTAAATAAACCAACTTTCTTTAGGGGTTAACATAAATTTCAGGCATTGCCATAACAACTAACAGTAAAATCGATAATCTGCGTATTTATTTGCATAATTGAATTACTCACTATCGCAAAATGACAATTCGTTTGGTCAAGCGAATTGATCTTATATGATATCCTGTCGGTGCAGTGGCCAATATTATAATACGATTGGATGAATTCATAATTGCACCTTCTTTACAGTTAATGACTTTTGCATAATAAAAACTCAAACGAACGCCCCGGCAGTAAACTACTTGACCGGCGGCAGTTGCTATTAAAGTATTCTTTTGTTGTAACCTTAATGCCAATTTTTTGCGTACTAAAGCAAATAAGAACCCCTAGAGCCCCTGGCAGACGTCCAGCAAGGTGGACTGATGATGTTGTTGCTGTACAGGGAAAGTCCTGGATGCAAAAGGCCCAAAATAGGAATCAGTGGCGTTTAGGGGAGGAGACTTATGTCCAGCAGTAGGCCATTTAAAAGCTGATGATGATAAAAGCAAATAATGTTATTTTAAGTCAAAGGCATGTCAGTTTTAGTAATTAAGGACTGTGGTTCTCCCAACAAATAAATACATTTAGCGTTGATTGATTTGGTTGTATTCTGTCTAAGATAGTTAGAAGGCTCTAGTAACATGTGTGGTTTCACCAGCAGCGGCTCACGCGCATGCGCACGCGGCAGCTGCAGCAGCATCAGCTTATGACGCCAGTAAATCAGCATACTATCAGCAAGCTGCTGCTGCCTACCCTGCAGCAGCACCACCCCAGCCACAGCCTACCTATGATGCTACAGCTGCTAAACCAGCCTACTCTACACCAGCCACATATGCCCAGGTAAACCAATGCCTCCAGGGTTTTGGTTTCATTGAAGTCTCCTAGGGAGTCATCTAGCCCTTATAGATTTGTAGAAGTGTAAGTTTAAACATCCTTAGTTTAGAGTTGACGTGTTCCTTCTTCTATCTCATTATCATTCATCAGCTTACTGTTTTATTGGTACTAGATTTTTTCCTCTTAACATTTTCTGTTGTTATCATGGATTTCCATATGTATATCACACAATCTTTCAGACATTGTACCATAATTTGTTTTTCATTTATTTCATAAGGATTCTGTAGCCAATATTCATTTAAATTTTTTTATACCCATAGAATGGTCCAACACTATTGATTTTGAGTTGCTTTATGTGTTGCTGGAAAAAATCCTCTCAATTATTGTTTAAAATCTGTTTCATTGTTTTAAATTTGGACAATTTCTGATCATGTCTGTCCTGAAATAACGTCCAGATGGTCACACCACCTACGCCGCGGCAGACTTCTACGGCAATACCCGCCCTTGGGCGCCCAGTGAGTGACAATCATAATTATAGTCTTAGTAAATTAGGGTGGACTTTACACTTTCTTAAATTGTTGGTGGTGGCTAGTCAAACAACAGCACATAATACATATTTCAAAACTGACTGCTGATTTGACCATTTAAATCCATCCCTAGGTAAGAGCTGATAGACTGAAATCTGAATCCATTAACTGGGTGCTAGACTTTAATAAAATGTCGGATTTTATATAGCAAAAATAAAATGATTAAATTCAACATTTTCTTTAGTTGCCATGTCATTAATTTCTAGAATTAAATCCTTATTAGCTAAACTTAGTGGATAGTGCAATGAGACAGTGTGATTTTTTCCATGATCCTGGTTAGAGAAATATTTTTTTAAAACATGTGTAAATAATTGTACTATTTGATAATTATCATAAATTGGACCACTGAATATTCATACTCTTTTAATTTCTAGACACCTAAAGGAAACTAATAGTATATAGTTACCTACCAGGATTTATTTTTATACCAATTATCCTTTAAAAGTGGGTTAAGTGAAATACTATTAATAATTGTAGGTTAATCTCAAATTTAACATTGGGCCTGATAAATTATTAATCTGCTCCAAAATTAATAAAATAGGGATTGTAATAAATTAAAATTGATTTAAGCATAAATATAAAAAAATGTAAATAATATTTTTATTTTTAGCTAAAAGTGATTTCTAAATTAATGGTCTGGAAGCTATCAAACCTATTTAAAAATATGTTTGTTTGTGTTGGCTCCTTGCCAATATATGAATACCAAGCGGCAATATTACGTGGAAGTAAGGCAGTTACGGTTTTTCTCAATAATTGTCATTATTTTTATTACAGAAGATTCTAGTTCACTAATACATTACTAGACTTGTTTCTTATTCATAATCATATTATGACATATTCGTGCTTGTCACACAGCTTATTTATAGTTTCTAATTTACCCCCTAATTATTATAAAATGTGATTATTATTTTCATTCCTTATAATTTAAACGCATAAATGTTATACTATAAACATACTTTTGTCTTGTAATAGTTGTTGCCACTACTTACTAAATAGAAGAACAATAAATAGACGTCTACGAATAGATGCCCGTTTCAATTTAATTAACCTTCAGTATAGGAGGACATCAATGTTACGCCAATCGGTACTTGGAACTATATTCTTAGTAATATTTGCGACAATCTTTTTTTAATGTTAAAAGAGTGACAAAGTTTATGACTGATCTAGTCACAAATCTGGACTTATATTAAGACTTGGATTCGAGCTCCAATTCGGGGAGAGATGTCGACGTTCGCTAGTCGTAAAGTACGCAGCGAGAATAGAAGTAGAGTGGCGTATGAAGTATTATGTATGAAGCTCGCGCATGTGTGTGTCAGACGGGCGCGCGCGCGGGCGGCGGCGCCAAGCCGGCCTACGGCGGGGTGTACACGGCCACCACGGCCGCCACCTCCTACCCCACGCAGGCCTACACCGCCACCCCCGCGCAGCCCGCCAAACGTCAGTATATACACGTCAACATAGGTACCGTACTCTTTGTGCAAGCGACACCACGGGACTGCGGTCGCGAACTATACGTAAACAGCCAGACTCCCCTCCTGAGCTTGATACTTAAACCGCACTCCCGCGCTGTCGCGTAATGTACTTATTATTAACTCAATAACGGAGTAGTGAACAAATGGAGTGCTCGCCCTTTATTCTTTGAATACACCTATTGCTTTCTATGATTAGTAGTTTTAAAGTCTGAATTATATATTTTGTAGTCCGTTACATCCAACCTTCGAGCACAAACACCCTATATTAAACCTAATACTTACTATAATTATATTCCTTCTACAGACTCAATAATTAGTATAGTTCTCGTAAACTAAAGTATCCCTACAACCTAACTTTATTGTAGTTTACGAAATTAGCTGCCGACGTTTTGTAATTTTGCCTGCGTTGACGATATATACGCAACGCTTTGCACTTGTCGCCCAAGCTCCTCATTCACCCGCACATCACTCCATTTGATTACTACTCTACGATCACCCTAAGGGTATGAAAAGAATAATAAAGCGCATCTACAAAAGCATGATTTAAATATTACCTAAGTACGTACGCGCAAAATTACCACTATCATTTAGAGTACTGTAAGTTTCTGTCAAAAACTCATTGGCTAACAAAACTAGTATTTATTTTTGCTACATCATTATAAATTAATTAGGTTATATGAGCAATTTTTATTATGAAAATAAAATCTATCTGTCCTTCAAGCTTTACGTAATCTGACATTTTTTGGTTGTTACAAGGTAATTCTTACTGGTATATTATTGTATGGGGTCACATTAAATGTCCGAATGCGTTTGGTGTGAGGAAAATTAGAAGAATAGATATGCGCTTTATAGCTTATTCATACTCTTCAGGAACGGGCAGGTTCTGCCTAATTTTAGTTTAATTTACTTTGACAGTGCAGGAAACTGTTTTCTAAGAACATAATTATAGATAATATGTATAAACATAATAAAGTATATCAAGTCGATATTTAATCAACTAACAGTTCTCGTGCACTGTCGAATAATATATGCAGTTCATTAAATTTAAATGATGACCTAAGGCCGGTTTTTTAGTCGCCATTTTGATTCGAAGCTTATCCTTCGAGTTATAATTATGTGGTGATTTTCAATCGGCCCCAAATGAACACAGAGCAAGATTATGTAACTTTTAGAAGACGTATGTGTAATTTATTGTGCAATAAATGAAGCACCCCAAAATTGCAAAACAGCAATAACACGCAGTCTAACATTCTAATTATACCAATTCCTCTGCACTATATCTTCGTATTGTCTTTAGACATAGTGCAATTTGTCAAGCTAGTAATAAGCTAGCTAGCTAATGTAGCAACAAAAACTAGCTATATTCCCTCTTCTTGCTCATTGTTCGTTTTGTCCTATCAAAGTTTGTGGTTTGTCAGTTAACTTTTAAAAACCATTCAGTTTTCCAATTAGTTTTTGAATCTGTATCCAAAGCTGTAAAACTAGCTCCCTGGTTAAAAGAGATTTAGTACGTATGACGGACTACTTTTCAACTATTAACAATTTAGAACATATAATTATAGAAAAATAATTACTATTAGTGGCCTTATGTTTGGTTGAATTGTAATTACCATACAGTTAAACCAATTCCATTCTAGTTGACTGCATGAAGTTTAAAAGTTATTCGTCTTTAAATACATAGTCCTCTATTAAAAATATGTAATGCTTTAAATTCGTAATATAGTTTTATTGAAATGTTAATAGTATTGACATCATTATATTCTAAGTAACATAGATTTTTTTAGATTTTAGTGTTTCAACATTAAAAATGTCTGTGTGTTAATAATAGTTGTAAACCCTTATAGAGCCAACAAACAGAGGCAACACTGCTTACGACACGGCTCTCTACAACGCGGCTACGATGTACGTCGCGCAACAAAATAAAACCGGCGGTGGAACGTAAGTGAATACGGCAGTAGGCTGCTTTTACAGTGGATACTGAAACTGGGTAGTGCTCTATAGTAAAAACTGTTATGTAAATCACTCGGTCTTGCAATGAATTGATTTGAAACAACAGGAATTGGAGAGGGTTATTAGACGTAAAAAAAATAAAAAATAAATGTACAGAAATAAATTCATAGTACTCACTCGCTAAGTCTCGCCGAGTACCGACGCGGTACAGGTTCGCTGAGGTGTGACGTGCCCCACAGCGGCTGGAAGAACTACAACAAGAGCGGCGTGGGCGCGGGGCAGGCGCGGCGCCCCAAGCCGCCGCCCAAGGCGCAGCAGCTGCACTACTGCGACGTGTGCCGCATCTCCTGCGCGGGCCCGCAGACCTACAAGGAGCACCTGGAGGGCCAGAAGCACAAGAAGAAGGAGGCCGCCGTGAAGCTGGCCGCCGCCGGCGCCGCGGCCGGGGCGCTGCGCGGCGCGGGCGGCGGCGCGCTGCGCTGCGAGCTGTGCGACGTCACCTGCACCGGCGCCGACGCCTACGCCGCCCACGTGCGCGGCATCAAGCACCAGAAGGTCGTCAAGCTGCACACCATGCTGGGCAAGCCCATCCCCTCCACAGAGCCCACCAAGCTGGGACAAGGTATGCGCAACTACCGACATCCTCATACCCACGACCCCTCACTCCCTCACTCCCTCACTCCCTCACTCCGTGACGCACGACAGTGCGTCAAGGGGGTGCCTTTGGATTTTTGTCATCTTTGGATTTTCATTTAACATTTTATACAAAATCAAAAGAATACACTTTTATGTAGTGTAGCTAAACTGTAGTTATTCATTGTCATTTTATGTGTTTGTTAATATATTTTCTTAATTCAACATAACTATCACTACTATACATTAACCAATTTATTTATAACACTTAATAAAAAAAAACAATTTTCATGAGTTTGTAATTTAATTATCATATTACTACAAATTGATATTGCTGACTATTATTATTTTAAATATGTAAGAACCGGAAAAAAATATCCAAATAATACGATTTCATTTGTTACTATAAAAAAATTGATGATGATAAATAGTAACACAACTTTTGTATTATACTGGAACAGATGTATAGTGGTTGAGAAGCTTTATGTCAATGTTTGTTTTATCTATTATCAGTTAAAAACCATTTTTGTTTATTTCACAGTATTTTTGTTTGTTTATTTCGACTGACGATCAGTTCAAACCCTTATACTCTATAAACTTCCTGTTATGTGTTGTATATCAGATATGCTCTCTAATTGCGATAGAATTCGTATGGAGAACATATTTGTCGATGCCTCGCGTCTGTTCTGACCTGCATCGCCACAACGCCATATCTGTATAAATGCGCGCGTCTAGTTGGCAGTTAGATTTGCAATAGTCAAATTTTCTCAACGTTAACAAGTTCGGCACCCAATACAGATATGTGGAGTGTGTTATATGGGCCTTTTTTATTACTATACAGAACACTATTAACAATACATAAAAGAAAGATGTAGTCGAGTGTATAAAACATGTAGAAAAGACCCAAAAAGTATTTTTTGTCAAAATAAAACTGTAGCGTGTAACAAGAGAAAATTTGACTTTTCCGATCTATCAGCTAAAAAGACGGTGGCCGGAACGCCGAAGATCGCATTCGTTGCGTCCGGTGGGCTCAGTACAGTCGCGGGTACCTCAACCAAAGAACCAATACCTGCCCAAGGCGACAAAGACAAGGACGGCGAGGACAAGGACGACGACGGCGACGCCGAGCCCGAGGTGCAGCCTGTGGGGCAGGACTACATCGAAGAGATCCGCGGCGATGACGGCAAAGCGCTTAGCTTCAACTGCAAGCTGTGCGACTGCAAATTCAACGACCCCAACGCCAAGGAGATGCACATGAAGGGCCGCCGCCACCGCCTGCAGTACAAGAAGAAGGTTCGTTGCATTCTCTGTGGATCAGCCCTTGTAGCCATATCCGATGATTATTTAGTAAAAGGTTTGAGGCGTGCGTTGAGCCTGGCAGTCGTTTCCGATAGCCAAGAGATCCGTGCGCTGAATGATTACAATATTTTATGAGGATAACCCACAAGTATGAATGTTTAAGCTTCCAGTGTTCCTAATAGTAATAAGTTGCATGTTGTGCAGGTGCAACCTGATTTAGAGGTGAAGGTGAAGCCATCAATGCATCAGCGCAAACTGGCCGAAGCTAAAGCTCAGCGTATGATGGTCCGCGACGAGATGTGGGCGCGCCGCCGCATGCACGACGTACGTATATCTGTACAGTAGCAAAACATATCGTGTAACATATTCATAAAAGACTAGTACAACATATACACACATCAACACTGTCTAGGGATATTTTGGATTTACTCAATTTACTCAAAATGTATTAAAAATAGCATACAACATGTATATATTTTTATAAAGCCCATTTATCAGACTACACTCCAGAATAAAAGAAAACAATGTTTTTTCCGTAAACAAATTTTTATTCAAATAAAGAAAAAACATGAATAAATGGTAAAACTAACAACGAATGTGTTGCTCAAGAAAAATTTACAAATAAGGAAAAAATAATTTGTTTTTAACAGTTCTGCGAAAAATCAGTAGTCAGTTAAACCACCCATGACGTTAATAACGGTCCTGCAACGGTTTTTCATACTTTGGATTAAGTTATCCAAGTCTTGCTGCGGTATATTGTCCCAGGTCCGGCTAAGATGCAAAAAAAGTTGCTCTTCCGTCGCAACGTTTGCAGGGAAATTCCTCAAAGCCCTTCTTTGGAGCATGTCCCACGCGTGTTCTATGGGGTTTAGGTCAGGCGATTGAGCGGGCCAGCCTAAGACCGATACGTCGTGCTCCTGCAAGCAGCTCGTCACCACTCTCGCTGTGTGCAGACGGGCGTTATCGTGCATGAGCGTGAATTCTTGGCCCATTTGTAGTCGATGGGGGTAGATTATTGGTACTAGCACCTCGTTATGGTATTTTTCAGCCGTCATGGTGTTTCTGATCCAAACGAGGTCTGTTCGTCCACCAACACGAATTCCCGCCCAAACCATAATTGTCCCGCCGTGGTATGAATGGATTTCCTGAGGATGTTGCAGACGGCTCTCACGACCAGGAACTCGCCAAACACGCACTCTACGTGTATCGGGATGGAAACCGAACCGGGACTCATCGGTAAACAGCACTACAGACCACTGGTTTTCTTCCCAGAGCAAATGTTCACGAGCCCACTCTAGTCGTCGTCCACGATTTCCTCGGCGTAGTGCTGGAGTACGAAGCGATCTGCGAGCATGAAGGTTAGCTTCATGCAGCCTTCTCCTCACAGTTTGGTCACTCACAAGCAACTGGTGCTCTGACTGGAGCCTCTGAACCAACTGCATGGCCGTAACATTTGGTTGTCTTCTCGCGGCAACTTGCAAAAATCGGTCTTGTCGTTGAGTGGTTATGCGATTCCCGCCTGGGTGCCTTTCAGCCACTTCACCAGTAGCACGATAACGTGACCATAACCTTGATATCACGTTTTGTCTTGTTCCAAACTCCTCAGCAATACTCCGTTGAGTAGCCCCAGCTTGGAGCATGCCTACTGCCCTTAATATTTCTTCTCTAGTTAAATGGCGCCGCTGCATGATGCACACAATAACATTAATTCGGAATTAACCGATAACTTGTTATAAAACCAAAATTGGACACAAAAAATAGCCACAAACTACTGTAGGTAAATGAAACCTTCGGACTTCGCTACCATTATGCCGCGTAAATCTTTTGTTTTTAATGTATTTTTTCAAATTCAAATTTAGAATCGTTCAAAAAGGCTTACAAAATAAACTTTCTTCAAAAGAATTTAAAAGTGGCCAGTATTTTTTGAGTTTAAGAACTTTATACAAAATATCCCTAGACGGTGTTGATGTGTGTATATGTACTATATTATTAAAAGACTTGTCACTTAACAAAGTCAAACTTAATGTGCTCTAGTTTAAAAGTGATGTCTTTTGCAGGGTATGGAGGAAGAAGAGCGTATGTACTGGGAAGGCGGCATGGAGCCTTGGTGGGGACGCGGACCGGTGCCGCCGCCCATGCACCATCATCATCACGTACGTTACGGCCTCGATAATACTGGGACAGATTTCTGCAAATAGACGATTGTGTAAGTTAAGTAAAGCTAACAGGCCTCCCCCCGCAGCAGGGCCTGTCGCTGGGCGGGCTGGGCGGCCCGTACGGGCCCGTGGGCCGCCGGCCCGAGACCTCCGACGACCGGCACGTGCTGGCCAAGCACGCCGACATCTACCCGCCCGACGCGCAGCTGCAGGACATCCAGCGCGCCGTCAGCCACACGGAGAAGGCGCTCAAGTCGCTCTCCGACGCGCTCGCCGACCAGGCGCGCCCCAAGGTACCGCGCGCCGCCTCACTGACCGGCTGCTGCGGCTCGCGCTCACACACTGATCGATACACTTTTGTGGCAGGGTCCGAATGCAGCCAAAATTCCTACTAAGCCTGATGATAAGAAAGATGACAAGCCTGAAGGGAAAGAAGACGGCCGTGATAATCAATTGTGAGTAATATTTTGGTATAGTATAATTACATTACATTATTACATGCTTTGCATTTTATTAATTTGCCGTATCGGAATCAATATACAGAGTTGACGTTCGTAGGTTCTCGTTCGTGGGAGAGGGCGAGGTGGGCGCGGCCCCCGCGGGCGCGGGGGGTGCGGCGGGGGCGGAGGGCGGGCCGGGCGGGCGCGCGCTGAAGGGCGTGATGCGCGTGGCGCTGCTGGCCAAGGGGCTGCTGCTGAAGGGCGACCGGGACGTGCGCCTCGTGGTGCTGTGCCACGACCGCCCCACCGTCACGCTGCTCAAGCGGGTGGCCGCCGACCTGCCCGCGCACCTCGCCAAGGTCAAGGTACGCCACTGCCGCGGCTGCGCAGGGACGCTACACTCTAATTCAAATTCAAAATGTTTTTATTTCATATAAACCTATTACAGGCGCTTATGAAACGTTAGGATGCTAGTTGCACGGTTCCAAAATGTCATTCCAATGGAGAAGAACCGGCAAGAAACTCCAGAGGTTACTCATTTAAAAAAGAAAGATGGTACAAATTTGTAAATAACAAATTGGGCTAAAAACCCACGGTGCAATTAAAACTACTAGCTATCACTATTCTTTACATTGTGGTCACATTTACAATATTGAAGAAGACCTGGAATCAATTATATAAAATAAATTGCCCGAAAACTGGGCAGAGGTAGAGGACCTACGAAAGTAAAGGTGAAGATAAGGGTCTTCAAAACATTAAGCCTTAATAAGAAAGGGATACTGATGTTACAGTTGCCAGGGAAGCCACATGTGCAGAAGACATTAACTCCAAGCTATTCACTCCACTATCGGACTGAACTCATCGCTTTACCCTAGTTTTCTGCAAAACTGTACCTTGTTCAACTGAACCTTTATAATGTCGATATGCCTCAACATGCGTGTGTTCGGCAGGGCGGCGGCGAGGAGCCCAAGTACAAGGTGGAGCTGCTGGCGGCGGAGGGCGCGGTGTCGGTGAGCGACGGCAGCGTGACGGTGCTGGTGAGCCTGACGTCGGCCGTGATGCGCGAGCCTGCAGGTGCGTGCCTCGGAGGGCTACTGTGGACGTGTGCCCGGCGATGTTCGACGCCGCCAATTTCACACACACACCTGTTCTATCACTTCTCAAATCTGATTGCTCCTGGCCATCTTTTACATGTTTTAGACAAAACTTAGCGTGCTGACGATACTAACACGGACGAGTGGAAATTGGTAGTCGAAATCGTCATGTTAACTCCACCAAAAGGAGGACCGTTCAGCTCAGAACAAACTATCTCAATTATGGTATCATATATTTTATATTCTTTGTATATGTATTTTACTAAGTATTTTTGTTTTACATCTAATGTGTGATGAAAAAAGATAATTTGTTCAAAGTTTACCGCCCGGCGCCCATCGCGTCGGGCACTGTGTTGAATGCTTATTTTTAGGTGTGAGTAGGTAAGATGCAGCGAGAAGAAAAGGATTTTTGATCATCTATCTCGATATATCACGTGCGTTGCACTGGTATATCATTCTACTGAAACGGAGCAAACATTTCTTTGTATATCTATCCATATATATTTATTGTTATTTTCTTTATTTACGATTCTGTCTGACCCAATCTACTAGGACTAATCTTATGACGCTATTTACTTGCAAATTTATAAGTTGAACACATGTTTTGTAAGATCCGTAGATTATCTGACTTACTATGATTATGTACCGATCATCACAGGACATATGTCAATTTTGTACAAACGCCCGCTACTTCAGGGTGCGATTTGCATGACGTATAATATCTCACCCCGAGCAAAGCGTGCGTAGCACCGCTAAGTGCACAGTTAGGGCTACACTCATGTTTGCCCCGTTTTTGTCGATGTTTTGATGGTCAAACACCCTTTGTGTTGTTGTCGCTAGACGGTGGCGACATAAAGCGAGACGACAAGGATGTGCTACCGCGGCAGAAGTGTTTGGACGCGTTGGCCGCCCTTCGGCACGCCAAGTGGTTCCAGGTACATCGCCACAACTTTTACAACATGTGCGCACTCCACTCGCCGCTAGAACCGATAGACTTCGACTGTTTTTTTTCCTTAGTCCCGAGTCACCGCACTGTCGGGAGCTTGCATTTTATTAGTTTTAAAGCGGGAGTGCGCACGTATTTTTTAGTCACATGTTTATTTCTTTATTTTACCATCTAAAGTAGTAGTCTTTTATGTTAAAAGTCGAGTCAATATTAACTCCCATGAACATGTGGCTACAAGTGCTTTTTTGTGTGCCAAGCTGCGTTTCCCCCGCACTCTGTAGCCACCGATGGGAGGGTACACGCGAACTGGAAACGCAGTTTCTGTGAAGTGTGTCCATGTTGATTGTTCTGCCTCCGCGGCACGGTCGCGGTGGGGGGGAGGCAGAGCAATGAGTGGTGCGGGAACCTTGTGTGACCCGGCTGTGTGTGCAGGCTAGAGCGGCCACGCTGCAGTCGTGCGTCATCATCATCCGCATCATGCGCGACCTGTGCCGCCGCATCCCAAACTGGACACCGCTCAACCCTTACGTGAGTACCTACACCTGTCTTAGCACCATGGCTATAGTTCTTGCGTTTTAGGAAGGTGCGGGAGACATTAGACAAACGGTTACTTTACACTAATGAATATTTCTGTGATCATCCAGAACGTAAAAAAACTTCTGGGCTAACCTGGATACGTTAATCATTGGAAAAGATAGTAAATAAAATAAATTTATCCCACAATTTTATACAAATAGGATTTATCATTATGAAATGCATTTAAAATGTACCAAATCGATGTTAGTTATTAAGCACGAAATGTAACGTCATGGACATTTTTAGGTATGGGAAATCACTGCTACGAAAGTATATTATTTTTAATGGTTTATATCAAATAAACAATTTTGCTTAATTTACTACGAATAATGTTAACTTTTTAAAATTGTGTCTGTATATACCATGTCGACCTGTCGCGTACAATAAATCTTCTCATTTCGAAATTGAAATATACAAATGATCAGAAATATTTATATTGAAATAAATGCCGATGTAATAATACTATTTTACTATAGTAACTGTCGTGAGTGTTATCCATATTATCTACTATATATACCGGCTATACTAAGCTTATATTCGGGAATGCCCGAATAGTTTCGGACTCTAACGGAGCCCTTATTCATGAGCAGGTGACGCGGCGGGGTAGCGACCCGAACTCGCTTCGCCAATAGTTGACGATGATACAGTTTGAGTGTGCCACTTCCTTAGTCATCCCCTACTGACATATTTCACCCGCACCTTGCTAGAACGCACGAACTAGTGAAATCATAAATCAATCATTCATTTATTTATTCACAACTTAACTATCCTTACAAAGAAAGAATTAGCAATTTTTCAAAGTTAATTTATCCTTACAATACTTGCAATATAATAAACGCAAAAATAAGTTTGTTACTTTTTCAAGCCTAAACAACTGAACCGATCATGAAATTTTGCATAATATATGTTAGAGAACAGAAACGGACATTAATACCTTTCATTCAGAAATAAGTTATAAGTACTAATCCAAAGGTTTTGAAAAATATAATTCGACGGTTCCAAAGCCTTTGGCCGCTTAAAGGCTCTACGTATCTTTCAAATTTAACGCGGGTTAATCCGCGGGGCACCCCTATTATTTAAATAAAACCTACGTTTTGCAATAAATATGTATATAATATGGTAGTCGGTTATTTAAATCAGTATTTATACAAATTGGACATGATGAGACCTGATGACGAGTCGTAGAGTACGCAAGTGTGCGGTGAGCTGGCGTCTGTGTCGAGTTATTCGATGCTTCACTGTGCTCACTGCCAGTCGCGCGCTCAATGACGATATGGCACTCTGATCCTCATATACAAGTTTTGAATATCTCTTTGGCGGCGGCCGAACAATGTACGCGCGGGACACCAGTACTAGAAGAAACACCGGGGTATGTGTGCGGCTGCACGGGTTCCAAATACAATACGAACCGACCAAAACTGCGGATGCACACACATGTTGTGTGCCTATTTGGCGATCCAGTTGTGGGTTAACACGCCAGGCGTGTTTTTCTTATCATGCTAACTACACGGCGTAACGCAGCATGTTTTTTAAGAAAATTTAATTAACGAAACTAATTTTTACTACTTATTTATGAAAAATACATTATATTAGTTTTACAAGCTTTTATTTAACTTGCAATGTTTGTATAGTGTAAGTTTGTTTAGGTCAAATTTTGTAATCTAAATTAGAATCACTTTTCGATATCCGATTAAAATGAAATTTTGCATATTTAATATAGGTTCAGTGACAATACAATATTATGGTTAATTTGATTCAAAAGCTTGTGTTAAAAATATATTTTTAATATTAACTTATTAATAATATTATTCTGTCGTTTTACTAAGTTCGTATTTGTACTACGTTATTTAGCTAACGTATCTAAATGAACAATTAATGAAATTTACTATACTTATTATTTAATTTATTATTACTAAAATATATACTAAATTTAATTAATTATGTGACATCGTACCTATACAGTTATTTTGTCAATATTTAAGAAACAACAACTAGTATACATTTTAAACGAAGCAAAATTTTTATAAAGCAAGAGCCTGAATAAATCATAATAACCCTTTCCCAGTGTAATGACTCACATATGGGTCATGGCTATTGTTTAACTATTGTCTCTGATTCGCGCAAAGTCAAAGAGTTAGAAATGTTACGGCAGGGTAATTATTTTAGAAGCAGGCGTTTTTTTGTAAAATACTCTTTTAGTCTTCAAAACGTATGTTTAACGAATATTGTAACCTCTTAATATGTAACTAGATTTATAAATGTAATTTTATTACTTAATTATTGCCAATGAGCGCAATTTATTGATTAAATAAGACAAAAACATGCCTAGCGTCTTATTCGTACTGGGGGCACGCCATCTTCACGCAGCGTGTATGTTTTGCCACACCTCTGGGTCGAAAAATTTGAAAACACGTCATGTGTGCGCGCCGCGCTGGTGTGGCACTTTTAGTGAAACACAGCGTATGTGTTTTGCCGCAGTGAACGGGTTAAGCTAAACAAATAAGGTTGTATATAAATATTTAACTTAAAATTTGTACTTGTTTTGAAACGAAAAAATAAATAATAGTTTTTTTATATGCCACTTTGAAATGGCACATTTTAAATTGAATTACATATATTATTAACCAATACTCTGTAGTCTGTGGCATTTCTAAACAGGCTTTGAGAAGCTAGGTTTCCTGTGTTAAGAATATAACCATAAGCAGAGTCCACATGGCCCACAGGCGATGGAGCTGCTGGTGGCGGGCGTGATGCAGTCGGCGGGCGCGGCGCTGTCCCCGGGCGAGGCGCTGCGCCGCGTCATGGAGGCGGCGGCCGGCGGGCTGCTGCTGGAGCACGGGCCCGGCCTGCGCGACCCCTGCGAGAAGGACCTCGTGGTACGTAGCCTGCCCCTCCGCTGCCCTAGCATACATCGCTCCCATCCATTAGTACTTCCAATTATTTTGAACAGGTATAATAATGATTTTACTTAACTGTCAAGAATTTGTACTGAATACATTTGTATTTGCAGGATGCCCTGGGTAACATGCCTCCTCAGAAACGGGAAGATCTGACAGCCTCCGCACAACAATTCCTGAGACAGATTGCTTTCAGGCAAATTCACAAAGTGAGTGCATTTTATTGTATACCATTTTGATATAGGAATAACAACTAAACCTAATGTTTCTTCGACTTCGTCATCAAATATATAAAAATAAAAATGTTCATAATTTTTGAGGTGCTGGACATGGAGCCGCTCCCTAAGCTGAAGCACGCGACGGGCCCCTGGAAGTTCCCTCGCAAGCGCAGGCGCTCCAACACTGACGCTGACGCGGACACGCCCAACGGTACGATATGATGGACATTATGTTTACTCATAAGACTGATGTCAATTAACTATTTTTGTAAGAAAATTATCGACGTGGAATAACCCTGGAAAATTTACATTGGATATGATGAGACCTGATGACGAGTCGTAGAGTACGCAAGTGTGCGGTGAGCTGGCGTCTGTGTCGAGTTATTCGATGCTTCACTGTGCTCACTGCCAGTCGCGCGCTCAATGACGATATGGCACTTTGATCGATTTAATATTAGGAAACAAATAATTTCTTTGCAATTCAATATGTTTATACGATTTAAATGTTTTGATAGGGGAAGGCAAAGTGGTGAAAACAGAAGAGAAAACCGATGCGTTGGAAAATCAAGCCAAGAAGTAACAATGAGGGCCGCCGGGCCGCCGCAGCCGGCCGCCCGCGGCGCTGCGCTTGCTGCGACACGTCTTTGGGGCCCTATATTCTTCCTCAAACATTTTAATTCTTCACCGATCCCAAAAACGTGACACCGCAATTATCGCAGCTGTAAACCGAGGAGCAATACATTTATTCTCCGTTAGATATTGTGCGAATCAAAATCTCCTATATTTTGTATTACCTGTGAATGGTTTACATAAAAAAATTTTTGGTCACACAAACTCGTGGTGAGATGATCTGTCCAAAATATTCTAGTACACATAAATATAATGCCCAGGTTTTTAGTAGTGTTTAATATTAGTTAGGATTAGACTTCTATATTATGTAAGTAGTTGTTAGAGTATGCAAAGAGACAGGGATAGTCGCATTGATAGATACCAATCGCTGTAAGGAATTGTCATGGAAAAGATTGCGATTTAAGTAAAGGGATCTGCCTCGGACACGGAGTAGTTGGAGCAACAATGCATGGATAGATTTTCGTCTTCCAGAACATTAGAAACAAATCTGCTTTCTCTGATCTCCAGTCTGCAGATAGCCGTAATGAGATAGGGTTACAGTATTTTGACTTTATTCATATTTAGTTCCTTACCTATCCAGCCACGCTGGTAATGGGTACGTTATCCTGCTACGATGCAGTTTATTTTTAATATACGATTACCCTATATTTAATAGTTTAGTAAGGTGTATATTTTCGTGTATGTATTTTTATGCTGCCTCTAAAGATGGCGATATGTAAAAGTATACATAGTATTGTAACCAAGAATTGGTATTAAGAATCTGCTTTGGTCCTGTTTTCATTAGAATCAGAAATAATGTTGAAAAGATAATATCGTAACAGCAGTATCTAGTAAGTACCGCTACCATGTGATACTTACGATCATCTTTTATTTATACGTCACGTAGAAAATGTTGCTGTTTTTGGTGTAAGCAATAAGGACAGTATATCGTAAGCATCTGAATGCAGTGATTTATACATTTTGTAAACATCTTTCACTTTGCAATAACTCGACTGCCTTATTTATGCAAGTTCTGTGTTATGTATGTTACAATGTAAGTAAGTTAGCATGCAACCTAGACGAATAATTTGATTTTATATTGACGTCTAAACTTCATATCGCACTATGTTACACTAAAATTTTAAATTCGGTGTGTGATGTATCTAATATATTATTTATTATTAAAAAGGGTGATAATGTTGTGACCCATTAAAATTAGATAGATATATAAATTAACCCGTTTCAAAATAGATTCTGTGAGACCTTTTTTATTTTTATTCTGAAACTATGTGAGATTATTGTCAATAAAGATAATGACTAAAGTTAATTTGATTTTAATTTCTTTTGGGCATCCCAGACCTACAGTTAAATTGTGACGTTCTAAGGGGGAGGCCTTTGTTCAACAGTGGACGTCTTCCGGCTGATGATCCCATTATCCAATAACTAATAAATGTGTTTAGATTAACACGTTCACTGAGGCAATACGCACACGCTGTGAGGCAGGCGTGCCACCAGTAAGGATAACACGCTAGGCGTGTTTGCCTAATTTAAGGATTTGCGCTGATTGACATTAGTCCATCATTACAGGTGACTACTACCCAATGCGAATTTACGAAGTTCCTATGGCCACCTTCCAGCTCTATCATTATACCCTGGTTACCATAATGTAGCAAATTACTCGTCAAGACGAATCAAACGAGCCCAAACTCGATGGGGTTGCGTTTAAGTTCCAATAGCCACCTTCCAGCTCTATGTAATAATAATATTGCATTGTCATCCGATTTATACATGCATGCAAAATTTCAGCTCAATCGGAAACTGGATCAAATACGCATGACTTGATTACAGACAGAGAACGGGACAGGTGAAAATAAAAAAAAATGCTTTCAAAAATGACACCAAATCCAATTAGATCGGTATTTTATAGTAGTATGCAACGATAGATCTCTCTGATATAGTGAGACATCGAATATACACATATCACATACACAAACTCACGCCCATTTCTCAGAGGGTTAGGCAGAGGAAGTAAAAAAAGAAACGTGGAATTCCTGCCGGTTCTTCTCCATAGTAATGACATTCTCGATCCAAGTAATAAGTGCCCGTAATTGGTTTAATTGAAATAAAAATACTTTGAATTTAACATGATAATATATTACCTTCATTTCATTGTGCAACTGAAGTAGGAGAGGGTTAAATGATACAAGTAATTTGGCAGTTGTATATATTTAACTATTACAGAATATTTTCTTTACAATAATTTCTTTGTACAATATGGAGATAAAAATCTGCTCGTGTTCAATAAAAATAAAATGCAACACAAGACTAAAGTTGTCAAAAACGTGACAAAATATATATTTTTACAAAAAAGAGGCCATTTAGAGGCAAAAATATATTACATGGTCACACTATACAGATAATTACAATAGTATACAATTTAATACATAATCGATATATTTTCCATAATTAAACCAACCGTCAAGCGGATCAACAAAGGAACAAGGTATTGTACATTAGGGACGAATAATTTGCATTTTATTTCTTTGAACCACAAATAACAATTCGGAAAAATTAAGTACGTTCTAGGATACATTTTAAATTACATAATTTCAACAAATGTTTTAAACAAGGGCAAAGCGTGAAATTGGTTCTAAAATACTGCCAAGGAGATCAAAATACCATCATAAAACAGTTCAATCAAATATATATATATTTTACTGCCAATCCTTACGAATATAGGACGTTAACATGGCAGTGATGGTTTATAACAACGGTCCAAATATAGCCCGTAAGAATAACAATATTGAGTCTGCGATGGTGTTGCAATAACTCCAAAACATCGCCGGGACAAATCGCTTTACCCTGCGAAGCAATCGAATGATCATGTCTAATAAGTTATTGAAACCTACGTGGTCTATATTAGGAAAGCTCCTTTTATCTTTATAAATAACTATTGATGACCACATTGGTTTCAATGTACCTTTAACCACCAATATATACCGCTTTTCTTGTAGTTATATAATTTCAATACGTTTCTTCGCCTTCTCATACTAACTCTGAAAGGATCGATGGATCAAGCAATCTTCACCGTTTCCGAGTTAACAAAGGAAGAGTATTCAGTGAGACATGTATAGATGTCTCCATGGTCTTTATTAACGTCACAATCATTGACGTTAATGGAAGAGGCTGGCCAAAGCACAAGGATGATGAAATTGTATAAGGCAGTCATCCTCGTACTAATATCATTGTTTGTTGTTATTTTGTTGAAATTTTTTACACAAGAGTAGCCTGGCGTTGAAGGCAGCAGTGAAATACTCTCGACAAGTGAATCTATGTGAGTTGCCATATTTACATCTTACATATTCGAGATTTATTGGCCAAATTAATTCGATTTTTTTCTATTTTCAGTCATTTTTTATAATATATATATTTTATGTTAACGAACAACATCTTCAAAGTTAGTTTTATTTTCAAAAAAACCGCTGAGATTGACGATTGTATTGGTTATTTTTTTTAATAATATATGTTTAAAATCCATAAATATTATACATATACATTGATTTAATTAACAGTCTGTTACAAAAACAGTTTATTATGAGGCAGGTGGAAGCCAACTAAGACATGCGATAAAATTTGAAGTTGTCAAATAAAAGGAAATTTTTTCTCAGAATTTTACACTTTTTTTTGTATTTTTTTTATTTTTTTTTACTTTTATGATTTTTTTTGTTTTATGGTTTTATTTTTTTGAGAGTTCGATTTTATATATTTTTTTGTTCTTTCAATTGAGTGTCGAAATTTTTTTATAACTTTTCAAAAAATTAAACAGTTTTGAGAGACACTTTTATTTATAACTCTAATCAGTTTTCTTACATATAACTTGTTTTTAAAAATTATTTATTGTACTTTAATTATTCAGCGCGGCCAAGTGCCTCTTATGTAAAATCTTTATAAAACTTATACATAACGCGATATAAAATGCCAGGCGTTTTAATATTACATCAAATAGTGTCAGTGCTTCGGGCTATGGGGGACAACGTCCAGATGGTGAAACGTTACAAATATAATTACAAAACAAAACTTAACAATTTCTAGTCTAGAGCTAGTTCTAGTGGCTAGTTATTGTAAACTTAACGAAACAATAATTGCAAGGCATCGATGAAAACATATCGGTAGATGCCGAATCTTAACCAGAACAATAAACTACTCCATGTTAACTAACGACTAATTTATTCGACTTAAATTATTTTAGAAAAATCCTGTAGAAATATATGAACTTTGATAAACAACACAATTTCGATTCGAGTTCATGCGTGTGACGCTGTAAAACATGTGGCGACGTAAACATAATGATTTCATATTGTCAGTTCATCACGGCGTAACTGTTACTTAATGGTTACGTCATAGCTACAGGACAGAATTCCTAGCTCGTGTAAGTCATATTTTATACAATCTTTGTATTACTTTTATAGATATGCATTGTTAGTAACCTCACAATTAATTATAGGAATTCTGCTAATCACTTACAGAAACACAAGAGCGTGTCAAATTGTTATTTTACACGAGCCTATTGATCATCCGCGCGATAATTATAATAGTGGACGGCAAAATACATTTTGACGCGGTCTTGTAGTATTATAAGACTCTTGCTCAGTATATTTATCAATAGCACAACACATATTAATTTAAGCTTTTCTCAATTTGAGAAAAAATATAAATTAACATGTCAAATAACATGTAAATTATTATTATTAGGAATTATCTAGCGAGGAAAGATTAAAGAAGGCGTATAGTATTAATTTGACAAGATACGGAAATATTCGTTGGACGTATTTATATATTATTTCAGTCAAACACTGTTGAAATTCGACAGTCCTTAACATTTACAGCCAAAGAAAACAACGTGTAAATATATTTTATAAAACGTCTCATCTCCGCGCTCGTACCGGAAGCCTTCCATAATCTTATGATACCTAGCAACTGTTACATCGTATATAAAGCGTAGCCGAGCGCCAAATATAAGGCAACACAATCATTTAGCACCATTATTTAAGTTTTACGCGTTCATCTGTTACTTACTAACCAACGAATCGCTGTGACGCGTGCTTATTGTCGATATTTTGACATAAATGCCCGCGTGTCGCCCCCGGGGTGAAGCAGGCCAGAGGTCTCTGCCTTACAACTAATACCTGCTCGTGTCGGGCCGCCCGCCCCGCGCCCCCCCGGGCCGCCGCGTCTTCGGTCTGTGAGTCCTAAGCGTGACTAACTGTGGTTGTTGAGCTGCAAACGTTGCATTTGGAGCATAACATCTAAATATAGCACCTTTAAACAATTATTTAACATCAAACACTGTACATACACCAATATAATTTTCTTTCGTATATATCACAGGGAATTTAGTATCTCCCACCGTACGCTCTCCCGCATATAGTGTTACGTGTCCGGTCCTGGCTCCCTCCACGCAAAGCATGCATATCATTATATTATTCTATAATATATATTTTTTTGTCATTTACCCTTTCCTCATCACAAAAATACTATTTACATAAAAACCATACACGACCCTAAAATGAATATTTATGTATTTTTTTATTTCTTACTATTTACATTTATTAAATAACTTATAAATAAACAATAATAAATATTTAAAAACGAATAGGACGCCTTTTTGTCGAGGCAGCGTAACGACTTGTATTGCGACGGTCGTTTCTGTCACAGAATGCGACCGACATTATCGACTAGTGAACCACGTGATAATTTCACTCCTTCCACTCGGGACTCCGCTTCAGTCTTGTTGTGGACAGTGTGGTCAGTACAACATGCGCTGGACTACTGAGAATTTAGAACCCCTTGTATCAACATACGCGATTGTCGAGTGCCTCCGGTGCGCCGCCGAGGACGCATCGCGGCCGTACTTCGGTCGGAGAGCTACTGGCAGCCGGCGGCGAGGACTTGTCGGCGCAGGTCTTCACCCACGACCACTTATGACAGCCTCCACTGCTGCCGACTGAACTAATTTAACCTTCAGGTAATTCTATCTCAAATATTTCTGCAACTCAACAGGTTGTTGATGTTCTTAGATCACAATTACCTATCGAGTCATTCACAATCGAATATATTGAACGCATGTCGTGCATTCGAACATAGCCTACGTTTTGAGGTATATTTTTGATTGTGACAACTTGTACATAGGAAGGGAAGCGCGTAAGTATATATTTTCACTTAACGTTGGTCCGAATTGAGCACTGGGCTTATATTAGAAGGTGGGCTATATATATAAAGTATTATCACTGGTTAGATAGGAATTATTCGACTAGCTTCGTTAACTATAAAATAATAAAACAGAACATAAAGTATTTGAGATCTATCGTAAGGCCATGGGGAACGACAACAGCTGCATGCTAGCTGTTGCGCGTTCCCCGTTCTGCTCGCCTAGTAGGATACTTTGGTTCACACGTGCTCGCCGGGCTAGTGCATCGTTACACTATATTTTCACGGAGTGATGCACTCATCCGGCGGAGCGGCACTTCAGACTTATAATCGTGAGCGGTCGTCACAATAAAATGTGTACCTCAAAACGTAGCGAAAGTAACTAACAAATACAGTATGGCACTATGGAATGTGAACATATAATTTTCATAGTGGCACATCTACAGCGAGCGAGCATAGCGCAGGCCGGCCGGCCTCACCGCCGCGGCCAGGCTGCGGCCAGGCTGGGCCGGGCTGGGCCAGGCTGGGCCAGGCTGCGGCCGGGCGCGGCGCGTGGCTCAGGCCGGCCTCACCGCTGCGGCCAGGCTGGGCCGGGCTGGGCCAGGCTGGGCCAGGCTGCGGCCGGGCGCGGCGCGTGGCTCAGGCCGGCCTCACCGCTGCGGCCAGGCTGGGCCGGGCTGGGCCAGGCTGGGCCAGGCAGCGGCCGGGCGCGGCGCGGGGCTCAGGCCAGCCTCACCGCTGCGGCCAGGCGTCGGCCAGGCTGCGGCCGGCCGCGAGGCGCGCGTGGCTGACGCGGAACGTGTTGACGATCTTCTCGAACGTGTCCGGGTCGTACACCGAGCGCGCCGTGTTCGTCAGGTCGAACGGCTCTGCGGGCCAATGGGACACATGTACACTCCCGCACCACCAGACAGTAACATGTTTGATCTGAGGGCTGTATCTCGTTAAGATGCCATGGCAGCGACGTCAGCAGCGTCGCCCATAGCAACATGTCAAATTGCGTCGGCGCCAAGCAGTCGCCAAGTGTCAGGTAAGTTGCTATACTTATATAGGTCACTGAGACGATCAAGTGCACTTGACTTTTCTGACGTGACTGACAATTTCATTTGTAGGGGGAGTTGACTACCATTGAAGGCGGCATCAAGTTTGGTCGATTAGTGTACACGACACAGTCGCCTAACGTTCTATGCTCAAGAAAGTCGTCTCAAAAATAAAAATGATTTCCAAAACCGAAATGGCATTCCTTGCCATAACTCGGTCAGAAGGTCATCTTAGGGACGGAGTTGTATATGTTGGAGTATATTATGCTTATGACGACGGACGGATAGGCCGGGTGTAGAGGGACGAGCGACGGGTAAGCCGAGCGGGGAGGGACGAGCGACAGATAGGCCGGGTTGGCAGGCACGAACGACGGATAGGCCGGGCGGGGAGGGGCGAGCGACGGATAGGCTGGGCGGGGAGGGGCGAGCGACGGATAGGCCGGGCAGGGAGGGACAAGCGACGGGTAGGCCGGGCAGGGAGGGACAAGCGACGGGTAGGCCGGGCAGGGAGGGACAAGCGACGGGTAGGCCGGGCAGGGAGGGACAAGCGACGGGTAGGCCAGGCAGGGAGGGACAAGCGACGGGTAGGCCGAGCAGGGAGGGACGAGCGACGGGTAGGCTGGGCAGGTCGGGACGAGCGACGGGTAGGCCGGGCAGGGAGGCACGAACGACGGATAGGCCGGGCGGGGAGGAACGAGCGACGGATAGGGTGGGTGTAGAGGAATGAGCGACGGATAGGCCGGGCGTAGAGGGACGAGCGACGGGTAGGCCGGGCAGGGAGGGACAAGCGACGGGTAGGCCGGGCAGGGAGGGACAAGCGACGGGTAGGCCGGGCAGGGAGGGACGAGCGACGGGTAGGCCGGGCAGGGAGGGACGAGCGACGGGTAGGCCGGGCAGGGAGGGACGAGCGACGGGTAGGCCGGGCAGGGAGGGACAAGCGAGAGGTAGGTCGTGCAGGGAGGGACAAGCGACGGGTAGGCCGGGCAGGGAGGGACAAGCGACGGGTAGGCTGGGCAGGGAGGGACAAGCGACGGGTAGGCCGAGCAGGGAGGGACAAGCGACGGGTAGGCCGGGCAGGGAGGGACAAGCGACGGGTAGGCCGAGCAGGGAGGGACGAGCGATGAATAGGCTGGGTGTAGAGGAACGAGCGACGGGTAGGCCGGGCAGGGAGGGACGAGCGACGGGTAGGCCGGGCAGGGAGGGACAAGCGACGGGTAGGCTGGGCAGGGAGGGACAAGCGACGGGTAGGCCGAGCAGGGAGGGACAAGCGACGGGTAGGCCGAGCAGGGAGGGACAAGCGACGGGTAGGCCGAGCAGGGAGGGACAAGCGACGGGTAGGCCGGGCAGGGAGGGACAAGCGACGGGTAGGCCGAGCAGGGAGGGACGAGCGATGAATAGGCTGGGCAGGGAGGGACAAGCGACGGGTAGGCCGGGCAGGGAGAGATGAGCGACGGGTAGGCTGGGCAGGCAGGGACGAGCGACAGGTAGGTCGGGCGGGCTAGTCTAGGATTTTCCCAGTAAAAAAAAAAGGGTTATGTACGTTGTAATACAATTACACATGTTTTGACATCCTAATGAGATACAGCCCTAAACAATGGTCTAAGCGCAGTATATAAATAACGCTAACGAAAAAGAAAAGAATGTTTAAATGGAAAAATCGCAGAATATTCACCCTACCTTCAACACAGAGCAGCTTCCACTGGTGCGGGTCGTTCTTGTGGGCCCTCGCGGCGCGGCAGTCGGCCACGGGCACGCGGGCGCCGGCTCGCACCGACACCGCCATCTTGTCGTACCTGCGCATTCAATGCCGTTGTAACTTAAACGATCATTTTCACTAGCGTGTCAAACTATTTAGTTTACACACAAATCAGTCGAGATTTCTATTCTATTTTAATCAACAAACTACTTCTATCACATTTAATGTCTATCTGTTTAAATGTAAATATCTATACTAATTACTTAAAATTGTATACTTATTTGTTCGTATGTAGGGGTAATATCCGAAACCATCCGACCCGTTTACATTATTTTCTTGTTTTTTTAATTATCGCCCCGCTAGTAATTTCTCTTATTTCGTGGTTGCGTTTTACTAACATGAAACATCACATACAATATATTTACAATCGGCTCGTCAAATTCTTTTACTAATATTAAGAGCGGACCTTTAAAATGGACATGGGCTACATAAATCCCAGAAGACAAAAAATCCACGCAGTCGCAGGAATGTCATAATGAATATGAGTAAGTAGTGAGCCTACGTACGGGAACTCGGCGTAGTAGTGCAGCAAGTGCAGGAACAGCTCGGCCAGCGTGGTGCGGTTGTGCACGCGGCGCGCCTCGCTGCCCGCCTCGCAGGCGCGCGGCAGGATGGCCGGGCTCGTGCCGCCTGCCGGCCGGGGACACTACTTTAGAGCTTGCGACATTTATTCATATATTCATTTTGAAAAATAAATTGTTAATAGTAAAATTATAAAATAAACCTTAGTGACTGAATTGGTACTTTAATTTTATAAGCTTTTAGACTCGCCGATGTTATGTTTTTTTAAAATAAAGTAACGCAATTACATGTTAATTGAAAAGAGCTGCTGTATTCGGCCTGCATTTTTTTGTACAAGCATTTTGACGAAGTTGGCTTATTATTGATGGAAAATTAAGTTAAAAATAGGGTATTATTAAATAAAAGTGGTACTCACACTGCAGGAAGTGTATGACCATGAGCGTGAGCGAGTAGGAGGAGAGCGTCCGATGCCGGGCGTCGTTGATGTCGTGCGCCTGCGCCCACAGCTTGGTCAGCGCCACCAGCGGCCGCACGCGCCAATCCACTGCGGGCACACACACTGCCTCACTGCCTTGTACACACTCACTGCCTTGTACACACACACACTGCCTCACTGCCTTGTACTTGCCAGCCGCAAGCCGCCGGATTACACATTTCAAGCTAACTACTTTTATACTTGTAATCAAGTCGTAGTAGTTTCATTATCCATCATCAAAACTATTCAGAATCTTTTTTTTATATAGTCTGTTGATACAGGCATACCTAAGACTCAAAAGCCTCCAGACAAGGCTATAATACAAATAAGGAAGGGAAGGCAAGAAGCATTTGTTCAACAGTGATTGTGACGTCTAACGGTTGATGGTGATAGTAGTAACTCACGTCTGGAGTAGCAGTGCAGCAGGTTAGTGTTCCGGATGCCGACCACGTTGTTGCAGTTGAGGTCCACCTGCAGCCCGTTCCGGGAGTCGCGGAACTTCAGGATCGGGACCTTCGCCTGGATCAACTCTGCATCTAGAAACGTGGCTACGTCACTTATACCATCGGCTTCCAACATAACTTGTGAGGTTATTGCGATGTTTAGTTAGTAATTTAACCAATGTAATCGATTATCTAAGGCAGATTCGATATTTTTATGGAGAATGTGACTAGAAATGGCGTTGAAAGCATATTTGCATTGAAGGTCACGGATTGGATTAAATTGCAAAAACGGGGAGTTATCTGTAGGCAATCAGTAACAGATTCACTTGTTAAAGCAGCTTGATGGTCTGATATTTTCAGTAAATAGCCAGTTTTCAGTTTTTGCACATCAAAATGCAAAGAAAAATCTTCCCTAAATGTATACTTACTGGGGTCAAAACTCCGTATATAGCTGAGTATGTAGTTGAGGTGCAGCAGCGCATGCGCGCGCGGGTCGAGCTCGTCCACGGGCCGCACGTACAGGCACAGGTCCATGTCGGACGAGTCCAGCCCGAAGCCCGACATCGTTGAGCCCACCACGTACAGCCCGTACCGGGGGAATATAGTCTGTGGGAATAAAGCGTAAGTATTCATTTTACTCGGTAATCAAACTGGTAGTAGACGTTTCTAGTAGACGTGGATAGCCAAATATGAAACTATAAGGAAAAGGCATGCGAGGTGGAGCCAATATTGTAATACGGCATGAAAAAATTCCCAGCCAGGTGTGGTTACAGATGATTTTAGAAAATAACTCACTGTATTATTGCTCATTAAATTCTGGGAGGATATGATAGGCATAGGCTTAGGCTTACGCCGGGGCCGCACTACGGGTAAACCGTGGTTTTTAACCACGTGACAAGAAATCTAATACAAGCGGCCGCACTTGCGGTTTTTTCCAGCGCGGCATTTTTTTCTAGATTCCTTGTCACGTGATTAAAAAACGCGGCGGATTAACCGTAGTGCGGCCTCGGTCTTACTTAGTATATGGAGAGGAAGAAAATTAACTCTGTCAAAAAGATTTAACTTTAGCTAAATATAAATTATATGTGAATTGATTAACACCATAGATATTGTTTTGATGCCTACCTTGATTGTAATAAAAAGATATCTCCAAAGGTTCATTTTCTTTCTAAACGTCTCTTCTGTTTGCTGTGACTTTATAAACTTGTCCCAAATCTCTTGAGATAATGTGTCCCATTTTGAACCTAAAACAAATACAAGTTTACTTTAAATAAAACCAAACAAATCAACGAAATGGGGCAACTATAAGGCCGCCACTAAATGTTATAATGTTAAATGTACAAGGTGGATGAAAGATAAGCCAATCAACAGGTTGGTAAAACACGGTGCGCATTGCGATATTTTAATGCACCAAGACTTAGTAGTTATCATTTTAGCAGAAACATAAAATATATCAATGTTTCAAAGCAGTTTTAGGTTATATATTTAAACATGTCATTCATATTGAATGAGTACGTAACATACAAAAAGCTTGGAGTAGCGCTTTTCCAAAGTTACAGCTTTTGGTGAACTAAACCATCCGTACCAATATTAATCTCACTACTTTCTTACGTGTACTGATTTTATTTATTTCTGTTCCATTACCCGCTAAGTCTTACCGTTTAACAAATCGTCGGGCGTAAACTTGACCTGGAACGGGTAGGAGCCGTTGAGGTACCTCTCGGGCGCGATCCGGCGCTGCGGGCGCGCGTCCCGCCCGCGCCGGCCGCGCCACTCGCGCGCCTGCGCGTACCCGCCCGTGCTGTAGTGCCCGCCTGAGCGCTCCGGGTTGCGGGACGACTCGTCTCCTGAGGGACGCCGCACGGTTAACATGCTGCACTTGGAAAATATGCTTTATAATTACGAGAATAAGGGTTAACTATTTTATTGACGAGAGTTGTGCATTAATTTCTGTATTAGCCCTGCCATACGGCTGTAATGAGTGAATGAATAATGAATTAATTAACGTTATGAGCACATATTTATTGATGAAATGACGTCATTTGTCATGTTACTTACGTCAATATTGTTTATGTACAAAATGGCCAATGACTTCCAAGACGAAAGTGATTTACATAGGTATTATAATATGTTTGTATTAATGAAATAAATATGTAGGTATGTTTAATTTAATATAATCTACGCATAATATTCAATAAGTTTTAATATTTTCGCGGAGTTCCCACCCAAAATGACGATCTACCGGTCCTACGTACTGATGTCAACTGACGTACCTACTACGATGACGACGTTAAACAACTTTGTCATAATGTTGCACAATTTTTCGAAATTGCATCTAGTGTTCAAAGTTGTGTGTACCACTACACAACTGCGCAGCAATGACACAAATAAACATGACCCTATCTTTTTGAATCGTTTTAAGACGACACGTTGGTACTTGTCCTCACAAAACGTCACAAAAATTGTAATATGCGTAGATTGAATATGAGAAAACCAGCATAATTAGGTAGCGTGTTCGATAAATTATTTCTATCTACCCACGTCCGAAGAAATCTTTCAATTTAGCTTATTACTTTAGGGTTAGACAGGTACCTTTAGAATATAAAATTCCACAACTAAGCTCACCAAACTACAGGTAAATGTGAGTCATCTTGTAATTCAATTACTAGACATAGGATAACCTAATTACGGGGTGGCTGGCACCGGCTAGTTATACCCTGACTATGAGTAGCTCCGTAAATTATAAGTGGTTTAGACATGCAAACGTTTACAAACAAGACGTGTGTAGGCGTCGCTGGCTGAACATTAGGTAAACAAGTAATGATAATATTATTTATTCACCTACTGACAGACTCGACTCCTGACAACAAATGAATGAAAGTTTTGACCTTCTTTGATATCTGATTCCGGAAGACTGTCTTTTCCATGAACGGGTATTACTGGTATAAGTGTAGTCTAGTGGCCAGGTAATAAGGCAGATAGTTTTATATTTATTGAAAGAAGAACCATAACACTTCGCAGTAAATGCAACTTCCCAGTATTTGACCGACACTGAGCAACACAAACACAACAGTTATTTCACGAAACGATGAAAAGATTTGTATATAATAAAAACTTTAACCAAATTGAGAACCTCCTTTTTTGAAGTAGGTTAAAAAGAGGTTTAATACTGATGGTATGTGGCATAGAACGAGATACGTAATCCCTATCAAAAGTTCCCCTCTGGCCAAAAATTGGTACACATAATAATTCAACTCGCGTATTTCCTACAGGATGGTAAAAATTACTAGAGGCATGACCGTCGTAAATATACCCGTAAAACACGGAGTTATTGTGAATTACTATACATCGGAGTTAACTGTTTGTATCACAAATTATGAACTACACAAATACGTCTACGTGTTGCTAAATAGTATTAGAATATTATGGTTCATTAACATGCTGTTACAATTGATTTTAACTAAATTATAAGTGGTTTTACCGGTTACCGTGGGAAATTTGATAAAAAGCACCAATTTACCTAGCTACCTACCTACCCACCTATAAGAAACCCACATGAATATGTAACACTAACATCCTGGAATACTTAAAAACATGTTTAGTAATTCATAATTTCTCGGCTCTGTTTGACAAGACTGCAACTATCCAGCAGTTTAACCTTTTCGCTTTTTATTCATGACTAAGCTGAAATCTACACACACTCTGCTATATTAGCAGCAGCAGGAATGTTTTTAATGATTCATTAACGTAATAGAGTTCTTTGAAGATGAAGACATTTCGAGAACCGGTCCTTTATTTCGCCGTAAACCATTTTGGGATATATCTACTCAACGAGAATTAAGAGCGATATACTTATGAAGAAAATAACTGAAGTATGTATCAAGGAAGAATAATGTAGACTGCAAATCAACCTCAAACGTTCAAGAACTCCTCAATCGCTTGGAAATAATCAGCACACCAAAAACTGTCGAGAGAAAACACAAGACTAACCAGAAATGCAGTTCAATATAATAATAGATTGGGTAAACAAGTGCAACACTTGGCAAAGATTACGGCTCGCAAAAAACCTGTGCAATACACTGGAACAGTAGTGCGAAGCTAATGAATTCTGATAATAGTTTTAATTGGCTAGAGAACTCAGATTAAAAGTGGCCTAGCAACAGTTATACGAGATTTAACGTTAGTTAAGTAGCGATAATTCCATTTGACACGGAATTTACAACAGGTTTTAAGTTTTGCGAGAAATATTGTTACTTATAATAATGCAATGATAGCCGAGTACTAAGACGGTAGGACTGCCATGTCAAAGGTCGCAAGTTCAAACCCCGACACGCACCAAAAACTATGCGTACTATAGCACGCACATGAATTAAATTAGTTATCATTTGTTAAAAACAATGATGGAAAACATCGTGAAAAAACCGGCACACCTGAGAGATTTTTCAACGGTGTGTAAAGCCATGTCAGAGACCTACAGGCGGTTTAAACTGTGACACCAGGTTGTTCATCAACCATACGATAAGAAGAGGACATATAATAATTGAAATATCAATAATAAATAGATTTTTAGAGATAATAGTTTTCGTATGTTGCTTTCTTTATTCTCGACACTACGTCGAGTATCACCACAGGGCTCTATACATAATTTCGTTTAATGAAATAGATTTGTATGCATTCTCAATTTACATTGTTACCATAAAAGAAATACAGACATTAATTTGGTACCCTCATTAGCACATTGACCAGCAATACAATTAAATAAATTTCTAGCTCAAAATCATTCCATTTCTCGTGCAATAACTGTGTCATACCAATGTACTTGCATCCTGGGAGTAATCGCTTTAAAAATAGTCTTGCACTGTTTTTTACACGCAGACTGTGCTCTGTGTAATGCCTATTTTCAGATCAAGATGCTTCTATGAGTACATTTTTGAACATGAGCTTTCTGAAGTGTTTATTTGGTCCGAAAAGAAGGTCCTGAACATTCATTCAGTCTTTTTGGGTGCTGCATTCATGTAATTAGATAGACTATGTGTGTCAAGGTAATAGGGAAACAGTTAGTAAGTACCATTTACATTGAAAATGCTTTTATTTTATGTAATGTAACCAATTACAGGCGCTTATGGAACGTGCATGGGATGTAATTTTTTTGCGGTTTAGAAACATTGATTTTTGGAGGTAGTTTGGGCCAGCCGCGATCTCATTAGGAAGCAGTTAAGACTGTTTATTCGTAGTCTCTGAATTTATGAACTAGGTCAGATTTCTAGACTGCTTGTTTTTCAGTATGATGTTACTAGCACACGTAGATGCTATCGTTAACGCCTACTCTAAAGTGTGACTATATTCTTAGCAGAGAATCACACAGCATAACTGTTTAGATGTTTATGCTAATCTGGAAAATCAACGGGCGTTTTTATTCGGAAAGCGGATAATTCGCTGCGTTATTTGGGTCGTCAAGCTAAGTGATGCTGTTTTCTTATTCTACACAACAAATTTTAGCCATAGAAGCGTTAAAATGAGCACGGCTTGAACACGTAACGATTTGAAGTATTAATTCATATTGCCTGAAATACGCAGTTGTATTTCATCGGCGGTTTACGATATAACAGAATAACATTTTGCTATTAAAGTAACTTATGTTTTTATAATAAAACGTGCGTTTTCCGTATACCTTTTTAATGTTACAAATCGTACATAATAGGTGTTGTACTCATTCTGTTAGCAGGATATTGTAATAGCAACGTCATAAAGAAATTGTGTGCTAAACTATCGTGCGTCTTCAGAATTTGCGCGTCACCGCTAGTCGGTCACGGGTGTAAATGGGGCGGGCCAAACTGGCGCATTTTTTCTATTTTCCGCGCTTCATATCATACAACACGCTTCACGAGAAAATCCGACCGATCTTATTTACTTATCTCTGTCGTTCTCAAGGCTAAATCTGTTAGATATTATTTACAATGTTATCTAATATTGAAAGTTAACCTTACGTTAAAGAGAGCATGACGCATTCTATTATCACCTTTATATCGATGCAATAAAGCATACAATTGTTGCATCGAGTTACGAGTATTCTAAACATCTAAATATAACAACAGAAAATGTGTCTACAATGGGATTTTATTATTAGTTTTAACGGATCGTATAGGATAGGTGGAGTAAACAGTACCGCGAAACAAGTACGACCATAGTTTCGTAAAAAAATGGTTATTTATGTAACAATAAACATAATTATTTACATAGCTGTATTTTAATTCATGTAAACAAGAACTACACAATCAGGGAGAGGCCACAAGTACTGCAGAGTTCTCGACTGTTTGAGACGCAAATCTCTTCGAATACGATCCCCTGTTATCATTATCACGTTTTAGTTAACGAAACTGCGCAATTGTGGCGCCAGGAAATTGAGAAATACGTTTAAAAATAAAATGTCACACACGTGAGAAGTCGCGTGTCGCGGCTAATTACTAACTACTGTAGTGCTGTCCCACTTTTGTGAAGTATATAATAATATATACGTACCCTACAGTTAGATATTTGCTATCAATTCAAGTACCTATATCTGAAATTAATCATTTGCATTTATGGCTAAGATGTTTAAAAACATCGATTGGAATGGACAGCCTATCCCATACATAAATTAAAAAGTTGAATGCCAGTAATGGCCGCTGCACTTCACTCACCCAAACCCTATTCGACACATTCTCTTATAATAACCTAGCAACCAAGTAAACAAACCCCTACACTGCATAAATAAACTTTCTAATTCTTATAGCAGTGACAGTTCCTTATAATAAAGATTCCTATTTTGTTTTGGAAAGGCATAGCACCTCTTACGTTGCCTATTGGGGGTTTTTAATAATGTCTTTAATTATTTTCAAAACCATGCTTACCAAAGAAGTAAAACAAATAATATAAATTTTGTTACTTTTTTCTAATTTGACCCTAAATAGAAAGTAGTAGTATCTTAGTACTCTTAATAAGATTTTCATTCGCAAAGCAAGTAGTGAACAGTAGGTAAATGATTTCTACCATCAGAGCTCTTAAATCTATTCATTGTATAACATGTTTCTTTTATAAAGTTATATGTCTACCTTCAACTAAATGGATCCTTTAAGGATTTTAGTCCCAAAACTGTTTCATTATTACAGTTTTAAGTTTATAATATCTTGCAATAAAAATAATGACAACACTTTTTTGTTTGTTTGCTTTTCTTTTAGTCTAGTTCTTATGTATATACTATAATATATCATCTTCTACTGTAAGTATTTTACTTTCAATAATAACAGACAGTTGTTCTGTCAATATTCCTTTTTACTATTGTTTAACGACCATGTGATAAAGTTATATTCAACTTTAGAGGGTACTCAATTTTCTTCTACTAATAAATGTATCTGTTGTGGGGGTGGCTTAAAAACTATAAGAAAACTGTTAGGGCTAGCTATATTCAAATTAGTAGATAATTCTTAGACAAATGCATTTTTATTTACAGAGTATATCAGTACAGGGTTGTCAATACAAAACTGAAAGCCATCTTCTTAGGACTAATCTTACCTTTTTCTCCAGACTTGTTGGAGCCAGACGCGTTGCTCGACAGACTGGAGTCATCAGAGTCATAGCCGAAGGCTGTGTTGTCTCCCGCACCCTTGGGGTTCGGGTGTCGTTCACGGCGGGGCTGCCAGCGGCGCGGCGTGGCGTGCCCGGCCGGCGAGCCCCCGCCCAGGCTCTGTAGAGCGTCCAGCGGATAATGCCGCGTCGCTCTCTCCTGCCCGCCCATCATGAATATCTGCCCCGGCCCTCCGAAGCCCCCGCTCCCGTGGTACATCATTGGCGCACCCTCGTTCATGCCCGCCTCGATACCCTGTCGGCGGTTCAGGTTATGAGCGAGGTTCACCGGCGAATTTCAACAATATTTTTTAGAGCATACCGACCTGTATTTCAACCGTTAAATCCGAAGGCGTCCGGCGTGGCGGGTGACTATTGCGTCATAGTAGGCGTAGTAAATTAATTAGAGTATGGTGCGACGTCGAAATCGAATGATTCTATTTATCTTGAGTACGCCGAAATTCGAGACGTTCGCAGAGTTTGACGTTCTTTCCGATTCAATAGCTTCCGGCCTCTTATTGTGTCGATAATAACGTGTCGCTGGCCTCCTACTGTGTGAACAAAACGAGCTATAATTATTTCGACGCCGGTAATAATAAATCTACCCACGAATTATGGCAAATCTGTAAAATCTAATGAGGAAGATCCGCCATGACTTTAGGGAGCAACACTAGCGACATCTGATGGCAGGCATTGAGTGAAGTAGTACACGTGATTTTACTTTTTTCTACTTCAAATTCCAATGTTCCATTTTGAGCCAGTGATAATAATAAAACTATTTAAGCCAGCATATTTGTGCTGCATTAAATTAAACTCTACATTTAACAGAAAAATGTACTGTTACAATATAAGAATTCTGAATTTAAGTCACATGACAATATTTACATCTTTTTTTCCTGTTGCAATAAATTTGTGACATTGACATTAATTGCGTTCCGATAACATAACATCTAATTCTTAAGCATATGTATATTTTTGCTTTGTTTGTCACGTTCAAAAAGTATATTGCTACCCTTACTTCATCCCGTGCATGTTTTTAATGTATAGATCATAATACAAGCTGTTTGACATAAGTGTTTGATTTGCCAGACACACGTAAATTAATAAAATTACGTACAAAAATAATCTAATTTTCTGTTCAAAATTGTTTACAATGACCATGAACAGTGTCTCAAATTTAGTGTTTTTGTTTTCTGTACAATAAAATCTTTTTAGCGAGTGATGACGTTGAATGGGGACTATGTAACCTTAAAAGTGCTAAAAGAAACAAACTTTGCTTTCTCATTGTTTAATAATCTTCGTTATCTTGGTGGTACAGTGTGTTGATATGTCACATTTCAGTGATTTTATGGACGATGTGCCCGTTAAAATATCAGATAAGTATAAACGACCACTGCGATACGATTTACCTTATGCCCTAAACGAGTGCCCTATAAGAGCTCAGGCTGTCGTTGATAGTGCTAACTATTCGTCTACGTTTGAGAAAAATGTTCTTGTTAAACTCAAAGAGCTTAGGAATGCGAAAGAGACGAAGAAAAATGAGAGACGGCACCGACTGCAGCTGTTACAGGAGGCGGAACAGAAAAGGCTCGACGCGATAGCCGCCGCCGAGGACGAGGAGCGCCTGAAGCAGCTGAGCGTGTCCGAGGTGTCGTACCCCAGCACCGATGAAATCAGCGCGCTGTCGCCCGACGAGAAAGCTGATAAACACTGTGATAACACTACAAATGTAGACAATGCCCCCCAACATGTAAATGTGTCCACTAATTTTAACTATCCTTGCACAAGCATCCCTACAGACTCACAATTAAACATACTACAGCCCATACTGGTGAAGGCACACAATCAAGAGAGCAGCCTGCTAGATGATCCAGATCCATTGCAGAATTTGAAGTTAAATACTAAGATTACCAGAGTACCACACAATTCAAACATAGATACATTAACATTTAGAGACTTTGAGAATGATACATCAAGCCCGTTTGATAATGTTGAGCTTAAGACTATTAATGATATGGAACTGCTGGCACAAGTGCTACAAAGTCAGAAGGATTCAGCCACTAGTTGTCATCCGCAGACTGGTTATGTGTCGGAGCAAGGTTACGCTAATTGTGCATCACAAGCCCAGATGGAAGGCATCACATATTTACCAACAACATATTTAGAGCAGTCCATTCAAGGCCCCAATATGATATACAATTCTCCACAACATTATCCAATTTCTAATGGATATTACATACCAACCGATACTGAAACTGTCAATATGTATATGCCAAACTACCAATACTATGTTCCTCCTAATCCATATGCTTCTGTGGAACCATATTATGGTACTCAGCTACCTACAACGTCAGGAGACATTACTCAAGTGCCTAATGGATCATCATACATTCCACAGCCTTACTACTTTCAGTATCCCCATGTTCCTGTGACGTATCAGCCTACCAATGCAGCAGACACTTACAATACAGTACAGAATGAGACCACAGATCAATATACAGCCACTACAGGGTCACAGAATGTTGTAAAGTCTCGCTCCAGAAGTGTACCAGACATTGTTAAGGAGTTAAATGAGGAGCTGGCCAAACTAAGGATGAGTGAGAGGTCATATAATGCTAGTCCTGCTCCGAAAAACCAGGCTGCTCAGGCAGATGAAAAGAAAGAAGAGAAAAAGGTGAGACAGAAACCCGAGCAGCTGCCCAATCCATTTGACAAGCTGTCTCCGAAGCTGCAGGAGATGTGTAAGAAGATACACGGGATGGGATTTCCCCTAGACAGGGTAGCCAGGGTGTGTACCCTTGTTGGTGATAATGATAAGAAGGTGAGTGTTACTACTATATCTCATGAATGGTAATGAATACAAAATACATTTTCCTTGTAATGTGCTATCAGAATGGTCCGGTGATAAACTGAACAACAGCTGCTCTTTCATTTACATTGTTATAAAATTTGATGTAAATAAGATAAGATAAAACTTAATTGCTCTGTTGATTGACCTTAAAAGCTGTGCTGAAAAAATATCTAGATTTGAGCATATTATAGTTAAAAATAAGGTGTATATGATTTATATACTATGAAAGTTAAATAGACCAAGGTAGATGATTTATATCGTCCGAATTGCGGGCAACCGGTGCATGGAATTGGCAAGCTGTCGTTCATTGTGGCGTTCTAAGGATGATGATGAGATGATTTATGCATAAAATATAATGCAAATACCTTTACTTTTATGCAAATGCAATGTAGTTTGGCGAATCGAGTTGAAAACAGCGACCGCAAGGCGGTGTCCACACAGAAAAGACCTAAGACGAGGACGCGTCGCCGACAGGGATACTATACATTGTGTATGAAACTACATCAAAGATGCAAAGGTCTGCGCCCTGTCTGCGACGTGTCCTAGTCTTAGGTCTTTCCTTTGTGGCCATCACTTAAGACCGATGTAACGTCATTTAGACTCGCCATCTACTTAATGGGACTTTAATGAGCGGAATATTATGCGTATACAGGAGAACACCTTCGCCTGGCGTGATTATAGGCTTTTCACTGACGAAAAGTGGCCTATATTTATTTTGTACGATAGGTATTTGTGAATAATATACCTAAATAATGATTGGTATTCCATACACACAAATACAAATACAGTTTTTAGTCTACTATGTAGGTACTCTTGGTAATCTATTATAACTATCATTCTAAAGACAGATAAAAATAAAAATCTGGTAATCAAATAGACTGTAATAGTACTTTTTGAACTTGAAATTACATCAAGACTGCCCCCACGACCCCCGCCTGTCACCGCTTCTAGTGTTATAACTGGGTAGAAAAATCAGCAAAACAGTACCCTATTCTGTGTTCCTCGAAAAAAAATCCTGTGTTCATGTATTTCCCGTGTGTGGTTCCTTAAAAAGAACATTGACCCCTCCATTATGTGTTTAAGTGAAAGGCTGATACTTAATTAACATTTAAAATACAGATTCGGAAAAAAGCTTAGTCATTTAATTAGTTTCGTTTTTGTGTCTATAGGTTACAACAAACCTGCCACAGTACAATGCACCTTTCCTCAACTGATTAAAACGACCAGACGATACTTTTCCAACAGATCAATGTAATTATCGACTGCGCTGTAATTTGGACCTTATGTCGTTGTCTCAAGGTTCTGGATAAAAGCATGACGTTTTTGCCGGAATGTATCCCTTTTTGCGGCTTCTAGTCTGTATTTTAATTAGATACAACCAGAATCGATAGTTTTTTACGTAATAACCTAATTATATTGCTGTTCGAAGTTCCGATTAGAATATTTGCTTTAACTAGGTACCTACATTGGAGGCACCGACGTAAAACGGTAGTCTCAGAATATCATTTATCCGCTTTCTGATGAGATTTTCTCATCTGTGTCGTCGCCACAAATGTGACTGAATCGTAAGGTCTTCGTTGACATTCCCAATTTAAGTTTAGTAGGCACCAGAAAAAAGACAACGGGTTCGGTAATATTACAACGATCTGATTTGCGCAGTAGCTAAGCGATTGGACTGCTGCGCTAGAGGTTGCGGGTTCGATTCCCGCCGGGACTAAAATGTTGCAGATGTTTGTCAGGTGTGTGAAACGCACCCACGATACAGGAGAAATACCAAGAGTGGGGAGACGATTAAAAAGAATAAGAACCTATCATTATTTTGTTTCAAGACAGACAAACAAAATAAGCACGCCAACTCGGCTTCTAAGTTAGCATTGAACAATACATATGAGATCTAACTCAGAGAATCCGAGATCTTATTGAGAATATAAATTATAAAAATATTTATTTTCTAATTCCAGGTGATCGAAGGACTATTAATACTCGGTGAGCTCATGGACCTGGGCTTCTCAGAAGGCAAGGTGTCTGCAGCGCTAGCCAAGCACGAATTTAACAGGGACAAAGCTTTGGACGCATTGGTATCGTAACAGAGTAGGGGAATCACAGAATACACGTAAAGACTCGAAAAGTCAAAGATAATGGAAGAAATGAAGGTAATTAGACCTTGTCTATGATCTGGGTCAGGCTGTGGCAGATAAAGAATGGCGCGAAAAGGTTCGGAAGTGGATTATGTCTCTTTTAGGCTACATCTAGGGTTACCAGGTGAAAAATATCTGATCTACAAAGTCTCAAAATAGATATTATTCGTACTTTAGCGTCTGAGGCATTGGGAATTGCTTGTATAAAAGCAGTCGAGTTAATTTTACGTACATAATAAAAAATATAGAATGGATTTAAGAAAGCTTAATAATTTGGAAATGTCGTACACCTGGTAACCCTCGGCACTAGTGATTAGTTTTTTACGGACCCATACCTATCCAGTATCACTCAGATATTGGAGACAAAAATTTGTTAAGAAATATGAAATTACAGTTTTGGCAATAAAATAAAGAACACGCATTTGAAAAATATTAAATATTCATTATTCTGTAGTTCGATAATAGGATCTGTAGGTACAGGTATTAAGGTTAGTCGATGTCTACTAGCGTGAACTTGCCAGATTAAAAAATATTTCTTCGTCTATTGCTCTGGTAAAAAAATCTTTAATTTTTTTGCGTTTAATTGATTTTTTTTCTGGTTTTGCTACACAGGCTTAATTCATTGATTGAGTATAACAATATTGTGATACATCCTATTACTCTTTGGATGAAAACTAACGCTAAACTTGACCTGGTTAGGTGATTCTGAAAAAAAAAGGAAAATTGAAAGCGAAATTAGTATGTGATAATTTTATTTTTTTATGTGATTGACAGAAATTATGTATGTGTTTACAATTGCAAGTGATTTTTAATTAGAAATCAAATTATATCAGATAAAGTATTTACTTCTATTAGAACGTCTTCTGTTAGAGCTTAAATACATTGTGCGATCGATACTTACTCAATGTTTACCCTGTGTATATGCGGACTCTTTTGTGGTACCTATTGTAATGTGTCTAGGTGTAGAAGTAAAAATCTCTCTGGAATCGATAATTGTATGATCTGCAAAAATTTGTTAATGTGCAAAGCAAATCGTGACACTAATTGCCAGTGAGAACACGTTGACTAGAAATGAAGGAATACTTTCCTGCTGAGTTAAAAAGGAGGATGTTATGTATTCGAGTCGTACTTATTTTTTCATATACATATCTTCCGAGTAATCGAGCCTTTGACCACGAAAGAGTCTACGTATGTAATTAAAAGTTTTCCGAGGTAGTAACTCGATGTGTAGTTAAAAATGTTTGATCAGATGGCTTGGAATACTAAGTTATCGAGATCGTCACATAGCTATACATAAATTAATTAAGTGAATTTATTCTTTTCATTATCACTAAATATATAGTCATTACTTTACCACGCCATTTTTGAGGGAAGTAAATATTATGCATAATTATCTATTATTATATCATTCAATGATCGGAACAGTCACGATGATTTTCTTAAACTGCGAAGACTTCACACACTGACACGTGGCGCTAAACAAATTTAATCTATTTGGTTATTTCGTCGAATAACAAACTGTATCGATACACACAATAAATGTTAAATTTTCTTCCGTATTACTTCGAAAACAATATTTCCTTATTTTCCTTGTTCCGTCTATCAATAGATATTGTTAACACTAATTACATTTTACAATTACGGAAATATAACGTAAAACATTTGTCTTGTATTACTACAGGTGATCTGATCAACTGAGCGGAAATGATATAATTATATGTACCTATATGTTTTACATTTGGATCACAATTAAGGTTGTTCTATTAAATTGTTTATAACAATTTCCTTTTCCTTGAATTTTTTACTGATTGGTATCTTATCTGTCAATCTCAATGTTTATCTTTTTTTGATTACTAATGGCTGGTTCTGATGAAGTTTTCAGTGGGTCAATAGATGTTTTAAACCTGTAATATGAAAGAATAGAATAGAAGTTTGATTTATTATTTTTTCTGTAACTATCATCAGCCGGAAGACGTCTACTGTTGAACAAAGGCCTCCCCCTTAGAACGCCATAATGAACGACAACTTGCCATTTGCATCCACCGGTTGCCTGCAACTTTGACGATATAGTCGGTCCACCTGGCGGGAGGCCTGCCAACGCTGCGTATTTTCCGTAATACAGCGTTAAGATTTAAAATCTATATTCGTATATCTGCGGAGACGACAGTGATCGACGATCTAAGGAGATCCAATCTGTCAAATTTTAACCAAAAATGTGTAACGCCAGATGACCGTTGGCTCATTATAAATATTTCACTAGAAACTTCCATCTGAACTAGTTGTTATCTAAACATAGTTGTAACATTACAAAACATGCATTTACAAGTACTCGAGATACTTATGTGTGATATAAATAAAAAGCCTATTGATTATTTTACTTGTATACGGCTTTTTGATTAGAATTAGCATTCGCGTGATGGCCTTGTGCATACGGGCGTTGACAATGTAAATTCGGCATTAATTTGTATACCTATTATACTATAAATACTTCAGTACATTTTCCTGCCTGATTTTTGCTTTAAGATCAAGTAACTGTGTATCGATTAGTGAGTCGATACAAACATGCTCTTGGTTCTACCTACCATCAGGGTTAACGCTCGTATGTACTGCCTCCTTACTATTAACTCTTAAAGCAGGACAGTTTACGATGAGGAAGCAAGACGCCGCTACGTTTAATGCGGCGTCTCGCTTTAACAATGTAAACTGTCCTGCTTTAAGAGGTCATGGTATGGGGGCTGGTGAGAATATTTTCCTAAATTAGCAGTAAAACAATTAAAATAAGTTTAAAGGGTTATAATATTATGAGTATTTGATGCGAGTAACTGCCATTTTCAGACCCTTCTTATTCGAGTCTTGTACTTTAATTATTATGTTTATATTGTAAATATCAACGTGCAATTTGTTATATATCGTAATTCCTTATTGCAATCACAAGATTTTGCTGAATAGAAAAGGTCTAGCGAAACAATTTTAAGATGAAACTTTTATGATTCTCTGTACACCACTTGTTGTCTTTATACTTCTGAGCGAGAGTGTACTAAGACTGTACGGAACATGTATGTATATTGCTTGAGGAAATGTTATATTTTTACTCCTAAGGAAAAAAATTAAGAAAAAATATGCTTGAGTTCACTTACTCTTTTTTTACTAGCTCGTTGTTTTGTGTTCGAGAACTCCCTATTTACTTAGAAAGACAGGTTGTGTTCGGATTAAGATTACATTTCTGACTGTTTGTATAGGAGGCACTATCCCAATGCTAACGAGCTCTTGAAAATGAGGAGAGAGTACTAGAGAGAGAGTAGCAGGTCTTTCTACTGAAGATAACGACATCTTTCTGAAAGGGTAGGAAACAAATGAATAATACTAGTAGCAAGTTTGTCAATAATATACTTATATTTGTAGAGCTTGTGTTGAAGTTTTGAAAGGACGAAACTGGCTGATATGGTGAGAAAAAAGTGTGCAGTATGGTAACATTATTCATTTGTTTGCTACCCTATCTAGTCGTTTCTTTTATCACAAGTATATAGCTATATAACTATAAAGAATAGACGTATTATTTACATTTTACTCTCGGCACGCCTTGTTAAGATTCAGCGTGTTTTCATACAAAATTCTCCGAGACACCGACTTTATATGAATGTTTCGTATGAGAAATGTATGATTTTAATATTATTTCGAAGATTTTTGTATGACAGCACGTGTTGCGGTTCACATTGAAGCTTATAATATATTATTTTTGTATGTAGATAATAAAATTACTCTAATATAATGTGAATTGTGTGACGTATGTGGAGCTGTTTGATTCAAACAAAGGTTTTTTTTTATTTATTTGTAGTATAAACGAAACGTTACTAGTAGTAAATTATAAGTGAAGGCTCCGGTAGTGTGGATGGAGGTTTTGTACATTACTGCTTCACAAACGAAATGTATAAATAAAAAATGTTATTTTCAGTTTTTGTTTTATTTCTTTTAATGTGATACTTGGACTTGCATAAAGATAGAAGTAGGTACCTACCTGTATAATTCTAGCTAGCTTTGACCCACGATGGCACCTATTAGAATATTTGCAACGTAAAAGGGGCCGCCCCACACTCAAAGTAATCTTTTAAATTATCTTCTTCTTCGTATCAACATGAGCCAATTGCCTCATGGAAAGTGGTCATACTAGGTGTAGAGATTGGTCAGTCAACAGGAAGGTAGCGTGGTTGACCGTCCAGGGTGCGCCGTGCCGTAGGTAAGTATCGTCACTCGTGGAGGCCCTCTCTATTTTGCTTTCCCGGTCGCCAGTTAGACTGAGGAAATGATCCTATTAATACCTATGACACTACTGAACGCTATGGGATTCTTCTGCCATGCTGTTCTTGGCGTTGGCTCATCTACTTAAACAAATATATGCCTGCTGCTGCATGGTGTACCATGGGAATATTCTGACACACGATCGACCAGTGACAGACTGACTGTGCAATGTGGATTAGTCCCCACCGGTTGAACCTAACTAGGGCCACTTTCGTGACAGGGATTTTAGCAGAGGAAAAAGGAACTATGCCTTTTTTCCATTGTTAAGTAATGACAATGAATACTTACTCCTCATAATAAAATTCTTTAATTTTACTTTTCTATTTGACCAGTACCTAGTTAAGATACCAAAATTACAATACCTATACTTGGACCAGAGCACAGGAACTACGTGTGAGTAGGTAACTGTGTACTCATAGTTTAATCACCAATTACTAAGGCTAAAGTATGTATAATGCGGGTAATAGGTACTTGTTTCTGACTTAGGTTGCTTGTAGCCACAATAGTTTTCTGAACTCCACCCTTAAAAGAAAATCTTGAGTTGTTCTTTGTTGGGCCTTCCTCCAAGACGACTAAGGGCAATGGAAGCGTTTTCCGGGATTTTCCACCTTGGTGCAAGGTTCTCACAATTAGTAGGTAGGTAAATACATCTGATTAACCAGTTCTAAAAATAAATAAATTAAAAAGACCATTTTACAGAAATGTTTTGAAAAACCCAATGAATAGAAGACGTACAGACCATACCTACGCATAATTTATAGTAGGTACTTATTACTTCCCCATTACATAGTTGGTATAAATATCAGGCCTGCCTCGCGGTGAGTCGTTTGATGACTTGTATTGAATAGATACTTTAAACGTAGCCACTTTGTTACATGCATACTGGAATTTAAATAGCAAACCAACTCAATGTAACGAGTCAATGACCATTGTTCTTTGTAAAAACACGACACGAATCAACTGGCGTTTGTCTTCTAACAACTAACAACCGCTTAATTAAAATCCAGTCGCAAACTCTTCGAGTTCTTGCTACCGAGCGGGCAAAAAACAGGAAGGCTTTTTGTGTAAACTGCACCGCCGACAGACTTAACCCATGCCTCGCAAATGATCTCCGACAAGTCAACACCACATCTGCTTTTAATTTAGTTACATACTTTCATCAAGAATACACTCCAAAATAGTCTCTAACACTTGATGATAAGAGTGGGCCCACAAAGTGGGTTTTTGGTTACATTGTTCCATTTCACGTAATAGGTCAATGCCAAGATTGTGATTAATGAATGCGTGCACGCATGCGCTTGTTTAAACACCGGCCCGGTGTTTGTATTTTACTTTTAGTAGTTTGATTATGCAGATAACATGTGCTGGCGCCGGAAGATACTTTTAATGAAGAATGTTGCATGCATATTGCTTCCTGTCTTCAACGAATATTTATAATAATATTTACTACCTACATATTACGAAATAGTCACGTCAATACAAGTTATAATATCTTTAATACCTTATTATTCTATCTGGTTTACTTAATAATAGGTAAATTGTACAATATTAATTTCAAAGTTTCAAGGTCGTACCTACTGATATATTTAAGCTACATTAAACCTTTTCTTTAAGTGAATTTGTAACAGCTTCGTCAGGTAGAGGAACTCAGCTTCCTGCTGAGTCTCGCGTAGTTCCCGGAGTCTTGAAAATAGGTCATAAAATTGAGTTTCCGCAAGCCGGTGACCCACCAGACAATGGGCGACCACCGCATTGTCTATTGTCATCACCGGCCAGACATGCCGCGATGAATGGGGCAAGTTCACGCCGATCCGGCCCACATTAGCCAGCCGAGGGAGACGCAGATATAGCAAAACAGCGCGTGCGAACGAGAGGCAAGCAAGAATACGGTCTGCGCGGACAGTCAGAATTACCGCTGCTTGAGTTTTGTTTGGGAACGGTCCAGTTGCTTGGCGGGCGGCGCACGAGTCGAACTGTTCCCACGCGCGATACGATTAGCTCGACGCGGTGTAACGTAACATGAACGGGTCGCATTTCTATACGCGCCGCGCCTCGCCGCGCTCGCACCACCGATAACATCTGCGAAACCGATATTTAGGCCGGTGATAGCGTGATAGGGTTCGAATTCGTGCGCGACATTTCGCCGGCACCGCGCGGCCATGTGATCGCTCCCCGACCGATGGGAGCGAAAATCGAACAAAAAAGCCGCCCGCTAATGTCTACCCCTCCCGGCCGCTACAAAAAAGGGATAAAAAGGTTATTCTTGGAATGCACACATGTGGACGCCGGGTAAACGTGGGTGCTCGTATTGAATCCGCAGTGTTACCAAGATGCCTCGGAGGAGCAGGTGGATGCACCTCGCGGCGGGCGTCGCGCTCGGTGTTACCTTCGGGATCTTCCTCAAGTTGTGTTTAAGGAGTTCGTCTAGAACGACTATAGAGGCATGTCCGGAATCGGCCAAATCGTATGTCGAACCGGACCCCCTCGCTCTTATAGGCTTGATGCCCAACGAGACTGTTCACAACTCGAACAGGACATTAGTGTTCGTAGGTGTTATGACAGCAGAACAATATTTAGGTTCGCGAGCGAAAGCTGTTTATGAAACGTGGGCCGAGGACCTGCCTGGAAGGATCGCGTTTTTCAGTTCGGAAGTGTCGCGTGCGCCGGGGTTGCCTTTAGTTCCTTTGCGTAATGTGGACGACAGTTATCCTCCCCAGAAGAAGTCTTTCTTGATGTTGTTGTACATGTATGAGAAGTATGGGGATAGGTTCGAATGGTTCATGCGTGCGGACGACGACGTGTATGTGAGAGGTGATAAGTTGGAGGAGTTCCTGCGGTCGGTGGACAGCAGGAAGCCGCAGTTTATTGGGCAGGCAGGCCGGGGCACTAGCGATGAGAGAGACGTGCTAGCCCTGGACTACAACGAGAACTTCTGCATGGGCGGCCCGGGAGTGCTGTTCTCCAGGGAGACGCTGAAGAGGGTGGCTCCCCACGTGAAGTATTGTCTGAAGCACCTGTACACCACCCACGAGGACGTGGAGCTGGGCCGCTGTGTCGCCAAGTTCGCCGGAGTGTCGTGCACGTGGAGTTACGACGTAAGTTAATACTTTTATTATGTAGTAAGCTTACTTTAGAGTCAGGTAAACAAGTGACAAACGACACGAATAATCAATTTGCATTGCGCTATCATTAGAACATTAATAACATTGATTATGCGAGTTTAGACATCCTGTACAATGTTATCGAATGATTTTAATTGATAGTTGCAGACATATTGTACCGTTCTACAGTGGGTGTACTTGTCGAATTTCATTGCTAATTAGTAAGGAATAATGACATTCAAGTTTCGCACTTATTGCTGGCTAGTTTGTGTCATCGATTTGTTTGTCTCGATGTTATTCTAGCTGGTTTGCCTATGCTATACCGCGTAATTGATTAATATTTGTTCTGTCAAAACATTCTTACGCCCGATCAATATCAGGTTTTTAAGTAGTGTTTTTTGTTAGCTTACGTTAACGTACTTACAATAATAAAACCATGATATCTTTATCGCATCTGGTTAGACTGGAAGATCAAGATACATACCTTTTTGGGAAGAGACTTGACCGGCGATGATTTGTCAATGTAGGTATAACATTAATGGATGTAAATGCAAAAAAATGATATCAGATTTAAAACATACTGTTTTTTTAATAAGACAGGTACGTTTACTTTATGTTTCTGTCAGCTAAATAATGACGTAGTGTTTAATATATTACCCGATTTATCAAACATTGTGACCTATTTAGGTTTAGTATTTGTACAACTCACTGACCTTTTGGGACTACCTGCAATTAAAGCTGATCAATTATTTTGTGAAATAAAACGTTTAGCGTCGGAAAGATTAAGGTTCATGACATTAAAATACTTTTCCTTATTCGCAAGACTTGGAACTGGAAGACAATAAGCCATGATTAAAGTCGTTAACTGCAAGGTGCAAGGGCAGAGCGAAGGAAATTGATTTTGTTGCCGCAAAAGTAATTATTCGTCGATTTATTGAGCGTAAATGTTTCTGAGTGGCCAGTGTTTTTCAGTTATAAGAGCACTGAGCAGGAGCACTGACCTGCCGCTACTTGGCTCGTTGACTTTACGGTATCTTTTTAATGGATACGTTTAGTTTACTATACATTTGACATTTGGGTCTATTCTTAAATTGTTTTTACAGCCTAGGAATTTGTGTCGAGTGACGTAAGTTTTCATATGATTACACATTTATAATTCTCGGTAGTATATACCGTATTTGTTTGTAGATTTTTATTTATGGAGCATTATTTTGTTTTATCGTAATACATATGAATAAGTCCCTTTATGTCCCTTTTAAAGCCAGTACCTACGGAAAAAGGCCTGTAATATAGCTGAAGCTAGTTTTAAAATAAACCATAATGACGACAAGCGGTGAAAATTATCTGGAGTTTACGTTCGTACGTGACATTATAATGTATACAATCAGGATCTAAAGTTAAGGAGACTGCCATGAAACAGCAACCTCTTAGCAGATCAGCTGTACTTTTCTTTTTTTAATCATAACTATCTTCTTATTTAACTGTGTCGCCACCCATGCATATTTATGACAGGAACGAATGAATCAATTAGGATTAATTAAGTCATGTTCGGCAGTAAATCAACTCTTGATAATATCGTTTTAATAACGGCAATAATTGATAGTGTTTCCATTTTAATAACATTGTTCGATATATTATAAAAACAACTTGAAAAGGCTATAAACATGATCGGTGTGGCAAAATCAGACGACGAAAGCATTTACGTCAACTTAAAATTAATTAAAATCAGTCAAATGAACAACAATTTTGCCTTAATCACATGTAATTAATTGCGTCATATGTGACCTGATTGGCGCTTTGTTTAAGCGATAGAACTGAAGCGCTAGGGGTTGCGGGTCCAATTCCCGCACGGGACAAAAATTTGTGCGATCCTCAGATGATTATGCCGAGGCGAGGGGCAATAAAAAAAAGTCAAGGCTGATGTAAAAAGGGCCCATATCCCACATGATGAGGAAATTCCATCGGGGGCATAAAAGTAAAACCCAGCGGCGTCAAGTTACTTACAAAGTCGTCAATGCCTCATTGTCATGCCATCTTTCTCATCGCCAGCTATACTCATATCATAAGTAAATCATATGGGCACATCACACGAGTACAACAATACGAACCGTTACGTTTGCTCTTGTTTCCACGGCTCGCGTTAATTTAGACCAATTGCATTATACAACGAAAGTGTTAGCCTACATTTATTACTTAGTTATGGCTTGTATGTACCTATACCATCGTGGGTTCTGTCCCTGATGACGTGGAAGAAGTTAGTACCATAGTACCTAATTTATGAGAGGGGTTTCTTGCTGTGTTAAGGACTCGTTTGAATCCTTATACAGAGTGCTCTTTATAGCGAGTATACTTCTTAATACCTATGACCTACGTGCATTTCAACATTTACACATGTTTATATACTTATATGCATTGCTATTTATTCCACATGTACCTATATATATTTTTATTATCATTGCCTGTGTTCCCTAGTTGTGTGTATATTCAAAAAGACAAGATTCATGTATTGTCATAAGAAACGTTTATTTTGTTAAGCTTCTAAATAATACTTTAGTATGTGCTATTTAGGAGACGAATCTGTTATCCTTATTGGGCACTTCCAACCTTAATCCTACAGACTCTTTGCAACCCCTCAAGTGGTGTTCAACAGCTGCACTTTCTTCCGCGAGACCAACAGCCACAGTATACAAAACATACGTATTTACTGTCAGTGCGTTTATGTCTTTCGTTGAACGAATTTGGGAGACTGAAAAAGCAATACTAGGAACAATTTATCATGCTGATGGATACGGTTACGGATGTTTTTCTCGGATGTTTTACGTCTGCATGGCCAGCAGAACCTCTAACATAAGTTCTGTCGGCACCTAACGTGACTACCACGTTTGCGTTTACTTCTGTAAGGAGATAAACTGACTAAAATGGCAACAGTTATTTTTTTTCCCATTGCCGGGCAAAGGCCTCTCCTTTCTTTCTCCAAACCACCCTATCCTTTGCAATATTTGACCACGTGCGTCCCGCATATGTGACCAGATCGTCACACCACCTTCGCCGTGGTCGACCTCGACGACGATGTCCTCTCTCAGGCGTCCAGTGAGTGACGATGTTAATGCACACTAGATGTATTTATAGATCTTCTATTCTGAAGTATAAATTCGTGTGTAGTTTACAATTTACGTCCGCAAAAATTACATGATATAGTAAGGGTTTATCTCCTCTAAGCAAGGATTTAAAGTGTAATTATTACCTTAAACAAGTATTAATTGTTCAGGTATTGCCGTAATGGTAACTAATCTAGACTTTGCCTCCGCGGCTGACCTAAGGCTACGTTTACATCATAAAGTTCAAGGTGACGCGCTGTTTCAACTTGAGTTTCCGTAACATGTTCGCACGATGCTTAAGAACAAAAATACATAGGTAGATGGAGGTTGATTTGTAAATTAACGACACAGCTTGTTTCTGTATTATAATTATATATAAAAATTAAATACTGTTACTATATTCTAAATTTGATCGTAGTATTATAATTTATACATTACCTAACAGACTAAATATAGATTTAGCGTATGATCATTTTCTTTCGTTAGTCAGGTTTGCATTTGAAGAGTTTTTAATGGTTACAGGTAAAGTAAGTTGCAGGTTTTTAGGATTAAGATTTAGCATAATCTTAACATATCATGACGCCAGTATTCATTTGTATATAGGCAGAGTTGTGTAGTACATCCACATTTCGTCAGTTATTTTATAAGTCCCAATGTAATAGGGTGCGAGCCCATTGCCATCATCAATTAATGGAAAACACAATAACACTTTACTTGACCCAGGATTCGAACGTAGGACTGACTACACACTAGACCAACGAGACAGTCAGGTTTTCCATACACCACATTACTGTTGCACAATTAAGATCAAGATTAGATACTTTGTTACCATTCAATTTAACTGGAAGATGAATCGCAGAAGCAAAGCCGCGGGCAGAAGTTAGTACCTAATTAGCTGTCTATTTTTAGTCAGTCTCTTCCTCCTGTAAACTTAATATGCACTTAAGGCTCTTCTGCCGCGCGGGCCATGCCTAATGCCTATCGCTGAGAACACAGTTAGACTACATTAGTATGATAATGACAGGAGTCATGAATATAGATCGTTATCACGATGCCCGATGCATAAAAAATTAGGGTTGACTATTTCTAAAAATGTACTTTTAGTAAGTTGGAAAAACATCTTGGATCATCACGTCAGCATATTGGAGTCCACAGCTGGACGTAGACCTTCCCCAATTTCTTGGATCTATTTTTTTTTATGAAATTGCATGAGCATAAATCTTATTAGTAAATTGATAAGTCCATACTTTGTTACGGTTTTATTCGCACTGCTAATTATTCTGGGTATGCCAATAGCGGATTTTAGTAACCAAATTGTTAAAATAACTTAATCACGAATTACCAACTTAATTTAACAATGCAACTGTTTAAAGAGCAAGAGTTTTCTAGACACTCTCCGTATATTCCGTGATGAGTGATGACCCTACAGTCTGTGACATAAGAATCGAGCACCGAGCTAACGGCGTCTAGCCATGAATGTGTCTCAATTAAATTAAGTGGCCCCACTGGTTACCACAGACATACCATACACACTTCACTAATCTAAATTACATACTAAGTACACCGTAAGAGTAAAGAACTGCCCGCGTATCTCCATAACTCGCTTTCCTCGTTACACAGCATAAAATTGGGCTTAAGGACTCGCCTATCTTACTGGCATTCTGCTCAAGCAATTAGAAGTTATGTTTTTACTCTGTAACTAATGTAGGATTGTCGGTAAAACTACGTTATAGTAATATAGTAGTCTATTAAAGTAAATGAATGTTTTCTCTGCGTCTCTGTAATTAGATACTTGCTCGTGTAAAATAGGGTAATGTTCGCTTGCATATCACCTTGTATTGCTCTTCTAAGCATCCTATTACTACACACAAATATACGTCAATATATTTTGTATAGAGATGCGGAAAATATATTTTTCCGAAGAGTGACCCAGATTGAACAATAACGTAATAAGTAGTAGAATTAATACGATGTGCAACTTCCGAGAACCTTCCTAGTGCCCTTACTTACTGTTTTGGCACGAAATGAATTTGTTTGATTCATTCAAGATGTTTTTCGGCAGCAAAATGTAGAGGCATGCGCCAGTTAGAAACTACCACACATGTCCAATGTATGTCAAAAATAAGGTGTCGTAGCACAAGTGATCGTACGTTGTTAGATCATACAAATTATAAGGTAATGATAGAGTGTGCTTTTAAAATGTTTATCACCATTCCAATAAAAAATTGATAAAAAAAAGCTGAAATCTTCCTGTTTTCCGTTAATTCTTTTTTAATTTTCAAGCTGATTTCAAGAAGACAATTTACCGACATTTATTACGTTTCTATCCGACCACACGACACTGCAGACAGTAGGTAAAGCACTATTTATTCTGTTTAACATTTTAAGAATTCCATCGCAAATTCTCACGGTGAAATTGTGTGCTCGGCTTTAGCAAATCTTCTGTAGGTAGTAGTAGATATACATCGCCGTCCTATAATTAATGTGATAATTAAGCAAGTAAGAATCGTATTCTATTTCTGGAGGTGGTAAACATGTCATTTTGCTGATTGCCACTCCCTCTTAAGGTGCACTTCAATATCGAGATATACGATGCGGAAATTACCTATGACTTATATGGTTAAATTACATATAAACACCCCAAGCACATCTTCTAGAAAGCGTTCGGATCAATTAGATTTTTAACCGTCTTCAAAAAGGAGGAGGTTTTCAATTCGGATGTTTTTTATGTATGTTCGGGCTTAACTCCGTCATCTATAAACATTCCTTTTGTTCGAAAGGGGTTCATTCCGAATGGTCCCATTTAAATTTCATAAAGATCAGATGATGATCTTTAGGGGTATGGAACAGAACTCCTCATAGGATTATAGCAGACTTGTTGTAACAAGTAATGTTGCTTTGGTAGTAGTCGATGACTGAACACTAACAAGGAAGAGGGAGAGGGGTGCGTTGACTCCCCTCCTACCACAAAGGCAAAAAAGGCATTTTATAAGGATTTCAGATACTAGTCTTGAAGTCTGGGTTGGATGAATTCTAGGCACTAAAAATCGTGAAAATGATCCTATTCTGTGGAAACGCTCCTTAAAGTCCGCCTCGCAGACTTGCCCGTAAGTTAATGAATGACGTCCTCCAAATAATTCTAATGTATTCAGTTAGGCGTACAGTTCCATCAGTTCGATGTACCCGCCTGACGTTGTTTCAATTAATTAGTATTCAAAACATTAGCGCAGTATGTCTTCAAACGGAACTAATGCACTTCGGTTTAGTGATTTGCTTACCTGGTTCAGTGAAATGTGACGCACTGGGAACCTTCAGAGACGAGACTATCAGCTTGAAAGGCTCACAATGAATGTTCGAGTTAAGCCGCGCTTGAAGAGGTTAGGTTACAGATGGGTGACCGACTTTGTAAAAACAGCTTCATATTTTTCACATAGTATTAATATTTTATAGCTCGGCAGTAATATCATGGGTTACTTTTTAATTAAAAATACATGTTTTATAAAGGTCCCTACTAGAGTAAATTCTCTAGTTAAGTCGTATTCGTAATAACGTATAATAGTAGTATCAAAGCAATCCCGGTGCGACGGTTGTGCAACTGCAACCGGTTTTTGTAACCGCGAGCAGTTTTTGCAACCACGTGATGTGGCGATACAGCCGGCTGTAGGGGAAAGAAATGTGTATATTATAACATGCATTATAATGGTAATTCATTCTCAGCATTGTTTAATAAAGATCAACTTTACTGGATTCCCTATTTTATTCTCGTAATTCTGTGATCACTTGTCATGGTTAGTTACTTTTAAGTTTTTATTCAAGTCGTAAACAAAACAATAGGTACTTCTAAAACGACAAATCTAGTTGTATGGTTGTAAAGTATTTTGAAGCTTTGGAGAAAAACTGGCAAGACGGTTGTTAACATCACGCCTGTATTCAGATTGTAGGCTGATGTATCTATACATATAATACACCCACATTTCGCCAGTTATGTTATAAGTCCCAATGTTATTACATACTATTGCCATGAATCGGGCTCAAATCCAGACTCCTTGATGCTACTAAGAATTATATTTTGCCTGACCCGAACACAGAACCTCAGCCCAGCATTCGCACTTAGCGAGAAATGAGGAGGTGGTTGTTTCATAAATTAATTAATTAATTTTTTTCAAGAATAAGATACTTTTTTTGCGTGAAACATGGTAGGTTTACAAAAATGTTCATAATATTACAGAGTGCTGCATGTTTCACCGTTAAACCGGCATGCAAAATTTTAGTACTCAACATTTATATGTCGTGTAAAAAGGTAACGCAAGGAAGGAATAAACCCAGTTAAACAAAGAAACCACTAAAAAGAAACAACAGATTACTACTTATAATTCATTTTAAGTACCTAATATTATAAATGCAATTCATAAGATTATGCAGTAGCTTCCTACAACATTTATTTTGCTAACCAAACACGTCACGGTTTGTAGGTGAGATAAGATAGCCTGGATCTTGCAGCTCTGCGCCAGCCGTGTGTATCACTAATGACTGGCCGAGAGAGGGAAAGTTGTGCTCGTTAATGATACCCCTAATTAATTGATGATTTGTAATTTATAAACACAATTAACACGAATATGTTTTCTAATATTTCCCTGAGGTTTTCATTCAACAAAGAGTATCAGCTGCACGTACAGGTGAACTTTAATTTCTTTAAAAAACGACCTTATGGTAAACGGATCATTAAGGCAGTAATATAAGCGATCGCGTTCAACTATTTCTGTCGATAAATCCTCATAGACTTCCTCCTGGGGTGGATGGTGGGATGTGCCGAACTGGCTTGAATTGAATCTTCTAGATTGGTTTCATAATCCAAAGAGTCACTAAGATATTTGAATAGAGAAGAGCAAATCTAAAATATTTTTGACATAATTTGATCTAGTAAACGAAGTGGAGGAAGGTAGGAACTGTTGGGAAAAGGAAAGGAACGAGTTTGGAAAAGCTGAAAACAAAATACCATTATTCTATTTTATTCTAAAAAGGCCGTTCTCTATTCTCAAGAATGGAGAACTACCTTTTCCAAAAGTATTTAGTGTTTTCTTTCTTTGTACAGCAATTGTCTTCCATTTTTCTGACATAAATCTAATAATGTCGTGTTTGTTTAATTTTTGTCACATATTCAATTATGAAGCAATACACTTGCAATCGTTGCATAGACAAAACAGGTACATATTACAATTATTTGCTAACTTAGATATCAGTGACACGTGTTACTTTGATTATCTACTTCATTTTTGTTAGTGTGTTTTTAATTTTAGCAACTACGGTAACTTTTTAATCTTCAGTTCTTTCGTTTTTCAAAAGCATTGTAACCAGGATCTAAAAATAGTCTGAAATGCGCAATAAACAAGTGTAGTGATCAAGTCTCCTTCCTTCTCTGTATTCGCAATGGGACAATTTATGTGCGGCATTATAGCTTGCTTACGGGTGTAGGCCGAGAAATGTTGCGATTATCCAATCCGTATGATAATGTATTTTATATGTAGGTACATACAGATATCTTATCTTTGAGTATGACGTTACTAAAGCCATCTATGGGCCTTTCCGCGGGGTCTGAAACACGGTTCAGACATTTGTGATCACCAGAATGTAGAATGATGATATTATTACTTGTTCATAAAACGCTTGCGGGACACAACATTGCAACAGTTTGAAATCAGATATTAGAGCTCGTTTCTAGCTAAAAAGTTATCAATATCGTAAATTTAGTTCAGTAACATTATGTCCACGATAAAAATTATCGTTTTTAAGTAACTAAATTGAGCGCGATTTTGATATAGGTAACTGCGACGTTTTCTACAACAAAGAGTAATAAAAATGATAACGATTCCAGAAAACAAAATATGAATTTAGTTTTTATGTTAAGTAGTTGTTACCAACTGTATATTATGTAATATTTTGTAACACCAAAAGTGTAGTATTGTTACACATGAAATTCTCGAATGAATAGGCAGCTTCTGAGTACTTTCTAAAAGCACTCTCTTGTACAGTGTCCCGTCTGGGATTCGAAGACTTCCAACGAGGTTTGCTATTGTAATTTGCACAGAATAGATGCATTGCAGCTGTTTACCTACCTGAGTGAGTTTGTACTAGATGAGTACAAATGCATTATGTATTTAACTCAATACATGCAAGTTAGAGTACTGTAATTTTAAGAATTAGTTGCTATTTAGTAGATGCTTGCACACGAAGATTTCACGCGACGAGTTAGGTCTGTCTTTTTTGAGGCAATTTGTTATAAGCGAGTTATGTTATGTTTCGATTAGCCTGACAGAAGGTTGGTATCGAAACTGACTGTCCAGGTAGGGCCATATGATCTCCCGTAGTCGTGGTGCTTTTGCGCTCCCCAGTACCGATTAGGACCGTAATAGCTTTAAAGTTAATAGCCTTAAATGTGCCACAACTGGGCAAAGCTTTCCGACGCTCCTTCGCTCTTTCTTATGGACATGCCTAGTAGATATGTATATGTTCTTTATATATTTAGGCACCTATACCAGATATTATTATTATAAAAATATGTATGTTAATGTACCTGTAATCCGTTACCATGTCACTAATCTCTAGCGTTGGATAAGTTAATCCTAAATCCGATATGACGATTGCGAAATCGTCAGATAAATATCTACCTGTCTGTTAAGCGATTGTATGCACTGAGTATCTTTAGATTGCTTTCGGATATCTACTCCTGATTATAGAAAGGTCCGGCTTTACCTTTACAGAAGGTTGCATAAATTCTAAGTCTAATAAAAGGAGGCTTTAACCTAGCAGTGACAGTGACAGAATACAATGCAATTCGGTATGGAGACATTAAACTTGAGCCCTTGAAGGGTACGGAGTACAAAGGCTAAATATATCAAAATCTATCTATCTCTTTAACAAAATTTTAGGTACTTAAGAAAACACATAATAAAAAGACCTATAATCCCCGACTGAATAAGCAGAGGTATTTTCTTTTACAAGGAGTCTATACACCCACATTTCGCCATATTGCAATATATCTGGTGCCTATCTGGCTCGTTTTTATACAAGAAAATTCCTGGTAAAACATCATACGCAGGTGACCTCGCTAGCGGAAGCTAGTTATACAAAATTATTTTATATTTCAATTTCTAGTAGCCAGTTCTGTAATCTAGTTGGTCATAAGGAACCAGAAACAGATGCGCGCGAGTATTGCGCAGGGCCGCCGCGCATGCGCTCCCGTTATTACTGTATTGTGAGCCGCACTTATCTTGGAGTTCCTCGACTATCTCGTAAAGGGTTACGAGAACTTGCGAAATGGAAGATATATATAGGGTTGTCACAAAGGGTAATGGAGGACACGAAAGCCAATATTATCGATTGTAGATCCCTTTCGTCAGCTCTTATATGTTTGGGATGTCTATTTTTGGAATCGAACTACATTATACTTTGCTAAAATGGTTTATATACCTACAGCACATAATTAGTAAAGGTAGAGATGTCTTTCATCTAGACCCTAGGTATAAGTGTTATTGTGAGATTATAATTTCTTGTACGAATAAAACAATACTACTTAATCGTGGCGTGGTTTGAACGCAAATTCCAAGTTGCAGAAGACTGGACTTTCCACAAAATTGAAATACCTACACTAGGATTCTACTGGTCTTTTCCAAAACTTAATTTTCTACTGCCTCGTTGGTCTAGTGGTTGCTAAGCGCGACTGCTGAGCACGAGGTCCTGGGTTCGAATCCCGGGTCGGGCAAAGTGTTACTGGGTTTTTCCATTAGGTAATTCTCAGTAACAGCACGGAGTCTGGATTTGTGCCCGGTTGATGGCAATAGGCTCGCCCCCTATTACGTTGGGACCTAAAACATAACTGGCGAAATGTGGGTGTACTATATGTGCACCTCTGCCTACCCCTTCGGGGAATACAGGCGTGATGTTATGTTTAATTTTCTACTTAAAGATGATTATCCTACTCATTAACACCTTATCTCCATTAACTAAACTTTTCGCAGTCTTTTGCTAATATGATAAATAATTGGCAATTTTCGACACAGCGAATGATTTCGATCAATATCTAATTATTATATCCGACTGCCTCGTTGGTCTAGTGGTAGTTCAGCGCGACTGCTGAGCATGAGGTCCTGGGTTCGAATCCCAGTCCAGGCAGTGTTATTGGGTTTATCCATTAGGTAATTCTCAGTAGCAGCACGGAGTCTTGATTTGTGCTCGGTTGGTAGTAATATGCTCGCCCCCTATTACAGTCTTCAGGGAATACAGACGAGATGTTGTTTGTTTCAATTTGTAATTTAGGACAGCCCTGCATATAGGTTTGTTGACATGTAGATATATTTAGTTGTATCTGTTGAACGTATTTACAATAGCTATCGTTCATGTTTATAAAGACAGTGTTTTAGTAAGCTTTCAAGGACGAGTTAGTTTCCTTTATCTTAGGAAATTGGTTCAAGATGTCAATGCTTTTGTTGTCTCATATCTGTTATATCTATAATTAATTATATTTAAATACAGTTATTGTTTGTATTTGTTACGACCTTTCTTGGTATCTCAGAGCCAGTAAAGTAGCACCTTCATCGTCACGTTTAACACTAGTGTTAGCCGAATCATTATTTGGCAAAATATCTCCGTATCTCTGTCCCTCAATCTATCTGTTTTCTTGCTAAACTCCTGAACTAATTTTGTTAAAATTTAATTGGAGATAGTTTGGACCTTAGTTCTCTTGGTAGTACATCATCATCAGCCGGAACACGTCCACTGTTGAACAAAGGCCTCTCCCTTAAGGGGGGGAGTTACACGCTTTGCACGCGGCTTGGGGATTGCGGTATTAGTGGTCAAGTTACAGAGGACGCTGCTGCTCATCTTTTGGATTTTCCCTTAGTTGCCTCTTACGACACCCACTGAGTAGTATCAAACACATACCTACTAGTATCTATCATACACAAATTATGTACGACTTATAACTGGCGAAAGCTAGTAATAATCTACCATGTACTCCCGCGACCGCGATAACCTATAAATTCTATTATTATGAGAACAGTACGTGCCTTGTGACGTCACATGCGATGTCGTGATGTGACGTCAAGACACCTATTGAATCATAATTCTAACAAGTGTGTGTATATTTAAAACTTAAAAAAAACTTCGTCCCGCTTTAGAATTTTTTCCTGTATTGTGACTGCGTTCCAAAAAGATGAATTATTACATACACAAACACCCAGATTTGAGACAAACATCTGCGGATCGCACAATTTTTTGTCTCGTGCAGGAATCGGACCAGCAACCCTTAGCACAGCACTCCAACACTTAGCCACTGCACCAATCAGTTCGTCTTATATTGACAAATGTCACGACGCAAACAGCCTATCAACAGCGTCTTTATATATTCTGTTGCGCTAGAAATAAACAGATAGTACAGATGTCCTCTGTAGTTGACCGGCTAATTTCCAAACGATTCGTATCTAGAATTTTATGTCGTCACACCAGTTACTTAACACGTATTCAGACGTCTGGTGACTATTAAACTGGTTTCCTAGACAGTTACGAGTAATGCTAGTGTTCACAAATACCTGAACGTATTTGCAAATTCATCTTATTTAATTTAAATTTGTGAATCACTGATTTTCCCAAAATGGTTTTTATATAGATACCTAGTATTGGAGTCTAGGCTGCATGCATTTCGCCAGAAAATATATACTATGTGATAGAGTTATCCTTCTGCGTCGTCTATTAAATAAAATAAATGTATCTTAACTGTACCGTATCGACCCATACACCAAGTTCAATAAACAGCTAAAACTACAAGGGAAAGTTAAATATGAACACAAAAAATACCATAATGATAAAAGAAGTTATGAATCGAACTTAAATTAATTTCACCATTTTTTGCGAACACAACTTTATCTGTGCAGGCGCGGCGGCGCGGGCGCAGCGCTGGCATAACGTGTGACGTGGTTATCGGTCACAGTTCTGTAGGTGGGTTACACACACACGCATGGACAGACATGCGCGTGATTCACTCTCAGCTCAAGTGATCGTGAAGTAATTACTGCAGGACAGTGACCCGACGGATTATACCTACTGTGATAAATTGACTATTATTGATTATTAGTAGGCACAACATTAGGTACACTGTTTTTTTGGAGTAACAGCTTCTAAGACCTTCCTTGCTTAGTTTAGGAGTAAGGCCTACTTAGAATTTACACGATCTCTGTTGTATGGCACTACGTCTGTGCACTAGTTGGTATTTGCGAATTCAAAAAAAGTCATTATGTATTCAAGGCAAATACTAAGCTGACTTGCGAACCCTACAAGAGTTAGCTGTAGACCTGTAGTGTCTAAACGAAGTAAATAATTATCCTTGGTTGTTGCCTGTTGCCCTGGTATCAACGTTTTTTCCAATTTATGTATCAATATTTTAGAATTAGGTTTTCTTAGTAAATAACTGTAAACTGCAATTTTTTCTAGTAGCCATTAATCGCGACCGGTGAGCATGAAGTCCTGGGTTAAATTCCCAATTCGGGCAGTGTTATTATTTTTTTCTATAAGGTAATTCTTAGTAGCAGTACGGAGTCTAATTTGCGCCCAATAATGTCAATACTCACCTTCAATTTCATTTCGGATATATAGGTAAACATAACTAGCGAAATAGAGGGTGTACTTATACATAATTATATATATACAGCTTTACCTAACCTGCCTCATCGGGGAATACCAGGGTTATATTATACAGAGACTTTTATTAGCACTAAAATGTATAAATATCTTCATTTGTTTTCACCTGTGCACGCTATTAGTACCTATCCAATAAAATGCGGAATGTATGATGAGAATTGGCAAGTTGTTTCGTAAACGTCATTAGCATTCCCGCCATTTTACATCAGTGTTGCCATTACATTGCCAGAAATATCTACGGGTATTAATTATTCGCATGTGGCTTTTAAAAGGAAATATTTGTAAACGTGGGTTTTAATCCTGGTTATTTTCTTAAACAGTGGCTTTACTGAATGAATTAAAAGTTTTATAATTTCTTAATTCAATGCTCCTGTTGACCGTATATATGTATGTTACTCATAGGACACTGAAATATCTATATTTTAATAGACTTGGCGTTAGGATTTATCCATGTTGACCAGGAATTGGCGTTATTTATCTTTAGTTTATTGAGGAATACTTAATACTGGGTACTACACAGAGACATTAAAAAAATATAGTTTGAGGGTCACGTGACAACCGCTGAAGGCACTGGCGCTTAACGGGCTAATCATAGCTTAGACATGACTCCGTTTACAGATACACCAATTACTAGTATGTCAATGGAATACATAATTAACTTCTCAGTTCTAACGTACAACACAGTCTGTAAAAATGGTACAATATGAGTGTATTGCAACATACTCATCTGTCGACCTTTTCACAAGTGCCATTGTAAAGTATCGGACTTAATGTTTGTAGTATTTGTTAGTGTAGCACTAACTAAGCGACACGAGTTTAGACGTAAGTAACATTTGAAGTATTTTACACGAAATGTAACTAGTTATTGCCATGTTAACAATACCTTCCTATAGAAAAAAAATAGGCTATTGATTCATTATTGGCTAGGCAACTAACCAAGCCATCAATTGACCACCCAAGTTTCGCCAGATGTTGTACTTACGGGGTGCAATGGAGTTCACGATTAAATCGTAAAGATTCTATTTTGCACCCCTTTTATGTCCAGGTTTGAATAAATTATAGATAAGTACAATTGTTAAAAATATTCTTATCTTTAGCAATGATTTCTGGACTGTTATTCCGGTATTTGACCGGTCTCGGTCTTCACGGTTGAACTTTACGATAACAATTATTTAAAAAAAATGGACCCGAATCAGTATGACTTGTTATGACCCTTACAAGGCCGTGCTAAACGCACGACATAATAAAATTATGATACATTAAAAATATTTAACGATAAATAATTTTAACATGCACTTGCGTGCCAAAACAGGTTTCTTTTTTTAAAATAAATTATATTTTTCGCTTTTAACGTTTAAAAATGCACATGCTGTGTCGATACCCTTTGGGATATGAAAAATTGTTTTTTTTACGCTCAGTTCACATGAGCGAGCATATTTAAAATTCTCGCTTCGATGAAATATTCTCAGAGATGTAACAATGAGAAGAGTATTCACAATATTACACAGAAACTGGCTTATATTTACTTGTCTGAAGAGCTCTAGAAATGGTATTTTGTCCATAGCTATCGTGTATGGCTATCGTATACCTATTTGAATGCTAAAATTAACTTTCAGGCTTTATTAAGGTAAAAAATATTTTTATCCAATGAATGCTACGATAACTCATAAAAATGTACCATAGTGTAATTTTAGACCTACGTACCTACACTCAGTCATTACGTCGTATAAATTAGAAATATTAAAAGATTAAACAATAATTTTATGGTTCGACATTATGCAAATAACTCGTTTACCCAGAAAATTACGGGTTATTGTCGGCGATCTAGGCCAATGGTAGAGCTGCAGTCATACGTTTTAATTGGTATATACCGAATGGACGTAGTGTAAGGTACAGGTGTACGCGTGAAACAGGGTACAGACTTAGACAGTTTCTTTAGAATCGAATCGCGATGTTTATATGATGCCATTGACGCACCATTATTCTCAGTAAAGGGTTTAGGACTCAAAGGAATTGCGGATCAAACTAAATGTGTATGACTACAAAAACACTGGTTGAAAACTGTTTCATAGCCAGATTAAAAAGGACATTCATCACAGACTTTGCCGAGTAATGGTGCAGACGTAGTCCCTATCCCAGTTATTCATAAAAACATACATTTTAAACTAAGAATTAAACTACACCTGCCACTGTCGTTTGCATATCAAAGAGTAAGTGTCAATGGACTTATTCCTGGGTTTATTTAATGCCGGTATGTTTAGTTGAATAAGAGGATGTTTCATTATTGGGATACATTACATTTAATTAGACCTAACACTTTATAGCTAAGCTATGTATGTAACTACTTAATATCATACAAACGATGTTACGTAAGTGCGAAAACAAAGTGTCAGATGTCAATGCCAGTGACTCGTTAGGCGGTTTATTTTTAACTTTTGTAATATCTACGATAACTGATATAACAGCAATACATTTAGTTATGTTCGTATACATAATATTAAGCAGTAGCATGTTTAGATTCTTGTAATCGTGTGCTCAGTTTTTCGATGTATTTTTTTATAGGAAAATAACTCCTGCGATTTTACTCTTTTTTTTTAAATAAAAAGTAAGAAATTACGACCTGATTGGCGCAGTGGCTAAGCAATTGTAATGCTGCGCTAGAGCTTGCGAGTTAGCCTCCCGCACGGTACAAAAAATTGTGTGATCCGCAGATGTTTGTCCCTAAACTGGGTGTTTGTGTATTTGTAAAACGCACCCACGATACAGAAGCAACGATTAAAAAAATCTTCCAAAATCATACATTGCTTTTATTTCTTTTGGCACTACATGAAAATATTGAATTTTTGGTGCAGAAAGTTTAATATTACCATATTTAGCAGTTGCTTTTCACCTCGTTATAGTAGCACATAGATATTATCAGTAAAAATAACATTAAATCAGTTTTCGAAATCTCGCAAGCTGAACACAATGGTAGTATTTTTGTTTTTCTCCCAAGATTCGGAAGTGGAAGATATTGTGTTTCAAAAAGATAAATGGTGATTAAAACGGTATTGCCAGAAAACAAATGTAAAAGATAAATAAATAATATTCATTTGTTGCTTATAGTCTCCAATTCAGATAATAATTATTGGTCTTCGCAGTGGACTTAAGTATTTAGGTAATAATTTTGGGGGTTTTATAATGCGTCGAAACGGAAATACGTTCAAGACTGGTTTAAGATAAGAAACACTTGACCCTGAGCTATGTTGAGACGACAAATGATTTTGTTTCCAAATAGGTTTATTTAAGTATGCTTTAGTCCAATGAAACTGCCTTATTTTTCAAAGGACGTCCCTCGTTCTCCACTTCTCTGTCCAAAACCTCGTGTACAGAAACCTTACATTATTTCATGTTTTCAAGCACTCAATCTTCTTTCTTGAAGGAAATAATAGAAATAATGTTTTTTTTTTAAACTGATCCCCACACTAGGAATTTCTTCTGTATCGTGGGTGCGTTTCCCAAACATGAAACATCACACAAACACCCAGACTCGTGAAATAACTGCGGATCTCACAATTTTTGATTCCGTGTGGGAATTAAATCCGCAACCCCAACCGCAGCAATCCAATCGCTTAGCCACTGCGCCACTCAGCTCGTTCAGATCAGAAATCAGTTTTGAAAAGAGTAAGTTCATATGATAAGATTATCTTCATGTTGTCAGTATTCGGGAGGCTCCTTACCTAAGTGTCCACATGACCTCAGTCGGTCGGGTACCGCTACGCCCCACAGATCACTGACTTAAATTGGGTGTACTCGAACTGAAACAATTGAGTATTAAGATGTTGAACGTGAGTTATGCTTCCTATGTCTAGATTTAACCGTGTTAAGGAGGGTTTTCACTGGTCTTATAGAGGTGTGATCATTTACTTGACAAACAACGAGATATTTAAAGTAAAAAACTATTAATTTGATAAAAACCAGACTAACACATTTGTCCTACTACAGGACTATGGTATTTATCAAATAGAAAAACTGACTATTGGTCACCTTTGCTTATTGTTTATATAAAGAAGATAGGGTGCATATATGTACCTGAACACGTGTATCTAAGCCAGTGCGAAAATTTTCTTGTGAGAAAATCTGATTTACTCTTCGATACTCTTTATTGCCTTCTGAGCATGCCCCATTGGCTACTAAACTGCCCCCTTACCATGAGCTCTTAAAGACGGACAGTTTGCGTTGATCATGGTAAGGAGCAGCTCTCATTAGCTCTCGCCAATTTTGGCGACCCTTCCTTCAAGAGACAACATACGCTTTTCATACAAGAATCGTAATCTTCAAATTCTAAGCTAGTGAACACTCTTCTCAAGTTAATCGTTTTAGACGCGGCCTTGAAGTCTGTCTCGCATATATTGCTATGCAAAACTGACTGTTCTAGACTGCTTGGCCGTCAATGTTGTCGATAAATAATTAATACGCTCGCTATCCGATCGGTATGACACCTATTGTTTCTTAATTAGTCGTCCGTATGTGTTGCGGAAAATTACATTGATATCGACGGATATCCTGTACAGACCAAATTAAAAAATTTAGGTCTAATTAGTCTTATATTACGAGGGAATGAGGAAGGAAACGTAGTAGAAGTAAAATAAAGTCATTCCTCCGTCATTTTTGAATCTTCTAGTCCAGGAGTAGCATTTATAAAAGTCAAGTTTCATATGAATGGTTTTGACAACAGATACAATTAAATTAGATAACATTGTCATCGGAAATTAAGAGGACATCGTCAATCAACTCATTATGATACAATCAATAATTCCAATCGAATTCGGCCGCCATTTTTTGCGCTAACAATACCAGCAATAGATAGGAACATAATGACAGGCTTTTAGTTCTCAAAGGACATGTTTCAATGTTAATTGCTTCGGACATCCTCTGGCATTCTCCTCATATCCTCGCGATTGTTCACACTTATCGGCTTGATCTTTGCTCAGGGATAACATCGGTAGGTACTATGGAACAACCGCCTCAAAAGATTTGCTCAGAAATTAGTGATTTATCCTCATAACGTACATTCACTTAAGGAAAGATGTGTTTGTTTGTTCAAATAAAAATCTGTATTTTTCCAATACTTATGTTTATTATGTAGAATTGCGCCTGTCATCACCGAAAAGGTACTGATTTCTCTTTGTTAGGAATTTGTACATTCACACCTGTTCTGCGTTCTTCTTTTGCCTATTTCCAATTATAGGATTATCTATCTATCGTAACGTTTTATATGATCGAACTGTCGTTTGAATCAAAATTTGCAGATTTTTGCACCGACCGTCACGATAAACAAATCTTAGTAGTACTCAATTATATTCATATCTTAATTGCTTTACTTTGAGCTCCCTTTAATCCGTAAATCACAGATCAACGGCCTCATGCAGTGTGTCGTAAGTCGGTCGCCAGCGGCGTGCGGTGGCGCGATTCAGGTGTAGTCTTACAAACGGCCATTCGACTCGAATGCCATGTTAGCACACTTATTTGTTGATGGATTCGCGAGGAAACAGCTGGTGAAGCTCTGGATTGTTTGTGCATCAATGTTTTTGGGAAATTGTTTAGTGGTATGAGTATGCTGTGATAGGTAATGCAAATTAGGTTGTTTGAATAAAGTTGTTACGTTATGTTACAAGTCACAACATTTTAATAAAAAATCTGACCAGAAACGTCAATTCTATTGGCATTGATCCTCTTTATTTATTTTCTCAGTCTTTCGGAGAATTATTAACATACTAATCAAGAAATTTTACCAAGCATAGTGACCCTGACTGTCTTTCTTCTTAGAGAGAGAAGAGACTGACATTATTTAAGGTAAACGTTTGACCCCTCGTTCTTAATTAACAGTGACATAACTATGCACGGTAGGTTCAAAAAAATACATGAATTCTATTGCCTAAATTAGAATTAAAAACAGTTTTACATTAGCATATAGGATAGCTAAGGAGTCTCTAAAACTTTTTTTTTTAATATGTGTTAAAAAGCTAAACTCTAGTAACAATTCTCATGTCCTATTGTCTAAAAAACTAATAAAGCCGGCGTTACACTGTAAATGTACGGCCTTATGCCATTGTTCTAAACTAGTGTAGATAAAAGACTTTTGAAGAAGGAACAATAAGCTTAGAAACAGTGTCACTGTCATCTAGAATTTTGTAGTTATGATTACAGACAAAGTAAACCTCTTTTTAACTTTCGAAGTTCTAATTGCAACTGGCCATTAAAGCGATAATGTTATAAATAAAAATAAGTTTTAAATATAGCACGAATTTTACAGTTATATAACTACAAGTAGATATTTAAATTCTGTATTAAAATTAAGCACGTTGCATCATTACGCAGACGACATTCATATCCCATTGTTTGTGTCGATTTCTTGCGTCACCATTAATGAATAGACTGTAATTCCTTATACAATATGTTATGTGACATTTACGATCTGACAGACCATTATATACTGGCTTTAGGATTATTTAGAAAGGTTTCCTGGTGTAAGAAGACCTAAGAACTAACATTGACAAATTCGACCTACTCTTGTGTAGGTCTTTTCAGTTTTATTGAGCTGCGCAATTTAGAGTTTATCTTTGATGCAGCTAACTTGCTAAGATTTAGCTTTAGGAAGTTCTTTAATTGGTATAATTATGTTTCAATGTATTTCGCTTACACCCTAATACATGGGACATACGGTCAGTCGCAAAATTGAAGTGTCAGGCCAATGTACATTGGAGTCATTAGTCAGATACGTGCCTAAAATCGGCCTATAAGACATCTTTACAAATCAGGATACTTATTAACAAGAATTCTTGAAACTCCGCTTGCGTACTTCAATCAAAGACACCATTAACTCCTAATAATTCGGACAGTATTGGGACCAGGCTCTCTTGGGCCATTTGTCGTCGGGCACGATTCCGAATTATTCGATTCTGTGTTCAAACACAACAGCGAAAAGTCACATAGCTTGCTGGTGTTTGAATCACTAAACTGGTGCACATAAATTTGACAAAGGGCCACGACTCCAACATTAAGGACAAGTAATTTATATATTATTCGAAGGTCAGAACAATGATTGGCCAATTCATAAACACTCCGAATAAACGGTAATGCGTTTCGATGATTGTCCCTAATAAGAGACCCACATTGGTTACATTTGCAGTGTTTCAAGTGTGCACGAAGTAAGAACATTCGTCATCATTGTTCGCGCGCTTCCCACGGTGTGCTGGGACTTGGATGCACATAATGAATGTGTGATATATATTACATTTAATTGTACACTGGCAGTTTTTTTTAAACTATAGAAGAGATTTAAAATTTAAAAAATATATAGTCAATTTTATCAGTTATTTTTAATTATCGTAAAATCCTGCCTACTATTAGTTTTGCGGGTCAGTGTAGTGAAAAGTATTTCAAATTCAAATTCTTTATTGCGAACTAAGTGTACATATTTCAAAGATGTTAACAATAGGTAGGTTCTTAGAACTTAGTTGCCTGTTGGGGCATTGCAATTTACATAGTGTTAAAACTTAAAATTGAAGGTATACATTTTATATTATATATCATTATTTATTTCGCATTATATTAATTTATACATTATTATTTTATACATTAAAAATAGTTGACAATAATTCGCAGGGAATTCTTTTATGGAATAGTATGCCTTATTGGACAGAAAGTCTTTTAGTTTCCTTTTAAATTGACTAATTGGTTTTATGTTCTTGATGCCTATAGGTAATTTATTATATATCCTTATGCCCATACAAAATATACTATTATTGTACATTGTAGTGTGGGATGTTTTGTAGCGTAGCGTATTTTTAAGTCTATTGCTTGTTAATGTGTCTAAAGAGTACTATAAAGAGGTATTTGTTTGTTTGTATCTAGGGGTAATCTTCGAAACTCTTGATTCAATTTTCAAAATTCATACACCAATATTTTGAATGGACCTTCAGGGTGATAGGTGGGAAAAAAAATCCCACGCAAGCAAAGCCGCGAGCAAATGCTTCTGAATAAATATTTGAATGGAATTCTTTAAGAATGGTCAATGCTCTTAAACAAACATATCGGTATAAACATGTTTTAGAGTGTAATGTAATGTTTACATACAAAATAGCGTAGATTTTCTAATAAAATGATTCGTATTTTAAACACCAGTCAGTAAATTCTCACTAGAGTCACTGACATATCTCAAAGAATATGCAAGATGGAATTGCAATGGGCAGGCCAAACTGCTCGAAGAACCGATAACCACTGGGGAAGAAAGGCTCACAAGTGGGGACCACGAACCGGAGGACTCAGCGTTTGCAGAACTGCCACCAAGTAAACCGACGATATCGTCTGAGTTGCAGGCAACCGGTGGATTCAAATGGCAAGTTGTCGTCCATTGTGGCGATCTAAGGGGCAGGCCTTTGTTCAACAGTGGCCGTCTTCCGGCCGATGATGAGTAATTTCTCACGGAGAACACCAAAAATTTTTTTTATCATTACTATCGGTAGTTCATGTAATTATGTTTGTAAATCTTCAGAAATTTACTGAGGAAATTACCTACATTGTTTAATATAAATCAGAACAAAGCCTTGTGCACTATTGCAATCGTTCATAATTTATGAATTCGATCCGTAAATCCCCTGGCTAACACAAGTAGCTTTAATACTGTCTATTCAATAGAATACGAAACATAGTTGCTTGTATGTAATAATACTAGCTACTAATTATAAATATTGTCAATTGAATCGTAATTAGAGACTGATCAAAAGACAGGCTAGAGTCATTTATCGCTCAGCTCAGCGCGGCATAGTATAGTTCACATGCACGGTTACAATAAGATGCAGTGCATTGGCTCAGGATAAAGAAATAATACATACTTTAGGTGTTATTATCATCATTACATCAGCCTATTGCAGTCCAGCGCTGGACGTAGGCCTTCCCCAGGGTACGCCACTAGGCCCGCTCTCCCGTTTTCGCCACCCGTCACTACCAGTTACCTGGAATAGTACGGCCGGGAACTGGAGACCACAACTTGTAGCGGATATGTAGTTAACATTTTCATAAAACAAGGACAATAATAAAGTTTACTTTATAGTCCTTAGTAGAAAATAAAAACGTTATTCGGTACTTGAAAAGAATAGTTTTGGGAAGTCACGATTTGAATCTTAACTTAATTTGGCATTTCGGATTACTGACACTTCCTCGTACCTGCCTACCCTAATTAGCATCCGTGATGTAATTAAAATACCAAAACATAATAATCAGTTCATTCACCCCAAAATTATGCACTACCATATTTTTGGCGCCAAAGATTATACCGAAGTCGGGAACTAAAATTATAACCAAGTGCTGTGTTATTAACTTTTTGCTCCGTAAAGTACAAATTACGAAAAAAGGATGAAGTTAAACTCCGTGATTTTCTGGTACACGCGATCAGGACATTGCACGCCATCTTAAAATTAATAACTTAAACGCACTACGCGTTACAGACGCGGACAGTTAACGATAGAACGCTGTTTGCAAGTACATTACATACATAATACATATATGTTATTTTGCTATAAGTTCAGTCGTTTGTGGACTATACGATGACATAATATTATATTTACTAAAAGAGCTTTCCTAAGTGTCGTAGCTTAACACTCGTAATATGTAAAAATATAGTCACTTAGGACCGTGCAGAAACAAATTGCGAATGAAAATAATAGATTTATTATACAACATATTTTGGATTGACGTATAATGCCTTCAAAACTCTTCCAACTGTAGGTGACTAAGGTGTTTACCGCCAAGACACCTGGAACGTCAAGTATAGTATTAATACCAAAACATGTATTGAACCGAAGGAAAATCACAAGTATATGACTTGTGATTTTCTTTCATTATTTATATTACATTTTTAGAAATGTGAGACCGCCGCAGACGCCACTGTCTATCAACCTAGTGCGTCCTGAGTAAGTCGTCATTTTGACACCGGGAATGTTGTACATCCTTATGTTTTTAAGTAGGAAGGTGGGTAGCAATTGAATTTTTATGGTCCATTACTCCTTGTGCCAAGAGGGTCAATAATTTTAGAGTTTAGATTGACCTTCAGAGGGACAATTGTATAAGTGTTTTATTGGATGGTCATGATCAAGTGGAACTTATAGGCGAGTTATTTTTAACCGACTTCGAAAGGAGTAGGTTAAGTATTTGGGGCGTAGATATTTATAGCGCATGTTGATAATTATACAAAGAAGGTTGGTGTAAATTAAAATAAATCTACATCTACACAATATTATGTATGTAACAGAAGATAATTAGAGTATAATGCGATGGTTTTGCCCACAGACCCCAGAAAGCGATTTTGGTGTTCTGTGGTTTTACCCAAAGCATTAGTAGGTACCTAATATAATATTCAGATTAGCAATTTCGTAGGCATTAATTTTATTTAGTATCCATGTGGTTTGGTGAAACAATAAATACATAAATTCATGCTGATAGCATTGCACCAAACTAGGTATAGGATGCGGAGAATACGGAAGACAGGGTTTTTGATAAATTCATAAATTATCTTAGGTTTTGACCGAATGGGGGCCAAGGTTAGGTGAAACAAGTCAGGGACGACGGGACGTCTGGGTTGACGTTATATACAATTGTAATGAACACCTGGATGAAAGATGCAGAAAAGAATGACAGAGAAAAGAGAGGCGTATACCCACCAGCGGGTGATACCGGGCTGATGATGATGATCATATGAGTTAACAAATCAGGCAGTGAACTATATAATTGAAAGATTTTTTGAAGGAACACCAAACTTGATGAACCGTTACAAGCTTCAAATGAGGGTCATTTATTGTTGGATAACCATATCAGATTTGAGGTGTCTTTGTGTGAGTCTTATTGACAATGTAAGAATTAAAATATATACATTTTTCTTCTGTGATTTCGATTTAACATAATATATTAAAGGATTTTCCTACTATTTATAATGTCTGTAACACGGTAGGCCCATAAGTGGGTGTTCTCTTTTGGGCACATAAAATAAGGAAACTAAACTATAATAAATGCCGTACCCACTTATGCACCTAAATACATAGATAGACACATACATATACTTTAGGCTGTTAATCACTACAGGATAACGTCACAGCGGTCAATGTAACTTGACGCAAGAAGCAATTCCCTCTAATAATGGCAAGCCGTCTTCGAGTCAATGACCGCTACCAATCAAGTTTGCCAAATTCCCTGGCAGACTGCTACGCGGGTCAGAAATCGAAAGTGCCGTAGTTCTGGCATCCACTTTTAATAGAGTTGTGTCGTTTTTGTTTTTTAAGGATTTTATTACGTTATTCGATATCGATCTTATAGTAGTATGTTCTTATAGTAGTTTTTATTAGATACGAGGTGGTTTTTTAATTGGTTTCTTTCAGTAAGGTTTTATTGACGATCTAATTGGTGTTGTGCAGTGATTGAACTGCTGCGTTAAGGATGCTATTTGCATCCCTGCACGTGACAATGTAGTAAAAATGTTGATCCGAGTCTGTTATTTTGCTTACGTGATGTTTTATATCTGTACAACACCCACGATACAGGAGAACATAAAAGTATCGTGTGGAGTGCCGTTTCTTTATTCTATCTATAGATCTACAACATTAAAAAAATCTTACCTCACAGTAACTCGTTATATATAAAAAATGGTATTACTATAGTAAACATTGGTCAATGGCAGTGCTCCACAAATTTGCCTTTATCTTGGATGCCAGAATTGCAAAACAAGTTAAAAATATGGAGATTGGAATACTACTCGTCCGTAGACAGTAATTGTAAATGGTAATACCATTCCATTTACATTTAATATAAATTACAATTAACAAGTACGGCAAACTGTCTATTATTTTTAAAATATGTCTTGTATGCACCATCTGATTGCAATCTATTTATGGAATTACCTTTTATTATGCGAGTAAGCTATCTGTGTGGTTATATCAACAATTAAGCATTGCCCTACCACAAGCACCACACAATTTTCATACTCTATATAAAAAACTTTGAGCAGAATTACTGACCGATTTTATATTTCGTCGAACATCATGAGGAAAAAGTGTTGCATTATTGTGTTGTATATAACGGATTGTAGGTAGTACTGGTTGATTAAAGATAGCCCAACGGTTAATGTAATGGACTGGTGACAGAGGTTTCAAATAATTACTCTGTACTCTCCCGTACTCATAGATCTATGGGTCAGCAAACTAACACGACTGGAGGAAGAATATATGCTAGAGCCACACCTTAACGTTATGTTTTTCGAGGCTGGGAAAGGTCTCGATGTGTAAAGAATGTCAGTGGCAGTTCGTCACCCATCCAAGAACACATCAAAGCTAGCGCTAATCAGTTTCAGCCCGTTTAAAAAGTTACTTTTAGTAAAACAGAGGCAAATCTGAACGCACTGGAACTATACAATAAAATTCCCCGTCCGTACGGGCATTAACCTGCAAAAAGACGAACGCCATATTTTGATCGGCCATATTACATAAAACGACCACTTATCGAAGGGTAGCAATTTTGAAGGAGCAGTGCAACTAAAAAAACTGGCCGGTCGTCGGTAGCCGGCGCCGATTCCGCGAATTAGTAGCAGTAGAGAGTTATTAATGCATGTGTTGGGAGTTTGGTACACATATTTAGCAAGACATGTGTCTTTTATTCTATGTTGTTTCTCAGTTAAATAAAAGAGGAGTTATGATCGCTTAATTGTTGAAGGTCTTACAAAAAGCTTCCAGCTCGTCTTATGGTCTCAATTACATTAGGTAACAGTGCAGCTGAAGGTCCTACAGTGGGGTTTGGACCTCGGCTTAGGATCTCCCGAAGTGCTGTTAGGGAGCAGGATCTCATTACTGAGGGATCAGTTAAGGCTCAGTTTAGGAATTTCACAGATCTGACGCATACTACTCAGTCGTAATAATAATAATAGGATACTGGGTTTTTTGACTGGAAGTGTTTGGAAACTTATCTGATTGTTGTAATTTTGGTGTGGCGTTGATATAATGACTTCCGTGAGACATTACAGTAATAGAACGGTTGTGGCTAGTTACATGCGAGGCATGTTGGATTGGGATTGTTGGATTTTTAACAAGCAGAGAGCAAGTCACGATCACTATGTATTCGAAGAAAGTAGTTTTTTATCCAAGAAGATCGAAGGAATAAAAAATATATAATTTTAAACGAAATAAGAAAACTATTCTGAACTATATAATTATTCTACAAAGAAAAAACGTACATAATAAAATTACTAACCTAAAAAAACTTTAATTAATATGCTTCCTCACAATTAAGGTCAGTTAATGAATTTATGGGAAATAAAACCCATTTTACGCGTTACTGAGCTCACAACAAATGTTAGAGTCAAATGACTAGCGTCCAACGTGGCCAGTAGGTAGCAAAAATGCCAACAAGTTTACCGTTAAGCCTTCCTTACCGGTCCCCAGCTAAATATTACCGCAAACACAACAAGCTTGAGTAAGGCAAATAACAAGCTTCTTGAATAACACATTGAAAGGCAACGGTTGAAGGTGTGACCGATGTTGGAGAAAGATGGACTTCTGCTTTTGTTGGCTGATTTCGTTGAAATCGAAATCTTTAAAAAGTTTGCCAAGTTTTCATCCAAAATCCATTGAAGACTGGATTTATTTTATTGGTTAATTTTTTGGCCAGTAAGTGGCATGGAAAAAATAGTTGTGTATGGTTTATAGTGGCACTACCGAATCTAGATATCAGCAGTATGTAAGTTCACTTTAGGCCGGCACACCGGTGATTAGTGGCCATTTTACTTAACACATACTTTAAAGCTAAAGTTGGACACAAGTTTATGTGCTTTAATTGATAAAGGCTTTACCAACGTCTTTACCAAGAGATTGGTTTGGTTATTTTGACTGAGGCACATAAAGTATTGAGATTAAATACTCGTTTGTACCTATAGTTTATTACGATAAAAAATTAGATCGCACCTGTAATGCCTCAAGCTCTTCAAAACAATAATTTGGTTTTTGTACATTTGCAAAAAAGCAAGCCTTCATTTCATTCGTGCGATTAAATGCGACTGCACTGGCTTCGAAACGCGTGGTGTCAGATTAAAACCGCGTGTGACGATTCTGCATTTCGTCAATTTACTATGTAAAAATAGGTTAATAAATAAACTGTGACTTAACGTCTTAAAAACAGATAAAAAAGGCAAGCCATTTACAACAGTCAAATATAATATACTTATTTATTATATTTAACTTATTCCATGCCTTGAAACAAGCAACTGTTAATACATGTATAAAAACAAACGAAGATAAAACTTGCTCCAACATGCTACTGTAACATAACCGAGTAGTTTTATTGTATTTATTAACCAGTCCGCTTTTATGACATTATTTTATTCTTTGAAGTCTACTCATAAGAGGTAAGGAGAAGGATTCTTTAACAGGATTATATGGCTAAATTACCTTAACCCTCTTATTCATAAACGAGGATCATACCGGCATTAACTAAACCCCGAATTAAGTCTATTGACATTTATTCTTTGACTTGCAAACTACAGTGACAGGTATAATTTAGTCCGTGGCTTAAATTGTTGTTTTTATTAATAAGAGGCATAGAGTATAAACAAGGCATGAAAATACAAAAAAAAACATATTTTTAACCGAATTAAAACAAAGTAGGGACAATCTTTATATTTGTAGAATAGGTAGTTAATCTGACTCTAAGATTGGTGTTTATGGCTATCCATTGGCCCAACTCACTGCACACAATATTTGAGAACAATTTATTTGAAATACCTATTTCTTTTAAATCAACGTCTATCTCACCTAACACGTGGAACATACTTGTGATTCATAAATGCACTGCGCATGCGTCTGGCCAGATTTAAAAACTCATGTTTTATTGCTTTATGAGGTTTTATGTGTACTGTTTTATTTAACCTTGACATTGATTGTCACTCGTCGATAAAACAGTGATTCTGTGAAACAAAAATTGAGATCGAACGTGCGCTTTGAGTTAAAATGAGCATCAGTTGATACTACTTCTAAGTAGAACTTAGAAGAGACATTAGAAAAGAATTATAATAATAGTGTAATGTTCTAATTTGCAAAAAATATCTAAGATGATCCCATGTGACAAAAAAAATACGTAAAGATTTTTTTCAGTGTATTGTAATGAATAATCGCACATCATCATCATCATCATCATCAGCCTATCTCAGTCCACTATCGCACATAATTTATCTATATTATATGTACATATATAAAAATCCCTGTCTCCCTCGATCACGCCGCCGATTTGGCTAATTTTGGTATTTAAATATTTGTGGAAGCCCAGATAATGTTTAAATGGTCTGGTTTGCAAAGACGGTACCAAGTTCGTATATTATAACATCGCATAAAAAAAGAAATTTTTGTTCCTAATTGCCTTAGGAATTATATTCACGTCGATTCATATTTCGCGAAGAAAAAAGCACTACAGTACACTAACCTATTTATGTCCACTAGTATTTATTGCACCTTTACTCTAATACGAGGAGATAAAAATAAAATAACAAGTCAATGTGTGTCAGTGAGTCAACTGCGGAGATAAGCTATAGGAGCAAAGTCCCTTAATTGATTATTGAGTTTATCTATAACGGCCGAGCAATTTGCTAGAAAAGCAATTCAAATATCTTGTTTAATGGAAAACAAATCAATCATCTTTAAATGCCTACATTGTGCAGCGGTCGGACAATGTCGGACATTTTAATAATACTGCTATTAGGTGTTATCTGAAGCGTTTTGCACATCTGCTCTTGAATTACAGATCTGGAATTTATTTTACTATAATTAATCGGGCTTTCCCGAATACACACGAGAGAACTGGCGTATATAATAATTAATATGGAATTAATTGATCCTTATGAATGATTTCTATATATCTGGTTGTCTCATTAAACAACTGTATGTGACAGATTTACTTGCAGATCATTTGATTAACTACTTTTTACCCGACTGTGCGCCGCAAGGGTAATGTTTTTATCACCTGTTTAAACGACTGTGGCACGTGTAGAGACCAATCGCGTCGACCGATTTTGATGATTATTGCGTCTATCGATTTGTCTTATTCTTGTGAGTTTCATTGAAGACATGACAATAATTAAAATTCAATATGGCGCCCACAAGACGCCACAGAGTAAAAACAAATGATTTATCGTCTATCAAGTGCAATAGGTGGATGCAAATGGCAAGTTGTCGTTCATTGTGGCGTTCTAAGGGAGAGGCCTTTGTTCAACAGTGGACGTTTCCCGGCTGATGATGATAAATTGCAAACGTATAATAGGTACCTACTACAGTACTAGTAATGTACCAAAATATTAAAGAGATTATGATCTTATTTGGTAAGATCTTTGATACAAATCGAAAAATATTGTGATTACGATCTACAATGAAAACTAATTAATATAAAACCTTACGATTTTGCTCTATTATCTTTTCTAATTGATGTTATTGTACAAAAAAAATACTTTTGATGTACCGGAAATGTATTACAGATTGTTAGAAGATAATTAATTATAATTAGTGCAAAAGACCTCGCCCCACAATAGGAATTTACCATATGATATATCACATACACAAACACCCAGACGCACGACAAACATCTGCGGATTACACAAATTTTTGTCCCTTGCGGTAATCGACCCTGCGACCCTTAACGCAGCAGTCCAATAGTTTAGCAGTGATCTATTTAAAATACATTGTCTTATACTTTTACAGGTATTTTATCAGTTACAATCATAGGTGTGTCGATGATGGGATCAGACGTATATCAACCGTCACTTTATGAGTATGTATTGCTTGACGTCCTATACATTCTCCATCTCCAGCACAAGAAACATTGTGTAAATCTTCTTAATATAAGAAGACAGAGAAAAACTAATATAATTTTCAATAGTTGCAGCCTATTAGAGCCACTTAGTGCAATCGATGGACTTCAAATGTGTCGTGAGCATCAGCCTCAAGTCGTTGAGCTAAATAAGGTAAACTAGCTACTTAGGAGTGTTAATGGGCTGTGAATCAGCAGCTTCCCATTACTTGAGTAATTTTAGCTCAAACGGTTGGACGGTACGCGTCGCGGAAGCTTTCTTGGTTATCTTTAAGTGAAGTTCTTCGTTTGAGGTAGACAGACAAATACAGATATTAACAAATGTTTTTTAAAGCACCTTTTTCACTTATCGGTCTCTTAATTGGAAAATTATCGACCACTTAAGTGTTTTAAATTAATATTCCTTTTAATTTCCTTATCATATTGGCCGGATTGTTTTAATTCGTATCGCACCATTGAATTCAAAACTTGTAAGTCGGTTTATCTTGCTTGACTCGCTTGCAATTCATTGATGCATTGAAGTAATCAAGATATTATTATAGCCGCTCAGATATTTTAATAAAGTTAGGTTATGCATTTTATTCTCTTTCTTACCCTATCACGGTCCACTGCTGGACTGAGGCCTCTCCCAAGTTGCGCCACAACACTCAGTCCTCCGCCTTCCACATACATATTATTCAAACGCTACCTATTATTTTTCCACTAAGAAAAAGCGTATCGCTTTAAATTATTTACATTAAAACACGTAACACGCAAGTGGTTATATAAATTTGGAAATATGAGCGACATTTCTATTGTTCCAATTGGGTCAAGGAGATAATTGCCGGCTCCAAGGATCCAATCAGGAAGTTAAGTCCGTCTCTGTTTTGTAAGATTGACATATCCTCGCGTGCGTTCGTCAATTAGATGTTAGGGGGGCAAATGGGTGCTTCCTCTAGCTCAGTTGTTCTTTCATTGCAGCCTAATTGGCGCCGGGAGACGGTGAAGTGAGCGTCTTCTAAGATTACGAATGATTTGAGTGGTATTTGAGAAGCTGCGACGTACCAGATTGTAACTGTATGGCAAAAGTTCTTATTTCGACAATGAGCTTGCAATTTCTACTCGTCTATTCGAAATTATTCTCTTTATAACTTAAGAATTGGCTGAGACGTATTTCTTTTAAACCATGTGAGACAGACATGTTCAATTGTTTGTATATTGACAGTAAAAAAACATCTACGTATGTATAAATTATATTATTTACACAATCATCAGCATATAATTGTACAGTTGTTCTTATTGTGAATTGTACAGCATCCGCGTAATGAGTTACTAAGTTGTTCAGCTGAGCATATAGAAATTCTATAGTAAGTATAGTGTACCGTGTGACGTATTAATATTATATCAATACTTACACTTATTTATATTCATGCAGAATTATTGGCATTGAGTAAATTGACTGTGTCGCTATAAACGACGTATTATACAAATAATACCAAATTGTAATGTAACAATTGGTGACGTGAGAAACATGTCCAAGACTAGTGAACAAGCCATGTGAATTGTAAAGGCTCTTGAAGGGTTTGCCGTTTGGTTACGAGAGGTCGAGGGAATGCAGATCCTGCGTTATCCCATATGGAATGATAGCCTCCTTCAGTTAACCCCCACGGGTGGAAACCGGGGGGTGTGAGATTTGATCCTTAATAGAACTATCCAGCCCCCTGACCATGAACTCTTAAAGCAGGACATTTTCCGTAGTTAAAGTGAGACGCCATTACGTGCAGTGTAGTGTTTCATCTCGCTTCCACAACGGGAACTGTTTTGCTTTAAGAGTTTTATAATAAGGTGGCGTATGGACACCACTAAGAAATAGGTCTCGTGTGCCTTTAAAAATCAACTTCGTAACCTCTTTTTGCAAAGCTTACGGAAGTGATCCTGGCATTTTGGCAGGTAAGAGCTCCGCACCAGGTTCCAGCTCGTGGTCACCGTAATTTTTTAGCCGATAAGGATGCCGTACGATGCTTAGACTGCTTAGGGACTAAAGATACTTTTATTTACAACATGGCTTTTGCCTACCACTGAAAAAACATGAGTATTACTCAGGGAGGCTTTCAGTGTACCTTATTGGAATGCGTTAAACGTTGTGTACAATTAACTTAGGCACTCGGTTTTATTACACGAGATGTAATAAAAATGCCATCAAATTCTTGTTAGAACGCGTTCAGTAAGGGGTTTCGTTATTTTAATTGATTGATTCCATTTCTATAAAGTTACGTCTATAAGTTTATCGCCTTGTTTTATTGAAGTCGGATTTCAGACGCAGAGAGAAACAAGGCGAAGTTCCATGGTATTCTGATTAAATACGAAATCCAAAAAACAAAACATGGAATTCTATGTTTAGATAGACTCCTGTTTTATAAAGAAACATCAAGTATTTTTTTAGATTAATTCAAGAAGTCAAGACATCCAAATCTACTGCTATTATTGATGGTTAATAAATCCCAAATAATATTATAAACGCGAAAGTTTGTGAGTATGGACGGATGTTTGTTACTCTTTCGCGTAAAAACTACTGAATGGAATTTAACGAAATTTCATATGGAGGTAGCTGACACCCTGGAACTACACATAGCTTATACTTTTTATTAAATGTATTTTTTTGTAAATGAAGCGGGTAACATCGCGGGGCGCAGCTAGTACAATATATTTTGGTTTTCACTGAGTAGAAATAATGTTTCTCCGACATTCGACATTCAGACGCTTTACAATAACATTAATTAAATATTTATCAAAAGTCTACGTCATATTAGCAGTGTATTATTTGTCTTATACCTTGCGTCCGACGACATCCTTGTGAGACATATTTATTCAGCCGGCCGGCGCAGATCGCTCACGTTTTTAGGATCACACGATATTTCTTCGGTTTTATCACTTGTCCATATTACTTGCAATGACTCGGACATTTGTATTCTCTTGATGGCATGCTAACAACATTTCTCACACGGAAGGCATTGCTTGTTCGTGTTTGTCATTGATATGCGGTTGGTTATGCTTTGGTTCAGGGAATGGGATGGGTAGCATATATCTCGAGCACATTTCTGGTATGCTGCATGTAGAAATTTGTAGATAGGTACTTATCTAAAACCACGTGTTGTTTCCTAGCGAGGTTGTAAAGACCACGGAAGTCCAACTTACTACGGTCCCGGCTGATTTCTAAAACTTGTATTGGTTAATCACAAAATAAAATAAAACAAAACATCACACCGGTATCCCTCGAATATTTAGGCGAAGTTCTACATGTAAAACACCTAGGATTGATGCGATGACTAGACAAAAAAACCAGGCATATTTTAACTATACCTTGCCGTTTTGTATCATTACGTGTCAATTTTTTAAGGCAGCAGTGGCGGTTCTCATCGACACCTACGTGAGATATCTGTACTTTTTAACAATCTATAGATAGAAAATACTTAAAGAAGAAGGTAAAGTAAAAACTATACTAATTATAAATACGTGATTACAAAATAGGTCAGTTTTTATTTGCGAACAGATTAGGTAGTAAATAGAAGATTAATTGAAACAACATTTTGATTCTTTCCGTTAGCGAATAAGACGCAAGCCCTATCGTATATATAGCTTGATGTCTTTAATTATAAACTTAATAATATAATTAATTCCTTCCGTCGCCTACTTGTGTAGTAAGAGGTGACAAAATTGAGGTCAGCTCAACGAATGGGCTAAAGGGGAAATGTTGTTGCATAGACTTTGATAAACACCACCTAATAAATAACTGATAACCTGAAAATTTTTATAAATTACTGATTCCATATAAAAAAAAAATATTATGACGATCTGTCTACTTCAAAAAAGAGGTTAACAGAATAAGCCAGTTCAATCCTAATCTCCATTAGGCTACGACCGGTTTTGTTGTTCTCCGAATATAATCATGTACTATATCCACTACGTTTTGTGTGGACGAATTCCGTACCACGTGTACGTGTACCAAATCGTAGATAAGATAAGGACAGTCAAGGATGCGCGGTGTGATTTGATGATCGGCTGACAGAAAACGAAAGGTAAAGATAACTGCCCCTTACCATGGACTTAAAGCGGGACAGTTTATGTTGTGGAAACGAGACGACACTATACACTGCACGTAGCGGTGTCTCGCTTCTACAACGTAAACTGTTCTCCTTTAAGAGCTCATGGTAAGGGGGCTGTTCAGAAGCATTGAAGTAACTACATGATTATGAAGAGATGTAAAGATATGTCATGCTTAACACGATTAGAAATTGGTATAGCAACTAGCTGATTTGTTATGCCTGAAGTCTGTTTAATTGTTAGTGAGACACTCGTGAAAACCAGATATAGGCGAAAAGTGAAGACTAGCGTATTTCAAGACTCATTGAGTAACCTAATAAAGGCAATAGAGAATTATAACCTAGACACTCGTCTTTTTAATTGCTCTGTAGTTTTATTTTGACTTTACTGAAGAGTTAATGACCCCAATGCAATATTTTAATGTTACGTTTTCTGCACTGGGGTTTATGTTTTGATTTTTATGCGGGAAACATTGTACGATTGTCAGGTATCATAATTATGATATGTTGTGTCTGTCAAACGAACTAACAGCAGGAAGCCGGTTGATGAAGACTGAGGTTTTTTGTAGTTCTTTCTGCTCGGATCCTAGTTCCTAAAGTAAAAGTGGTCGGAAGTAGGCGCTAAGGGTTTTTTCAATCCACAATTTTAAGCAGTATCTTAGCAGTACCCTTTTGCAGTTTACTCATTTCATCTATATATTCTTCCTCCTTTACCTGTATATATGTATGTACGGGTGATGAAGGTATTGTGTTATTTAAATGACGCTTTACATTTAAAGCCTTAAATAAATTTTCCGTTGAACAGAAAGATTCTCAATAAGGTCATACGAGGACAATGCTCGTAATTTCGCGGCTCCATTCAAATCAGGCCACATCTGTACGTTTACAGAATCGCGTCATACACCAAACGATTTTATTGGATATAAAATACTTTTTATTAAGTAAATTGATGGATTGCGATGGGATTCGTCCGTTTAAGAGGTTAGTTCACCAAACAGACGGACAATTGTGTGTCTACCGAATGTATACAGTGATTGTTTTCGTATCGGTTTTTGATAATAACAAGACTGCTTTATAAGTGATTTGGCAATGAATTAAACATAGGCGCAAATGTCGCCCGTGTTTTGACGTGGTGACGCCGTTTCTTCAGAGTTGCAAGTTGTGTTGTTACCTACAAATATTTAGATGGCCTTTACCTGTTCGTTCCGAGTTTTGGCAAAGGTTGTAAGAATTACATTGTTCAGGTAACATTGTTAAAGAACGTCACCTAAACAATGTAATTTTCGTGGTATACGTATCAATTAGGATATCATGCTTTGGAAGGGTTAAGGAAAACAAAGTGAATGAATCTGGGTTTGTCTTGATCAACATACGACACGGGGCTTTTGTATTGAATTAGGAAAGTTACTAGTTAGTTATTTGCTGGTATTCTTAGATTGTAATTTTAAATTATTATGACTCTTATTACAAATAAGATAAAGTAGTGTCATAGATAAAAACTTGACCAATATGTACCATATCCGATGTGGTATCGGAAAGAGATAGTATTTCATTTGAAATCTTGTTTTATTAAAAAATATGTCTGTAAATCATGTTGGTACGAGAGGTATCATCTTAAGCGTCTATAGTAAGATATAGGGCGAATGGACCGGTTGTCGTACAGCGAGAAAGTGCGCTAACTTCACCTGTTTTTATCGACAGCGTATTCTATTAGCAAGCACATCAAGAGTGGTTGTTTATGGGGTAATGTTATACAGAGTTTCTAATTATTTGTCATATTCATATAATGGGCAGTCCTAGTAAGTGTAGGTTATTAATTTATGGATAAAGGAAATTGTCAGTCTAGTCTTATTGGATAATAATCTTCTTCTTATCGTATGATTGGTAAACAACTTAGTGTCAGAGTTTAAACCGCCTGTAGACCCCTGACATGACTTTACACACCGTTAAAGAATTTCATAAGTGTGCCGGTTTCCTAACGATGTTTTCCTTTACCGTTTTTAGCAACTGATAACTAATTTAAAATACGCACATGAATTCGAATAGACATAGGTGCGCTCCGGGGTTTGAACTTGCGACCTTTGACTTGACAGTCCAACGATGAATACTATGATAATGATTTGACGGATTTCACTTGTTTAGTACCTACCTATGTCAAAATAAAGAAATTAAGCTGTCAAGCTATCTTCAGCTGGTATTGGACTGAAACTGGTAAACGAAATGCCTTGCTGAAGTGGAAGTACGAAGTCAATTACGTACGTACTTATGATTAGCATAAGCAATGTCCAAAAACACATAATATATTTTTAATGTATCACTATCTTCCTTTCTATGTGAGGTATGAGTAGTCAAACAGAAAAGGTACGTCCTCATATTGCCCCTAAAAGAAACAGTAACTTTTTTATACAGCAAATAGTAGCATCGTCACACAAAATCTACAACAATGATTGTTAGTGAGTTGATAAAGTTGGTTAACGTTCGTCGGTCCCAATCAAGGGTTCATTGAATTAATTCATGGAACAGGGTTACACAATTAATAGTTCAACCGGATTACATGTAAGATGTAATAGGCCGCGGGCCGTGAGGTCTTTATCTTTTTGTTCTCATAGACAATTCCCTGAATGTGACCGTTTGTTTCAGACCGCTTTCGACTTCGGCGAAGGTTTCCTCTTTATGTTTAGAGCTCGTCTCTGATGAGCTTTCATCGTAGCTGGGATGACATTAGTCGAGCTGATGTAATATATTTTTGCTTTATATGCTTTTTGTTGTACAAACTAGACGTGGCATAATATTCCTTAATCTGTCAAGACACCTAAAAGTCATTGTTTTACATTTAATGTTTTGCAAAACGTGACATGCGCAAGGTTTGTTAATTTTTGACCTAAAAATGGTATACGGTTTCAAGGTATCTAATTTATTAGTAGAATGATGGTAAGAGGAAGTAAACGAGTAGATGGCTTGACTGCCTAAGTAAACTGAATACCTCGATGTACCTACACTTTGGATCTCCTCAGGATCCAAGATAAAAAGAGAGTAGAACTTCTTGCGATATCTGCAGAAGAAAATGCCATGTATGAGCTAGTATAATGGCAAATAAGCTAAGCTAATCTAAGTCCCATCCAACCAGTATAAACGTTGTTACTCTCCCAAACTTCCCCGAGACCACACAACAGACAACACATCTAACCCAGAGACACAATTACAGAAATCTAGACAATTTAGCATTAAGTCCAAAGAAAGTGGGTTCCAGTTCCTCGCGACAAAGGCCGACAAAGCCTGACGGTCGGTATTACCACACAATGGGTGGACAAAAACTAGTCGCGACATTTGAGCCCGTCCGCTGACAAAAATAATTTCGCAAGATATTTTTTAGATTCTCATTTAAGGGGAGTATCTTATTTGCTTTGTAGAAAATATAATAACTTCAAAGATCTATGTTTCCTGGTGCTGTTCTGCTCCGAGATTTATGTCAAGTCTGGGTGTTTGTGCAGTCTTTTTAATATTTCTTAATGTTTAGTCTTCATACTAGTAGTCGTAGTCATATTCATATTTATATTTTTACTGCTTCCTATATATGGGGAGATCAAGATTTTTTTATATGGGTTCGTCACATGGATCAGTGACTTTGATTATAGCGCCGTTATTCTTAAAGTGACCTAATACTTATAACAGGTTTGCCACCGCCAAAGCCAGGGTAAAAGCTGCCCATCTGTGCAACTTGAATGAGATAAAACTAAAAGCATTCATACCCACAGTTATACCTATTCCAGTATTAATGTTGCAAGTATCTCAGACTTTCCGCTCGAGACAGTACAAAATCGAGAATGTTCCGCAATTCCGCATACGTTTAATTCAATTATACATAACTGTTTGTCGTTCTCGCGCACTTTCGCTCATCGACGCGTCGTTGGCGGGAATTCGTTCCACTACATGTCTCGATGGTAACAAGTCTCCTTCAACTGTTAATTGAATTGAATTTGCATTATGTTTCATGAAGATAGCAGTATCTACTGTATTTTTTCTTTATGAATTCACAAGCTATGATTTGTTCAGTTCATTCAATTTATTTTGGTTTGCTTACATTTGAATTATAGTAGTTACAAGTTACAGAATGGTTATTTGAAGTACGGTACTTTGAAAGCATGCTTCTTCTTCTACTTTTGTGTCGACATGAGCAGTTTCAGACCAAAGATTAGCCAGTGGGCATCAGTCTGGCAGGTCTACCTAGGGGTGCTAATAAACAAGGTGTCCGTACAATTAGTAGAATATAGCCTATTGCCCGTTTTACAATAAAGGGACATCTATAAAACTATTTATATCATCAAATTCTGTTCTTCTTGTACAAGAATCATCATCATCGTCAGCCGGAAGACGTCCACTGTTGAACAAAGATTATTGTGGCGTTCTAAGTGGGTAACTTGCCATTTGCGTCCACCGGTTGCCGCACCTCTGACGATATCGTCAGTTCACCTGGTGGGAGGCCTGCCAACGATGCGTCTTCCGGTTCGATCCGCACAAAAATATTTAACGTTAAATACTAGCTGAAAACATAATGACGCAACTGTAAAAAAAATGTTTACTTAGTATTGACGTTAGCGCCTGCGCAGTCGGTGGCTCTCAACTTGTCATCACCTTACTTGTAGGCGGCATGATTTACCCACATACCACAAGATCTAGGTCATAGTATTCTATCTAGACACGAAACAGATGCCTTGAAACATCTTTATTATCATATTGTTTGGACTAAGAAGTACATAATCGATATTTTCAACATTCCATCGATGTAGTAAAAAATCGCTTACGCAATAAAACACCTAGGTTTCCTTGTGCAGTTGTTAGTAAATGTTTTGATAAGTGTGTAGTTTTAAATTATTTATTTTCCGTTGCGCGGTGCAATGTAAATAAATCTGCAGTGTTTGTGTTAATTTGTTTCGTTACTTGCAGTACCTATACCTATATCAATGGTTTAGTGTTCGTATTTTCGTTCAAGGTCTTAGATAGTGGGATTTCTTTTCAGAATTTGGTTTTAGTATTTGCTTATCCGCTTATGTTTGGTTTTTAGTTTCGTAATCCAGGATTAGCCATCAGCATAGGGTTCATTTTTCTAACTGTATTGTTGATCAAATTGTCAAAGAAATCTTAATAAAAATAAAGCTTTTCTTCTTCTTACTGTTTAGATTTAGGATTATCGAAATCGTGTCAATGCACTTTATCTTTACCTGATCTGAAGTACGGTTACCCCATAAGGAGTAGCCGTCAAGATAAGTTACGGTTCATATTTCTGTATTCAAATTGATGCGACATCAGCCTGCAGGCAAGTCGTGACTGCTGGATCGCCTTCAGAATTGTTGATGCTTAGGTATCGGTATCTATAGACTTGATTTGGTTTCAATTTAACTTTTCGTATATTTTTGTTGGGTACTGCCAAAAAATATTAAAGAAGATTGATAAGACTGAGCTTTAGGGTCATAGCACACTTATCAAATCGGAAAGAAATCACCTTTCGCCTCGCCGTCAAACGGCGTCATCCTTACGTAAGTATGTAACCAAAGCGGATCACTTGCTCCGATACGTTGACTCGGCTACGGATAGCCGACGCCGCGCTCACGGCTCGCCGGTCCCGAGGTGACAAAACTTCATACCCGACGGTGTCGTAGCTAAAAAAGAGGGTTACCTTTTTGCGTTCAGATAGGTCAAAAGAAAGAACGGTCCTGTTCAAAACCAAGGGAGGCAAAACCACGGTAAAAGGCCGCAAATCTAACAAAATAACTATCTTTCTATTCTATTTTCTAAAAGGCGAGACGAATGTCCCAGGATCGACATCTTTGGCGGCATGCAGTAATTAATGATAAATTCTTGCTGCTCCATCTTTTATGGCAGTTACCAACAACTGCGGCTGTGTTGCACCATTTCACAACAAAAATGAGTTCCATAAAAGGAAGTCGATATCATTTTTTTTTATCAAATTGTTGGTAAACAACCTGGTGTCAGAGTTAAAACCACCTGTAGGCTTATGACATGGCTTTACACACCGTTGAAAAATCACTCAGGTGTGCCGGTTTCGTCACGATGTTATCCTTTAGGTTTCTTAGCAACTGATAACTAATTTAAAATACGCACATGAATTTGAAAAGATAGTGGTTAGTGTCGGGGTTTGAACTTGCGACCTTTGACTTTGTAATCCAGCTGGCATACCACTCGGCTATCAGTGCTCCTGTATATAGTCTATACCAATCAAACTTAACTAATTTACTATAATAATCAGTTCGGCTCGCGACCCCGCCGCGTCACCTGCTCATGAATAAGGGCTCCGTTAGAGTCCGAAACTAGTCGGGCATTCCCGAATATCGACGTTAGTACAACCGGTATATATAGTAGATAATACAAACTTAACTAGCAAAAAAAATGATAAGAATCGTATAAAATGGCGCCAATTATATAAATAATCAATCCTTGACAAACATCGAAAAACTAGTGCGTTATCGTTTACCGATAATAATTCTATGTTTTAATTAATTCTATAGTATTAGTGTATTATCGATAAAATAAAGTAAATACATACTATCGGGCTTGTTGTGATTCCTCTCTACGGGTCAAAGTCATTTTAGTAGTTGTTATAGTTACGTGTTATCGCTATCAACCTAACTATGTAGTGGATTTTGAATCAAACGCGTATTTTTACCGAGATTTTACATAAATTACTTGGCCGTCATTACATGGGACTAATATGTACACACAATGATGACAACCTGATTTGATGACGGGTTCGATTCCCGCACGGAATCAAAATGTATGCGGTCCGTGGATGTTTGTCCTTGAGTCTGGGTGTTCTTGTATGTGATATTTCAGGGATGTTTTTTTGGATTTACTATCCAATCTCCGAAGATATTAACTCCTGTATTAACAGCCTATAGACCAACTTTCAGCTAACAATAAATCCTAGGCAATAGGTGGCGAGTCTACTGCCATTAATTATTTGAAACGACATAGAGGCTTTCGCAAATTACGACATGCTGTTTCAGCGACGGACAGACATTGTATTCTTAAGACGTCCTTTCGAAACCCTTGCAAGATTTAGTGTGCCTTACTAACTATTCCAAGAAGCCGCAGCCCAAAAAACAACGATAAGCTAGTTTCAAAGATGAGACTTAGGTACAGTCTGAAGAAATGTGTTGGATACATTTTGCTCATCAATAGTCAGGGTCATCCTATCAGGAATTTACAATACAGGCGTAATAAAAATCTATGAGCTAATAATAATCAAGGTAAACTATTAGTGGCTACGAATCGGTCTGGCTTATGGTAATGTAAAGTAATGTAGTGTTACTGATATTCGCACGGCGAGTGACGAGAAACGGGAGCCCTGCCGAAAATATGGCCGCTGCGTCCGTGGCCTTCATTGTGTTTGGCTTCTAATTACATTGTCTATCTATCGTCAATTTCAGGGTAGTGTATCTGGTAAATATTATTAATCATTTTCACGTCACCTTAGTAGTTAATTTTAAAGTAAGTGTAACAAATTTACGCCTGGGTAATGGCAATAGGCTAGTAATAGCAAGTAATAATAGGCCTGTTTGGTACATGGGACCTGTAACATAAGTTGCGGAATGTCAGTGTACAATGTGGAATTCAGGCGTGACGTTCTTTATAACGTCGTCCTCTTGTGTTTTTAATCTACCAAGGAACCCATTGAAATATCACCACAATTTTATCCATATCGGTCTAGACTTTTAGGAGGAGGTAGGTGACAAACATGTACCGAAGAATTATATATATAGATTTAATGCTGATATGTCGAAGGCGGAAACAGGAATTTTATATAGATTTAATATCGATATAAATTGTCGTTAGTTGTTAATGTGCTTTGATAATTTCTAATCTAATTAAAATATAATCTAGTGTAGTATCGGGCGACCTGATCTCTAACCCACAATTAATTATGCGCGGCTTTGATGTAGCGATGCATATTGAAAAGGGTTTATGTAGTAGTAAACGTGGCTTTAGATAAAGTGACTTTTTGCAAATAAATTAATACAGTTTTATAAGTTAAATACCTACTTAAGCTTTTTTAAATAACTATAAAACGAAACTGGTTATCTTCTAATGCATATATTTTTTCACATAGTAATAATTATTCCCTTAGTTGTATTGATTAAAACATACAATACTTATAATATCTAATGTAGTTTATTTCTTAACTGATCTATAGATATACGGTATTGAAGCGGCTACACGGGGCATCTAACCCCCTTGGATAACTGGCAATACGATTGACGAATAGAATGACAAAGGGAATGACATACCTAATGTTTCGATAATGTAATCTGTGACGTAAAGTCTATCACATAATATATAATTTTGTCTGGGGCCCCCTGATCAGCTAGACCCGCTACCAAACTAATGGCTTATCGTTTACCACTGCCAGGCAATTTTTCATTATAACTGTACCCACCTATACCGTACGTGTCTAACCCAGACACGGTAGAAGCAGGACTTCCAGTCTAACCAGATGCAGCATATCAAAACGTATCACATGAAACCATGCTGGCTAATTGATAATTGCTCATCGCCTATCGCCCAATCAAATCACACGCTTTACACCATTTAATTTGTTTATCTCTGTGAACAAGCACCATCGGTTGTTAAGGCTACGCAAAACTCGTTTTACGTTTACTCTACCGTTGTCGTTATACCTCTATATTGACGGACATGGAGTTAAAAATAGTTTTAAAATTATTTAAAACGTTTTAACTGACACATAATTTGAATTTATTTATTATTTATGCACAAATTATGTTTAAAAGCGGATGGTTTATGCACGAATGAAACCTCAGGCTTTTTGCTTGTCAACTTTAATACAGCGACAAAGTGGTAATTTTCTCCACGGCGGGTATTCTCAACTGAGACTACCCAACTATGCAGGAGATATAGTGCACAAGTATGCGGGCAAACACAGGTTCACTCCATAATCACCCACTATCATAGTCCGATAGGACAGTAGACCGACACGACCGAAAAAAGATCAAGCGTAGGAACAACGGCTAAGCGTGCTTTCTGAAGCTAGGAGGGGTGTGGACACGTGGAAATTGTTATCCATCACTCGTCTGACCATTGAGAAATTGAGCATGGCTTAACCTCGGTGATCGACTGATCTGCGCGGTAGCCACGTAGCTATGAGACGAGCTCCACGAGAATGTAGTAGCATTTATATAACTAGGTTGGAATGGTTAAATAGATAAAACAATAAACTTATATCACGAACAAAAAATAAAAAATAGACTACACTATAACCTGTGTTAAGCAGCCGCCAGCCGTGATTTCCAATTAGGAGGAATTTATTGTCTGTTCGTCTAGTTAGGCAGATGGTGAAGTTAACAATACTATTCACTATTCCACTTTCTAAAGAAACAATAAGGGCTGATTGATCGTAGGTGCATCGACACATATTTTCACAATAACTACAATGCGTTTGTAAACAGCCTCTCGGTTTGCACAACAGATTATCCCGCGACGCAAGGCTGTGTAGCTCTTACCTTTGCCGAGTTAAGGTATTTGTCGCTTTCAAGGCCTCCAAAGAATTGATCGTTTGAATTTAGAAGTTCTGTGTCCGTTTGTTTTATTGTCTATTCAAATTATTCGTTTTGTATGGAGTTGTTTGTTAAAAGGCTCATGTTGTTGTAGTTGTTATGCAGCTTCTGTATACCGTAGGCTCATTTTTGTATCGTAATCCCAACAAATTGCAAGTACAAATGTCCTTTGAGCTTTAAGGAGATGTTTTAAGACCATGTTTGTTAGTCCTTTGAGTCGCCGATATTTAAAGTCGGTATTATGTGTTTGTATACTTGATGCATCGTATACAGGCTAACTTAAGTTTGCAGTAGATGGTGTTTTTTAGTTTGAAGGTTTAATCTAATATTTTATGATTACCATGTATTTATATAACGTGTATTGCAGTATTTTTCATAGCACCTTTGTATTTTCCAGATGCAAACCATTCTTCATCACAACGGCAGTGGGGCACTGGCGTACACTGGTCGACTGAAGAATAGAGAGGTGCACAGAGCTATCACTCTGCATCCCGTGAAGGACCACCGCCAGATGTACAGGATACACTCCTATTTCAAGGTAAGATTGATCAACATAAAGTTTAACTTTTGTCTGTTAAAATAAGCCTATCAAATTAATACGATATGTCAAATCAAATTATAAATCCTCCTACGTACTATGATGTCTTCGATGTGAGTGAGGCATGAAGTCGAGACACAATAAAACACATAATTGTACCTTACAAAAATCGATCCAACAATTTTCAGAGCACAAGCAAATCATATGACTATTTTTCTTTATTTTGTGTGCAGATTCTATTTGTTTAGTATGAATTTTATCCGTCAATATTAAACAAATAAAACCTGCGATAGCGTGCGTGATTGACAGGTATTCAAACCAAACAGAATCGTCGTTTTCCATTGTTTCACGCTGTTAGAGCTTAAAGTTTCACGCATGCGCTATTATTTTAGATTTATTATAACATATGAGTTCGACTTTAACAACTTTGCTTTAGTTTTAGTGCATGACGTTTAAAAACATATCGTTTCCTGAAGTTCGATGTTCTCAGACATTGTAGTCCACGTGTGTTAGTTTACTTTAGTTTTCTCGGTAATTGTTGAGGATATAGTTATTGTTAGATGTGATGTATGTAATTAGGCGCATACGTTACCCAGATTCCTTGAAGGTTGGCCTAATTGAAAATTGACAAATTGGTTTTGGTCCTTACGACTGTATGAGTTAGGCGAAAGGACCAATAATAGAGTTTTGATGACCACCAAACACAGTCACATAGTATTTCTTGCCGACCTTGTTAGATGTCAATATATAAATTACTTATACCCAGCAGTGGGTGATACCAGGTTGAAGTGATGATACTGATGATATAAAAACGAGAGATTGTTATTAATTTTTAGTATATTATAATTTTACAGTCCTATATATGAAAGATATTTGGTACAGAATAAGTGACGGACGCGCGATTGAACAACAATTACGTTGAAAAGCGAAAAATATCAGTCAACATTATTTATAACCTTCTTAGACCCAAGAAACCAGATCTATGTGGAAACGATAAATCAGCGCGTACGCACAAAGCAACCTGCCTTTGATCTTTTATGATCGTTTAACTGAGTATCAAATGGAACAGGTATCTCAATACCACGTACCTCTAAGGGCAAATTAGTGAGCACATTTTTTTGTTCTTTGAATTTTAATGGTTCTTGATAGTTTTTCAAAGGTAGATATCACAATCGTGTAGCAAATAAGTTTAGGCAAAGTTGAATACATAAAATAACAGATGTTACATTTTAAAACTCTAAAAGAAATGACTATCGACAATAAGTCAGCTCCAAAAGACCAGGTTGACAGCATTAATAGAGTTCAAAAGATCCGTTGCTTAGTTATTTTGCAGAATTGTCAAACAATTGTTGCACTTGTGCTCCATAACTAATTCATACTCCATGGATCAACGGCGGGATACCCAGAGTCGGTTTATTATTGGAGATACCTACCCACTTCGTTATTGTTTATGAGACTTTGATTACACAGATGAGTTACAAGCTATTTTTTTGTTCTGGCACGGTCGTATACTGGGGGTTAATGATCTGAGAACGTTAGAGCATAAGGATGAAGGTTTATTGCAATAATTTCAGAGAAACGCTAACCACGTTTAAATTAAGATAGGTGGTCTTGCTGTCCACCTGTTGTGGTTAGAACATGGATACTAGGACCACTAAACGGATAAACGAAATATTTATAAGCATTTTACATGGTCGGAAATACCGATGACTAAAATTTCTCGTTGGTTTACTAAATTCCGCGAATAAAGTATTCCTACCAAGATTTGTTTCGGCGATGCCTAAATGTTACAGGATAACCATAGGCTATTATTTAGCAAACAGGAAACACTAATGACAAGGGACCACTTTTTAGAATTTAATCTTTAATGTAGCTTTTTATCTTTCGAAAACGACTTATTAATAATACTAAATATAAATATTTAGTGCAATATTATTTTGTAGGATAACGGATGTAAATAAGATAATACGAGTGCAACAAACGCATTTGTACGACTTATTATCAAAAAAATTATCGCAGAAAGTTGTGTTGTAACGTGGATTTAAATCCATATTCGTATATGGCTATCGACAGATCTTCAAGGATCAACATCGTTTGTCGTGTACAGTGTACATATCTTTGATGGGAGATCTACTTACGACATAACCAATCGTTACGAGTGGTTTTAATAACCAAGCGAATAACGTTGGTATCTTAATAAGCAAACTATGGGAAGATTTAATTAACTTACTATCATAATTGTTTGCTACATTAAATATTGTTTTTTTTTCAGAATCTTCGCATCCAAGAGCTTCGTGAACGTTCCCTAGACTTACATCGAGACATCGCCTCAGCAATGCATGAGCTGGACGTACCAGAGGACCAGGTCGACGACTACTTGCTTCATGGAGATGTTCCTCTATTCCCTGATAAAATCGGCGAGCCAGACTACTTAGGGAATAATAAGATATTAGGTAAGAATATGAAATATAATTTTTTTCCTTCAATCCTGTAAACATACACATGTATATTAATAAATGCAAATTGGGATCAGGCAAACTTGTTTTTCCTAAATTCTTTAGTGGAATGATGGTGTTTTTTATGCAGCTTTTCAAGATGCATAATTATAATTTTTATTTAAGCGTTTAATGTTTTTTGATGTGTTCCCTAAATGCCAAGTATTTGCTTACTACACAATGTTTCTGATTCCAGGTGCTCCAATAGACATGAACCGCTACAAAGCGAATACAGTAGACGAGATAGTGCCATTCGACTTTATCAGCAAATCCTTGTACTCTGCCAGCCACTCGAACCCTAAGAGACGAATCGAAGGACCACTCCGAGAGGCGCTTGACGACGTTATAAGAGAAGTATGATTTTTTGCCTATTTGAATTTAATTATTGACAAACAAGAAAAAATATTTAATATAACGTGCTAAAATAAAACGTTATGTATTTGTTTTATCTGTTGTTAAGATTATTCAAGTTTTATTAATGTGGGCTTATTGGTTCCAACGTGTTCTATTGACTTAATTGTTTCTCGTGTTCTTTCTTAGATTTAGTAATCACAATGCTCTGCTGGGCTAATAGACACCAATCACCATAAGATATTCACACACTACTTAAACATTTCAGGTGATGGAGATAATAAATGCGCCATCCCGACAGCGAGGCCGTGTCATCGACTTCAATGAATTGTTGTACGGGTACACAAGGCTGCAGCCTCTTCACGGAGCTGATCATATACTGGATCTATTGCTCAAATACAGGAGGTATAGAGGGCGGAAAATGACCGCCGCTGTAAGAAGGCACGCGTATCTCCAACAGAGTTTTACTGGTAAGTATTTTGATAATAATTAGGATTGTTAAAGTTGAGATATTTATTTAAAGTAAACCTACTAATGTTAATGATATTCAGAAGTTGGATTACTTTACAAGCTATGAGTAACGCTTTATGTAAAATATTATTTAGATGACTAGATTGAAATTTCAGCAAAAACACCTACAGACTGTGATTTTCTTGACTTTTATAAACACACCAAATTAATAATTTCAGGTATGGAGATCAGAGAACTGCCTTTGGGAGATCCACCTCCTTTTGAAGATCCAGCCATCTTGGACAAGGCAGACATCAACGCAATCCCATCTGAGTACGAAGACTTCGATGAGTCCCGCCAGCAACAAGACAGCTTCCTTGACCTCAGCAAGTTAAATGTCAGAGGAGCGCTCGAAAGTGGACTGATGAAGCTACAGAACTTGCCTAAAGTGTTGAAGTGGAACAATGATGATCTTGAAGAATATTCAGTGTACGATAGAAGAATACATTTCATAATGCCACTTTCGGGAAGACAGGAGACATTCGGAAGGTTCATGAAAAATTATGAGGACATCGTACTGAAGACCAATGAGGCTGTGTCGTTAATAGTTGTAGTTTACTTAGATACTAACAGTCCTCTGGACTATAAAAACACAGAAAATCTAGTAAACTACTATGTCGATATGTACGGTAAAGATATTAGAGTCGTACAGATGGGCACACAAACCTTTTCAAGAGGTGCTGCTTTAACAGAGGGTCTTAAACTATGTTCAGACGACGATTTGGTTTTCTTCATAGACGTTGATATGATGTTTAATTTCGATACCCTAAGAAGAATAAGAATACACACTATTAAATATAACCAAGTCTATTTCCCCGTTGTGTTTAGTGAGTACAATAATGAGGTAGTGAATGGCGATGATTATAATAAACTGTTAGGCGATACAGGGGAGGTTGAACCTGAGGTGGATGACATGGAAGAAAATGAAGAGCCTGTGGAAGAAGTTGTAAAATCTGAAAAGGAATTGATTAATTTAAAGTACAGTAAAGAAATAAGCAATGACCATGGATACTTTAGACAGTACGGTTTTGGTATCTTAGGTATTTATAAATGTGATTTCGAAAGAGTTGGAGGATTTGATTTAAAAATTAAAGGTTGGGGATTAGAAGATGTGCAGATGTTTGAAACGTTAATAAAATCGAATTTATCAGTGTTTAGGGCAGCAGATGATAGTCTTATACATATTTTCCATTCTGTTACCTGTGATAAAAACTTGGAGAGATCTCAATTCTTGATGTGTCTTGGAACGAAAGCATCAACATACGGTAGTGAGAAACAAATGATTTATTACATGATGAATCATCCTGAAGTATTGTGGCCCGAAGAAGATAAAGAGAGCGAGGAAGCTGCGAAAAAGGCTGAAGAGGAAAGAATAGCGGAAGAAGCAAAAAAGGAGGAAGAATTAAAAAAGATAGAAGCAGATAAAAAAGCCGAAGCCGAGAAAAAAGCTAAACTTGAAGCTGAAAAGAAAGCCGAGGCAGAAAAGAAAGCTGAGGCTGACAAGAAAGCTGCTGCTGAAAAGTCAGCAGAATTAGAAAAACAAGCAGATACATCTAAAAACGATGATGCTGAGAAAAAGGCTCAAGCGGATAGAAAGGCTGAAGCAGATAAGAAGGCTGAAGCTGAAAAGAAATCGACAGAAGAGAAAAAAAGTGCTAGATAGTACAGGGTTTATAATACAGTCTAAATATTCGGTGCAAGTGAACTAAGTAACGTTAAATTTGTATAAATATGAGTACGATTTCTAGTATTTTTACTGCCCTTTTCTGTACATATTTAATAGTAAGAAAAGGAAGAGGTCATGTTTGAAGTTAGACAGTATGGGAGTATTGTAATCTGTCTTGCTACTATTATTATTAAGTCTAGGTTAACAGAAATTGACGCAAAATAAAATGCATATCTTTGTTCAAACTATGGAATTGATTTCTGTTAAATGGGTTTTTATAATATGACTGTCTTCGTTATACTGCTACTTTTATCTTGCGTCAAATTGTCCTTGTACATTATATCCTATTCTAATGATTCCATATCTTTAATGATGCATTTATTTCTATTATATTAAACTTAGTACTCTCTTATTTATTTATAAATTATGCCTTAATGGATTTTATTAGAATCCAATGTGTTATTGACAACATTTTTAATTATATCGATATTTGAAGCAATAAATTATACTGTAATGTTTCATGAAGTAAAAATAGCCTTGATTTGTCCATGGTTTTCATCTTACATGAGAATAATTTTATATAAATTCTGTTTTAATTGGAATTGTAGTTCTAGCAATAACAAATGTGAAATACTTATAAATAATAATATAAAATATGATCTTACTAGTAGACATAATGTTGATAAAAGTCGTTTTCAACAGTAAATACATGAATAAAAAACAAAATAAAATCCTTAACCGTGGACAATCAAAGCTCTAGATTAGTATAAAGTATAATAATCATTTTGTTCCTACATATAACTAAACAAATTATACTACATATACCATTAAGTTTATGATACAACTACGTAAAATAATATGTACCTATAATTACCGATATATACCTATATTATAACAAATTCAAATATTTATACTTATTGTATATTTTAAATACCAGTTCCAATTCATATTATCTATTTGAATTGTTGTAGATTTCACAAGTTTCGGCAGGAATAAGGCTGAAACATATCTAGAAGTTTCAACAGAATAGTCGCCTTAGTAGACCGAAGTCTGTATTTTGCTATAGCATAATATTCTAGTTAATAGTACCTTATCAACAGCTGACTCCTGTCCTGCTATATGTAATTTTAGGTGCTTTACTATGAGCTTGCATAGCAGGTCATCTCCGTTGTGGAAACGGGACGCTGCTGTGTGCAGTGTAGAGCGGCTTCTCGCTTCTACAGCGGAAAACGTCCTGCTTTATGAGCTCATAGTAAGAGCCTTGTTCAGAATGTCCTCCAACTTACTCTAAGTATTTAAAACATAAGTTTTGTAACATATTTCCTTCGTCCATCTACGGTCCAATGTCCATGTCATACAAAATACTCGTAACTTTGGTTGTGACAATGCTTATTTATCAAAAACGTTCAAAATAAGCTCAGGTTCAAATAGGCAATATCACTTAAAGGCAATATTACTTACTTTACTATTATTTAGGAGAAATATTGAATGAATGCCAGGTTTGTGTATACAAAAGACCTGTATGTTCAAGCTAACATTTTTTGGACTTGCTGTAAATTGCATAAATGTGAAAATTATTTAAACCTTGACCAAATGTTTATATTTAAAATTTAAGGTCTAAATTATTTTTGAGGTTTTCTACAATTGTTGTATAGTACTAATATCTACGATTTGCGTTCTAAAAGATATCACGCTTAAGGATTTACTAAAGATTTCTTTAGCTTGATACCCTTTACAAGTCTGTATTTTTAATTATTTAGTGTCCATTTGAAATATAATGTAAATACAATGTTAATTTTGATATCCTGGCATCATTCCGCCATTACATAGTGAACCATCTTCGTCTCTCAACGCTCGGTTAATGCTCTGTCATAATACGTACAACTAAGTATTATTTTTAATAAATGTAAATAATCATGTACATTGTTAATTATTGTGCTCACTAAGTGCCAATCCCTAGTATTTTAAGTAGAACAATGAAAGGAAGGCAAAACGTATGTATATTGAAATTATTTCGTGCTGATATTATATTAAATATCGTATTGTGATTTGAAAGTGATGAAATTAATTGAAATAGTATGGAAAATTAAATATATTTTGTGATGAATTATTTATGTTTTTTTTATTATTAAAAACATGAGAGTTCCCAATTACCTATGTTACAATTTTTATTGTGAGTGCAACAGTACTTATTGTAAACTAGTTGCTGAGTTCCGCGCAGTTTAGAGTAGGCAAAGTAATTTGTTCTATAGGACCAACCAAACGATAGACCTGCAGAAGCATACATTAATCACAGGCTTGATTAGCACTTTGAATATATTATTGATATTAATTAAAAAACATTTAAGTATAATTTTATGAAGAGGTTCCGTCACTTACCCATTAATGACGTGATGTAAATCAATAGTAAAGTCGTGAATGGAAGCTCACATACGCAATGGTTTGGAAATTTTCTTGACATAGATGTTGAAGAGTCTTAGCGGACTCCAGTGTCACTTGAGAATACATTAGGTACGCAACTTCTTCAGAATACGCATTACTTTAGAAAGTAAGATGAATTTGGCTGCATCAATTTAAAACTTTAGAGCATATACATGGCTTGTTGCAGTGGTTAATTGAATTTGGTGTTCGATACATACTCACGATAATCGAACCTTAGACTTGATAGAATCTGCAATAATATTCATGTGGTATGTCACATGTTTGTCCCCATATATTGTTTCTAAGGCCCAGCGTTTGCCCATGGAAAAACGAATACAAATTTTCTTTTTTTTTGATGATCGGACTTGACATGGAGGACCACGATCTTCTTAAATGTTACAAGACCAAGTTCTACATCAACAACACCTCTTTACAACCAATAGTTAATAACACACACGTCGATAAGACAAAGTGAGTCATCCATTAATCACTTTATCTACAACATCGATTGCATACGCAGCCTACACACGCAATGTGTTCGACACAATTTCCATAAACCCATGTTATCGACCTGTCGTATCGTCTGGCCCAATTGCGTGCAGCCTACATAAAAAGATAATCACAAGTGATGATTGATAACTGTCCTACGTCACAATTGAGCAAGTCTGATAGATCGTGAGATGTTTGGAACATGAGTGTTATCTTACATAAAACGCTTTCAATGAATTCTGTAAGCAAATAAAGATTTCACTTTAAGTATTAATCCCGTCCGGGTCTTGAGTTTGCTTAAAATTCTATTTGTGCCACTTTTACTGCGGTTTTCGTGTTAATAATGTTAAGGATGCCTCGCGTGTTTAACGTATGATGGGAAAAACTACGTATGTTATGGGTTTTGTATAGTTTATTGATCATAGGGATAGATATTACGTCATTTTTCTTGAATGACAACTTTTTGACGGTTTTAAAAGTTGTACCGGTAATTCGCCGCTTAGGTTCTTCTCAAAACCCCTGAATAATTAGTTCGTCGCTTTTGCTATAAGATTGTTGCTAGTAGGTATATTTATAGTAGGTATGTGAATAAACATGATTAATGAAAATCAGATGAAACTATATAATATTATATAATACTATATAATATTAAGAAACACACAGTTCACCAGTTACAGTAAAGAGGGTGGCACACGGGAATACCACGGGAATCGAAACCTTATCTTACGCTTGACTCCACACATGATCTCAAAACAATCACAACAAATTCTGTGTTCTCATACCAAATCCTCCTGGAAAGTGAGCAAACAATGTCGCCACAGCTTCAGTAATTAGCAATTAAATAAACAATGGACGCACGCAACAGCTCAGAGGCAGAATCTAGCCATTAACGTGCCGTTGCGACAGGAATGCGATTACGTTGCTCGGGTACGTGATACATCAAAATGTATAAATTAATCTTAGTTTTTCGTCATAATATTTCACTACTACCCCTGGTTTAATGTACTTTAGATTTTAAAACACACAATATCCTGTCCTGTACAATAGATAAATACGTATCCCAGCATCTTTTTACTTTGCCTATTCTATTATCATCTTGACATTAGCTCATGCCGTATATAAAAGAACAACTATAAGGTAAGATAAGCACTCTGAAATTGAAATGTTTTCACATTAATACACCAAGCTGTTTTGCGTCTCAGAGGACCAAAAATAGTGATTTCGAGACTATGTAAGATTCTTTAGACTGACCACCTGGTGCATTGCGCATGTGCAGTGTGATTCTCGGGCTGATGCATTCTGTTCACATGCAGAGCGCGTATATAAATTACGCTTTAAGTACTCCACAAAGTTACGCACGTAAGACCTTTCAGTATAGCTTAAGTCTCCTCACGTCTTATTCTTTTGACGTGATGCTGCATGACTGTGCTGTTTAATCCACCTTTAGTTGGTAAAACAAATTGCTAAAATAAGGAAAACTACGCCGGCTTTCATTACTATAGTAGACATATTTTTATGCTTCGCAACATTTTGCAAATAAGTTCATATTTCTTGTAGGTATTAGTTAGTGTAATTTTTTGTGCACATTTTTCTGCGTTATCCAATTAAAGTAAGATTATGCTCTGTCCTCAACGGTTACCTTTATGAAAGCAAGACCGACGAGGCTGTACCATACTAGAAGCTAAAAAAAATTGAGATGAACGGAACGAACACTGTTGCTTTCGGTCAGCGTGAATAATTTAAGTAATCATTTATTTATTTAGGTACAAATTTTCAGAATTATTCCTATGATTTTCAGATGCCAACGATTTTTGAGCTGTTGTCTGAGTTAAGAAAGCTAGATTACATAAGATGATCTAAGTTAACTAGTTACTTAGCATTCGATTTGTCAATTTGCAAAGCACTGACATCACCTGTCATCGTTTCTTAGAACCTTACTACTTTACACATGTTGAATATATGAATGCCTCTACAAATCCCTTTTATATGCAACACTCAACAATGATTTATGATTGTTATTATTTCAAAGGAAGAAGCTTCAACACTAGCGATTTATTTTCAAAACCGTAACATTAATAACTTTTTAAACTTTTTTCTTCAGTTTTGTTACATTCATAATTATCAGATTATCAGTAGTTAAATTCTTATTGAAGCGTTGTAAAATGGGGAGGGACTGATAAATATTTTTTGCATTTTCCGATGATTATGATAATTAATTCTTTAGATACTGGCTTGTTGCGATGTTGATTTCAAAATCAAATCATTCATATTTTAATTAAATTGATAATGAATTAAAAATGAACATCAATTAATGACATTTGTCGTACCTATAGCACAGAAAGTTGTGTTATTAATATTTTGGTAATTTGATTTATTTGAGGATATTTCATTGTTTTAGAAAACAATTAACTTTTCATTGACCCGAATGACTTGATGTGGAAATTTCGCAACGGTCACATACATGTCGGCTTCCAGTCGCCGCCGGGTGATGACCATTGTCTTCTAAGTCGCGTTGTATGACGTAATTTTATGTAACGTGCATTACGCCCGCAATTTTAGTGAAATTAGCCGTGGGATTGCGATGTTTCTCAACTATTGATGGTACTCGCGCGATTGGGATCGCGTCGTGCGTCTACTCAAGCAGCAGTGAATTTTATTAAGATGCAATCGGCGATGCGGCAATAGATAAACGGTTTTATAGTCCTATGGAACTTTCACATCAAAGGACTATTTCACACGGGGACTGAAATTTTAATTTAATATTCGTTATCAAGTGTTTTTCCATTAGGTAATTCTCAGTAGCAGCACGGAGTCTGGATTTGTGCCCGGTTGATGGCAATAGGCTCGCCCCCTATTACATGGGATCTGAAAACATAACTGGCGAAATGTGGGTGTACTATATGTGCACCTCTGCCTAGCCCTTCGGGGAATACAGGCGTGATGTTATGTAATGTTTTTTATATCGTGGGTGCGTCTTAGAAAATGACGTCATAAGCAAAGACACCCAGACTTGGAACATATGGAACTCAAACCCGCCACCATTGCAGCAGCTAACACTTGGCTCTTATCAAACGTTTCTTTCTTACTTTTATTACGTAGCATTTTGACCATCTGATTGGTGCAGTGGTTAAGCGATTAGACTGTTACGCTAAAGTTCGCGGGTGTATGTTTGTCTCGAGTCTGAATTTTTGTGTCTGTAATATTTCATGTTTGTGGAACGCACTCACGATAGAGTAGAAATTCCTAATGTGGAACAACGTTGTTAAAAAAGAAAAAATATGTATTGGTAGAATTTAACTGAATTAAAATAATTGTAATGCAAGAAATAGCATCATGAATATGTTACTGCGATTTACACAGAGATTTCCTAGAACCTGTTTCGCACACTGTTTAATTTTCTAGTACCTAAGGATTTGAAATAGACACAACACACTTGCGATTTATATTAGTTGCGTCCTCAGACGACGACGTACATTTGATGAATTCGTACTAGAAATCATAGCTTTAATTTGTGTTTCTGTCTGTAAAAACAGTAAGTACATTATTCACGCAACGGTTCAGCTACTTCGTCGCTTCCTCGTTCTCTGATGTGATTCGTAATTTTTAAAAGCTTTTACAAAATATACAATTTGTAATACCAACATGCCTGTATTCCCCGAAGAGGTAGGCAGAGGTGCGCATATAGTAGGCATACCCATATTACGCAGGTTATGTACACATGTGACCCGGTATTTGAACCCTTGACCTCTTGCTCAGCACTCGCACTTAGCGCCCACTAGACCTATAGTGTGATCCAGAACATAATTATTCATTATGGAATGGATTTATTCTAATACCTAGACCTCGGTTTAGAATATTTCACCTTAAAATTACTATTTATTTTTTCAATTATATCTCAGGACCCTTCTTGGGCAAGGATCACCTTGAATAGCTACAGTTAAATATGAGATTGTAAGGAACATCGGCAATTAGTTTTGAAAGGAGGTTTCGCATGTATCCTCTTAGGCCAATGGTCATTTATGATGAAACAAGAGATTGCCAAGCTATGTGATTTATTCTCCAATTCTGTTAAGTGAACTATCACGAAGCTCTGTAAGATTGCAGGGTAACGTTCAAATGTATTTTGCAATTATATTTAAGAGCTTACTGATATCATGTATTGCTTCATTTGATATGGACAATTAATTAGCGATTCTGTTGGTAGTAAAATGTTATAGCACTTGATTGTATATTTTACGTCTGTGCAAGTGAATTTAATTGGCTATTAGATATATAATTGATATTTATGTTTATTAGTCCTGGTATTCAAAGTTTACATTATCTTTTTATTGGTGTCCTGGGTTGAGGGTTAAGTAAAATTTCAGGTTACGGTGTCAAAATGTATTTATTTTTTATCTTTTTTTTTGTAAAATAAAAACATAAACTTAATAATACAAATAAGCTAACCTTATGATAAACTTTATACAAAGTGTGAGTTAAGCCCAGCGGCTAACCACTTCACGTCTTATGGCGCGATCAGCCAGCTGTCAATCTGCCAGTTTGACAGATGTGACAGCTGTCAAAATCGGCCACCGGTGACTGGTTAGCCGTTGGGATATGTTCACCCGTGTGCGTGCACAGTCGCAAGCGTTGGCCAGAGGCGGTGTCAACGGCCAGGACCGACATCACCTACATTGTACGTGATTGTCGGCCAATTCGAATAAATATTCGAGCGGCTCGGGGATGTTACGAGCGTGCCCGAATAACGTCGACCATCCAAACTTTATGTGACTACGGCATTTAGACTACTTCCTTTGGTTTTAATCCTTCGATGTTGCTGCTCGTCTAAATGTACTTGACAAGTTTGGATATTTTAGTTAATTTAGTAGGGAGCGCCGTAGCTGCCGGAGGGGGCACCGTAGCTGCCGGAGGGCACGGCCGCGGGGTAGCCGCTGGAGGAGCCGCTGGTCTGCTGGAACTGGGCGACCTGGATGGCCTGACGGACGCCGTCAAGGACGATGCCGACGACGCGGGCAGAGGGGACTCCGTAGCTGGTGGATGGGGCGCCGTAGGATGATGAAGGAGCGCCGTAGGATGAGGAAGGAGCACCACCGTGGCCGCCACCACCGTGACCGCCGCCGGAGGAAGCTTCCTCTTTGAGGAGGATGGAGCGGATCTGCTCAAGGAGTTGGGGGTCGACGTTCTGTCCCTCGGAGGTCTGGTAGCCGGTGGGGACGGACTGGTAGCCGCCGCCGCCGATCAGACCACCGCCGCTGCCGCCGTGGGAACCGCCGCCGCCGCCACCGGAGGGCCGGTTGTAGTTGTAGCCGGACGGGGGCTCGGCGCTGGCACACGCCACCAAGGCCAGGGCTATGCACTGAGGAAATATTGATTTTATTAGTAATGCATTAAAATTCAAAGTTGAATAACAAAGCTTGCTTGTAATAGTGACAAGTGCGTGCTATCGAACATAAGTAATATGATTGCATCGATATATCGAATAATTTGATTTTTATATAAAGTTATATTTTTCTTAAAACCTTGCTACGCCTTAAACCTATGACATTTTGCCTTCCATGTTTGTTCTTTCATTTGCGCCCGGGCAAGGTACTTATAATTGTTGTTTTTTAAACTAATTGGATGTGAAATGGTAGGGAGGTCACTTGGCAGTTTATGTAATGTATATTTTTATATTTCAAGCTTTTATGTGCTTTTCATTTCTTTTTTGTCCACGCTATAATTATAATGACGTTAATTGCAGCACATCACATCCAAAATAATTATTGATGTAATAAACTTGCAAATTCATGACTCATGACATGTTTTAACGACAGCCAGAGGTCGTAAACCTTTTCCAATCATTTAACAAGATAATTACCGCACAGAAAACAATATTGATTATAATCTTTTGTATAAACTAGGAACAATAGTTTGGAGAGAAAGTGGGGTCAGATGAGAAGTAAAGACGATGTTACATCACAAGCGAAGCGAGTTCGGGCGATTTATGTGGGAACATGAACTTTGACTTGAACAGGAAGATGCTTCGATTTATGCGATTCGTGTTTACTTTTCCCGTATTATGGGTTACGCGGGACCTAAGGAGGCTGGAGATTATGTAACTACTTTTAAAAGGCGAACTTTATTAGCAAGTCATGCGTTAACACTTCATTTAACAACCTATGTAGCTAAGCTATATTTCTCTGGGAATTACTGAAAAATATAATTGTTCTAGATTCTTAAAGTAAAAAGAATAGGATGTAACAGTTTAGTTGAGCACAGCTTTTAGAAACATTTTTATATTTTCAACAAAGCTTGTAGTGTGATCTGATCTTCAGCCACTAATATTTTATTGATAAATTCGAATCAATTAAAATAAACAACGCGTTTATATAGAAATCTGCTTGTGCAATATTATGTTATGTATATGCGCAAGAGTGGATTCCTTACGAGAATAATTCCGTGAACTTATACCGCGGAAGATGCGCAGGTCATATACCTACACGCAATAATCGCCACCTCATATTTTCTGCAATTGCTTTCTAATGTTTAACGGTAATGTGCTAAAACACTTTGATGCTTTTAAAACTCTTTTGACTCTCTGAAAAAGGCTGTTAAAACTCTATGGCTGAAGTTTAAATTATATAACGCATTCTGAATTCGAGACCAAAATGGAATGATAGGTATTCTTTTTTCAAAGTTGCGGTGTCCTAATTTCAAAGTCATTATGTCCAGATTTCTCTCGCATGACATTGTCGAGTGCACTATGACATGCGCGCGCATTATGTCACAAGATGGCGCCGCTTCCGCACCGTCGGAAGTCACGGAGCCACCATTACGGAGCTTTCGACTCTGATCACAATCGTGCTGGCTGACATAATGACTTCATATTTATGATGGAAATTATGGTGTACATTACACGTAGATGTTGGGGAAGATTGGTGCTGTTATCGCCAATGTGTAAATTGTAATGACCGGTGCTGGCTCATCATTATTGAAACCGACAAGTCGATAAAATGGGTATGGGTATATAAATACTTGGTATTGGTTCCCAATTTCAAGCTTTCCTCTGCGTATACACTTGACCACATAAGTTTTCAACGTCATCGTAAATGCAATAGAAAATGTTTGTGCATTGACACATTATCATCAAAATACATTCTAGAAACTTTCATATCCATAAAAACAAATTACTGAGTGTCTTAGAGTTATAACCGTAAAATTAAATCCATATATTTTTACACAACAGTAAATGTTTGCTGTTTTGGCTCTTTGTATAACCATATAATTAAAGGAATAATTAATAATAACATAGCAAGCAATTAACTTTGTCTGCAGCTTGGTATTGTTCACTCAAATAAGTGAACGGTGAAAGAAAATCTTGTTTGAATATTGGCAGAATGCATGACAAATATGGAGGTGCTTTCTCTATAAAAATGCTTTTGTGTTGGTTATGTATTAGCAGTCGACGTCGTTTATCACTTGCAGCGGTATAACTATCTATATAAGGAGTTATGATTTCAATACTGCGCTTGCAAAAAAACATGTATACATACTAAAAAAATATATAGAGCGTTTGTCGAATTAAAGTGCATTGTGCGATGTTATTTTATAATTTTTATATCAATTTTGGGAACATGCCTCAAAATTATATGACCTCCTTTCTTATAAAACAAGGAAATAGTTCAATCAAATTTGAAAATCGAACCACGTTCGGGTCTACATCTTGAGCACACGCAACAAACATGATTAGAATTAAATCGGTTACGCTAAAGTGTTTGTGTTTGAATATCGAATGAGACTCAATTGTATTTGTGTCAAAGGGTCCAACTAATATGGGCATACCAGATGGTGATGCGTTCATTTTACATCAGTTTAAGGTGAGTTACAAGTTCTGCTCATCGTAAATGATTTTTTAGCACCAGTTGCAAATATAAACTGTGCGCAAGAATCACGGCGTAAACTTGCCAAAGCCAGTTTTTCATAGCCTTAATTTTTGGCCAAGCCTAGCTCGTACAATGACAAAGATCTTCCAAAACTCGTTTCATTTGGAGATGTTTAACTAGAAAATGACATATATAATAACAACTTTTAAGTCAATTAAAGTCACAATAATTTACAACTATTAGAAAGTAAACTAACCAATCATCTTAAGCGTAACCAGAATTTAAGAAAAATAGCATTTACGTAATTTTTATAAGTCTTGTATGCAAATGATTTTATTACGCTTCCAAGTAATTTTAGGATTTCTCCGTGACATAATCGATAGACCATAGTGAAATTAAACTTTTCTCAAAAGTGTTTTGGGTTGGTAAGTACCTATTATTGTGAATCTTTACCGATAACTTTTTGGTGAAGCTATGACAGGTGAAGTGAACTTTAAACGAAAGAAGGTTTTATATTATTTTCATACGGTTTTACTCGCGTGTTTATTCGGGAATGCCCGACAAGTTTGAATAATATGCCTAACACTCACCAAAGTTTGTAGTGAAACAAAGAAGGTTTTACTCGGCAAATAGAGCTTTGACTGAAAAGCGTGCAAATGGCAACATAAAGGTGAAAATAACAGAAGAAAAAGTAATTAGAAGTTTCAAATATAAATATTCAAACGAAAGTATACGAACATTACCGAGAACAATTAATGCTAAGCTGTTATTAGCCATTGAGTGTAAATTAATTATGTGACGATGACGAACAGCTTGTTAATTAGAGGCCCATATACTGCCATAAAAGCCATGATAACGATTATCGGTAATGTGCCAGTACCGGTAGCCAGTGACTTCTGACCCGAGCAGGATTGCTTGAGCAATTCCTAGCCATGTAATGTGTGTAATACCTTACTCGTTAATTATTATTATTACTATTGCATGATTATAATTTATGTGCTTTTGTAACTGTAATGATATATTGGGGTATAAACGAGGCCTCTAGTGTGTTATTATAGTTAATTGTAGATTTATGGTGTGATTTACTGAGCGTATTAACAGTTGGACTGTGCTTTATTGTTCGAAGTTATTGCGCAGAACTGCGCTCGAAAATGAATTGGGATTTGGCGAATCAGTTAATGACTAGACGGCGAAAATAGGAGAGCGATCCTTGTAGTATACCTTGGGGGAGGCCTACGTCTAGCAGTGGACTGCTGGCTAATGTATGTGTGAAGCAGTTGATTGAAGTGTACCGAAAAAAGATACTTTATCTTCCAAAATACTCGTAAACGTCTGGTCTACAAGACGTTTAATGAGTCAATAAACTCAGCCGCAATTATCTATGGGAATATTCTAAGACAGTATTATAATGAGAATGACAAAAGTGATGTGACAAAAACCGTAAAAGTGAACACAATGGGACGGTGAACTGTGAAATCATTTAAAATGTATGCGTTTTGACGTCTGAATAGAGACTCGTGTTCCACAGATGATTTATATCGATTCATAATTGTTTGGGAAAATGTTTTATGACTTTCACAGATTAGTGGAAAGTTTTCGTGTGAAGATTATGCCAATTTTGCTCAGTCATACAAAATTATTGTTTTCTGGCCAGTTTCTGCGAATTATTGGTTTTAGAAATACTGTGAATTTTATTTTTAGGTGCTGTTTTGGTATTGAGATTTCAATGTTTATGTGAACTTTTTGTCAAATTTAAATAAATGTTAGGAATGCGATATTTGGAAACTTTCGAATCTCTTAATATTAGGCTTCTGAATAAATAATTGTATTCAGTAATATGATATGTTTAACAAAATTCAAGTTATCTCTTTAGTTACATCTTCTAATTCATATTTCACGCGTCTGATAAACGCGATCGATAAGGCGATGACTAATCGATGCAAGCAAGTACTAAGTAATAAAAAACAAGTTATCGAGATCAGATTACGATCGTGTTTTGAATACAAACAGTATGCACGTTTATGCGCTATTTCAGACAGGTCTTAAGTACCGTAGCGGCCAATGCATTAATGACTTTGTTTAAATGCATTAAAGTCGTATTTGCATCCGACTGTTTTAACATTACTTTTATTTGGTAATGTAATGTCCAATAAAGTACCAAACGGCCTATTATTGACCTCAAGGTATACCCTTGTTTATATGTGTTGGAAAATGATTATTTGAAACCACGATCGTATTCCAATTCGAATCAACGGTAAAGTTCAGAAATCAACATGAGTGCATTAGGCTGGATCACATTCCGAAAAAATAAAAAACGAACACACGCGAATCCCGATGCACTATTTGATTTCGGAACGACACGGCACTTGTCACTTTGTTTTTTTTTTCTATTTGTTCACAAGCACGGACACTGCACTGGACTTACCGCTACGAAGGCTTTCATGATGTTTAGTGATGGGTCACTTCGAAACGTAGCGAAGTAATGTGATGTTCTTGGATGGTGTCTGGTGATATATACTAAAGTATGGCCGCGGTGGGGCGGAGAAAGGATAGCTTAGGTTGTGTAAGCACGGGAGATGCCACCATCCGAATAGGAAGTTTCGGTTAATTGGAGGGCGTCATGCGTTTAGATTTTTCTATGATTGATCTGTGAGGTCAAGGGTTTTGAGTGTCACATTGAGGCTAGAGTTTATTTTAAGACTCCATCACTTAAGATTTTTTTAATTCACTTGACCTTAGACTCAGATGGTTTTGGCGGTTAGCAGTAATTCATCTTAAACAATAGAGTCAAGCAAATAGTAATATGTTTTTTAACCCAAGAACTTGGCTGTTCGTAAATGTGTTTTTTAAGACATTTTAATTAGCGGAGCACAATAATAAAAATTAAACGACATACTTAAATGTCACAGTAGGTGTACTGTATATGCTTCATTAAAATGAATAATAAAATCTTGATTATTCATCTTTTGAATAAGATTCCGATGACATTATTATTTTTTTACTTATTTACTGTTCTGTATCAGACTGCTGAGCACGAGGTCCTGGGTTCGAATCCCGGGTCGGGCAAAGTGTTACTGGTTTTTCCATTAAGTCATTCTCAGTAGCAGCACGGAGTCTGGATTTGTGCCCGGTTGATGGCAATAGGCTCGCCCGCTATTACATTGGGACTTAAAACATAACTGGCGAAATGAGGGTGTACTATATTATGTACACCTCTGCCTACCCCTTCGGGGAATACAGTATCAGGCTTTTCCTTCTTTAAGCCCTATAGGCCAGGACGAACCCACATAATTATTTCTTTTTTTTTATATTGGCGGTTTTGGGTCCAAAACATGGTATTCTACTAAGGCTATTGAAGGAAAAGACATAGATAGATCTGGCAAGGCCTTGTAAAAAGCATTTTGAAGCCAATCACTGAACTGAATCAGAGATGGTTTTGGTAACCTTCGATAGGGTTTTTATCATCAAATAAAACTATGGAAACACCAAAAAACAAATACAGTACCCCTCTGGTTTAAAACTAGGTATACCACTTTCAGAAATTCTACGGCGCGCGATTACTTCGCATAACCTAACCTCTTCGTGTCCTATTAACATACAGGAGGAACTTACGTTTCGGAATGTGTCTGTGGCTAGTCTGAGGACACCCTGTGAATAAACATGGACATACCCCAACCATAAGCAAAACCAGTAGAGATGCATGTATGTAAATAAGCAAACACGTTGTTGTCCTCAAGTAAATAGGTAAGAGTATAGGTAAGCTATTCCTAGCTAGGAGTAGGTGACGGTTACTGTTTGCTAAACAGCAACACGTAATCTTAGTGTTAATTGTTAAACACTTCACTTATGTACACAAACACTCGTCAATCTTTGGTGTTATTTTAAATAATTAAATGTATGGTCATCAAACTTAGATTTGATTTTCTAAAGGATTTTGGCCATCAAGTTGAATAGATTAATTATTCTGGTGCTGTATCTGTCCGATAGAATAATTAGCAGTGCGATCAAAAGCAAAGTAGGCGAAAATTTTAGATGAGGTAGATTTTAGTTATACTCCTTGAAGATTTCCGTGTAAAATTGTGCTAGATTTTCGACCAGAAAGTAGGTAAGGATTTAGAATTGTTCTGATTGCTAAAATACACCACTGTATTGCCTTTTACATTATTCAATCCTGATGACTTATTTTTCTTTACAAAGATCCAAAAAGACACCAGATATTATGGGTTATGCGAGCCACCACTCCCATTGCACTGCATTACATGCACACATACCTACATACGACTATTTAGCGGTTGCTATTCATATAAGAAAGAAAGGGCTACCGCGGGAACACCGCGCATGCGACATAATCGCCTCTTTGCGACCGATGCGGTAATGGCGGAATAGTTTGCGGATTTCCCACGTCATGTCAGTAAACTGAGTTCTCATCAGGGTCTTCGTCTGTTACATTTTTGTTAATCAATGGTAATCAACTTATTAGTTACTAGTAGGTATCAATTGCTCCTGTTTTTATTACCCTACGCTGACATTGTGTGATGCCTCTCGGCACTGTTACTCCAGTTAAATTCGTGATCCCAAATTTTTCAGTTTTTTTTTAGCTTTTGCTTGATTAGTAGGTATACTCAAAAATACCTGATTTTTATGCATATTTTGAATATTATGTATTATTTGTTTTACTTTGACTACTCTACTTACATAATTTATTCAAAAATTCTTGATCATTCATTTATTATGCAAGTCAGCTAAAAATAAACGCATTTTTGTTTTGGATTTATTACTGTAAGAACGCATAAATTAATGGTGATTTCTAAACCACTCATATCTAAATTAAAAAATAAGATCCAAGACGTTTTTCAGGGCAATATCAATTTGTCATAGAACGTTATCATAGTCAAAGAGTTAGGAATAAAACTTTCAATATTATCGTTTGGGGTTAGTTGCATGTGGCGATGGCGATGATCGTTAACCACAATTTTTCCTTAGGTGTTCCTTTTTAACCGACTTCAAAAAAGGAGGTTCTCAATTCGTCGGAATCTTTTGTTTTTGTTACTCATGAGCTTGCATTACGGGTAATTTTCCGTTGTGGGAGCGAGACGCTCTACACTGCACGTAGTGTAGTAACCCCGCAGACAGCGTGTTGTTTGATACGACGCACCCGGAATGGGCCCTATGCATGTAATTACAGACGAAGGTATAAATCGACTTAAGTCGACGTCATTCAAACGACACATATGGTCCTTGGTTTTTGCTACTTATATTATTGTGATATTATGTGTATTCATTAAACATAATTGGTAAGCAAAATGTGTCGAGTTTCGACAAACAAGCAGACATCGACCCTAGGAGTTTTTGCTGCCTAAGATGGCAAGGTAATTGTCATTGTTAATTTTTGTCAAAACCTATTAAGGAAAACAATAATAAATTTAATGGATTTCAGCTAATTTATTCAAACATCTACCTATTATGTGTGTTTACAGTGAAATATGTATAGTGTCGGTAATTCTTGGGCCCACTACAAAATCCTTATTTATTTTTGTCACGTGTAAGTTTTTCTTTGGCATTAGGTAATTTTTTTATTAATAATACATTTCTTTGTTGAGTAGTAGGTATCCAGCCTAGAAATTACCTCCTCCGGCTTCCCGTGGGTGTCGTAAGAGGCGACTAAGGAAAAATCCAAATGATGGGCAGCAGCGTCTTCTGTAACTTCACCACTTGCCAAGCGTGGGGATTATGGCAACTCCCTTCCCCCTTAAGGTGGAAGCCTTTGTTCAACACTGGAAGTCTTCCGGCTGATGATAATGAAGATTATAATTAGGTCATTGTTCTTTTCTAAAAATTACTAGTGAAACTAAATTTCGCCGATAGTGAGTAGTGTTTTGTCGCGAGCTCCCTGCCTAAGTGAATTTCAATAACTTGAATTTGAAAAGTGATTAATATATTTTTATGTTTTTAATAGTTCTGTTGAAACTTATGGAAATTGTTTAACTAGTACTTCTATCATCACGTTTGATCGGTAGGTTACTTCTAAACGAATCCTAATCTTTCTGTGCATATTATAACCTACATTAGTTTAAATCCTTGACCTTCACGTTAGTTATATGTAATAGTTACTCTTCGTTAAGAACGAAAGTTGTTCAATTTAGTACATCACGAGTATCATTAGTTAGAGGAGAAATTAACTACAAATTAATCAGCTCAGAATTGTGAGTTAGTGGGAATCTAATTTCAATCGCCTATTTTTTGCTTCTTTTTCTTTAATCCTCATTCGCTTTTGTATCTTTAAGGACTACTTATAATGGCCAGTAATTAAGTGGTATCACGAAAAGGCATATTTTAGGTAAGTAAGGGCGTGTGTGGGCGATTACATCCCTTAATTTCCTTTCGAGCTTAGTAAGAAACTGAACCCAAAAAAAATTAATCAAAGTATATTTATCCTATTTCACTTTACGTCAAATTTTGCTAATGGAAATCGGTAAAGTAGAGTGTAAAATTCTATACTTATATATATATATATAAGCTACCTTCATACCAAATTTTAAAGAAATTGGTCCAGCTGTTTGAGCGTGAAGAAGTGACAAACATACGCACACACACTCATAAACTTTCGCCTTTATAATATTTGTGTGATTATACAAACATTTAAATCGAGTCATAATTTGCACTTATTATTTAACGGTGTATTGTAGATATACCTACCTTTTAAGACGTGTTTTAATTCCTCGCTTAATTCAACGAAATTCGGAATTTCTAATTTTACTTTCATTTCTATTATTGTGTGGCGGATTATGATGTTAAGCTTGTTAGGGATGGCACTCATTAGATTTTGTTGCTTTTAATCAACTCATAGTTCTGCTATATGTTATTTGATCAAGGGTGCATTTCTGAAGAAGTAAGCCGTGGTCTTCTTCTAAAACTCCAATGCGCGGATGGCGTTGCCTCAGGCGTACAGGTCACAGGGTTCGCGGAATAACATAAAAGATGGGCCATAGTTTCTAGGGACACGCTGTGGTGAAGTGATGTACAGTATAATTTGGGCAAGCTTTTTCTCGGTATTTACCACTACTTCTTTGGAGAAGAAATAAAAGCGTGATGTTAGGTATGTTTCCATGTTCTTCGAATGGAAAACAAGATTGTTTGACCGGGACATCTATGTATCGGCAATCTGATTTGACCACGAAAGTCAAAAGTCCGTCATAACCATCACAATTCATTACACAATTTTTGCATATCTTAACAAAATTAATTTCTTTATTAAACCTTAAATGACATGGCCGTGTGGAGAAAACGACTTTTTTTGCCACGGATTTCGGAAATAAAATGGCAGAGAAGATTCTATTAGCCGTCTTGTGCAATATTAATACGAGTATTACAGTGCGCAGTATTATAGCCGTTCTCTTTGCTTTGATGCAGTAATTAGCGTTAATCACACAGCTGTCTGGTGGATACTAATGTGAGGCGAGATGCATGCGAGGTCATAATCATACGTTGGGTCACGCTTGTTTCACTAGAGGGTAGGCAAAGACCACAGATTTTCAAGGACTAGGTTACGATCGATAAATAAGCTTGACTTAGTTACTTTGGAGATTTGGTTTTGCTTTTCCCCGGAAAAATCTACACATCCTGGTTATTTAATAACTCGATAATTTTCCGATTTCATATTCAGAAGGAAAGAATTAGGTTCTCTGAATTGAAAAACATCACGTATACAAATATAGACAGTGTGAGGGTGTAAAAATATTTATATTTTGTTTAGATCTGAAGTTACTGGTGAAACTAAGAATATACCTAATAAATGTTGTGGTAACAGGATTAGCTGGTCAGATGTTTTGTCAGTTCTCAGGCCACGACGATTTTCTACAGCGAAAGCTATGTAGTAGCTTGACGTCACGTCACCCCAAATAGTGCAGCGTTTAAAACCGGTCCGGCTTCGTTAAAAAAAGATGCTTTTACTAAACAATAAACTTACATTTTACACCTTTAGATTTATTGATATTGAAATAAATATAGATATGCAACTAAGTCGGACAGTTTTTTTAATACATCAATTCTTTGTATCTCAACAGGTTTTTATAATGTGTGTCGTTTTTCATCCATTTTTAGTTTTGTTTATCGATGCGACATATTAATAAAGATTGCGTGATATCTGCAAATAAGCCTAATGTAAATGTGACAGAAATATGTGATTTCTTTCAGGCTAAGTGTGAAAATTTGAGCCAAGTCTTCTAAGAATTTTGTGGGCAGTAAATTGTTTGCACTGTTGCTATGTACCTATAAATGTGATTTATCTGGAGGAGTAATTTTGGTATTTTTTAACTACTACGTGCGTCCGCGGTGTTACCCGCTACAGTTTTTCGGGATAAAATGTAATGCCTTGTTGGGGTAGTGGTTCCTAAGCGCGACAGCTAAGCACGAGATCCTGGGTTCGAATCCATTAGGTAATTCTCAGTAGCAGCACGGAGTCTGGATTTGTGCTCGGTTGATGGCAATAGGTTCGCCCCCTATTACTTTAGGACCAAAAAAATATAACTGGAGAAATGTGGGTGTAGTATATGTGCACCTCTGCTTACTTCTTCGGGGAATACAGGCGTGATGTTATGTATGTTTTGTTTAAAATATAAATATGTGTTAACCTAGAGTGTCAGCTACCCCTATACTAAATTTATGAGCGTGAAGAAGTATCTAACATACACACTCATAAACAGGTCTTTGCTTCATAAATCTTGCTTTAAGTGTCACGATCTATCGTCAGTCTCAACGTCTCATGTATATAGACCCAAAGGACCATACAATCAATATTTAAGCAGCTGGTTATAATCCTTTCGCGTATGGTCATTGTTTTCAAATCAAGGTCGTATGTGACGCAATCAAAACCAATACTATAGGTATGTCAAGTTCAGTATCAACAGCTTTTTTTTATTTCAAATGGTTCTCACTTGGCACTTAAGTATATCTAGAGTGGTAAAAAGACTAGGACTTTTTTAATGTAAGATACAACTAAGTTACTAATTGGGCCTGTAGCCAAGCTCGCCAAATACGTGGTACTAAATGTCTGGTGAATATTTTGCGGGCACGTGGCTTTTCCTGGGGTAGGATACGTTGAAAATAAGGGCGTGATTAACGAATTTATGATAACTTTTGGTTATCTATATCCATATTCATAGTTGTTACGTAAAAATAACGGAGATATTAGCTACAGATAAAAAAATTATTAAATATACTATTCTCGACCGCAAGTTTTAAGTACCCCACTTTACTAGCAATATCACGGTTATTATGTTTGTTTTATTGGCTGTCATGCATGATTTTGACCTACTAAGAACTACGAGTCGATACAGACTCACCATCAGAAACAGTATGTGAGACAATTTTTATTCGTCATGTGTTGAAACTATTAATTCAAATACTTGTTTTTTGTGGACAACCTGGAAGGAGGAAATAATCGCGAAGAATGCTGGGCTGGCAGAGTAAGGAAAGTCTTAGCCCACTCAGATGGTCACACCAAAACGAAGACAGGAACAGGTGAAGCGATATGGTCAAGAAAAAGATTACTCCATGTTTAGGACCTTCACGACCCTCAGCAATGAGGATACGATAATATGAGTAGGAGGAGGATGGCGGGCAACATCGCTTTTAATATAGCAATAATTTAATTTCAAGATTGTTTTATGATTAGTATTTTTATAGCTGTCCTATAACAATGGTAAATGTATCGATCTGAACTAACTCAAATCTGCTGTACTGGTTTTCTTGTATGCTTTATTTAAAGGTAAATACAATAAATATTACATCAACCAATGTCCCGTAGCGAAAGTTTTGATTACTTTTCTAGCGTATTGTTCAAACAAAATACCAGAACAATAATTAAGGTTAATTCGTACCATTTCCTGCATCGTTTGATATTTCAATTTCACCGTCTATTTTTTTGGCATATGCATTATCGCCTCTACAAACATTATCTAAGCTAAGTACTTAAGTACTATGTTCTAGAACCCAGTAAACGAGAAAGGAGAAATGAATTGTGTTGTATCCTTTTTTCTGAAAGACCTGATAATAACACCCAACGCTATCCCAAAAATTGCTTAAACGTCTTAATAATAAAGGAGGTTAATCCGAAACAGTCTAAAAGCCATGTTTAATTCATCTCTTAATAATAACATGCGTGTGAACATCTCACGCAGTAATTATCAATTGCTTAAAAGTGGGAGGTACGGACGATTGTTGTAAATGCCTTGTTATTACAATTGTTCGTGGTAAATGGTATTGGTAGTGGCGGAGTTCAAGTATTGCCGGTGGGTTTGCCATTTTCCTATCGTCACGCTACGAAATCGAGCTGCCCAACATCTATCGCTTGTTTTACATTAGGATGGTAGCTAACTAGTGGTTTATCATGTTTCTCTCCGGTCAGCTGTGAGAGCGGGGGAGTAAGTGGTGCACTTGTGTGCACCACAATATCTCCTGCGTAGTTGGCTAGTCTCAGATGAAACAGATGGATGCCTTTCTCAAAAGCCTCTAATATTGAAAATGCAAACATTCAAATATTTGTTACTCAATCACGCGGTGGAGGCAAAACAAATTTGTATGAAATTAGACACATCCATACAATGAATATGTTCTCTGTCCGTAACAAATTACTCATCTATTGAATTGATTATCCTGAATTGGTAAAACAATCGAAAGCCGATTTGAATCCAAAATCAATTAAAAATGTCAGATACTGTAGGTTCGGTGCAGATCCTTTTCCGCAAATTAAATACCAAACGAAAACGTTGCTAATTAACTTAAATAAAGAATTTGATCACGAGATAATTGTACCGTTTTGTAATGCATCCATTGTTCAATAAACGATACACAAAGTTAACACTGTTTAAATAATAAACATGTAGCATGCACAATTATTTGAACTAAATAATACATGAAGCCGATTGTCTCGTTGGTCTAGTAGTCTGCTGACCTTTCGCTGGGCTGGAGTCCCGGAACGGGCAAAGTGTTACTGGGTTTTTCCATTAGCTGATTCACAGTAGCAGCACGGGTCTGGATTTGTGCCTGGTTGATGGTAGTAGGCTCATCATCACCACCATCAGCCTATCTCAGTCCACTGCTAGACATAGGCCGCTCCAATGGCACGCCACTGAGCTCGATCTTCGGCCGTCCGCTTCCAACCGCTGCCAGCCATGCGTATATCATCGCCTCACTTAGCTGGTCATAGACTCGTCCCTATTACATAGTGCAATACATAAATAACTGGCAACATGTGGGTGTACTTTACAGTCCCTTTTGCCCACCTCTTCGGGGAATACAGGTTAAGTATTATGTTTCATTTTAATATCTTCGCGTACTATATGATCCCACACGGTAAGTACAAGCGAGTTGAAGTGAGCCTCTAATTTGCAGCCTTAAGGTCAAAGCACATCAAAGTGAGAACACGAGAGCTTACATTATTTCTGACATTTCGTCAGTCTTGACTTTATGTTTGTGTGGTACAAGAGATAAGAGTGTTGGTCTGGATTAAACTGTGTGGAGATTGGAGCATGTTGTTTCTAGTATTTATGATTATCTACTATCGCCGACTAAATGGGTTGCTAGTTTATTTAGGCCCGATGATATCAGGCTCGCCGACTGGGACTTAAAATGAGCTGCAAAATGTGGATGTATACTGTAGTGACTCCTGAAATAATTGAGCTCCCTTTTCTACTCCTTCCGGCTTTATAGACTTCATTTTATTGTTTTTGCCTGAAATATATGTATTTGAACAGAAAGATATAATCATCACATATATATACAATCAAAGATAAGAGAATTAGAGAAGTCTCGTTAAAAAAATAGGATAGGCTTTGTCCAAAAACAGTAGCGTCGCTTAAGTATGAGCATTGAAAAAGTATTATGGTTAAACCAAACATTATTTCTATCAGAAAAAGAGCATGTAACACATGACTTCAATAGGCAGCTAATTTAATTTCCTTTTTTAAATTGTATCACAAAAATCTGAAGCTGTTAAGACTACTAATAAAGATGTCTTCAAGACGTAATGATGATGAATGGTTTGCCGAAATAATTGAATGGCAAACAGGCAAAACTTATTCAAAAGTATGAATGATACACTAATTAAGAGAAAGGAGATAAAAAACTGTAGAGTATTTAATATCATTCACAGTAAGGTTCTGTTAGTGTCCGGATTTGATAAATAAACTTCCCATTGTTCTTCGTTACAATATTTAATTTAAAATATTTTTGTACATTTGTGTTTTATTGAATCACTAGCTGCGCCCCGCGGTGTTACCCGCTACAGTTTTTCGGGATAAAAAGTAGCCTATATGTTAATCCAGGGTATAACCTACCTACATACCAAATTTCAACCAAATCGGTCCAGCCGTTTATGCGTGAAAGAGTAACAAACATCCACACATCCATTCTCACAAACTTTCACATTTATAATATTAGTAGGATTAGAAAAGCATTTCAAAGTTTATGCCATATACCACACGGCTACCCGACTTGTGCTACCTACTTATTTGCTCTCATATTGTTTACACGATTCCGATGCGTTAATGAATTCAAGTTGAAAAAGCTGCTCATTTCAAATCACCAATATCAACATTTTTAAAAGGGGCGTTCCAGATCTCTCTCATTCAACTTAGTGTGAGTTGCTCCAAAAACTTAAACATATCGGTTAGCGTTATATATGGCCGCTTGTATGAGAGTTTCCTACTAACTTACGTTGACGTATGGATTTAACGATGACAGGCAATTGGTGCCACCCACCTTACGTGCAACGTATTCTTCGGTTTATTTATGAATAGTTAGCAAAAATCAATAAGTACTTTTTGTTAGATTAGTAAACTTATTTTTTCTCATCTAGCCGGTTTTAAATACATTGGCTAAGTCTGAAGTCACAGCACTGCCATCACTCGATTCTGTGGAACAAAATTAGCGACTCCTTTCCATTTGAAATCTTCTGGCCGAGCACAGACACGAGTTCAGAGTCAACGCACTCACAGTACAAAAATATAAGTACTTAGCGTGTTTTAAAAAACAATTCGCAGAAAATGACGACATATTGACATACTAAAAGCAGTTGAAGCATCTCAAACTTAGAGAAAAGCCATCAAATTGCCAATTTAGGAGCCTCTCAATACATGGTTGCAATGTAGTAACACGATCAGAATACTTATCGAACTAAACAGTTATTTTTTTCTCCAAGTCACATATTGAATACGAATTATTGCATAATGACCTTCAATGTTCCATGGCCGGACGTTTTTAGAAACGACCGATTCACAACACGCACGGCGGCGTCTATTGTGCCGTAACATGATCACTAATGAATTCGTAAGTTTTGATGACCTTTGCACACTGTTAGATGGGCTTAGATGGTCCAGTATTACTGATGTGGAGTTCTGGTAATGACTGTCTTACACTGTAAACTCAATTGCATACTTATATTCATAGTTGTATGTTGGTGTGTTTGTGTTATTCATAGTCTACCGAGCGGTATCCACCCTAGAATTGACCACCCCCGTGGGTGTCGTCAGAGGCGATTAAGGGAAAATCCAGAAGATGGGCAGCAACGTCGTCGGTAAATTTACCATCTATACTGCCATCTCCAAGCCGCTTGCCAAGCGTAGGAATTATCGCGATCTCCCTCTCCCCTCCAAGGTGGAAGCCCTTTAACAGTGGACGTGTTCCGGCTGATGATGATGATTCTAAGTTGTAATTGTAGACCGACCTTTATGGTAAACATTTATGTACAAGTACCTGTGCTACTACAATATAATCCCCTCTAGGGCGATGGCCACAGAAAAGACGTAAAACGAGGACGCGTCGCGACTTTTCAAAACATATAGAAAAGGAAGAAACGTCATGTCTGCACCCCGTCTTTTCTATACGTTTTGCGTCGCGAAGTTTATACTAGTATGAAAGTAAGTCCAAGAGGCATGTGTCTGCGCCCTGTCCGCGACTTGTCTTTTCTGTGTGGCCATCGCCTGGTAATCAACTGGTTCGATGATAGTTTGAGTTTCAATGCAACGAGACCAACGAGTGCTTTTATGTTTTACTTATTGAATTTATAACATATTTAGTATCTGGGTTTAAGTATCCCATGATATTTGAAACTCGGCAGACTTACCAAAAGCTGAATAAAGTGGCGTCTATAAAACCTTATCTGAGGTGGTGAAAAAAGGAATTTCCAAAAACTTCAAGATATTTAAAAATACTTAATTATAATTTTATCACGCCGTGAAAAAATACTGCTTCTATACGATATGCCTTCAAAATAAGTCTCAGTTAGCAATAAACTAGTAAGATTATATATTGCTAAACAAAGCTTCATAGATATTTCAAAAAGTCTATTAACATACATCTTACCTATATATAAAGACAGCCATTATAATTTGGTAGCTACGAGTACAATATAGATTAACATTTATTTAACGATAATTCCATAGATAACCGTCTACAATACCATTGACCAATATCATAGTATGTTACGGAATTATTTTACGGTTAAAATGAATATGAAGAAAATTGGTGGGTACCGAGTTCTTGGCTCAAAAGCGTCTGTAAAACGTAGAGATGTGTATTTGTGTTGCCCTATTTCTGCAACTTTTACATCCTTAGTTTATTAGTGAAATATCTATTTCACATTAAATGCGCCCAATTCTACCTGAAAACAAGATTAGGACAGGGAAACTTTTACGTCGATTCTCACAACAAGACCTTGCAGTGAATCAATTTTGTAAGTTTGGAAACTCTAGGAACTTTACGGTTATCCTTATTTCACATGCGAGTAGCCACATAATTTACAGCTAGTGTATCAAAATGTGAAAGTGAAGTAGTCATAATGATAACTGCAAGAAATGGGGTATTGTTGAGTTGTGTGTCACGGGCGAGCGCGCTGTAAACACAGAACAATACACCGTTTAAACTAACACCTTATGGTGTTTATTGTTGAAAAGTAGACCGACATCTAAAAGATGGGTTGTACACAATACATTTCGTCATACATAACGATAGTTAGGGGATCCGATGAAAGGCCGGGTCCATCGGTAAATATAACAAACGTGGCAAATATAAGAAGCCCCGTTTAAGGAAACCAGGCTAACATTTCCGTGATCCACATATATTGGTTCCGAAACTTCTGAGTCTGATTGATTGTGGTATTTCATGTCTTTAAACGCATGTTGTACGTATCATTTAATAAAACAGCACCTATTTTGTCATTTGTTAGTATAAACGATGACAGTTCGGCAAGACGGTCCAAAACATGTGATAAGATTTTCAGGCAATAAATTCTCAATAAAATGGGCCGAAGTTAGGAAGTCAGCAAAATATCACATACTCATTCAGACTAAACAAACTTCACTGCAGCCAGCGTCAACCGTTAAATACAAGAAATATATGAAAAGGTAGCCCTAAGAACATGCAATCACATATCAGGTGCAAGTATGCAATGTGAGTAATGACAGGTCATCGCGTGTCGCAACATGACGCCGCTAAATGTTTTTGTAACAAAATCTCATCGCGCGTAGATTTCCGCGATGACGTCACAACATTACACATCGCACTGAATGCTCTCTAGACACTTTAGACAGTTACCCACGATAACACGGCTTTGTCTTGGTGACCGTTTGGTTGCAACGTCATGATGTTGCATGTGGACCAGTTATTTTGAGCTAGTTTTAGGTGTGTATGTCTAATTTTCCAGCGCATCATGTCTACGACGATCTATGGATCAAATTTATATCCTAAAGGAACCTTCAAAAAGGTAGATGTCAGCGAGGCACACCAAAAAGCAGATGGCGAGATCAACCGGACTGCTTTATGAAGGACCGGACATTGACAGAGATAACAATTATGTAAATAGAGTAAGCAGGCGTTTCCCCTGTAGTGGAACATTATAGGCTCTTAATAATAATTATAATCTTTCAGCACAGCTGGCACCCTAATAGTTAAAGTAAATGTGGAGTCGGGTGAGAGAGAAAAACAATTTGTATGGCGGTCTTTGACTTATTGAAAAGTTTGATTAATTATTTATTTTAATTGATTTGATTCCTTAATTAGGTCAGTAGCGATCCTATTTATACTCTAGGTCAAACGTATAAGGTCGACAATGAATTGGCAATACCTTCGATATAACATATACACATCAATGATCATAATCATTAACAGAGCCGAGCACCTTTGCCCTCCATTCTATAAAAAAATAACAAACATGTTTCATCACTAACATCAAAATGTGAATTTTCGCAAACGGACCTTTCAAATCGCATTCCACTAATTGTAAAACAAACAGTGTCTACTGACTATTCGAAATGTGTTACGTAAATATTTTGAGAATTATTCAAGTACATTTCTATACTAAGTAACCGCAATTTGCCTGCATATTGAAGTGAAGAAATATGTATTGGAGACGGAGTCTTAAATGATTGATTTGTTGACTAAAACATTCGATTTTGCCACAAGAGTAATGGTTTAAAAAAACAACCTTCATACATATTTTTTTAAACCAGGTTTTAAGGTACGTACCTTATCCTTGTGGTTTTGCTCTTGTAGCCTTACTCATAGGGTCCATAATTTTTTGGGATCGAAATTTGGACTCTTTAGCTCATAGAGCTTTTGGTTCAATAAATTGTGCCTATCCAAAGCTCCTTTGATGTGTGAAATTAGTATAAAACTAAGATACACTTACGGATTTTACTAAATACGTAGGTTTGTTTGAGTTTTAAATAACTTGTTTGTTTTATATTTGCTTTGTTGGTCTTTATTCTCTATTATAATCCATGTCGTAGGAAAATAGAGTCAGTGGATTAAATTAATATTTAATAAGGTTTTCCAGACGTCAAATTGTATCCTTTTTATAATGTACATTATTCTAATGTTACATCATTCGTCATGAATTTACTGTACATAATACGAATCTCATATTGGCAAACACCCAGACTCCGAATAAATATGTTTAGGCTATACAAATGTTTGTTCTTTGCTCGGTTTTATTCTTTGAACTTTAATGCACAGCTCAATAAAATCACCAAATAATAAGGTTGTTGCTATGGTTATCCTCTAAATATTCCTATTTCTACAAGCCTCATAGATAAGTGGCAAGAATACTATACATTCACCATTATTATATATAAAATGACCCAGTTCCCAATTCAAGTGTCAGAGTTTGGTTCCAAATATTTCGATCCTGGGTCATTTTATGCCCCTGATCCTGGGTAAATGGAAAAGTACATACATGGACCGTCGATACTTAAATGGCTACACTTACACATTACAGGATATTCATATTAATTTGTTTAGTAAAGAATAAGATCACAGAAAAAACGTAATGGATTATTTATTTATTTATTTCAGCCATGATCGTCCCACTGCAGGGCAAAGGCGGGAGGCCTTTCCTTCCTCCATTCCTCTCGGTTGTAAGCTGCAATAGACCAATTTTCTTTAAAGGAGTCCAGCTCGCCCCACTGTCTCCTTCTGTGCCTACCGCGACGCCATTTCATGTTGGATTATTACCTACCTCTTAAAATTTAAAAATACGTGTCAGTCTACCAAATTACTTTTAGTATTCACCAAAATCATCAGTTCATCGGTAATTGAGCGAATCACGAACATAACGCACGCAAGACATCGCAACAAGATAGTGTCGAAACGAAATAATTAAAATCTCGCCATAATACGGATCTTACTGAGTTATGTAAATATTCACGGGTTTTCGTAGTTTGTACGATCATTGGCTTTCGCTCATAGAATGTGAATGTATGTTTTAGTGAGGACCTGATTGGCGCAGTGGCTGATTGGTACTATTCCCGTACAGGACAAAAAATTGTGCGATCCGCAGATGTTTCTCCTGAGTCTGGGTGTGTGTATGTGATACTTTATGTTTGTGAACCGCACTCATGATACAGGAGAAATTTGACACCTAATTTTTCTATATTCATAACTTAGTAGACGTACAAATATCACCCAAAATTTAAATAAATATCTATTTCGTAAGTGCAAGAGCTAATGTTTATAGGAATATCTATACAGGTTATACCGTGGTGTAGAAATTGGCTAGTTCGCAAGGCCATCCTTTACAAACTCCAGCGCATCCTGGGCAGTCATCCACGCTATTGGTAGCTAGGTTGACCGCCCAGGGTGCACCGGAGCTACTTAGGAATTATAAACTCGTGGAGGTCTCTTTACTTGCACTCCATCTGTTAGCTGTTATACGAATATTTAACCTTTTATATTCATTCCTTTATACACTAGTATTAATAAAAGATACGATGAATAAATATGCCATTCACTCGAGGTATGAATTATACATTAATGTATAATTTGTATAACGTATAAAAAATTACCAAAAATAGCATAAAACTCAAACAAAAATGTTAATATGCGATTACATGAATAAAAATACTATTAATTAACGTCAATGCAGTTTAAAGCTGCATAATATAAAAAGATAACAACAACCTATAGATAGTATAACAGGTGACTAATTCATGACCCATTAAAGAAATAAAACAATTTATTGCGCTTGAGTGCACAATGGTTAAAGATCAACAACAAAAACCATTAGTTCTTAATAAAAAAAATCCGAAACGTCAGTGTCATAAATGTCAAATGTAACTGCCGCATGAACTGTCATGCTTGTCAAAATTGACACTCACGCCCAAGACAAGGTTAGAACTTGAGAATTTGCACACTTTTAAACCTCGTAAGTTGACCATTAAAGTTATTTGATGGCTGATTGATGAGTCAATGCTGTAGCCCTGTAGCGTCTCGTTAGTTAAACGTTGAAAGTACCCTTGTATCTTAGTTACCTTGATCGACACTTAAAACTTGCGTGGGAACATTAGAATGCAGTATAAGCCCTACCAGTCCAATATATAACTGTAAATGGTTTAATTAAAACGAAGATTTCATTTAAATTGTAATGATACCCTAAATTATTAGTTTAAGATAATTATCTTCGCACGATATCACCCACGTGTGACAAGGTCAAAACTGAATATAATTCCTATAAAGATCGTATTAACATAAATTAATATATTATACTAATATTTTCTTATTTGTGTTGGTCTAGTGGTCGCTAAGAACGATTGCTGAGTAACAGTGGGTGGTGGGTTCGAATCTCAGGCAAAGGGCTACCGGGTTTTTCCATTAGATTAGAGTGTAATTGTGCCGAGTTTATGACAATAGTCTCGCCCCCATTCCATTGGGACCAAAATAACTGGCGAACTGTGGTTGTAGGTCGGTATCTACTATACGTCTGCCTGCCAACCCGTTCGGGGAATAAAGGCGTGATGTTATGTTTATGACGTATTTTCTTATGTCTCATTGTGATAGTCACACGGAGAGTGCAGTGTGTAGTAAAAAAAGTAAACGATGTGCGCATGTGTTAGGCGGTAGAGGGGAAAGGGTAGCTTCAAACAAAATGGTATACAAACTACATTTATATTAAACGTAACCTTTATCACTATGGTGTGCTCCAAATACATAAATAATTGCTATAGTTTTTATATGTCTAGAGTTAGGAAGGTCATCGGGCGTCCTTATTAAGCCGTCTATGACTATCTGAGAAAAGTATTAAACAGGCTTTTTCTTATAATTACATAGAGTGGTCTAGTGTGGGTTTCAATGATAATGTTTTAATGTACATATATATGTCGGTAATTCATGAATACGGGAGCTGATTTGACAACGAGGCGGAAGTGTTGTGACGTAACACTTCGACGGAGTCTAGCCAGTGTGCGTGCGAGCCGACTACAGTTCACTTCACTGCTAGCCGCCGTGCGGACATCATCGGTCTAGGAACTGTCTCACGACTCGTTGTGTTATTGTACCTACTGTTAAGTGTGATAATAAATTAGTTGTTCGATCTAAATACTTTGTTCATTGCTCGTGACCCAATTCTGCCCAATATGTTTTCTGGAGAAGACTCTCACTCAGATCGGCCCCCTGTACCGACATCAGAAGTGGGATCCGAGCAAACGAACGAACATCGCACTGAAATCACACCACGTGAAGAAAATGGCGAGAGCGGCGAAAAGTGGCGTTTATTATTCGAAGTGCAAAATTCGAATATGAAGGCCCTGATCGAAGCGTTGAGTAAGCCACAGCGTTCTACTCAGCTTGTGACGCTTCCTGAATTTGACCCGGACAAAACGGATGCAGATGCACGCTCATGGTGTGCCACTTCAGAACTGTGTTTTGCCGATAACCCGATGGAAGGAGGTCAGTTGATCGTCACTATTAGCAAAGCGCTCAAAGGAACAGCGTCAGCGTGGTTATCCACAGTTTCGTACCCTGGTATGACATGGGCGGACTTTAAAGAGTTGTTTATTGCAAGATTTGTGAGTACGGAGACACCTGCGGGTACTCTGATAAAGCTAAGCACTGACAAACCCAAAGAATGTGAGACTTTAGCTGCGTACGGCAGTCGTGTCATGTCATTGTTGTTTAATCGCTGGAAGAATCTTACTGTCGAACAAATAGTGGTGGCAACAACAGTCGCACACATTTCTCAGTTCGATTCAAGACTACAAAGAATGGCTTTTACGTCCGAGTTAAAGGATCGTCAGCGCTTACAGCAAGAATTACAAGCCTTTACTTACCTGAAGCGCAAGTCAACTTCAGTACCAGATCAGAAAACATTTGAAAATAAACGCATGAAGACCTCTCAAGCATCCTCGATCAAATGTTTCCACTGTGGGAAGAATGGACACAGGCAGGCTGATTGTTTTCATAGGCAGGACGCAAAAGGGAAATTCACAAAACCACAGAATCCTCCAGCTTCAAGACTCAAACCCCAGCAGCAAGGCGCTACCACCAGCTCCATTATCTGCTACAAGTGTGGAAAGCAAGGCCACATTTCCACCCGGTGCCCTAATGGAGGTGGCAGCACCGAGGCACCACGCAGCGAGCGACGTGTCGACGTGTGTCTTGTCAATCCCCCGGCAGGTACTTTGTATCATCAAGGTCAGTCATTTTCATTTCATTATGATTCTGGTGCCGAGTGCTCACTCATTAAAGAAAGTGTGTCACGTAAATTTAGTGGAAAACGTGAACAAAATGTAGTAACTTTGAAAGGCATTAGTCAGACGAGTGTACTCAGCACTGTTCAGTTTTCTTGTGTTGTTGAAATTGATAATAATTTAATTGAGATATTATTTCATGTTTTACCCGATGCATATTTGCAAAGCGACATAATGTTAGGCCGTGAAATATTGTTGCTAGGATTTAGTGTTAGTATGACCGCGACAGATTTTAAAATTTCCAAGGTTCACAATGTAAACAAGTGTAATGTACGTCTACCCTCAGATAAGGTAGTGAGTGACGTCCCGTATGACGCGACCTCAGTTAATAATTTTACGATAATTGATACCGACGTGTCTTTAGAGCATAGATCTGCAATAGTTTCTGTATTAACTCGTTATTCGGACTATTTTATTACCGGCATGCCGCAAACGCGCGTAACAACGGGTGAACTTGTTATTCGTTTGATTGATCCTTCGTTGACTGTACAAAGGCGCCCGTATAGGCTTAGTGCGGAAGAAAGAAAAATAATGCGTGAACGTGTAGATGAGTTACTGCGTGCAAATATAATTCGATCTAGTAGTTCTCCGTTTGCTAGCCCTGCTCTTTTAGTTAAAAAACGCGACGGTTCTGATAGAATGTGTATTGACTACCGTGAGTTAAATAACAATACTGTTCCTGATCGGTATCCGTTACCACTTATCTCAGACCAAATATCACGGTTGCATGGTGCGCGTTATTTTACGAAATTAGACTGTGCGTCAGGCTTTCATTTAATTCCAATTAATTGTGAGAAATCTATACAGCGTACTGCGTTTATAACACCAGACGGCCAGTACGAATATCTTACCATGCCATTTGGACTTCGAAATGCGATATCTGTTTTTCAACGGGCGATTATTAAGGCTTTAGGTAGTTTGGCAAATGATTACGTCATCGTATACGTGGATGATATTTTGATTATTTCCGAAACTATAGAGGTAGGTATCGAGAGACTTGATGTAGTTTTACAAACTCTAACTAAGGCCGGGTTTTCGTTAAATTTAAAAAAGTGTTCGTTCTTGAAAACACAACTTGAGTTCCTAGGCTATGAAGTCAAGTCAGGAGAGATTAGACCTAATCGTAGAAAAGTTGAAGCGCTGTCTAGTTTACCTCCACCCTCCACCGTAACTCAGTTAAGGCAATTTATAGGCTTAGCGACATATTTCAGACAGTTTGTGCCTAATTTCTCACGTATAATGGGCCCTCTCTATAGATTGACGTGTGATAAAGTTCCTTTTTCTTGGCAACAGCGTCACGAAGACATTAGAAAAGAAATAATCTCAATTCTTACAAAAGAGCCAGTTTTAATGATCTATGACCCCCAATACCCAGTAGAATTGCACACAGATGCGAGCTCTGAGGGCTACGGCGCTATTTTGTTTCAAATCGTTGATGGTAAGCGAAGAGTTGTAGCATATTTTAGTAAGAGGACCACACCTGCGGAATCCCGTTATCATAGTTACGAACTTGAGACTTTAGCGGTTGTTAACGCGATAAAACAATTTCGTCAATATTTACACGGTAGAAAATTCACAGTAGTAACTGATTGCAATTCATTAAAATCATCTCGTAAAAAGATTGACTTGACACCGCGAGTCCATAGGTGGTGGGCATACTTACAATGTTTTGATTTTGATGTCGTTTATAATAAAGGCAAAGATATGGCACACGCAGACTTTTTGTCACGAAATCATCCCCCATCTCTTGATCGTACAGTTAATTTAGAGTCTATGCCTATAGTAGATTTAAAGAAAGTTGTTAACTTTACCGAACTCTCTGGAAATTGGTTGCTTGCTGAACAAAAGCGTGACCCTGAAATATCTAAGCTCGTTTCTGACTTAACTAACGGACAGTTAAATGACGGTATAGCGAAAACATATGAAATTCGTAAAGGTGTCCTTAATCGTAAAATCCAGCGTAACGGCCGTACTAAATGTTTACCAATCCTCCCTAGAGCGATTAGATGGTCAGTAGTAAACAATGTCCATGAGTCACTTATTCACCTCGGTTATGATAAAACTTTAGAGAAGCTCTATGACGTCTACTGGTTCGAGGGAATGCCCCGTTATGTTAAGAAGTTTATTGACAATTGCGTTACGTGTAAGGTAGCTAAATCACACTCGGGTAAAGTAGAAGCTCAATTACATCCAATACCTAAAGTAGGTACGCCTTGGCATACGGTACACATCGACGCGACGGGAAAATTAAGCGGCAAAAAGGATCAAAAAGAATACGTATTCGTTCTTATCGATGCATTCACTAAATACGTTTTATTGTTTCACACGGTTAAAATAGATTCAAAGAGCAGTATTAAGGCAGTAAAAGATAGCGTAGCGTTGTTTGGTAGTCCAACTCGAATTATTGCGGATCAAGGACGATGTTTCGCGAGTAAAGAGTTTAAAGAGTTCTGTGACTCTAGTAACATTAATTTACACTTGATCGCGACGGGATCTTCACGTGCGAATGGACAAGTAGAGCGTGTAATGTCAGTTTTAAAATCTATGTTAACGACTGTAGAGACGAGAGACCGTTCTTGGCAGGATTCGTTAGGCGAAGTCCAACTCGCGATTAACTGCACGGTTAACCGAACGACAAAAGCCAGTCCTCTAGAGTTACTAATAGGCAAGGTTGCACGTCCTCTGTCATTGATGGCGGCGGATAATGTAGAACCTGAGATTGACTTGAATACCGTCAGAGGTGATGCCTTACGTAACATAGAAAGTGCAGCGACTTATGAAAAACGTAGGTTTGATAAGACGAAGGCGAGGCTTAATAAATTTTCCGTAGGAGATTTTGTTTTGATTATGAACGAGGAGCGTAATCAAACAAAGTTAGATCCAAAGTTTAAAGGTCCGTTTGAGGTCATAGAAGTTCTTGACGGTGATCGTTATAATCTTAAAGCCCTTAACTCTAACCGTAATTACAAATATGCACACGATAGGTTGCGAAAAATGCCGGAAAATCAAGGTATAACTGACGAAATTGAAGTAGAGCAAAGTAGTTCTGACGTTGAAGAGAGTACTGATTAAGTTTACATGATGATCGGACCGCACCAGAGGTTGTCGTGTAGCCGTAGCTCAATAGAAATCGGCGTCTACTAACTAAGTAGTCCGTGAGTACGCGGTAAGCAGTCAACTCTGGCGGGGGTCGGGTTTCAGTGGAAACCATGGAGTCCAGGAGAGACTCGGCGTTCCCATGTGGGGTTCGCGTAAAGTAATGATGAGTAACTGGAGGTTACTGGGCTATGCGTAGCCGTGATCACATGTAGAGCTTAATGTTTTCGTTTATTTGATTAGAATCACATAGTCTCTTGTGAGATACCGCGATAGTAAAATGTCAGTTTTACTTTGAGTTTCCTTATTATTGATTTGATGTTTTAACATTGTAGAAGTCACAATAATTTTGATGTGAATTCTTTTCTTTCAATTATTTCTGATTGTTAGTAATAAGATCATTAGTTTAGTTAAAATTAAATGTAGAGTTCTGTATTCTTGAATTTCATTGACTCTTCATTTTGGTATTCTCAAACTAAAAACTTGATAGTGTAGGACAGGAATTACTGAACTAGGTGATACTGTGTGGTGAATATTGTTTCAGAGTAACACACAGGGACGTGTGTCCCGTAGGATGGCCGTGTCGGTAATTCATGAATACGGGAGCTGATTTGACAACGAGGCGGAAGTGTTGTGACGTAACACTTCGACGGAGTCTAGCCAGTGTGCGTGCGAGCCGACTACAGTTCACTTCACTGCTAGCCGCCGTGCGGACATCATCGGTCTAGGAACTGTCTCACGACTCGTTGTGTTATTGTACCTACTGTTAAGTGTGATAATAAATTAGTTGTTCGATCTAAATACTTTGTTCATTGCTCGTGACCCAATTCTGCCCAATATGTTTTCTGGAGAAGACTCTCACTCAGATCGGCCCCCTGTACCGACATATAAATCGATAAAGGAAATTTGAAAAATTATGGAGCTGGACTTGAATCTGCGACCTTGTGATGCGTGGCGCAGCTCTCCTAACTGAGCTATCGTATAGCTGCTCGCACCCAACGAATTCCAAGTTCCATTTTTATAAGACAAGTATTTACGTCATATGCAACATGCTAAAATGACTCTAAAAGTACATATTAATGTAATTCGTACTTTTTTTTCAACATACTACAGGCTATGTGTATATAAGGTATGGTGCCTAAATTACTTGCTTCGTGTCTAAATATCAGTCTCCAAATCCCATCGAAAAGTATAGTCAAGAATAATAAACAGTAAGAAACATTGATCTCGCCAGTTGATACATTTCTTTAACCTAACCCAACCTTCGTCGCCATTTTTGCATAGCAACATCATCGGACCAATTACAGCCATTTGTACTTATAATAAAATCAATATACCATATAAGTCACCCAGGACGCTCGCTCCTCCACCGTTGACCGTAACCGGCACAAGGCTGCAGTGATTAGAGAAGCATTCCCCCGCTCACTTTTTAACACGTATTAATGTAAATATTTAGATTACAATATGCATAGAGGTTAAGTTTTTAATAACAGTCATTTTATGTGCTTGTGTTACATTGAGCATGATGTTGGGTAATATTTCTTATACATAATCTGTATTACAGATGTAGTTTAATGGACTGCCTGAAATTCTTGAAAGATACGAGAGAACGTACTTAGTCATCATCATGAGCCGGAAGTCCACTGCTAAACAAAGGACTCCAACTTGGAGGGGAGGAGGTTGCAATAATCCTCACGCTAGGGGTTTGGTCGTCACAGTATAGGTGGTGAAGTAACGAAAGACGCTGCTGCCCATATTCTGAGTTCTCCCTCAGTTACCTACTACGACATTCAAAGGGACGAGATGGGAATGTGCTACTCAAGCACCCCACGAGCTACACGAATTAATAATCTCACCAGAAATTAAGTAACTAGTGACCCGCTTATCCTATGACCAGAAGCAACCTAAAAGCTATTACCAATTATAATTTTGCAGAAATTGCAATACTAATTCCGAGCAAGGGCTCGGGTAGATTAATATTCACTCAATTTTAGTCACGGTGGTGAATCTTAGGTTTTAGGACGCTACCCGCTGCAAATAATATGGTCCACAACAGTATGCTAACAGAGATGCACTCTCTTTTCCCTTAAAAAGTCCAATGCGACAAAAACACGAGAGAACTAAGGAGAAGTTTAGGACTAATGGCGTAAGCTTATGACGCTTTTAGAGATACAAATCTGCTTATGCTTCCACACTTTAACGATACATATCTAATAGTAATAATACTATAAACATTTCTGAATGCTGTTGAAGCGTTCATAAGTCAGCTCTGGACCATCACGATATTTTCGCCATCTTGTTATTAAGATGTATAAACATTATATAACAATAAATGCGACTCATCTTCCTGGATACCACTAAGGTACCTAATGATCAAAAAGGTTATATGACTTATGTAACAGCCTCTCACCTATGTAGGTAGTCATGATAAACTTTGAACCCAATATGTCATTACTTTATAATTTCCACCTATACATACATAAGACTAAATTATCAACCTATTCGATTTAACATGGTTGTCTAGGACTTATTGCAAGCGTAATTGGATTAAAGAATTTAAATCTAGAAACGAAAGACGAGAGGTTTAAAATGTTTTTTAAATGCGGTAGTGTCTGTAAACAATATTGTTAGGCAAACCCACCCTAGCGACTAGTAAGAGCTAGGATAGTGACAGTACCTGACACTATTTTGTGACACTGTCCATTACATCGTAATCATGAACTGATGGGAAAGTAAACTGACACCACCAGTGAGACATCATGGGTAGGATCAGCAGGTTTCCGAGCTTTCCAATGCAAGGACGAGCCCCATGTATGATGGTAAACCGTGCTTCATCGTGAAATAATTTCTATGTGCCAAGAGGCCTTATATTTTAAAAGCAACGACAGTAAGAAACAAAAGATTATCGTTTTCATTTGTTACTGACATAACTTATAACATCTGTGGGTATTTGCCTAATACTTGTTAGATATGTATCGTTTGTATTTTAATGGCTTATGCAAATATGTATTGTTTGCTAACTGACCCTGATCCGAACTAAAAGGAAAATATTTACAAATTTTCTTTACCATCTTCACCTAAAAACCAATGCCATAATGAAGCATAAACATATTGCGTGATTAAAAATACGTAATTAACTAGAAAATATCATTAAAGTTCGAGGTATTCTGCCAAGGTTCTGACCTCATTGCGCCATACTCTTTATATGTAGCTTACGTTTTACATATTGAATTGTAACAAAGTTCAATAGGTGCAATACATATTTATTATTATGATGTTTTTCGAACAGAAGGCTGATTCTTGTTTGTTTTTTAAATAACAGTATAGAAATGTCATTGTCATCTTCCGTCTGATGATGATGATGATGACAGTAATGTCAAAAATGTCATCCAATTGTAAGGCAAACGTCAAATGTGACATTTAGTACATATAATGAGACTAAAATTGAGATTTTTTACGAGACTTGTCGTAGTGAAAATTTAGATTTTGTTGCCATGGTATTGCATCTCCATGTGGGGACATGGAGATACATGCAAGGATGTCTATTAATTTCGGCCCTCCAAGTACCCGAGAGTCAGGATAAAAAATCTAGTCGATTGATGACAGCCATTTTGCTAGAGAAATTATATATTACGTTGATAAAGTCAATATTATCTACGAAGATTAACACCGGTTACGATAAAAAAAAATTGCCTGTCTTGTTCTCCACATATTTGCATATAAAAATTATAATTACATAAACGGTTTATTAAATTAATATTTATAAATATGACATTGTTTGCCCAGCTTCTATGCGTGTTGCATTTTAATGTGTTTTGTAGCCTCTGAGAAATATCTGCCAGTGGGTGCTATGGCGCCTCTTACTTAATATTATAATGAAGCCATTTGCATATTAGAAAATTAAATATTTCTATACTTAGTTATTAATTAACTTATTGTAATATTATCACATACCTGGAGAAACAAAAGAGTATGTACAGATAGGTAGGAAAGTAGGTAGTAAGATAAAGGCACAATATTTATCTTTTGTTTCACGAAATAAAGGTAGGTAGTTCCCATCACGTAAAAAGAACGCTGGGCGACTGCCAGCGACTGTTTGCACTTGGATATAGTCGCGTCCTATGGTTCCGGGCTATTGTGGTTTAATTAAGTCTAATTGTTTTATTACAGAATCATTACGGACACTTTACCAGTTACGAACACCCTGGGATTGACTGGAATTCAAAAATTAGGTTAACGGTCAGCGTCCTTTTTCCGTGACGGGAACTTTACATTATAGCTAACAATTGGCAACCGAAGTTTCCTGGTTCATTTATTTCCTCTTTATGAACCTATGCGCTATGGCTGTTGTATTTACCTGTTTTAATATATATATATATTATAAAACTAGCTAAGCCATAAAGAAGAGTGTTTTTAAAGCTATCATGTGAAAACCTCATTTCCAACTACGCAGGTAACTTCCAGTCTAACAGAATGCAGCTGAACACCATATTCTGACGAAAATATTTCTTTATAAATATTAATTTGTTGGACACCCTAGGTACCACTGGAGTGATCCTATCGAAAGAGATCTTCAAGAGCTTAAAGTTATCAACTGGCGAGATGTTACGAAGGACCGAAATACATGGGAAATTCTCGTATCAACCAAGATCCACTTTGGGTAGCTGAATCAACGAAGTAGTAGGTATACGAGTTAATATTTTGATAAGTCCGTTCACGTAATAATGACTATCGTGAATTGCACGCAGGTTTGAGTTCCGGGTGTATGTTTTCACCGACTACCTAGGTCGGAGGTCAGTCAAGGTTTTGCCTGGGTACGCTAAGTAGGACTATTGGTGTATAATTTTATTTGTTATATAATCTTTTCGTACAGTGCGTTATCTTCTTTAGTGTGTTAGGGATATTAAGGGTGAATATGTCAAGTGTACATGAGAGAGTCAGCCATTTTAGGAAATTAGATTTTGAACACTTTTATAACTCTTATTAAGGAAACATCCAAGTCAGAAGTATTTTCCTTGTTTTTATTAAAAATCTGAGTAGATAAATGATTATCTGAAAATCTAAACTTCACCAGCGACTGTTGGTTGAGTTGTCATCGTACTCACGCATTCTTATATAAATATGCAAATACATAACATATATTATGTTAATATACATACCAATTTGTTAACGAATGTACCAATCAATCACAGAATCCGTGGATCTGTTGATAGATTTGATCATTTTAATGGCTTTACCTACTAGGAAGTTTATATCCTTGAGCTAACAAATTGATAAATAAATGCTGACTGCCAGGTTGCCCGTGCAGTGCGTACGTGGCTCGTCTCAGGTGAGATAGGCCCTCGAAATTCAGTCAGGAGAATGTTGCCTGATGGTATATCATATATATACAATCAAAACTCCAACAAATGTTGGGACAAACTTAGGAGCTTGGATATCGAAGGATGCGATATTCATTACCGTAGACACGCCCATTACGCAAAAGGAGGAAGACTAAATATAAGTTACCGAAAGTGTCTAACTTGTGTTATACCTAAACGTCTTCGTCTAAAGCTTACTGCAACTGTTGGACTTACTGCTTTAGAAGTTCAAGCTCGTTTTTTGTTACATCTTTAGTTATAGTTTCAAGTTAACGCGCTCGATCATATGCCTATAATGTACGTATACAGAGAAAACAATATTCACGTGAGGTTTTACTAAAATTGTTTTGCTAAAATGTCTAGATATCGTTGTATTTTTGTACTTTCTAATGACTGTGTGAAAGTTAAGACGACCAAAGCCAGTGTTTTAGCACTTATGCAAATACGGTACGGTTCAAATCCTTATAATTTTTATTTGAAATGTACATTTTTTTCGTTGATAGCTAAATAACTTTCGTTTTAGCAAAGTCCAACAAAACACAGTTTAGGTATACCTACTAATTAGTTTTTAGCGTGATTTAAGCCTCGTTGGTCTAGTGGTCGCTAAGTGTGACTTCTGAACATGAGGTCTTGCGTTCCCGGGTCTGGCAGTGTTACTGGGTTTTTCCATTAGGTAATTCTCAGTAGCAGCACGGAGTCTGGATTTGTGCCCGGTTGATAGTAATAGGCTCGCCCCTATTACATTCGGACCTATAACATAACAAGCGAAAATGTGGGTGCACTGTATCTGCACCTCTTCTCAACCCCTCGGGTAGTACAAGAGTTACGAAAAAAGTTGAAGCTAAAATTGAATAAATTAGTTTTATGCACCTTGTAACAAACAAAAACTAAAATCTGTGAACAACCATCTTCAGGAATTACCAAGGCATTTTACCATGTCATCATCATCTGCCTGACATGTATGTAAGCCTTAATTTTGTTTTTTCGACTCGACGTTTCGAATCCGTTACAGCAGTCTCGGGCAGACTGAGGTGTAAAACGTCTAATTTGAACAATAACTATCAGCTACCTTATTTTGATAGAAATCATTATGTTAGCTTTATTCTTAACATTGTCATCAAAACCATAGTTATCGAGTTCTATATCGTTAGGAATCGATACCAATATTCGATACTTATCGAAATTGCTTTGTGTAATCGATATAAGTACAGTGTGTCATATCATTATGGAACTTCAATCAGTGTCTTATGAATAGGCAGTGTCAGCCCATTGGCCGTAATAGTAAATTGTGGCCTAAGGCCTTAAAGAAATTCTTCCTTTCACTTGTAGTGTTTAAAATACTTTGACCTCAAGCTATGACCGTCAAATTCTGTATTGTCATTGTAAAAAAAATATAGAAATCGTTTTTTTATTCTAAATTACTAACTTATACACGCATTAACATCACTGAAATATGCGGGAATACTAATGTATTTTATTTGTTTCGTAATTTTTATTACTGGCCGCAAAATGCTTTTTTGTTTTTTTATTAATTTTTTTTGAGTTTTGCCTACTGTATTAGTATATTCTCAGTGCTGATTTTTCAATCGTCAGTATTATATTCAAAATATAAAATTGCCATTTGAACATATGAAAAATATGACAAAACGTCAAATTTATTCTACTGATTAAAAAATATCTGGCGATTGATAAATCGGCCCTTACTCTGATAGTAGCGGTGAGGGCAACCTGAGTCAAATATAAATTGACATAACTTCTGGACTACTAAGGTCAGCGCGACACTCGTGCATCTTTGAGCATGATGTTACAAGATATGCCTGTCAATCAGACCAAGCATACGCATTCAACGATCAAACAACTTAATGACTCTGACATCAAAGTTCAGAACATCATCACTCTTCTATCATAAAAAAAACCTTTGATAATTAAAATAATCGTGATACATCAGACTTTCCATCACGATTCTATTAATAGACAATTTAAATTTATAAACAATCTGTATAAAAACTATGTTTGCCAATTTGATATTAATTAAACTTATGGATGCGCGATACTGGGTTGCGAAATGCTTTAAAGTGATTTAGATGCCACGACACGAGACGGACACGATTTTACTCATAAGGTCAGGCTTTAAGCCACTACGATTGACAATATCGAACTAACAGCGATCTAGCTTTTAAGAGTTTACAATTTTTTCTTTACTTGCATAAAAACAATTGCTAGTGTCCCAGATATAGATAGAAAAACATATTCGTATTTCTTACTCAAATCATTATTGAGGTTATTTCAAAATTCCAAAAAATTGGATGCGTTTACAATTGAAGCACATCTTTGTAATTTGTATTTAAATTATGATGACAATAATGACGTGAGATAACTTATTTACAATGTATTCTAACATCTCTCGAATCTGATAAGACTTGGTAATAGTTTATAGTTAACATCGTGCAATATAAACGGATTCTGAAATGTTAATAGAAGCAGTACTGTGCGTGATTGCCGTTTTAGTCGCAAGTAATCCTCGTCTACGGCCTATTGAGAATTCACGTGTGGTACAAGACATAAACTGGTGTCTTAATTTGCTGACGAAGAGCATATAATTGCCACCATAAACGAATTTGTTCATGAAACAATCAATGTATAGACTGACTCGCCATTTTTACTGAAAGAACAATCGGACCAGTGTTCTCCGAATAGGCAGACGTATTCTTTATTCAAGGGACTATCCATCCAAACCACGCTGTTTCCAATAAGGCCCATGTCGGGATACTATTTTGGCGACGCGAATAGAAAATGTATTCTTAGTTTTATCCCCCTAAACAAATGGCAAAACGTTTGACGAATAGAATGATAAATGGTTGGGGATGTCCAAGTTATGACATAATGTTTGGACTATGTGATCGATGACACGACAAACTCTATTTTAATTCTATTCGATTACTATCTAGTATCTACATCAAGCATTTTGCCACTTGCTTGGGGTTCTGTCCCTCTATTGAAACTAGGTTAATTAAGAACTTTAACATAATGCTCTCACAGAATATAAAGCACCTTGTTCGCTTACCGTTTATGCCTTGCGCATTCGTGAGAAGTGAAGATTGTGATATATGACGCGGCCTTCTGATACGAAATACCTTTCATTTTTACAATAACGCCAGTAAAATGGCTATAAAAACATATGTAAACTTCAAGACGAATTTGCATTTGTACGCGCATAGTGTACGGAAAGATTCGTACTTATGTAAGAATATTTTTTAATTTACCTTATAGTTTGAATTGCGGTTGGTAAAGAAAGCAAACGGGTTTTAGTTTCATATCGATGATGTTTTAATTATGGCTTTTACTAGTTTTCTATAGCGACTTAGGTCAATATCACAAAAAAATATACACGATTTCTTATTTTGTTTCGGCTTTGTTTGCAAGTCAGACTCAGTAAAAAGGATTTTTCCTTATCTAAAAGATTTTTTGCACGTCTAAGAGACTTCTAAAGGTATTTTGAAACTTGAGAAGGTGTGGAGGCATCTGAGATTTCAATTACTTTGGTATGAGTAAAACAAATATTTTTACGCGACTGTTTATTACAAATTTTAGTAGCTAAATTTTTAGTTATTTCAAGCTTTGGTCTGCATAACATTTTTGTATGAGACTACCAAAAAATTTAAGAAAACTAATTATGTTTTTATTGGGATTTAAAACATACAAAAGCGGAGAAAAGACTTCGAAATAATAATAATTCATGCCGAAAAATTCATCAAGCTTTACAAGAACTCATGATGAATTCTTGAGCAAATGAACACTTAGGTGCCAATATTTCCTTGCTTCATTAAATTCTCCATTACAATCTTCAAAAAAAGTTCAATTGAAATTTTAACAAACAACCAATTTATATGATTCTCGGGCAAAGGTCACTTGAACTACTGATGATCATCACGACGTGTCGAAAGGGGGTCAAGCGAGTTAAACGTAATCTGCGCAATTTTCTATATTGAATGCAATGATCGTGGGTTGATTTTGAATTGATTATAAATTCTGGGCACAATGGAACACTGCTACCATCAGCTTGAATTACAAATCAATTTCCGATGTTGGAACGAGACGCCGCTACGTGCAGTGTAATGCGACGTCTCGCTTTTACAACAGAAAATGACCAAGCTCATAGTAGCTGTAACCCCGCAGGTTTCGGACTGTAAAGAGGGCTTATCATTAATCTTTGGTTTCTATTTCGTTTATTGTTTGTTGGAAACAATAAGGTTTCATCATGGCGAGACTGAGATCATTTGTTATCAGAGTCGACTAAGATCATGTGTTTTATTACAGTCGTATCAATCTTTTTTGTTTTGCAACTTGATCATAGAGTGACCTTTGGCTGAAACAAGTAGAATCACAAAATATGTTATGACATATGCTGAATACCGATTAAAAAAAATAGGAAGAAACTTACAAACAAATCATTGCATTCAATATAAAAACTGACAAGCAAAAATATATCTAGTTATTTTAAGCCTATTGTCATTTAATCATTTTATTTTTCTTTTAACAATTTGCATAAAATATTACATTTTCTTATACTAACTACAATGAAACTCACAAAATATACATTATAATATATAGAAATGAAAAAGAAAAAAAAAATGCATCGAGTTAAATACAAAATGGTCACCCTACGTGTATGTGTGGGAGCTACATTAAGCACCAGCTTGTCAGCTGATTGACATTCAATTGCAAAGTATTTGCTTCTTGACCTACAAACTTTGAGAAACGAAGGTAAGTACAAAAATTGGTTAACTTATTTTCTGTTGCGAGTCTAATATCTATGGTCTTACATCGATATTTTAACAGTAGTTTCAAGTTTAAAAAAAAATAGCTTCCAGGAATAATACTTGAATGCCGAATAGTTACGGGAATTAAATTACCGCATACTTTTTGAACCATGAATATTATCAATAGGTATCATACGGCATACCTATACAATAAAGTTGCGAGTTAATCACAATAGGTTATGATATTAAAGTTTACTCAATAAAAATAAAATTATACGACATTAAAAAAATATATACAAATAAAAGGTGGACCAAGAATCTGCTTCTTTTTCTCTGACGACTCCGACACGACATTCAAATCGCACACACTAAAACAGATCAACACAATATAGTCAGTCATTTGACGACACTTACATTGTTCGCTAATGGCTAACAAGTTCACCAGATTATTAAAACCCATTCTACAGTATGAAAACCTTATGTCACAGTGCTGTGACGTAACAGGGGTCACGTCAGAATGATTGTTGTATGGAAAAATGTTACGTTGTAACAAATTTCTAGATTTTAATCGTTTGCCAGTCATGTTTTCTAATCGTTTTCGAGGGCTTTTGATCAGATGGCGATGGATAGAACGCGCTGAAGTAATCTCACAGATTCATCGGTATGTTGAAAGCCATAATGTTTGTAGATGACAAGCGCATGTGTGGCATCTATGCTATACAATAAACAACTCGTTAAAGTGTTGCCGACTTGATTTATAGTAATACCCCATGTACTTTGGAATCTAGTGGCCAAAGTATGATTTATTACAAATTAATTTAGTGCCTAATTGCTACTTCGCTAGAGTCTTGAGACTTACGCAATGGTAGAATACTGCCATGCTATGGTAATAGAAGAAGAATAAATAGAACAGGATGATTTGTTTTCTATTTCATTCCCCAATTATACAGACAGTAATACGGACTCCAATTATACGGACAGTAAATCAATATTATTTTCATTATCGCAGGTTAAAGTGTCACTATATTTTGCAACTGGTAACATCGCCTGCGCTTGCGCGTACTTAGTTTATAGCATTACTTGTAATATACCTATACCCAAACTGAAACATAGGTGCCTACTGTAAGTTTTGCAGATATTGGTATATGATATATTGGTAGTAAGTGGAAATATAGCTTCCAAGCCATGTTCCCACTCACTACCTATTATACTCAAAGCGTGGTAGAAGTAAGTGATTATCGAAAACCTTGCTTTGTTTCTCTGAACTTAAATAAATACGAATGAAGAGAACTCGATTTTGGTTTATCATCAAGCATCAGATCGCTTTTGACAATCCTTGGCATAAGTGCAATTTCTTTCACAACAAATACCACTGAAACGCTGATCGTAACTAACTTCAAAACTAGTGTAAGTTGGATGTTAGCTAACTTAACTACCGCGTTTGCGTTTGTCTTTTGTTCATCTGTCATTTAACGAAAACGTCGGGTACGTTTGCAGTAAACCATCTAGCTTAAACTTGGCGCTCAGACCGGCCTAGTGAAACAGGTATAAACAATTCTGTAACATTCCTGAACACACATTAGCAAAGTCAATGAGTGTCTTTCTCAACATTTTAGCAAGATCACGTGTATCATTAATAGTGATGAACACTCAGACGGTTCTCACATTCCGTGCGGTGTTAGTGCGGCACTGTCGATAAATTGCGACTGTACTGACGCCATAACCTTTGCCTCTTACTTTCCAACGACCTGTAGATAGGGATGTGCTGAATGAGTGTCAATATTTATCGATGTTTTGTTTGGAGTCGATTTTTTTCAAATCTTACATTTATTGTCATATTTCGTAATATCATTAACCTACCTAAGTATACGATATGATACAGATGGTACACCAGTTATTTCAAATAAATTTAATTTTATATTAATGTGCTTAGTCATATAAAACATTTCATCAATTTAAATTACTCAAATTAAATTAATTAACCAATACATGTCACAATTAACTTATACACATACTTACAAGCTTTTTTACTATCTAGTCAATTTTAAATGACGAAATAATATGCCTACAGCTGTCTTATCGATAACGTCTCCACATCACTAGTAGTTAACCCATGATAGTTATTATGTCACGCACATACCAAAGAAATAAAATAATAATTGTATGGCCGACCCGTATTGCACAGTTTGGAAAACAAAATAACTGGTGTTTGATTATAACTGTAAAACTATTTCACAAGTGAAACGTGTCATAAAAATTGTAAAGAATTAGTGCCAATTGACACAATAGTGCTGGTACCGTTATAATATCGATATATGATTTTATATATTCTTGATTTCATGCATAGATATTGTTCAGTAAAGAAATATAAGCGTAAGTATGTGTAAAATCGAAGGCCAAAGGCCGAGCCCAGTGGCGTGATAGGAAAGGCCTACTGTGTCCAACGGTTGATAGGCTGATGATTACGTTTATAATCATTGTATTATTCTCGAGTAAATTGTTAGAAAGAAAATAAAAAAGTATACTTACTCTAAGAGTACTCTTTGAACGTCATACATAACGTTAGTGTCATTCTTAAAACAATAAAAAATATTTAAAATAACTTTATCTAAGTTGCGAACTTGCGACTAGGCAAAACGGTTGATAAATCAACATTCACATATTCAATTGTTATCGGACGTTAGACAGGTGCTTATGCAAAACCGCTTTTGGCGCCGAACTATCTTGCAACGATTAATCATACTACAGCTTTACCTAAACACATTTTTTTCCTATTAATAAGATGTAAACCGTTAAATAACAGGCGTCATACTGACAAGAATAATGGCTGTTTATGTCACAGCGTAATCGATCATAATTCAATAGAAAGTCTTAGTTGTGCCGCTGGCCGTAGGCTCAAATGTTAGCTTGATGACGAGGTAAAGGGCACTCTCCGATTGATTGAAATATCGAAATGTGAGGACAATGACTATGCGGAATAAGAATTACTAAATGTAAGATACTGTTATGAAATTTTTAACATTACTTCGCGTTTTAATTTGTTTTGTTGCTTATAAAATGATACAAAAGCATGTGTATCATATCATTTACCGTGTGTATTCAGGAATGCTCGACTAGTTTCGAACTCAAACCGAGCCCTTTATAGTAAAATAGCATATGTACCTACACTGTTTGCGAATCGTGCTCATAACCTTTCTTGAATGAGTCAAAACACCTGTCACAAGAATGTTGTAGATCGGTAACAAAATAGTAGTTCAGAAAAAACATCGATATTTTTTTGTCAAACTAGGATTTCAGCGCATCACTATACAACTTAGTTCCCCAATTAAGTAAAAAGATTCTAAAATAAAGAAAGCAGTATAATATGTCCCCGTTAATTAGAGTCACTGGCTGACGTGACGTCAGTGATGCTAATTGCAGGACTTGATCGGATTGGTGACGAAGAACCTATCTAGAGGTACTTGATGGTTATGTAAGATCCTGAAATAAAGGTAAAAAATAAAATAAACACTACAAGTTTTAAAAAAAGTTTGTATTCTTATCTAGTCAAATGTCATTATTTTTAATCAATCAAAAATCAACTGATTTTCGAGCGTAGTTCTTTTATCTCGAAATTGATTGAAATACAGGCAAATAATGCTCTCAGGTTGACTATATTTTCATAGGCCCTAGCTGTCTCTCCACTCCAACATGGCTGTCCCACATCTGTTGAGGCCTCACTTTATACTGGTCAATACTGTTCAGTTTTTGCGATCGGTAAATGTGTGCCAAAAACAAAAAGCGCCTGATATTGTGTAGCTTGTAAACTGTGTTTTGATTATTTGCTATACCAACTTGGATAGTATTTAACAGACATTACGCAACATGAAGCCCAGCAACTACTCCAAGGGTTGCAGAGGTCAGGCGCTAGTCTGTCCGGTATAGCGAGGTAGGCCAGAATGAACGAATGGACTAGTCTTGTGCATAGTAATAAGGACGTGTTCGGTTAACATATTCTGCAGGGTTTGTTTATAATACATTAAAAACTCGGGTCCTCTTATTCAGAAACTAGCATCATACGGGCAGTAACTACCCTGTATTAAGCTACTCTTTGACATAATGACAGTGATGGGTATAATTGGCATGGCTGGAATTGAAATTTTTATGAATAAGGGGAATAGGTCTTGCAGTGGGACAGTTATAGACTTGTATTACTTCTACGATTAAGGATCATATTACCTCCTCAAAGTTTCTTTATATTTATTTATTTGTAATTAATTTTTGGGTAGAGGCTACTCGGAAATTGTGAAATAGGTCATCCATCTTCAATCCGATCCTAGTAAGCACGTAATTAGTTACACATTTCCTGTGTTTATTATGGTTTTATTACAAAACATAAGTACTACTTACGGTCGTTGTACTTTGCTGCTACGGACCGGCTTGCGTCATCGGACCTAGACCATCTATGTATATGATCTCTTCTCAAAACTTTAATTGACCCTAGAGGGCAATCTACTCTGGCTATTTTCGGCCCTTATACTTTCGAGAGAAAGACTAACAGGCAAACAAGCGGGGGCATAGCCCATACCAAAAATTTGCATTGCAAACGTGCTCTCAGCTCTAAGAAGCGTCGATGTGTAAACAAATCGACATCCTAAGCACGATTGCGGCAATGTTGCCCAACCACATCAATAACAACAGCCGAGCCACTTCGGACTCCAACAATGAAACTAAATGAACTCTTACACAAAATAACTCCAGTACACAGCTGGCCATCGTCCTTGAAAAAAACCCATATTAGTTTCTGCATTCACTTGCATTTCAGTAATAGCACTCTTTTGTTAGAGCCGGGCCATTTACATGTCTAATGTATTTACATAATTGTAGCAATAAATGCGGCTGTAGAGTGTTCAGCTACTGAATTACGTGCCTATTTTGTGGTTAGTAAATATATGGTGTGTGACGCGTAGTGGTTTTTGAAAGAATTATATTCAGTTAGGTCTCATAGTTGGTTTCGTTAGATCATATAATTTTAGATAAGAGTCATTTTCAAGCCTTTAAATGCAAAACTAACTGTTTGTTTATATCTTCCTTTTGAATTGTTCATTGTACCAATCGTAATGATTTTTATCGATATATTTCTAATCTTAGTAGTTAATTCAATTCGAGTTATTTTCTTCTCTCATGGAGTCGTATTGTTTTATAATTTATCACTACACACATAATAACTTCAGGCCCCGAAGGAGGACAGTTTCTTTTAGCAGTCTTCTTCTCTACCAACATAAAGTTTTGACTGTGATTTTACACACATTTCTTTACAGTCATCTTATACTTAAGTCCCATTAAGAAGGTTGCGAGTCTGTGGGTCCGTTGAATGACAATTATCGGGCCCACACCAGATTCTTATCATTATAAAGTTTTTATGGGCAGAAAGTATGGACGGAAAGTTTAAGTATTAGGATACAACAGACATTTAAATACCCAATTACGTACAGTAACTTAAAATGCTAGGCATATCTTCCAAGAACCAAATACCTAGGGTCGTAATACCGAGGTTTCACGTCCATAAACCTAGTTGTTTCTAAACCAACTGAACCATAATAAAAGCGACGCGGCTTAAATACAAATGCAGTAATTACCAGCAGCTAGTTTAAAAATAAGGATGCTGCCCAATCATGCAGATTTTAAATTTTTCCAGCTACTGTCAGTACTTACCACACCCACTCTCAGTTTTCTCCTATAATATGAGTAGCAAGTCTCGACGAGTGATGATACAAAGGTAAGAGATAATTATGCCAACAGAGACTGTACGCCAAAAACAATAATGGCAAAGTATTATTATTATTAAGAGCCTAAAATGTCCCACTGCAAGGCCTCTCTACTCTCTTTTAATTTGAACCTGTAAAAGGCTGCCACTGTTCAGTCCTCAATATGGGAGTCCAGTTCATTAGTATATTAGAAAAAAATATATATGTAAAAAGGGATCCGTACCTACGGGAGGCGCACCTGCTTCGGTCGATCACGCTACCATCCTTTTTGACTAGCCTGGACAAAGTCTACCACAGTGTGACCTGCTTCTATATATATGTGCACCTGTGCTTTTCCCTTCAGGGAATACAGGCGTGATGTTTATGTAATGTTAAAAATAGATTATATTGATTACTCATCTTCTAATCAGTTTCCTCTTACGCAAATCTCACAGACTTCAAGGCACGTATTAGATTGTCATAACATGCCTTGTGTGCATAGAAACTGTTTGTAGAAAATATTTGTGATGCACCGCGTAGCTCTTACGAGGAAAACACTTTTCTACTTGACCGCAGAATCCTTCTGGGGTGGCCGTCCAAGTGACAAGTGAATCTGACGTGGATGGGCAGTAGGCGCAGAGGATAAGTGATGGCATGATGATAATGCTAATATGGTACAACAGAACGTCTTTGCAGGCAATGTTTCCTTAAAACAAATAATTCTCCGTGGTAGTGATATAGGAAGAATAGTACTAATGTGATTACAGAATAACATAAAACTTACAACAAACATACATTACAAAATTATATTAATAAATTTCAATTTGATTTTAGCAATAAGTTCGCCACACTCAATGTTTTTTTCATATACCTTTCATATCCTTTTATTTTATGTGGAACCTTGCGATATTCACTAAAAACTACGTAGCTCCACCTCGCTCCCTCCTACTACTTGCACCAGCGGCCACATTTGCGTAATTCACACGGAAGCAAGGAGAGTGTGACTGACATAATGATTAGCGCATTACTGTTGGCACACAGTCGTGCATTGATATTTGAGCCATTGTAATAGATCTGTGCCGGCGATGGGCTTTTTATATTAAGTTACGTACTTCATTAGTTAATCGCATGGGACTAGCAACTCTCTAATAGAATTGTCGTGTTGATATACGTAGTCCTACTACATAACTGCATGAAAGTCCTGATAGCCGAGTGGTATGACAGTTGGACTGCTAAGTCAAAGGTCGCCAGTTCAAAACCCCGGCACGCACCAATGTCGTTTTAAATTCATGTGCGTAATATAAATTAGTAATCAGTTGCTAAAATTGGTGAAGGAAAACATTGTGAGGAATCCGGCACAACTGAGAGATTTTGACACAACGGTGTGCAAAGCCATGTAATAGAAGATAGACAATAACGCCAGGGAGGATCAGAAGGCCTTGTTGGTATCGTCACCCAGTCTCAGGGTGGAACACAGAACCTCTGATCATGATGGTATAGACAAGGAATACTTGGACGCTTTGTCTGACCCCCCTACTATTACAACACCGTCTACCTCGGTTTGGGTAATGCAAGGTCAGCCGCTAGTTTGTATGTCCCGTCGCTGAGTGCGCTCAACAGGATAGCTCCTACAGGCGGTTTAAACTGTGACACCAGGTTGTTTATCAACGATACTATAATAATTGTACATCACGTGACCTAAAGCCCTAGTGCCTAGCGTGATCCTGTCGTATGACGGTGTGTATAGTATTACGTCATTATTTATGCATTTACTTGTATATCAATCCAGCATAATATATTATAATTACTTATTATTACAATGGCTTGAGGAAAAGTGATAAAAACTTACATGAGGTCATTGACGTTAAGTGAGTTTAAGTCTGATTAATGTCGCAAAAAAGGTGTAAAACTACTCCGTGCTAGTTTCAATGTTGTGTCGATAATCATTATTGAAGTTATTTTTTTTTTCCAAATATTACCTACTAATATTATAAACGCGAAAGTTTGTAAGTATGGATGGATGTCTGTTACTCTTTCACGGCTATACTAATTTTGATGAAATTTCATATGGAGGTAGCAGACACCCTGGATTAACACATAGGCTACTTTTTATCCCAAAAAAATGTAGCGGGTAACACCGCGGGGCGCAGCTAGTAAGAATATAGTTTTTTTATTTTGAACGACAATCTATGCTATTCTGAAACACTAACATCATCTCGCACGTCACCTCGCCATGCGCCTGTGTCTTCGATCAACAATATACTAGATTAAGGATTCAGAACAAAATCATATCGCATAAGTGGCCGAGAAAGCTTTACGTAAACATTGGTAGATCTTTCAGAAAGAAGTCATAAAGTCTTAATGTTGTCTACGATCGGTAATCTATTATCGAAGGCTAGTGTCGAATTCACCGCGGATTGAAAAGTGAAAAAGATAGAGAAATGACGGCTGACTACGTGTTTTATATACACATAGTCAGCCGTCACAAAAAAGCTTAGGACTGCTTCATCATCAGCCGGTTTCCGTCTTCTGTCGGACTCGTAAACTTAAGGACAAATGATACTAGTTACTTCTACTTGTTCACCTTGGGAGGGTGTTAAATACCTTGTATAAACATAAAATCATCTCACTCAAGGTTGAAATAATAATAAAAATGCTAACTGTTATAGTGTAAATATAAGGACAAGACGTCCTTATATATTTTTTAAAACGTCTACCCCACTGGGAACGTTTCCTGTATTGTGGGTGCGGTTCACAAACATGAAATATCACATACCGAAATAACCAGACTCGGGACACAAACGTCTTTAGATAGCACAAATCAGCATTCCTGAGATTTTTCAATGGTGTGTAAAGCCTCGTCAGCGGCCTACAGGCGGTATATACTCTGGTACCAGGTTGTTCATACACCATACCATAAGAATAAGAACACAGCAGTTGCTAACTTGAAATAATTTAATTAATGACCTAACAATTAATGGCTTTTGAATTATTTTCACCTCCTTCCTCAGTAGTATGCCTCCCAATCTTCCTCGTTGGTGATTCTCACTAGTTTTTTTGACTCCTCCCACATTCGACTAGTCAACGCTGAATCGTTTGAAGACCAAGAACTATAAAACTCGTGACAGTCTCTATAGTGTTTTCCACTTTTATCTTCTACTTTCGGGTCCACTGCTAAAAACACAGCCATCGTTGCAACCCTAGGCAGAGGCCTCCCAAACTTTGACAAACCAGCATTTAATACATTCTTAATTAATTGGTTTTCGAAATTCCTGAAAAACTCCGACTTCCCTAATCCAGGATCCATACTGTAAATGTTCACCCCACTGTTCCTGATCCTCTTCTCCATTTCTACTGTAAATAACACGTCTGCCAATTTGGCGTTGCAGTAGAAACCAAAATTCGAATATCTTCCGACGTCATTCCAGTGATCTAGATCCACATTTCCTAAGATTAAGGCTAGTGATGACACATTTATGATTCTACTCGGAGCAGACGCTTTCATCATAGGGAATAATAGATAAGTGAGGAGAAACGATCCAAAATAGTTAACTTGCATCATCAACTGTAAGTTGTCCTGAGTGAGCCGGTCTTCTAACCCGATAGCTCCAATATTATTTATGAGAATGTCCAATCGTGGTTCTGTCCTTATAGTCGTGTCGGCGAAGCTTCTAATTGAAGATAATGATTCGAAATCCATTGTTCTAGTGACCACCTTTTCGTTTCCCGAAGCTTGCACTATAGTGTTTCTTGCAGCTGCTAGCTTTTCTGGATTACGACTTGCGATGATCACTTTGGCACCTCTCCGAGATAAGTTTTTGGCTATTTCTAATCCAGTTCCGGCTGTGGCGCCTGTGACAAGTGCCACTTTCCCGTCGAGTCGGACATTGGTCGCGCAATCCGTAAAATCGTCTCTTACAGACATGACGGGTCTGCTTAGTTCGGAAGTGTTAATAAAACTAAGACTGGTTAGTGATATAAACGGAAAACAAACAAGGCCGCTAAGTTGTAAGGTTACATTATTAGAAAAAAAAAAATTAATTGAAGGATTTGATCAGATTATTTTTCCTGCACGAATACTACAACTACGATAATCTTAAAAACCGCTGAAATGTCTGTCTGTCCATATTTATGATTATATTTCCTCCATTGGTTGTTTAACCCACCATAAATACGCCTACCTACGCACAGGCCATTGTCTACTTCAACTGTGGTGGTATCTCCTATCGGTGTGAACAAAAGCGTGGTCACAATAGATGCGAAGCAGGCCGTGAGATACGGGCAGACACCGGGCCCATTACTAGTTTACGTAAGACGCTCATGTTACTAGGGTACCGTATGATAAAATAAAAGAACGTTGACTTATTACATAGCTGTTATGTATGTGAGATTGTTTGTTTGTCTGTGTATTATTAGCTTGGCTTTATGTTACCGCTTACTTTTTATTCTTCTTTAATTATTTCATTTCCATTTATATGGTAAAACATACAAAATAATCACAAATACTTAAAAAAATATTGATGCCATGCTTTATTTAAGTACTCTGACAACTAGTTTTTGCCCGCGTCTTTGCCCGCGTTCGGTAGCCTATGTCCTTTCCCATGTCTTAAACTTTCTACATGCCAAATTTCATCAAAATCCGTCCAGCGGTTTAGTCGTGAAGGCGTAACAGATAGACAGAGTTACTTTCTCATTTATAATATTATTACTATGGATTTGGCATCGTCCTAGAAAAACACATATATTTATAAAGGCATTTGGAAAAGAGAACAGCGTCTCACCTGAACTTTCGATCGACTTGGTACTGGAGAATACAAGCGCGATGATATACATAGATAGACACAGATCACCTACGCACATTTTTGTACCAACCATGTATCACGTATGATTACGATCTACGCGTGATCATTACCTTACTGACCTCGAGTTTCAACACAAGGCATTCTTCTTACAATTATTGTTAAATACATTAAACTATTAAGTATTTACTAGTAAATATTTTATATTCTCCGTCATCTGTATATTAGGATATTGTTGTGATAAGACAAGTTGAGAAAGATCGTCACTTAAGGTGGCTCTTATATAGAACCAATTTTGCAGTAGGTACACAGTTAAGACTGTATACATATGTATAATAATAATATAATAATATCAGCCTATAACTATCCCACTGCAGGGCAAAGGCCCCTTTCTCGTATATGTGAACGAAATGTTTAGGTGGTTTAGGCATGTAGACTGAACGAAGCATTATGAAGTTGCGTAAGTAGATTTAGACCATGTTAGACCATGATCAGGGTTCCGAAGAGCATGTTTTAAGAATTTCGATGAAAGTGTTGAATCTAAATAATAAATATTCCCTACGGAACCACACGATAATTTTAAATATTAATTTGAATACAGGTTAAAACATAATGATGTATCATACGTATCGGAACAGTTGGTTTAGTAAAGGGCACATTAGATTGATCCGTACATAATTAATTTGAAGGAAAACAAGGATAGCTATTATTACTCAATGGCATATATGCAATTGAAAAAAACGACTACGAGACTATATTAAAAGTTGTATTGCAGTTCAGCCAGATGGCAGGATGACTTGCGTAAGAGGGCCGGCAGCGAATGGATGCTTATAGCAGAAGACTGGGCTTTGTGGCGTAGCTTGGGAGAGGCCCATGTCCAGCAGTGGACTGCAACGGGCTGGTGGTGATGATGATTGCAATTGATTAGGCACTGTCCCTGCCTAGTGCGTATTTTCACCCAGAACCAGATTTGTGTCTGCGCATGCGGGGCGTCACCTAAGCCATAACTTACCATCTAAATTATGTATGAAAGTAACATGTTATTAATAAATGGCAGTTGGCACTAAGGCCAATGTGACATTTAGCCAATATAACCTACCAATTTATTGTGCCATCGCTTCCAGAATTCTGATCTTTTGTTTATAAACATCAACGTCGTCACTGGTTTTGACCTACCTACGCAATGAAAATAAATAAGTTACATTACCTACAATATGGTCTACCGACCTTGTGCAGTGTTTCCGGCAGCCAATATAAGTACTGTGGTAAGTAATGATGCCAAAAGAGGCTCCCATCAATTATCAATGGATACGACGGCCCTTTTTAGTGCAGAAAAGGTACCTACTACGTACATACCTACGTGAAGCGTTAGTGCATTGTTTACCTACTTGATTTCAGTCGATGCACTGTTAAATTTAATTATGAAGGCGAATCTAGGTCCTTGGTATTCTTTGTTCAGTTGCTATTCTTATTAATTGCTCTATGTAAATTTACAGAAAAAACACATGCTTTATAATAGTGGTAGACAGAGGTGCACATATAGTGCACCCACATTTCGCCAGTTGTATTTTTGGTCCCAATGTTATTACATATTATAAGCTCGCCCCCTATTGGGGGCGAGCTTATAGAGGCAGCGAGGCAGTCATGACGTACATGCTATATTTTATAAATTTATTAAGAAAAAACAACAAACAGATCCTTATCCTTACCCTATTCTTAGGTCCAGTACGTGTTGGGTGGACGTCGGCGGCTTTCGAGAACTAAACTTTATAGCTGGAATTTCATACATGATTATTTTCTACAAAACTGAACATCCGAAGAACTTTAACTCGTAGCTCATCAGCATTTCATAAGCCACGGAAGTGTTCAGAGCATATCAGGACTTGACCTAAGAGAGACAGCATACGAGGGCTTCACATTATTGAGGCTGTTTCTATCAGCCGCAGGGTATACTAGGTTACAACCACATATTTCACCACTTACAATAAGATGGCGAGGCTTACATTTATAGTTTAAATAATTATGAAGCAAAATTTTCTTACGTTGAAAACGTAAGTAAATATATACATTTACAATTACAAGACATAGCAATACATAGTAAAAACGTTATAGCTTACATTTAAAACGGAAGTAATGCAACACAGACTACTATAATTATCATAGTTATTGAGTAAAGCAAAAACAAAAGGTTGTATTACACGAACAATGTCAATGTTAAGGCCATCTTATGACGTAAATGTGGCTGTAAATACTTTGAGAATAATAATCAGGCTTCTAGGTTCAAGATCTTCAAAGGTTTAATTTTAGATTACTAGAACAACTTTAATATTTTGACTGAATAACAACGTTTGTGATTAAAGGCCAAGGGTAGAAAATGATCTTCTATTTTAGATTTATTAGAACAGCTGCCTTTTATTTTGGTTGACACAGTTTCTACTAAGGAATAGTTTTAGTAATTCGTCCTTAATCTTTCGGTATGAGTACACTTGAGGATACTTAAGCATTCATGAATTATTCTTAAATGTCTTTATTTTAATCGATTACAAACTTAATATTAAAATGGTGATTAATAAGCTGAGTAATATTGTTGTTATATGTACGTACGTTGTATATAAATGTACTATGATTATACAGTGTGTATTGTTTACTTACTTTAAAAACTTCACTGTCCACCGTGCAGACACAATAGTTAAACAATCATCATGTATCACATGTGCCTGACGGGACAGGGAAGTTATTAAGATTATTCAGACACGTTAATATATAAAACGTCGTTTTTAAATCACTAATTAAGTTCCCAATCTTCATCTTCCGTTATTTTCACTATCTTCTTAGCCTCGTCCCACAGTCTTTTAGTTAATTGTCTATCTCTCACCAACCAATGATTCAAAAACTCATGGCAGAACTTGAAATGTTTACCACTCACACCTTCCAATTCCGGCGCAGATGCTAAATAAGCAATCTGTTTACCTACTTCTTCTTTCTTCTGACCAATCATGTTTACAAAAAATTGGGACACATTTTGTACTATTCCTGGTATATTAGTAAGAATATTGGTATCTCGAACCACGAAGGGATCAAATGTATTTGCAGTTACTCCGGTACCTGTCAGTCTTCGGTCTAACTCTGCATTGAATAAGGCAACTGCTAGCTTTGAACTCGCTAGTCCTGATATTAAGTTGTAATGTCCAATGTCATTCCAATGATCGAAATTAATGTCACCGATATACATCGTCGCAGCTACTCCGTTTATAATTCTACTCGGCGCTGATGTTTTTAACTTAGGCAGCAATAAATAGGTGAGTAAAAAAGCTCCGAAGAAATTTACTTGCATTGTAAGATTCAAGTCGTCTGTTGTTAAAACATCAGGAAGGGCGACTGCACCGGCGTTGTTTATCAAAACATTTACTTGATCTTCCATATTAATTTCATTCGCGAAATTTCGGACTGATTTCAAAGATCCTAGATCCAGAGTTTTATAAGCAACACGTTGGTTGCCTGTTGCTGCTATGATTTCATTTCTCGCTTTCTGCAGTTTGGATTCATTCCGGCTTGCGATCACAACTCTAGCTCCTCTATTAGCCAAATCCTTTGCAGCTTCAAACCCCATGCCTGAACTTCCACCGGTCACTACCACCACTTTGCCGTCCAATCGAACATTAATATCACACATTTTCAAGACAACTTCGTATTCTGATGTCGATGAGTACACTAAGGCTTAAGAGGAAAAATAAAATCCTTCCGTACGTCACAAGTTCGTTGATATTATTTTAATTCAAGGCAGAAGGGTCCTGAGTAACAATGAGATCTCATTTGATTTCCGCGTAAGCAATGTAACAAAAACAAATATAATAATTTAGCTTTATACAAGCGGTGATTACCACAAGCGCTAGAATATTCGCAAAAAGTTTATTTCCTTATATTTACAACTAGAAGCAACAGTAGCATGGTTTTGATTGAAATGACTATAGAAATCCGTTCAAGGGAATATAAGACGAGTTAAAATAGTCACTCTTAAATCCTGTTTCCAAACAGGTTGTGTGCTTGGTCGTTATTTATTGGGTCAATTTCATTAAAGGTTGGGTTAATGTATTTTCCCGGCGTAAATGTCAGAGTGTGAGTAAAATACCCTTGTACGTTTAATGGTGATAAGTGGGCTCATTCTTGGTTCTTTATCCCGGATCCAAAAGAATACTAGGGAAATAAAATGCATGCGAAGGTTGGTAACTCTTTTGGAATGCCAGTTGTGATTAAACTCATTTTTACCCACGGTGGAACGAAGATGTATGAGTTTAGGGTAGGTATGATTTGAGAGGTTATCTGTATGTATACACAACTGATAATTGATTTGTTTCAAAACCTTTGTTTCGGGTGAGTCTATAAATAAGGATATTTAAGTAAGAGTAACGTTTCTTAACGGTTCTTTTCTGTATAAGAGTAAATGCATCAGTGCTATGTGGATAACATCGTAGCGAGTGTTACCTGGATTATAATCTGGCACAGAAACGTTAGAAGCTCAATAGTAGAGGCCTGGCCTGGACGAGTTTCCCTAGCAGTGAGGGAATGTCGGGCTGCAGATAATGATGATCATTGGCTGATTGATTTACCACTTTGATTGTCCCGGAGCCAAACACAATAGGTAAACAATCGACATGTACGATATATGGCTCATCGGACTGGGAAAGGATTAAATATAATTATGTGTCAAAACGTATTGATACAAATAAGTTCTGGAGGTAAATCGTTCATTATAACTCCTAATGTTTAGTCATAAAACAAACCATATATTGGTACTATTATAATGTCATAACATGAGCAAACTAGCGACTAATATGCCTCATTATTAAATAATTCACAGAATATCAGTTCATGATCCATATTCCATGCCAATTTAGAGTTAATGATACAGAAAAAAGTTTAGCAGCAAGCGTAACCACGAATAATAGTTATTTTGCAGGCTTGTTATTATATCTAGGAATGGATCGAATCTTTTTTGTGGGTTATATAATATTGATGATAGCTTTCGGATATTGGTGCTCTGTAAGTATGTTTAAATTATTGTTATTAGGCTTAATGTTTTGTGGTTGAGTTAAAAAGTTTATTAGTAATAAATTAATTTCATAATGTTAAGTGTACTAAATGATCATTATTTAACAACTAAATCATGCAAAACTTTATGTGAATGATCTAATACATGCGCAGTTGCGTATTGTCATGGTTGGGGTTGATTTTTCATTGCATACCTTGCAGCAGGAATCTTAAAACGAAACTTGGATTCGCTTCTATCTTTTGCTCCAATACCAAAGTTGCTAATATTGGTGCCTTGTTGGATTGGTACCTGTCCATAACATATCAAACCATCTTCCTATCTCAGATTGCTAATTAAGGCGGTCCTATCTTTAATTACTTTCGGTCATGTCCTCATGAGGGTAAGGAAATAATAGCGCAACATTTACGCTTTAGTTTTCAGCCGAGTAATCTCGTTGCGGACCGGAAAATCTCTGCTTGGGATCTCGCTGAGGTTTTCTCCTCCTCAGTGCTCTCATACATAGCTCCTCTACTTCTTCTACTCTCTTTGAGTGACATGAAGTCGGTAAGCTAGCCTCACCGTCAGATTCCACGTCTCAGCTTCGTACAGCATGACAGACAAACCACTAAAGTGACTGACATAGTCTAGAAGTGTAGCAAACTAAAGTGGCAGTGGACCGTGATGTTGATTGACGTTTGCTCTATGCACCGTTGGCTAGTCTTAGTGGAAATTTTATGCCCTGTCCAAATGGCGAGAAGTTTGTCAAAGTGTAATGTGAATCAACCATTAACTTTCAGGATTCATTTAAACAAGAACGAGCTATACTCAAATATGCAAACTCGAAGTATATAAGGGGTGTGTCTGTGTTCACTGGACGGAAAAGCCGGAACGACCCGTACTTAACCAACATGACGGGTACTACATGCATGCCATATGGTAATAATGTTACCGTAAGTATCTGAAGATTTCAAGATAAGCAAGAATCAAATTTAAATAGGGTTTACGCCCTTAACATGGACTAAGGTCCAAGGACTTACGGTCTTTGGAGAAAGGTACACATTTACCTGCATCTATGCCATCATACACGCATATCACCTCCCCGATTAATTATAATCTGAGGAATTCAAAAATACATACCGTATTTTTTAAATAATAATGCAGACTATTATGTGCTGTACAGCTATTTTTACTGCAGCAGGTTAAATTAGACTATATCATACATAGATAGACCGATAAGCCTGTTTGAAATGGAAGCCATTAAAGGCAATGGTTCATGTCCGTTCGTTGGGTAATTAATAGGCAGGCGTTCTTCCTGCTGGTTTATTACTAATTATAATGATGAGTTGATTTCAAATGCCTATCGTAAATCGCCTTCAAATGCGTATCGCCTGAATAAGAGTGCTGCGACTGAGAGTCAATGATTTGTGAGGCTTTTAGCCGTTACGAAGACATGAAGTCATATTTATAACCTCCCTTACTTAAAAACATGGTCAAAGCAAACATAACATCTCGCCTGTATTCCCCGAAGGGGTAGGCAGAGTTGCACATATAGTAAACCCACATTGCGCCAGTTATGTTTTTCGTTCCAATGCAATCGGGGGCGAGCCTATTGCCATCAACCGGGCAAATCCAGACTCCGTGCTGCTACTAAGAATTACCTAGTGGAAACACCGAGTTTCACTTTGCCCGACCCAGGATTCGAACCCAGAACCTCGAGCTTAGCAAGCACTAAACCAACGAGGCAGTCACATATTGTCAATGTTTGATTTAATGAAATTGTACATGTCACTGTCGTTTGTATGCCAAAGAATTAAATATAATTATGTCGATAGATTTAAGAGGTATTTAAATACATGTTTATAAGTAAGAGGTTTAATATTATAACTAACAATAGGTATGACTTGATAGCTAGGTAGCTAGTAGGGACTGGATGGCGAAAATAGGAGAACGGGCCTAGTGGGGGAGGCCTACGTCCTACAGTGGACTGCAATAAATTCATGTGATTGTTTGTGACCTATACAATACATGCCTCGGACTCTAGGGTCTAAACTCAACTGTGGATTTAATTTCACATAGCTATAATTTCTTATTGTAGTAATATTTGAAGTAATACTTAAAGTGTTTGCAGTAAAGCCTACTGGGTATATTATCATGTTACAGTTCGCAACAACGCTAACCTTGACCTCCGGCGGTGACTTCCGAATAGTGGCGAAAGTATGCGACACAATCAAATCTAAGTGGATGAACGAATTCATGTCCTCCTTCACCAACCTGACACTCGATAAATGTCCATTCCCACAAGTAAGTACTTGGTAACAACCATCTATATAAGCTTCACATATGTATTTTTTTATTAATTCAAAACAAGCTTCGTCTCTCTCTGTGTTTTTAGGACTGTTTATACGTGATCACAGTTAATCTTCGGCGACTTAACGGGCGCAATGGCTAAGCGATTAGACTGATGCGCTAGGGGTTGTGGGTTCGATTCCCTCAAACACAACTAGTTTAAATCTGGACCTGGACCCACTCAACATGACAAAGATAGGCATTAAGCTTGCCCTCTCTGTCAGTGTTTCAGAATTTATGTATAACTCTAATAGAGCGAACGTACAGACCCAATTTTTTTGACCAGGCTACATACGCGTACTACAACATGGAACTGCCTCCGAAGAACATCCCTGTTCCCATAGCTGACGGTGATTACTTCATAAAGTTCGAACTATTCGTCACAGCCACTAAAGAAGCCATCCTGGAGATTGATACTATGCTCCATTTCGACCAAAACGCGAGAAAAGCAAGAGGCAAAGGAAAAGGGAAAGGAAAGAAAGGATAAATAAATCATTTAACTTTTGTATTGTGTTTTACCGATTTCAAAAACGAGGAAGCTTCTCAATTTTATACGTCGGAATCTTTTATTTTTATGTATAAACTCATAACTCCACTATTAAGGTATGGTTTTGAAAAAACAATTCAAATACACGCAAACGAAATGGATGATACGAGGGTCAAACTGAAAGTTCTTAGAAAATCAAAAACTGATTACATTAGCCAGTTATTAGTTTTATTATATCTTTTCAAAATATTGTCCATTCACGTCAATACACCGCTGCATGCGATGGAACCACTGGGAAAAGCACTTTGCCCACTCGTCTTTAGGGTTCTCTTCAATGGCATCGCGATACGCAGCCACCGCTTCTTCAGCATTCATAAACCGCTTTCCTTTAAGTTTTTCTTTAATTTTTGGAAATAAATAAAAATCACAAGGGGCGAGGTCGGGGCTATACGGCGGGTGACCCAGTAATTCAACGTTTGATGTCGCCAAATAGTCGATCGTTCGCTTAGCGGTGTGCGACGAGGCGTTGTCGTGGTGAAGGAGGATCCTACTGCGAGGTCGTTTCTCTCGAACTTTTTCCAAGACAAGTGGCAAACAATTGGTAGTGTACCATTCTGCAGAAACTGTTTTTTGATCCTCTAACACAATTGTTGCGAAATGACCTATCCTTCCAAAGAACGAGGCCACCATTTTTTTTCCCGCACTTCGATCTCTCTTCACTTTAGTTGGCAACCTCTCGAAAGGAAACACCCACTGAGCAGATTGTCTTTTAGTTTCAGGATCATAACAGTAAATCCAGCTTTCGTCACCTGTTAGTATGTCGAACACAGCATTTGAGTCACCTCCGTTAAATCTTTCAATCATTTTACGGCACCAATCCACACGATGGAGTTTTTGAGCCTCAGTCAAATTATGAGGTATCCACCGGGCGCAAAGCTTCCTGACTGCTAAATGTTCGTGGAGGATTTTGTGCACTTGACTCATACCGATGCCTAAGCTTGTCCGAATCTGCTGATAGGTCACTCTTTTGTCAGTCTCTATCATACGCCGCACAACACAGATGTTATCTTCAGTCGTCGCCGTAGAAGGCCGTCCTTCACGTAAATCATCAGTGAGATTAGTGCGACCACGTTTAAACTCATTAAACCAGTTGTAAACTGTCGCACGAGATGGGGCTTCATCGTGAAATGCCAATCGTAGTCTATCATAACTTTCTTGTTGACTTAAATGACATCGAAAGTCATAAAAAATCATTGCACGAAAATTTTCTGGTGTTAAATTTATGTTGACGTGACACATACAATTTTCAATTTGCCGCCAAATCGTAAAACAAATGACAAATTAATGAAATATATACTCAGTAATATTGGCAAAGAGTTCTATTTTCAAATTTTAGAATTATTTTTTTATTATATTGTTTATAAGTGGCCAGTTCTAAGAACTTTCAGTTTGACCCTCGTAAACCAAAGGATATTGCGATTAATTTGCGGCTTTTCTAGCACATGTAGCATGTTTCTTGGACGACAGTATAAGGAGACAAGCCAAACACAATAGTATGAAATAAAATATATTTAATTAGTTAATGTAACCGTTACTTTTCCCATGACCTCTTGTGTTTTGGTCAATAAACTACTGAATTGAAGGCGAAATTTACCCTTCATCAGTTGACTCAATTGTATCGGCATATTTTTCGGAGGAAATACCAAATTACGGAATCTATATTCACCCTGAAAAGATATTATTTTTATTAAGGAAATATATGTATAATGGTATATCTAGATACATAGGTGGATCACAATAGGTCATAATAGATAAACATAATTTCTTGTCAAAATAGTAGGTACTTTCTGATAGTCGAACATGAGATAATAAGCCGGCCCGAAAAACGACGATCCTAGGGGGGAAGAAGAAACGGCGCGATAATCTCCATAGCAGCACTATTAAACCTTTTGGTATCGCACTGCTAGTGATAAAGTAATTTATAATAAATACAGGCTACAGGCAATACAACAAAACTCACCGCTGGCAAAGGACAAGGTTGTGTCTTATTGATATTCGAGTAAGTCATTACGAATTTAAATGCCCATTCAACGCGTACCATGTCACATAGTTTTTCTTTTAGTATTATTATTTCACTAAGTCCATCTTTTTGAAACGTTACTTGCAGCTGAAACATAAACGTTCCGTGTTGGTGAGTGATTAGAGGATTCAGAGGGACCATACAGGATGTTTCGATTACTCTCAAAAGTATATCAACATTTTTGCTATATTCTTAGAGATCACTGCCTCGTTGGTCTAGTGGTCGCTAAGCGCGACTGCTGAGCACGAGGTCCTGGGTTCGAATCCCGGGTCGGGCAAAGTGTTACTGGGTTTTTCCATTAGGTAATTCTTAGTAGCAGCACGGAGTCTGGATTTGTGCCCGGTTCATGGCAATAGGCTCGCCCCCTATTACATTGGGACCTAAAACATAACTGGCGAAATGTGGGTGTACTATATGTGCACTTCTGCCTACCCCTTCGGGGAATACAGGCGTGATGTTATGTTTTATGTTTCTTAGAGATCATCGATTTAATCTGGCCACTCGTGCAGGGGACGGCACAATAGTAGTTCAAACAATTGTAGGTAGACATACATTAAAGCTATTACTGTATTTGAAGTCCAACGATTTAAATCAATGATTAGATAACAAATTTAATGATCCGATTCATGCGACCACAAACCGGAAGACACAGCGTTAGCCTTCCACCAGGTGGACCGAGGATATCGTCAGAGTTACGGGTAACCGGTGGATGCAAAGGGCAAGTTGACGTTCATTGTGGCGTTCTAAGGGGAGGCCTTTGATCAACAGTGGACGTCTTCCGGCTGATTACGATGACAGCCAGAACATTTTAACCAATGAGAATCTACTAAATACTTGTCGTGCTCTGTTGAAATGTTCGTGTTATTTAATGTTCTTGCTTCCTTTCCATACTTTTCTACGTTGCGGCACTACATAATACGTACGAACTATTTCTTCTTTTATATCTGGAAGAAGATATTGTTTTCAATCCCAAATGAAGGAACACACAGAAGTTGCACAAATCTAGTCATAAGTAAAGGAAAAGTAGAACTCTTCATCATCAGCCCATCTCAGTCCACTGCTGGACATAGTCCAGTCGAACACTTACTGTAATGTTATTATTGAACTCGGTCCGAGTACTAACAGTCACGTTAGTCACGTAGGGCGCTCCCCTCTTTATCCGCCTGGTCATAGCGTAACAGTACGAGTAATACTTTGAGTTGCATAAGTTTATAACAGCCCCCTCCTGGTGGAATTCTGACTGCAACAATGAATTTATAAAAGGCTTATTATATCCTGATTTCGAGCGACTCGTACTTAATAGCTAGGACGTAGATTCACCGACTCCATTGTTGGTTTGGTGATTAGTCTAATTCCCTGCAGGATAGGTATATGCAAAATTGCAAAATTCGTTCTTTATTTTATGGGGCTTGAACTTGCGAAATATGGCGAGCGATAGCGTTCCACTTGCTATCCCCTTGGGGAATACAGGCGAGGTGAGGTTATTAAATTGAGGCACATGTGTATGTGACTTCTACTAATCTAAGGCCCTTGAATTTCTAAATACTCCGATTTTCAGCCAGATCTAGCCAGTTATTTTGGAGGGCCTCGCTTTTTCAACTTTCAATGCAATCTTTAAATTACTATCTTCAATGTACGCGTAATATTCCTTAACATGTGATTAATGTGTGTGTGACTAATGTCAGTCAGTAAGATGTCTACTATATACTACCTATCTCGCTGTAATCTCTAAATATCTTCAAGCACCCCATCTATAGCAGAAACTACTTGGATTCAAAATCTATGTTCTCGACACCATTTTTGACATTGGCAGAATTATCGACATCGGCATTATTGCCATATACAAGAATAGAATAGAATAGATATCAGCAATTAAATATGTATGTGTACATGCGTAAGTGTCAAATGCATGGTAGTGTGTGAGACATCTTTTTTACAATTTTTTTGTATCTATATTATTTAATACACAAAAATATTTGCATTCTGCAGTCCTCCTTCATATAAACTTTGACATTGTGCTAAGTTTCACTCTTATCCCTCCGCGTAATTTTTATAAAAATGTTTCCAAACTTTTCGCTTCACATACTATAGATAACATAGTACTTACATGACTTATGTCCAGGTATATAGCCAGTATCAATATCACTACAATGCAAACAATATATTTCATGTTTCTCTTAATATCAATCATACAAAGGTAGCGATTTTATATTTTGTGAATTGCAATATAATCACGATAATATTATTAGTAATTCTACGTGAATATAGTCTATATGAGTGAGATTAACAGCACGTTTAATAAAACTATATTCGAAATAGCGGAAGTAAAGAATCAAAGTGATGGTAGATAAAAAAGTAGTTGATAGACATAATACGTTGCAGTTTTATATTTTCTAGCCATCAGGGATTATGTACCAATGGCCCAATCTAGTGGCTAAGTGCGGAAATTTGATTAAATTATTTGGCAAGTTCACATCACATCAACGGATGAATATAAAGTAAGAAGCATTGTTCTGGGAATTAGATTGCATAGTGTACATACTAAGCTGGGACAAAGTTACCGCAGAAATATGAAAACAAAATATCATATCGCTTGCACCACCTATCAGCTACATGTGAGTCTGAGTCTTTGAGACATCTGAGTCTCGAAACAGGTGTCTTCTCAGACATGCTCAAGAAGACTGTGTTTGTCTGATATTCAAGTCTGGTGATAAGTGTGAACCAACGAATTATCGACACATCTCTCTTTTGCCAACGTTGTCAGAAATATTAGAAAAAGCAGTTAATAAGAAAGCTATGCGCTATTTAGTAAATAATGAAATACTTACGCCAATCATTTTAGATTTAGGAAAAAAAGGTCAACTGACGATGCATTCCTATCACTAACGTCTACATTGATGAAATACTTGTATAGCAGCTATAAGCGTTTGAGAGTCTTTTTGGATCTCCACAAGGCCTTTGACACTGTATCTGTTCCTATACTTTTACCACGTGTTAAGAACGTTGGCATCAGAGGTTTGGCCTTGGAATCATTCATATACTATCTATTGGGTAGATCACAGTCTGTTCAAGTAGCAGGACACGAAAGTGATGCTTCTTTCTGTAATTATAGCGTCCCACAAGGCAACACGCTTGGCCCTACGTAATGTCTCATTTACATCAAATAACTCTGTTATATTGCTGCTTCGTTAAACAGTTCAAAAAATATATGATGCTCGACTCTGAAGCTGTCGAAAACTTACTTTCAGTTATAACCTGAAGTAAATACTACCCACACGTACACGCGCACACACGCACACACACACGCCACACAAACACAAAGAACACACACATACCTCTTTATATGTTGGCTTTTGTTAAACTAACCTTAAAGTTCCAATTAGTTCGTAATATTTATTGTCATCAAATAAAATAATAAAATTGTAATGTGACGAAAGGCCACTGACCTCTGCAACACAGTTCTATAATCATAGTCCTATAACTAGCGCAGAGGTCAGAGAATTCTTTAAATATTGTTTAACTATTTTATGCAAATAAAGATTTTATTTTTATTAAGTTCGAACTTTTCGTCACAGCCACTAAAGAATCCTGGAAATTGATTTTATGCTGCATTTCGACCATAACGCCTGAAAAGCCAAAGGTAAGGGAAAAGGAAAGGGATACATAAATGATTTAACTTTTAAAATATTGTCTACTTTTATATATTGTCTTTTTATACCTTTATTACATTCCATTGATTTTTATTTGTACCTTATAATATAAACTGAATATTTCGTAGCGGAGATCAAAATTGTGCTTAGTAACGAAGAATTCTACATTTCATGTTTAAATTCGCAAAAACACGCAAACGAAACCGACGATAAACTAAAGGAACGTTTAACAAACACGGTAGAATGGAATAAAATATATTTATGTAGTTAATATAACAGGTACCTTTCTCATTACGTCTTGCGTTTGGTCAATAAAGAAATGAATGGAATGCGAAATGTACCCTTCAGCAGTAGACTCAATTGTTTCGGCATATTTTTCGACAGAAATATCTAGTTACGGAATCTATACTCATTCTGGAAACACACCATTTTTATCAAGGTATTTATTTTAATTTTAATAAAACAGTCCGAAAAACGACCACCCGTTTTTAGTGCTAGCTGGGAAGAAGAAACAGCGCAATTATCACCCCAGCAGCACTTTTAAATCGGTGTTGACTTATATTGCTGAAGCTATTAATAAATACAGGCTACAGATAATACAGCAGAACTCATCGCTAGTATAGGACATTGTGTCCTATTGATATTCGAGAATGTCGTTACGTATTTATTTATTGATCCATTCAATGCGTAGTACGTCACACAGTTTTTCTTTTATTAATGTTATTTCAGGAAGCCCTTCTGTTGCGTCTGTCACCGGGCTTGTCCGTTAGGTAATGCACAGTACGGATACTGGATTTGTGCCCGGTGGATGGCAATAAGCTCGCCCCCTATTACATTGGGACCATAAGATAACTGGCGAAATGTGGGTGTACTCTATACACCTCTACCCCTTCGAGGAATACAGACGTGATATTATGTTCGACAAAAATATTGACGGATAATATTGATAAACATCTAAGTTGCATTTATTTTAAATGTGACTTAAGCCTAATTTTACGGTAACTAAACCGTTTAATAACTTAGAGGTAATGAACGGGAGTTTTGAAAATATTTTTTCGCTTCACACACCTACTATATTTCGTTGAAATGTGGCGTATCTGTCACATGATAATAATAATATTAACCATTGCAGAACTTCTGGTCGTAAGTAGTTTATTTTGATTCTAATCTGTTTAATGCAATTATCGACCAACAGCCCTACTATAAGATGTATTTTTATTAAAATTATGTATTTGAAACGTCATTCGTCACTTAACTCCTAAATAACTGAACCGATTTTGATGTTTTTGTCTGAGTTTAAGTGGGTCCCTGGATAGTTTAGATACATGTTTGGAACGGGTAAAAAGCCGTACAATCAGTAAAACGTTTTCATTTAACCGTTATTTTATAGCCATTACATAAAATGATTTTACTTTGATAAATATTTTGAAATTGGTGGAAGAGAAAGGGGAAGACCAAGGCGTAGAAGGTAGGAGTTGAGGTATTAAGCGGAATAAGGAATGCTGAAAATAGAGAACAGTGGCGTTTGCTTCACCGACAAGAACAAAGCTATTAAATTTAATCAGAAGAATAGTTTATAGATAGATATGTAATGTAGCTGTCGTTCGTTTTGTTCCAGTCAGAGCTTCGTCAAGAGGGAGCTCATGTGGAAGTATGTAATGCTAAATATGTATCTCACTGCGCCGCCATCACAAAACGCTTGAAACGAAGGCAGCCATACAGGACGAACTTCACCCTGACCACCTTGTACGACTGGAATGATAACGTGACGGTATGCATCAATCATATCTTCTATACATACATAATTATAATGGTTTGAAGAAAAAGGCTCGGTTACAACATCTAAAGTATCTTCAAAAGTACCAGACCTAGCTTTATGAAATAAAAACTAAATTAAAGAATTATTAATGTCACATAAAAAAAATATATACCTCTTTTATTTATTTTTGGTAATTGTATAAAAAACTAAAATAATGGTCGTTATTGAATTTTCTACCACAATATTTTTTTAAAAAGCTTGGATTATTTTCTTTATTTTCATTTAAGCACATTATATAATTATATTTTATTTAGTTTTTATTTCAAAAGCTAAGTCAGGTAAGTTTGAAATTATGAAAGATTTTCTAACGCACCGTAACTCTTTGCGGTCCTGCGTATCTAAAAATGAGATCTTTATTTCCTTTGGTAATGGCATAACGCGTGAACGGCTGGGCCAATGCCGATAATTCTATTGTTTTTCAGATGAAAATAGCAATGCAAAAAGAAGGATTTTCTGAGGTAGTGGTAACTAAATTTAAAATATGTGATGTTGTGAACATTGAGTGGTTATACCAGTTATTGGTAATGTATTCTAATGTTGATACTTCCCATGGGATATGTCCTTACAAAGCGGTAAGTTATTTGTAAATAAATATAAAATAATAAGTACTTTATATAACTAACTCGTGTATAAAGATGGTGCGCTACTTAAATAGTATCTGTAAACTATAAAAACTAAGAAAGACTACCGTTTATTATTGCATCGAACAAAAGGTGTACGTCTTAACATGTCCTTATGGTACGAGGCGGGGCGTCTGTAAGGACAGGTCGACTCAAACTTGCCGTGGTTCTTTCCTAAAAAGACCACTTCTCAGACCACCTGCACTGTTCTCACCACTCTGCGATCCTTCTGGACATTTGTGGCAAGAGTTCGTGTTCATGACATATCGTGGGGTAATATTTCACATTCTGGTATAGTGGGGTAATATACAATAAATTATTCGATATTCAAACGTACATATTAAATGTAATCCTGCTATATTTTTATATAGTTCTGACTGCAGTTTTGCACATTGGCATTACGCAGGATAATCGAATTAAATAAGCAGCGTATAAAACGTTCCAGCGATGCGCGCGCTCTTTATGAACTAAATGTCAAATTGTCCAAGTATTCCATTTTGGAGTATTTGGTGTAGTGACAGTATTAGTGTAGTCACGGCACCTGGTTTGTTCTGTATTATGAGCTTATACCATTTCCAAGGTAATTCAGTACCGATCACAAGGATATTCTTCATACACCTTTGTACCTATTGCTTTCAGGGAGTATATGAGGTCTGCAACATGGATTTGACACCAAAGATTTTACCGAAGAATGTACCCTTATTCATGACAAAGGGTAAATTGGGTGTTCATGTTATCTACCAAGTTACTAAAACTGAAGAGATCATCGTAAAATACACTTTTATATTGTATAATTAAATCAATAGATTTCCTATGGTGTGCCATTTTGTTTTTATCGGGACGAACCCACCGCTCGTTTTCATTCTTGCAACTCCTGTAAGCCAGGATCTACAATGATAACCATCGAAGCAATGAAGCTCGAGGTATCCAGTGAAATGACTTGGAACCCGCAACGCGTTTAATCATAAAAGGATATAGGAGGATGGTGTACCTATGTGTAAAAGGTTACATTATTCCTCTTAAAATTTTTAAGATCAGTCTCAAATCCTTTCAAAGTTTTTTATTCTGTATGCCCAATGCCCATTGCCCATTACCCAGTTTTTTTAATGACGCCTCCTGATGGGAACGTTTATGCGTCGACGTTAGACATAATAATTATCACCTGCGAAGTCCCAGAGCCGGGACAATTATTTGTAGATCACTGGAAACAATTATTCCTGGGATTCAAAGCCGGGGAGGCTTTGAATCCCAGGAATAATTTGCAGCAGTCCAATCGCTGCACCAATCAGTCGATTGATTCTGTTCTTAAAATATATTGGTAATAGAAACTAAAGAAATAGGTAGCAGAAACATAAAATAATAATAACAACAAAGTATTGGAAGTATCATATTATTTATTGAAGGTGTATCGTATGCGATCGGCCGCACGTTCAGCTATCGCAACTATCACAGAGTTCGGGAACAGAGATATAGGCGAGGGTAGAACGCTGGCATCCACTACTCGAAGACCTGATACCGACTTCACCCTGCAAGGAAGACAATTGAATCAACCAGATACGCAATAGACAAAGAAAAGCCCTTAAAGTACACATGTTTAAACGACGTTTATTTGACTTACTATTAGACAAATTTTACTATTCTGTAAATGATTACCTTAGTGATAAGAGTTTACAAAAGTATCTAATACTTATAGATATAGATATTTAAATTTTTGTAGACCAGAACTGGTAGAATAGGTATATAAAAATGATATACACCTTAATTGTACTATAATCTTTTCACAATAGCAGACTCGGGGCCCTGGTGTGAAGTTTAGAAACATGAAATACAAGCACAAATAGAATTCAATGCATTCCATTTTTGGTTGAGGAAAAGTTGAGAATGGAATGCTTCCAGTCATGTTCTAAAGGAAACTCCTGCACTAATAAGAGTCTAGGGCCTATGAGTTTAGAGCAAAAAGACAGAATATATAAATGTATAAAACATTTACCGTAACTCCTGGTCCACTACTTTACCCCCTGCGCAGGTTCCCCCCGCATGATGTCCTGTCACTGCCACTTCCCTGATGATGCACTCCAAGTACGCGTCAGGAGGACTCGCCAACTGCTTCGATCTTGGTGATCTTGACTCCTTGGCTTTATATTGGTTCTTGATTCTGTTAAAAACCATTTAGGGTGATGAACTATGAACAAGCTTAATCATTCTTATATAATTATTCCAGTGTGCCTGGTGTGGCAAGACACGTCTGCAAAAAAGCTGAGTTTTATTCTCATTACTATGGTAAAAGTAGTACAGAATTTAACATTGATTGATACTTAGTATAGCGTACAATAACACAATATTAAAGTTAGGAATGTGATATTAAATAGCTCTATCTTCGTCTGATGTTCTAGGTGCTGATACAGATAAGATGGATTTTTGTTTGTTTTTTAAAGAGGACATACACAACATACATTATTTTACTGATGACTCACATTTTCCTCCTTCTTAAAACCGGACCTCTTTGTTCCTCTTTACTATATCTCCACAAAGAGAGGCACCGCTCAGGTCGCGGCCAGTGTATCCTTGCCCCGATGTCTTGGAATGGCTTGGAGGATACCAACTGCTCGGCTCGTCTGATTGCTAACGAAATCAAAATTATTATAATTTTGATACTTAATACTAAAGTAAAAAAGAGAATAGATGACTAAAGGGGGTTTGTGGAATGGAAATGAAATTTCATGTTGCAAAGAAATTATACTATTGACAGTATTGGAAGTTATATATTTTATATATGAAAGCCTGAAAGGATAGGCTAGTTCATGATTTCATCACATCACATCAGCCCATTGCAGTTCACCGCTAGGCTAAGGCCTCCCCCAGGGTACGCCACTAAGCCCGCTCTTCCGCTTCCGCCACCCAGTTACCTGGAATAATAGGGTGGCCGGGACCAGGGGCCGTTTTCTTTGGCTAATCTTCGAGGGGATTTTTCCCATAGTCGCCGCGCTGGGTAGACGGGAAAATTGGGTATTATAGGCAAGAAACCACCCGGCAATTTATCATTTACCTTTGACAATACACTGCACATCATGATACTGCTCCAAATAGTTAGGGTCTACCACTGGCGGCATGGCGGTGGTAAAGCCAGCCAACGTCACAGTCCCTCTACTCTTGGGCTGCACACAAGTAGTCAGGAACATAAAACCTTCCTTACTCGTCAAGTTATAGAAGGGGAACGTGTCGCGGAATACCTAAAACATTAATGGCAGATAAGAATATGTATAATGCATACAATTCAGCTTTATAAGCTTGTTTAACAGAAGTAAAATCATGAAATAATAATTATAATAGTGTTTCATGAATACAGGACTAAGCTTTTGTTTCGAAAAAAGCACGTCAATAATAATAATACACGTGGAGATATTATTTAATGAATGGTCAGGAAGATAAAAAAGGCTACTTGAGTACATATAATGAGTTTTAGGATATACTCTATACTGTAAGTACAATTAACTGACATAAAACTACACGCAGTTTCAAAAGTCTAACGATCTTTAGGAAAGGTCTTACTTGCGGTTTGTAGTTGGACAAGTCTCTCAATAGTCTCTCACTCGCCGTCCCCATGGAGAACAGCATGACAGCAGACGTGTTCTGATACTCTATCCCAGATATAGGTGGAAACGATAATAGTCCTGAAAATGTGGAGGCAAACAATAATCTAATAAGCCAGGTTTCTAAAAAGAGAGACGTTGCGACAGATAGGCCTAATAATCGATACACTGTCCTCGGTAGTAATAAAAAGGTAATAGTCATATAGATATTTTCTTCTTTTCGAATCGCTCGTTCTCTGATATTTAGTGTCAAGTAAGTAGCTACATCGATAACGGCATCGATACTTGCTAGTAAGTAATCATCATCATCAGCTGGAAGACGTCCGCTGTGGAACACAGGCCTCGCCCTTAGGTAAGGGGGGGGGGCATAATCCCCACACTTAGCTTAATTTGGGGATAACAGTAATGGTAGTAAAGTTATAAATGACGCTGCTGCCCAAATTCTGGTTTTTTTCTTTAGTGGCCACTTACGACACCCACGGGAGGAGAGCGGTTGGTCAATTCTTGGCTGGAGACCACTCGGCTAGTATGTAAACTCACCAGTATTTTTCCAGAAATATTCTGTGAGAGTGTTCAGAGTGAATACTTTGGAGAGAGTGACGCTGATTGGCTTCTTGATGCTGACGTAGATGGGCATGTTCATGTGGTCGTGGAAGTTCCTGCCTACCTCGGCGTTTTCTGACACTGGTTTTATTTTCAACCTGGAAAGAAATACGTAGCTTTATAAAAATGGTTGTTCTAAAAAAAAGTGTATGAGTCTTTACAAACGATTATGATAAAGGCCTACCTACTCAGAATGAGAAACTTTCACAATTATGACAAAAAAACTCATAACCCTGACAGATCTAAAAATCTAGGCTTAATATTGCTTGCGGTCTTTAGCCGTCTTATGTACAGTAATCTTTATAAACTTTAGTTACAGATGTGAGACAAGTACCGTTGCATAAGTTCCGGTGGTCCAATCCCTGACAGCAGCAACAGTTGGGGAGTCTGAATAGCGCCGGCTGATAATATGATCTCCTTGTTCACAAATATATTGTCCAGCTCGCGATGGTTCTGCAGGATGTACAGCGATGAAGCTGTAGTGTTTTCAAAACGAATCTGAAAATAATAAAGAATAGGTGTGTAAATAAAGTCAAGTGAAAGGTTTTGCTATTCTGGACCTTGTAACGATATATGCAGTGCATGCATCCTTAACATCTCTTCATTAGCTTAAGTTTTAGTCATATTCTGTTTTAATCACCTGGCTGACTTTATACAAGCAGCTACGAGAGAGTTAGTTATTTGTCTCTTATTACGTCTTTGAGTACTTGTACATTTTGTTATATAGGTGCTTTCAAAAGGAACTTGATATAATGCGCAGATACACTTTCTTTTCCAACAATAATGCAATAATGACCTAAAATCGAACAAGATAAATAATTTTTAGCCTTACTTACAGACACAGCTTGTGTTCTCAGCAACACATGTAGATTCTTCCGTCTTAACGCTGGTTTTAAATAAGCGTCATAAGTTGAATGTCTTGCACCATCCTTTATATTGGCTGTTGGTCTTCTGAAGATCGTGTGTTTATCCTTGATGCTCGAAGAAGCTTCTCTAAATGTGTCCATGAGTTCATCTTCGTCGTCTATTAGCTTCAGTTTCATTGGGACCTGGACAAAATTGAAATTGAATATTCTTTCCTTATGATTGGTCCTTGGACCCTAGGCTCAATAGTCCCTCAAAGATTTTAAATAATTACTTCATTAATAACTTATAGAATATTGTTTTCAACCAGAACTTTCTCTTATGTTGTAGGCGTACCGACATTACGAGGCTTAATCTAATATTACGTCTTGCATATTTCCATCAATACCAAATCGAATAGCTTGAGCAAACATATTAAACACACCTACATAATATTGATAGAGAGATATCTACATTATAGTCGGCTCACGATCATTTTCATCATACTGTAGCTTAGATGAATTGATCCATAAGATCAATGATCTTATATGTCAATAATATTATTATACTGTAAGGATGTAACAGTTATATAATACATACATTATACACGTATGTTGTTAATAATAAAATGTTATGCATTGTGTAAAATAAATGAGTACTATTCCAGCATTGATTGGTTTCACTTGTCTCCTTCTTTAGCCTTTGCAATACATTTTGCAAGTAGTTACCTGACTATAGCAAATTGAATGATTTAATATTAGTAGGTCTTTGTAAAAAACAGTTATTAGAATACTAAAATACTTAGAATCATTCTTAACGAAAAACCTATCGCAGACCCCAATGATTGCCTCACCTTGGCTCCAGGGCATTCGCCATCAACAGCACAGTGGCCAGAATCAAACTCGCTTCTCACAGTACCAAAGGCCTTTATAAAATACGGCCTCAAGATTTCCGCAGTCCATTTTCCAAAGCCGAGTTTAGGCCACGTCTTGTAGTCGCTCGACAGACCAAACCCGTGCATTAAAAAGTTTATTTGGCCCGACCCGCCGGGGCCTTTGCCTCTCGGTATGAATTGGGACTGAAAAAGAATAATTTGAAATTATGTAACAGCAAGGAAGGATCGTTCTAGTTACTTTACATTCACTAGGTCATATGTTGGTTTTCTCATGTTCTTACTTCATCATCATTTAAGCCTGGTATCACACATTGTTAAGTATAGGCCTCTCTTTTTCTTTGCCATTGTTCTCTGCTTTGCTATAATATACTTACTACGTAATATTTTTAAAACTTTAAATATACAAGCTAAAGTTCTTATAATGAATTAGAGATACTAAACTGTTATTTTTTATAACTATTATACCCCTTGTAACCACACTCGTATGAGCACAAAGTAAGTAACAACGAAGGATTAGGAAGTTATTAGTAGCCCTAAAACAAGCATGCGCTTGACAAGCATGAAGTTTTTTCCCAAATCTTGCTTCTAATTGTTAGGTACCTGTCTCCAAAGTCCAAATGATGAATACTTCTGAGACTTTGTCCTTATAGACCAGTCGTTTGGTCCTTGTTGTGCGGCTGTGGGGGTCAAAGGGATTTTGGTGAAGTACCCCATGTGATCTCCAGCTTCTACCAGCAACACTCTAATTTTAGGGTCTTCAGTGAGGCGGGCGGCGAGGACGCAGCCCGCTGTTCCCGCACCAACTACAAGCAAGTAGGTACCAAGTTACACGTAAGTGTTTTACTCTTTTAAACTTAGTGCGCTAGTCACAATGATCGAAGACAGCAGACAAGATTACCTACCTACTTAGTCATGTAATTGTTTTTTTTTAATTTAAAGAATGATCGCGTATTAACGGTCACAATGAAGCTCGGCCGTCATAATAGGTTATTAAGGCAAGAATCCACACCCTAACAAATATTTTACGCATCGCCTAACAATTGCTATGCGAATTATTGCAGGCACTACACAAACAAACTGGGGCTAAAAATACTTACCAATAATGTAATCATATCGCTTCAGCGGCTTACTAATGATACTTGTGTACAAATTTGCATATTTTTGATACACTATATAAGACACAATAGCTAGAAAAAGCCCGAACAAGTACGAAAACAACGCCATTTCACAAACTCCTACTAAAAGTATTTAGCAAGTAATTGATGGGACGACAGTTTGTGCAGACAAAATATTTTTAAATATTACTATGGCTGATACACTTGGCGTCCACTTGAAGACCTTCACTAGGAAGGAAAAGATTGTGAAAGGAAGTTCTCATAACCCAGTAGTTTGATTTCTCTAATGTTATTTAATTCTTACGTTACTACTTACACACTAATTGAATTAGGTGGGGGTTGTCAACATTTTTATGATTGCCAGTGTGTTCATGCAAAATTGGTAGGTAGGTGCTTTTTTACTAGTTACCTACTATTATGCATTTCGTAATCCTAGATATCTAGTTTGGTTCAAAACAGACAGTATTTACCATAAAGTAAGCTCCAGACCCAGGCGATAGGTAGAAACCAAATATGTGTGACGAAATCGTATACGTAAGTAATTCTTGCATTTATACCTATTCCTTCTAATATTATAAACGCGAAAGTTTGTAAGTATGGATAGATGATTGTTACTCTTTCACGTAAAAACTACTAAATGGATTTTATTGAAATTTCTTAAGGAGGTTGCTGACACCCTGAATTAAAACATAGGCTACTTTTTATCCCAAAAAAATGTAGCGGATAACACCACCGGCCGCAGCGAGTTTAACAAATTTTTCAATAAAATGCCAATAATATGATTGTATTACTATAACCTTCCTAGCAATTTCTTAGGTGATGAAAAATGTTGGCAAGCCCTGCCTGCTAAGCGGATTACAATACAATATGAAGGTAAATCAATACCAATTTTATATGCTGACATGCAATGGGTCATCTATTAGTACCTATGTCAAATTTATATAAAATGTTAGGAAATGTGGCTAGATATATTACTTTAGTTTAATTGCACTATATTATGTATTAATGTAATGAATAACATTCTTAGTCTGGATTCAAGCACTACGGAATGTTATCTCACCACAGATATAATCTGGCTGGAGGCTCCTGCAGTCTCACTTTTCGCTTGGTGACGACCAATACTACCCTGCCCGGGATCGTCGGCTATAAAATATATCGAAATAAAGCACTGATAGTATGAGAGAACTTAGTTACATAACTGGGAAAATAATTCAAGACAGTATTACTTTCCCAGTGTTCAGTTGTATAGAACACAAATAAAACATTTAATGACTATAAATAAGTTTAATTATGATGTAATAATCTTAACAAAAACTCAAGTTGCACATACTGATTATTACAAATTAATTAAATACAATTGCATCAGAAACTTGTCATATTTAAATGAAACATCCAATACATATGGTAGTATCTGAAAATTGTATAAGATGTTGCCACCAAATGATGGGGCACAATTCTTGTATCGTCACAGCTTACATCAACGAGTATAATCTGTGGTTTATAATTCAATGTCACCACCATCCTCAATCATTTCTCCCACAGCAGGCACCATGACCGGTGCCTCGATGACCTGTTTACGGCCCTTAGCATCTACAACCTCAATGGTCTCCGGTTCAACTTCCATCTCTGTTTCTTCAGCCAACTGTCTCTGTTTGAGTCCTGCTGCTGGTGATCTGTAAATGATGATTTTTTGTAATAAGAATTATGAGTTTGTATAATGTTGTAGTATATTTTTCATTTACAAGGTTATTTAAATATTTACACATGTTAAAAAATAAATAATTAAAACTAAAAATTATGCATCAAATTATTCCTCCTCAGCGCTGTCGACTGGTAGGGTGCGCAAAAGGCTGGCGGCATTGCCGCATTTGTAAAATTATTTAGGTACTATGTGAATGACAGATTATTGTATTAATCTAGGAATCACGTAATTCAAGATTTATTATTAAGTCACTTTGACACCTTTAGAACCACAGTGCAGATCTGGTAAGGAAATTAAACTACAAATTGACTGAAACAATCTAAACAATGTTATAAAAATGATCAAATTATAGTAATTTAGAATAATAGTTCCATTTCATGTTATTTTTAACTGTTGATCTCTTGCGCGTGTTTATATTAGCTTACAACTGTAACTATTTTGTTGATGTTAAACATTTAAAGCCAGTAAACTGTATAAAATTGAGTGCCTGTGTTGGTATATAGCTGATATAAGTTTACAATCTACACTAGAAAATTTGGTAAATCCACTTACTTGATCAATGAGATATCTCTTTGGACTTCCCTTACGTCTCTCTGCCATTCTACTTCCCTGCCCTTCCTCAACCTCTGCATTATGTAGTTATTGCTCCTTCTCTGCCTAATTTCTTCCACTTTCTTCATGGCTTCAATAGTCTTAGTCCATAATTCTCTGCTGTATTTAACAGGAGCATTTCTGCGTTTCTCAAACTCAAATGAGGGATCAATTGCCAATTCCTTGCCAGCGGTCTTACGGTATGCTTTAGTCCACTTGGTTTTACGTGGGTTCTTCTTCTTTTTGAATGCTGCATGGCATTTTGATCGGCAAAATCTGAAAATCTGTTGACGATTAGGTTAGTGGCGTAATATTGTGGGATATTTGACAGTAAACAAAAAGTTATGTAATGCGCTTGATAAATACCTTGCAGTCGTTTCTAACGAATTGGATTCCATGTCCAGGATAAACCCTGGACGAGCAGAAATAACAAGTTTCTATACGCATTTTTTACACGTGCTGTTTTGTTTGGTAGCACGTCAAGAAGGAGCAATATGGCGGCGATAAGAAAAGTTGCCATTTTATTTATAAATTATATTGTCATTAACATTTTATCTGCCGTATAATTATTTGGTGTTAAATATAAAATACCATTTTCAAGCTTCAATTCAATTTAATTATTGTAATGTAAAAGACTATGAATATATTTTCAACGTATTTTATTCATGGTATCAAATCTTGAAATGTCATTGTCATTGCTACTCAACAACAGATGTCAGCACTATAGATTGCAATAATATTACTATTGGTCACTAGATGTCACTAGAAGCTACATATTTAAACCTCCACTACATTTTAGGCAAGTTTAAATTACCAAATTGGTTACTTCTCCATCAACCAGCCCATTTATAGTCTTCCTAAAATACCGACATGTTTACACGCAGTGTATGGCAAAGCTTCTAAATTATTCAATCGTTTAATGTAGACAGACGATTATGAATGCATTTCCTTTGCTGAATGAACATGAATACGCAGATTGAATTACTTTGTTATTTATGGCTTTTAAATATTCAGTATCATATTTTTATAGTTTTATATTTTTTACTGTTTGTAGTAGCTTATTCTGTAAAATGTGACGATAATAAAAAAGTAGACATAAGCGTAAGTTGTTTGATGTTGTTTTCGCTTACATAATGATATACTCGACATGATTAGTTGAAGACAATTTTCTGCTTCAATGCTAATTAGTGTTGGATAATTAAGTAGGTAAGTGTGTAACCAGCAGGTTATTGAATAAGTTTGTCGTTTCTTCTCCCGTATTGCAGTCTTAAAACCAAGAACATTATTGTGTTTGTATTGTACAAATGTATGCGACTGAAGTACTTATTATCATTTTATACTTAAGTCTGGGAAATACTTAGATGATGTTTGGTTGGTTAGTGAAGCATTTTGGAGCAGGATTTTTAAGTTTCGCTCCACATTAGGAACCTCTCCTGTATCGTGGGTGCGTTTCGTAAACTTAAAATATCATAGACTGACACCCTGGCTCCGAACAAACTGCGGATCACATCAGTTTTTGACCCGTGCGGGATTCGAACCTACAGCACTTAGCGCAGCAGTTTAAAAGCTTAGCTACAGCGCCGATCTCGTCTAATTGAAGATTTATTTATCTCTAATCATTGGCTAGGGAAATAAATTAATAATTAGGTGTATTGGGAAACTTAAGAACTAAGGGGCCCTTTTAATTACTTCCTATCTTTTAATGGATACGTGTCATTAGATATTATTTTAATTGTAAGATTGTATATAAATGCCCTCTAAAAGCAATATTGATTTTTTGATAAAAGTTACGCAAAATCGTACTTAATTAATAATCATCATTATGATCATCAGCCGGAAGACGTTCACAGTTCAACAAAGGCCTCCCCCTTAAGTAAGGGTGGGGGGTTGCCTTAATCCCCACGCCTGTCAAGCGGCTTGGGGATCGCAGTATTGGTGGTGAAATTACAGAAGACTGCTGCCCATCTTCTGGATTTTTTTAGTAGGTGGAATAAATATTTTCCATACCTAAAAAATGCCAAATGTATTATTATTGTATGTGTAGTGCTCTCTTGAGCTCAAGAAGCACTGAGAAGCATAACAATGAGCACTAAACTGACTAAACACCAACCCTACATCATACCATTCAGTCTATTAAACATATTGTGATGGTAATGCGAGGCCGCCGGTGGTCCATTCATGCGGACCACGTCGCGTAATGAGATGAGTGTCGTGCAAAGATTCGCCATCGTCTCATTACCGGTCCAACATCATTACTGAATCACCATTTCCAAACGCGCGCGATATGAATGTTTATCGCGAATTATACACTATTAGGAGCTTATTAGGTTTGCTGAATTTGTGCAGGTCGTTTACTGATGTCATATGTTTAATGTTTTATGAGTATTTAATGGGGTTTTTATAGTTTTACGTGTCCTGTGTGCGGTGGAGCGGTGAGTTTTGGGTGATATTCTGGGTGGCGTGAGGTCGGTGATCGGTGGGTTCTGGTGGTCGTGTCGCGATAGGATCGCGGTCAAATAAGGTCGTCTGATGTTACTTGTTGAAATGTTTCAGGAATAAGAAAGGGTATTTAATTAATAATAATAATCATTTATTGGAACAAAAACAAGTTTACAAAATTAATTGTGCGTTAACAGTTACATTAGTTAGAAAAACTGTGTCGCAACTGTTAACCTCCAAGATGGGGACAGTGTTCCAACATAATATTTAAATCTAGGAAGTAAAATAATTACTAATAATTAAGGAAATTACTAATAATTAAGGAAATTACTAATAATTAAGGAAATTACTAAATGAGATTAAAGTATGTGTGATGTGTGTGTTTATTCGCAGTATGCCTTAATACTTCAAGTAGCACCTAGCTACTTCTAATAACACCAAGTACATAAACCTACTACTGTGTGGTAGTGGGTTTAGTAGTAAATAAACTGTATTTCACGTGTGTAGTTATTGAAAGTGAAAACATAAAATCTATCTCATCTTTCTCCTCTATAATAATCGGCACACGGTTCTATTTAGTCTATATTGCTCAAATAAAGATCCTCGCTAACAAGCTTAACTGATTAGACAATATAAAAAAATACCAACTTAGTTTTCGACGTCTACTGCTGAAGGCGTCTCCCTTAGAACGCCACAATGAACGGCAACTTGCCATTTGCATCCACCAGTTGACTGCAAATCTAACGATATATCGTCAGTCCAGCTGGTAGGAGGCCTGACGACGCAACGTTTCGGTTATTAGTTCTTTCATAATCATTGATAGAACAATTTAAAAAAGAATGGCTTAGTTTTCTCACCTGTTCCAAAAAAGATCCGTCGTCAATACTCAAAAGGCAACAAACTCGATATTTTCCGAAGTGACCAAGGAATGCGTCCATTCGTCCAATTCCCACAAGTGCAGCTAAAAGTTACAACTTCATTACAATTCGGTGCGCATCGCATGCAAACACTTCGGAATCGTTCGGAACGTGCGATTTTTTTCACCAACACTGTTCGTGTCTGACGCGAGTGTTAGGGCGACCATGATTGTGTTAGGACAATGAAAAAAAAAAATTAATACACCTAATTCGGAATCTTTCAAATATGTTTAGCAGTTTGAAGTATAATTTGCACCCAACCTGACTGGTGTATAGGCTAAGTTATTTGACTGCTGCGCTTAGGGTTGCGGTTTCGATTCCCGCACGGGACAAACAGTTTTTTTTAAATAACAAGGTTCGATAATAAACGTTTTTGCTTCATGTTTAACCAAACCCAGAGCATGATTCGCAACCCTGTCAATACAAAATGTGTCAAAACTGTTAACCAACTAATTTAGGTACTAATAAGTTAATTAAACTTAATTATACAGGACACGTTGGCATTTATACCATCATGTGTAAGGTATAAGCGTCCGCTGGAGTAGCTGACAACTTGTCACCTGCACGCTCCTGATCTTTGATCCTGACACTTTAGCGGCACTAAGTGGTACGTGACTAGTGCCTAGAGCTTCTATCGTTATCTTTAACATCAAGGTAATGTAAAATAACACATTTAGGTACCGCTTTGGCACCACTGTTAATTCGCTGTAATTAAAAAATGTTCTTATATTGGCTACTTAAATACTTTGTTCCACATGGACAAAAGTTCATTGTATATTATATAATAAACAGAATAATTTTTAGACACATAAAATTGGCGTATCCTTCAAAATATTGACTGATGCGCGCCCTACATGCATGCAAAAAAATGCACGTCCCGCCGTCCTGTGATAAACGAGGTGACATGGAGGAACACTCACGAGCGTTGTCATTATAAGTATTTGTGATTTATAAGCAGACGACCATTGAAGTGGTAATTAGAAAAAATAAGTCTAAAGCTTCCTTTCAAGTAAGCTGTGCTTTTAAATAGGATAGCTTCTCACGGTTAAATAGCACCTGAGAAATTGATTTATTATTTTTTAAACAATTTCGTTATCATGCAATTAATTTAAATAGTATTGTTAATTATGTAGCTATGTATTGAACTATTAAACTACTCAATTTAAATATCATGTTCAAAGTTACTGATAAGTTCTTTTGACACAATTCTTGAGTCATAATTAATCTTCTTTTTATGATTTGGATAATAAAAGAATATTTTTGTGTAATCAATCGAAAAATCCTAAGTATACCCAAGCATGTACATGCATACGAATTATTTCTACGTTTAATTTACGATAATCCCGATCATAAGGCAAACAAATAAAAAATGAATCCTAGAACACCTAAAGAAAATCACCCTAATAATAATCGCCACGAAAAATAGAACCAAGTCCAACCACAGTACAGAATCCAACTATCTCATTTCAGAACATTAGTTATTTATCAATGCGACGTCCTCAAAATAGACGAGACCGCAAGACCTGTCGGTCGCCACATGAATTACCGGCGCTATGCTGTGCCGTATACATCATCTGCGGCCGACGTGACAGCAGTGTGAGGTTACAAGCGTACACCATTAAATTGAAATGTTATGTGACATCTTAATTCCCCTGTTGCTATTGGATTTTCATTTCATTTTCATAATAGTATCTTATGGAAAACTCAATAGTAAGGGTTATGGGGCGCACCTGGACGAGATTGGTCAGGACCGCGGTGGATGGCATCGTTTAAGTGAGGCTTATACCTAGCAGTGGGATATTGAAGGCTGTGGATGATGATGATGAAGGGTTATGGTTCGGTGTCCAAAGTATTTCTACCTTCTCTGTACCTATAATACAATGTTTATTAAGATTTGTAGTTCCTGCTTATCTATATGCGGAATAAGCGTGATAATATTGATGTCAAATTAACTTAATTCATTAATTTATTGGTGACACGTTAAAATGAAACTCATGTTCTTACACGAAGACATTATCTCGCGAGATTGCACATTACCATTTAGCATGCGCCGGCGCACCGCTGATATTCAACTGGAAAATATTATATGTAGCATTTACAGAAGGATCGTTGCATTAATTTACAAATACTTGAGTATTTTATATAAGAAACTATTGAAAGAGATACTTATAGGTTTTAGATTTTTAATGCAAGAGACACAACAATTTATTTAGGGAGATTTCTTACGAGAGACTCAGAAGTTTTAGAGATAGTTTGATCAGCCAACCATCTCCAAAATTCCGTCTGTCCATCAGCCCTCAAAGTCCGTTACTTTCCTATTTGTATACCTAGTAGTCAGGACTGAGATTTACGAGCAAGCACTGAAAGACCTCTTCTACATAGAAAGAACTAACAGTATTCACCACGCATGCTCAGTAAGCGGTGCCAAAATGAGACCATTAAGTCTCGGTTTTATTACGTTTCCTTCACCAGTCGATAGTTACTTAGATAGGTACCAGTTGACGAAATCAATTGCTTGCCAATGTTTATCTCCAGGGTAACGGATATTGAATAAAATGTCCTTTCTATTTGACATTGCGATTTGTGATTTAAGCAGAACTTGATATGCGCCCGATGGCTTGGCACTAATTATAATATGAGATGATGAATATAAGGAGGTTTTGTTTTTTTTCGGGATGGATTAGTGTCGACGACCCCGAGGGGGGTCTTATTAGACGTAACCGGACAAAGGCGAGACTGCATGAGCCTCCAGCCAGTAATATAAGGAGCGGACAAATGTGATGTATAGGTACCTTTAAAATCAAGAACACTAAACTTGGCAATCAGAAAATTAGTTGATTAACCCTTTGAGGTATGCGGGGCCCACGTGATCAGATACTGCGAATGATAGAGTTGTTTCGAAGGAGAAAGGGGAGGCCTTTGCTCAGCATAGGAAACAAAATAGGCTATAAAAAATCCCGTTGAGCCCTACGGTCTTGTATATAAGACAACGACTTCCGCAATAGCTCTAAGCCATAACTCTACCAGGAGATAATATCAAATCGTAACATTGTGTAATGTACTAACAAATAATAATCCTAATATATTATGTTACAATTATATTTTGTCTTCTCTTAAAATCGTAAGGCACGAGAACGCTTGGACTTCCATACCAGCTTTGCGCTCAAACGGTTAAAATATGGCGAAGGACAGGCGAAGAGTCATTAATAATAATAATGTTCTCCAGACCAAAATTTGGTCACGACGGCCTGTCTCGTCTGAGACTAGTATGCGCGCTAACACAGATGCACTTCCTATTCCCTCACTCACATAGTCCGGTGGGACAGTAGACTGTCACGACTTGAAAGACATTCAGGCATGCATCAGGTTCACAACATGTTTGTCAAACGAGATGGTCGAACAAAGTTTTGGATAAGATCAAATTGGAAGTCTTTTGGCAAATATTGGTTACCAATAATCTTTCTGCGTGTCCCTGCATAGTGGTAATAAAGACATCGACACCTCATGTTTAATAACTTTATCATTTAGCCGACGTCCGAAGGTCGCTGTATAAATATCTCGTTATTAAGGATGGCTTGCTCGTTTTTTGTTATTAGACGTTTTATTTATGCTTCATTTACGAAATTCTTTGCGGCATTTTCACTATGGAACTGGACAGGTGTCATACAATATTATTATGTGCCTATATAGACAATGTTCACATAAAATAATAAACATGATCTTACCGGTGCCTGGACTTATACATTACACTTTTATCTATGAGACTTTCATTTGCGTCGGTACACGTAAATACAAATTTTGGCAAAATATGGCTAAGCTAATACACCACATACACGACCTCTCTTTACACTCACAACTCCACTCTCACATACTATTACACATAGTCAGACACTTTTGTCTATTTATATGTTTGGCTGGTGCATAGTATACCATGTCATCCTTTTGTCAAGAATGGTTGGTTATGAAATTATAAACCTGTAATAGCTTCAAGATTACATTATAAGCTTAGTTGTTAGTACAAAAAGCTATGTAAACAATCCCTACTAATATTATTAACGCGAAAGTTTGTTAGTATGGATGGATGTTTGTTACTCTTTCACGTAAAAACAACAGAATGGATTTTAATGAAATGATATATGGACGTAGCTGACACCCTGGATTAACACATAGGCTACTTTTTATCCCGAAAAATGTAGCGGGTATCACCGCGGGACGCAGTTACTACATAAATACCGTTTAATTAAAGTAAATAAATAAATAAATAAAGCAGCCATCACACATTATTTTGCCTTTCGATTATTTAATCTAAAAGCATAAGTGTGTTATGTAGGTATGTTTTTAATTGCTTCAGCAAACATCGACTTTAACAGAATTGTCTCCATACTCTCGTATACATAATTAAATGACATTATACTTCGTCCTAATTCCAATCATGTCTGACATCGACATGATCACAAATCCGGGTTGGACTCACGATCACAATGTTCTGTCTGTCTCCAAATTGTAATTAGTGGCTACAGAAACGATTTAGTAATTAAAATTTGCAAATACATGACAATCGTGAAATTGAAATTTGAGATTTGATTTATGGTACTGCATTGTTTGACAAAGGTGGGCGACCCCACACCGATAACTACTGATAATTTCCTGACATTAACATTGCGGGGTCAGAAACGAATTGTGGTCAGTATAGCACTAGTAATAGAAACAGAATTAACTTTAGTTATGAAATTACAAAGGTCCTCAAAGACGTTCGTCTAGTGGTCTCATTGGATTAGTGGTCGCTAATTGCGACTGCTGAGCATGAGATCCTGAGTTTAAATCCCGGGTCGGGCAAAGTGTTACTGGGATTTTTCATGAGGTAATTCTCAGTAGCAGAAAGGAGTCTGGATGAATTCCCGGTTGATGGGAATACGCTCGCTCACTATTACATTGGGAGCGGCGAAATGTGGGTGTACTGCGCCGAGCGTACTTAGGTACTCTTTCGGGGAATACAGGCATGTTGGTGGTAAAAGATCCATGATTAGACGATGATGAGTACAAATTGAGCTCTTCAACACGTTTTAACTTATTTTAATGATAGCTTACATTGATACACTAGTCTTTATACAATACAATCACGAAGCAAAGGTACGTAAATAACTTCCTTTGAACAAGCACGAGACACTACTAAATTTACTTTTACTCGCTGACAAGAATAAAAAAAAATATTTTAACATACAATTTTAATCGTTTACCCATTAATAAGGATGTAACCTATTTTTAAAACAGTCAATATTAAAACTTAACCCTGTAGCGGCCGGGTGGTGTCAACCGGGACATTTTTACAACCACAACTGAGGAACGATGTCTAGACACAAGTACGTGACCACAATCGCATTACAGGGTTAGGTGTGGTCAGTGACATTATTTTATTGAGGACTACAGTATTCGAAAAATGTTGGATTTTTAGTAAACATAATGTTACGAAGTGTTCAATTATGGATGAGCATCGAATTCTGGATCGTTTGCCGTAGTCCACGAAATCCCCATAATGTTATTTGCTACATCATAATTCTGTAAAGATGTAGATAGCGTAGCGTGCGAAGTGAATGATGTACACCTACTTTACCTTGTTCGTAACAAGAAATAGGGAGCTTATTTCCATTTAAGATCTTCAACTGCCACCTAGAATTTTCTAACAGAAAACTTAAATGATAGATCGAACTGAGAAGTAGGCTTAGTAGTTCTGAAGCTTTCATTTTCTGTAATTTACGAGTGAGTGCTACACTCTTGTACTGGTCCAATAACGTATGTTGTTGACGGACTACCTTTCTTCAAAATTCCTGAAAGAAAACAACGTTTATATTGCCTTAAAATTACTTTAATGTTGAAAAAAGTTTAATGAGTATGAAAAATGAAATAATACTAAAAACCTTTGTCTAATATTCAGGAAAACTTTTACTGTTTGGACTTTGATTTTAGTTAAATGACTTAGTGAAGGAAATGTTTTTACATCAATATAATACTAATAATTGCCGTGTGGTATCCGGCTTAGAATTGACCACCCCCTCTCCTCCCGTGGGTGTCGTAAGAGGCGACTAAGGGAAAAAAAAAAAAAAAAAAAAAAAAAAAAAATCCAGTAGATGGGCAGCAGCGTCTTCTGTAACTTAACCACCAATTCTGCGATCCCCAAGCCGCTCGCCAAGCGTGGGGATTATGGCAACCCCCCCCCAAATGACAGACAGAACGGCGCGACGGCCCCCAGTACCCGGCAGCTCCTCTATCCCTGGCTATGGTAGCGGGCCAGGTAACGGAGGAGCAGGGGGTGCTAAGAATCCCCGGTGGATTTCTCGCTACCACCCCCACCGGACCTTGGCCCTGGCAACACACAACGTCCGCACGCTCCGGACTGACGAGAAGATTGTCGAGCTGGAGGAAGAATTGAGCAGGTTACGTTGGGACATCATAGGATTATCTGAAATCCGACGAGAGGGGCAGGATACGATAATCCTTGATTCCGGCAACATGCTCTTCTTCCGGGAAGGAGACCGAAAGTCCCAGGGTGGTGTTGGGTTTCTCGTCCGTAAGTCTCTCATTAACAACGTGGTAAAAGTCGATAGTGTGTCAAGCAGAGTAGCATACCTGATACTCAGAATTACCGACCGGTATTCGTTGAAGGTCATCCAGGTATATGCGCCGACCTCGACACACCCTGACGATGAAGTAGAGGCTATGTATGAGGAGATCTCTGAAGCCATACATACCTCCGAATCCTACTTCACCGTTGTTATGGGAGACTTCAACGCTAAGGTGGGCACTAAAAATGGCGATGAGTTGAGAGTAGGGTCGTTCGGATATGGGCAGCGGAACCAGAGGGGCCAGCGGCTGGTCGACTTTATGGAGAAGGAGGAACTCTATTTGATGAACTCCTTCTTCCAGAAGCGACCATCCAGGAAGTGGACGTGGATAAGCCCCGATGGTTCAACCAAAAATGAGATCGACTTCGTCATGACAACCAAGAAGCGTATATTCAGTGATGTCTCTGTGATCGGGAAGGTCAAAACCGGTAGCGATCATCGCATTGTCAGAGGCACACTGAATATCAATGTTAAGCTAGAACGGTCTCGTCTGATGAAGTCCACGCTCCGTCCTGCTCCTGCCCAAATCCAGAACCCCGAAACCTTTCAACTCGAACTGCGTAATCGTTTCCAGTGCCTAGCCGAATGCGAAACAGCGGACGAGATAAACAACGGGTTTGTGGAAGCTGTCCAAGCAGTGGGGTCCCAGTTCTTTAAGACCCCACGCCGAAGAAAACCTCAAAAGCTCTCCAATAAAACCATTAGACTAATGGAAGCCCGGAATGAGATGAGATTGCAATCTTCAGCTGATATGTCGGAATACGGCCATCTCAATAGGCGGATTTCAAACTCCACGCGACACGATCTGCGCTCCTTTAATACTAACCGTATAAAGGACGCAATAGAGCGGAACCAAGGCTCCAAAGTGTTCGCGAGGAATTCCTCTATTGGGAAAAGCCAAATGACGAAGCTGAAGATCGACGATGGCAGTATCATCTCATCAAAACCGGAGATATTGAGAGAGCTGGAGAGGTTTTACGGACAGTTGTACACTTCGACACGGAAACCCGTTGTCGGTTTGGCTCAGGACTCTAGGGCTAAACTGACCCGACACTACACCGAGGACATCCCAGACATCAGCCTGTACGAGATTAGAGTGGCTCTGAAACAGCTTAAAAACAACAAGGCGCCGGGTGATGACGGAATTACAACAGAGCTTCTGAGAGCGGGTGGAAAACCGGTACTTTTAGTCCTCCAGAAGCTATTCAATTCCGTCATACTCGAGGGTACTACGCCAGAAGCATGGCACAGGAGTGTGGTGGTGCTCTTCTTCAAAAAAGGTGACAACACCTTATTGAAGAATTATAGACCCATCTCGCTCCTGAGCCATGTGTATAAGCTGTTTTCGAGAGTCATTATGAACCGTCTCGAACGCAGACTTGATGACTTCCAGCCTCCCGAACAAGCCGGCTTCCGAAAAGGCTTTAGCACCATAGACCACATCCATACGCTCCGCCAGATTATACAGAAGACCGAGGAGTATAATCGGCCACTGTGTCTAGCGTTTGTGGACTATGAAAAAGCCTTCGATTCTATCGAAACCTGGGCTGTATTGCAGTCCCTCCAGCGATGTCATATCGACTATAGGTATATCGAGGTGTTGAAGTGTTTGTATAGTAACGCCACCATGTCAATTCGGCTACAGGACGAGAGTACGAAACCAATCCAACTGCAGCGTGGTGTGAGACAGGGAGACGTTATCTCTCCGAAACTGTTCACAAATGCGTTGGAGGACGTTTTCAAGCTCTTGGACTGGAACGAGTTCGGCATCAACATCAATGGCGAATACATCACTCACCTTCGTTTTGCCGATGATATAGTTATTATGGCGGAGTCGCTGGAGGAGCTCAATACTATGCTCAGCGACCTCAGTATCGTCTCCCAACAGGTGGGTCTTAAAATGAACATGGACAAGACAAAGATCATGTCCAATGTCCATGTCGCACCTGTACCGGTTGTCGTTGGGAACGATACCCTCGAAGTTGTCGACCACTACGTCTACTTAGGACAAATTGTTCAGTTAGGCCGGTCCAACTTCGACAAAGAGGTCGCCCGAAGAATCCAACTCGGATGGGCAGCGTTCGGGAAACTACGCGACATCTTCTCGTCCAAAATTCCGCAGTGTCTGAAGACGCAGGTCTATGACCAGTGTGTGTTGCCAGTGATTACGTATGGCTCAGAGACGTGGTCGCTAACGGTTGGCCTTTTGGAGAGGCTCAGAGTCACTCAACGAGCTATGGAGAGAGCTATGCTCGGGGTTTCTTTGCGCGACAGGATCCGGAATACGGAAATTCGCCAAAGAACTAGAGTTACCGACATAGCTCGAAGAATATGCAAGTTGAAGTGGCAATGGGCAGGCCATATCGCTCGAAGAACCGATAACCGCTGGGGAAGAAAGGTTCTCGAGTGGCGACCACGAACCGGAAGACGCAGCGTTGGCAGGCCTCCCGCCAGATGGACCGACGATATCGTCAGAATTGCGGGCAACCGGTGGATGGAATTGGCAAGCTGTCGTTCTTTATGGCGTTCTAAGGGGGAGGCCTTTGTTCAGCAGTGGACGTCTTCCGGCTGATGATGATGAATACTAATAATACATTACTCACCTCGTTTAGTACCGATAAGCTTCCTTAAACATTTCCGATTTTCAAGTGTTACGGGCTTTCACATTCAAAAAGACGACATTTCTAGCGGTTTGCTCATTATTTAAGATCGTGACTTTTAACACCAATGAGCTGTCTCCTTCAGCAGCTAAATCGACTTGGTCTTTGCCCTCCAATTTTGCCAGCAGACATTTATTCAACTGTAAATTAAAGGTTGAATCTACCGTAAACTTAAACGTAAATAATATTCTCAAATTTAACTATCCAGGCGTCTCGTTGAAAGTTCCGCTTCCTCCTCCTAACCTTCGTTATTACTCCAATTACCAGGCGAGCATAATGTACTAGGAAGCTCACAATATGCGTTTAGTGATTCAAGTGTGACCGTTTTAAGCGCGCGTGCGTACTTTCTACGCTTTGTAATGACCTAATACGGTGTTCTGTTACCCTGGTAGTGAGCAACAATGCTTTAATAATGTAATGAGCTAGGAGGCCACAAGATGTTGATTGAAAGGTGCAGTGGAAGTAGTTAGGAAATTATTCACGGCTGCAAATAGGTGGCTGTACTTAGCGTTTCAAGAAACAAAATGATTTGCTTTGTAAATAAGTAACTTTACTTGATTTTTTAAATTAAAACACAGTCAATCTTAAAATCTAACTAATATAGTATTTACTTACAAAAGAAATAAATAAAATTGGTTTTGTTCAAATATTCAAAAATCCATTTGTATAATGTACCCACGATTGGAGAAGTCTATGGTATACGAGCTGTCCTAACACTGTACTCTATACAAAGGACTAGTATGACGCAAGTCTGACTTCCAGGCTCAACAATCCAAAGACCCGTCACTTATGACATAATATCATTTTAAGAGCAATCAGTCTCAATCCAGCCCTATGAATGATACGAACCAAGTTCTCAGAGGCAACTGCATGAAATTTATTATCGCGGTCTTCTTCATGCAGCCTGTACTGGCCTTAATTGTCTGGGTCCACTTTCATTGAGTGAACTGTAATGTATTATTATAGTTCCCGCTGTAGGTTAGAAAACGAATTAATTATTCCTAATGCAGACCACACACACACACACAGGCATGTTTTGATCTACATCTCAGATAACTTGGTGTGTTGATATGACTGTCATAATAATCATTCTAAAGTGGTTTCGGAACATCTCACGCTGGACAAATAATATGATTAGTTACAAGAGATTAAGTTAGATGGATTTGTGTTACTGCCAACTACGCTGGATAGCTTGGAAGTTAGTTCAATAGACGCGAAGGTACCTGACCTACCAGTCTATTACTTTAGTCACTACTAGAAGTCGCTTTAAGTCACGAGGGTTGAAAGGGTATAGCTTCTGTTCCGTTATCTAACTTCATATAGGTACGGGAGCCTTTCCCGACAAAGATCTTAACATCTTCTAAAGCCAGCCAAAGTTAAGGTTAGGTTTGCTAGTTTTAGAATGATAATTAATCCGTATTCCACAACTAGCAAAACCTTCTAACGAAGTAACGAAATGGTATACTCAAATCATTACTTTCACGAAAAAGACAGGGTGCAAGTAGAATGTCTTCACATTCCAGATAGTACCTAAGTACGTCCGGCGCACCCTGGACGGTCAACCCCTACCGTCTATGTTGACTAGCCAATCTCTAAACTACGGTGTGAGCATGACCTGCCCTCTTATCATGAACGCTTAAAGCAGGGTAGTTTACAATGCGTGTGAGACGCAGCTACGGGTAGTGTAATGCGGCCTCTCGCTTACACAACGTAAACTGTCGTGTTTTAAGAGTTCATGGTACGGAGCTGTTTTTTTTATATAGTTCGTGCCGATACGAAGAAGAAGACCTAAAACTATATAAACGCACCCTTAACTCCGTTGATGATATAATTGAAAACTCAATTTACGTATTACTCATGAATGCCAATACTCAAGAATGAAGACAAGATTGGCACAGGACCGCGGCGGATGGCACTGTTTAAGAGAGGCTTATACCCAGCAGTGGTCAGATGCCAAGACTCAACACTGAAGTCTTTTCATTGCCACCCGTCGTCAAACCTTTTTATAATCATTACCTTCCCCCGACGACATTCACGTCATCAAGCTGTGTTATTAAAACTCCAATAATGTTTTGTTCTTCTTAAAATAACTCGTGAGTTCCCATGACATCACCGTGTAACATCACAAGAATTGTTATGAAAATATACTTTATAGCGGGTTTTAAAACGTCAATGTTATGACTTCATTGTTGAGTTTGAGATGTTATTAAAGTGATTCTGATTATCATCTACCGTTTTCATCTTCAGTGTATCTACCTGGAGCTAGGAAAGTAAATAACATGAAGTTTTCAAAGATGTGTGTTTGCTGAACGTTCGTGGATATTTTAGGCATACTTGTCTATGTTAAAATCAAATAATATATACAAATGAAAAATCTAAAAATTATGTATCGATGTACTCTTTATCGCTGTCAACTGGTAGGGTGCTCGAAAGGCTGCCGGCATTGCCACGTTAAATGGCAATGCTAATTCATTGGCCGAAACAAGCCAGCCCTTTGGTCACATGAAGAGTTGATCAAATATTTTGATAGGTCTATAACTTGTCTATTATGTGTAATTCAATTAAAAATATGAGTAGGAGGAAATTTTTGGGATATTCTTCAGAGATATGTTGGTAGCAGTGTGCCATGGGCTTTTTTATTGTACCCCATTATTATGCCTATACAAGCGTAATGGGCCACAAGGCTAAATAAATACTGACACAAAGTAAAATATATTAAGAGGGTCTATTTTCTAATCCTGATTGTCACGTGTAGCCATAAAACACTTTCTCCACACCGTGCAGGACATGTATACAATAGAAAAAGGTAATAACGACTTTAATGCACTTGTGAGACGCCGCTACACGATTTATTGAAGGAAACATTAGTAAACTCGAACTCGATCCGATTTAGGTGATACAGGTTCGAATGACATGGATACATTCGATTAGTGACATCGGAGAAATAGTTATAGTTGAATGAATTTTATTTAATATCGATAAAGTCATGTCCTTTCTAATGCAATGCCGTCTTGTACTTAGATGTAACGGTAAAAGGTATTGTATACTTAGTGACAGTGACTGTCAAACAAATAAAGTGACCGGCCCCTTACCATGAACTGTTAATGCAGGACAGTTTCCGTTGTGAAAGCGAGACGCGTGCTGTGTAGTCTCTGCATCTTGCTTCCACAACGGAAACTGTCCAGCTGTAAGATTTCATAGTAAGGGCAGCTTACTGAAAAGTACATTGATAATTTTTAACCCTCCTTTTCTTTTTTTATTTGTGGTTCTATCTTTAAAAAGTGATCTTTAGTTTGACTCTCACACTATTTATTTTCTGATGGTCCACATTGAAATGTAGTATTGAGAAAATCACACGATTCTGCATTTTTTTATCTCGAAATAAAAACAATAAACACAGTCACCAATATAATACCTAATCACTACACTACCAAACCCAAAATAAACGCTTTACGAATAATAAAAATCGTTTTAATAACCCATTAATCGGAATAGACCGAATCGAGTTACAATCGAAACGAATATGGAATGCATAAAATTCGAACGAGCCGTGTATCGAATGGTATCGATAATAATGTAAATCGATACATCGATAATCGTTCACATGGAGATTGGGTGATAGTTACGAACTATTTGACGGTGGTTTTGTTAGTTTGGTAGCGTTGATAAGTTACGTTTTATTGTTTATAGTAAACGTAAAATCTTAGAAGATTGCGTTTTCAATTTCTGTTGTAACATGATTTGGGCAGGTACTTTATATCAGCTTTTGATCATCTACCAATGTTGTTATATAGTTGTTATCTAGTTTTTGGTTCTGTTGTCTGGTGTGAGTAGCTTGGCTTCATCACGATCACTAGTATAAGGAATATAGGTGACATTTATTTTGTTCACATTAACAAGGTTATCTTGGCTAGCAGTCGAAGTCGAAAACCACAATGACTCAAAATATTCATTGGCTTAACATGATATTCAATGAGTAACGTACCTACTGAAATAAATTATTCGAAAAAATATTTTCCATGTAAGTAAATGCAGGTATTTGCAAAAAATGCATACAATTTGGTTTACAATACACCGAAATTGAATAATGCAATTTAAATTCTTCAAATAAACCTTAAAGGTGAACATTTTGTTGGTAATTTTTGCTTATAAATCTTTTGTCGGCATGAAAACTATCTTCTACTGTGCACTCTTAATGGACCTTATGTGGTAGGTGTAGATGTTAAAATGGCTAATTTCGTGTGTCAGTTTTATGTTTGTAGGTTATAATCGCTTGTCTCGCCATGCGTTTGCGCCTGCGGGTGACAAGTGACTTTTGACTTCTTTTGTTTTGAAATAATAAATGGTGTAAATTGTAAGCGGGGAGCGATTATTTTTTTGGCGGTGAATTAAAGGTAAGAAAAAGAACGCATATTTTGAATGATGATAATATACTCTATATAAGGTTGGTTGAGATCGGTCACAGAAATCAACAAACAAAAAAAATAAGAAAAGTGTGTACTCTATGATAAAAAAAAATAGGTACTCGCCGTCTTTACATAATATAATATATTATTATTATACCAGTATTGTCAAAGGCTATTTTATATGCAGTAGAGCCATTTCCAGCAGACCTATCAGCGTAGAAAAGTAACCTCAACTATATCATCATCATCATCAGCCGAAAGACGTCCACTGTTGAACAAAGGCCTCCCCCTCAGAACGCCACAATATACATATACTTCTCCATAAAATATTAAAAGCTTTAACAGTGACTTATCATTCCTAGGATTAGTGCCCACAAATGTTGGTCCTGGAACTTGAACTGCGACCGCTTCTTTATCTGTTTTGCTGTAGTGTGCCAAACGATTACACCATCTTAAAGTCCTATTCATACGTGCTTTACTAGCGATGGCCACACGGAAAGACGTAAGACGTCGTGGAAAGGGTGCAGAGAAGATTAAATATCATATAAATTTGCCTCTTTGATTTACTTTCATACAAAATGTATACAAACGTGGCGACGCAAAACATCCAGAAAAGAAAGGGCGCAGACACGTCTGTGTCATTTGAAACCATTCCGACCTATGATACCGCAGCTATGATTCTTTCCGTTTGAGATAAACTGTTACAGAACCCGTTTATTAAGTATACACAATCACCAATAAAAATATTTTGTATTATTTTTATTTGAAAATCAACACAGAATCAATATCGAGGGCATCATTCCATAGGGGCGTATCCAATTTTGGCTACTTTTCAGGAGGATCAAAAAACTGTCTAATATTTTAATGGGATGTTGAATCGAAATGATTTTTTTAGGAAAATTATATATTATTGTGACACACATCATGGTATAAACTTTGTGAAAGTAGCTTATGTCTTTATGGTATTTTTGGTCCTTACGCCTATATGGCGTAACGAATATTAGACAAGTATCTGCTCAAACTCACCATACATTTTGGGGCGTATAATTTTTTTCTTACTTGTATCTTAAATAATGTGACGGTAAATTAATCGATATTCATTAAACTAAATTAATAACCGTCTGGATTATTTTTAGGTGGCCTATATCTCGAAATAATTAATTTATACGCCCATATGGTTTGACAAAACAAACGAAAACACCAATAATTCTATAGAGGCGTAAAACTTAGAGCCCCTTTTATACGGTATTCTTTCACTTCGATTCGACTTACGCTTTCACGTTGATTACTGAAGTCACCAATATTCCAAAAAACATTAATTCCAAGACTATTTTTTGACTATTCGTCTATAAGTTGATGTTCTTGAAAAGCGGTATTTACGGGAAATAAAACAATGTCAGCCAGCATTTGCTTAGATGGATGCTTAGATATCTGCGTACAGTACGTACCACTATATAGGATGCTGTCAGGTACCATTGAGATACCAGTTACTACTCAACAAGGCCCCATATACTGTCTAGAACTCTAGAACGTTCTAGAGTTCTGGATAGTATAAGGGGCATATTGTGAACCGTCTTCTTAATACGTATTAAGAAGACGGTTAACAATATTCTTAGGTAATGTAACCGTTTCTTTGAAGTATGAAATCAAAGTGTTATCTATCAAAAAATCAGTTGAATGTTTAGCGTAGAGAGATTAAGACCCATTTCAATCGGCTGGAATACTACAACTGCCCGCAGTGCACAAAAGTGTGAAACTGCCTAATAACAAATTTAAATTGGTCTTAACACAATGCTGGAAAAAAACAATTGCTGCGATAGGTCTTGATGTAAGTCAGGGAGCGTATAGACGTAGTAAGAAAGGTTTGTTAAATATTTTAAGGTAGAATTACTGGACTTTTAGAATCACACATGGTTCCATTTATGCTATAGGCCATAATTACATTTGAATTTACGATAACGCTAGTGAATACCCCGCGAGACGACGTCAATATTCAACGAAAAGATTAAATGAACAGCTCGTAGTCCTAACCTGAACCCAATTTAAATCGACCTGGATAATCGCATAAGATGAGGTAGATACTAAATCATAGACCAGCACTTACGAACATAAGAGTACACAAAAGCTGTATTTTACACTTGACTAAGGTTTCTTTTATTTTTGTAATGGTTAACTTAACTTAGTATTGTAAAAGCACCAAGAAATTCTTAAGAAAAGTGATAATTATCTACTGTACGCCTATATGGCTCGACAAAAATAACGTATTTTTCATTATTTTTGTCGTTTTAAGTTATACGCCCTTTATATTTTATTAAATATAAATAAAACTATAAGACTTAAAAATAAGGGTGTCAAGCCAGATTGTGTATTCGCACTTCTAGATTTCAAAAATGCAATAAAAAAAAATGGCAATTTTGGGTATACGCCCCTATGGAATGATGCCCTCGAATCTCCCATCAAATATCTTTCACATTCAATCGTACGTCATAAACGGCAATTTAGCGGAACTTATACAAAACGTCTCATTACCTTATAGATTTGAGAAGCTCATTAGTGGGGTATGGCCATACTACAGATAATATAGAAGGTATGTACAGAATAATATCGTGCCGAGTAAACCTGGCCTAGAATTAACCACCACCTTTCCTCCCGTGGGTGTCGTAATAGGCGACTTAGGGAAAATCCAGAAGATGGGCAGCAGCATCTTCTGTATCTTGACCAGCAATACTGCGATCCCCAAGCCGCTTGCCTAGCTTAGGGATTATGGCGACCGCCCCCCCATTCTAGGGGAGGAGGAGGCCTTTGTTTAACAGTGGACGTCTTCAGGCTGATGATCATGATGTACAGAATAAAAAGGGGCATTTAAAAAAGTGACTATCACCATAAATATCGTAACATAACATCAAGCCTGTATTCCCCGGTATTCAATTTTTTTTAAAGAGAATAAAACATTCTGGTCCGAATATTTCTGGCTCAAACCAAACTTTAAGTCTTAGAACCAAAACAATTTGTAGCAATAAAAAAATAATGTCAAAAATTGGGAGGCATATATTTTTTGAAAATACATAAGCACTCTATACGTTGTTAACTGTGAGTGGTTCTTCTGTGTTTTCATTACAAGAAGTCCCATGGTAATTATTGGTGGTTCTTATGGCGTGAGATACCCCGTCTTCGTTTCAATAAGGAATGCAGCTGTTAACGTGCGCGTGCGACCCGACATCGGACGTCCTGTGGTAAGTAGTAGCCAGACACGTAAAAAAGTATTAGTACAGTATAGTTTTGGACATAAAGGTACTGCAAAAATTATATTTATTTAATGTCAAAATGTTATTTTACAATTTAGAATTTTCTCGACCAAATAGCTGGTAAGAAAACTTATGCAGTAATTAAGATGTTGCGAAGTGGAAAATCCTCCTTTCTTTTTTAATGTTTATTTAATAAAATTATATAGGTTGTAGAAAAAAACAAAACCTTTTACGACAGGTTTTTTATTGATTCCATGTATTATAACTATTTTACAACTTAAATCTAATACAGAATAAAAACAATATATCCAAAAATAAAAAGTTAAAAAGCATCAAAAAATTCATCCCCATCGATGTCAACCGGTAACGTGCCCAAAAGACTGGCAGCATTGCCACGTTGAATGGCAATGCTAATTCTTTGGCCGAAGAACAATCCAGCACTTTGGTCACGTGGAGAGTCATTTAGATCACTAGATTGTTTTGTTGGTAGTATAATAATATACTACGTATTTTACTTCGTTTTCCCGAAGCAATCTCCCACCCACTTACCACAAGCCTCTACAACTTTCCTTATGTCGTCCAGTTTCTCGCATATTAAGCAGACATGATTATTACATAAATCTCGATGAGTATGTGTATTTATTAGCCGATCATATATACTAGATAAGGTGCACTACTAATCTAACCTGAACTTTTAAATATGATCTATAAATAACATATTCGTGGGCAGAATGACAACTAAATGGCCTCTGAAGACAGTCGGCGACATTAATTTGGTTGCCGGGGTCAGATGGCAGCTGCTTTAGATAATATATTGTTATTTAATAGTGTCTGTGTGAAGGATATAGCGAGAACAGCAAAGAGATAAGATATGGTTGTGGGTTTAAGCTATGTGGTGTTGCTAATCTTGTTCTTTAGTTCCATGTACCTAAAATCTAACATTTCTCGAAATGTTGTAATTTGAAAGAAGTCAGAACACCGAAATTATGAGGAAGCAAGAGAAGAGGATATATGACGGCCTATCTAGACTTATTAAGCTCGATTCGATTTGATTAGGAAAAACTATAGACCTACTGACAAGAACTTGTATGGAGAAGTTTTGGCTACGGAAAGCTGAACGGACGCGTACGCCATAGAAATAAAGAATCGAGCTAAATACGTGTACCTAGTTAGTTCCTTATCGAATGTAGCTGCGGCGGCAAACCTCTCAATTAGTGCTCACGTGATTACGCAAATACTGGTGTACCTACTGCCTATAGGCACCTTCTAAAGATTTGGCGCCAGACCCATAAAGTTACTTAATCAAGCATATAAACCCTGATTAAAATGAACTCAGCGGCTCTTCTGAACGTTAAAAAGCCTATTCAGATTGCGACATTACCCGTAATGCAAGCATAACACATTTTTCTGTAATCTGGTAATCTGCTACAAACAGAACTAAAGCCACGCTCTGCAAATAAAAGCGATATCTGACGTTGAAGCCGTAGCTAGCGTATAATATTGTTGCCAGCCGCGGCAACGACCAATAATATAAGTAACTCGTTTACCTCATTTGACTATCTCAATTTAATGTGAGATGGTAATCAGCTGATTGGCTCCGTGTAAATTACTCGTTCTCAGATCATATCGGTTTATTTTGAAAGCAAATAAGCAACGAGCTCGCAGTAGACGTACTAAGTATCTCTCAGAATGGAAATGTACATTCGCACTCGCGCAATATGCGAAACACGCAAACAAAACTAAAAATCCGTTAAATAACCAATCCGTATTTGGAACACCTCTCAAGTTCTTTAAAAAAGGAAATTCAAATTTTGAACGGATTATCCCGTCAAAAAAGTGACATGCGAGCATCCGAATTAAACTGGCCGAACGCGGTGGTCGAAAAAAAGTTGCAAGAGTATCAAAGAAAACCGCGGAGCAAGGCGTCAATCTTGCAGATTTTCAGTTTAAAAAAAATAAAATAAAAAAATAACGAGGTGGGTTATTATTGCTGTCTCGTGTCTGTATTGGTAGCTCAGTGTGAGATCCGAACGCACCGCGCGCGCGCGCTCCCGTGATCACGCCATTTCCCACTTACCACCACCGTAGCGCGACACGCGTCCCATTACAAAAAACCTATTGAACTTTGACGATTATAATATTGATTATCGATTTTCAAATCGGCGTCAGTGAGTGTGTGACTGCCAGTGCTGTGTTGTGTTCCTTTGAAATGAAAAAGTGACTAGTTTTACTTTTTTAATTAATCAAGTATTTTAATCTGTGGTTACTAAATGGTTTGCCGATCTCTGGCGCGAGAATGCGCGATAGTTTTGGTGAGTATGGAATTTTATCATAAGCAACCAATAGTTGGTCTTTATCTGTTTCATTTAATTGTGTTAATCATGTGTGAATCACAAAAGTGTGTGTTTTCGGTACTCAAGCGACACTTCTATGAATAGAACGCATTTATTCTGCTGATACGTTCGATCAGTTGAAATAAAAGAGCGTCGTGATGTAGACAGTAGGTATGTGAACGGCGATTAGTTTAAAACTCATTTATTTAGAAAGTTTGATTGGAAATGCCTATGGAATCAAATCATGGTCTTATTATACAAGTTTATGGTAATTAGTTCGGTCGGCTTTAGGGTGAGAGGCTCTACTTACTAAAATGTTTATAAAAACGACCCGCTGAACAACGCAAGCCTAAGAAGCTGTTAAGTAAGTGTAGTAACAACAATTACACTATTTTTATCACTAACCTCGTTGGCTTAGTGGTCGATAAGTGCGACTAGGTTCGAATCTCGGGTCGGACAGTGTTATTCGGTATTTCCATCTCAGCAGCAGTACGGACTCTGGTTTTGTGCCCGGTTGATGGCAGTAAGCTCGCCGCCTATTACATTGTGACCATTGATTGGCAAAATGTGGGTGTACCATACGCATCTGAGTACCCTCTTGACAGGCGTGATGTTATATTCACATTGTTAACACGTCGAAAATGAATCTGCAAAGAAATACTAGATAAATATTTGGTTTATGAACATAAACCAAATATAGGTATTAAATTATTGCACTTGCATAAGAGGGCCGGCAGCGACTGGATGCATAAAGCAGCAGACCGGGCTCTGTGGCGGACATTAGGAGAGGCCTATGTCCAGCAGTGGACTGCAACGGGCTGATGATGATAATGATTGTACTTGCCTTGGTATTTTGAACCCCAACTATATTTAAAATACATTCTTCTTCTTATCGTTTATGAACAGCCTGGTGTCAGAGTTTAAACCACCTATAGGCCTCTGACATGGCTTAACAAACCATTAAAAAGTCTCAGGTGAGCTGGTTTCCTCACGATGTTTTCCTTCACCATTTTTAGCAACTAAAATCCATTAAAGCCACACTAGTCTTAGCCTTTTAGGTTTCAGAATACACAACCGAGTATATAATTCCAAAGGCTCCTAAGTCCTAACACATAGGTCAAGTCTAGCTGTACAGGGAGAGGCATAACACGTGTGGTCTGACGGCACGCATAGCACAGTAGCGAAAAGCTCAACCTTGTACTAAAGAGTTCACATTATTCTGGTTGACCATAGAGCTACTCTCTAAGTTCGCGCATGTGCATTGTGACCCACACTTGAAGCTGTAAAGTTAGGTACACACTTTATGAGGTAGCTCCTCTTAGTTGTTGACTTCTAAAGCTTTTGTTGATTTGCGATTGTTGCTGAAATGGGAATTAGAAGTCGGTATTTGTTTTTAGTGCATCCTATTCTCCAGATAAATGAAATTGCGTAGCGGTTTTCTTATAGAAATTATTTGAATGTCATAAACACAATTTAAAGTTTAAATAAAGTTATAACTTGGTAACAGAACCCACCAGAAATGTTTTTACTTTTTGGCTTTGTACTGTTATGAGTGTGTTTTACAGCCAAAAAGACGATGCGCGTACGCAAGAAAAATATCACATAAATATCTCTGAAAAATTACTGCCTCGCTGGTTTGTGGTCGCTAAGTGCGACTGCTGAGCATGAGGCCCCGGATCGAATCCCGGGTCGGGCAAAATGTTACTGGGTTTTTCCATTAGCTAATTCTCAATAGCAGCACGGTGTCTAGATTTGTGCTCGGTGGATGGCAATAGGATCGCCCCCTATTACATTGGGGCCCATAACATAACTAGCAAAATGGGTGTATTCTACAGTCACCTCTGCCTACCCCTTCGAGGAATATAGGCGTGATGTTATCTATCTATAAAAAATCACCCAAGAAATTTCCTATCTGAGATTCTAACTTACACCATCATCATAGCATCTATCAACTAAACCATTGCGCCAATAAGTCTAACAGTACTCACGAAATTACTAGACAATTACCAAACAGCCCGACCTATGCTTTCACTGGCTGTATGTCAGGATCCTAGTTTAGCATACAATGAGTATCTGACCTCGGTCACAGTAGCAACACTGTAATTAATACTATATTAGTCATGCTCCTGACAAATGTCTTCTCTCTACTCTCAGTCGATTTGCTTTTGTTTTGTGTTGAGTATTGCTTCTTCTTTTTTAGCAGTGATCGGGCGTTAATAGAACACATTTTTTGTAGGAGTAGCAGTGTGAAAAAGCTGCAGTGATCCTGAACTATTTTTGAAATTTGAAAAATAAATGAAATAATGTTTAACGTTGACCGTAAATGAGCTTAAAAATTCAACTAGGTATTTTCCTGCTAGAATTATCGCATTTAGTATACTCATGGTTGTCCTTATAATACAAATAGGTTTTAGTATCCTATTTAAAAAATAAAACGTCACCCCACTCAAGGAACTGCTCCAGTATTGTGGGTGCGTTTTACAAACACGAAATCTACTGATCTCACAAAATTATTGTTCCGCACTGGAATCGAACCCGCAACCCTTTGCTACTGCGCCAATGAGGTCGTCTAGAATAGCATGTAAATTAAAATGTTACCAAAAAATACTGAAAAAATAATAGTTTTTTGAATTTGCTTGGTTAACTAACCGTAGTGACCTAAACGTGAGTAACCTCTACAAAAATCCTTAAACAAACTAATATCGACCCAAAAATAATCCAAGCAAATGTACATATCTTCATAAAATAAACACAATTATGTAAATTATACATTACAAGTTAATGTTGCCACTACTGTATGCAAAATTCATTTGCGTTGTGTACACGGCAAATAAAAACTTTCGTAGTACGTACAATTAGGGCCAAACACACTGCGGTCGATAGCTTTGTTTAGTTCTTACACTTGTGTACATAGCCGATTATAAGACGTTGTTGGTTTTATTTTTAATTAACTGTGGATCGAGGTTGGCTTTTATAAAGAAGCTAATAGAGTCTGGATGAGAATTCTCTGTATTTTTTAGGAAGTAAAAATACAGTTTTAAAATAGTTTATTGTTATTTTGAAAGGCATTTTAAGTCTTTCTCGTCTGTATTATTATATTCTATAGCAATATAATTAGGTACGTAAAAAAAGGCTGGCTAGTTACAAAATTTAATTTTAATAATTTCTGATGATTAAAATATCGAAAAGAACACTGACATAAAGGTAGGACGTCTGCTGCAGGGCCTGGTAGTTTTAATATAAAACATTGAAAATACATTTTGCGAACCTGAATCTCTCTCACTCTATAACCAAATCAATATAAACGAATGTTTAAACATGTACGGTAGGTACTCAAAAATTATATAAATAATGAATCATCAAGTAAGTAAGTTCCATCATTTAATAATGTCACTGAATTCACCGTTTGTTACGGCATGTAGCGGCTTGTCAAACGAAAGACATGCTTTATCACATAATCTTGAAGACATTGACACTACCAATATTTGCACGGAGTATTTTCTTTGGGATCTGATAACACTTTAATAATACTCTCCACAATTTTCCTCTCAATTTCTACACAAAAACAAAAGACACTCGTTGTTACTAAGCCAAAAAAATTAGGCCACTTATTGTTTGCAGAAATTTAAAATAAGCTGTACAAACAAATATTGTATGGTTATTTTGTCCGTCAGTGTACAAGGCGGCTTATCTAGTACTAGATAGCAGGGGCAAACGTTTACTCTAGTGAAATGTGTAAACAATTAATTTTGCATTCAGTCCTTTCTCTAAGCTTATTAAGTGGCTTGAGTATGATTTCATTATGAGTAAGGATGTTTGTTGGCGTAGTCTCTAGTATCGGCATTTGTTTATTTGTTAAAATATTTGGCAAGAATAACAGTCTATAACTGTCGCATGGTAGGGGCAAAGGCCTCTTCTTATGTAGAGAAGGATTGAGCACTAATCACCACGCTAGCTCACTGCGGGTTGGTTAAGCCTTTATATTTTCATTTTTTAAATTAGTATTTATGTTGGTTAAATGCGTTTAGCACGTTGGCACTACAATTATTATCTAGCTCCATTTTAAGCAAAGCTTGCAAAGTTCTAGAATTTATCTCCCTCTAACATCTTAGAAGCACTAACGGAGGCATCAAATCAGCTTTAAAGGGAGTTCAAATGTTTGTCTCTTTCATTCTGAAACCCTTTCGAAAAAAGTACTCGTAATTATTTTACGAAACCAGAGGACCACGCGGTTTCCAAGCATCTAGAGACCTGAGCATTGTCGTATAGTTTAAGAACTTACATGCGGTGGTATGTGTAATAAATAATAGACACAATGAATTAATTTGCCACCTAAAATATTAGTAAAAAAAATGCATTAAGTTTTTCACAGTTTTGGATACCGTGTGTAGACGTTGAAAAAGAATACGTACGAAAACCTTCATCTAGCAGAACTCCAATATCGCTCCCAAGAGCTTTATCCCACAAACGGACGCATAGTGTAGTTATTAAAATTATAATTAGGCTATAAACGTGCGCAGTACCGCATAAAGAAACAAGTTCACGCAAATAAAGTTCAAGTTAAAACTCCGGTCGTTTAATTGCCCACTGGTCTGTTTTGAAACCGCTCACTTGTAGGAATTATGCAATTTTGAATGGCTTTTCTAATTTGTAGCGTGTAATAAAATGGGTGAATTAATTTTGGTATGTTTAATTGCATTTCCAACTCGTTTGGTTATGTTTCTTGTTTAACTGGAAATTGTTACTCGATACTTCTTTTCCCTCAATTTAAGAGCTTTGCCGAATTTGTTGGTGCTGTTTCCTGTTTCCTGTCAAGTCCCTTCTTTTTGACTTTAATGCGACATGACTCATACTAATTCTCTTAAATATTTTTATATGCTCCACTTTTACTTTTGAGGGGCTTGTAGCTACGTGGCTACCGATCGGCGAGGTTAAGCCGTGCTCGTTGCGGTCAGTCTTGTGATGGATGACCCCTGCCACCTGCTTTCCGAAGTACGGAGGGGCGTGCTGCAACGTCAAGCCGTTGGTCCTGCCCCTGATCTATCTTCGGTCGTGTCGGTCTACCGTCCCATCGGACTATGAGAGTGAGGGAATAGGGAGTGCACGTGTGTTTGCGCGCATACTTGTGCACTATAATATCTCCTGCGAAGTTGGCTAGTTTCAGATGAGACAGGCCGCGTGACCGAAATTCGGCCAGAAGAACATAATGCTCTACTACGCCAACTGTCTTCCAGTGTACTAAACAAAATTATCAGTAATCATTACTTTGTGATTTTGAAAGTCCTGAAAATGATTTTTAACTTCACTTCTAGCAGTATCTGCAGTCGAAAGTACTGCTACGGCTACTTAAAATTCTGTTAACAAAGGGTGATTAAGGAAGCTCTTTAATAACTAAGTTCGACATTCGAAGGCAACTGATACACCTTAACGGTGTAACATTAATGGAATGCTCCGCAGTGTATTTACAATGCATCGCGTGGCACTGCGTCACAGCGCTCTATATCTGCGGCACATCAAAGCTGAGGGCGTGACGATCAGAATACTAAATAACACAAAATGAGCCGTGGGGACGGTTTCCTGTTATTGTTTTACATAGCTTTGTTGTTGATAGAAGTGGCTTTAATTGTCTTTATTTATTAGGTAAATAGGGCTCATAAATATTATGGCATGACCAAGTAGTTCTATTTGATTTTCTAAGCGATCTCTTTCTCTACTAACAGTTTGAACCTCTTTGAAATATCACTGGTTTCAATACTTACATAGACAAATACAATTATCAAGAAGTGCCTTGGGTGGTAGGCTCTGTTTACAAAAGTCGATAAATCTTCATTTTTCACTGAATGCGCGTAAGTGTCATGAATAAGGTGGGGTTCATTTACCATATATCAGGTTCGTCGCCCTTTTACAGCGAGGAAAGGAAATTATACAATTAATTTACAAAAAATCTGATTTGATTATGACTCATGGAGAATAGCTTTTTTCTTCCTATCTCTTCTATCGTTTCTAGTACTGTAGGATTCTATAAACGATAGTAGAGGTCCTAACTGACTGCCTCAGGCATTTGTATAAGTACGTAGTGTGTGTGCACTTATGATGAGCTTGCAACTATTTGCCCTGCGGGGTGCCTGCTTTTCATAATCTATCGTTGTGTGATTGACTATTTTTTGTATCTATAGAGTCAGTTATTGAAATGAATGTCTAGATTTTTTCATTTTAACCTTTAGGCTTCAGGTATTCTAAACCTTAATAATGGAAACGATTTTTACAATATCTGACGTCAAGTAAATCATTAAAAATTGGTTTTCTTATTAAGAGAATATAAACTTTTAAATTGACAAGCAGTTTTCCAAAACGTTTTAGTAGAAAGTGTCCATTTATGTTTCTGTATAATAGAAGACTAATTTAATAAAAATACCCTTTTGTTTATTTCAAGGGAATAAACAAGTGAGCAGATTAAGTGACAATATAAATGGTCTAATTAGTCAGTAAGAGAAGTGACATATTTGGTCGCAGCGGGAATGCAGAGCAATCATCGTATATACAGGTTGATGCTATAGTTTTTTTATGTAATTTTATACAAATAGTGACTGAAAATGTTTAATACTTTCACACATGACTAGGCCCTAGGGACAAAAATTGTTGCAAGTTTTTGTCCCTAGGACCTAGTCTAGTTGTTTGCGTATGAGATTACATGTTTCTGTAACGATGATACAGGAGAATCCTTGTGTAGGGTGACGTTTTAATAAAAAAAAATATACCTATTATAATTATTATGAAGTAAAACAACCTGTACATACACAGACACACGACTTCCAATACAACATATTGAAGTTATTTGAACGTCTCACAGCACATGAGGAAGCTGTTTGGTGCTAAAAAACAGCGCTTAATCTCTAGGGATTAACCGTGGGGGTCGTAGTACTATAGTCTAACAATCCAATTTGAATTCAAATCTAACAGGCATAAGGTGTAATTCCCTTTGTAAATTGGAAGAGCACTATTTTATTAGGTCATTGACATTCTCTGAATTTCGGAGCTAAGTTGAGAAAGTGCTTACAAATAAATTAGTTTTTATATGTCTGTAAATATTTTCTCACAGTTTGGGGAATGTGATAACAGTTTATCAGCTAGGCAACTGCCGTGGTAAATGGTATGGTTTAGTTAAATGAGTTATTGTTTTAGTAATAATGATTCGTGATTATCTCGCTTTATTCTCACACTTAGATGCAATTATATTATGCTTATCAAATCCTGTCTTCTACGTTGAATATTATGTTAAAAATCATGCTAAAAAAATTGTTTAATTTTGGTTCACAATCACGCAATTGTTGCATCGCATTCCACTAGGACCAAAAGTTGCTGAGCAAGGAGAATTCCGTACGAAAGGACCAATTTTTCAGATGGAAGAAGGACCACAACTTGATTGAAAATTTTGTTTCTTTTTTATGTAGAAAATGTCAGCTAATATGTTACAGTAGGTTGACTGAAACATGCAAGGAGAGAAAAAGACTAGCAGTATTTTAGCAAAAGTTTGAGGGAACTGAAGTAGCTTATTTCGTTTTAGACATAGTCTTTGAAAAGAAAGAGTGAAGGCCTTTGCCCTGCAATAGGACAGAGTACTATTAATACTTTACAATGGAATACTCAACAATACAACCACAAAGTTGGCGCCGACTATTTTTATAAAACACAGAGTGACTGGTAGTAATCTATTATTGTGTAGATACTCGATTCACTTCTATTTTCATCTCACGCTACATGGTGGAGGAATTGCACGGACTGTGCATTTTAGGTAGGTGATTGTTTTCAAGATCTGCACAGCGTGGCATCCTTTTTGGTTATAATTTTAGATGTGGCTGAGGTTATTAAGTTAGACGAAGAAGAATTGGGATTGGCTGCAATTGGATTATAAATTAACTCAATTTCAAATGTCCATATGATTCAGTCACACATATCGTTTAAGTTAGCTGTTAGATTGAAAACAGAACAGCAATTATGTGTTAACTAGTAATAAATTGTACTATGACAATCATTTATACATACACATACAAACCAACTCTCACCCTAAAGGCAAACACCTTCTTGGGTCGATCCATCGTGGGTAAAAATAAAGAGAGTTTCGAGTATCAGTTTCCAGACCATCTTCCATACTTTTAATATTCTTATCAAGGATTTTGGCTGGACCGGGGTTGATAAAATTATACTGCATAGCAGGTAGGTAGTATATACCTATTCATTCATGTTTATAGCATACTTGCTTCAGTTATACCTCAACAGCTCTTCATTAATATCATTACTTTCCGGTTCGATTACCGAGAAGTTGGCACGAATGTCGTCATAAATATAACGCTAGTAATTAAAGGTTAATTAAATTAATGTTGCATGCCCATGGCCCACAGATAATACATGCTATTATATAGGCAAACAGTTTGCTCTATTAACTTGGTTTACATTTTAAGTGTTGGTCACGTGGTCTGTGGTCTTCAATATATTCGATTTGGCCCTATTACGTCAAGACAGCAATAAAATGCTATTTAAATCCACTGAGGGTCCGAATAAGGTATTTAAGGGTCCCCAAACATCGTTCCCTTGCATCTAGTCCCTGGGTTTTGGATAATGCTAGGGATCCTAAGAAAATATTCAATGGAATGAACATTGAACTTCTACGAGACCCTTGTATTAAAATGCCATAGGAATAAGGTTTGAGCTTCGGAAAGAGGTACCTTTTCTACAAAATAATTAAATAATGAGCATACCAACTACTGCCTGTACCTATTGTTTTAAACTAGTTAAAGATGAACTATGTACTATGCTGACGAGTTTGAAAAGAACACTTTTTATAGAAAATAAACGTACGTAATACCTATTTGATGCAGTACTTATACCTAGGTCAGAATTATCACGTATATAAGAAAAAATCGTATATAAAATTATTTCGCTACCACCAGATTCAAATACGGTACAAGTATTTGCACCTGGCACTAAAACTCTAGCTAGCTCCAGTAAGGTACATACTTTATGGATACAGGAGAAAATAACAGGAATCTATATAAAGAAAACTGATTCACTGAGCTTTTACTAAGCCGTCACTGAGCTTGATCCTAGTTTCACAGTTCATTGTTCGCGCAGCTGCACCGTCTGGTTGACATCATAATTTTGAAATCATGATCGTAATAGAGCAGTAAAGTGAACACAAGTGATATTGAACTTGTCTTGTACCAAACAAAGCACTAACCTAGTGGGTCACTCAAGTGTTTAGCACTAAACTATATAAATCCCAGCGTTTCTACTTTCTATTGAGCCGTATATTAGTGCTAGGGTACACGGTGCTAAACGGCTTTTAAAACTTCACAAAAAAAGACTTGCATTCGTATTTTTTTTAAATAAGTTATACAAGATAATCTTAAATGTACTTAATTAATGAAATATGTCAAACAGATAAGATAAAATATCTATGAAAATTAATGAGGTGTCTAAGTTTGTTTTTAAATTGCCAATTAACATGACATATCATTTAAAATGGTTGATAGTAATGTTATACAGTATTCACATAGATGTGTTCAGGTAAAATATAGTAATAAGGTAATTTCATGCTGTGATAGTTTTTATATGCATGGGCAGTATGTAGCCACGCTGTGAGGCGGGTAATATCCACATTATCTAAAACAGGGAAGCTAATTCATTGGTCTTTATTTAATTTACTTGCTCATTATTTCTTATGTACACATGACATTTCGAATGAGGCACTTAAAGCTATTTATATACCTAATAACACTATTTATTCCTATCATTATTTTATTACTAAACTGCTTACGTTAGCATAATTGCATAAATGAGTTTGGTAATGTACTGTAGGTAAATATTTTGAGCGCTTTTTTTGCACTTGTTGGACAGTATTTTTCAAAAATACATACATGCATAAAGTCACGCCTGTTTCCCTGAGGGGTAGGCAGAGACCACGGATTTCCATATTTTTGTATATGATTTGTCAAATTATAAACAAAATGTAGATTATAAAAATAATAAAAGCCTAAGATTCTCCCGGCTTTTTTCGGGAAGGTTTAATGTAGACTACTCCGAGGGGGGTCTTATTGGTTGTAACCGGACAAAGGCAATACTGCTTGAGCCTCCAGCCAGAGGTTTCCCCGGTTTATGACGTCATATTTATAGTAATGAAAGTTTGTAGACTTAAGTCATATCGCGAGAATATACCAAGACTCGTATCCCCAGTCCCTTATTTAGTTCCATGTATTGACTGGAACATTACAATACCGTATTAAAATTGTTAACACGCGAAGCTCAGAAATGGCCAGTTTAGTTGAGTGAAATATTACAATAACATAAATATTTTATTGGAAATTGAAGGCGATCTGTATATCAGACGGAGTATAATTTGTCCTGTTGCGCTAATATTATTTATTGATATATTTTCTAGAGGAAGTTTGTACAGTCAGCATCATAAGTACCTTATCACTTAAGCTTATGTCAAATATGATTAAAAAAACATATTCAAGTTATTGTTTGTAGCGTCCAAATGATGATCTGAGAATATATAAGACATTTTACTATAAAAGTTGTTATTTAATTAAATGTTCAGCTATTTATGATGCTGATTGTACTATTATCTAATTATAAAGCGAAATTGTTTCTGTTTGTCTAGCAGCAGAGGTTACAAGTAATTGTGATTTTTGTTAGAGCTTCTGGCCTAGGACATAATTTGCTTATTAATTCTAATAGATATATTATCTGTACTTATGGTATAAAATAAACTTGAGAAAATTACGTGGTTCTTTTAAATAAGAGAATTAAATAATCATTGGTTTAGAACACGTGCGGTACTAGATAATTTAACTTAGTATTCACACGTTAGACGTCTTGACAACCTCGATTCTGAAGGCTTAAGAAGCAAAACTAGGTAGCAGATGGTACATGACCTAGCATCATTAAAGGCCCATTAATTAACAAACACTACGTCAACATCAAATCAATGAACACTTAACTAAACAAGGAAAACCGTCACTTAATTATTCAAGCAAATACTTGACACTCGCAGATAGTATCATCAAACTGCTCGTATCATTTGGCGTCGATAAAATAAACAATAATGGTATGTGAGATTGACGCATTTTTAACAAGACAAGCTCATGAAATATGCATGGGCAGTCTCCCGGAGGATGTATGTAATCACGAGTGTACACCTTAACCGGCATAATTTATATAGGGTTGTACGAGAAGGCAGTTTTCTTAGTACAATTTTAGGCTTAATTCAAACAAATTTTGGATTTTTCTAAGTGTTTTCTGACTTCCTCGTTGGTCTAGCGTTCGCTAAGCGCGGCAGCTGAACATTAGGACCTTGGTTCAAATCCAGGGTCGAGTTAAGTGTGATTGGGTTATTCCATTAGTTAATTCTCAGTAGTAGCGCGGAGTCTGGATTTGGGCCCGGTTGATGGCAATTGGCTCGCAAAACACTTTTACACGTCACTTTTTTAAAATTAGATGGCATCGGTATTTTCTAACTGAATACCTCTGAGAAGAAATATCGAAACAAACTCAGGGGTCAAAATCTGTTTTAGATTAATCACATCACAGAAAACTCAAGCTTAATGTTTGTATGACGTGTTTTTAAACAAGACACCTTAATCATAAGCTTCAGCCAGCAAACTGGATAGTAGATTACTGGTTGATAACATTCAGTTAATATCCCTCCACAATTCCAGAATCAACTCGAATTAAACTGACCTTAAATGTTTATAAATCGAACCAGTTAATTCATAGTCATAATTGAAAAATGTTCGATCTATGCTGTTATTAATGTCCGCAACGATTTATTCTAAATATACCAACAATTTGTATAGTACCACACCTTGGGCGTTTATTCATTAAACAACTATTTATAAGTGAATTAAATTTAGTCATTGAAATATTTACTTATTTAAGACGTTAGGAAGTCTTATAAGAAGAATACGAACCCTCGATGAAAAATGCTTAATTAAAATCAATTTTGTATTTATTTATTTATTCTTTGCACAAAAGTGTATAAGGTGGACTATATTGTATTGGCCTCCTTATATCATTTCCCTTTCTTTTACTGGGGAAATCCTTAACTTCTAACATACAGAGCTTTATGCACATGAATTTTATCCGTAAACCCTGTGTCTGTGATAGGTTTATAGACCAAACATGTGCAAGGATTGGCCGTAATGTATTACCGAATACAACACGACCATGAAGTGTCCCGTTCTTCGGTTAAACTTTTGAATCCAATCATAAACTACGATCATAATATCAAATTGGCAATAAATAATAAAGCAAAGTAATAATATAATTATCGTAGTGCCAATAAATGACAATTGCGCCATCGCCCTGCCTGTTTGGTCGTCCTTACCTATGTTTATGACTTATACCCATTAGATTAATCCAGTTCACTTAATAACAGCGCGACCTCAATTATTGAGACCACATAATTTACACGTAGGTACCTTTGATTTCTAAAATTATTAGCTTATTGGCAACCTTGTTAATATTTGCTGCATTGACGTCGGTACCTACATCTGGTAATAGAGTATTGTGGGCCTTGACAACGCAGACTGGGATTTGATAACTATGCCAATACAGATTCAGATGTTTTACAGATATTCAAATATAAATTATAGATATTAAAAGGAGATAAGAGATAATGATGCAGCATACAAGAAGGCAAAAATAAGAGAAACAGAAAACGATGAAATCTGCGAATAGGGGATTAAAAATGGGTAAAAAGGAAACATAATGATAAAACACTAGTGGGACCCTGTTATCAGTTAAGGGTTAGTACTAAATGAAGAATAGTGAAATATGCAAGTTCCTTAATGAATGAATCAACTAAAAGAAAATAACTTGACGTTAGCAGCTAAACCATGTCCACAAGAACAGTTCACTAAATTATTAGCAAGAATAAGTTATAACTCTTTAATCCTATTCATAGAATTTTTGTTCGAACACACACCTATTGTCTTACGAAGATGATGGAGTTAAAGCTTAAATATCAAGTCGTATATGCACGTGCAATAACAAGTGTGGATTGGATGAGATTATCAATATTCATGTGCAGTTGTAAATAAATTACTAACAGACAAATTGCAAGTTTATCGCATATGAGAATGACATTTACCACATCTGATTCATAAACATGAAATGCTTATAGACCTAGTTACCTCAATACAATTCTGAATGCACTTCATTCTAAAGGTTCTTTATTAGAGGCTTCTTCCAATTCTTCTCCATAACAACATTACAGGTTATTTGGGTAATATGGAATACTAAAACATTTTCAACTTTTAACTCTGCAGTATTGGTTATATATTTAGGTCTTACAGTTTTTGAAATCCTTAGGTGCTAAATGTCAAATTTGGGAATTGTATCGTATAAATCTTTAACATTGAGATCTGTATTTTGTTATTTATTATAACTTCATTAATCGTGTTATGCCACAGTTCTTATAACCATTTTTATGGTCTTAGGTAAACGACTGTAGTTGACACATCCAGGGTAAGGTTGTTTGGTTTACGACGCAGCGTCAGTTTTCACCTCAGGCTGTACGACCTAGTGCAGTTAATAAGCTGGTATTATTAAATTATTGACTTAACGATTATCGTTAACAATATTTCCGCCTATAAACGGAATGTGTGGTTATTGAATGTTTTTATTAAGTCGGTTAATAGATTTAATACCTTCATGGTTATTACTAATGGTTTGTAGAACTAAATGCACTACCTATAATATAATATCTATAGATAGCTTGCTTAGATTCATGTACTGCCTTGGGCTCGTCGTTGCAAATTGTCTTTGACTATATTGCAGGCAAAAAGGGGTGTTTACTTTGTTATGCACTGAATGAAGGTACTGCGATATATGACTAAAGATTTGTCGAGATTTTATTAATTGATTTAGTCTTTCGTATTTTTATTATGTTGTTTATTCTTCTCGCAAAATTACACATACACATGCGTGAAAGTAATTTTGAAATTGAATTTGAAATCTTTGCTTCAAAATAATAGTTAGATAACATTACTAAGTAACACTGGAACCGTTTAGTACTGCAAAATAATACCAAAGCCACACTTAAGTATCCGCTATAAAGATATCGTGTCAAGTTAACAGTTTGTAATATCCCCGGTTAAGTTTACAGCTCCGGCAGATTGGCAAGCGGCAGATATGTTTGTTATTTTATAGTCGCCTTTTAATTAAATAGTGGAGTATACTTACGGTAATACTAGTTTTGACCTCGGTCGCGCCCGTGTGAAAAGTTCTACTAGTTTCCCGGATAAAACCTCAAATTTTACGATATCCGTTCCGGTGTAACGGTACACTTTGATGCTGTTTCCTCGTTGCTGGGACAGAGTTTTCTCCAGCTGGTTTTTTGGCGCGTGTTTTGAGAAGTTTGTTGGCTGTTGGTCCTGCGCCTGAGCTCTTTCTAGACTTTGCTGACTCAACGGGCTCTGTTGAGGGAATGTGGAGTGCACCTGTGATTATGCGTACACTAATTAAATTATTATTATGGCCTTTAATATACCTACTATAGTTACTATCAAGTGAGCTCTTAGTTGACTTAAGTCACAATGCCCAAAATTCGGCTGAAAGGACGTATTTAACACAGCCACATTTGTTTTAATTCCAATTACTATACTTAAGTATAAAGGTTTTCTATTTACACGATAATTAATAACTGTAGTTACTTTTTAGCACAATTATAAGTCAATAGTAAAAGGCAGTAAGAACTTATGGATCCTAGTATTGCCTGCTTTCCGGATTGAGGCGCCATTTTAATTGCTATCTATTTAAACATGAAATAACAAATGTTATTTCTTTCCTTCCTTCCTGATCGTGAAATCTATTTGCATTGACTTTCCGGATTACATTTCTTGATTCTCTCTTTCAATTTACTCTATAGTAACTCGGATATAGATGTAATAAGAACAGGTCTGTAAATGTATACTACCGAGTCTTCATTTAAAGGTTGTTCATAAAAGTGAATAAGAAAGTTCTTTATTATACAATATTAAAACGTAATGGAAGTAGGAAGGGAATTTTAGGATTTCATCATACGATATATCCAACGTCTTGCAAAGACACGGTCCGCAATACACACGTATTTTATCGTCGATCCAATTGTGTAAGAGCCCTTAGGTTTAGCGTCAACACTTACAATTCTATAGACCGAATAATGACTTGTACTATGTGACTCTCACATCAAGTGTGTATTTTCGCAACTGATAAATCCACACGACTTCCCTCTTAATTTATTCAGAATCAATGATTCATCGAGTGTTTACGTTACAAAATTAGACCTACATAGGTTTCCTATTTTCGCAACACTCGGTGGACATTGTATAAGTGGCGACTTTATCCGAATACGTCCGACTACTGTCGGCGAGCTGAGTTTGCGAAACATATTTCACACAAAATTAATGTTGCGGCCACAAAACTGAATTATGTCCGACATAACCCCTTAATCCCATGCGATAATGATGTGTCTGTACGAAATTTGATTTTAGAAATTGTAAATATAATTTTGTTTATGTATCGCGTGATAGGGGTGACGTTTGTTGGAGTTTGGACTTTAGGGTGATGGCAAAGAGTTTGTATTTGAGTGTGTTGCTTGATTAAGTGGCTTTAAACTTAGGTGAAACACCGTGTCGCTTGTATGTATGACAATAATATTTATGAAGGAACATTAAAATAATTGATGATGAGTTAAGGAGGAGTGCTAAATTTAACCGGCAGATAGATAAAACGGTAGCTGCTTTACGATTGGTCGTTTTGATTTATTAGCATGTTCAGTCATTTTATGGAATTGCTCAATTTATGGCCTATAGCCGCTGATGAATCGCTATGTTAACTGGTATTATGAGATTCACAGGCATTTGTATGGAGACAGACGATTTAAAGTGCTTGATGCCATTTAAAGTAATGTTGCGAAATTCTCTAACATGTTCCTATATATTATTTTTGTTTAATTTGGTATGTATTTTTTTAATACACTCCTATTTAATCTTAAAGTTTTAGTATTTGTCTTATAAAATTTCTGAATCAATGATTTGCACTACAGCTTACAATGTCATCAAAACATTCTATCGTGTATCCCAAGAAACAGAAGATTATTTTTCTAGAGTCTATGAATAACCTGAACTAATGAAAGACAGCCAAAACCCACCACACCCAGACCACCAACTTTAAATTTTAGAACAAAACAAAATATTTCCAAATAAATCGACATAATTTAATAATTTTATATGCGAGGCAGCCCTTGCTGAAGCATTAAACGCGTCGTCAGCTATTATCGCGGCGTAATTGCGGGTGGCTGCAGACAGGCGTTGTGCTGAACTAACGCGATTCGCGATAAATGGCAATACAAAGAAATGGATTTAGGAATTATGACACAACTTGGCCACCAACTGTCTCAGCAGGAATCTGGTAGAGCACGGCGTGGTGCTGTCGGTAAAGTGAACAAAGAATAAACTCTCATAAAAAAACAAGGCACGGTTTTAATAATTCAAAATGCCAGACAGCTTTTCTACGCATACTGTATAGCTGCAAATCGGTCATCAAACGTTTTAACTTAGCTGCTTTGACCATTATACACGGCGTACCTTTATTTTGAAACTACTTTTTTTTACCCACTACCAATCTAACTCACTTCCAATTTTTCCATTTTCATTCCTCACTCACTAATCACTCAAATGCCACTAACCACTTGTTCATCTCATTCACCCGCTGATTCATTCACGCTATTCGCGTTCTCAGGCACCATACCCGATCAACCTAATAATTACACAGCGTACCGCTTGCACCGAATTGGAGGGCGCGGATCCGACAGTTTGTTTTCGCTTAGTTAGCGTATTTATAAAGCTCGTTCTCACGAACAAAAAAACTTCGGCCGGTTTTGTACGAGGCTATTTTTCGCACTATATTTAGGTATCATATCAGTTATGAAGTGCAAGAATTGAGGCAAATAGGCAGTAAGGGCTGTATTGTATGTAGGATCATGCCTGTCATGCGGAATATTTATCTTGCTTATTTTTGTTTTGGGTGGTTTATCTTGTGTTAGTTGAAAAACTATTTTTATCATTTGGTTTACTATATTATTTTAAAGCCAAACTATTTTGCGATAATTTACAAGTAGACTTACATTAAAGACATCGAACTTACACATAATACTTACAAACATAACCCTAAAGCTAACTGAGACGATGAAACGATTGCTCACATTAATACATAAAACTGTATGTTCTATCTTATGCTATAAGGGAAACGTATTGCAACGATCTTCTGTACTTCTACAGATAACGTAATGGTACAAAAACTTAGTTTCTGCACTACCACACACTATTAACGTTATCGATGATATAAATCGAAAGTGTTCATAATATAAATCTAAATTATCTTTTTAATGTTTCCAGAATTATAATAAACAAGTCAAACACTCGGATCAAGTACCATTAGCTCATTGAATTTAGCATAAATGAAACTACTGGCACCATGAATTATAAAATAAACACCGATATTACTACACAGCGCAGCGTCAAACTCGAGCCGACAACACTTAATTTGCAAATCTACATTTAAAAGCTAATCTGAACTAGCAGTCGATTGAAACCAAAACATTGAGACAATCAACGCAAGCGCAATGTCAAACTGCGTAAACTGACCAATTAATGTTGATCCCCAAATCCCCTTCTAATGCCCCAACACTCCATCATTCGCATTATAAATCAGAGAGGCAGGGGAGGCCTTACACGCTGGTCCTATTTCCAACTGCTAAAGAGCTGGCAGCGTTCCAAATTAACTCAAGAAATAGTAGTATTATAAAAAATATATATCAAACAATATATTTTGCAAGTATCAAGATCGCTTCGTTTGAATAAATTAATTGTGTTCCGAGACGATTTCTAGGAAATAGTGTTGTAATTATAAAAATAGTGACATCGGACGTGGAATTTCTGTTATACGTGTGTTACTAGAAATAAAATGATTATATCTGTCCTGCTATTAGGGACCCAGTGAAGTTGTCTGTCTGATACAATAATAGTACTATTAATGTTTGCTGTGGAATTTTATTTCTTTTTCCAGCGTTTTCATTGCCGAATCCGTGTCTTCGTTTCTCTCACATTATTGACGTATTTCAGGGATAGCTTCATAACGTGTCAGTCGCTCACCTCAGTTACCTGTCTTATCATGAACGTAATCTTATTGACACATAGGATATTCGCGTAACCGGGTAGTTAGAGAAAACTAACATGGAGATTAGAAAGGAAAATAAGAAAATGTTTTGCCTTTGAAGCCTGCATTAATGATGCTTTAAATAGACAACTGAGTTTACTTAATTATAAATGCAGTTAAACACGTTTATTTGAAGAATCTTTGCACTTTATTTTTGTACTTAAGTTGGAATTGTGCAGAGTGGACGTCTTTGAATTTGAGAAAATCTTCCCTTGTCACATTCTTCACATGAAATTTTACCAATGCAAAATTGTTCACAAATTTTTTTGTACTTACGCTTTTAGTCAGCATTGCAGCATTGTTTTGTCGATTTGTCGACTTGTATTACATCTGCTTCTACTGCCTAAGCTTAAATTGAACTATTTGCTAAAATACGCCCAAACGATGTCGGTTCCTGACGAAGTTGGCAAATAGAAATGTACTGTGGCGTTAATAGCAGGCAAATGAAACACTTTGTAAGCTACATCCGGAGTTATTTGTTATGCGGACCTTGCTCCTTGCTACTAGGACAAATATCCGTTCTAGCGTTTTTGCTGGGCTTACTGGAACCAAATACATATAAACACCGACTTGAAACCGATAAATGCCTTCGATTTGTGGTTACTGACCAGATCGATTGATTTATTAAGCCGTCTTGTCGAAGTTGGACCATCTACATTAAATTTGTAGTTGTCAAAGTATCGTGAAATCGAAATCAGATTTAGGAATAATCCACAATTTGGGTTGAACAAAAATAATGGCCGGCTCAATTAGTTGGTCAATGAAGAATAAATAAATAACTTTATACTTTATAAGTACTGTCATTTAGAAGTGTAATGGATCTAAAACATTTGAACAGCTTTGAAGAACAGCTCGAACAATACAGGAAACTAACCCGAGGAAAAAATAATTCAATGAAAATGACTCCTGCTCTTTCTTTCAGAGAAACTGTTAATATTTGGCAAAATCCTCAACCAATGATAATGTAAGTAATTAAATCAACAATCCGAAAAATGTACCGCTGCGGTAGGTTGGCACGTTACATACATAACACAATATTGCAAATTAATTCAGACCCGATCAAGATATTGGAAGAATTCGTATCGTTTATAAAACTAAGGCGGTATCGTAAATATGAGACAGTTTCAAGGAATCGCTAATAACGGTCATCTGATAAAATGATGGTATTTGTCCTTCAAGTGTTAATTCTTAATGGGTTAGAATTTGGTTGCGTTAAAAGCTTTTGGCGCAGTTGGCTTTTGGCCGAATTAGGTACGTACTTGTGTCGAGTCTGCGCTAGCTCTCGTTGGTTACACAATGTTAGCTTACTGATAGAGATGGTTTGCACTTTTTTACATATTTCTTGCAATATAAAATATAATAAAAGATAGTATAAAATATATTTTCTATATATTTCTACATCAGGATATAAAAAATTGTTACACCCATTTGTGTTACAAATTGCAATCGTATTTTAGTAAGCCATTTTTGTGTAGTTGATATGACGTTTGCTTTAATTAACAATTGTTTGTTTTTATTTTAAAGAATCTTAAAATTGTTGTGTTCAGTACCCAGAAGCAAAAACTCAAGTTCGAAAGCCTCGCCAGCAACTACTGACATGTTAAAATAACACAATTATCACACGTTTACACAATGGTTAGAGCTGTTCACACATTATAGACCATCACTCCACAGCGTCAAAGGACCATTCACCAATAGAGGATGTGAAGGTAGGTACTTTCAATCGAACTTTAGTGACATTACTTTCCCTTAGGAAGTGTTGTCACCTCTTAGGAAGAACATCAGCTATTATTCGCATGACCGATAAAATTACAGAGCATAACATAAAATACCGAACAAATCTTATATATAAAATTCTCGTGTCACAGTTTTCGTTCCCGTACTCCTCTGAAACGGCTTGACCGATTCTCATGAAATTTTCTGAGCATATTGAGTAGGTCTGAGAATCGGCCAACATCTATTTTATTCAGTGTTTTTACCTGAAATTTACGCGGACGAGGTCGCGGGCAACAGCTAGTAACTCTATATACAATAGCCGTTACATTTGGGATATTCCATTATTCAGCGTTTGTATTTCCATATTATTAATTATAAACAGTGGACCTCTTCTTTGGCTGATGATGGTGATTATTGATTGTAATTTAAATTATTTTGATACGATGTTTTTTGCGGTGTTCTTTATCTAGACCGTAACCTGCCACGTAGATTTTGGTTTGAAACCATAAAGAATATTAAAAAAGATTTAAATAATAAAATAGTGTCAAGTAGTTAAAGTTTAATTGATAAACAACTTTTTAAACTACATAATACGGGTCACGAAGAATTGTCATGTCTTATGAATGAGATATGCGTATCAATGACTTTGTAACCACCGCCTCACTGGCAGAGCGGCATTAATTACGTTCAGTATTTAAATCATTACCATAAAGCATAAATACATAATAATTTTAAAGTTCCGAACGATAAAAGTTACATAATTAATTAAAATTTACCAAATGAGTTTCCAATAGTCGAACCATTCTCAGAAACTGTGGATGTCGATACAAAATTATGTTAATTGCTATTGTACAAATATATGCACATATTTATACAATGTCTATTATAATAATTTATAAATGTTTATTGGTTTAAAAAGATTTGAGATTTTATATTACGCGAGAGATTGAATCGAATGTCAATATAGGGAAAATGATAGTTCTAAGACCATTATATTATTATATGGTAGATCGATTCTAGCAATGTTGTACAACTCTTGCATAGTTAGGATCTGTGTTAAAATATTCTAGCCGTTTGGTCGGATATCAAGAAGGCTAGTTACATTATTTAAAATTCCTCGATGAAAATTCTAGCTTTAAGAATACACAATTATTTATTAGGTACGCGGTACGGTATCGTTGTTGTAATAATATATAATATCTTAAATATATCCATCATGTAATTCGGACCAAGTCCATTTTAAGAAAACTAAGTCCAATTTTTGGGTATTTTTCCAAATTCCAAAGTGTTGAAATGGACTATGTATAATCCAGATTACAAGTTTTAAGTTATACGTCATAATTTAGGGCAAGTTTTATTTCTTCTTGTACTAGAGGTATCTGAAAAGCACCGATAGCCTAGTTTCCACCCACAGCATGTAACCGCTGTGATTCAAGTTTCGGAGCAGTCACACTTAACAGAATTAGCCCAAGCTTATCGCCATGTTACACCAATCGGTAGGCAGCTAGTACATATCGGCGCACGAGTTCGTCTGATATACGACCTCTCTCACCTATATTTTACGCGGCCATTCGTGGCTTGTCGGAAAACCTCGGAACATTATCTAACGTCTCAATCTTTGGAAATCAAGTCATTTGAATGTAGATGCAGCCATATTCGAGTTTGTTAGGTAAAATATCAAATTCATAAGGTGTTATAAGATCTGAATCTGTGGAATATGCAGCGGCTGATAGTATCGGTTAGCACTTGGATTGCCACCATTCAGTAGTGTTTTTATTATAGTGTTCTTTAATGTGTTTTTTATATTTGAAATATGTGTGTGGATCATGTATTACGGATTGTGGGTCAAAGTTTAGTTCTGCTGCACCTAAAAAGTCAGAGTAAGATTATTGTGCATTCGTTTTGTTTGACTTATTATTGGTCCTCTTTAGATCATTGCAATACCTTATATTCTATAGTGATAATGCAGCAAGAAGTTGCACTTTTGATGAGAACTGTTTTCAACGTTGTCGGAATGGAACTTAACGTAGATTTTGGCCCTGGAATCTCTCAGTAAAATACCTGAGATTGCAGTTATTATAAAGGTTTTGAAACAGTAGTATTATCACTTTGATCAAGTTTGATTACCTTCAATTACACACCTAGCAATCACTCTATAAATCCAGTGTTTAATTCGGTCTAGCTTCTAGTTCAATTGCTAAAATTATTTATAGATTAACAAGGTATCACATTCTTTCACCCAATTACCGGATAAACGGTTCGCAAAACAAGACAAAATTATTGACTTGCCGACCGTACCGGTACGGTGCGCACGACAAAACATGACTTACGGCCTAACAAGAATCGACACTGTTGCTAATAAAGAAATACAACAGTACGCGATCAACAATCGTATTGTACCGATCGGCGACACAGCCGCGGAAACTAACGATTTTGAAACAATCGAATAAGGCTTACGTTTCGCTCATAACCGTATTTCATAATGTCACCAGGCAATTTTATGTGGCTTCGTGTGGACGGACGGAGCTAGAAAGTACTTAGTCATTGTAATCGATTTCTTCGATGTAACGAATAGGGTATGAAGATGTCTTAGTAGAAAACTTGTGTCCAAGTTTACGTTTGTTTGTTTGTCATCAGTTGTACTTCCCTCAGTTGAAAATATAATTGTTGCTTCATATAAAAGAGAGACTTACCTTTTATTGGCCGTAATTGTAAACTAGTTAGTGATGTCTGAAAATAAATAGGAAAGTAGACACGACATTGATACCATCTCATTGCTGCTTGCCTAGATTTTAGTCCTTGTGTTTATGAATCCGGGCCTATAATAATGAGAAAATAAATTGAGTCTACGTTGCATGAATATAATAAATTAAATTACAATACGTGTATTAATGTGAATGCAGGCTTTTAATTTTGGTTTAACGTTTCGACTAGTTATCACCGACCATAGTCGCAAGCAGACTCAAATTGAGTCCAGTAGAACTCAAATAAAAATCTAAAGATCGTAGCTTCAGCAGACTAAATAGACATCGAAGTATTGAGTTTTGTGGAGTACGATAGAAAGTTGAGAGGTATCTGTGAACTGCGATTTTTCAATTCACCATGAGACAGCACCAAGTAGATGCGACTTTTCTCACGTATATTGACATGAGTTAGCACTATGTTTAGAGTGCCACTATACTCACCTTGCTGCTGTTGTTACTGGTTAGTTTTCTTTACTCCTATTGTCCGGTTTCAGTTGAAAACCTGAGTTGGACAATAATTTCTGCTGAATAAAATTGAACCTTTTTATCTGGTGCATGTATGTAGTTACTCGCTTATATAATTTGTAGTTTTAGCCTTGGCTCTCGGGTCTCGCCATAAAGTCCGGTAAAGCAGTAAAAGTCCCTCCTGGGGCTGACTGCGGCAGACCAATCCTTAATGTATGTAGGCAGACACAATTTCTTGTTATGGATTCTATAATTATGTTTTGTCATAACTTCGTTCTAAATGGCTATGATATTAAGTAGTTGATTACATTTATACCTTTACTTGCGTCATTCATATTGTCCGAGTACATACGAGTGTTTGATAACAATGTTCAAAGTTCTTCACACAGTGAGGTTTATTTGCAGACATAACATGAATTTGTTGTGACTATTGTACAAGACAACTGTCGCGTCTTTCCAATAGCATAATTGCTTTGGCTTATCGTCAGGTTGGTTCGTATGAAACAAATATCGCGATGAACTGATCTGTAGATAATTTTAACTCGTCATTTCCGGGTATACACAGTGTAATCTCCTCTTTAAGGGGTTTAAGCTAAGGTACTCTGTACCAAATTTCATCAAAATCGGTTCAGTGGTTTAGCTAAAAAAGGGTAACAGACAGACAAAATTACTTTTGCATTTGTAATAATCAATTGCGGTAAAGATAACGGTTGTACCTGATAAGTCCAGTAAAGCGACTCAAAGTGAGCTTTGGCTTTAAACTCAATGTTAATAACTTTTCGTTGTGGAAACAACGAAAAGTTATTAACATTGAGTTTAATATACTATGTATACTGTCTGGCAACAAAATTGAGAATCAACCAAAACTGTACAAGGTGGGCTGTTATGACTTAGGAATATAAAAAAAAGATTATTCTAAATTTAATTTTCAAAATTCCACGTGTCAAAAGGTTGTTTACCCCGCGTAACCTGTACAAATCAACTCGTTTTTCTATCACCAGAATGTTATCTCACAAATCTGATGGACGCATTAACTATATGATATTGTACAAGGCACGCACTTTCACCAAATACTAATTACGAAGATACAAAATCGACTAATAAAGTGTTATGTTTATTAGACGATTTTAATATGTAGTTAGGGTAATAGTCGATTTTATAGAGACGTTACTTGATCGAGTTATCTGTAGACTTTCCACTTTTAGTAACAGTTTTGGGCTAATAAGAACGGGATCGAATACATTTCTCGTCAAATAGCATTATGTAAGTACAGGTAGCCTAGCCGGAGTGTCTACTATGACTTATTGCGAACCTACTATCGGACACATTTGATATTTCTATAGTATCAACCATAAATAGGGAAGATTACGCGATAAAGTTTCATGACAGTTATTCTAACTCAAATATTGCCAATAACATATAACCCGCGTGTTTCAAAACCACAAGTTAGTTATTTATTTAGTTCATATGTTATTAGTATTCATTTTGTAAAACGGCAATTTTATATGTTACTAATTTAGTAGGTATCTCATTAAGTAAAATTGCTGGGCCCTTGTAATCTTTAACTTAATCAGGGTCCATAATTGTGACTTCTATATTTCCTTTTCCACCATTAATGTACATTATGGATTGCAATAAAGAATATGAATATGAACTAAAACTTCTCACTGTACTCATAATAGCAATAAAGACTGAAACATTTTCAATACTGAATCTTCAATTTTTCACAAGGTTTACGACTAGTTGTGATGACGACCAGTGGTACGGAATTACTAAAAACAGATATGTTGGTGAGCCTTGTCAATCTTCCCGCAGTTTATCCCCGGTATGCAAGTCACCCGGTTATCAGAAGTGTATGTAACTATTATTAGAGTGTGCTACATTATCTGCGTGCATGTTCAATAAACAGATAATCTTAGCGAGTGTCTCGGTATCAAGGCGCAGGCGCAGCTAGCGACCCAAACTGGTATTAAATAATTGATCCATTAACATATGCATTGCATAGATTAAGGATGTAGATGTGACGTAAAAAGGATTTAAATTACATATTTATTCCGATGTTTAGTTGTTTATTTTGTTATGGAATCTAACTAAGCTTAGATGACCAATAATATTGATATCATACAGCTAACAAGTATATATTTATGGGGATTTAGTTTTTAGTCCCTACATTACGTTTGAAACCGTGCATTTATGATCCTAACCTGAAGTACCAGTTGACCACTTTCTCTGTCTTCGGATCTGGTGGTGTCTTCGGTTCGATACCAGTCCCATGTTTGGCAAAGTGTTAAAAGTTTGTCCTGTTACAAAATCCTTTTTCAACCAGACAGGATCTCCTCCATAGTCATGAATTACGTAGAGGCAGTATATCACATAGCATAAAAATACTTACGCCTTTAGTAAAATGTTGATGCGGAAAATTGCCCTTAACTTAAGATCTACTAAATCTTCTCAAGATAAACAGTAAACTAACCCATTGAAGTTCAGTTTGTAGGAAATCCTACGCAAGCTTGTCCCACAAGAATAGAAACATAAAGGAATTCCCTTAAATTGAGACGTTCCGTTTTACTTGCGAGTCAGCCTGTCAGTAACGCGAGGCGCAGCACTAAGGTTCTAAATTTAAAGGCAGCACTGGCAGGTTACAATTCCTAGTTTAAATAATTGCACGGGAAATGGAACTGAGATGTTAGTGGGATCATGGGATGCAGAAGAGAGGTGTTTAAATGTTTTCTTTATTTAAAAATGGAAAATTAGCTTTTGATGGTTTTGGAATAGATCGATAATTTTTTCGTATTAATTATAATGATGTTAACGATTGTTTTCAGTTACCATTGGAATCTTATTGTTTGAGAAACATCTTCACAAAGCAAGAATAATAATTAACTGTTTATAAAGTATTGGCACAAAATATAAGGAGGTTGAACTTACTCTGTAGGGCTTATAGGTACCAACTAAACATTTGCCGTAGTTGTGAAGAAGAATTGACTTGGAATTGTTTCAATGCGAACCCTGAATATAATCTTAAATCAAAATGTACCATATATGGTAAGTAAGGTATACGTATACGTATGTATGGTAAGTAAGGTGAGCTACTACAGTACGTTATTAAAGCCCAAAAACAGGCTCAAATAAATATTCTTCAAGTATACCATGAACACTTATTGCGTGGTCTTTTCAAGTCGGTGCCTAATCTATGTCCACATTGATTACGCCCCGTATATGGGGTGCATATATAATTACTTGTTAACATTATACTAATATATTAGGTGCTATAAAAGGAGCCAATATTTATTGGTTTCAAACAGACCTCGTATGCAAATTAAGGTAATTAAAGCATTTATTGCGAATATTGTAATTATACTCATGATAAATAATATAATTTATATTACTAAAGATGTTTCAAGTCTTTTCAAAATTCCACACAATGATCATACTAGACTATGACTATTCTAAAGCCTGATAAAGAAGGCCTATAGTCATGAATCCTAATGCTATTTGCCCCTGTCTTCTCTTCATGCAAATTTATTTTTGGCATAATGAGCATAACGATTGTATACAAGCAAACGACCATTCTATGAATAACTTTGAACTGCAACTAATGCAATCCCTTCCTCGAACTCGACCTTATGACATTGACATACCACCGAAATTAACCTTCATTCCCAGATTTACGTTCTTCCAAAGCTGACATCTTGAATTTACTACAGGCTACCGGCACATAAATGAACTCGCCATAAAATAATAATCCACATTAACGAGCCTAGACCACGTTCGACTGGTTGGGAGATGGACCTGGCCAATCAGGTCTAATGGTGGTCGCGACATTGTTGACGCGATCCAATTGCTCGATATTGATTGGTTGGTTACAAGAGGTCTGATGGTAGGTTGTTACCTCCTGATTGATATGCGTGATGTTTGATTAATATTCGTTGGTATCAGGTAAATACCTTTACTTGCTATAAACGTCGTTTAAAATACCTTTGGTGCCAAAGGTTGGAACGAATTGTCGTAAATAACATGCATGTTCCTACGAGGTCATAAAATATGCTTTACTTTGGCCCAAAGACTTCTAATAGGTGAATTTGGAAATGGTTTTAAACCTGTAAATTTATTTTGGAAACGACGGGTTGAATAACCTAAGACTCGTAGAAATTTTTAAATCATCGCCATCATCAACTGTTAGTTACCTTCCTTCTTCTAAAAGGCTCACTCTCTTACACTCAAACCATAACAGCAAGTACACCTATATATAATTCCAGTAAAGTCAATTTGATTCAACGATTACGTCTCTGAACGGAGCAGAATGGTTATAGCAATATAATTTGACGGTAACCTGTTCCAATTGACAATTACAATACAAATTCTAACAGCTGACACATCATATAATTATGAGTATTCTATTTCCATGGCTTTAGCACTAGCAACAAACTATGGATGTATTAATCAAATAATACAGTTGTCAAAATAATGTGAATATTTATGTTTTTCATTATCTGATCATGCCTCCTTGTACATATTCCCCTGTTATTATTTAAGTCTTATAATTTTACATGATTCCTAATAATGTTAGTTATGTTAATAAAAGTTAGTCTATCTCTTTCTCTTTCTCTCGGTTCTTTTTTTTATTTATATCTTATTCTTGTTCATATTATATTTATAATTTGACATTATCGTTATTTATTTATTTATTTTATTTATTTATTTATTAAACATACACACACTATCATTACAGAGTGGTCCAATACAATAGTGGTTTCCATAGCGTCAAAACTAGATATGTCGTTAAAAAAATAGACTATGAATAATATTCATACCTAGATATTTTATCAAAGTATAATAGGTACAGGGATACAAAATTCCTAATTTTCTTTCCAAAAACCTAAGAATTTCAGTTTAAGTAGAGTTGCAGTTAGTTTTATAGTCAAGGTGTTACTTATGTTGTTATTAACATATTGCTCAGTTATTAGTCCGTTATCATGATCATCGGGGAAAGTAAGAGTTATGGTTTGTTTCCATCGGACGTTATAGGAGTTTGTCACGAAACGACGATGGATAAAGTTACAAATGTATCCAGAATATATCTTAAAGGAAAAGAAAGAAAGAAAATGGTGCTATAGTAATGAATCATCATCATCAGCCGCAAGATGTCCACTGTTGAACAAAGGCCTTCCCCGTCGGCAAGGAAGGGGTTGCCATAATCCCACGCTTGGCAAGCGGCTTGGGGATCGCAGTATTAGTGGTGAAGTGACAGAAGACGCTACTGCCCATCTTCTGGATTTTCCCTTAGTCGCCTCTTACGACACCCACGGGAGGAAAGGGGATCAATTCTAGGCGTAGCACTCGGCAATAAATAATATAGTCATGTTATGGTTATTTTGTCGTGACGAATTTAATAAGCCAATTTCAGTGACAGTATTAATTTGATCCAAAGCTAACAGCACCATTCCCAACCTGCTAGCCGGTGTATCTTCTTTTAACGCCATTATATGATACCATTATAGCTGATGTGTAGCTAATAGAAGCAGTGGAAGGTCAAAGCAAATCTACGAATTAACAACATCTGCATGACATATGAAATGGTATAATTGTGTTAGATATAGAGGCAGACTTAAACAATGACATGTTACATGAAGACAATGATCATGTGTCTTCTTTAAACAATAGCTGCAGTAATAAAAACCAAAATATCAGATAGATTGTTGAATCCGTGCATTGATACCGTTTGTGCAAACATCGTATCGAAAAGAATAATCAATAACAATGCGACGTTTAGACTCACAATTGTAATATGTTTATAATTTATTTTACGATGTTTGAGTTCTTTAAAAAATCACGTTACTATTTGGATCTGAAATTATTTGAAATACCTAGTAACTACCTACTTTGAAATACCTAAGCAGTAACTAAATTTGAAACCTTAAATTCAATTTTTTGAATTATTTTTCTATATAAGCAAAAATCGTCGATAAAATAACTTAAGCCATAGTAAAAAGATAAACATGTCAACGAGGATGTTAGTGAAGTCAACCGTCTACCGTAACACCGTAGGTACTTAACAATTCTTCTTAAGGGATGCCCTTACGTGCACCCTTACAAATCAAAACCAAATATTCTCCATTCATGAATCAAAGTCATAAAATCATGTTTTGGAACCTTATTAAGAGATTATGGAAGCAACGAAAAAGACGATTTCAATATACAATAGTATTACAATCATGTGAAATATGAAGCAAATACAGGATTATATATTGTTGTATAGGTTTTTAATGAAGCGTGAATAAGACGCTCAGATATAAACACAATAGTGTCAAAAGGCCACAAAGCTTAGGTAGCCAACGTGTAATCCCTTAGAAATGCATGTATAAGAAGGGCTTACAATACAGAGATTGATAAAGATACAATCATAGAAAATTATAATACAGTGTCTAAACAGGATGGCTTAAGATGAATTAGTCCGAGATCATTTTATCAGTACTAATGCTGAATGGACTTTAAAATATTGAGAAGTTAACAGAATAATCTAGTGAGTCCATAAATTAAGAAAATATAAAATAAGAAAGAAAGGACCTTCGAAAAATACATTCTTACACTTCCTTATAAATGTAGGAAGTTTGTTGTGTACTGTCTTAAGAAGGGTGTGAGTCTAACAAAGTGCAAAACCTTTTTCCTTGAGTCCTTGTGAGGTAACACAAGTCAGTGTTTTGCCGTTTGCATTTCTATTAGACCGTTCATTGAAAAAATCTCCATCCCATTCCTTACCCTAACAAAGAAAGAGACAACGAAGTTTCCCAGCTCCTCAACATGGTCAGCGTAAATAAAATTAAAAAGAGCGAAGGAAAAGCAAATTGGCAAATCCTTTTTTTCCAATTTCTTAAGATTTTGCCGAAGTGTTTTATAACCTGGCAGTCATTGTTTCGTTTTTAATAATGAATTAGCTATTGTTTCAGACGAACTGACCGGAGTAGAGCGGAAACTTAATTCCTTTTACAGAAAACATAAATTAAAGTTTATTATTAGTAAGCTGTAGAGGCATGGATGCTGTTGGTGGCAGACCAACATTACGTATGCAATATATTATATTGTATAGTATTCAATATATTATATTATAGTTTTCAAGCTATGTGATGATTTTAATTTTAATTTGGAATTCTTTGCTTCGCGTACAGTCAGATACATCTTTTGTACGAAACTAAAACAAAAGTAGGAAGTTTAAAATGTGACCAATAAGAGCTACCATTCAAAACGTAATTACAGACAAATAATTATCGTTATAACCTTTTCATAACTAAAAACACAAAAGGAAAACTCTTACAGCTGAACATAAGTGGAAATAATGTATCTGTCCGCAAGCAATAAATTTTAAATATAAGTTAATTGACAAATATACGTACACAAACATTAAATGAGAAAGATGGATGGTTTCATTTGATGCCAAGAACTCGGTGGTACGTATGATGAATTGACATCGTTGCAGTGAAAGCTGGCCCTCAAACAAAACGAATTAGTGCTCTGTAATATTCGTTACTGTAATAATAACACATGTCACATACTTGGAAATGTAATGCAAATATTATTGGATGGAACCAACAAAGACAAGAATTTACGACTGTTATTGGTATGAAAATTTGGGTTTCCTTGTTCATATTTTTAGCTTGATGGATTAAGACTTTTAAGAGGAATTTTACAATGTTTATACCCTTTCAATATTCCAGCATTATCGACATCAGCTTATCTCCGTCCACTGCTAGACACAGGCTTTCAACTATCTATTGTAATTTATAAAACCAATATTTCGAAAGTATCAAGATGGTTAGCTGCCAGTCTTGCCATTAGAATATTAATCACAAAAAGTTTTCTATTTCAATATGGTCTTTGAACATTTAATCATTTCGATCGTTTTTCACTTCAACGCCCAAAGCAATAGAATATCATATTTCTTGATTATTTGTCTTAAAACAGCATAAACTATAATCACGATCGCTAATGAGATTAGTGGTCAATAATCCAACCATAAGTATTATAAATTATGGTATTTCATTTAAATGTGTATTTCTTTGGAGAATCTCTTAATGTGTTGTTATTGATTTGTGGTGGACCATCACGCTAAGGCTGTCAATTAATTTATAATTTGTTGTAATTGGTTGAGAGTTCCTGTTTTGTGACATTCTTGTCTGCCAGGTGTTACCGTGACATAGATTAACGCTTTTGTGTCTGATTCAGTTAATTTAGCAATTCTATTGGCAATTATTTCAACACAAAAATTTTGATGCTTTAATAGAAAGCCAATTCAATGTAAAAACATATAATACTTCAATAAAGGCTTATATAACTACATGTACCCAATCTTGTGAGGTTTAAAATGAACACAAAAAACACCTCAAAAATAATGTTCTAATTATTAACAATTTCATTGATCATGAAGCAAACACATTAGTTAAACGATTCCCGTATAACAAATGTGACTCACAGGAAAGTGATATCATGAATCAAGTACGAGTGCAAATTGCCATCAAAATTATGGTAACGCAAGCACTTTAACACTAATCAATATAATTGTCCATTAGATAAACGCTAATTTCCTCCATACACCATAAAGCTTTGGTCCTTCTTGTTGCCATAATAAAGATAACAAGAGAGCGAGTTGGTAAGCCTTATAACAAAGACAGTTAAATAAATCATATAAGCCGTTAAGGACTAGATTTGCACTGAGACAACAATAGTCGTGACCTACATCGACCGTGAATTTAGTTTGGTGGCGTACTTGCGCTACTTAATAATGGTTCAGAGTAATTTGCTAATGTTTATGTTCTCATATTCGAGGGAGACAGATTTAGAGTAAAATCCACAGGTGCATCCATCGTTAAGAAAGCCAGACAAACAGAGAACTAAAAGCTCAATACTGGTGTAGACGCACTAAATGGTGAGAGCCTCGTAAAATTTCATCATCCACATAGAACGATGAATGATGAGCGACGGATTCTTATTTATTTTCCTGAATTGGAAGACACCTTCTCTAAGGGATTATTACTACCGTGTTTATACGTCTGCCTCGTTGGTCTAGTGGTTGCTAAACGCGACTGTTGAGCACGAGGTCCTGGGTTCAATACCGGGTCGGGCAAAGTGTTACTGGGTTTTTCGTTAGATAATTCTCAGTAGCAGCACGGAGTCTGGATTTGTGCCCGGTTGATGGCAATAGGTTCGCCCCCTATTACATTGGGACCTAAAAACATAACTGGCGAAATGTGGGTGTACTATATGTTCACCTCTGCCTACCCCTTTGGGGAATACAGGCGTGATGTTATGTTATGTATGTATGTATGTGTTTATACGTATTATAACATTATCAATACATAATTAAAGTACCTACCTACGTCTGTTATTCGAGATCATTAATCATGGTAATTTCGGAAAAAAACCTATTACAATTTGAAATAGACTTTGTTCTATGCGTTCAGAGCTCTAAGCAATAAAGAGTCTTCAGTTCGGGGAAACCCGTACAGGGAGCACACAAATACAGTTGTACGTACATTTGTTGGCACAGTTTTGGTCTCCGAAGCGTTTGAGTGTATCGCGACACTTTACGAGCTCATTACGATGCATGAAAACCGTCGCCACGTCCAGACTCGCACCTTACTATATTACTACATGTCGTGACATGTAGATAGTATTAATATATTATTATAAAACTTGCGACGATGTCGTTACGTTTTTATTGTTTCTATGCTAGCTGGGTTTTCCTGTGATTCAAATTGAAAGAATGTATCGTTTTATTTATTTTCAGTAATGTTAACAATGATTCTAATATTAGCACTGCTCTAAATACTTAGTTCGTAGTTCTAATTAGCGCAGGCGCGCTTCTTGCGTGAAAACCAATTACAGCAAAATTATTGGAATGTACTTTTGTAGCGCGGAAGATACAGGTTGTTAAAAATGCATTGCATTTCGAAGAAAGCTTCGACAGTGATGAATACGAAAAATACATTACAAAGACAATAATTTTGTTTCATAAAGAGATATACACTAATTAGAAAGACAGCGTGGAATCCTACTAAGAATCCAGAGTGTGCGTCCAATTAAATAGGTGTGAAAAGATAAACTACAGTCCAAGATGAACACAATATGGGAACTAGCATTCTTTTGTTTTCTTCAGTTACTATCGCCACATGCTTAGGTACTAGCCAACATGGTGACACTGGTTTCAACGACGACAATAGTGACAAAACTAATAATGCGATCAATAATCCTGTCAATGAATTTGCAAAATGTCGTCTGGCTTCAAAATATAATTAACATAAATATTTCCAAAAAGCAAACCATTTCAAATTCTAAATAATTCGACATAAAGTTCAAAATGAATGTGTTAAGACAACACTAAATTCAAATAAGTGACAATAAATTTTTCATCAAATAATATAATGAATTCTTCAACTTTCACCGCCTCTGCAGTCTACAGTTTTTTGTATGGTACGTCTGGAGGACTTTCCAATGATAAATTAGTCGTTTCATAATTTTTATACGGATCATCAATTATGTTGTTGTTCTACAAAAAAATATTTAATATAATCTGGTGACATTCGAAAATGTTATATTCAAGTATTTTGTTATGATTTTACACTTGAAATAAAATTAAATTGGCCGTCGGTTGTCTCATATCTTGCACAAACATCATTTCATTAGTCTAGATAGCTGTCTGGTGCTATAATAAAAACAGTGTTTTTGACCTCTTCTAACATTATACGCACGAAGTCTACTTGAATCATTCGACATGTTCTATGTAAATATTTTGCAAGAACCTGGCCTATTCCTGGTTGTACCTATATTGTGTAAAGAGTATGATGAATTTTGGATAGGCCTTGGACACCTTTTATAAAGTGGTTTCGATAAACGGTCTAATAATTGGTATTCTTAGGATTTTTTTCAATTTTGAGCAACTACCAAAATCTTTTTACGATAAAACCGATAATACTGCTACGGTAGTAAATTTTACATTTCAATAAACGGTTCCCATTGTAAGCTTATAGATCCTATTAATATTATAAAGCAAAGCCTAGTTCAATATTAAAATAATTCTACAGAAAATAAATAAAACACTTTTTTACATATTAGATTGCATTCTTTTCAGAATTTATCCTTACTATAACTTTCGATTTCTTTAAATCATGTTGTCTGAATGATCCCACATTGTGACACCTTTATGAGAATGAAGTCGCTATCGTATCTGAATCTACTTTGATCCCCGATGTCAAACAACTGAATATCTTATGGTACCGAAATACCCGGTCACCACCGGCGCCGCGTTATTTTTCGCGTACGATACAATTTGGCAGACACTGACGCCAATAATTTACCTTCGTCTGGTGCATGATGCAAGTTTAAATAAAAAAATATCGTGCGACTGTTTTTCTTTAGGAAAAGTCACAGCATGTGCGAATGACACTACGGCTCGTGTAGACATAACAAATTAATTAAATGTTTGATTTATATTGAGAGTACTTTGCTGCAAATTTTGCTCATACTCTTGTACAGAAAATTAAGGGGTTGAGAAACATAAATCGAAAAGTCTATAGAAACTTAATAATAATACTTTATAGATAATTAGACTTCATGTATATCTAAACATCGCATAAGTGTGTGAATAATAATATAATCAAATATTTTGGAGAAATAATCGAATATATATTTTTTTTAAGGATTACTTTATCGAAAGCCTTTGAAAGGTCAAAGTCACAAACAGAATTTGTCTTCACAGTCGTATTGCTTTTTATTACAAATATTGTAATTGGCAATATTGACTTCCTATTGCATATAAAGCGATTGTGTCCAGAGTTATTTCTGAAGCCAGACGGCGCTTGCCGAAATAATAAACAAGCATAAATCGCCTCTCACAACGAGAGTAAACGGCATCTTTACCGACTAATTGAAATAAACTGCACGCAAAAATGCTTGGGCCGACATAATTAATATACAGCTTTAATGTATGCTATGATCATATTTTTCAGATTTAAATGAACCTGTATCGTTTTGATGTATTCATTTATTTATTGTTCTCGTAATTAGGAGTTATGGGTTTTAGGTGGCGTACCTACAGGGGGTTGGCAATAAATGTTTATACAACTTGTTGTTTTTTTTGCAATTACGTTTCTTTTATGCGTCTATGCAACTATATTTATGGGGCAAAATAATATAATTTTATTTGTGGTTGTTGCTGTTAGTTGTTGGCTGGTAGAAGCAACATTTATAGGACTATAAATTAGGATTTTTTAGTTTTGCTATGAACACAAATCGAGATTGATTTGAAGTATATTTTTTGGTCACGGCAACATATCGAAACAAGGACTTTTATATCTAGCTTACAGCGCAGGATATATACCTAATATAGATCACAAGTATGTATGCAATACACTGTCCCCTCGCTCTATTTCATTCCAGTAACGCTCTTATTATTTTTTCTATATAATACTGTTTTAGAACCAGCTGATACGGAACCATTGCATTTACACTCCGTGCCCTTTTGATCGCGAAGCTTATGCTTATTAAGTCGAGAGTTTACGACGACATATTTAAAAGCATATAAAAATTAATGTTCTTAAGTTGACCACTCGTGATTTAATGTGTGAATATGGTACCTGGCATGTTATAGCTGAACGGCTTTGAGTACAGCTGTCGCGTTTTATGAGGATACCGTTTGGTAATTTTTAGTTCAAAGCACACATCGATATTATTATAAATACCTAGTATTCATATAGAAGTTTATGTCTCTACCCAACACACACACACGAATACAAAGGGCTTATTTTCGCGTATAGTGTCGAAGCGTGTTTTGATAGTTTCAGCGATGACGTTAGTTTTGATAGCTAAATAACTCTGTAAGCGATTTACGTCCTTTGAGTCTTTGCAGTCCAATTGCCAGCTTACTGTGTGTGCGCACAAGGTATTGGAGTCACATGCACTACAATAGAGACGTGGCCTGAAGAATTGTACGTAATTGTAAGTAAAGAAGGCCTAGACCTCTGTTGATGTATTTGCGCTGTGTGGTCGCCGTTGTCGGAATCGACAAGCATGACTATCTCTATGTTCAAAGTTAAAGTATTACTGTACCCTTCATGATCGTCTCACTACAGGTATGCTATTCTGAAACACTAATATCATCTCGCACGTCACCTCGCTATGCGCTAGTGTCTTTTAACAATATTCTACTTTATGAAGCACAAAATCATATCCCATAAGTGGCCGAGAAAGCTTTACGTAAACACTTGTATTTCTTCCAGAAAGAAGTTATAAAGTCTTAATGTTGGCTATGATTGGGGCATACTAACATCAAATAAGACCCAAATTATTTGTGCTTTTATTTCTCGGGCCGTTTTTGAAGCGTTGATCGGTAACCTAGTACCTTGTTGATCGAAGACTATTGTCGAACTCACCACAGATTTAGACGTGAATTCGTAAGTGACGTCTTTAGAATAGCACAGCAGTGTTCTAACAAGTGTGCGCTATCAAACATAGTGCAAATGATCAACCATTTATATTCCACGAAAATGAAATGGCAATTTGCAGTTGGGCCATGATTGCGGTGCAAATTACCAATTAACCTTTGTCGTGCTAATAAATATTAATAACAGGATTTTATTCATTAATACTTGAAGCGAGATATCATTTACCTTCAAGCGGTAAGTCTGAAGTATGGCAATCATTTGTATTTTCGACGGCTTTACTAGCGTGGAGGTAAGTGCTTGGTTTCCTGAGGATAACGTCTCAGGTTCAATGGGTTTGGAGTGTGCCATCAAATTTTGATGATGTGAAAAGATGTGTGTTTTTCTTTCCAATTTCTACAAAGCTTGAAAAAAATCTATGCATTCTCTCGCTGGTAGCTTGGAAGGACCTCTGCCTGCTTAGGCTCTATTAAGGAATGTCTAGGAAAGAACTTGCAGCTATTGAAATAGCTCTAAATGGTATAGTAGGTATTATATCAAAATTTGAGAGTTCACACTGCGATTTTCTGTCGAATTTTTTTATGTTTATAAAAAGCTGCCCCCAAAAAAGTAGGGAATACCGAGGGAATAACGCGTGACTGAACGTTTATTAAGACGCTTTATGTACCTACAAATTAAGTCGTAGTCATTTATAAGCGTTTTAATGACTCGCTTTGTCAGACAAAGGGAATTATAATTAGGTTACAAAATTCTTCATGTAACACTACTCACAGTTTATAAACATGAAGTGTTATTGTAAAGGTTAAGCGGTAAAGTAAAATACTAGGATAAACAAGTACCTACTCTATTTGTTAGTATTAATATTTTCGTGAGTGTTTTTATTAATATTATTTTTGTTATTTACTATATACTCCAGTTATACGCATGTGTGTATTCGGGGATTCCGACTAATTGCGAACTCGAATGGAGTCCTTATTCAAGAGCTGGTTAAGCGTCGCGAGCCAAACTTACTAAGTTTAATAAATATGCTGTTTTAATAAAAATGGAATTATACTTTTACTTTAAATAGCTCTTTGTAGTCCCGTAGTGTCAGCCAAATTAACAAAAAAATTAAAATGCTTCCAATACCTTTGCCAGTTAGACAAGACAAGAGTTCTTACTGCAGTGTACTATGCAGCAGGTCTCGGATTTCGTTTCGATTAAATTAGCGTTTCATATAAATATACTAAAACATACAATTTATATCGGAAACTAGACTAGAAACATTCACTACAAGAAATAAAATCATTCGGAGCAAAACGACGTTTTCTAAAGGCCCTTATAGACTGTTTATCACCTTGTTTTCAATTTTCTAATCTGAACCTTGTCTTTATTCGTATCGTTTTGTCCACATACGCCTACAATATAGTGAAGTATATTACGTAAGAATTTACGTAGTTTACTCACTAGCCTGCCCCATACCATAAACTCTTAAAACAGGACATTTTCCGCTGTGAAAGATGGACGACGCTATGAGCAGTGTATTGTGATGTCTCGCTTCCACAACGCAAAAAGTCCTGCGTTACGAGTTCATGGTAAGGGCCCTGACCGCCTTACTGACTGCCTCGTTGGTCTAGTGGTTGCTAAGGTCCTGAGTGCGTATCGCGGTTTAGACAAAGTGTTACAGGGTTTTTCTATGTATTAGTTCTCAATAACAACACGGAGTCTTGATTTATGCCTTGTTGATGGCAATAATGCTCCCTATTACATTGGCACCTATAACTGGCGAATTGTAGGTATACTACGCACCTTAGCCTACCTGTACCTAAATACATGGGTGATATGTTTATAATGTATTATATACTTAGCATAATAGTAGCAATGAAGAATACTTGACTGCCTTCGTAGTAACTAGTTTCAATGTATTCTGCATACTGGCTACAAATTACAAATTGTTTGTTAGTTTCCCACGAGCTTATAATTAATGGTTTCATTTAAGGATCAACTAGAATGATTTAACAACAAATCATTCGGAACTTTGCATTAAACTTTTCATTATTTAAGTTACTTAGAGACACTTTAAATTCTTGGGTGTATAGCGATGATAAAAATAACAGCCTATAACTGTCCCACTGCAGGGCAAAAGCCTTTTCTCGTATAGAGAAGGATTGAGCATTGATCACCACGCTAGCTCACTGGGGGTTGGCGATTTTAGATAATTAAACCAGGTTTGCGTAAATAAAATTACCTTAAGTACTAAGTCGAATAGTAAAGAGTGGAGTTTCTTGCTGTCCATTAGTTTGGTAAGACTATTGACTATTGGTTAGCAATTAGAAATTGATTACATAAATGAAAAACTTATTGGATCTTGAGTATGCTCTTATTAAGACAAATATTTCCAGACAAAATGTAAGTAGTTTAACAACCCAACGTACGAATCTAGGGAAATACAGGATGATTAACGAGCTCATCATGACAGCCTAATTGCTTTCCTGGCAAACTTCCTGGAGCAGTCATAAAAACATCTTACAGAACTTCCTCAGACCCCACATAAGTAAGAAATCTTATCGGTTAATACAATCTGTCATAATACTCACGCAACGCGGCCTTAGAATAAGCATCCATCATCTCACTAATTGCGATGTAATGCATTAACAAGATTCCTGTATAATTAGTGTTATTAATTGATGCTTGTTTTAAGTGTCTATGGTTCTTAATTAACGTTTATTTGTCATTAAGTTATTGGTGTTGGTGACAAATTTTTATCTTGATTCTTCATTATAATGTCACAATCGTAAAGTTTGGATTCTGTGTTATCGTCAGTATCAGCAATTAAGGATTCCAAATGGCTTGCTGTTTAGATAAAATTGACGGATTTCAAAATGATGAAGGAAATTTGTACGCAGTCGGGTAAAAATGGTGGACTTCAGCGGGACCCGAACTCACGACCTTCGCCGATCTGTGGCCCAGCTCTTACCAACGAACCTACCGTGTTACATTTCGTTATCTTTTATCAATGAAAATTTATGTTTAGCATGGGCAATATATATTATTGCCGGATTATTAACGGATTTATTTTCAAAATTATGCGAGTTGAATATGCAAGTATTGATAGCAAAAAATTGAATGGAATACATTCTTGACAACGATGTTTGGAAACTCATTTCATTTCACGATATTTCCAAAGCTCATAAACAAAAATATAATTATGTTGTTCGATCTAAACACACCTACTACTGAATTTACAAATCAGGGCGGTCTCATAGTTCTTGCAAATTACTGGATGCATAAAGGAAATCCTATTACATGCAACAAATTAACATTCATAGCTTGTTCACTATTAATATTATTGCAAAATTATCGTACAACTGTTGGATTTGCATAAGTCAGCAAAATCGGATCTGTTTATAGATTGTACGCACCGTCACTTGTGCATAATTCGGTAATTGAATGTCTTCGTGAATGTCAGGTGATGTGATCGCCTATTCGGTTTGTTGGGTCCTAGTTCGTGGATTTGTGAATAGTATCTAATATTACAAGGGCAAACGGAGGGATTAAGTAATATTACAGTAGTGTTACGAGGTCTTTGGTATTTGCATCGAATACCTTTGGTGTGTCTGTTTGGTAATCAATGTTTATAGTAGTTTCTATCTCATTGACAGTATTTTGGACTGCTGTTACGTGATCTTCTTACTTATTTAGACCTTATTTATCAACATTTTGATCGATTACAAAACTCCGTATATTTGGTCTCAATTCCAATTTTGAAATAGGCTTCAGTCAAATTCATTCGTTTACTTTAAATTAGTGTGCACATACTTGTTCCCATATCCGCTAAATAACAACCAAACATCATAATAAAGCATTATTATTAGAGATTTCATTCTAAATATCGAAGTGTCCACTAAATCATGTTCACTGATAACGGAACATTAAAGGTTGTCAGCCGTGAGGTCTGCAGGCACGAGCCGAACATGTTCGACTCCGTGTGGTGACATTGTTCAGACGGTAATTGGTAGCAGTCGCTTTTGTTATATTTATGAGCTCCGTAATTGGTAACGGTTGGCAATACTTCTGATTTCGTTGGCATATTTGAAAGTATGTTTTGTAATGAGTTTCTGGCTATGTTTAAAATTTGGTTCTAATCCCTAAATATGTATGCGTGTCTGTCTCTCGCACGCTTGTTATCCCTGAAAAGGGTAGACATACGTTTTTTGCCCACTTACATACATGCATGCTGCATGTAATACTGTTGTAAGTAGTCGTGGCCAGCTTATTGTTATACTATCTACTTAGCTGCTTATTCTTATATAATATATACTTATCTTTAAAAACATAATATTGAAAACTCTAAAAGAAGTTACCGAGCCAAATATAATCTAGGAAACTTTGTTAGAGTTACATTTTTAAAAACCGTTTATTAATTAGAAACATGTGTAAAACCAATGGTTTTATCACTAACAACGATACAGATCATAAACTCAATAGACGCAATAAAACACTAAAGCTCAATCAATTATTAAAACAATTCGATGTAAGTATTTGAATGCACTCGGCTTTGCCCGACCACATTAGCTTCCGGGAACAAATCGTTATTATAGCAGAACGTAAACATTCACATACAAATCAATGAAAGTAATGCAAATACAGTATTCCCTTTACGATCTCAAAGCTTAACCTTTGCAATAAAAATAATAGCCAAGTATTGAATAGCGATCGGGTGAATTTATGACGTCATAATAAGGAAACTATACCGATAGAAATGACTGAATCACTTTCACTGCTTGTTTTGATTGAATATGTGAAGATTATTGATGGTCTATAGAAGCAATGGAGAATGTCTGATCGCTTGAATGCTAACTTGGTTCAGGTTATCACGAAATGATGTTATGACTATGAAAAAAAAATTAATTGTTTATTCATTTGTATTGTGAAGCAATTGTACTTATCTTTAATTAACTTTAAATAACAGTTAATATTATTATTACGAGTAATGAACAAATAAAATAAAAATAAAAAACTATTGTCATAATTATTGACCAAACGAACAGTTCACACAATACAATGAACTTCAGCTTAAAATGACTTCGAAATGCAGTCTTAGAGCTAAACGTTCATCAAAGACTACAAGTAAAGACAACACAGACTTCATAAGAATCAGTAGCTGCCTCTGAACACGTGTAATAGTTCATCACCGAATTAGGTAAATGAATAAATAGTGCACGGTAACACAAACTCTCCGGCGTCCATTGAAAGTCCATCTTCCTTTCATATAGATCAAAACACACAGAAGCGGCACTCAGTATACGAATGGTGTAGATTGTTTGCACTCTTTTGCTTGAATAGTTACGTTATAGTTTACAGATATTGTAAACAAAGAGTATAAGTTATTATAGTTCACAGTTAAGTGTTATTGCTTGCGGCAGTTCTGGCACATAATAACACCTCGTTTTCAGTTTCACGCAAATATCCCCGACACAAAAGCTAAACAATCGCCATGTGGATTCGCAATCGACATTACACAATAAAAGAGTTAAAAATGAGCTAGCCATGAATTGTTTTTTTATGAGATATTTTGTACTTACTGTAAGATTTTTTTACTATAGATTGTAAACCAAAATTAGGAATGTAAAATAGCTCACAGAAGCTTTTAATGAATAGGCTGTAACCCTAAAATTCGCTAACGCATCTGTTCCCCAAATCGATCTTTTCCAAAATACCGAGCAGGCGCATCGCGTCCATATTTCAATCAGGGCCGATCTACCGACATGTATTTACAACATGTTTTAAAGCCAGCTCTATTTTGGACATGTTCAATCCGTGTGCTTATTTGGGCTGTTTGTTTTCATATTGAGAAACAGTGATCTGTACCATTAATGTACTCTGTTGCTTTAGTTCTAGCGTTATCAGATACTTGATTTTGTTTTGTTACTTATCTCTAGATTAGTTATATGATTTGCGTTTAACGTAGAGTGCTGTGCATCTAGATCTACTGTTGGTGCAACTGTAATGGAAATTAAGTATTTTTATAATGTTGTATATTTAAATATAAATTACTGATATTTGAACATCAATATCTACTTCCAAGCTTAGCTGCATAGTCTATGATGACTATGATAATTGAAATTACAAATGTCATAAAAGAAAATCCTAAAGATGAAAACTATTATCATAATCATTTTTCAACGGTGTGTAAAGTCATGTCATAGGCCTACAGGCGGTTTTCACTCTGACACCAGGTTGTTCGTCAACCATACGATAAGAAGAAGAAGAAGATCATTTTCATGTAGATGCAGATAATCTTCTGATTTGAAATTCATATCGCAAATTAGCTTTCGTGGACACGATTAAAAATCGAAAGTTTATATTCCGCGCCTGCGTGATGGAATTTCAAAATCTCAACTGAATGTAGTAAATAGTAATTTCTATAGTACATAATGTGAACAGTTACAGCCATTTTACTGCGGGCGATTTATTTGCATAGAAATCAATTTATCAGCAATACGCAAAACGGTTAAGTTAACGTTAGATAGCATGAGTTCTTTAGTTTACGATTGTGATCGGTCGGTACCGTTGTAAACATTTAATGTTACTGAAGACCACTAGTTTAGGTCTACTCATCAAATACCATGTTGATCATAGGAGCACTGCATATCTCCGAGGAATAGGGGAGCAAGTATTAACATTAACAATTTTGCTCATATTATTTAATGTATATTCTGGTTATACTCACGGGTGTATTCGGGAATGCCCGACTAGTTTCGAACTCGAACAGAGCCCTTATTCATGAGCTGGTTACGCGGCAGAGTCGTTCGGCTCGCGACTCGATTCCCGAATACACCCGTGAGTATAACCGGAATATACGTAAATAATATGGATAACACTCATGAAAGTTATTATAATAAATTTAGCTCATACTGAAATTTAGCTATTAAACAATTGGCTTACAGCACCGCAAAGGATCAGGGTTTAAAATGCTGCTTTTATTGGTAATTGTTCGCCTTCATGCATAAACCTTACCGTAATCTAGACATAATATAGGAGTTTCTGATGTATACCAATATTATTAAGACCATCAAAATAACCTTTAAACCGATCTGCTGTAATCGACAATGGCAACTATAATTTCTATTATGATTATATTATTATCAATGTTAGTAAGTAAAGGGAAAGAGTCAGCCACAAACATTTTAATTCAGCACGCAGCTACGTATAAAACGGTTATATTTTACGTTGTCGCGTGTGATCACTTCCTACACCGCTGCGAACAATATTTATTGGGTTTTCAAAGATTTATTGTCCACACTTCACGTCTGTAATGACAAGCATTGTCATGTTTACAGCTTTTTCATCATAAATTTACCGGCAATAAATTACAATTAGATAATAAACTATTTTAAAGACCATTATCATCACACGTTAAACATCTATATAAAATATTATTATATGATGTAAAGGTTATGTGTAGCGATGATCAACCTCTCATTTTAACCTTTTATGGTCAAATATTTAAGGAAACTGTAAATGGACGACACGTTCGTGATTCGAATCCAAAGCCTCCATTGCCCTTCTACCATGAATTCGTAGTTTAGTATCTACGATGTCTCTCTTTCACATCAGAAAATGTCTTTCTTTAAGATTTCATGGTAAGTGGCAATTCGTCAACCTATTACCTATACGATTATGGAATTTTAAATTTCCTTTTATTTTATTCGTCTTTGTGCTTACAATGTATTTTTTCCCAATTCTACCCACCAAGCGTTATTGTTACGTTACCATAAGTATAGTTAATAGTATGATTGAAATGATGATAAAAAATTAGTCTCTTATAACACGGCGCAATCGTATTGCCAACAGAGTTCAATCCAAAACCAAAAGAAACAATATTGAATAATGAAGGTATCGAAGCGTTGACAGTTGACAACTCTGCAGGACAGGTTGCCAATTCACGGCTTATGATCTTACACAAATTAATTGCTTCATAATCCATCGCGACATATACCTACGTCCAAGTACTTACCAATTCTATTGTTGTAGTATTGTTTCTAAGAATGAGAACGATGCAATAAATCTAGCCACGACACATGTAATTAATGTTTATGTGTTTGTTGGTGGTCTAACGTTAATATAAATCTTATCCCAATGATGTAATAAATTATTCCTATCATTTATTACCGTGCCGATTTCGGTGCGATGGAAAACAGTGTATCTGCCTGTCTTTTAAAGGAAGTTTGTTCGTGCGGTTTTGGGTCATTCAGGTTGAACTCAAAATATATCTTTTAGTTCAAAATGTTTGAAGAAGGTATAATAAATAATTCCAGTATTATTGTTGTTCTAAAATATTATTTGATATAATAATTCGAGGTCTATTTTAAGGCTTTTAAATAGCCTTCACTCAGCTTAAGGTAATCTCGTTGTCTGCTTATCCGAAGATCTCGAAATAATTATTCCACAATTTCCATAATATCTAATAATTGAAACTGCGTCTCATAAATCAATCTTATAAGATTTATTGGAATATCGTAATATTAAAACAACAGTGCTAACTGCACTCGAAGAAACTGACTGCTACAATCACCCCTTGGTGTAAGTAGAGCAAATCCATATTTCTGTGTTTCCATCTGACAGATCGTATGCTGCGGAAGTACGTTTCCCTGTTGCAATTCACATTGAATTCGAAAACATAAACAGATTACGAAATCAATAAATCATTGACAGCCACACTGCCGGATGCGATCATAATAACTAACACGTGTTTTAGATAAATATAACGCAAATGCAACGTGGATTGCATGGACAAGGTTCTGATCAAGTTATTAAGCAATAGCTGGTAATGATCGGTATGTCAATATTTATGGACGAAAAAATTACCTTGCACCCATAAGCTTTAGCGGTAATCCTGTTCCATTTCATGTTTCTCAATGATGTAACAGATAACTTTCAATTTTATATTTATCATGAGTTTGAAAATGTCTAGATGTGCTTTTGTGACAAAAATATATGTTTTGGCTTTCGTAATGCCGTGTTGCTTTTCAATCTAAGCTTTTACTTCCTATAATCTTCTTCTATGATCAGAATGATCAAATTTACACATATTTAAAAGATACCTTATGATACTTAAGTCCAGTATTATATTTCCAGCGTCAAGCGTAGGTAAGCCAAATTAAGTGATGTTAAACTCGTCCAAATTAATAAACTTAATTTTATTGACAGAAATAAAAATAAATATGACTTTAAACTTAACGTGTTTGCCCCAAATATCTGAGTTGAGATTACAGAAATGCAAATGTTAAATATTAAGATCTTTAAGTTCGACTTGTTTCTATTTGACGGTAACCATAAAATGTCTAACGGATTTCGGAATAGATTTGTAAGTTGTAAGGCATTGACATTGATCCTATTATTGCAACAAATCATGTGACATGTCCAGGGATTATTAAAACTTATAAAATTCGGATTTTGAATGAACTGACACATGTAAATTAAATACTTGTGATTCCAAATTGTGAATATTATATTAACTAACGGTTTATTCTCTTAACCTACACAATAATAGTCTTAGTTATTGCTTTCTTAATTGGAAGTCATTAATCGTGATTTTTTTCTAATTATTATTGATTGCTAACCGCCAGTCCTGATTTTAGGTTCGATTCCTGAGTCAGGCAAAGTGTATCTGGGTTATTTGGTAAGGAAGTCCTCAGTAGCAACGCGGGGTAATCTCCAGAGTGGAATTGTGCCCGGTTAATGGCAATATACTTCCTCTTGATTACGTGGGACCTTTCATAACTGGTCATAAACGTCAGTAACCTCCGGATGGTAGACACACCGTTCGATATAAGAAGAAAGTTCAACATTAGCTCACCCCTTGAGCCTACAGAAGGTACACAAAGAAACGTATGTGTATCTCAATCATCCCCAGTATCTTGTTCCAGCTCTTTGTTTGGACTTCGTCAGTTCCGCTCGCCTCTTAATGATTTTACTGAAAGACGTGTTTACTAACAGGTAAGACTTGTTAACAGATCACTCCATATTGTCTTCATGCTGTAGCTTTAACAATACCGTATGAAGCAAATCAAAGACTGTATCAAAATGGTATATATTTTAAACTTTGCCCCATACTAAGAATTTCTCCTGTGTCGTGTGCGTTTCGTTAACATAAAATATGACTCCTAGATCCGGAACAAACATTTGCGGATCGCAAAAATGTCTGTCCTGTCCCGTGCGGGACTCCAAACCCGCAACTCTTATCGCAGCAGTCCAATCGCTGAATCACTGGGCCTAACAGTTCGTCTATAATGTTTGAATTATGTATACCAAAGATTAAAGTCGGACTAAATTTATATTCCTACTCCTCCTATATATTCTTTTATGATTAATTTCGTTGCGGGTTCCAAGACAGTCGAGTCATTTCTCTGGGACGCCTCGAGCTTCATTGCCTCGATGGTTCTCAACGGTTATCATTGTAGATCCTGGCTTACAGGAGTTGCAATGATGGGCATGAGTAGTGGGCTTGTCCCAAAAAAAAAAAAAATACCAAAGATTAAATTAGGTATATTTAATTAGTATAACATATTGCACAAAGTTGAAATTTGGTAGTCATGTGGAAAGAATAATGAATGAATGAAGCTTTTGTTCAGTCGAATTATGGGTTCAGTGTAAAATTCCTCATCTGATGGACGAGCCTATTTTCCCTTCAAACTAATCTTGATAACTTCCATTGATTCCAAAATTAGCATAGAAATCGTCAAGTATCACGTAATTAATCGGTTAGAATTTCAAGAATTGAAGAAACATTTCGAATTTACACTATAATGTTTCCTAAAATCTGTTTCCCAGCGGAATCTCAGATTTTGGATTAACGGTAAACTTATCGGAACACAACATCTGTTCTCAAGTTCCGAATAACACTTGGTATCTAATCGCCCTCCGTTTTAATTGCTACTTAAATAACTCACTAACTAATCGATCCTCACTCACCATCACTCCCTTTTCGTAAACATTATGAAACATTTCTATTGGCACCTCGCCTCTTACTTTCTTCAGTACATGATTATTAGTCTTCAGTTCATTATGGTAAAGTTCAAAATCATTTGCATCACAAATCAAGTCAGTGTTATGAAATTTATTGACGATGTTAAATCTCTTAATCGAATCGAACTCGAGTCAGTCATGACTTCAAGCATTGCTATTTGTTCTAGTGATAATATTGTGTTTGCGGTGTCAACACCAGCATTTTCTTACATAATGGATTTCTGAATCTCTACCGTATAAAAATTAGCACTTGATTGGAATGTAGTGTTTGGGTATCGGGTGGTCGTAACTGTGAATTGAGAAAATTCGCTTCTATTCTAGATTTTTTTGAATTATGGACCACTATGTTTTTTCACTTTTTACTGGGTAAAAAAATATATTATAATCAGGTATTCGTGCTTATAGCGTGTTAGCATTACACGGTCATACCAACAATGTTAGCATGGTAGGTACAAAAGGACAGGTTCACAAAGCTTTATGATGGCAGTCTGATAGCCATTGTACAGCTCCTCGCCACCTTCAGGATAGTGTTGAAGGTAAACCTGAGACTTTTGCCTGATCTTTGAATTTTGTTGCGAAAACTCCATCTTGATATTGTAAATTGAAGCTGTTTGCATGCACCAAACCTATGTAAAAATTGTTTGAAATTATTACATTTTATCTACTTTCCTCAGACGGTAACATGTATAACCAAAAAAATAAGTTATACATCACAAGAAATTATCGTACTAGAGTTTCTTATGCTGAAACCAGCCAACTATGTTGTTTAAGTTCTAACATAAAACATACATTTTATTACAAGACGTACAAGGCTTGATATACACTACCTATAACAATTGTGTTCGTAAAATTAGAGTTTGTACTACATCGGTAGCCGTGTAGACTCGGCCTAAAATAGACCACCCGTGTGTCTTTGCGTAGGAGGCAACGTCTAGGTTGCAGCTAAGATTTAGGTAGCTTCATCCTACGAAGTTATATCATACTGCGGCTATTATTCTCTTGATTCGCAGAATATCGCGTCAGGTTTACTTCGCGTTTGGTTTACAGTAAATACGTATTTTGGAGTGGACGAAATAACGAATTTCGATAGAAGGTAGACTGAGGTGATTTAAACGTAAAACTACGCGTAAATTCTTTTGTTTTCTTCTGTTTTCTTTTTGAGTAGTAACGGATCACGTATTCAATTAAAAAAGATAATTATGCGTTTTTGTAAATTAGATCATACAAATAAATATCTTGATTGAAAACAGATAACACTTCTCTGAATGAACTTTCGTAGGAATGTTACGAAATAGACAAGTGCAGGGGTCAGCTCTTAAATATACAATCAAGAGAGATGGAGCAAAAAGGCGATGGGCATATGAGATCTCCTTTAAGGAAGCGGAAAGAAGCTGGATAAGGCTAGCACAATGAAGCTGATACATAAGCGTGGAGATTGATACAAAAAGTTAGCCCTCAGTTCAGTAGTGGGTAAAGTTGGGCAGCGGATGACGACGTTACTTATAAAATAATTCGGTGGTAATAGAAATCTTTGGTCTCGTCTTACCGTACTAGAAACTGACGATGCGAGGCAAATTGGGCAATTGTTCATTCACTCTGTTCTCACACTATTTCAGTTATATAAATATTGCAACTATAACTAAATAGCATTAAGCACTAAAATATCCTTCCATTCGAATAATCCCTAAATAGGTGTGAACTGCGATAAAAGGATAAACAAATATTAAATTCTCAACACCCAGCCAAGTTATATCCCTTTTATGAGTTCCCTACAAGATCCCTAATCCAGAAATCCAATGTAAACGTCAGTGAACACTACACTTTAGAACGTTATGAATTATTTCTTTTGATCCTCTTATACTACGCGAATAATAAAGTACTAGGAAGATTTACGTTTTGTGATATCGTAAATAACATAAAAAATATATATGTCGGTACTATTTCGTGGAAATGTATAAATAGTGTTATAATGCCACTTTTTAGTTGCAAATGAATATAAATCAGGTTTATGCGTCTTTTTGTTTTACGTTTATTATGGTTTATGAAGACGTCGTTATTGAATAAATTTTGCTATTAATTTGCGAAATGTCTGACGGGTTTAGTGGTTCGTTTGATTTAGTGGATTGTAACAAAAGATTGACGGACCGATTAAACTTTTTTATTGTATTTTTAGACTGTTTTGTGAGGAAACGATCTTTTTCTTATGAAGTTAGCAGATTTGATAGCCTAATTAACATATTTACAATGGATTTAATATCTTTTTTTTCTATTCTAGCTAAAATCGAGCTAAGAACAAAATGGCGATAGACTTACTGATGAAGAATACCTCTCTATAAACCACTGAATAAAGCACTATAATAAAAAAACTAAACTCAACAATGTATGCAGACTGTATAAAGCGTCCCTTTCCCAACGATCTAAGTATTCCTACCTATTTTAAAGAAAACATTTTATTGTATCCTGTCTCTAAATAATTCAGAACAAAAACCCTAACCCTTCAACGTAGCTTTAAGTAAGTTGTCTAAGTTATTAGCCCAAGTTAGTATTCTCGTCTGCCACCCACAGTTAAGAGCAGCTAAATCTAAACGCAAAAGGAATAAGCTCGGATGCTCTTCGATCTATTTTGAATGAATCATTCACGCTCATCGTTCAGCTCCCATACCGTGAACTCTTAAAACAGATTAGTTTACGTTGTGGAAGCGAGACGGACAGTTACACTACATGTAGCAGCGTCTTGCTTCGACAAAATAAACTGTCCAGTTTTGAGAGTTCATGGTAAGGGGGCAGTACTGTTTTCTGAGATTACATATTAGTCTATTAAGTCGATGATTGCGGCATTAAACACGTGTTGTGTGGTTAGAATTATAACTGAGAAGATGTATTTGTTCTTGATGTTTGCTTAGTGTTTGAGATTTTCAGACTTGGCTGGGCTTTCTATATGAAGAAACGGTTCGTGGGTGACGTTTCTTTTTATGGACTCTGTGTAATATAAAGAGAATTGGAAAGCAAAAGGTATAGATCATACACGGTGATTATTATGAGGGTTTTAATCACATTCTTGTGTTTAGTTTTTTAAGCTTTTTCACAAATTTAAGTATGGCGCTTTAAATCAACGGGGCACAAATCCAGATTGTCTTACTACATAACATGCAACATAACATCACGCCTGTATTCCCCGAAGAGGTAGGCAGAGGTGCACATATAGTACACCCACATTTCGCCAGTTATGTTTATAGGTCCCAATGTAATAGGGGGCGAGCCTATTGCCATCAACCGGGCACAAATCCAGACTCCGTGCCGCCACTGAGAATTACCTAATGTAAAACCCAGTAACACTTTGCCCGACCCAGGATTCGAACCCAGGACCTCGTGCTCAGCAGTCGCAGTTAGCGACCATTAAACCAACGAAGCAGTCTGCTACTGTCTTACTACTAAGAATTATTCTATCTACTCCAGCAATTGTTTTCTTAATTAATATCCTCAGGAGACCCACAGGAGGCGACAGTCAGTGAGAGTGATAAGCGCATGAATATGCAAGACTGCTACCGGCTATGGTCATGAATGCGGTAGTAATAAAGATATCTATTACTAAAAGCAGTCGGATATCGTAGACATAACAACGCCTTCTGAGAATTTACTTATCAGCCTTGTGTTGGATTGTTTAGGTTTGGCAGTGTTGATTGTAGGGGAATCCCTAATGCTATCGCCTGGATTTATAACGGAGTTCAAAAAGGAGGTTCTATCAGATTCGGTTTACAAGATATAATCTGTATATATTAAGCGAAAAATTTAAATCCCTTTTTGTTTTGGAATGGCTCTTTCGATCATAATACATAACGGGTACGGAAACATACTAGTAGGTATACAAATTGAATTATAAATATAAGTTCCTCTATATTCTACATTAACATCAACAAACCCATACAGAAATATTATGGATAATATCACACAAAATATTTTGGCCATCCATTCCCACGTACAATTTGTCGAATCGACTATAAATAAAGACTTAGTAATCCCAACACTAAATCGATCAACGGAAGCCATAAAGTAATGTATACACACCTTTATTTGACGCACCGTTGACACTTCGTAAAACCAACTTACATTTGTTGCTGTCAAAACGTTTGAAAACCGAATCACATTCTTATTACTGGACAGTATGAACAATTAAGTGAAACATAGTTTTTTTTCAACTGCAATATGGAACTTGGTATTTAAATATTGAGAGGGGATAATTCCTGTATATCGATAGTAAAATGGGATTATATCGATCGTGTGATTGGAAGTAGGTCGTAGAATTAGCATGTTTAAGACAAAATCTTATGAAGTGCTTTGTGAATTATGGTAAATGTGAGGTGAACGGCAGTTTTTGAGATGCTGAGTCTGTTTTGACTGCGAAGTTGTTTGAGTTGAGACGTTAATAGCAGATATTTAAAGCAACAACTAACCTAGTATGTGAAGAAAAGTCATTGACATAAATAAAAGTATTAGTTTCTTTAATCAGCAAGGAACTTCTAATAATCTTATTCTGAAAATATCAGTATGGAATGTCAACTACCTACGTACAGCTTCGATTCAGTTGACATGGTTCAGGACTTGGTGTTCAGTAAATAAATGAGTTCAGTCAAGTGTTTGAAATAACAAAGAATAATTAAACCCAAGATATCACCAAAATGACAAATAATGGAGAACTAAACAAACTCCATTTATATTGAAGAGACAATTAATTAATTAAATATGACAGATTCACTCACACGTAAAACAATATGATGAAAGTGGAGAAAACTAGAAACTCACCCATGAAGACTTCAGCGTGAGTACAAGCAATACTGCAAAACTACAACAATTCAAGAAATCACCAACTTATTGTACAGCTAATGACGTAAAGACTTGTCAATCTCGCGAGTGTGCGGTCGTTAAGCAGTAAGTTATGTCTCATCTTGTCACGGAGAGCATTTGCTGTAAATCAGCCAATAGTGCTTACGAGGCATTTGGCCCATGTAGTTTGTTTTCCCCGCTCATGATAAAGTGGTTACTTATTTGCGAATGTTCCATACCCACAAGAACTGATTTAGCAAACACTTACTGCTAAGAAATCTTCAAGGAAGAAGATTTACATATACCAAATTCCTGTTACGTGCAAACATGAACCAATTCCATCAAATTCACCGCACGCGCTAACCGACTCGGAAAACCAACAAAGTTTTCACTTTATAATGCATCGAATAAGAAATCAATGTTGCAGCTCTAACGTATCAAAGACGTGTATCGATACCAATACGGAATCGATTCAAATCGATTGATCAGCTCCCGATACACGTACAAAAACAATTTGCAAAACTGAGTTCGATTCGCGCCATCCCGTTGTAAAGCACACGAGACGGAATGACGAATTGTAAAAGGAAAGGCATGGTTTAAATCGTCGTTTAATGTGCAATTTGTATGACTGGTCGCTTTGAAATGAGCCAACACTTTGTGCGGATCCTGCGACGAAGTCAACTCGCGTAAGCCCTAGCAAACTTTACATTGCTGTTGCCAAACTGAGTCAATCTCAAAATTGAATGTTATTCTAATTGAAATAAGATTCACTTCATGTTGATATATGATAAAGGACTTCTAGAATTATGTTGGTAATTTCACAAAGTTGGCGCCACAAGCCTTTCGAGGCGTTGCATGCAATGAACGCTCATCGACGCTTAAACGGTTATAATCGAATGATCTTTATGACAAGAAATGACACGCGGATGTTATTCAATATTGTTTCTTACGAAGCTCTGCTGACAAATGCGCCATAAAATGCGGTGGACGTGCTCTCAAGTGCTATAACTAGGAATTGTGGACGAAATCAACACGGCAATACCTTACTAATTTATACCCTTGATTGGTCAGTTAATGGTTTTGTTATGTTGGACTGGAAGGCAATAATATTTTGAGAAGCTGGGATATATTTACACTGGCCTTATTAGGTTACGTTTTAATGATCAGGTCTGCAGTAATCATAACCATTTTTAAAAAGAAGTAATTTATAATAAGAGGCGACAAAACTAGTACCGGACTGATGAATTGCAATGAGCTGGCTACCTATATAGTTGCATACATGGGTAAAAATGTAATCCTGAAAAAGTAGAAAGGAAATCTCTTCAATGTACTCACTATGGTGATAGGGAGACGTGATGGAATCGCAAAGACCTATTTTCGTAACAAAGCAGTATCCTTTCATTTCTAACTGACGTTCTAACTGTATTCTTATGAGCCGGTCGTTATACTTTATACAACAATTACGTACGAAACTAATGCACTAGTCGTGTCTTAAAGCGATATTGTAACTTTATTAGCTTCACAGATACATGCTTGTTAATTAATGACTTAATTGTGATAGTCGTTTTAAATTAGAAGTTATTCCACTTATAGTCGGTTTCAACTTATAATCTAGAGTGGATAAAATAAAGTAATAATTGCGGCTTACGACTGCCTCATTTGTCTAGTGGTCACTAAACGTGACTCCTCAGCATGGGGTCCTGGGTTTGAATCCCGTGTCAGGCAAAGTGCTGCTGGGTTTTTCATTTGGTAGTTCTCAATAACTGAGCAGAGTTTGGATGATGCTATATCTAAGATAACATGAATCGACTACCCATCTGATCTTTATAATCAAGTTCATTGGAAATAAGATACGAGAACGATTGGTTGTCAGACTCTCAGGATTGATATGATGATGACATCACTTCAAGGAAGTCATGCTGACTACTAGACCAACGAAGATGTTAAAACAAAGAAAATTGCTAGGTTTATTGTCAATCTACAATCTTTCGTAAGTGTTATCCATTTGATTGACCATAAAAGCCGGTTTTACTCATGTGTGTATTCGGAAATGCCCGACCAGTTTCGAACTCGAGCAGAGCCCTTATTCATTCAACTGTCCGGCTACACTGTACACACGTGAGTAAAACCGGCGTAAATAGTAAATAATATGAATCTATAACTGCCTCGTTGGTCTAGTGGTCGCTAAGCGCGACTGCTGAGCACGAGGTCCTGGGTTCGAATCCCGGGTCGGGCAAAGTGTTACTGTGTTTTTCCATTGGGTAATTCTCAGTAGCAGCACGGAGTCTGGATTTGTGCCCGGTTGATGGCAATAGGCTCGCCCCCTATTACATTGGGACCTAAAACATAACTGGCGAAATGTGGGTGTACTATATGTGCACCTCTGCGTACCCCTTCGGGGAATACAGGCGTGATGTTATGTATCTATAATCCACCGATTTGTTACATAATATTAGTTCGAGCAAAGACGAAGCATTACCTTAAATATATTTAACCTTAATTCTGTTTAATTGGCATTCAACATTTTATGAGCAAACCTTGGAAGATTACCATCTCAAATATATTGATGCTAGAGTTACTGTAGATAAAATCGAATTCTGTTTATTAAGGCATAAACGTCAACTTTAATATTATCGGTTTGTTGGTAATGTGAGAATGATACTTGTAATAGTTAAACAACTTTATATTGGGGGAAATAATGGCGATACCTAATAGTACTAGCAATAACATCTTGACTGTATTCTCCGCAGGGGTATGAGGTGTGTACTATGTCCACATTTCGCCAGTTAAGTTATAGGTCCTTATGGAATAGGGGGCAAGCCTATTGCCATCGTCATCATCAGTCGGAAGAAGTCCACTGTTAAACAAATATCACCAAACGGGAAGGAAGATATAGAAAAAATCTAGACTCAGTGCTAACAAGTTACCTAGAAATTGCTGTAACACTTTGCCCTACCCGGAATTCAAACCCAGAACCTCATGCTTAACAGCCCAGACCGCTAGACCAAAGAGGTATTTTTAGCTATTATCTTGGATAATGTCGCACGTGCTTCTTTCTGCATAGTTTGCTGTATTTAAGTATTGCGGTTCATCATGGCACTTAATTACGTAAACCTCATTACGGTTTTAATGGTAATACAAGCAACTTAATAATATGTGGATCGTGGGAAAGGACAAGATACAAAAATTAATTCGGAATATTAGTATTTCAGAGAATCAAGCATGATGTCGAGAATTTAAAATTAATTCAGATAACAATTGCATCTTCGAATCGTTTAAGAGAATCAGTATTGACAATGAATTCTGTTACAGTTAATTTTGTATCGCAATTTTGTCAACTTTCGACACCAAAAACCATTAAATTCAATGTTTCACCTAAAACATTATCGATTTGATAAAATCTTGAATTGAGTGAGCATTCACATTATGATTAGAGATAACGTATCGATTTAAAGGCAATTCCAATTTAAATCCAGAAGGAAATTAGAACGAGAATTAATTAAATCGCAATTAACGCAATGTCGCCGCTTTTATGGTAATTGATACAAAGATTGCGTCAAAAGGACATGCTGGATTTAGAAATGTATGTAAGACGCATGAGTCTAGCGTAAGGGCTAAAGATGGTAGTAATGGTAGCAGTGATACCGAGAGCACCATAATATGATGTATTTTATAGTCTGACGTACTTAAGTGTCCCGTAGCGAGCTGGCCAGAATAGCAAGGGAAAATCCAGAAGATGGGCAGCAGCGTCTTCTGTAACCACACTTCATGGTATTACGATCCCCAAGCCGCATTGATCATGACAATCCCCGCTCCCCTTAAAGGGGGAGGTCTTTTTTCAATAGTTAACGTCTTCTGGCTGATGATGTACTTAGGAAATAAAGGACAGCGAGGGTGCTGTCCTTGGTGTAATATAATATATACCCAAACGGGACAAAGTTAGGAATGGGATAGTACAAACGTTGGAACTGTTTGATCCACATTTCCTTGCGCAAAAATCCAGAAACGAAGGCACTGAACAAAGTTGGCCATCAAATGCAAATAATCAGCTAGTCGAGTAAATCTATCGATGACGTCGTATCAGTCAACAAGCCACCTACCCCAACAGCGATAAATTACTCGAAGCCTCCAAATTCCCTCATTAATAAGCTAAACACACCCGTGCGGTATTTAGATCATCTGCAAACTGAGCTATTGAGTGGAGCGTGCCGGCCTGTGGGGGTCCAATATTGACACGGCAATCGGCGCGACCAGGCGCATACATATGGGTATAATACCGCGTCCGTCTAGCCGCCGCGACGCTTTATTTGCTCGTCCGCACGTGTGGCGAATGCCTTATTTTTTTTGTATAATAGATTTATTTGAATGTTGCGTTTTGTTTATTGGCTGTAAAAGTTGATTGTTGAGTTGTTTGTGAAGTATTCGCTGTGACTCAAAAGTAAGAAGTACATAGCGTAATCCTCGATTATGACGTCACAATTGTTTCGTTAACTTTACTATTACTGTAATTATGTCATCTCAGCTATTAGCAATAGGAACAGTTGAAGCAATTGTAAATTAAGATGCAGTTCCAAAACTGAAATTAAACAGTAATTTGGAATCCAACCTTGTTTCATATACTATACCTATACTATAGTATATACTACATATATATATATATATACTTCTCAATGGTTTCGAAAATGTAAGAAAATATTCTTTAGCATTCAAAACTACTCACTAGGTTTAAACACCACAATTTACTGGCCATAACTTACAGCAGTGTATTGCCCAATCACTCGTGAGCATCACAATCAGTCATTTTCTCAAGTGACTCTTAAACGTTGGCGCTATGGGTAAGCACGCGAACTTTGACCGCGCTGTTCGGTTTGTTGCGATTTGTCCGTGTCCTGTTTGTCAGATGAGACGCAAATTGCCCGGATAATACACGTTTCACGGAATAATTAACTTGAGGAATTCGACTATGGTTGCTACAATACAGATGGATACCGAAAGGAATATAAAATTTCGTAGTAGTTGGTCCACTTGTTTATGGAACATATTTATATGATCAGGGCCCGAACCATAAGCTCCTAAAGCAGGACATTTTGCGCTGTGGAAGCGAGACATCGCTACGTGCACTGTATTGTGGCGTCTCGCTTTCTCGGAAAATGAGCTTTAAGAGTTCATTGTATGGGGACAGGGTTGCAGTTTAAAATGCAAGCCAGCATTACCGAAACTTTTCCATGACTTCCGTTCTATCTTATTGACACAAAGCTTCCTATTATCTCTAGAAGAGGACAGAGATAGGCTGTTAATGATGATGATGATGAACAGTCGGGTGAAATGTACCTACACATAAATGTATTATGTATAATTATATACATCTCTGTTTACATTTCGCAGGAACTAGGAATACATAAGGCAGTCCCAAAAATTGCCCACCCTTCAATGAACCATCAATGATCCTAAACGCATTAAAAATAATGACAGATAATTTGCCGCAAAACGTAAAATTGCTTTTCGTAATTATGCAATTTATATTGTTGACAACCCTAAGCTTGGCGTTAGTTGAAGAATGGTACAGGACAATAAACTGCCTAACATTACTGCTCACAGAGACGCCGACGCGACGCCCAACGTGTATCCTAATCGATGGATATTAGGAACCTAATGAAGTGGGGTTCCTGTATACTCTTTATAAACGAGATGAACTTACAGAACAAGTTAATTTACATTCAAATAAAAGGGTATAATATTAAGTATTTGTAGATTAAGAAATGTTTATGTCAATTACTTTATTAATATTAATTTCTTCTGTTTCAGATTAAGTCAAAGCTGAAATGAAGGAAAGGATAGGTATGTAAGTATTTATAGGATTTAGCAATGATATCAACGTACGTGTTAGATTTGGCACTAATCTTATAATACCCTAAAAACCATTTTGCCTGAAACTATAAATAAGGACCAAGCTCATCTAAATGTCATTCTTAGAGTTGCCTTACTCTACGTCTGCTTGATAATCATATTTTCAATCGGAGCAAGTAAGTCCTAGGAGGGAAGAAAGGGTTAGCATTCCAAGAAGGGAAGGAATATCTATCTTTCTATTTGCAGGACAAAGGCCTTTGTCTCATTACAGTAACACATTAATAATAATATCAATAGTCTGTGACCAGGATTAAAATTCCCTCACTGATGCAATTCTTCACATTTGTTGATCATTTAGAAAGTGAAACAATTTTGTTTAGGCATGACGACCGCTAAAAAGAACATAAGCGGATTAAATATATTGACAAAACCGATCTTAGTCTGACCTTTACTCCCCAAACTGTACCACATTCATCAAAGTCAGAGTACGAGGGCAAGACCATGCCCTTACAAGAATTTATAAACAGCATCAGTTAATATATATGAGTTTTGGAGATTTCGTTATAAAGGAGAACATTGGGATTTGAGGTCATAGGTATTTAATGATTGTATACATGCATGTCTTCTCTGAAAGAATATGTAAAGGTAAAGATAAATATGCAGATTTTGCTAAAGAGTAATTATGTATATAGACACGACGTTATTCCCATTCCTTTGAAACATTATTCCTGAATCCTAGACCTTGAATAGGCCTTGAATTCCAATGAATTTTTCAGTACGCTTAAATAGATTCTTATTGCGTAGATTCTTATAAGAAACAAACATTTAATGGCGTCTTTGATAACTAGAAAGCACTTTATGCAACTATCAATCTTTGTAAAAAAATCTTTAAAAAGTTCCCACGACCACTTAGACCAGACTTTCAACAGAATCAATTCATAATTTTTAACAGCCGTCTGTCAGTCGAATTAAACATTCTATTTTCTTCTCCAGACAACATTGATGTCGTTTATTTCGGTTAATAACCGGCGTCCCCTACTACACAGTGACAAACGCTCTCCTTTGATCATAGAACACTCGAGTGATATACGACCAATAGTAGTGGTTAGGGCATAATTTTAAAATTCGTATTTAATAAGAATGGGGTAGCAACTGACAATTTTATTGCTAGATTCGGATTGGTGGTTAGTATCTTCAAAATACTTTCGGCTTAAGTTACAAGCTTACTTACTTCGCTGTCTGAGCGACCCTGACTGAATCTTGGCCTCCGATACGAGAGTTGTCCATTTATTGCGGTCCTGCATGATACCTCGCCAGTTATTAGCTTGAAGCTCACGAAGATCTATTTCGATTAAGTTACGACCTTGGCGGATTAAAAATATTACAATGTATTTACGCTCGCAGTTTTGACTATCGTAGGTTCTGGTGTATTCTTATCCCAGAGTTTACGAATATAATATTTCGTACTTCATACTAAAATTATAAACGCGAATTTGTGAGGATGGATGGATATTTGTTGATCCTTCACGTAAAAACTACTGGGCGGATTTTGATGAAACTTTAGAGTAATATAGCTTAAACATCAGAATAGTAAATGGATGGGCTATTATTTATAAGGATACCAACTATATATCGCAAATTTAAGGCAGCTGAAACCGCGGGTACCTTTATTACTTTGATAAAATGTTCTCCTGACCGAATTCCGGTCACGGGGGCCTATCTCACTTGAGACTAGCCAACTACGCAGGAGTATGCCCGCAAACACAGGTGCACTCCCAATTCCCTCACTCTCATAGTCCGATGGGACGGTAGACTGACGCGACGGGAGAGAGATCAGATGCCGGACCAACAGCTTAATGTGCCCTCCGAAGCACTATTTCTGTATATTGTAAATGAAGGACGGCTTAGAATGTAAGGTAAAAGTATCTTTGAATGGCATTTGCGTTGCCTCGGTTCCAGCCTGAATTAGTTTAGTTACCGTGAAGCTATAAAATGTTAGTTGTTGTGGTTTCGCTTTTATTCGACTTGCTCGTAAAGATTTAATATTCAGAGTTGTTATAGAGCGCTACCGTCAAACGTAGGAAACTAGTAGCTTTAGGTCGTTTTTGTTGGAAATCTTAAAAACCTTTATTCATAAAAGTTACAATTTTAAACCATGGACTAAATTATACCTGTCACGGTCGTTTGTATATCAAAGAATAGAGAGGACGATAGACTTAATTCGGGGTTTAATTAATACCGGTATGATCCTCGATTATGATTATGAGGCTTAAAGTTCTTAAGCATCATTAGGTATGCCATATTTCTACCAGCTACCTTGTTCCTTAAGCTTCGCAGTAACGTCAAGTATTGTTCAATAATATCTAGCAATCCAGTGCCAAATGGGTGTGTGTTTGTGTGTGTGAGAAATTCGCAAACAGCTAACAAATGTGGACAATATGCTGTGAATAAGCTTCATTGTGGAATTTTATTATTAATTTGGTATTTTAAAATACCACTACGCATACCATTATGCACGTAACGCATCAACAAAAACCAGTATATGTTGACAACAATGACATATATTACCTCAAAGGCTCAAAATAGTTTTAATACGAGTTACACACAGAATCCCTGTCCCTTCACACACGTTCAACGGAGGCCGGTGAGATAAATGTCTTGGGCCAGACTATCTATAACGAGATAGTCAGCTACGAATTGCCTAATTTACTGGTATTGCACTTCAGATTGAGTGGTAGGGTAACAATGAAGCACGTAAGACAAAATGGGATTGTTTTACTTTAAAAATATAATATTAACACAGAATGTTCAACATTTTTATTCATCAACATCAAAAACTTTCAAGCCGCAGCGAGTCCCACGATGCGCAACCATAATATTTATTTTAAACCATAATAATTTAACTATGTGAACTATAATTTCTTAGTACAAGAATATATTGAACGATTATAGGAATAAGCAAAATAGGGACAGAAGGAGACAGCGGGGAAAACGTATGGTTAAAGCAAGATTATACTATTAGGAACTACTAAGGAAATTTGCAAATATGACGTGTTTACCCCTTTACGTGTTTTGGCAATAAATATTTTATATCTCTAAAGCTTTGACAACATGGTCTTCCTACGTCCATTCGAAAAGCATTCTCTGCCCAATCTTATATAAACTACGTTTCAATAAAGAGTTTCTTGGAACATTTTCGGGAAATCTCAATAAAGATTGACATTATTAAAAGGGGTAGAATCACACTACCTTATGGCTTACTAAATAGGGTTGAAAATAATCCAGCAAACCTGTTAAGTTGAAAGAATTGTGTCAAAGGATCGTTTAAGTGTCGTTAGTCACTGTCTCATTTCTTTTGATGGGCGTTGATGGACATTGATAACATGTTAATGACTTTATTTTTGGTTTTAAACTTCTGTTAGAAATAGGGATGGCAATATTAAGATTCCTTTCTTTTCCCGGTTTATTAGCCTTTTTATTAGTCGGTTGTTGCATTGGGTAAGTAGTAGTGAGTTTGAGTTGTAAAAACCTCGTAAAATGTGTGAACCCTAGGTAGAAAATAAATATCGTTTTTTATGTTGCTGACACTTTTTATGTTAGGAGAATAAAAAGCGAATTTGTTAACTATTATTTTGAATAAACAATGCCTTATACGTGTAAATGGTGTGGTTTTAGTATGGGGCACTACATGGTGTTGTTCATCGAGTTGTTTACTACCTTTATTTAGGTTTAATGACCCCAGCATTGAGTATCTACTAGCTCACAACCCACCGTGTTCAATTATGTTTCAAATTTAAAAAATGTATTCCCAAAAATATAACAAGGGTGTACTACGACTAATATTATAAATGTGAAAGTAACTCTGTGTGTCTGTCTGTTACGCCTTCACGACTAAACTGTTGTGCGGATTTTGATTAAATTTGGCATGTAGACAGTTTAAGACCCCAGAAAGGACATAGCCTACTTACGCGGGCGAAGCCGTCGGCAATAGCTAGTTTATATAAAGGAACTTTAATAAATTATGACATACACAAAGAATAAGCGAAAAAACATTAATTCTAGCAAATTATACTACAGGTATGTATTTATTAAAAACCAATAAAAATGTCGTTTCCAAATAATATCTACATTAATAAGTTAATTATTGTATTGTGTAGGAAAATACCGACTTGAATCCTGTTCCGTGAATAATGTATGAATATGTAATAGAGATTGTCGGTTCGTTCATTCATAATGGCCACACTTGGCGCCGAACGTGATGAGGTGTGGTGCCACTGACAGCGATCTGAGACTGTAAATCTGTTAATGAAACCAGGTGAGTGAACCACGGAATATTTTATGCAGTATTCATTCATTCGTAGTGTACATAGACTCTTGCTTTTGGTGTCTGAATAGTGATGTCCTTTATCGTTTTAAATACTGATTTCAGATGAAACTGGTGACATTTGATTATAACGTAGTAATCTACTTATGTACTTGATTTTTTTCATGTTACATTTTACATTAGTAAATAACCATGCGCAGTAATGGTAAAAAAAAAGTACCTTTGGTTTATTGAAGTAAATCTTACAATTTTTTAAAGCCTTTAAGCATAATTTTTCTTTACAAACATTTTATAACGAAGAAAAAATAATAAAAAAAACAATAAAAATAGTAATAATTATTTAAATATCTAGTATGAGATCGCGTTAGTAATAGAAATCGTTAAGGAAATAAATATTGGCAGCAAAACACTTCAGTCTGACACTTGGACCACACCTCAAATTAAGAAAAATAACTTTAACACTAATGAATCTACACGACCGGTCCTAATCAGATTTGAGATAACGGCGGGTCATCTCAATGATAAGCACCTCTTAATTTATGTACGAGAGACAGAGACATTTTTTTTAAATAATATTATTTGCAAATACACTGGCACGCAAAACTAAACTAAAAGCTATTATTAGCTTTTCTATTAAACGTTTGTTATTTTAATTTTCTAACTATAGTTTAGAAAAAAAAATTAAAAGAGCAGTACTTAAGTTTTGCTTGCCAGTGCATTTTAATAAATTGAGAACATAGCATTGGATTGTCTTTACATTGCTTTACAACATAATAAAGTTTTATGACATTGTTTTATGTATTCGATTATAATAATTTAACATAATGGACTTTGTTCTGTGTATTATTTAATCTAGGCTAACGCCTTCTTTTTGAGAGCGGTTTTTTATTTCAATTTATATCTATAATATTCTAAAACAAGTTTTTTTCTTAAATTAGTTTTTTCTTCGTATTGGCATTAGCCAATAGCCACGTGGAATAGATCATGCTATGGTGTAGAGATTGTTCAGTCAACAAGGATTGTAGCAAAGTTGACCATCCAGGGTGCATCGGACGTACTTAAATATCGTTACTCGTGGAGGCTTTCAACTTGCACGTCCACTTGCATCAACTTGAGTGTATTTTTTTTTATTTGATTGTAATTAAATACAAAATGTCACTCTTTGTATGAGATACTATTTGTACCATTCCCAGATATTTCTCCTTAGTCCACATTATAATTATGTATGTACACTATACAGGAAAATCTTAGCCGGGAGACGTTCTCAATTAGTGAAATTTCTTCAGTAAAAGTTTGGTACAGAAATCGGTTACTTAAAATAACCATTCGTGACCGTAATGAGATACCAACACAAAACAAAGCTTGTCACTGTATATAGTGCCGTAAAGTCTTTTCACAGCTTATTTTATAGTCATCAACAAACTTAAAGCAATTGTCGATAACCATTTGTTTTACAACCGTCGGCTGCCCGTATTCACGCTATTTTGAACCGCTGTTTTATAGATTCTACGGCGCAAAAAATACTTACGACGTATAATGAAACAGAAGACTCCGACATTAAATTACTTAGGCAAGTAAGCACCCCAGGGGTTCCTCATAAACCGTTGAGGTCAATAAAGCCTACTGATTATACTCTTAACTGTTTTCTTCCCACGGATTACCTAAGACGTACAACGGCAGAGAAAAGTAATTCTCTTAAAAATTTATTTGTTCTATATTCATTAATGCTTTGCCCACGGTTCCGCCCGCGTAATGCTACTCTATGAAGCCCATAACATTATCATGGTAATATAAATACAGAAGTAGGTTTGTTTTAAATTGTAATGGTGCAACAAAATGAATATTCTACTTATAACCTACATAACATCACGTCTGTATTCCCATGAAGGGATAGACGTGTGTAGGTGCATCCACATTTTGCTAGTTATGTTATAAGTCCCAATGTAAAAGAGGGCGAGCCTATTGCAATCACCCGGGCACAAACTCATACAAAGTTATAAAATGGAAAAACCTAATAACACTTTGCCCGACCCAAGCAGCGACCACTAGACCAATGAGGCAGTCTGTCTACTTATAACTTTCAAAGTGTTTTCCATATTATTTTCAGATTTTACCTATTTTTATTCGGAAATACACGAATGGAATAAAAATTTGTCAGGCATATCGACATAAGGTCATGGCCGCGTCCCGCGAAACCAAATGTACTATGAATGCTGCATTGATCTCCGATTGTGGCAAATATTCGTGTGTTCCGTAGATATTTGTTCTGAGTGTTGATGTTTGTGCTTGTGATATTTCCATGTTAAAGACATCCACAAGTAAGGGAAAAACTTCTTGTGTGGCGTTAACTTAAATAAAAACAATACAATATGTTATTTCTCCCTGCTAAATATTCCTCGATGCATACAAAAATGTTTACAATGATAACAATTACTCGGAGTTTCCAGCAAACCTTTAATTGCAAAACATTAAACAATGTTCATTGCGCAGGCGCGGCGGATACACAAGATAGTATAAATAATGAACTTGTTTATATTTATTGCATCGTTAATAACGAACTTGATGAATTTAATTAGATGCTAAATGTTACCACTGGTTACATAAATATCGTGAGCTTTGAGCCAAATGAGTAATAAAATTGTCTTATTGCGATGTTTCTAAATTATGCACTCACGCTGAATGCAGGAAACGTCATAATATTAGCGCGTAAATGTCTTCTACTGAATGGGCCTAAGCTATTGATCGCTAAAATTAATGGGCTTGAGAAACGTCTAGTAAGTTCATAACTAGGTTTGATAATAGCCTTTATGTGTATAAGATTAGCGGTACTTACGACTATTATGTCATTAATCACCTCCTTTAAAATAGATATAGGATTGAGCATTGAAGACGCCAAACAACTTCATAACAAAATTATTAAATTAACAGTTATTGATGATAACCATAAAGTCCTAAAAGAAACATATAAAACGCTAACATACATCACGATCAAGCCCTAAGTATACATAAACGTAAGGACTGAAATAATCAAGGCCCATCCAAAATTTAAATAAAAGCAATAAGACAATGCTGATCGATAGCCCGGACGTACAGAGATGTATTTACCTTCGCAAAACGAACAAAGCCTAAACAAGCGCAGTTAAAAGTTTAACAAACACCGATCTTGGTAGTTACACGCTCATAAATTTGCGACCAGAATCGATACCGATTGAGATATCAGGGTTTTTGGTGAGTCTCCTAACTGCATTCACATTCAAAAGAATATCTTCCTTAAATCCATTTAAATTAGACCCATTATCGTTTGTAGCTGTGTTAGCATTCATCATTTTTGGATGTTTTAACATTCGTTCATATTCCATATTTATGATTTGTGCCAATGTAAATTGGATACTATAGCGTTTTGATAAGACTGGATATTATAATGAACCTTTTTAGCCCAATTTTCTTTTGTTGTGTTTGCAAGGCGGTCTCACACGTTGCGGTCGCGAAGGATTTGGTAAACATAAATTGAGGAGCAGTAATAGTCAGTTTGTGAATAGCCTAAGGGTTCGAAGTGAATGAACCTTAAAAGAGGCCCAAAAACATTTTGGTCTTTTTGGAGAATTTAAATATTCAACATTCGCTTTCTTTTGAAGTCAGCTGAATGGCGGGGTATTATCGACGATTATTCTTTACTCTAATTTGTTCTGTCTTTTGAAGTTGAAATATAAGGAAGTATTTATACATTCGCGAACGCGTTTTAAATGGGACGAAGTTATGAGAGGTGATGATTGCTTTTTTGAAATGTATTAAAAAAACTGCATTAATTTGTACACCCAGTATTAATAATATATTACTCGAATAATTTCGTAATCTCGCAATGCAATTTCAAAATTTTGAGACGAAAAGCTCTCATCATAATCATCATACTTTAGTATTGTTTAACGAGGTATCATCTTACAATTTACTACGAACTTATGACAGGATGGTGTTACAACAATAACAGTTTACAGTCATAATAAATTAGCAATATCAAACATAACCTCAGTAATATCCTTTCAGCTGTCAGTTGAGATTATCGAAGCTTTAATACGAATGATAAACATGACACGTAGCGAACCAAAATGATCCAAGAACGGGTACCTACAAAACCAATTGACCTCATTAAGTTTTATTACAAAACTAACACGCAATTAAAAGTCTATGTAATTAATTTAATATATAAATATGTGTGTCGGTTCATTGACATTTAATATCAAAGTTCCAATTTGTACAAACGCATGGCTTTACCGAATTTATCTGTGTCATAAAATTGTCGTAAAACCCGATACTGGCAAAGAAATAATTTTGTCTATGATAATTAATTATTTGGTACTGGCCGTTGTTTTTGCTTACGCGTCAATGAGCATACTTGATTGCTATAGGTGTAACTCGCCACATTTTTCAATCTGCTGTAGTTCCTATCCTTGCGTGCTTGCGTGAAGGCTTTTTATATGATTCCCAATTTCCCATCTATCCATCTGAACGTAGCGGAGGTTTGGTAATGCCAATTCCCCCCGGGTCTTCCATTTTGCCGGTCACTACTTTGTCACAACATCAGCCCACCTCTAATTAATGTCCCTAACCTACATACCCGGTCTATACCTATCGAAAAATGAGGGTATTGTAATTTTTATAGTAACAAGTTTATGTCAAATACAAATAGTACTAAAAAGGCCTTGTTTAAGTGTTACAAATAAAACGAATAAACATCTTTCTATCAGTAGATACTCAAACTATTAGATGACTCTCTATTAGCGGTATTGATCCACCACCTCATAAAGTGGCTTGCCTTTAAACAATAAAAGTAGGTATCTTTCTTGCTTAATACTAATCGTTACCAACCAGCATGATTTTCTTCTCATTTTACTAAACAACTTGCATGAAGTAAAGTACCTATGTATACCAGCCAACCAGTTATGAGAGCTATAAAATATAGTGAAGTCGTAAGTCATAAAAAATGTATGAAAACAAACATGTTTTGATCCATGTTTATTAATCTAATCAATGATGGAGACACACTTAAAATATATTTTACGATGCACTATTAAGTATGTATATATAACGCAAAATTTTCTAAGTTGCCATTAGAGATCAATTTTATTCCAAATGGTATATTAAAAGGCGATTAAGATAGTAATTTACGCAATTCATAAAATGTATTCATTTATAATTGAGATAATAAAATACGTGTTTATATTACCCGGATCATATTCTAAGCGCCGAATTCGCAAGTTTTAATGTTGATATTTTGTAAATCAGATGTTAACGAATCCTTTACTGTCTCGGTTTAATGATAAGAAGATAGCTATATGAAAAAATGTTTGGATTAGTAAAAAATCTTTCTTAACATTTATAATAAAAATCAATTATAAATACGTATTTGCAAAACTTGAGACAATACTTCTGCTGCTCGTCACAATTTAATAATAATTAAACATTTTTGTAGTACCTTAATGACTACCGATATCCGCTACAATGAATTTTCTTACACTGACTAATTAAACTATACCTGTTACTATCCTTAGCATGTCAGAGAAAAGAAGTTTGAGTTAATACACGTAATATATACGTTTATGAATGAGAGGCAATTCATAAATGAAACTTTGGTGTAAACTACATACAATACTAGTGGGTGTACTATATGTGCACCTCTGCCTACCCCCTAGGGGATACGGGCGTGATGTTATGTTACAATACAAGTTCAAGTCTAAGTTAGAGGCTTAGCTGGTACAATTATCTCGTTTAAGATTTTATGTGGCAAAGCTCGAACGATCTCAGTTTATGCGCAGGAGTGCGGAAGTGCTTATCCGATGGTGTTAGCTGGCCGTTAAATTCTCAGGTACAAAGTGTCAGAATCTGTTCGTAAAACACACTAGTTAATGGTATTAAGGCCTGGTGGGCTGGGAACCCACGTTCCTAGCTCACAGTTAAGCCTGTCAGGTGAACTTGTAAGTATTGGATTTAAGTATGCTTTGTTCTTCTTAGAACATGATATCACGCTTGTATTCCCCGGAGGGGTAGGCAAGGTGCATCTAGATTAAACCCACATTATGTTATGTTATTGTCTCAATGTAAAAGGGAGCAAGCCTATTGCCATCAACCGGGCATAAATAACTCCACGATGCTACTCAGAATTATATATCAAACGGAAAAACTCAGTAACACTTTGCCCGTTTTAACCCAGGATCTCATGCTTAACAGTCGCGTTTAGCGACCAAGAGACCAACGAGTATTCCTCCTTAATAATGTTAGATTTTATCTTATACATTGTTATAAAAACAAATATTCAGATGTATAGCATCAGGAGGTACAAAAACGTTCTTATTTTTTGCCAGTTACCGTTACCCAAGTACCTAATGGGAAAATCAGAATATCTAAGACATACCTACATATTTAGACAAAAGGCAAAACGCTTAACGAATAGAAATCTTATAGAATGAAATTATGTCAATCCTATATTTTTCATTCTATAATTCCTATTCGGTCAAGAGCCTTTTCACTTGTCTACGTGGCTGTTAAACCTACACAGAATTTTCATTACAATTCCTTGATTATCTCGCTAGCCTACACCTTAAGCTAACTACGATACAAGCGGAAAGTTATAACCATTACCTGTAAAGAAGGACATATATTACAGTAAATAGGTAGGTACTTAATATAATAATTATCTGAGAAATAGTCCAACTATCCTTTGAATTATGTCGGTGTAACTATTCCTACTCATAAAACGAACAACGCCAACTTAATTTTACTTGTATATGCTGCATGTGATATTATCCAGGTTTACTATAGAAATACTAGCAGTGTGTATATAATGCGTTGATACTTGTTGCTTTTGATCTTACTGTCGAAAATGTTTCATCAGCCCCATAGTAACAACCACTAAAGTCAGTACAGTAAATGCGGTAAACAAAAATCTGTAATACTTAAGTGTATCAAGGAGAAGACAGCCCCCTGCAGTTATAAGTGTTCAACAAAAACTACTCAACTAAGAACTCAGAAAACGCTAGGTTTTATGACAGTTTTTTAAACATACCTTATGTTTAAAAAACTGTTTTCTGAGTTCTTAGTTGAGTAGTTTTTGTTGAACACTTATAACTACCTACATTATTTACAAAAGAAAAGAGATTTGTCCCGTGGCTTGCCGGGTCAGAATAGCACCTCCCCATTTACTCCCGTTGGTGATTTATGATGCGACTAAGGGAAAATCTAGAAGATGGACAGCAGCGTCTTCTGGAACCACACCACCAATACTGCGAGCCTAAGCCGCTTACCAAGCGTGAGGAACCCCCCAAGGCCCAAGGCCCCCAAGGCCCCAACCCCCTTAATGGGCAGGTCTTTGTTTAACAGTGGATCTTCCGGCTGATGATGATGATGACTCAAATAGTTCACACGTTTGTTAGGAAGAAAGTTTCCAAACAACAAATATTATTCGCACACGCATACCAAAACAATACAACACAAGTATGCCCGTTAATGTTTCCATTTCGAATGATTTACGCACGAAAAGTACTTCTCTCAGATCGTCCGGTGTTTTGATAGATTGGACACCATAAAAGGTCGTGTTGGGACATGTTTATAGCCGCTTGGTGACGTTCAGTGTGAGAAAAAGCGGGAATAGCCGCCGCCAGCGCAGCTTTACGATATTTTGATAGGCGGATTCTTTGCATAATTGAAAATATTCCGTTTCCTTTGTTTTGCGAGGGTGAATTGAAATGTAAGCCTGCTTTTGAACTTATTTTGTTTTTATAAAGTTTTCTATTAAATAGATGTTTCTTTGAAGATCAACCATACATACATACCAACTTAGTTCTTAAGTTAGATTACCGCACATAACAAAATACATATTTTGAGAGGTTTAGTAAGTTTCATCTTCTATCCGCTTAACGCTAAATATTAAGAAAATTCGACCAACACCAGCTAATATTCATCAAAAAATAAAAACCTTTTGTTCTAACCAAATGTTTTCTATACGTCATGCCAGCAATAAAATAGTTAGTGAATATAATGTTACAGGGTATTGTGGGCATTGTTTACGCCAATGCTATTCAACAGCCTGTTGCTAGGCAACCTTTTGTCCAATATTTATCGAAAGTAGGCAGGTAGATCATACATTTACATACCAAATCCGAGCAGGCAACCTTACCCGGCATTTACGACAGATTATACAAAACACTGACCACAATTTGTAAGATTTGTCAAATAAAGACATAAAGCCAATAAATATTTATTGATAGCTAAGTAATCTGTCCTCCAATCGGCTTCGGTGGTACGACGTCAAACGAAATTTTATTGGCCCACTGGCCATTAAAATGACGCTCGCATATGGTAGCCTATGTTTATGATGCCGATGACATTTTTGTTTCTAAAACCTCTTAAGAATTTTATGTGGCCCGATAAGCTTAATCATCTGAATGGGCGTCAAATAAGGAAATAATACTTTTGGACACATCGCAACAGACGAAAGGATGTGCTGACTAACGTTTTACGACACTTTAATTAGTAGTTTATATGTTAATCTGCTGTTAACGTTCTGGTTGCCAAGATCATTGCCTAAAAGAGATTTGTACAGTTCGATGGTTTAGATAGACGATATTAAATTAAATTATCAATAGATTTTTTATTTGTGACACCCCTTTTATGTTTCCGTAGTCTACACGCACTAACATCTAAGGAACTACATTCATCGCATGTTTTGAATGAAACAACTTTTTGAACTTAGCTAAAATAAAGCAATGTATACTCAATATTATGTTTGGCTGCGTGTTATATTTTGTTTACTGTATTTTAGACTTCAAGAGATGGGTGACCACTAATCACGCTACACGTAACGCTAGAATCGTAACGATTCTAACCAGTACAAGGTTTTTAAATAGAAGACTTAATTATAATGACGTACGTGGTGGCCTAGTTGTCCTAGGTTAACATACCGGATTTGTATGCAGGTTGCCGGTTCAAACCGGGCAAGTTTCAATGTGATTTTTTCAATGTTATAAATACTTTTTTAGTTATTCTAAGACACCACTGACTAACGGTGACGGAAAATATCGTGAGGAAACCTGGATTTAATTATCTGTAATCGCCAACCCGCATTGAGCTAGCGTGGTGATCAACGTGGTGGGGCAGTTATAGACTGTTATTAAGATTATTTTTTATTATAATTATAACTGTAAGCTCTGAATCTATTTCTATCAAGTAAATCTATACGCAGACAAAAGAAAACGATATCTCACTCGACAATTAGCGCAGTAAGACGCTATTGTTTAAAACGTGCAAATTATTGAGTGGTGAACACTTAGGATGCTCTTAAGATATGATTTATGAAGTGCGTAAAAATCATTGCTACTGTAGTTAACTGTAAGCGTACTGACACGGAATATGAAATCGGTCACGTTTATGATAGATGCTAGAACTTGAAAAATGATCTGAAGTCATAAATGTTCGCTACACATAGAAAATAGATATCAATTAGAAAATACCGACTGTAACTAGTCTCTAAAAAATAATGACGTCTAAAAGTTTTCCGTGAAAAATATTTGCAAAAATAAAATCATTTATCATTTATTGAACCCCATCCATCAATCTTTACAATCACTCCAACAAACAATATCGCACATAAATGTCCAAATATATAGAACAAATACGGTACATGACAGCCTGCTGCAGAATGTAACGTGTTCAGTAAGCAGGAACCCTAAAGTTTAGCATTAACACACAGCTCATATCCAGGACCGGTTCAGAACAGGCCTAGATACAATTTTGCGGTGAACCTAGATCGTAGAAGGAAGGGCTTTTTAATTTCCTATTGGCATTGATAGCCGTCGTCCTTAGTTGCGTCCATACTGGTTGCAAATAAAATATTAAAAGCTGAAAGTAGACTTAGCCAAGGTAAAGAAGAATTACGAAAACAAGCCCTGAATTTTTAAGCGTATTATCAAGCATATTATTTCCGAAATTTCCGGTATCTAAATCACAATCTACTAACAGCTTTCATCATCATCATCCACAGCTTTCAATATCCCATTGCTGGGTATAAGCCTCCCTTAAACAGCTTTACTGTCATCAAAATGTAAGAAATTAGACATAAGGTGGATTTGTATCTATCTTTGATACAAATCGTTTCTGGGTATGTTTCACTAGTTCCGATCTACTTCGATCTTTCGATTAATGGTCGTGCTCAAATTTACGATCGCGGTATAGACGCGAGTCGAATTCAAGACCGGAATATGCAGGTAAGTGAAGCGGTATTCATAAAGTAAATGTCATATGTTATTTAAACCTAAGAAATGGTTACAGGGTACATATGCTATGTTAGGATACGATAGGGGACCTATATATGTTACTCCGTAACTCTAAACCAGAATATTTCGAGCACATAAATCACAAACTAAACGCGTACTCAAAGACCAATTTAAATACGCGAATTAATTCACATGTTCATTAAAGTTCAGCGTAGAGTCGTATATTATGAGTTAATTATAGGGGTATTACAATGAACTAGCTAACGACATGATAAAGGCATTTAAAGTCGATCGATAGATGCTGGCGTTAGAAAAGTAGATGATGTAGCAGAATATCAAGAAGTGCCGGTAAAGAGCCTTCACGAATGATGATGTTTAAACATACGTAGGTATACTCTGGATAGTAAACCTCACTACCATCTTTCTTGATTGGCCGACATTCACACTCCGAAACGATCACTTTCCATGTGACCATTAACCTGTATCGATACAAAGAAAATCTCATTATTGTAATGCTTCTTTTGATAGCATACGTTCATGTGCTATTGCCATATCTCCATTTCTTCTACGATCAGGGTGTCTACTATCATACTACGACGTCACACTGCCAATGACCTAGCTATTGTCTCGAACATAATATCTGAGTGCGGTAGTTGGAGATGTGGGATTATACTGCTCTGTTTAATGTTCGAATTTGTTCAAGGAATTTATTGAAGTGTGGATGTATATTATAGCGTGGTTAAATTCAATTGAAGGCTATGAGCATGTAGGTTTTATTTGATGGACCTTGATTACTTCGTTTTACGATACGATAATGAACTAATATTGTGTGTGATAGAAGAGTTCTACGTCAGTTTATAAAAAAAATGTTGTATTTATTTTATAAATCTTTTTTAAAAGTTAACTGTTATAAAAATTTATAGTCGTAAAAATGTGGGCCACTTTTTATTAAATTGGCATAAAATTTCTTTATACAATTAAACTATCTTGGGCTTTTAAGACATCGGAAAAAATATTAAACTAAATCCTGTCTTGACTTTGATGCTTTTAAAGATTTATGAAGTATCTGATATTCAATGACCTACTGTAAAATAATAACGGATGCTGTTAGAGATTATTGAAGTTAGTGTTTTGTTGGAAGATAATGAAGAATGGCGTGTCTTAAACTAAACATTTAAGAAATACATTATTTTAATTTAATAATGGGTACCATTCCTTTTTATCATGATAACTTAATGTACAAACGACATTTCTAGCAAATCAAATTCAGCTACAATGAATTAAGAAAATAATTTAACACACACACACACATAACATCACGCCTGTATTCCCCGAAGGGGTAGGCAGAGGTGCACATGTAGTACACCCACATTTCGCCAGTGTTTCTTAGGTCCCAATGTAATAGGGGGCGAGCCTATTGCCATCAACCGGGCACAAATCCAGACTCCGTGCTGCTACTGAGAATTACCTAATGGAAAAACCCAGTAACACTTTGCCCGACCCGGGATTCGAACCCAGGACCTCGTGCTCAGCAGTCGCGCTTAGCAACCACTAGACCAATGAGGCAGTCAGAGGCAGAAAATAATTTAACACAACTGATAATTTAATTGCTTTAAAGAAACTTAAAATTCTATTAACATAAAACATGCTTAAAACAGTTAGGTTAAGACCGCAACTTTAGAATCTTCATAACGAAAACCCATTAAATAACGATGACTTGGTAATAAAAATCAACATTTTGCGACAATACTAAACCTCTTTCTCTTAATAAATCATAACAAATAATCATGAAAGCACTTAAAACGAAACTATTACCACACAAACAATGCCTAAACTGCGGCCGATATAAAATACAGTATTACCGAAGTCACCGAACATAATTTGTAAAACATTAACGATAATGCTGAAAGGAAAATTTTCCATTGAATTTATGATCGAGCACATCATGAGTCATTCACAACCAGTCTAGTCAGAGATAAAGGGAATGTCCTGTTCCTTATGGCGACTGTAAAAGTTATGGGACGCATTTTGAGTGTCCCTGTGTCTGGCATAACTTTACACCAGTGACAGCTTTAGGCAATGTCGCCTTTGCATGAATAAGGATTGGGAATGCAGCATGTTATAAGGACAATTTATTTTATGGTGCTTTTCAATAAGTCCCTGTAAAAAATTTTAGGATGTTAGAAAAACGGTTATATAACTTTATTTTAATAGGTACTGCTAAGATAAATCAGACGTTATAATTAACAAGAGAAACTAAATAGTTTTCTTCATACAAGATAAATTTATATTTAAGTAGTAAAGTATTATTAGACAGCGTTATAATAATTTCAGGTACTACTTAAAATAAGGAGAAGATAAGAGATTTATCATAATTATTTAGATGGTGAGCCTCTCTTTAAAATCAATCATCAACAGTAGGTTGTAGGTACTCTTTAGAGAAGAAAGACGTATAACGTGTGAAAATATTATGTCTTCCCCCACGGAAGAAGTCATGAAGAAAAATATATGTATATTTCCCTCTTCGCAATAAAATGTAGATACGGCTAATAATCTAACAATAAACTTGACTGAAATGCAAAAGCCGAACAATTTACTATTATACCCTTAGGCGGTACGATCTTATCGTACAGAACCAACTTAAATCTCGCTTTAACAACTTAATAATTATCACTGTGGGCCTGTGGACCACACACAGCCTTAACAGATGTCCTCCCTCGCATTTTGATATATTGGCTGGTAGTAATAAGAAACCGGTCAAGCTGGCTTGGATCTTAATGAAATAGTTAGTGAAACTGTTTTTTCGTTTATTGCTATTTGTTTAAATAGGTTTTATGGTGTTGAGGATTTTTCATCATGTTTAATTAGTCTGATTTATAATTTAAAAAATGTGACGTCACTTTGTCTTAACCAAAGGATGTCATGAATCCTACTCCTTGGTTATTTTACAACCTTGCTAACTATGAATGTGAATTCTCCTACAAATTAAATTAACAATTTTAATTCATTAAAAAAAATTTAAATCAAATATTAGTTATGTAAGCTTCTTAAAAGAATTCGAAATAGTTTTTGTCGATACCTCCTTCACTGTACGAACGCTGCCTATCCGAGTGTTGAGTCGTAAATCACGGGTACATAAGGAGCAAGCGTGGGCCCAGACTGTTCCTTGCGGCACTCCCAACCAGTAGCGGTATTCCTTTATGGGTAACAACTACTGAATTCTTATTAAGAGCCATCAAGATGGCTAGAAGCAGCAAGGGATGTAATTATTAAGAATAAAATATGTTTTTGTTGTTAAATATGGCATTGTTTTATGATAGGTATCTTTTATTGGCAGTAATTTACGGTAAGTTTGTGATTACTCCAATCTGTTTGGTAATAACCATGTTCATGCGAAAGACTTTAAGTTAAAATATGGTAAAAACGGTTGCTCAATACACAATTTTTTTTCTAAGAAAGTATTTTTAACTTTTGAATGATCTTCTGATCCACGATATGTCAGGTTTATACGCAAAACTTTACGTTTTTTTGACCTGCATTGGATTATGTGCTCGTTTACATATTTGTAAGTATTATAAATCACTAAGGAAATTGGTTAGAAAAGCATAAATCCGAAGCGATAATTTAATACAATAATAAAAAGTGTCGTGCACATACCGTTGTTAGTTTCGTTCTTAACACACTAATTAAAAGAGAATAAAGATTTTATAGCCGAAGGACAACTGTAAAAAACATCAAATTTAACAACCGTAAAATTCCAAATTAAATTACTGAAATGTTAGATCATAAAAAAACAAATGTAGACAATAGACAAAAAGTATATTTAGAAGCTGTTAGTGTGATACAAGTGACTATTAAGTGTTTTACGATTCTACATAACATTTAGTGGACGCACGGTCGCGTGGGACGCCGTTTATTATCACTGCGTTGAAGCCATTTGATTTATGCTGTCACTATTTTTGAATACATCTCTTTAAATTTACGAGCGTGTTCAAATACTGCTTACGTTTCAGTGGCTTTACATGTGTTTTTGATTGGTTACGCGGTTAGTTTTGTGTGTTAGGTTTGTCTTTGTACCAATTGCTTAAATGCCAACTGAAATGAATTCTCAATAAAAGTCCCACTCCACTTACTAGTTATTTAAATGTCTCATAAACTTTAATTGATTTTATTTTTATTTCTTTTCTTAAAACAAGGTCAGGTTAATCAATCGATCCCATTATTCCAAAGTACCCCGTCCATTGTCTCACTGGGAAGTCTTGCCACCGCTATGTTTCGAGGCACCTTGACATTTTTAGAAGTCTTCAATCTGGCTTGAAACGCATAACATTCATGCTAACAAAGTAGTTTTGTCACATCTCCATACTTTTTTTATTCAACGTGTCTAGCATAACATTTTAATTTTTTATCGTTCCATAGTGACGTCACTTTGTTATCCCGGGAAATACCACCAAACTGAAAGTGGACACTTCGCAGTCATCTAAGATATCAGTAAATGACAACAGTTAATTAATTTTATGCATTTTAAATTAAGTCGGCGACACTCTACTCCTTATCCTAAGTAGACCACAGGCCATTATCGTTAATTTCAATGTGTATTACAATTGCAAACATGATGGTGAAACTGTAGGAAAGCTAGATCGATCGCCCACTGAGGCCCAACTAATATCACAATAAGATTACCAACGTAATAAGAAGATTAGAGAAATTTATTACTTTTTTAGTTGATCCAGACCAAAATAATTATAAGCAATCAGCATTTCAAGTATATTTTGAATTATTCTGACTGACCTGCGTGCGATTGCACTTAGATTTGTATTTAAAAACACTAGACCAACGAGGCAGTCAAGGATTTGTATTTGTACTATACTAAGGAATCATTATAATTATTCCATGCAGTCGAAGCTTAGTAATTCTGCTAAACTTTTTGTCATTATTTTTATGTATTTTTACTTCACAGTCTTGTTAACAATGTAAATTGTAGAAGTCATGACTTCCCGTTGACCTTTTATACAGTTTATTTAGTACAGTACAACATACATTTCATAACCTCAATGTAGATCAAACATCTGGGCTAAGAGGTATTTTGAAGAAAATACCAGTATCATAGCAGTTATGAGTAGACTAGATCCGAGCGATGGTGATTGTATAAATATAACTAAACAACATATAAAAAAATAAATTTGTTTATTTATAATTTTTTAAATAAATCTACAGTGACGAACCTGATTAGCGCAGTGGCTAAGCAATTGGACTGCTGCGATAGGGGTTTCGGGTTCGATTCCCGCACGGGGTAAAACTTTGGGCGAACCACAGATATTTGTTCCGAGTCTGGGTGTTTGTGTTTGTGATATTTCATGTTTGTGAAAAGTACTTACGACGCCGGAGAAATTTTTAGTGTGGGGCGATGTTTTTTTAGAAAGAGAAAAAAAGAGTGCCTTTACCAAGTACCTTTATGAAACCCATTAAAGACTTTCCTATACGAAAATTTGATAATTATTTTAATCCAAATAGCCTGTGCTATCATCACTCACATGTATCATAATTTAAACCATTTGGAAATTGTCCAATAAGGAACAGATCAATTCCAATACGACAGCTTTTGAGGTCGAAAGATGACTCAAGTAACGCGCGGAGGGCGACATGCAGCGATATAAAATACAATACTTTATGGCCCGGAAATATGTGTTGTAGTGGGACCTCATGGGTATTATTAAAAACGTGATTAAAATCATAATGATAGTGATGCAAACAAAACAAATAATTTTAAAAGTCAGACTTAACATAAAATCGGAGTCAAAAGCCATCAAGTAACGCTTTTTGAGATTGATAAACAAACCTTTAAAGAAGAAGAACAATATCATAGAAATATATCACAAGTTGCACTTATTCCATTTGATTTTAGATGTAAAATCCCTAACGGTATAAACAGTACTGACGTGTGTCATTACAATCGACAAAGCACGATTAATATCGCTTTTATCTTCACTATCATCTTCATCAACCACAGCCCCTTGATTGATTAGCTTAATTACGTCGTTATTCGCTTCATTAAACCTTTGTACGGCGTCTTTTATTTCATTACGATTATTGATCCTCCCACGTGACAAAGATGTATCTTTTAATCGGTTTCTTTGATGACCATTTTATTTATGAATTGTTGGATACCTATTTTGGAACAGTTTGTGGGTTTATGAGAGGATTGAATGGCTAATTCATACAGACTCTTAATGATGTTTGTGGAGTGACAAGATTATTTTTCATCTAGCCGTCAGCCTAAAAGCTATGAACGAAATAAAAGATAATCATCTATTTATCATTATTTTATTTAAGCTAATTTAGACAATCACACCTAAAATATAGACATTAGTTTTAATATAGAAGATAATAGAACTCACATTGACAAGCTTTTGATTATATTTAAATTTAATGTAAAACTGAACACGATTTAAGGTGATGTACAATCAGGTACAGAAATGTTAAACTAGTGAAAGCATAATTATATCAGACCTCTCCCGAATATAAATTAACATAAACCAAGTCATGAGAAACAAAGGCCGGTGCACTCCCATAAAAATCCCGCCACATGCGGATCGGAAGTGCACACGAAATTTAGTCAATGTTAATATATCACGGCGTAGTTACACCCAGCCGCTGTAGACAAATGTGTAGGACAATAGAAACTTCATCGTTTTGTGTCTAGTTTATTTCTGGAGGCACCAACGAGCCGTGTGCGGTACGGCCGATTTAAGCAATTTGTTTCACGTCGCGACATTTATAATTAACGACATTATATCTTGGATATTTTAATAGCAGAGTTATGATGCAATTTAGAGAAACTTATTAAGGATGCAGTTTGATGTATTGTTGAGCTTTGTGTTTTTAGTGTACTCTTTGTTGGAAATAATATCGTCCTAAATCAAATGGCGAGGTTGTTAATTAGAGTTTTGGGGTGTGTGACATATTTAAACTATTGTTTTGTTGATATATTCCTTACCAGCTTTTAGAATCTAAGTTTCCCTATGTGGATTGGTTCATAGTTCAGCATAAAAACTATAAAATGAAAATTCAAAATATTTTTTATATAATTTAATTATATATAATATGTCCTTGTACTTATATTATTTTGTAAATACTAAGTAACAGCATGTCTATCGTCTTGGTATAAGTCGTATCGTCCCCGTGTCGCATACTATAACTGGACTCATGTTATCCTCTTTGATACATTCACTCGTATCTTTTGTTTTCGCATTTTCTTGTTTTGTTATGTTATGTAATGTTCTGTAATTGTCTGTATTTAGAGTATGCACAAGCAATTTTGTACTCTATTGACACCTTATTTGTATAGATTAGGTGATATTTTTGCTTGTTTTTCGGATCCGTACGTTGGACTAGATTCTTTAATTAATTACGTTTAAAATTTCTTTGATGCTGGTGACAATAGAACAAATAGGTTTCTATTGCTTGTCGGTGTATTTTACGAACTGTGAAGGGGGAATTATTAAAGAGTGTGTGTGAGTTAATGTTGCATATCTTACTAAAACAAACGCTGTGATGAGCTAATAAATTAGTAGCTGCTTGTCGTAAACTGTTTCTATGTTGTGTTTTACTAAACACAAGCGACTTCGGTCTTTTTTCTTTTGTTTCACCGGCCTAGTGTGTTTTGTTTTACCAAATGTCAACGATATTGTATTGTCTACTTCTGGATCGACATTTAATTATCTATCTACATACCTTCTTGTTTCTAGAGTATTATATTCGCGATTTGTTGCTTTTTATCAAATTCAGATTTGACTTGACAATGCAGAAATTCCAAAGCAAGATTATCTTTTGAATTAGAATATTAGATATTTCGTCTTAAAACACAATAGAGGTTAGACAATTTGTCTCGATTAGCCGAATTGATTCGCGATCGCTCATAACTTCAGCGGAAACATGATCAAGTGCTAACAAATCAACGCTATTCGAATGATAGATATAAATCGATATTATTTATCTCGATTACTGAGTTCGCGGAACTTCAACTCGAGTTTCGATGTGCTGATGACTGGTTTAAGTGAAATGTCGCGACGTTTAGATGGAGTAGCTGCTACTGAGAATATCAGTGGAGTGGTTGCCTGTCTAATACCTGAAGCTAGTAAGAGTCTTGCATTTGACATAAACATGATACGGATGATTAAGCATTAGGAAGTTGAAATTTCACTGTGTTTGACTAATGGTGCGTTAGTGCTTTGTTTGAGTAAGGAAAACCTTGTGTTGTCTCTAGCAATTTCTAATTTAAGCTCCATAATAATTCCACCCATTTAGTCGGCATTTAGACACAAATTCTCAAGTTATCGCTATCAGAAAGTGTTATAATTTGTCAATAATATCAACATCTGGCGCCAAACCAATTAGATTTACAGATACCAATTTCACAACATCGAAATCTGATGATTTCAAAAACTCGTAAACTAGATAGCTAAGAAATCATGCGGTGGTAATAAAAAATATGTTAAACAGGAGAATCAAAGGCTTTCCGCTGGCTGATAAAACGTGGGATTTCGTCAGAATAAACACATGTTGTGAAAGTGCTCTTATTTTATTTACCATCCTTGATCAATCCTTTGCATACAACAAACAACTTATAAGAGTGATTACTTTCTCTTAATTTTTTGCATGTTCTATGATAGTGATCTTCACCTCTGCGTGTTTTTCCATTTAAAAGGGTTCTCAGTTAGACTTGACATTGGCTCTCAGTCAAACAAGAAACTAGTAAGGACAGGACTAGAGATGTACTTACTAATAAGCGGATCTTGGAACCTCGATACAACAGTTGCATCCTGTTTAAAATCCTAACTTATATAGATAACGGCACTTGACAGGTATAGAAGGATATCATAAATATTCTCAACTAGGCAACTACATACATTATACTGTTCTAAATGGCGGTAAAGATATAACTGACCTTATATCAAATTGTGACCTTATGACAAATGCAAATCTCCCATGATACATACAGAGGTTAAGGGTGGTGAACTATGGAATGATGAAAGTTCTGTTGGATCATTCAAATATAAGAACGAGCGGCTTCAGTAAATATAAAAGATGGTAACTTAAATCATGACGATAAAACAAAATAAGAAAATACCGATAACTTGAATTTGTATTGATATTGCCAGTTGTTCAGATTCCTTAAAACTGAGGAAGAAGATAACATATTATGGATAAAATAGAATAGGAAGCCCTCGTTGTTAAGTATGAGGTAGCCACAGACGAGAACAAATAATTTATTACAAATGTTGACAGTTGAAAGATAACTTTCCGTCACTTGGACAATTCATTCACCCAGCATATCACCAAACAAGCTCACTAGAAATCAAACCTCTATGTCCACAAACCATAATGGGCCACCATTTATCTCAGCATTAAGACCACTCGATAAAGCCACTTAGCAAATTTAAGAGCAGTGGTTTTCACACCTAAGGTTACCTAACCTACAGTTAAGCCGCTTATCATGGCTGCTCATAATAACTATCTCGATAAACACCGGCAAAGTTTTGATTTATTTTGGCCCGGTATCGATTCTCAGCTCATTATGCGCCTGATCTGGTTAGGAATTGGCGCCAGGCAGGTTCTAAACGATAATTGTGTTATGAAGATCGGACGACGATAAGTATGGTGTGGTTTAACATATTGTTGGTATTTGCTTATCTTAGTGGCGTTGGGAACAAGTTGCCTTGTATGTGGCCGTGGGTGGTAGAAATGGCGACCGAGGGTGATTGTCTGGTGGATGGGCATCGCACACAAACACCAATATATTTGATACTATAAATATTGGTAAATAATAATAATAATAATTATTATTTATTCAAAGCACACAAAGTAAGTAGATTCAATTACATGAAAGGCTTATGCAATGCACAACACGTTGAAACCCTGTCCTCTAAACTAGGTTAGTACCTGTATCTTAGAGTTCAGTGTCCCTCCGCGACAAATATTACAAGCCAATAACTACTATTGTTATAACTAAATGTCACTAAAACATAATTGTAATAATTATTTTAAAAACAATGCGAAAGAAAAACTCTTGAAAAGAAGAAAGATAAACTAATTTAATAAAAATCTAATATCCTGCAATAATGTGTGTGTGTGTGTGTGCGTGCGTGCGTGCGTGCGTGCGTGTGTGTGTGTGTGTGTGTGTGTGTGTATGTGTGTGTGAAAATTTTAATTTTTAATTGTTACGTTTGAGTTGACATGCCCAAAAGAAGATTCTCAGTGTTTTGATGAGTCAAAGTGCATAAGTACTTATTCAATGCGTGCCTGCATTCGTGTTTTGTTTTTGAATATATTTTTAATTGTTTGTTTATTGAGTTGTATAATTTTATGCTAGTAATGTAGAACTGGCGCCTGGCAAACGATGTTCTGTGGTACTCGGGTGGAAAAATTTTATGCTTATTTCTACCAGCTGGCTCTCTGTTTGGCCGAGAAGAGTGTTTACGGATTACCGCATGGAGCACATACAGTTGCCTGACGGTTAAAACTTCAGATTCAGCATATAAATCTGAAGAAGGAGATCTTCGAGGGCGAAAAAGCATAACCTTCAGGATCGCTCGTTGTGCACGTTCAAGCCTGATGAATTCATTTAGTGTAGCACCCCCCCATACGGGAATACAATACGATAAAAATGTTTGTAAAGTAACCAAGTTTATTAAACACTTATTAAACTAGAAACAATGAATAGAAACATCTGTATGGCTTATAATTTTTTTGCACACGCTATTCTTACGCACGCGATTATTTTGATCATGTTTTATTTTTGAAACTGTTGGTAGGTCTTATACTACCTTTCCATCTTAATATTAACTATTCATGTGTACCTTATATTGTTGCAATTCTCAGTAATTCTTTGGTGGTTCTCAGTAGCACCGAGTCTGGATTTCTGCCTGGTTGGTGACAATAGGGTGGCCCCCTATTACATGACTGGCGAAAAAAAAAACTCCGCCTACCCCTTCGGAGAATACAAACGTGATCCTATGTTGTTTTTTATTGTTGCAAAATATTTTTATTCTCTATTGAAAAACTTTTAAGTTTCAACAAGTTTCAGCAACAAATAATATGAGTATCAAAATTCTAATTAGTATGATAGTGTTTGTAGTTCTTTAATAATATGTTCTTAACTCTACATTTGAATTCATCTAATTGGTAAGGATATCATTGTGTTCCAACTATTCAACTGTCAAAACGTCTTTATTAAAACGTTCCCATGTATCAACCTTAAGAAGATTACGATCCTAATGCAAAATTCAACAAACCTGCTCTATTCACGTTAGCATAATGCATAATAATATAATTTTCACAGCACACCTTAGTATATCTTATCGAGCCTCCAAATACCCATGTCAAAGTCCTAAGCCTAGCGAAACCGCCCGGTCGGTGTTATCAAGATGTGTATATTGTGCCATAATAGGCTGGACCTGATAATAGTTAATTGTGGCACTAAGTTCTCACTACGTGCAAGGCTATCGGCCGCCTCTCGATAACAATACCACTTGGGCAATAATTAAGTGATTTCACTTTTGGTTTCGACAGCTTTGATTTTAATTAATGTGATGTTTGAAATATTTCTTTTACAAAATCCTGAACTTTGTTTTTAGAAATAATTAGACTCTTCTGTGGTAGGTAATTGATTTTGTTTAAACATTTCTATGGTTTTGGTTGAATGTTTGTTGTTGACAGTTAAGTGTTCAATTGGCCCCACTGTCTACTTTACTTGATTTCAGTATCTTAAGATATTAATTTACCTTTAATTACCTCTAATTGTATTGTATCACCTTTTTTGTCCTTACTACAGTCGACTTTAAAAACCTATTTGCAAAATCCTTTTGATTAATTACCACATTCATGAAATATATATTGCGTTTTACCTCTGGCAAAATAATTTGTATTACTATTTTTCTTGTACACCCAAAAAGAAACTAGGTCTTCGTAATATATAGCCATAAGAATGTTATTGTCAAACCAATCATCGTTGGATGTGGTCCAAGTTTTCGAAATCCCCGTAAAGGTTAGCAAAACAAAATTATCCCCAATAAATACAGCTGATCGCACGTCATCATTTTATGAAAAGTTTTCACATCTAGCATTGTAGCAGAGTATAATATTATCTCTGTTCTATTTTTATAATTGTATTTGAATCCATTCACATATTTAGGAGGATCAAATACATAGAATTTCTTATAGTATTATTTATGCCGGTTTTTTTCACGTGTATATTCAGAAACGCCTGACTAGTTTCGGACTCAAACGTATTTTTCATAGTAGTTTGACCAAATGTTAGATTTTATGTTTGTTAACTTTTTCCGAATTGTGTGAGAGCATATTATAAGTGTATCTTTAAATAGAAGACTCTTTTACAGGTGCTTTGAAGGTATAATATCTTCAAAGCACCTGTAAAAGAGTTGAGAAGATAAAAAGATAAATAACGATATTCTTCAACTCCAATAACAATAAAATATCCGAGTGTAATCCTCTCATTACTGACACCTCTGCAGAATAAGTCCTACAAACAGTAGATAGTCACTTCATTTGAAATCCAGCTCAAAGTAATTTACCGAGTTTATTAAAAGGAGTTCGTACGTCTCTAAGCCATGCACTCAGTATTATAAACAGACCACCAGTACATAATATGAGTGTAGTTATTGTTAGTAAATTTGGTATAATCCCTCCTAGAAGTAGCGTTGGCTCATACCCACGTGTACGTATTGCATTGGCGACAAATAGTGCGTCTTGAAAGGGAAAATCCATTTCATAAAATACAGTGAGTGCGCGATTTGATTTGACATCATTTCTAATGAGGACCAGTTTCAGAGATGTAATAGATATGAATTCCAGCTACTGAAGTGCTACTCAAAACTTGGTTTTATCTAAGAGTACCTAATACTTACGAAACTCGCTTCTCAGTAGAATTTGAACAATATTACGACCAACTGCTGCTCTACACTAAAGGCCAATCCCCACACACTACATTCGTAAGATTCCTACATGTTTGTCCCGAGTCTAGGTTTCGTACTTGTGGTTCATGTCTGTCAATATAGAAAAAACTTTTACCCTCTTATTCATAAACGAGGATCATACTGGCATTAACTAAACCCCATATTAAGTCTATTGACTATTCTTTGAGACGCAAAAGGCAGTGACGGGTATGTCCATGGTTTAAATGGTAATTTTTTTACGAATACCGGAGTTAGTGTGTGGCACGTTATTACACAATACTGAATACCTAACCTTTGGAATAATACTGAAAACTTAGCCTGATCAAGAAATAAAGATGTTGATGAGACCAATTCCGCGGCAGGATTGCATCAACTACACCTAAAAGGAGGTATTTTCCTTATAGTTCGTTAACCTTGTTCCAAATAGTCCACTATAGCGTGTATTGACATTCAAAAAGTGAAAGCCTTATTTTTTGCCATATGGACATAATTCCTATCATTAGTTGTCGGGCGTCGTAAATTATAACATATTAAGATCTGTGCGCACGCGATCCGCCGACTGGTTGTAACGCGAACACAGCGCGAATTATGTGAGGTGGGGTGGGGTGCCAGTTAAAGCGATCTTAGTAAGTACCTGAGAAGCGTGAAAAGAAGATATGATTAAGACTATGTTTAAGCAATTAATTGTCATGATGTATACATGTTTTATATATATTAATTAAAAACGGGAAAAACCAATTGTATATCTATTATAGCACCAATAATTGGACCTGCTTATATTTGTGTAGCTAGTGTGAGTTTTAGAAATATTTAGAATCATGAACGCTTATTGCACTTGAAAATCATTGGCACTGTTTAGTTTTCAAAATGGGACTAGTAACTTCCTTATAAACATAAACTCCAATTAATTGACATTAACAGAATAAATGACAAGAAACCATGAAATATTCTAATATTTATAGGTTTACAGTAGGCTGGTAACTCGCCGTCACTGGAGCCACGCCCACAAATCGGACGAGCCGTTGAATGATTGACATAATAGTTGTTTTGACTCGGGTGTCCAGCCTTCGTTTGTTGCTATTTCGTGTTACCGGCCACATGTACATTCTTCGAGAAGTTTCTGACAATTGCGTTATGTAGTTCCACGCATCGAGGTTTTTTAGCTTCGCAGATTCGTTGCTAAGACTTGTAATATTCTAAGGGTAATATCGCCTAAGCTGTCGTTCATTGTGGCGTTCTAGGGGAGAGGCCTTAGTTTAATGAATATCGCCTATTTTGAAAAGTTGGGTAGCTATAAAAAAACATCACGCCTGTATTCCCTGTAGTGTTAGACAAAGGCATACCTGGGTATTTCTTCGAAATTACGTTCTTCGACTGATCCATCTGGGCCAAATTTTTTTTCACTTTCAGCTCTTTTACACATGTTCATATGAAAAAAGGTATACCAAAGAACATATATTTCAATGAGGGACCTTTTTTTATAAAGTAGTTTTCGAGATATCTAAGTTTAAATATTTTGTGTCCAGATGAATCAGAATCAAAAATAAAAATGCAACACTTTATCTAAAATGGCTGTTTATTATGAATATAATCATATTTTAACAACTACAACAAGTATTTGTCTGGATCTTTACTTATATTTTCCATTTTTCTGCGTTCTGCGACTCTCTTTCTGTCCTTCTTTTCATCATAAGTTTGTGGCATTGTTGTGAACAGTGTGAACTGCAATATTAAAATAACAGGAATAACATAGAGGTTTTAACTTATAACAAATAGATTTTTATGATTAATAAGGAGATTAAAGTCAAAAAATCCATGTTTGTATACTCTAATGTCATTTGTAATTCTAGCTCATACTTTGATTGAATAATGAATTATAAAAAGTTTACATATTTGAATGACTAAATCGGTTATACCTAAGTAAATATGATAAATAAGACAAGAACTACTTGTTTCAGTTCCAATAATAAAATTTCGTAACGGGAAATAACGCGAACTCATGCATTTAATTTTAAAGGCTTGACGTTTTGTTTCGACCGGGTTACACCCGTCGCTAGTAACCAAAATTACGTAATTTTAATGTAATCATGCAACGTGATAGTTTAAAAGTCAGAAAAGCTTTCCTTTCGTGCTGAAAAGTAGAAAAACTACGTTATTTTATGATTCGTATAGTGTTTTGACCATATGAGTCAGGCACAGATGAATTAGGATTATGCCTTCAATCATGCATAACTCATTATATATACAGACTTCAGTATTGTAATTTTTTTACATTAATCTACAACCTTAAAGCATCACGCGAAATACAGATTGAAGTTGTAAAACTGTAAAATAAATTATATAAAGAAGGCATTGTAATCAAGATACCACCTGAACCAAGCACAGATGAATCAGATATTTACCTTTGTAACTCCGAGATCTAAGCCACCAGCTGCATGTGCATCTTCTGGCTGATCCGTTGCAAGACTGGCTACCCCCCGCTATTATTATTTAAGTATTTTTATTTCTGTTATTATTACCCGACCAAGTACGGTCAAGTGCAGCTTACACCACATGAATCAGTATTTTATGCCGGACACTTCTTATTTAATTAATTATGAACACACTAAGGTATTTATAACTAATACACATTTTTTTTCTTAGAGGGCAATTCATTTTCTTATGATATAATTATAATTTATATTGATTTATCAAAGGGAAAATGCTACATCGAGCATTTTGTTCCGGAAAATGGCAAGCGGACGCGTTATATGAATCAGAAGAACACACTTTAAATATTTTTAATTTATACCTAGGCTGCAATTATTTGAAAAATATCACTTGTCCCAGTTAGGGTTAAAGCTAAACTGTATATAAAAAAAAATACATGCCGTTTTATCGGTTGGTTTCAGCAATATACCCATAGACATCGAAAATTTTGTCTCTGAAGAAATACCCACCTATGGTACCCCCAAATTTCGCGAGATATGTTATAGGTCCCAATGTGGACGAATTTAAAAAAAAAACATTCGACTTACATTTGTGCATCTTTACTGAAATCATTATCCCAGTCATCGATCAAGTCAATACTTCACCAGCAAACCTCATTCGACCCTAAAACAATAACCCTAATTACCATAATAGAAACAAACAAAGCTAATTAATTTATACTCAGATCGATCTACTATCAAGATAGTGAACTACAGTTGGTGTCGAGTGTCTAAACGTTAGATCAAGGACGCTGGGCATTGTCAGCTTTGTCATTCGTTGATAGCAAATATTTACATTAGCGCGGACTTAGTTCTGAATTATTAACTGGTTTAATTAGATATTGTGACTGGTCGTTAGCGGGCCTAGTTAGCGTTAGGTTTGCGCATGTGCATTGGTTACTGCGTTGTGTTGATATAATATATTCCTTTTAGGCTATGCCGCAGTTTAAAAGTTTCAGTTGTATTACCGGCACACCTGAGAGATGTGAACGGTGTGTCAAGCCACGTCGGAGGCCTGCATGAGGTTTAAATTCTGACACCAGTTTGTTCATCAACCATACGATTAGAAGAAGTTGTATTCGTAAACACTAAAGAGAAAAGTCTAATAACAAGCTTATTGGGAATTAAAAGTCACATAGGAATGTCCGTACACATGTGGGCCATCCTTAAAGGCTAGGTCCGCTTGACTATTGAAATGTACTGCCTCTTTCTACCTGCCTACAACGTTTTTACAACTAAATCACGACGTTAATTATGATGGAATGTGATTATAATATGCCGATGACTTCATTTCTAGAAACTACTTTTATGTAGGAAACACACACAATGTTCAAGGCATAAGTACCTGTAGTATTCAACTGATATTGCATACATTTAAAATTCCGATTTGCCTAAAGCATTAGATACTGTTCAACAAGAGGCTTCGTGTCTATTTCCAGTTCCGGCAGTGTTGCAAGTTGAATTTTTTGTAGCTTCTACATAGCTTCGTCTTGGAATTGTGTCCAGTTAATAGCAATAGGCTTGCCCCCTTGCATGGGAAATTCATACAATCTTTGATGGAATGTGGGTGGGACAGCACTCCTCTGCCTAAATACATAAATATATTAGACATGGCTTGTCCTGTCTGGAGGTATTTGCGGCTGAACTTTGCATATAATTTACGACTTAAAAAGAATTATAGCTAGACACGCTTACATCGTTTTAAATAAAAATGCACCGCATAAATTAATTACAGTTGATTTTATAGGCTTTCTGACAGTTATAAATGCTATATAAATGCCTTCTTATTTAAATGACGATGGAGTGATTAAGGGAGATTTAAGTTGTTCTTTTTATTAGATGAAAACTTTGTCGAATCATGAGTCAGTGTCTTCACTGGGTCAGCAGTTCTTAATTGGTACGGAAACCGGTAGTTTTAAACTCAAACAAAGCGTTTAATCATTAGTATATAGCATTTTTTTTGTGAATCACAGATACAGTTGGAGTTCGAAGTAAATAAAGAAAAAGTCCTCAACAAAACTTTATCAGACCAAAAACCTATGCTACTGAAATTACACTATCTATTCTAACTTTATAACAATGATACATTGGGCGTAGTTTATATCTTGCAAAAGAGATTGCAAAGACTAGGCTGCAATAAATGAGACACATTAGTCAAGTAAGTGCGGCCATAATTATCGCGAACGAAACAATACAGTAGTACTGACAACGCGGCCGGATAAAACTTAATCGGTAGAGCATAATATTAGTACCCGAAAGTAAATTAATTAGCTATGGTAGTAATAAAAGCGTTCTTAAGTAGCATATTTATTGTGTCATAAGTTTGACTATATATCTGTCTGAAATAGGATTTGGTACGGTTTTTGGTTAGGGTACTAGCCAGTACGTTTACCACTATATGACTAACAGGCTAATCTCTATATGGCAGCTGCAGCAATTTATGTGAAACCTAGCTCTTGCTGATATACGAAGAATGCTGGGGGTAAAAATGATTAATCCTTAAGTTTTATCATAGCGTTGCGGGCAACCGGAGGGTTGCAAATGGCAAGTTGACGTTCATTGTGGCGCTGTAAGGGGGAAGCCTTTGTTCAACAGTGGACGTCTTCCGGCTGATGATAAAAAAAAACATTAATTATTTTATCTTCTTTGTCCTGTCTTTTTTTTGTCTGACATACTGAGATCTAGGAACATAACAGATTGGTTGTAATTAAAAATTTCCTATGGCTTTCTTTCAAAAGAAGTATATTATTATGTTCGTAAGGTTTTTTGTGGCTATCAGAATTACCTATTCGCTGACAAGTAATATTAAACATTATTTGTTTTAAATGTAACTGAATAAGCTTAACAATAACTTCAAACTACGATCTAATTGTCAATAGAAAAATATAATTAAATAAAAATCACATACACACTATTTAATTTTACAATCCTATTAAAACATTAATGTAATAATTACATATTAGTTTTGCCCTTTTAAGGTGGTATAAATGCTTAAGAAAATATCGTAAAATATTCAGGCAATTAAAATGATTGCCAGCCATTACAGCATAAAGTGTCTAATGTCTAGTGCGTGCTGCTTATGACAAAAATTATCTTATAAATTAGTTATTAGAGAAGTAATTGCTACTTTTACAGCCTATTTGACGCAGGGACATGTATTAGTGTCTCTTAATTTCAATTTAGAAGTTTTATTACTGGCCACAGAGAAAACTAACTCGTTGTGGACTGATATGCACAAGGGTTTAACTTGAGTAAGTAGCTTGTAACTTTGTCATAATTATTGTTCTTTCTTGGTAAATTAAATCTGAGTCAAATGGGTATCTAATAGACACGAGGATCAATGATGATATTGCCTGTAAGGTGGGTAACAGGTGGGTTGGTGTCGATATTGCGTCGTTTTTCTCGGATTTGTGCGAGATTGTCGAACTATTATCTTCTTTCAAATCAAATCATTTATTTGCAACACTGAATTCATAGTTATAATACATACAAAATGATCGTTTATAAGTATAACAAACCCAACACTCCGCCAAACTCAATACAATGCAACAGAAATACATTAACAAAACTATTTAACCATGCACGCGGTCACGTTCAAATAATTCTATTTTTACGGGTATTTTCGGCCCAACCTTTTGATAGCTCACGGGTTGGTTCGGCCCTTTGATCTCACACGGTGGCCGCCACATAAATTATTTGTGACAAATTACTGATCAGCTGGACCGATGCATGTTTGGGCGTTCTTTGTTTCGTAAACGATAAAAATTAATGCTTTATTAGTAATGTTGATTTAATTTCGAAATTAATGAATAGTTTTATTTTGTTATGTAAAGAGGTTTCCGTCGTCGTGGGAACGTTATTTTAGTTATGGGACGATTCTGTTATGATCATATTATATAGATTTAAAATGTATTTTTGGATGCCTGTTTCTTTGTTCTAGTGGTTTCAAAGTATAACTAAAGCGTAAAGTCCTGGAATCGATTCGCGAGTCAGGCTAAATATGATCGGTTATTCTTAGTAGCAAGGTGTCTGGATTTTTGCCCGCGAAATACATAGGAATACTTACGCTAACTTTATATTTCATTGGAACCTATATTAGAATTGGGCAAAAGTAGGTACAGTGTACACCTCTGCCGACTCCTTGGGGAATACAGGCATGATGTAAGGTTATGGTATTATTGTGGAAACACTCAATCCTAAGTCAAGTTCATTGGTAAAAATTTCCACAGACTATAAACATTCTCTGCAAATATTGTCGGTGGTGCGAGTAAAACAAAGTAGTGTTTACATCGTGTAGTTTATGGTTGTAGCTGTATCCAGTATAAGCCGGCGCCGGCGCAAGCGCATGCCGCAGATGTGCTCAACGATTTGTTGTCATATAATAATATTATTTATGTAAGTTAATATTGTAAGATACAGTGTGCGAGACATAATGTTAAATAGGTTAGGCGGGACTTATGTTCAACATGCATGGCTTACCAGGTGATGTTGCAAAATTGGCAATATATGCAGGAAAATATTAAATTGCCCGAGAACCTGAGTGTCACATATTTTTTACCACATTTCGTCAGTTGTATGGTAGGTCCCAATGTCATAAGGGGAAGCCTATAGCCACCAACCGTTTAAAAGATAATTAATCCAAATCCTGACTCCGTGCTGCTACTGAGAATTACCTAATGGAAAAGCCCAATAACACTGTTGTCACAAGGAATGTGAAAAGCACTATTTTTTATTCTGAACATAATTAAATATCGCTGTATTTTCTACTCATCACCCGTAATGGGGGGGGGGGCATAATTCCCAGGGTTGCAGTATTGATGGCGAAGTTACAGAAGACGCTGCTGCCCATCTTCTGGATTTTCCCTTGAGGAAAGGGGGCGGTCTATTTTAGGCCAGATACCACTCGGCTATTGTTATTATGCACCTAGTAAAAAGACTAGTTAATAAATAAGATAAAAATGTTTACGACTACTGCCAAAACTTATTTTATTTAGTGTACTACAAAGGAAGTCATTGACCTTTTTCGGAATGTTGAAGTTGTGCAAACAATATTATTATTATGAAATATGTAAAACAATTAGCTGAAACGACGTTTTGTTATAGTTTGAGAGCATAGTTGATGTTAAAATAATAACAATCACCATGTAAATAACTTGTTCCTATGCTAATCTTGTAATGGAAATTAAACAATGTAAATGTTATTGTAAGTACTTAGATACTTGGTTTAGACCGCCTAATCGGTAACTTTGTTCTTTCAAGATATTTTGTATACTTTTGTATTTTTCGTAATTACAATTTTGCTTGTTTGGAAGAGTCACAGATATCTCGTGAATTATATGTTCAAAATGTATAATTTTTAATAGTCTTGTTAAAATAACAGATTATTATACTTTATATGTGACCATAACCAATCTGTCGGCATAGTAAATCAGTCAGGTTTAGCTGCATCTTTATCACAGTCTATGAGTTTTATAATTGGCAAACTCATCCATCTCCCATCCACGTTGCTAGTTATTGTGGCGTTCTAAGGGAGAGGCCTTAGTTTAACAGTGAAAGACGTCTGGCTAATGATAATGAAACGATAATTTTACGGTAAAAAATGCGAAAACACGATAATAACCCCCATTGTTTGAAAAAGGTTAACCTACTCATTTTAGTAAAGCTTACAAACCACCAGAGCGTACCATTTTGAAATCCACACAACATACGAACGTAACTCCGAATACTATACATATTACAGCCTTGATTGCCTCACATAAATCGCTGATAGCATCTCTATGGTACATGACGTTACGGGTCAGTGATAAAGGGCATTATTAATAGTTGTAAATCTGTTAAAAGGGTTTGGTTTATTGCTTTGTTTCGATTTCATAATATGAATTAGTGTGTTTATTATATTATGTATAGGTCTAAGTTTCCATTGATAAACAATTATCAATTAAGGGGAGGCCTTTGTTCAACAGTGGACGTCTTCCGGCTGATGATGATGAATGCAAAAAAGTTATAGCTGTTTGCTTAAGCGGTAGGAAGAGATAATGTAACTGTGGTCCTGAAATATTCGTACTATTATTAGCTCATTGCATTTTCCACATTTTATACCTACTCAACATTTTAAAAAAATGTTTTAAAAAGTCACACAAACATCCAGACTCTGGACAAACATTTGCGGGTCGCACAAATTTTTGTCTCGTACGGGAACCCTTAGCCCAGCAGTCAATCATCATGATATTTTCTTTGAAGTAGCTAAAGATGAACCGTAGTAGTCCCACACCACTCTGGATAACATAGGTAACGTAACATCTTATTTCAAAATAAAGTGGCGAACCAAAACTGCTAACTACTCAATATATTTAAAGAGAAATATATAACAAATATTTATATAATATACTTATATATAACAATAATTTGCACTTCAATATGATGTCCAAATATTTCACGTCAAAACAAAAGATGTCGCGAGTCATAAAGTATGCCTGGCTAGAATATACATGATCATTCGGACTGAAATAAAAATCTAGTAATATCCAGTCTAGCTTTATTTAAAATATTTGACAAATAATGTAAGTAAATGTTAATAATAGAATCCATTGACAATATTTATAAAGGTGTGAACAAATATGTAATGGGAGTAGGGTTGTCAGTACCTAGTGTTGAACAAAAAAATATTTTTTTAAATCTTTTTGGTTTATTCAAAATACCACACTTTTATAGCCTGTCTTAAAACATGGAAACAAAAATAGATGGCTTAAAGGCTAAAAGGCTTTTCCATTTTGAGTTTCTTTTGATCCGACTTTTCTTTACAAAATATTTTATAAAAAGGATTGAGTCACTGTCTAAGTAAAATATGTAATGCATTGTAATATTTTAACACCGTTTTGAAAAATATTATCTGATAAACAACAAATTAAAAATTATATATATAATTAATTAAAAAAATGCTTTTATTTTAGTAACTATTTAGTAAAGATAGTACCTACCTACGCAAACGCATATTATTATTCAGTATAAGAAATTGATGCAACTTCAAGTACCTACGGAAGTAATATTCCATATTAATTTAACTCCGCACGGTTGACATTACTAATCGAAGTTCGTTCAATATTAAAACCTATCGCTTACCGAAACACCAGCTATTAGTTTGACATTTACAAACAAACGGTAATAATAAATACGGTAATGTCTAACTGCGAAAACCTCTCAAACGTCAAGTGAAGTAACACTGGATTATTTTATTATGGCGGACACAATACCAGGATTGCACCATTTACTCTTTGATCACCGTGTATTTGGGCAAACGTAGCTTTCAGAAATCCAAATCGGCTATTAAATATAACTTCAATAATGATTGCTATCATTTTATCGATCTCAATATTGTTTCTTGAATCATTAGAACCAGTTCCAGGGAATTCGCACTCCACATTCCTAATGTTGACACCCAGTTATAATTTTGCACCTCCAGTTCGGTAGCTAACTACATTTTAAACACACTAGATAACTATCCTAAACTAAGTGGCTGACGCTGTCCGTGAAACTGTGACAATAATTTGTACAACTATTTTCATATCTGAGAATAATTATACCTAAGTCAAATGTTACGGTAGAATATTTGATTATAGCCTTTATTACTATCTTACTATGAACCATAGCTTGCTTACTTAAAAACGATGGACATCGAAGTCAAACGTGTAGCGGACCTTGTGGAGGCTGCTGCGGTGGATGTTGTTGCCCTTGCATCACAATCTACACTTGCTGCACCAAGATTTGCTAGTGGCACGAGTGGCGCCCGTCCGCGCAGACAAGCCGTGGTGTCTACGTTGGACATGGCGCCCCGGGGCCTTCGATGTTGTCTTTTCTCGAAGTATACTCCGTGCCGTTTTGTGGAAATAAACTACTATAATTAGTCCAAAATCTCCTTGTCTAGACCTTCTTGACAAGATTTTTCTAAAACTATAATATTATAACTAGTCCACACTACAAGGTTCCACCAGTGCGCATTTCTACACACATAGCTTATTACAGTTCGGCCGACGTAGGTATCTTGGTGGTCTTGAAGTTAGCAGATTAGATGCGCAATGAATCTTTTTGGAACGAAATTGTCTTTTGCGCAGCTTATCGGCTAACTTCAGGACCGCCAAGATACGTCTGCCGTGTTGTTTGTTAGTCAAAGACGCCACCTACTAATATATAATTTGTAGCAAATAAACACCTTAAGATTCGCCTCTTAATATGTACTTACCATAGTAAAATACTTCTGGCTAATCGCGCAAATATCGGATTACAGAAAACACCTAAGTAATTTACTTAGGTATCTATATTAGAAAGTACATAAATCCAGATCCGGATTCGCAATTCATTGCTAAAACTGTTAAGTGTAATGTTGACAACCCTACCCGTGTGTGACAGACGGACGGACAGACGTGCGTAGGCGCCGCACGTCGCGCGCTTTGACTGAGCGTTCACCTTACCGGGTAGGGCTATTTGTTTTACAAAAATGCAAAATTCCAGCTGTATGTGTCAATCAATTGACGACAAACGACGGCCCTACAGTTAAAATTAAACACTTTTTACGGATATAGCATGCGTAAGTGCATTATTTTCCTTGTCATCAGTGTACAGTGAGTTCGATCACTAGTTCGCCAATAGGGTTACGTCAGCTACTTTTTATCGCTGCTAATCTTCTACATTTTTTTGTTATGCGTACTTGTGGTATACTATCTAACAATTATGTTATACCTACCAATAGTGTTATAATCTATTAAGACGTTTTATTAATTCCATACATCTTAATTTTATGCGTGATGTAATATAATGGAAACACCAACATGGTAATACAAAAGGTTCTAATACCATCAAATAGATTTTTCAAATAATAATAAAAGTGAAAATATCCCAAATTTTTTCGTCACAGTAGTATAAAGCTTTGATTCAACATTTGTTTATATAAAATGAAACCACAACCGCCCATTCATATAGTTTTATTACAAAAAAGTCGACAACTAAAGAATGAAGCAAGGTCTCTGGTAAAAATTGAGTATTCCCGTCGCGCGCGAAGCAAACGCGAGCAGAAACACTTATAACAATATAAGACCGCTTCGAGGCTCACAAATTTCATGAAATTAAAATAAAGGAAAGTCGTTGAAAGAAACTTTGATATTCTTGGATCTTAGAAAATTGTTAGTGAATTAAAGGGGAGACAGATATTGATCTTACCCCTTAAAAGTTTAGATCAAATACCAATTTTAATAATAAACCGTGAATACAGTAATGCCAAAAAAAGTATCATCAAAAAATAAATTATATGAATAGAAAACAGAAGAATAATAACACAAAGGCGAAATAAAGGGAATGATAGAATTAAATGGTTAACAGAAACAGACTAGGTAAAGTAAAGCAGGACAAGAATCTTTCCATCAAATGAAAAAATAAAAGATGTTACAAAGACAATTGAAGAACAAGAAAATGAAATAAATAGTACACTGTTGAATCAAGTAATGAAACTGAGTTCGGACAAATTCAAGCTATTTCATTAAACATTATGGATATTTAATGTCACGTATATCATTATAATTATTTCCCGTTTCCAGGCATGAGAGCATTAATAAACTCATAAACACCCTTGGACCAGGCTCTAACCGTGTCACTTCACAGTTGCATACGTCCGAATGTATGGCACCCTTTTTATCATACTACTTACATTAATAACGACAAGTTCTGAACCATAACGAGGTCAACTAATATCAAGCAAAAGTTGTACCATAACATAAATCAGAAGTACACGTGTTTGTTTGGAATACTGTTCATATATCTACCGTTCCTGATTACCATCGACTAGAGCGGTATCGATTTCTGAAATCGAAAACATATCGTGAATAGATCGTTTTGCGATAAATACGTCAACGAGCGTACCACCAAATAGCTAAGTAAATTCGCAGTTATTTAGGCTGTACTGTATCAACCATATGAACCATAGTAAAGATACTTAGGTTGTGTGCAATGTGTCTTTTATTGCCGCGAAACCAGCTCATGAATAAGGGCTCCGTTCGAGAACGAAACTAGTTGGGCATTCCTGAATGCACACGTGAGTATAACCGGAATATATAGCAAATAATATGGATAACACTCACGAAAGTTTCTATAGTAAAATGTGTCTTTTGTTACGTTAACAGTGTAATGCGTGTTCCCACAATAAATTGTATGGTATATTTTTGCCAAGAGGTGTAGAATACTCTAACAAACTGCTTGAAGGTGATCATACAGCCGGCTTGGCAACTGAATCGTTATCAGGCTTACCAAATTTTACTAAGGCTGTAGTTAAATTGCATTGAAGGGTTATTGTTCCAAGTCTACGGTTTGCAATTCTAAATGTGAAACTTCGTGAAACTACCATTTATACAACCAGCAGAATTTCCGAGTTTAACATCGAATTTTCAATCCCTTTACGACATAGGTTTAACTCTTTATGCGTGCGCGCAATAAATATTCATGTTTTGAGTAGCGGGCGACTTAGCTCTGTCATAAAACCCGTGACAAATTCATCGGGTGGATATCAAAATTGAATTGGTTTTAAGTTATAAAAGAAAGCGTGTATTCAAGTCCTGGTGTCGGAAGCCTTTTGTCATGGTAAATAAAACCTACATACAGCGCGCGTCCTCAATATTTCAGCTTAGGTTATGTTACGCTGAACTCTAATGTTCCGTTCTTCTCTGTTATCAAATATAATATCTGTTAAGTAGCTCCTTACTTAGAAATAAATGATCGTTTGAATTAGTATTTAATAAAATTATTAATAGATATAGGTAAAGCTTCATATAATTTAAATAAAAGGATCACACAATACCAATTTCTAAGTTGTGAGACTCAAATAGCTCTGTTATCTTCAAACGATGTTTCAGCAAGTAATTTTGCAAACTAATTCTGCGTCATCCACGCTTACCTGTTCCATTTAAACCACACACCAAACCACGACCGTTACATTTGAAATACATGCAACTGGGTCTTTATGCTTTCGTATAGGATCGCTAGGGAACCCAGACTATATGCGGAGCTGGTGACTAAGTGTGACTATCTTACCGGTTAACATTGTGTGATAATTTTACACATTGTATTTGTACTACACTTTATTTCAAGTATGTTCGTTAATTGTTTCATAAGATTCCGCCCCCGGCTTTGCTCGTGGTGTATGTTTTACTGCTTCGTTGGTCTAGTGGTCGCTAAGCGCGACTGCTGAGCATGAGGTCCTGAGTTCGAATGCCGGATTGGGCAATGTGTTATTGGGCTTTCCCTTTAGGTATTTCTTCTTTCTCCTCCCACCCTCCTTTTTCTTGTAGCAGCCTGGAGTCTGGATTAGTGCCCGGTTGATGGAAATACTAACACACACTAACGAATGAATGTTCTTTTTCATAATACAATTAACTTGGAAATTGAGATTAAGACCGCTAATCTTATAAGGTTCCAAAGGTATTTAAGGAAGGTAAACAAGGATTCTTTTACTCCAAAATATTTAATTTTGGATTTTTAATATTTTCTTTGGCCATATTTAGTCTTCAAATATTGAGGAGTTTAAAAGGTTTGGCATCATTTTTTTGCACAACAAGATTTTTGATTTGGGAATTATGGGTTGCCAACGTGAAACATCCCGTGTACCACCCAATTTTTTTGAAACCTTATTAATACAGTGGATTAGCGATTGGACTGCATTGCGGTTCTATTCCTGCACGTGATAAAATTTTGTGTGATCTGCAGATGTTGGTCTCAAGTTCAGTTAGTACAGTGGGGCAACGATTTAAAAAAAAGTGAAAAATCGTCGAATATTTTTCAGTGCGGAAATCGAACCCGCGACCCGAAGTCCAATCACTTGCCCCTTACACCAATTGGCTAATGTGACCTCTATGTGTACTGGTATAAACTCGCATACCAATGCCGTCCCATAAAACATGTCCCATGTTTGATGCCATTTGTTAAGACCAAAGTCCTACCCCACAAGTCGCTACTAAACATACCTACGTAACATAATGTGACGCCAAGTAGGCAAAGGTCAATAAACAACCCACAATAACTCTTAAATCTAGCTTTCCTAAATCAAGGAATCGGACCTTTCAATCGCTTACAATCGTGAAGTCAACCACGTGACCATAGGAGCGGTATAAAGACAGCAAAAAAGAACCTCAAAATCGTATTTTTAAACACAAGCTTTTCGGCTAGGCTCAAAGTACTAGTGAAGACAAAATAAACAAGCTCAAACACAATGGGATTGTATCATTATGTTAAAGTTAGTTCTTATGACTATTGACCACATTCTGACTCAATCATCAGATCAGCTCAAAAATATCATAATGTTGTATTGTCACCAAATCTAGTTTGCAAAATTTCATTTCAATCGGATGACAAGAAGTAGTCCTAATTCACATGGATAACTGACATACATACGAGGGTCAAACTGAAAGTTCTTAGAAAATCAAAAACTGATTACATTAGCCAGTTATTAGTTTTATTATATCTTTTCAAAATATTGTCCATTCACGTCAATACACCGCTGCATGCGATGGAACCACTGGGAAAAGCACTTTGCCCACTCGTCTTTAGGGTTCTCTTCAATGGCATCGCGATACGCAGCCACCGCTTCTTCAGCATTCATAAACCGCTTTCCTTTAAGTTTTTCTTTAATTTTTGGAAATAAATAAAAATCACAAGGGGCGAGGTCGGGGCTATACGGCGGGTGACCCAGTAATTCAACGTTTGATGTCGCCAAATAGTCGATCGTTCGCTTAGCGGTGTGCGACGAGGCGTTGTCGTGGTGAAGGAGGATCCTACTGCGAGGTCGTTTCTCTCGAACTTTTTCCAAGACAAGTGGCAAACAATTGGTAGTGTACCATTCTGCAGAAACTGTTTTTTGATCCTCTAACACAATTGTTGCGAAATGACCTATCCTTCCAAAGAACGAGGCCACCATTTTTTTTCCCGCACTTCGATCTCTCTTCACTTTAGTTGGCAACCTCTCGAAAGGAAACACCCACTGAGCAGATTGTCTTTTGGTTTCAGGATCATAACAGTAAATCCAGCTTTCGTCACCTGTTAGTATGTCGAACACAGCATTTGAGTCACCTCCGTTAAATCTTTCAATCATTTTACGGCACCAATCCACACGATGGAGTTTTTGAGCCTCAGTCAAATTATGAGGTATCCACCGGGCGCAAAGCTTCCTGACTGCTAAATGTTCGTGGAGGATTTTGTGCACTTGACTCATACCGATGCCTAAGCTTGTCCGAATCTGCTGATAGGTCACTCTTTTGTCAGTCTCTATCATACGCCGCACAACACAGATGTTATCTTCAGTCGTCGCCGTAGAAGGCCGTCCCTCACGTAAATCATCAGTGAGATTAGTGCGACCACGTTTAAACTCATTAAACCAGTTGTAAACTGTCGCACGAGATGGGGCTTCATCGTGAAAGGCCAATCGTAGTCTATCATAACTTTCTTGTTGACTTAAATGACATCGAAAGTCATAAAAAATCATTGCACGAAAATTTTCTCGTGTTAAATTCATGTTGACGTGACACAGACAATTTTCAATTTGCCGCCAAATCGTAAAACAAATGACAAATTAATGAAATATATACTCAGTAATATTGGCAAAGAGTTCTATTTTCAAATTTTAGAATTATTTTTTTATTATATTGTTTATAAGTGGCCAGTTCTAAGAACTTTCAGTTTGACCCTCGTACAAACATTGCAAGTTAAATAGAAGCTTGTAAAAAATACTACATTTTTCTTTAAGTATTTAAATGCGTGGTCAAATATTATGCACTTATGTGTAATGCAAAGACGGTGGTGTCGCAAACAATCACTGCTTAACCCGAGTACCTGCAAGGTACCTAATTGGTACCATTGTTATTTCAAGCAAAATTTACATGCTGATTTAATTTGAACGTTATTTTTAAGACTGGAAAGTCAGTTTTACAGCGAGGGAAGATGGTTGTAGATTATTTTAAAGGATTTTTAAGATGCGTATTTTTAACGTTTAAGTTTAATTTCTGTAGGGATAAGATTAAAACTAATTAACCTAATTGACACTCGTAATGTTATTAATTAATATTAGTCCAGTACGGGAAGAAGCAAACCTTTCAGCCACTGCGCCACTTTAGGCGACAAACAAACTATAATAATTTTACTTTTAATTACTGATTCGTCTATAGTAGCGAATGTAACTTATATCGAGGTGGGCGAGGTGGACTTCTAAGTTTGGTGGTCAAGTCGGTAGTTCGGTAGTCAAAAGTGCGATTAAAATCATAACTATCTTGCAATTCATTACGATGAAGAGAAGAAAATAAGTCACTACCTTTCATTTAAATATAATTGAATTCCTATTAATATCAGTAACAAATATTTGAAACACGCGGTAGGTGATGCAAGCGGCATCGCGTGTCATTCAGATACACGATTACAACGTTCTAATCGATTATATTTACACCTCCACATCGATAACAATACATCAGCGTCGATAACAAACGTAGCTTCATCAGTCAAATGCAAAAATCTTTTCAGCGAGCTTTGCCAAGTTCAAGCGCAATAGGCGTGCGCCGGCGCAACGATACGCCAGTATCCGACTCACGCGCAGCCCGCAAACACGCACCCATCTACGAACGATACAAATCGGTGTAACATCGATATCGATTTATTATCGATAAATTTTGAGTGTCCAAACATTATTCTTACGTGAAGTTTTCATGAAGATTGACTGCGGTATTCGGAGAAAAATATCGATATTATAATTATTTTTTTGTGTCAGTGAAAAGTGTTGAGTGAAAATTTTGTTTATGTGTGTTAAGAGGCTGACGTCATTAAAATTGACAGGTAAGTGGACACTAGTGGAAATTATTGGATACTAGACAATATTTACGTGACACGAAAGTGAGATGTAGAGTTGGATGTAACAGTTTTCTGTATACACCATTACTGAAGAATAAACAGAACAACAAATACAAATAATAATATTTTTTGGTACTTTTTACAACAATTCATTAATTCAAAATATTTCCTAAAAAAATTACTCAAAAATACAATCTTCAATAACCGCTACGAGACCTCTATAACAAAATTATGATGATACATAAATCAAGGTCATAAAATAAAGTTAATTAAACTCAGACTCTGATATAAACTAGGAATACATAATATTTACGCAAAACGTCTCATAAATTATAAATATATTATACTCTATTCACTACATAATGAATTGAAAGACATAACTTAGACGCTACTTATTAACTTACTGTACATGTGTAATCACACTTAAGCTATCGGTTGTTTAGACTGTGACCGTGTTTAAAAACTTTAGGACCTGTATTCAATATTCCATCGCGTATTTTCTGTAAATAGAGGCAATCAGAAAGATTGAGTTAGTATTTCAATAAAAAACTATAGCCATGTCAGAGGCCCACAGCCGGTTGAAACTGTGAAACCAGGTTGTTCATCAACCATACCATAAGAAGAAAAAGAACCATAAAAACTAAAAAATACTATAGCTACTGTAGAATGAGATCTATACTAGATTATTTATAAAACCTGTTTTTAGATGTCCCATTGGCAAGCAAAGGCCTCTTCTCTTAGATACATCGAACAAACCATCATCGATCACGCATGCGCACTGGTCGACAAGTTCTTACCATTAAGTCCAAGTTGCATGTCAACAATTGATCTAAAACTTGGCCACTTGACCAGTGCGTCAGAGGTTCTAGAATATTTTAGATCGATTTCAGATGTTAGGTTACTTCAACGTAATAAATGGTCTACATGCTTTTTTACGAAAAACACTAAATATTTACGTGTGGTATATACCTACTAAGTAAAGATTTTTTTGTCATGCTGTTCTGGGCTTTCCAACCGCCAATAGGCTAATAAATTGTTTTCAGAATAACTTAATAACACTTTTCTAAACCATGTAAATAAAATAAAAACTTAATAAAAAAGCGTTTATTCAATGTTTGTTCAAATAGGGATTTATTTAACAATGTCGTCGTAATGATCGAAATACTCGATGGTCACAGAGACATAAAACTATAGCGTTAGGCTCACTAGACAGTTGTTAACGCGACCTACTGAGGTTAAAGTTCAAGTATTCTTTCATCTTTGTAACTACATAAGAAAGGTAACAAATAGAGTACTTTAATATTCGCATCTGTAAAGGGAAAACGCCGTCCAAGGCTATTCTTACAACCGACCGAAAAAACCATTAGTTCTCAGACATAAACAATAAAACGGAATGAAGCATAACTTTCTATGATTATTAGGCCCGGTACACATTCAGTGGCACCCTCAAATAGACTGGAGGCGTCGAGATAGTTTCAAGAGCAAAATAACTATAAATCAAGTAGTGTGTGCAAGCGCAGCCGCCCAGCGCTGAAATGTTGATGACTTCGTACTGGGGGCACTTGGGGCTTGGTGCAAGTATTAAGCTTGTAGCGGGGAATTAAATGCTATGAATTGTTATGATTTGAAAGTTTTTATTTTAAGTGATGGTTGTTTGTGGAGGTTTAATAAATAAATTATTAAAATTCAAAATGTCATTATTTCATATAAACCAATTAGATGCGTTTATGAAACGTCATAATGCTAGTTGCACGGTTCCAAAAAGGTAATTCCTATGCAGAAGAACCGGCTAGAAGTGTATTGCTTACATAAAAAACTGTACACATTTCTAACCTATTTCCCCCAAAGTGGGAAAATGAGACATATTTAGTTAAGACGCATATATTAGTGAAATTCTCTCTTTTGCTTAACCTGATACCTAGGTGTAACTTAAACCTAGTCTTTTAAAATATGTTTGGAAAAAAAACAATTCTAAATGATTGTGTGAAAAAATAATAGGTTATATTAATTTTAATAATATAAAAACATACTAAAAATTCAGTTTCTATTTTTAATTATTTTTTAAATGTGTATTTAAGATGAATAGGCATTTCATAATTATATATCAGATAGGCAAGGGCGCGCAATTGTAGGTAAACTGTTTAGAATGACCGAACAGTTTTCTCCCAAGTAACACGAAGCTGGCGCATTGCCATTGATCAGGCACAGTTATATGTGGCAAGTTTCATTTTCATAATCAAGTAATTAGAATGTAATAAGATTGCTGTACACATAATTAATTATGTTGATGACCCCTTCAAATTATAATTTATAATTTCATTCAAAGGTTATTAGTTATGTTGCTCTTTTAAAGAACCTATTACGTTTTTTACGTCATAAGAGCAGTCAGTAACTTAAGTTTACGTGGATTTAGTGATTCCAAATGCAACTAGTGAATTGGAAAATTTGAATCAAATTCTCAAATAGAAAAGTGATCGATTTTTGTAATATATAACGTCTCGCCTGTATTTCCCATAGCGGTAGCCAGAGGTATGCCTATATTACATTATTGATTTTAATACAAATTTTACACCATCTTAAACTTAACATAACATCACGCCTGTATTCCCCGAAGGGGTAGGCAGAGGTGCACATATAGTACACCTACATTTCGCCAGTTATGTTTTAGGTTCATCTTAAACTTAATAAAAAAAAACTTAATATGAATCGCTTCCGCTTATAACTTGAGTCATCCGTTACAAAACCAACTTAGTTTGACGTAACGACAAAGTTATGTGCACTTTGACAAATCTTAAGCAATTACTGTTAACACTGATAGTTGGTGAGCTTTTACTTACCACTGACAAAGTAATGGATACCGCTGCCGAAGATAATTATACAACGCATTTGTATTCTGGGAATAAAAATGTGAAGTAGGCAGTAAAGAAAAAATAAATTAATATTGTCGGTGATGAGTGAATTTTTGAGAAGCTATTCTATTGATTGAGACTTTATTAGGGCGATGTACTTTACCATGATTATAGTCATAGCAGTAGATGTACATGTATAATAAATATAACAGCTTAAAACCCACAACCAAGCAAGTGGGCCAGTATCCAGCTCTTGAAGATCGATTTGTTTGCTGGTTTCGAGACAGTTAAGTCATATCTCTAGAACATTTCAAGCTTTGTCTTTATGGTAAAATTATCATTGTAGATTCTGGCATGCAGGAGTAAAAATAATGGGCACGAGTGTTGGGCTTGTTCTGAATAATGATGAAAAATGTCAGTGCCAAGACAACCGTCATTGACTAATCTACTGGCTAGTTTGGTTCCCGTAGGGGTCAAAATATTTATAGAATTCGACGATATTTTTCCCATGTTTCCCAAGCCATATCCTAGTTTATTAAAGGCATATACTAGGACCACCTTTTTGTTATGTTATATAATTTACTGTGGGAATTGGTATCGTAAAGCTACAGCCTCAAGCTCATAATTATTTAATGGTCGACTTATCGCTGTTATGAAACACTTCAAAGCCGCAGCTAACCACTTGTCAAAGTACGGTTTATAATAATATTTCCGTAGAAACTAGAACTATTAAACATGGGCACAGACGTACAGTCTGGTCGCAATACTTGAATGTCAAAAATCGAACTCATCTCTATGAAAGAAATGTGAAAACGTGGCATTTAATCCAATACACTATAATTATCGAAACTTTGGTACCATAGCTCAGTTAGTAAGAGCTGCACCCCAGATCGGCGAAGGTTCAGGTTTTACTCATGACCATCATTTCTTAAATTTACTTTACTTACGTAATTAATTCGAAAGTATCGTTTTAAAATTCGCGAATTCCTCTTCAGTTTACGAAGCTTGTGTTGTAACACGATAGAATGTTATACTTAAGGAAGCTGAAACAACGAGGTTGTAACACCGCACAGCTGAAGACTTCAAAGCTAATAACAAAGCATAATAAACAAAGGAACCCATAATTTATCTAACGTTTAGAAATCGAATTTGCGCAGTCGCAATGTCCTGGTAACCAAATCATTGTAAGTCTTAAATTCCGAACGACAGACTGCGCATACTTGTGTCCAATTCCCCTAGTTTGCACAACTATTGCCCAAAGATATTTGGTGGTCATATCGTAACGTAACAATAACGATCACTTTGTTAACACTATTTATTTTTGAAATCGGTAATATTGACAGATGAATAGGTTGACGAATATCAATTCCATTTCCGTATTTTTTTGTTTTTGGTATTGCAATTTTGTTGCAAATATTTAAAGCCTACAACACCTTTTTATCAGTATTTTTTGCTTTAGTGATTTGTATAGAGTTTTAGTGATTTAAATAATACCATAAATTTTGGACCTTCTTTTTTTAAAGTGTGCCAAAACTTAAGTTTGTATACAGTCATGTGTACCTAATGCGTGCGAAGAATATAATGAGGACCACACGTTATGTTGTTTTATACATTTCAATCTTACATTGCAGCTTAAGGAACTTCCTCTTCATATAAAGCCGTCTTGAATCAATCAAATAGTTTAAGATCCGTAACTTAAGATTTATTTAAATTTAACTTAGTAAATCTCTAAACTATCAGTATCAATAGAACATTACCAGACTTGAATATTGGTGTTTCTACTTCTTTGAATCAAAACACAGATAAAGAGTCCCCACAATATATGCAAACAGTCGTTTTATTCACATTCCAAATTGTCACTTTATACTATCACAACAATCGGTAGAATTAAAATATCGTGATAGCTATCACTATCGCTACCTCAACATTCACCGATACTTTTAACAAACTGATATTGAAAATATAATTGTCTATATATACCTATTTCGAAGCATTAGAATTCACCGCGTGATACCACCAAAAAAACGGACAAGTGCGAGTCTAACTCGCTCACTGATGGTTCCGTACAAACTTGTTTAAGGAAGCAAAGATTGCTCTAACAATAACATTTAAATCAAAATGTCAAAATATAAGTTCATCAAGTATTTTTTATTTCGCTGACTAGGAAGCTTAATTTTTTTACAGATTCTAGGGACCGAAGGCGTGATTATTGAATACGCGTTTCAGAGAAAAAGTTTTAGACAGACTGGGAGATGGAGAACAAGTGACCCTAAAGGTGTTCTGTTTCCATTTGAACTACGGAACTCTAACAAATGGTTTTGAAACGAAGTAGAAGACGGCGTTTCACACCGAAAACCTCTTGATATGATAATTTGTATAATAACGGAAGAGCGGTCTATTAATGTTACGGTTGAATGGGTGGTGTCACAACTGTGGTGTTGATTAAGATTGACTTTTGATGAGGGCTAGTCACTAGCTGTGCTCTGCGGCTTTGTCTTTATCTTTTTGTTTCCATCCTCCATAATGTCTTTTAGCTGATTCGTTAAGAATAAGGTGATATTAGTTATAGGAATATTACAATTCAAGTATCTTCTTTTTAAGTTGCACGGGAATTGTAAGTTATTCAACTTGATTTATCGGTCGGTACCTTGTATTTTTTTAATGGATATTTTATCGGCAATCACGTATTCGTTTTGCTATAATATTATTACATTTCCAACTTTCAAAGGGATCTAAAAAAAATATCACGTCAAAATAAACGACAGTTTTATTTGCGTCTACTAGACCATTAGAGTCTAGGAGCATGTAGACTTATAAAACCAATCGATATTCCTCCACGTGACAAACAGACGCACTTTCTATATGAATTTATGGAACCTGCGTGTCCAATGGAATGCCGCTTATTGGCCGGATACGTTTTATGCTCACGAACGGGAACTATGGAGAACGACGACGGGAGCCGAGTATAATGCATCAACAATAAAATTTATAGGCATTTGGCTATCTAAATTTTATATAATTAGCGGCTTTTTAATTACTGACACTTCTGTTTAAGTTGTTTTATGTTCTTGTTTGATATTACCTGCGGCTTCACTGTGTGTGTCACTTTATTGACCAGCGTCAGTAGTGTTGGTTTCATCAGCTTCTCTTAAATTTGATATTTCATCAGTTAATCATTCAATTGTCTCTTCGAAAATATCTGTCTTTTGCTTCTGTTGTATAAGTTGTATGGGTGTTGTATGGTTTATTTTGTATGTGTGGTGGGTTGCATCCCACCGTTTTACTCGAATAAACAAGTGTACTATTAGCTATCCGTAGTTTCACTTGTCTCCACATAACAGCTTCAGTTTCATGAGATGTTCTGACATTGACATTTTGAAAAAAAAATACCTGTATACTTTTCAATTACCTTCATTATTCTCCGGACCTTGTACCTTTAGGTACCTACTTAATTGTGCAGCTGTTTTTAAACGTTATGTAAATGTTATTGGGTTTCATATATTCCTACGTAATGTTCTGATAACTAATTGGATTCAGCGCGGCCAAAGTGTCCAGATATAAGAGAGAATCACTTAACATTGTATCTATATTTCTCAATTTCCTGATATTTTTATAATTGGGAGTCGAAAAGTTCAGAAGCCGCTTCTTTTAATAGTGCACTTTAAATTAATATTAAGGTCTACTTCAATGCTAATTATGCTGTTAAAAATTATGAAATGCAGCAAAACTGCGATAATACTAATTATAAAGGACACTTTTAGTAAAGATCAAAACCAGAAAAGGATCCTTAAGCTGAAATAAAAATTGGCTATGGCCATATTTTCACACAACTTCTTTTAATTCTTCAAGTATAAGATATTCTAGATAATGTTTAAATACCAAAACATGAAGATATACTAATATTAATAGAGCACTCTGAAAGCTTCATCGTATCCCAATACCAATATTATTCACTATTCCCAAAACAAAATATACAAGACATCTTTGATTCTAGGTACACATAATCCAAGATCTACAACGAGTACCGTAAGTCCTATCAGAAATAGTGAGAAACAACATCTCCATATTTACTTACAGGGCTATTTAAAGCATGCGCTTGCGACTAAGTTATGCGACATCGCGTAATATTTTCATTGTAAGAGCTTTTAAATCAACTGGTAGAAAGACGGGGCTGACGTCGAGAATTAAACAAACCTGGACAGGAATAATTGTAAAATGTTTTTGTTGGTATATTTATGGAGTTATTTTGATTGAAAGTAAGAATTTTCCATTTTTTGGTTTGTTACCTATGTCAGAAGTATTTAGATAAACGCGTATGTATAGATCATAACTGCCAATTTAATTAGTAATAAAATCGTATAATTATCTGAGGTACTGCATTTAAATTTTGTTGTAACGTAAGTCGATGTATAGATAAATAATATTCTTAGTATCCAAGAAACAGAGAATATAGAAAAACGTTCAGTATTTTGTACAAACCTGCAATTAAGTATTCAGTGTTCAGCCATGCGGATATTTATTTGTACACCAACTGTCATTAAAGCATGTAGGTACTATAAATTACATTTCAATCATTTTCATTAACAAATTGAGGATGACTTTAACTCCAGTTTAGGTCGAGGCAAAAGCTACCGACACATCGTTCATAATGAATTGATTCTAACAATGACTAAGTATAATTTTAAGTTGTGTCACATGATGTCATTCTTCGTCTTGCATATTAAAATCACTGCAATTAAGTTTATAAATACTTAACTCATTGTCATCACGTCGCTTACAATTATCACAATAACCTCTCACTTGACTCTCATAACTTGAGTAAATGACAAGCAGTTCAAATAATTTATGTGGTTAGTTACCCTATATGGGAATTGACTACAGCATAACGTTAACAATTAACTTTATCGTTAGATTCGTGATCTTTGACTTGATAGGTAGATTGCTGCAGAAGTTATTCGAAGAGATCTGACAATTCTTACTATTATATTATTAAGTTTATGTTATAAAACAATAACTTTAGCTTACTTCATAGATACTCTGACCAAGAGAGAGGTGATTAGATTTTTGCGATAGCAGTTATGCAGCCCAATGTATTCGATTTCAAGTTTATGTCTGTCTGATATTTTCGAATCAATTAACTGTAAAAAAAAAATTGGTTATAGTATTGTTCTTAATTCAAAATCGTCACAGATTACGTCGTCCCCATACATTTATCTGTTCTATATTATTCTGTACGTTTCGATTTCAATTCGTCTAGTGCTTTGCCACATGTCTAGCCACAGATGTATTTGTGAAGGTTAGACCATATCTAACTTCCTTCCACTTTTGACATTCATAAAGTTTACGACTGAATTAATCAGCTATTTAACCAATAAGTACGTTATAAGACCCAATATAATTTTATGTTATGGCACTTCTAGACAACGCTTGACCTAAATATTGTAGTGGTTAATACCTAGATATTAGATTAACGTGATGTCATAAACACTTAATCTGCACAATTATCGCTCAGTTATAATGATATTTCAGTTAAAATATTGCTGTATAAATTTAAATGATGGATCGATAAGATTTTAGTAGAGATATTAAAATCTCCTTAAAATTACCAGCATATTAAGAATACGAAATAGTATTGCTTCAACATCATCCTCAGTCCTTCCACTGTGACCTATTCGTCTACCATCATCATCATCCTCAGCCTATCTCAGTCTATAGATATAGGCCTCCTCTGGCACGCCACTGAGCTCGACTATACCATCACCAAAATAAATTAAACTAATTCCTTAGGTATTTTCCGACCCCAAAAACCTGTTCACATTTTGCTAAGATAACGTCAAAAGCCAATCAAATTCATTTATATTTTTTGATGACCCCTATTTACTAACTATACTTATACATATTTATTACTTATGACAATCAGATTTAAATGTGTGACGTGCATCATTGAAGCCGAGATCTACTATTCAAATGCTGAAAAAAGCTAGACCAAGTTACGTCTTGCTCAAAATTGACACGTGCAACTGTCTGCAAATAAACAGTAAATCCCTCAACATTGGTCCGTCATAAAAACCCTTACCTTCAACCTCTGGCCGGAACAATAAATAACTTTTTTATTTTCACTTCATTCCATAATTGTTTACTTAGTAGCAGAGCGGGCGTGCCACAGGGAGCGTGTGAGGTCCTTTCTTATATTTGCACGCCTTTGTATCCATCGACAAAATTAGAACCACTTTTTTCATATCCAGTATCGGTATGAATGGTTAACAATGTGTTGTAAAATCCATTTTTATTCACTGAAATCAAAACCAGCTTGTTATTGTTTTTCAAAAATGTACTTTCCAACAATAGATTTTTCTTAGGCTTTGTTGGTTTTCTCAATTAATAGTCTTTTTGACGCTGTAGCCCGCCCTTTACTTGGTACAATTCTTCTTTCAATAATTTTAATTTCTAAGGTACGCCTTAGTTAATCGCATCAAGTAGATGATCAAACTTAATATCCATCAGTGGCTTAAACACTTTATCTTGAATAATTATCTTTGAGATCCATTGGTCTTGTTTTGGAATATAGCCTTAACACACATGATTATATAAGTCATACTTAAACCGGTCTAGTTTTATGTTGTCCTGATCAAGTAGGTACAAACCATTTTTATTTATAAACTTCCGATAACCCTTATTTAACGCAAGCAGCGTTACAGTAACACAATGGCACATATTGAGGTCGCAAAAATAACCACAACTCAAATTGAGACGTTTTTACAAAATTCAGAACAATAAAGATTCGTTTTATTACTTGCAGTTTTCTGGCGTAATTAAAATTGGGTTCAGAATTACGATAACACTCGCAGGAAAGAAGTAGTTTGTAAATAGAAAATTGCCTCAACAATATAACATTATGCCACAAATTATACTATGTCTACATAGAAGTCAGTAGAACAAGTGAACGTTACCATAACAGTACTAATCGATACGACTCGTGAGGTCCAATCGATTTTATAAATCAAATAAATTCTTATGTTGCCGCTGGCTTTAGGTTATGGATTACCATTTATATCGATTAGTATCTGATAACATAGTGATGATATTTCAAATCGTTGTAAAGTCAGGTTTTTATTAGACGAGAAGACAAAATCATTCCTTTTTCTACTTTTATTACATAGAGTATTAATTATCCTACAAATATTAGTATATATATAGACAGTATTAGCAACTACGTCTCTGTTATTCAGCACATCTGTAACTTTTTTATGGTTTATATAAAATGAGCCATGCTGTTGCACTTTCACACGTCAGCGATTACCATTCACACCATACAACGATAATGAACTACTACATTATGAAGGGATTTCTTTCACTCAAATTGACCTATTTATATGTTTGACTCCACATTTCAATAAGAAAACTACAATAGTGCATTACGGAGTTCATTCTTGAGTATACCACCGTCATCGCCGTAATAGTTGGTCGCAATTCAAATACTTTAAGTTTCCATTGTTCCCATGGCGCTCTTATTCTTAGAAAGCGACACGTAAGCTCCAAAACATTTGGGATTTCTCGGAAAGGTATGGATTTTTAACACTCGATACTTTGTTTAATACCGACAAAACATATTTGTAGGAGTATTGCTCGAAATAATGCGCTAAATAACGCTTTGTAGTAATGTTTTTTGCAAATTTTGTATCCTTTGTAATCCTAAAATGTATGGATTATCCGACACTGCTAAGTAGGAACACAATGGATACTTAATACAAAAACAATGGTAAAAAAAGTAAACTCGTTTACCAAAACAAGTAATTCAAAATAACCTCTAACGCTTTCTTCTAATATTAATGTTGCCTAATGAACTCATACTAAAAGCTCAACACGCAATCACGAGCTAGCCTTATCAAAAACAGATATCGAAAAGAGAAATTCAAATTACCAATGCATCAATATGGTAATCGTAATCCACCCATTTTAGCCCTCATTACTCGTTCCGTCAGAGCTAGAAAGTAAGCCAAGACTCCTTCGTTCTGTTTGCTTAAAAGGGACCGACGTTTAACCTCATTTGTATTGAGAACCCTTGGAACGTTGCCTAATTCGTCCAAAGGTTTCTATTCTAAAGTGGCGTAATTAACGTTATCTATATGAATATTGTTCAGACCGACATGCTTTACATTTGTTTTGTCACTTAGTGCACTAGATTTGTCACTATCAATTTCTGTTTTGGATTGTTTGGTTTTGTAATGGTTCCCATTGAAATGGTTCAATGGATGAAAAGTAGCCGCTATATTTTAATTCAGAGTAATTACAGCACTATGTTTAATGTATTATAAATACCTTTGTCTTGTTGGTATTAAACCAACAAGACAAAGGTATTTATAATATATATTGTATTAGGTACCTATTAACTTAGTGCTACCTAATGACGACTTACTAATACTTTTCATCGTGTTTTGTCCTGTTTAGTACGACTTTAGCACCGTAGCTAAAAAAATAACATTTATTAAGCTAAATGAGCTATTTCTAAGATAAGATAAGATAAAACTTTATTCGTGAAACACGTGTAGGTAAAAGGTGTTACATATAAAAATAATTTTGAACAACGTGCTCTGCCTATAGGCATACAAATAATACAGTTAAATTACAATTTATATTACAAGAACTTATTATGAACAACTACTACTACTACAACACACTTAAAAGCTAATAACGTTAAAATAAATTTATACAAAGAAAAATAAAATAAAATAAAACATAAAACTTTAACACAGTTCTGTATCATCAAAAAATTCTTGAGTACTGTAGTATCCCTTCTAGATTCCCGAAATTGCAACATAGTCCCAATTTACTGACTTATAACGCAGACACTTTTTGTACCGTATAACAATACCAAATCCTTTTCGAAATTCACTGGCGCCACTAAACAAAGAGAAAATAAAAAAGTTATCGAACATTGTCCGGTCATATCAGATGTTTAAGTGGTCTTTAAAAGTGTGAATGATCTTGTACGTGGAAAAAATATTGCCAATCGAGGACTGTCCCGACAGGATGACTTAACAATGAGTGACAGTAACATGACACCAAAGGGATTTGTCCACGTGACACAGATTCGAGAACTTTTTTTCTTGGTAAACGTCTGAAGTAAAGTAGCAGCAGATTTTTGTATATCTTGTCCTTCTTATTTAAATACAGGGTGCTTTAATTTTCAAGTTCAGAAAGACGATAATTGAGACCATTAATCCATCTATTTGTTTTGGTGTTTGATGAAAAATGGATGCAAAGTTTACTTCAGAGCTTCAAACGGTTCTCGGCATAGATTTATAGCCGTCTCTTATATGGATTTGTAATTAATTAGGTCAGAATATCTCACTAAGTTACGAGTATTTGAGCCCTTTTATACTTTGTTTCTACCAATGTCAGCGTGTACAAAGTTATTAAGTTGTCAATTCATTGTTCTGTCCATATTTATCATTTTACTTTTGTACCGTAATTTATCACTTTAAAGGGTTATTGTGGGAAGTAATTATTTGCATTCGAGTTAAAATTGTTCAGCTGCTATACGAACTGTATCATGGTTGTAATAATAAATAGTGCCTGTGTCTAAAAGTGAACTAATATTTACTCAAAGATCCAGTTCCAGTGTCCAGTTGTCTTAATTTTTACATTTTAATATACGGAATTATCCTTGGGAGAGGCCTATGTCCAACAATGGATTGAGATAGGTAGTAGAGTGGTGTGAGTGAAAACCTACTTCATGTAATTATTTTGAAGCAACAGATCCTCGCGTTGAGTAAAGTATTTCTGAACAAAAAAACATAACATAACATAACATCACGCCTGTATTCCCCGAAGGGGTAGGCAGAGGTGTACATAATATAGTACACCCTCATTTCGCCAGTTATGTTTTAAGTCCCAATGTAATAGGGGGCGAGCCTATTGCCATCAACCGGGCACAAATCCAGACTCCGTGCTGCTACTGAGAATGACCTAATGGAAAAACCCAGTAACATTTTGCCCGACCCGGGATTCGAACCCAGGACCTCCTGCTCAGCAGTCGCGCTTAGCAACCACTAGACCAACGAGGCAGTCTTTCTGAACAAAAGCTTAAAAATAAAACCTTTACCATATCCACGTTTGAATCATCCATGTGCAGCTGACCACTTTAAAATTTATACACTTCTCTCCATTGTCAATTATTGGTTTTACTTGTTTTTATCTCGGCTAAGTGTTTTTCTGATCTTCATACAAAGGATCACAATATTTGCCACTTGAAGTAACACAGGCTTGACGCCCTCGATCTGTCACACTCTCATTAACTTCTTCAGACATTGGAACCAAAGAAGGCGATGCATTTAACATCAAAGCCATACAGTTGACAATTCTTAAGCATCGGTCGGTTGTAAGTAAAAATTAAATGGTGTCTTATCTTTTGTTGACAGCAATTGAGTGATCGCTTTGTGTAAAAAAGTGAGTTGTATCAAAGAAGACCGCGTTGCGTGTGCTTTAAATGAGTCCGTTTAAAATGTAATTATTTTTAGTCGGTGTGACGACGTTTTGAAATAATGGAAGTCAGTCAGTATTACAGCTAATTGATTGGTTTTGTCAACCTTTTTGGACGATGCGTAAAATGTACTTTGAACTTCAATTACTTAGTGATTTATTATATAAAGCCTGAGATTTCAGCTTCGATTTTGAACAAACAAGATAGAATGTAGTTTTATTCTGAATAATGTTTTGCAGAAATTTGTTCTTCTAACATTCGTTGAGCAATAAAATGAACTAGGAATTCAATTACAACATGAATTTACTAGAACATAGTTTATAACCGAAGATGATATAATGAAATAGGCAAGATTCCTCTCGTATTTAGTATCGAAGTAACGAGTTCAATAACTGATTTTCCATACATAACTTGTGAAGCAAGATTACTAGTTTCCAACCAATTAACTGGATACAACGACATAGCTATGAAATCGAAAGCTTTTCTTGTAAATTTGCATAAATAGGATCACCGTCTGTAACCTGGAACTATTCTATAATAAACCTTATTGTGTAAGAATAAGAGCTATTTAATTTTAACGTGAAGTAAATTATATTTTTGTAAAAATCTCAAGGTTTGCCCGTTGGCGCCTCCAAGAGTCCTTGAGTTGGTGGCAATACTCGACAGCCCTTGAATAGGTCGAGAAATACGTAAGTAGGTAGCTACAAAAAGAATAACATCGAATTCTTTGCTTTTCATTACTAATGGTACACTGTCAATATTTAATATATTTATGTGGCGAATTATCATATATATTAGACATGATTTAATTTTAATTAGTATTTTAAATAATTGCGGTTTATTTTTCATGATTTTATCTGTTGGTTGTTCATAATATTTAAATTAAATTCGTTTATAGTTTGGGAAGCGTTGATGATTTATCTTTTTAGTTTTAGTATTGCCCTTTTATAGCTTTTGTCAGGCGAATTATTGATATTAAACTGCAATTATCTTAACTGCTATCATGCGAGGTTGAATGTAGTTTTGATATTTATTCTCATGTACAAACTATCAGTCGTTGCGATCAGAAATAAATTGTTAAAAGTTCAAGAACTAAATGCTACTTTGTTTGACATTCGCGGAGTTATTTATGCATGTATGTGCAGGCACAGGCAGTGTTTTATGATTAGGACTTATTGTATTTGATTTCCTTAACCCAATTTCATTTTATATACATTTTCATTAGGTATGTGTGTGTTAAAAATTTCTTTAACGTCTAGGTACTACTAAACTAAGTAGGTGTTTTCGTCAACATAGATTTCGCCGAAAAATATAAAGCTAGGCCCGAGTTTATTGCCATTATTAAATCTCATTATAATCTTGCCAAAAATGTTTCTGTTCAATACAAAACCTTTAACCCTATTACATTCACTTGTTGACTAATTGATGTCGTGTAGCGACGTGCGGCGTCGTTTTTCTGTCATCGGAAACCTCGGTAATCGACTGTTTTCGATCAAAACACTTCTTTATCGACTCGCTTTACAAGCCACTCATTTTTTTCAGTTTGATAATTGTCTTTATATTCACAATGGAGTCACTAACACAATATCTACTATCAAAAATTTCATTCAACGTAGGTATTGATTTTGTATCCGTCAAGTCGATAACTTCCATAAATGGAACTAAATAATAAACCATTATAACGAGGACTCCTTTCTCAGCCTATTGAGCGTTATCTAGTTGAAATAGGAGTTACAGTTTAAATCCGGCGGGTCAATCTAAATTGGCCGCTCTTAGATCGCCGGAGGAATTCGCGTGGGTGTTCATAGCTTGTTTTCTTTGACTTTTCGCCTCATTAAGTGTTTGTATACACGCATTGGATACGCCGTCGTACACGTGATAAATGCTTGCCCAATATAAATCCCATACATCTCTGTTATGGGAAACGTTATTGTTCAATTTCTTTATCATCTCTACTTAAGGTGCGTTTATAGGAGGCCTGTCTTACCGCTTGTTTTTTTTTTAATGTGTAACATTATTAACACAGCAGAGTTAGAAATTTCTGTCGTGGGTGAGTTTCACTAACATGAAATATCACAAACAAAAACGCTCGGAATCGGGACAAGCATCTACGGATCACACAAATGTTTGTCCCTAGCGGAAATTGAAGCCACAACTCCAAGCGCAGCCGGCCTATCGCTTAGCCACTGCGCCAATCAGGTCGTCTTTAAACTCAATAAGTAGTCCCAGTAGGCTTAATTTTGAAACCGTGGGGTCAGTCTTTTGGTCTTTTACCCCTAATATGAAAACGTAACTAGTAACTATTTAAGATTAGTCACTAAACTATGGTCGACTCTAGATTTTTTTTTAATACTGCTATTTTGTTTTCATTATATCAACACATGTGAATGCACCTTTGCTTTTTATACCTTCCATCGCTTCTGTTACAGCGTTAAATTTCATTTGTATTGCAACACTAAATAATTCTATTATCTTTGTTGGATGGAAACTTTAGCTGGTATATTGTAATGGATTTATAGTTTTTATCTCATGATATCTTCTGTATTGATACAAATATAGATTCTATTATCATTCTATAATACTGTTAAGTTTTCATGTGCCCAATAAATGGCAACAGGCTCGCCACTCATCATAAGGGACCTATAGGTGTACCTAAGTCCAAAGAATTTTTGATTTTGGATAACAAATATAGGCGTATGTGATACATATTATCATTATGTAGATAGTACTTTAACTTACACGAAATTAGTCTATCCTTAAAAACTTTACTTTTAAAGCATAGTAGTATTCATTTCAATATTATCGATAGATGTTTCAACGGCTCCTCGTATCGCATCTCATATTTACATTGAACGAGTTAACTATCGACTATCACACCGTATCTATGCCTAACCTTTTACCAAACACAACTTTTAACTAATTCGTAACTCTAAACCGGCCAAGCTTCCTTCAAAGATAGTGCGGTGACATTTCACCACACTATTATCCAGATTACATTATCGATATCGTTTAAGTATCGATATTTCGTAACGTTTACTGTTATCGGGCAATCGATAACCTTTATTCAGGCTTCCGCGGTGACAACTACAAGACTTGAGAAAGTAAGATATTGTGAGGTAATCTTGTCGAATTATACAAGCTTAGCTTCGAGTGTTTTGAATAACAATCGGAGAATAGCTGGAGATTTCTCTTAGTGTTATAAAAGAACTGATAATGAAATTGAATTCCAAATACACAGCTATGACGCGACTCCTCAAGTATTTATATGTGTGGTGGATTTAATTGAACGTGTATAGTTATACACGGTACAGGGACAATTTATGATAGCAGTTTTAATAAAAGATGAATCTATACACAGGCCCATTGAAACAATGTAGCTAAAGCTGGTTTTACAGCTGTCTAGGAGACCCGTACGGCCGTCCATACACAGGAGACGTACGGCTGGCGCCCGCAGTGCTCAAAAGCGAGGATTCAGTGCGATACGGCTGCTGGGACTTGGTAAATCAATCTTATTCATACACCGATAGAAAGCGCGCGACAGAAGCACAATCATTCATTGAAACAATTAATTCACCCAATAAACGCTACGAACTTGACTTCGTATATCGAAACATAATTAGTTAAATGATTTCATCTCTACTTTGTTAACATTACTGCGAAACAGGCTTAAGGACCTTATAATTGTCAATATTAATCACAGTGGCCCTTATCGCGGGACCAACTGAATAATAGCATCACGACCAGTAACTTTGTGTCCAGATTGTCAACCCAGTTGTAAGCACTTGTATTGTGCACCTTAACGATATTATCACGCTTGTAAACCAAACAAAAACGTAAATAGGTCAAGCAACAAATAATGTCTTACTTCGCCTTGACAGCCAGCCTTTTTCTTCCTTTCATTCCATAATAATATGTATTGCAAAACCTAGAAGCGAGTCAAAAAATAGGGTGCCGTACATGTCTGTATCAGCACTTATCAAGGTCGGCATTGAACGAATGACCAACCGTCAACTTCCAAGAACGTTTTGGTAACATCTCATGTTCGTAGACATAACACTTACTATTAAGGTGCAGGTCATTTTGCATAGCAACTAATTTGGCGACGTAATAAGCTAGTGTTCAAAAAGGCCGCAACAGTACCTACGTCGGCAACATGGATACTTAAAGAACTTATTTCGACGACCTCCTTTAAGATTGGTCGCTAACTCTAGCGTGTGGTCCCAGGTCGAGCAAAATGATATCGGGTTTTCCATTATGTAATTCTCAGTAACAGCACGGAGTCCGGATTTATGCCCAGTTAATGGGCTCGACCCTATTGCCTGGGACTTTTAACATAACTGGCGAAATGAGGGTGCACCTATGCCTACCTCTTTGGTAAATACCGGCGTGATGTTATCGATTCTAACAACCTTAGGTTTTAGTAGACTAGTTAGCTTGACGGCTATGGTAGTAGAATTAACAATATTAAAATTAATTCTAATTAGAACTCTACGAACGCCCCCCATTAATAACCTCTGCTTAAGTGCAGCTAATCACAGAACTGGAATGATTATAGCTAGAATACAGCTCAATTTGATTTATATAAGCATTGTGTTTATAACTAGCTTTAAATTTAATGACAAATTTGATATGAGGTTTGATTAATTTCACAATCATGGTGAAATTCGTAAAGCATAATTTTGGAATCAATGGCGCATGCGTGGAAAATCAACGCACATTCGCGTTATTGTGCAACTTATTCTTAAAGGAAAGGAATAACAAAATCACTTAAGTATTTCCAAGATTAAACTAAGTCAAAGGTGCTGTATGCGAAAGAATGTTCTTCCAAATCAATGCCACGCTTCATCGACCCAAAAAACTATTGACTGCAGTTTATTGGGCCTTCCAGGAAAGTCCCTCGGAGGTCCGTCTATTAGCGGCGGGGCGATAAGTAGCGCTTGTTCTTTATTGAGCAACTGGCATGTGTGTGCGAAGGTACAATACCTATAGTGTCCGATGACGTAGTGTTTGGGATCGCCGATGTGTTCGCGTGGTCGTGCTGACCAACATTGTGGAGGTTCTAGATAAACTACGTCAAATTTTAAGATGGTTTTTAGCATATGGTATATGTGCTCATCTGCCTTTAATTGTTTGGCTAAACAAGTGAGACTTTACTATACTGAGTAGAAAGTGAGACATTATTAGTTGATTATACTTATCATGACACGTATTTGAATACTAAAGGCTGGTTTTTCAATGACCTGACCATTTATTTATAGCGTAATTTACTTAATTTTTCGGGTTGTTGTATAAAAAAGTGTATAGTAATGGGACAAGCCCACCACTCGTGCCCATCATTGCAACTCCTGTAAGCCAGGATCTACAATGATAACCGTTGAGAACCATCGAGGCAATGAAGCTCGAGGCGTCCCAGAGAAATGACTCGACTGTCTTGGAACCCGCAACGAAATTAATCATAGAAGAATATATAGGAGGAGTAGGAATATAAATTTAGTTCCGACTTCCCTCCATAGCAAGCGGGAGACACAAAGATTAATATGCCAAAAGCATAATAAATATGGGATCCACAACTGAGATAAGCCCAGTCGCTAAGCACCACGGGTATAAAAGTTATAAACTAATGGGTCCTAATTGTTATTTTGATTCCAATAGTAGGTATGGCAAAAACGTCTGAAAGCACGGAAATTTGATCTGGTTTGATAAAAAAGTGTGCTATAATCTAAGTTACCTTTCATATAATTTCTTATATCTCTTTGTTAATTCATATTATTAAGATTAAGAGGAACAAATTTTGTTCCTCTATAAATGTAGCTCCAGCTAGGTGAGGCGACGATATACGCATAATGGCTCGCAGCGGTTGGAAGCGGAGGGCCGAAGATCGAGCTCAGTGGCGTGCCTTAGAAGCGGCCTATGTCCAACATTGGACTGAGATAGACTGATGACGATCATGAAATGTAGCTAAGCTCAATCATTAATATCATCCTCTCCTTCCTGGAGCGTTCATTACATTGCAGCTGTAACTAAGAACTCTTAGCATGAATTCCCATTATATTCAAAACAGAATCACCCTATTCACTTACCTTTCCAGCCAATATCAGTAGTAAGAACAACGCAAATAAAACGTAACTGTCTCAAAGATTTCCCACGTTGATGTTCTTACAATGTGCGTATTGACACCGACACTTAGTGTCCCGCGGTGTCACGACACCATTGTGAGTTCGTCACGTACATCTCACGCCTCTCGAGCTGCGACAAACATACGGAAACTGTTATTGTTTTCTAATTGTTTAAGCTTTATATTTGATGGTTTTCAATATCGAGTCAACAAGGCTTCGCGGTAAACAGGGTGCTTTGTTACCAGGTTCAGTGTCGTGGCAGACAATAGTTTAACAATGGACAACGACCTTTAGGAAGACAGTCGACGGTCCAGAGGATAATACTGGCTATGTTATTAAATTGAATTCATATACTTCTACACGCTATTTTATTTAACATGGCTCCATCAGGTGCCAACGTAGTGTTGGGCCAGATGGACCGATGACTTGAGGAGGACCTGGGTAGGGAAACGGGAGAGCGGGTCTTTGTGCATACCCTGGGGGACGCCTACGTCTAGCAGTGAACTGTAATAGGCTGATGTGATATGTATATAATTATGTGTATGACAACATGGCACCATTTTTTTGCCAAAAACGAACTATTCAATTGATTAATGATTTAATCCTAAAATGACGAAAAAATTTAAAAACTTTTCTATATTAAGATAAGTCTAAGACGACTTAATGCAAGGTGAGTAACTTAATTGCCAAATAAACTATAATACTATACCTACTTCAGGAAATAAAAGGAAACGACACCATTCCACCGTCATATACATTTGATTTTGATTAGTTTAAATAAATAGTTGATTTGATAAAGCACATAGTTTCACACAAACTCAACTAGATGGCGTTGGTGTTTCCTCCCAAGAAAATTGCTGTGACGTTTATATTTAGAGGTCTGGGTAATGAGTAAAGTAAATCAAGCAGTATAATGAGTACTTACCTATTGTCTGTCCCGCGGCGCTCTGTCTACATCGACGGTAGAATCACTACACGCTATTTGCATTCCACCTGACTCAGGTAGGTACAGTCAACAGCCAAAATAGCTAACAAATTTAAAGGCCAGCTGCAAGTATTGATTGGTTGATGGTTTCGTTGGTTTAAGGTGATTATTTGTTGAATTAATATTAATAGTTCATTAATAACATATCATGACATCTCGGTGTATAACATACTCACGTTATGTTATAGTTTTTATAAAAATACCAATCATTGAAGAACAATGAGTTACATTGGTAATCTTAAATATTTGCAGAGCTTCGACTTTTTTATAATTTGGAACCATTTTTGAGACGTTTTGCAAAAAGGGCAAGTGAGGAGTACCCTTAACCGACGAGTGTGTATGAGGAATGTGATGCGTGTGAATGAGGCGAAAGAAGTATGCCAGAATGGTAGCAAATGGAAATCCGTGGTTTCTGCCTACCTCTCTGGGAAACAGGCGTGACTTTCTGTATGTATGTCGACGGCAGCAAAGAACAAAAAGACAAATGCATTTTTGCGAAATTCACTTTTTTGCATAATTGGATTCAGATTTTTTCATTTTATCTAATGATATTTTTTTTTTGTAAAAAATATAATTATTTACTTGTTTTTTGTTGCGTATATAAAGACAACTACAGCTACTTTTTCCGATGTAACGAAGTACAAACGGACACCTACAGGTGTCTGTGTGTGCGTCGGACAATTCGGCACGTCATGACCCATAAACAAAGTTATAAGTTACATGACCGTTTCGTCACGGGTGTAAAGTCAACCTTGCAATTTAATTTAAGCTTGCAAAGTTAATTTACTAGGCAAGTTATTATTTGTTGGTTATACATGTTATTTTTTTTTAACCATACCTCTATTTTATGAAGTTCTTTTATCATATCCATGAGAAAGTAAGGACTCTTAGACAATATCGGGACATAGTGAACTCTCATTTAAATATTGTTTTTTTTTATTCCTAAAAAGGGTGTATGCACTAGATAACTAAAGTCTGATGATAAGAAGCTCGCAGAGTGAGAACTGACAAAAATTTCAACCCTTACGTTTCAGTTTCAAAAAACCCTTTCATCCTCGCAGGGCGAAACTAGATCGTTTACTATAAGCGCAAGTTATCAGTATTTTATTTCACAATATTCGTCATAAGATACGAAAAAGGATTATGCTATATGTGGGATGAGACGATTACAAAACGTGGATACAATGAGGTGGCCAGCTTTTTGTACAATGATAACAAAAGTAGCAGAGAAGGGTATCTAAGACATTCGTTTATGGTTTGATCGTTGTGGCGGCCAGAACCGCAATCGATCAGTTTTTTTAATTTACTTGCATGCTGCTAAGAAGTTTAAGTTGCATATTTGCCATAGGTTTTTAGAAAAGAGACACAGTCAGCAGGAAGGTGAAACTTGCATCCCCTTATTGAACGGTCTTATAAAGGAAACCGATATCCACGCCTCTAGAATGGTGTACTTGTATAAGATAGTGCAAAGTAAATGGTGACCCTTATGAAGTAATTGAAGTGACTACAGGGAATATTTTGTACTTCAAATCTGACACTAATCAATATACATGGATCAAAAATTTTAATAATGTTAAGGTTAAATGGAATCCTGTTATAGAGGTAAAAGTAAACTGAAAAGAGCCGTCTCTTATAAGTTATAAATATGGTTTAAGCAAGACCCAGTTTATGAAAATAGATTGTGGTCGTCAAGCAAATACTAGAAACAGGCACAGCAATGTAACATTAAAAAATGCTTATACTAATACCCTGCCTATAACATCAGCTAAATATAAAGATTTGATCTCCCTCTGCGAAAATAATTTAATTCCTCCTAAATTCCTCTATTATTTATAAAATTAAAGCATACAACGATGGATAAAAGTACGATAATAGATGTAGAAGACTGAAGAAGAAGACTTTTTTACACGTTAGATAGTTTTTGATTAGATTAGAACTTATTATAGTACCTACCATTAAAGTGATTCTCTGTGATGTTAAAACAAGATTGTTTAATAAACATTAAATCAGTTTTGTAATAATTATGTTGGTGGTATTTATTTGATAGTTAAAAAAATGATTTTTTTGTTTTTATAAATGTAAGCTTGATTTAACTTGCCTTTAATAAAACTGGTTCATTTCATTTGTATGACTGTAGCTTGTTTATACTGTGATAATTTATTATTACATACATTATTAATTTTAAATATGATTAAGATGATTAAAAAAGAATCCCTATTTTGTAATTAACTCCTAAATCTTGTCATAATAACAGTATGTTATCTCCAATATCAATGTCTAAACCTTTAAAATTACGAAGTAATTTGAGACAACTACAATATTTTGGTGCCAATTATTGTTATCGTTTATTTATTGTCGTAGTTAGATACATATCACGGTAAAGAATCGCAATATCTACTTTTATAAGTAAAATTATTTGGTAATCAGTATTTAAAAAGTCCTACGTGAAAACGAACATACGGCAGTTGACTCAGTTGGTTAATTATTTTGTGCGAAGCAGACAAAGACATCTACCGTATTTCGAAAAAAATATATAATTCGGTGAATTGACCTTAACTATTTTATTAAGAATGACCTATTAATTAACTATTGCAAATTTGAAGAAGCTAGCTTTGTTCTTGTAAAAGTTATTACATTTTTTCGTTAAAAATGCTCTCCTGAAAACTAGTGATTTTGTACATAGCCGTTTGTTCTTTGCTGCCGTCGATGTATTAGACCACTTAAATTGATATTGTATATTTCTTTCAATCAATTATTTGACATATAGTTTCTTAGTTTGTTAAACTACTTCTACTGCTGACCTTACAAACATGAGGTCCTTAACCGCTCCTTATGTAATGCTAATACGGTTGACAAGTAACATCTGTCTGTCTGTCTGTTCGTCACTTTGTTCCAGAGATTTGCATATAAATAGCGCGCAAAGGGATGCGTGTTGAACAAGCGCTCAATTGTTTTTCTTTGGCTATCTCCATATGGCTAAAGTTTGAAACCACTGGCTGGTTTTGTGTCAAAGAGCAGGGATGTACAGAAGATTTATTTCTCACAAGACTTTAAATGTGAAATCGATAACATTAATTATAAATTATAACCACTGCCAGTATTATTAGATAAATATATAAATACATATAAATAGGATTTCTATGAAAATGGTTTGTGGTAAGTCACACCGTAACATTAGAACAAACACTGTCTACAATTTTATTGTGTAGCCTATATTTTATAAAAGTTTACATATTTATTGTAATAAAATACGTGCAAAGAACACTCTTATAAAATTACTGCTCGTGATAATTATATTATTGTGCGCACTAGACCTTCTGTATTCACTCCACTGGTGTCTGCAATACATTGTGTCAACTGTTTATTGTATCGCGGAAGTAAACGTCAATTAATGAGTTGCTAGGCAACGGACAGAATAGTGTCGATCATTTGAAATGCTCTGAACAATCGATGCTTGAACAAATGTTGGCGTGCATTATTGGTTGTTTACAAGATTTATCTCTTTTACTTTTGTAATTAGATTTTTGCATAGATTGTCTCGTTAGTGTTATGGTAAATAATGGATATTGGGTTTAATTTCAAAGTTCTTTCAGTAGCCTTCTCAGACTTCGCAACAAGTTCTCTTTTTCTCCCGTTGGTTTCGTAAGAGGCGACTAAGGGAAAACCTGAAAAATTGACAGCAGTGTCTTCTGTAACTTAACCACCAATACTGGGGTCCCTAAGCCGCTTACCAAGCGTGAGGATTATGGCACCCCCCCCCCTACCTAAGGGGGAGGCCTTTATTTAACAGTGGATGTCTTCCGGCTGATAATGATGAATATTACCCTCTTGCTGCATATTACCCTGGTTTGTTGTCACCAGGAAGTACTTCGGACTTGTAAAGTTTACTCATCAATATCAAGAATGGTATGTACTGTTACTAACCACTGCCGACCTTCCAGCTAGGCATTACGTCCATTGCACCCAACTCCACGTGCAGAGTGCATAACACGAGGATGATCGCGATAGACTCGATCGCAACTAGTAGGAACTGGAAAACGATTGTTGTGATAAGTCGCCCATCCACTAGGATTCTGTACTTATGCTAATAAACTCTAAGTTTTTTTGGTTTTTTTGTACGTCACCTCTGCCCCCTTACCATTAACCTTTAATTAAAGTAGGACAATTTTCGTTGTGAAAGCGATACGCCGTTACGTGCAGTATACCTACTGTAGAAACATTTTTTGCCAAACACACAATTCCTAATGGCATAGTTGTAAATACAAGTGCAAAACAATTTTTCGCATATAATAAAGTAAAAAATCGAATGTTTATGTATCACGTATTAAAATTTGATGTCCTGCTTGGCGCAGTGGCTCAGCGACTGCTGAACTAAGGGTTACGGGTTCGACTCCCACACGGGGCAAACCACAGGTATTTGTGCCGAGTCTGGGTGTTTGTGATATTTTCTGTTTTTAAAACGCATCCACAACACCGGAGAAAACCTTAGTGTGGGGCAACGATTTTTAAAAAGAAATCAAAATCTTACTAATGGTTGTTGCGTAACATAACATAATAGTCATTATATAAAGTACTGCCACAGATGGTAACCACACTCATCATGGGTGTGGTCAAATTACTCAGGTGCACGTCCAATACAAAAATATTATCGCCACCTCACAAACCGCTAAGTACCTAAGACGAATACATGTTTAATAGTGTTTAGTATAAACATTCTTTCTTACAATACGTCACCTGATAACAAGAATTACATAATGTTACGAGAGTACATTCAAATGTGATGAAAGCGATTTAGGCGAAACGGTTAGTCAGGATCGTAAAAATGAAAATTTCTTGTCAGAACTAGCATATTATCATGTATGACCTTATATATGTATGTTCAGTATAATACAACACAAAGTAAGCATATGAGTACCTTCAATGAAGCGACCACTAATATTTTTCTAAATGTTTTATGAACACCTAGAAAAAAGAACTCGTGCGACAGTGACCTATTTTTAAACGGAAAACCTCAACATATTTTATGGTTTTGGTAAACAAAAAACAAAAGTGAATCATTCTAATGGATGGTAAGCTATGTTTTGCAAAGGTTAAAGAAATTGTCAAGTCATCTCGTCGCGTCTGTGGTCTTATACGATAAACAATAGTTAGGTACTATTTGTGAAGTTCTACATTTTTATCAGAAGGTCAATAGCTAGGCAAATAAATTGACAAATTTGTTTCTTATGCATTAATGTTTTTTAGTATATTTTCCTACGTAGTCTGTGTAAGTTCGATACTTCAATATAAGTATACTGTTTACATTTAAATACCTTTTTAACCATAGCTATATAGGGGTAGATAGATAAAAAAACAAACTTCTTTTACCACTGGGAAAGTGCGTCTTAAGTGGTGAAAAACTCAGTGCACTCTCAATGACCATAGTATCAAACATTGTTCTAACTTACCTTCTGTAACGTACCTGTATTGTGACACAACAATTGCTCCTTGACTATTAGCTATTAGGTATGTGTGGTAACAAGCCTGTTACGAACGGGGACCGTTATCGTCTTATATAATTGTGTTAGTCATTTGCGGATAAGGTAGTTACTATAGAAATATATGAGATTAGATGAGTTCATGGAACAGATGTTGCGACGTAATTACATTTGAATTTTAAAAGAAACAATTGAAATTAGTTTTTAATTGTTTATACTTTCGTAGAAAAAATAATCCCATCAATTTAGCCACGCCCACATTTTTTCAGATTCCGAACTATTGCTGTACATGACTACGGAATCAATGAATGAATGAATACATTTTTTGAATGAATGATGAATGATTTTTATTTTTGCAAATAAGTTTACAGGAAACACTTTTACACGTAATTCTTTTAAAAGACTAGATATAGACATATACTAGATAAACTGCTGAGCACGAGGTCCTGGGTTTGAATCCCGGGTCGGGCAAAGAGTTATTGGGTTCTTAAATTAGGTAATTCTCAGTAGCAGCACGAAGTCTGGATTTGTGCCCGGTTGATGGCAATAGGCTCGCCCCCTATTGCATTGGGACCTAAAACATAACTGGCGAAATGCGGGTGTACTATATGTGCACCTCTGCCTACCCCTTCGGGGAATACAGGCGTGATGTTATGCTTTTTTTTGTTTTTTATATACTAGATATAGACAGTCGCGACAGATCACTGTCATACATTGATTTATGTAAAATTTTTGGTGCATCACTAATAGTTATTTTAAGCGAATCATGTCAACTTCATAAGCCATTTACAAATCAATTCGCACTTATCATATAAGTGGCATGTTCAGCCTACTTACTCACTCTCACCAGGCGCCGAGGAATGCGCATGACGAGTTCTGATAAAGGTATGCTTGGATGCTTTAGGTATGTCGAAAATAATTACAAGTTTGTAAGGCAAAACTAAAGGGTGAATTGATGATGTTCTGGAGTTAGAGAAACTCAAAAGTGGGGATGGTCCAGTATTAGGATCGTAGCGAACAGGAAGCTCCTACTACTAAGAAACAAGCTTATTTGAACTGTTTATGCATGTAAACAAAGAAGGGTCGTCGATCATTGCTAACTTCAATTTCTTCTTTTGTAATTATTAGGGTAATACAGAGATCCTCTTGGTTACAGCATTTACACTTACTGACCTTGACGAAACTGACCAACATGATAAACAAGTAAACAAGTGTGTTTACAAACAAAAGACGCAAGAAGACGCAGTCACGAAGTCAAACAAGAAACTAGTACAACACGACTTGCCATAATCCTTTACATACAAAATAATTCCGTACACACATTAATTCAAGTTTCTGATGATATCTACAAAATTTACGGCCCCAGCACAGTGCAAAGGCGAACGAGTGAATAAACGGACATAATGTAACTGATACCCAGATCTAACTTAAGATTATTTTAATGAAGGTTTTGTAGGATTTAATCAAATGAAATGACGGCAATCTGTCGTTATTTCTTGATTACGTAAACCGATACTATCTTGTGGTGATTGACGAACTGGTTTGTGATTGAAGGGATGAGCTTGTGCGGTTTACTTTGCAGACTATTATGGCTATTTTGCTACACCAATTACGGGAAACTGATCTGCAATAACTGTACTACGAAAATATGTAGCGTGAATGTTATCGACGCTTACTAAAAATTTGCAATGTCTGCGTAAATTTTATACTAAGAAGCTGATCCACTGGTGGGAATGATCTTCTTCTTCTTTGTATCGGCATGGGCCAATAGCTACATGGAATCAAGTCATACCGTTGTGTAGAGATTGATCAGTCAACAAGGATGGTAGCGAGGTTGACCGTCCAGGGTGCGCCGGACCAACTTTGGTATCTTCATACGTGGAGGTTATCTACTTGCATCCATTGCAAGAGTGATGTAATATGGTAAATTAAGTCATACTTAACTTATTAACCTGCAAAATAGTCTAAAGAATCTGTTGTCAAGTACTGTTGTTTGAAACTCGTAATGTTCTTGTTGTTCATATGTAATTTAGAAAATAGTATTATAGTAGCTTCATGTTCAATGCAGAAAGCAACATTACCAATCAATTTTGTGTCATTAGAATGTACGTTTTCATCTATAGAATAAATTTCCACATACAATAGACAATCTACACACACACACTTTCACATACAATATAAGATTCATTCTTCCTCAAACTAAAGAAATTTCCTTAATTCCTATTATCTGTTAATTACTTGTCATACGAAATGTACATAAGTCACGAACACAAAGCTTTTCATCGATCAGAAAGCTCGCACAAAGGTCAGAAAACGCCATTAACTAAGATGTTACTTAAACTATCGCCTACAGTGTCAGGCAGTCAATATCTTAAGCATTTAATTATATTTCCATCTATCTTAAGTGCGATTTTATTGAGCGTGCCTTAAAGTTTATAAGAGACCATTAAATTGAGCAACTTACAATGCTTAACTTAACATTAAGCTTACAAAATACTCCAGAATAGCGGCCATACATCACTGCGGTACGTACTTTGCACCCAACGAAAACTAAATAACCCAGAGTAATTTATTTAACTGTATTTTTGAATAACAGCCTTGCTTGAGTGTCTAGTCAGACTGACAGTCCAGATAGCTTGTTAAAATCTCGCTGCAAATTACTAGTGTATGTGGTAATAAGTAAAAGTAAACGCGATCTAGATGTGAGAAATTAAGGCTTGTGATTATTTGTAGGGTCAGAACTCAGAATTAAGCTTCTAAATCATGGAGCAACGTGTTTTATGGTTGTCATGGTTACGCCAAATGATAAAAGCCTCTTCTTGTATTGTTGATTTATTATGCCGATATGGAGACATTATAATAGTAATTCTGCATTCACCTGGCAAAAAATAGGTAAATATTTACTGAGGTTAACACTTTCATGCGTGCTTGATGAGAACCTTAGGCTCGTAACTATCGCGGAAATTCATCGAATTGCAAGGTTAATTTGCACTTTTCCCAGTTTTTGGATGGGTATTAGTTGTTTAGACATCAAAACCCTCGGAACCTTTTTTTTTTTTTTTTTTTTTTTTTTTTTTTTTTTTTTTTTTTTGAGGCGGGGGAATCCTACATGGACACCCGCCCACCCGGGGGAGCGAGCGGGTAGTGCCGGACTCTTACCGGCTAAACCACCCTCCGTGTTCCGTCCTGCGCAGTGAATGACTGGTGCGTGGAAATGCGTTGCAATACTTCACGCACCAGTCCTGCGCCAGCCGCCAGCCAATTAAGGCAAGCAGCATTCCTGTTTGCTGTAAAACAGCAAACACAGTTTTAGGCCAACATGTGTAGTGCGTTGGCCTCGAACTCCTCCTTTTGGAGACGCACCTGAACACCTGGTGCAACTCCTCACCACGGGTCCCTGTAGTCGGACGGCAGACACCCCCGTGTCTGACATCCAGGGGCCCAGTTAAGGTGGAAGGTCACGCTCATGCGCCGCCCTCCTACGCCCAACTCTTCTTCGACGGATCTGTGGGGCTTGAGGATCGTTCTCCCGCTCCCTTTCCGCTGCCTCTTTTTGTGACATCACTCTTTCACAAAATGAGGCCATTGCATCCCACGCTGCGCGGTTGGTTACCATGGCGGCAACAACCGCCATCAGTGACAACAGATTTATGCCCCCGAGCGCTGTGCAAAGCTCGGCGCGGGGCACCCTCCAAGCCGGACACGAAGTCAAGGTGTGCAGTGCTGTGTCGTCGATATGACCACACTGGTAGCACGCGGTTGTAGGTTCGCGCCTGGCGACTCTGCACAAATAATGTCCAAAGGCCCCGTGCCCGGTCAGCATCTGCGTGAGGCGGTAGGTCAAGATACCGTACCGTCTCTCCACCCACTGGTGAAAGTGTGGGCGGATTGCTTCCACTGTGTACAGTCCAGCAGCAGGTCTCAGAAGCCGAAGCTCCCAATTCCTGTGGGCGATTAGTCGAGACTGTCGCCGCCATATCTCAACCTGCCTCGGCAGGGGCAGAGTACCCCGGGACCGGAGTTCGGTCATCCGGTTATAGACGTCCGCAAGAACCTGGGCCTCTAAATCCCAGGGTGGTGTGCCTGCCAGGAGACACGCAGCTTCGTGTCCCACTGTGCGGTATGCTCGAACGATCCTGTTGGCAACTGCACGCTGTGTACCAAGCAGGAGAGCCTTGGTTTCAGGCTTTAGAGCATCAGCCCATATAGGGGCGCCGTACAAGGCCATCGATCTGATGACGCCTGCGTAGAGACGGCGGCATCCCACGTCAGGTCCACCGATGTTTGGCAAGAGCCTGCCTAGAGCAGCTGCGGCAGCTAGGAGTTTCGGCGCCATCTGCTCAAAATGAGTGCGGAAGCTCAGCCGCCCATCTAAGACTAGACCCAAGTATTTCATTGACCTCACTACGGGGATCTGTACACCTTCTACTGTCAGATAAGTTCCAGTAGGGTGTCTAGCACGAGGACTGTACATGAGAAGGGCTTCAGTCTTTCCCAGAGCCACCTCCAGACCCAACATACGAATCCGGCTGACAACGAGGCTGACGCCACAGGTAGCGCGACGGACGGACTCGTCAGGGTTGGAACCTCGTGCTAGGACAAGGGTGTCATCAGCATAACAGATCACCCGCAGTCCTGCAAATAGGGCACCTCGCAGCACCCAGTCATACCCAATGTTCCACAGGAGCGGTCCAAGAACAGACCCCTGTGGAACCCCGAGACCGGTTTCCTGTCGCTGCAGGCCAGTCTGTCCGACGTAGACTACGCTTCGTCCGCGGAGGTAGTCATCTACAATACGCTGCAGGTAGAGAGGCACTCCATGATAACGGAGCGCCGACTCGATACATTGATGCGGCAGCGTATTGAAGGCGTTAGCGATGTCGAGTGAGACCGCCAACGCCATCCCCCCCTGTGACACCGATTCCGCGGCGAAGTTTTTAACCTGACTCAGGGCGTCCAAGGTGGACCGGCCCGCCCTGAAGCCATATTGGGACTCGGATAAGTCCGGCCCCGACATAGTTAAGTACCTGACGATACGGTTAGCGATAATGCGCTCTAGAAGTTTGCCCGCTTCGTCAAGTAAAACTATTGGCCTGTACCCAGATGGCGAGTCGGCCGGACGACCTTCCTTTCTCAGTAGGACCAGTTTTCCTGTTTTCCAGATCGTCGGAAATTGGCCCCTCTCTAGACAAGCGTCGAATAGACCTCGCAGTCTATTCTTGAGGGGGCCCAGAGCTAAAGAGAGTGCCCGGCCGGGTACACCATCTGGTCCAGGAGCAGTCTTCTTTACTCGGAGACGGTCAATGCCCACTCCAAGTTCTCCTTCTCTAATCGGCTCTATATCCCGTTGAGGCACTGCAGTTCCCATTACGGGAGGAATAAAAGCCGTCCGAGGTGGGAACAGAGCGCTAACAATCCTCTGGAGCAGGTGCGGTTCCATGGACTCAGTCAGCGGGAGTGTGGCGACGCGGAGCTTATTCCTCGCCGCTAGATAAGGTCGACCCCACGCATCCCGGTTTAGGTCGTCATACATAGCCTGTCTCCCGGCGGCTTTCGCCTCCAAGATGGCCAAGCGGAGAATTCTTCGAGCTGTACGGTAGGCCTCGTAGAGGATGACCTCGGTCTCCTCGTCCCTATGTCGTGAACGATGGTAGGTGAGCTCTCTTTGCGCGTTGATGCAAGCCCGCCGCAAACTGGCGATCTCCGGCGACCACCAATATACCGCCCGTCTGGCGGGTCTATTTCGGACTCGAGGCATCGCCGCGTCACAGATAGATGTGACAGTGACGCGGAACTGCAATGCCTCGTCGTCGATCTCCACTGAGTGACCGGGAGGTCGAACAAACCATTCACTTATGATGGCTGCTTCAATCAGCAGCTCGCGGTCCAGTTGCTTAAGAGCCCACCTAGGACTGAGATTTGCAGAGGTAGTGGGGCGAATGCCAGTACTTCTGAGTGGGGAGACGCTGAACCGGATGTACCGGTGGTCGGATAGCGTCTCCGCCTCCTCGACGACGCGCCAGTTGTTGACTCGCCTCGCAACAGAAGGGGTGCAGTAAGTAAGATCTACAATAGACCCCCCGTTCCACCGGACGCAGGTTTGAGCTCGACCCCGGTTAAGAAGAGCAAGTTCCAAACCTAGTGCCCATTCTCCGACCAATTCACCGCGGCGATCGGTTACCGGTTCACCCCATGCCGTGCTTTTGGCATTTAGATCGCCGAGCAACACGACCGGGCGAGGCGCCAAACCCCGAATAGTGGCGTCTAGTTGGTCCATGAAAATTTCGAACTCGCTGAGACTGCGATTGGGTGAAAAATAGACCCCAATTATTACGTATGGTCCCAACGACGCAACGACGTAGCCCGAACCCCTACAGATGGTAGCGAGGGGCAGGGAGTTTGTACCAGTTGCAGAGATAATGACGACGGAGCCATTCATATCACCCACCCAATTGGGCCGGGGGGGGACGAAATAGGGCTCTGCTGCAACCGCAACGTCAATTGACCATTCTGCCATTGCCTGCAGGAAGAGGTCCTGAGCGCCGGCAGAGTGGTTAAGGTTACCCTGGAGAAAGCAATGTGTACGGACTTGGTCCATTATTCGACCAACATTGCCTCCTCGCAGGGCTTGTCCTGCGTCGTGACCGGTACGGCAGGGGCCCTTCCTGCTGATTTGGTAGCTTTCTTCTTGGGACCAGGGGGAGCACACCCCCTGCCTCCCATCAAAAACCCTCGGAACCTAAAAGAGCAATAACTGTTAAGCGCCAACCCACAATAGTGTCCGTAATAATAAATATCTTCAGCGTTCCTTATTCTTAGTTGAGATTGGCCGATGCACATAATATTTGATCATACAAACAACAGCCTATTATGATACTCACACACGAAGGTATTAAGACTTACATTTCATAATAGGTACTATGGAAAATCCTACAAGCTCTTAACATGTTTTCTGTCAGAAAACGTTTGAACGTCTCACATTAACACAAATCGTCACCATTGACGATTGTCATTAAATTTTATTTAATGTCACCCAATTACACAGCATTACTACTTCTGATCAGAGTCGGTTTGAATCTTTTGATTGCGACATAAAAGCTGTTTATTAGTCATTATTGAGTTATAATCACACCAAAAGTGTTTGACTGTTAATGGTGGACCATTAGTCTAATTTAAAGAGTTGCCACATAAAATTAAAGATTAATCCTATTACAAGTGCCATAGTTAGATTGAAGAAGAAGAAAGAAATGGAAATGTGTAACAAAATTTGACTTAAAAACGAGAAGAGAGAATTGGGTTTCGAAACTGAGACTTTGGCACATTCAAAAACATGACAAAGATATTGCCGCTAAAGTAATTTGTGTAAAAAGTGCTTCTTGTCTACACCTGGAAACATCAAGTTTATATAACAATGCACGAGAAAACAACCAATAATTTTATTACCTAGTCTCCATTAAATAGTATGACATGGCAAACGAAGGATTATAGCAAAACCAAGACAAATATTAAGACTAGAATCCTTCTATACCACGGTTTTATTTTTATAGAGTACATACGCCGTTTTATATCCCAGCAGATCCTTTAAATTATTACTAATACTTAACACTACAAGCCGGTAGAACATGAAAAACCCCGTTAATATCGCCATAAACCCATGAATATAAGCGCCGTAATTAAAGGAACGATAAAACAATCGATCGCGTTCGATTCACATCTCGGACGATTTGGGATCGTAAACCGATGGTTACAAATAGGTTCCTTTATTGCTTAATTATCCTTTTAAGTATTTAATTATGTTTTGATAAGTTAGAGGAATTTAAGAATCTTATTTGGTTTTGGATTTGAGTATTCATATGCCGCGTGCCTGATCGAGTAACTGTTGTAAAGTTTAGGAAATGCATCTTAAGAAAATGTCGTGATAGACCTTTTGCATTGAAAGATATTCTGCCTATCTTCAAATTTGTTAGGCTTAGTTCGTTAATAAAAATCATAATAAGGTCATACTCAATGTTACTAACATAACTTTTATTGTGATTAAAAGAAATTTTAAAACAATGGTAATAATATTATTTCCAGACTGCACTTATCATTCTCTTAATTTGAACTATTTACCTAAAATCTTGTGTCTTACTTTTACAAACATCTAAGATAAATCCATGCTCATCAAGTGTGTGAAAGGAATAATTGAAACACCATTTCCCATAAAAAGGACGAATGTTCTAATAGAATATTTTCATTCATCCCATGTGTCAAACGTTTATTCGTTTTACCAAATGTGTAGCACCCTATTAACATTTCTGACACGAACCCCTTCGAACTATGAGAACTCGGGTAATTATAGCCCCATGGTCAAGTGTGAAACGCGATAATAAGGGAAGCGACCATTTTTATTGGTCTACACAATATTTAATTTGATTATGACCAAGTCGATAGATAGCATTATTTAAGGAAGTGTGGATATAGAGGAACCGTGGTAAAGTATTTTTAATTCCTTTTTTATAATCGTTTCATACGTGAGGTCATTCAAACTAGTCAACAATGATTGATCAAAATGAAAGCAAAAACCAACTTTAACAAACCAAAAAATATTAAAGACACCATTAAGATGTATTTTAGAAACCATAGAGCACTAGTGTTGTATCTCTTGTAGGGTTTTCCAGGAACAGCTTGACAGGATTTAAAATCTATGGATATTCATGTGTCAAAAATTTTATAGAATTTGACATGACCCATGACATCACCTACCAGGTAGGTACCTATTTTACTACAAATAATTTGTTCCAAATTCCATTACGTTTAAAACACTTCTAATATAACGTAAACAAGAACTTTGGTCACTACCAGGTTTTCAAATGACGACAATCTGTTTAAGTCTCAAAATCATCAAGTATTGCTTCTTAAAGTGGCTCTTGAATGGCTTAAGCAATGTTTTCGCTTCCCACGTCTGTCGAACGCATTATTGTAAATATTATGACTACTGCATTGCACAGGTCTATGTTTTGTGTTATCGCTTTAATTTCCTTGTTACAAAACTTTTAAGAAAACTTCTTATTCCTGCTTTGACATCAGAATTGAATTGGCATCATACAACGGAACACATATTTCAACCCATAAAATTGTCCTATTGAAACATACCTAACAGAAATACAGTACGACCTTGGATGGCAGAATTAAATGCGCCATAAAACAGGGACGATTTGATAAAAAAAGAAAATGCTGAGAATAAGTCGCGCAGCAAAGTCTCATACAGCACAAACTGCCTGGCAATTGAAAGATTATACGACTAACACTATACACTCCAAACCAAAGCATTTCCTTAAAAAATGAAACGTTTAACACCTACAATTCATGAAATACTTATCAACACCTATATACTGCTGTATGCACAGAGCCTAACCCTCCAACTGCAAGATAACATTAGTCGGCTTTCTAATATGGAATGACAAGCCATTAAAACACTTTGTCATTCCCATCACGTCGGTACTAACATGGAAGTGATGGAAACTAATTTACCACGTAATTGCAACGAGTAACCAGAACGGTTTATGATTAATTCTGTCTTTAATAACTAGTTGCGAACGTAGTTTGCGTAACGTGGCGCCTGTAAGTGTTTTCTTATTAGTATAATAAATTGATGTCATGATTGGCAACTATTCATTATTTTGTATCAACTTTACATAAATGTGTCAGGTTGTTTATCAGCATAATGAGAGGTGTTCGTATTTATTGTTTATTTAATTATTAATAAATTAGTATTTATTTAAGAATATCATCCATTCCAATACCTTTGTCCCTGTTTCCTTATTTTTGTTTACACAAAATTAGTATCGCAATTTTACAATTTGTAATCGTGACAATATCTACTTGTTTTTTTATCGGAGTTCTTGGGATTTTAGGCAAAAAGCTGAGACCTCAGATGAGACGTAAGAATACCAAGTTCTGTCTCCTTTAACATGGCCAACTTATTAAATGCCTTATTTAATATTATCACGACAAACAGTTACTACTCAAATTTCGAAAACTTTTAGATAATGATTTATGTAAGAAATAAACTCAGAATACTCATGTAGGTAAATAAATATACGCTACGGAGTTTCTTGTCGATGTCAAAGATATTTCGCTCGGCGCTAACTAAGTTTTTGTGCGCAGCCATTAGTGTGAGCGTGAAGAATGCTAATCCAATGAACCAGCGTAATTGACAGGCCGGCAAGCTGTCAACACACCGCCCTACATAGCAATTTGTTACAAGTATGATAAAATGAATGATGGTGACGTAAGGGGAAGTATATCAGTATTTTTAACATAGAAATCGAGGTGATCGTCTTTTATATTGACATCTTAGATGACGAAGACCCATCCATTTAATTAAGTTCTTCAAGTTGCAAGAATTTCCCAATTCTATTACAAAAACTATTTGATATAAAACTTGTAAGACGTCGTGGTAGAGGCGTTAAGGAAGAAGCTTATAGTATACAACACTAATTGACAATTCCTTTGCGTCCACCTCCCTCACATATTAAGATTATGATAAATAGTAACTATGCACCATTTTAAAAAAAATCCACATTTCTACTATGATTCGTGATATTACTTTAATCACAATTCGATTTTTTTCCTAAATAATTCCATAAATGATCGCAGCTCGCGTCTGCGTCACAGCGCTGTAGTTCTTGCCAATTTAGACGAAAACAGTACAAAATAACACGGTTTATTCGCTTAGAACATGTGTACAATCCTTGCACGAGCCAACAAGACTACTGTTCACTCTCCAGCCCTTTACTAAAGTCCTTCACATTCACACGAAACAACAAACGTAACAGATTAATCCCAACAATCCGCGTATCAATCACACTCATTATACGATACCTAATTCGATAGCGTACGGAATTTAGAAACTAATTGATTAAATTAATATCAAACGCTTAATTAATGTTGGATTTATATGCTCGTTCCATTAAATTTCCATGTCGATATGATAATGTGTCGTTTCAGAATCAGCGGGAACTCTGTAAAGGTGAATACAGGTGTCTCATTTCACACAACTTGTGCAGATTGAATAATGATCCAACGCGAGATACGGAATCGATTGGTACTTATGGTTGGGATTGATGAGGCTTGTTACACGTCAATGCATGAAGAACGCCTTTTAAAAAGACTGTGTCTAATATCTATTTGACTTTAAGTACTCATCCAAAATTGTCTCCGTAAAGTAATTTCGCCTAGTGAGGACTTGAAAATGTAACAATTATTTTATCCCAAATTACATCTAGCTACTGTATGTTACTGTTATATAAAGAAAATAATCAAATCCATAAATTCAACCATTTAATTTATAACGCACCATATAAAACGACCTAAAAAAATATTGTAACCCATAAGCCACCCATGACGAATCCCAAGCTCAAAGTCATAAAAGTTGACCCACAACAATGCATTATTTACCATTATATATCGGCAGGGCGACACACAGACTAATCACAAATATAAACATCACGCTAACGTAGGTGTAAAAGCGGATAGCAGCAACAACTTTGTTTGGATACAACACTAGAGCTACCAAAAACTTGACAATGAAATTGTATGGGCCAATATTGACCCTTGCGGTAAGCCCAGCGTTCCCACGATGTCCTGACGAAATTTCTCATGAAATAAACTTTAATATTGAATGTAACACTAGAGGGCGCCTCCTCTACAATATGGAGGGTAAACAAATTGCAGAACAAATATTGAATCTGATTATTCGGGTACTCGGGCTGGATATGGGTTACAAAGGCGGCTTTTAGGTCACAAAAGACGTGGTAATTGAATTGGATTTTTGTGTAATCGCTGACCACTTTTGATCCTTGTTTAACATCTTTACTGGTCCGTGTATCGTGATGTGTGGTGAAGTATTTCGATGAACATAACGTTACAGTTTGATTAGGTGTAGGCCTCTCTTATTTTACTTCCGTAATTTCTATTATTCGCTATTGAATAATTGCTTACCTTAATTTAGATCTCTATTATAAGCTCCACTTTACCAATTTCATAATTTATTACTAACCTATTTGCGTTGTTCATTCTACGTACCAGCAGGACGTCCGACACTGTGAAAGCTGTGTGCCAAAAACGACAACAACAATTATCTTGCGACTTAACAGCATTTAAACAGATCTCTCAAAAGTCACGTATAATTTCATAAAGTATTCATAAAAATAAATGGTATGATTCAGAACTTTGATAAATTGTCATGCCCATTTATATCTAATGCGTAGTATTTGTCTAAACAAACTACCCATCTAGAGAACTAATGTATATTTGTCTAAGATTAAATCCATCGTTTGTAGTTACTTTATCCTTATGATTTATGAATACCATGCACTTGACGTTTGCATTTAAGTATAATTATCACAAATCATAATGTTTGAATTGCATTTACTATACAAGTTTGTATGGCTCAAGAGTGATATTTTGTTAAATGGACTTCAATAAAGCTATACCACCAAGCTTGGGAAATTCAAACAAATTTAAACCAAAAAAGTATATTTTGAAAGGTCAAATTCCTTTGAGAATAATTCTAAATAAGTGTAAATGGTAATGAACTTTTACAATATTATGTGCTTTATGAATTTAGTGTTAAAGTTGGTATTACGATGCATTCACAGGTAAAGCTGGAACAGCATCGCAAGAGCTCCCGCTGCGTTGTTTGTTACAGTTGTCAGTGAAGTAATTTAAATTTATCAGTTATGGTTACACGAAGGTTCCCATTTTGATTCCGACGAATTCGCCAAATGGGTTTTCATGGTGGTACGGTATCGCACGAAGCAACAGCTTTAGCGGTAATTATCTAGGAATATCTGGGTACTAAATCGGAGACTTGAAATGTATATCACAAGCAGCGATTTCAAGTGAGCTAGGAGAAGTGGGTTAACATGATGTGTTGAATTCAGAAGACAGCATTTAACATTAATGTGATGATCTATTCGTAGCAAAGGCAGTCATAATAATAACTTGCTAAGAATTCTGCAGCGAGCCCCACGTGTATTGCGGAAATATAATACAGCGAAACATCAGTATTTACAAAACTTGGCAACGAGTTTGTAAACTCACTTACGAAGTGTCAAAACTCAATTGCAGTCGCAATATGAAGACTTTATGACATAATAATTATGCTAGCCAGAATTCGTATATAGTGTTAATACAGGTCGTCTCAAATTTGATAAAGAAAAAACACGATTGGATTTATGGTAGCATGTCCAATTAGTTCAACTGCCGTGCTATTCTGAAGACATTACTTACGAACTCACTTCTAAATCCGCGGTGAGATTTTACACTAACGCATAGCCAGATGACGTGCGAGATGTTTTTTAAAATAATGTTAGAGTTTCAGAATAGCATGGCTTGACATTAAATAGTTCTGAAACAAAAATACTGATAAGTAGGTACAATTAGTGGCTCTACCTAAACAAGTGTAATATGATAAAAATGAAAACTCCTAATAATTCTAAGAACATTTTAAAATACCACAAACTAAGGTAACAACTGACAAATCAGAGAATAGATATATTTTATGCTCCTACTTACAACTTTACAGATTTACTTTACACAGTTATTTTTCATGCAATCCCGCAGTAAAATTTACATCATTTTCAACAAGACTTCTCTTAGTAGATAGAAGGATGTTCTCATATAATCACAATAGCGTACCTACGTCTATTTCTTATCGTAAAGATTTTAATCTTATCTGACTTTGATTAATATTGCAAATGATTGTTAATCAAATCTCTACAAACAAGACGCATCTATCACCGCCTTCGTCGCATCCTAAATAACATGTTCATCTGTACTTCAACTTCGTGACGTGTTTAACTACATCATTACCAACGAAATACCGTAATTCAATGTTTCGTAACACACGTATTATTACGAATTTAAACTCGTTAACAGGTGGGCCATTTGGCGTCCTTAACCAAGGAAGCTAGTTAGGTGTCAAACGATTATATCTGGGACTGGAGTCACGATTTCTGATTATAATAAACAGAATATCCATGTACGGTCTTAGGACTAGTGTTGATTTGGCTTTTAGCTTTATTAGACGAATATATGGCTATGTACTTAGTAACAGGATTTAATGGCACAATCCAAAATTATAATGCGGTTGACAGTTCAGTAATGTATGTTTGCATTTAAATTCCTATTGTTTAACATTAATTATTACATGAATACACTTATTTGTGAACTACAAGACCAAATTGCAAGCTAAGGAAAATCTACAAACAGGGTCCAATAATGATGTTTCTTCATTGCTTCATCAAACATCTTTATTACGCTAATGAACTAGAAATAAAAATAGTAAAAAAACATGCAAAACAACACAGTGACGTCACACGTCATTTACGTTCCATTGAGATCCATTGTAACTAATCAAAATATTTCTCATTGTTTCAGATACATCACAAACGCTTGACCTCTTAAGAAGAACAAAATTACAAAGGTACCTATCATTAACTACTTGTTACTATCGTTATTAACAATTATTGCTTTGGCATTGAATGCAGAAAATAAAAAAATTGCAAATGTCAGATCGATCAACATAAATCTCTATAAAATTACAATAAAAAGTAATGATAATGATCGAAAGAATTATGTCTATGAAACTATAGCGATGACTTGTTCCTCGTTGCATTAATTTAGCGATAGAAAACAGAGTGGTCTGATCGAGGAATATTTTAGATATTTAGCAATTCTCTGGGGTTTTTTTAATAATGAGTGGCACGATTGATACTATGAGCGTAACAAATTTATAGTGCGGTAGTTTTGTCTAGCGACAGATTGTAATATAAATAAAATTATAAGAAAGCTTATATTACTTATAGTAATTTCTAAATGTTTACCGGTAGTAATCAAGTATTTTTAAATTACTGAAGTGCCCAATAACAGCAAGGATAATATATTTGCTGATTAATAAAATAACGTATCATTGGTTTGTGAATTTCTGACAAAAAAAATTCTGAAATAAACGAAGAGCTTCAAAACTGTACACTCTTAAATCAATTTAGTGTACATAAACAATTAAAGTTAAAGCTTCAACACAATCTAATCAACGTCAATGATGACTCCGGAATTCCCGACATCCATTACAATAATAACAGTGCTATGACCAAACAAGTTAACGTTGACAAACGACGTGACAAACGTTCCTGTTAATTTGTCTTTGCTTCTTTTTTCTTTAGCTCGACCACTTTCATTGAAACAGACAGCCGCTTTCTTCACATCTCAATTTAGATTTTTTAAATGACTTTACGCATTGTGACAATTCACTTTGAAGCTTCTAAGTGATCATTACGAGAGGGTATCTTGATAGATTTTTGGAAGTTCATCGTTGTGTGTGGAATTCTTGGAGTTGGTTCAGACTGTACAATTATACAATTTTGTGGAGTGTATGGTGAGTGAATAAGACTGTTTAAAAGACATTTAAAGGATTATTTGTAACGTAATTAATTCAGTTTTCAGTAAGGAAATTGTTACAAACGAAGTTAATGAACTATGGTAGGGACTGCTCATAATTATTCGGTTATTTTTACTAGCAGCAATGAGTTCGATATTAAGTAATAGAAACAAGTTCTGTACAATTTTTTATATTATAATGGAAAAGTACCAGGAAATTGTATGAGCAAAATTAAAATGGTGCAAACGGGTAGTTTATTTATGAAATCAATAGAAGCGATATGAGTGATGTCGCTATAGAAATTCTCAGTTATTAATTCAATAAACCCGATCTAACCGATAACCTGCACCATATATGGGGCCGAATCAACTGAATGTCAGTACAAATTGCGATCGCCATACTGGCTTGTAAAGCGCTGTAATGAATTGTTAATTGTTCTAATGGTCGATGTATGACATGATTATTGCCGCCCAGATAAGATCTTTGATTGACTGATAGAGTTGCTGCTGCGTCTGATTTGCCAAAAGGATTTGACGTTCGGTATCATTAATGGGTTTGATGAGATATTGGACGTACATGGACTTGATTATAGTTTTGAAATTCATTCATACTCGATTTAATCTTTCATAAGTAATTTTTGTCACGTTTTAATTGCATAATGTTAATCATAAAACTTAATAAGCCTTTTAACTAAATTTCAATTACATATTTTAGTAAATAGACAAAGTAATTGTAATTCATACAAATAAGAAGATGAATTTGATAGAAGCACTTAAAACAGCTTATACAATGAAAGAATATAAATTTTTCATAACTTGCAAACAGACATTTATCAGTTCATTTATAGACACTTTGAACGTCATTGTTCCCTGTCAAGTACATTTCTCCACTTCACAGGTCAAGTTTAACAAACTATTTTGATTGGTGCAAATTGGCGCCAATGTTTAACCATTCTGTCATCTCCTACCAATCAAAAGCATTGAACTTTGCACGTGGGAAATCGTACTGATTTAATTTTAAACCTTACTGTGATATAACACAGTTGCATTTGGACTAAACATTACTTTCGAATGCAAATAAAAATTGTATTTCACTATTGTATCTGATTATCGGCCTGTATCGTAGATCTGTCATTAGGAGGTTTGAAATAATGCTTCGTAATATGATATTTATGGAGATATGCACAGTAACAAATTTACCTTTCAATAAAATGTTCAGTAAATAAGTGCTATGACTGACATATTTAGGACTTCTAAGAACAGCTCGCAAATGATTGAAAGACTTGTAAACGTTTTATCAAAATATCTATGTGAACTTTGGTATAGGTTAGGTGTTATTTTCATAGTTTTTCGTATTTATAATTTATAACATTTAGATACTGAGCTAGTTAATATTACATTCCCAAAAGATATTAATATCACTTGTCTACAAACTTCACAAGTCGCATTTCAATCCTAACATCAGCTGTAAGTGCCATTGATTCTATACTTAAACTCCCTTTTAAAGACCTTCGTATTGCCTTAAATGAAAAAGCACAAAATACCAAAATAAGCAAAGCCAACCTCTAGTCTGATAAAGCCGTAATAATTAAATGTTTCGCTAAGTTAATAGAATAACAGGCACTTGCGAGCAATTATCTATGATTGATAGCTAGACAGTTCACAAACACGGCAATTTTGCCGCTCTACCAAGTCAGAGCCGTCATATGATTCATAGACTTGATTTTCAATTAAATTTATTGAGCATTCGCTTCAGGCATTGGGTTAAGGATTTGATTAGCTCCTTTCCTAGCTGTAATGTGGTGAGTGGGTATTAACTTGGTAAGTTGAGCTTTATTAATTTGTTTTAGTGACATAGATTGGTTAGGTAAACTCTAAGACGTCAGTATTTAATTGCAGATTTTCATAACAGCAGAATTGTAAATGAAACTAATGCTAGATTAAATTTAGTGTCAGACAGAAACACTCAATCATCGTGTCTAAACATAAACCCTGTAAAAATTCCGACCCACCACAGACATCGTAACTAACAGTTAGTATTTCGCACCCATTTAAAACAAAAAAGCATTCCAATTGTAACTCTTATGTCCTTCAGTCGAGACCTACCGCAGATAAACGCATCATCTTCGTTTTATAACTGACCTACATTTCAATAACATTTTGCATAAGAAAGCTTCCTGGCATTATCACTACGTTCAGCTTTTATTCGCGTTTCGATGTGCACGTTACGTTTATAGGCGATAAATCGCGATCCGGCCCGCGCTGTAAGTAATTCTCTGCGGTCATTTCTGGTCGAGAAAAAGTTCAGTAGACACTTCAGTTTTCACTTCTTTACTTACATTCTTTACGCTCATACTTTAACTTGATTTTATGACAAAACATATTAACATCACGCCTGTATTCCCCGAAGGGGTAGGCAGAGGTGCACATATTATAATTCATACATACACCCACATTTCGCCAGTTATGTATTAGGTTCCAATGTAATAGGGACAAATAATTAATTAATTTATGACAACTCATTTAAACAAAACCTCTTTGATAAAAAAATAGTTTAAATCGTAATTGAGTAGAAATCTTTACTGACTGGCCATTTATTGCAAGACCTAAAACATTTGTATTTTACAAAGCCAAAACTATCGTAATAATCATTTGAGAATTTAGTGTCTACGTTTCATTTGTCTGAAATGTGTTTCTGAGATTTATTGCGAGCATTTTTTTTCATCTCGCGGCACGCGGCCTCACGGTGGTAGGTAGAGATCGCGGCCGGTGGTCGCTCGTGCTCACTCGTCGGAAATCCGTACATGTCATGTTCTGTACCCACATTTTTATTCATCACCTCGCGATTCTTTTTATGTTCTGTTAGAGTCTCCCGTGGATTCTTTAAATTTATTGCAACGATGAGCTGCGGTTCTTGGTGTTGAATGTTGTTTAAATATATTTATTCTGTTCCTTCAATTGTTTCTGTTGTTGGTAATTTTGGAACAGCATATTCGTCCATTACTTTTAATGCGAATCTATGATTTGATTTAGAGTTCAAACATTTAATTTCTGCTATAATTTCGCTGGCTGCCAACAGTTCACTAACACGACTTCCTACTTACGCAGTCCTGGTAGTAATCACGTGCAAACGACCAAACAATCAACACTTGGGTGTCTAAACTAGGAAAGTGGAGTTTTAGCCACAACACGAGCAAAACTGAACCTATTTATAAACACAGCTTACGTACGAGTCAAAACAAGTTCAATTTTAAACGCACAATTAGGAAACGATGTTGTAGATTTTTAGTGTGTTGGCTTGACGAATCGGATTGATTTGTATCGGAATAGTTCCGAAAATATGATAACAAAATCAAGTATAGCATTTCCTTACAATAGAATTGTATCTATCTTCTACGTTTAAAATGCTACTATTCCATTTAAAAAATAGTCTTCTCAATAATGTTATTGTTTTAGGTTTCTTGTTTAGTTAGTAAATCGTTTAAACGTTAATAATATTCTGGTCTCACGAATACTTCATCGTCAACTTTTACCAATTATGTCGGCTTTGGCATTTAGCTGCCCAGAAAATGCAAATCTAAGCACTGGCTGTCATTGTTAGTAGTAACTACAATCGGTATATAGCAAAGTAAATTATAATGTAGCAGCAAGCAAGCGTATGCAATGTATTTCCGTACAAGTCATAAATTACCAGAGAAATGGTTACAACTACTGGGCTCGTAAACGGTATAACAACCTGTAACTATATTAAACACACAATTATGTTTGTTACAGCCTTTATAAGCAAACTCATTATTATTTTCATTAAGCTGCCAAAAAGATGTGTCATTCGAAGAAAGTGGAAAATAAAAACTAAACATCATTTTCAGAGTCGGGAAAGTAACTTGTTGTTTTATTCAATTTCAAACAACTAAAAAAGCTGAATACACAAAAATGGATGTGAAAATTGGGGAAAAACGAACTATTTTCTATGTAATTTGTGACTCTTATTTTTTGTCTGACATCATCATAATACACTTAATTTTCCTTTCCCCCTCGTAATCGAATTTGTTATACCTTTAAATTTTCTTTCCACACGCATTACAAAAGATCTTTCACTCCTTTCCCCTATGGTACTTTTTTAAATCTCCAAATTAGACCTATTTATTTACTACAGTGATTCAGCAGATATAATAAAAAAATATATTATTCGCGGGCAATGGTAACCGCGGTAGCTTTTAATGAGCTGTCTAAAGTAATCAAATATTTTTTTTTATGCCGTCGCCCCACACTGGCAATTTCTCGTGTATCGTGACCGCGTTTCACAAACATGAAAAATCACATACACAAAAACCAAGACTCAGAATGCTGCGGCTGGCACAACTTGTCCCGTGCAGGATTTGAACCCGCAACCCTTAGCGCAGCAGTTCAATCGCTTAGCCACTGCTCCAATTCATCATCATCACCATCAGCCGGAAGACGTCCACTGTTGAACAAAGGCCTCCCCCTTAGCACGCCCTGCCCCAATTGGGTCGTCAAAATAATTCGGTAGTCCCACAAACGTTTATACATATGCGTATTAAGTATTTACGCGATTATAATATTGCGGCGTCCACTACACGTGAACACAGGTCGGCATTGTAAGGCATGCACATAAATCGTGTCGGCTATACAAGCCGGTCCACCTGTGCTCGCTCGTAATCCGCGCGATAGCCATCGGGGAGTGGCTCCTCTCGCTTCGTTCTAGATAACGTAGGTACTGGTATACACTAAAGTGTTTTAATACAAATTTGTGACAAAAAATACGACAACAAATTAAACGTAGCCTTGCTTCGATTTTTGTGTTGTTTAACAATGTGGTTTGCATTCATAAAGAAGGTGGCTTTTTACATAACATCACGCCTGTATTCCCCCATGGGGTAAGTAGAACTGTACCTACATTTCGATAAGATATAAATCCCAGTGTAATAGGGGCGAGCCTATTGCCATCTATCGAGCATACATTTTGACTTCGTAATTTTATGGTCTCTATTTATATATAAAACAAAGTAATATTATATTTTATGATGTACTACTATGTGCATACAGTAGCACGATAATTTACGTGTCTGTCAGACTTCCCTATTTTAACATGTTACACCAATGTAAACTCATAAAAACATGCTAATAAATGTTGTCCCATTCTTTCTTCTAGATTAAGGAAACCAAAACCTATGTAGTACTCAATTGAATAAATCCCTCATGAACACTTGTGTACTCATCAGTACCGAGTCTGAGATCAAGATTCGAATCCGAATGTATTCGGCTCGATGTCTCAATTAAAGGTTTTTATTGGTCAATTTGCGATACACGGCGGAAAGAAAAAATTGCTGCAGTGTGTAATCGTCTTAAGGATTTATGTGTTATTAATTGATGTTGTTTACGGTTTTCTCTTAAAGGGTAACATATAAAAGATGGGAAACGATTTGCTTAAAATAACTTGAGTTTAACTGAGTCAAGAGCAAGTTAACAGAACCAGCAACTATTTTCTTGCATGAATTTAAGGAAAACATCGTCAAGAAATCTGGATTTAACAGAATTGAATCAAACGTGATAATCAATGCTCTAGTGAGCGTTAAGGGCGTGTAAGGAAAAGGGAAGCATTTTGGTTTTTAGGGGTGTTACGATATGCGTACGGAACTCGATGTTAGCAAACATGATATGGAGTTCACTCCTAAAGCTCTTACTTTATGTAACATAACATAACGCCTGTATTCCCCGAAGGGGTAGGCAGAGGTGCACATATAGTACTCCCACATATATTATTATCGCCAGTTATGTTTTTTTATTAGGTCCCAATGTAATAGGGGGCGAGCCTATTGCCATCAACCGGGCACAAACTTCATGCTGCCACTGAGAATTACCTTACTTTATGCGTGTGAGAAGTTCACTTTGCCCTGCTCTAGCATTGATTCAGGTTATTATTTTAAGTGCGAACATAATATGGGAATAAATCTCAAACTCAAAAGCATTGGAAATTTCCAGAAGTCGAATTATTTACAGGGAAGATGGAAGGATGCTTACTTCCTGAATTTGTGGTCGCATTTCGTTAAAAACAAAACAATTCCCATATAATAACAGTTTATGGAGACAATTCCTAACCACGAACTACTCACAGAAGTCAAAGTTATAAATATAACCTCCTCCCTTTTTGAAGTAGGTTAAAAACAATAGCACTTTACTGACGAACCCAATATCGTCACAGTGACCACAAGACCAGCGTGGACGACTTAAATATTAGTGAGACAAAAATTCAATGGAGCACTTTGTATTTCACTTTGGAAGATTTGTGGTGATCAAATCTCAAGTCATGCGGGCAAACACTTTGATTTGTTCTGTAGATCATTCTTGTATCCTCAAACAGTTTATAAGATATCTTAATTATTTTAAGTCATAAACACATTGTTGATGTTTGACTTCCTTGTTGGTCTAGTGGTGGCTAAACGCGACTGCAGAGCGTGAGGTCCAAGCTTCGATTTCTAAGCAAATTAAAAACGAATTTTTAGTAAACTATGTATGTAATGTATGGGGTTTTAGGGCTTAAACAAAGCATTTTTAGAGAAGATCTTGGAATGATTGGCTAGCTGTGTCAACTACCTTATAATGGCTTATACATACAAGAATTAGTGTTCGAGTTGTCCGGCCGTTTATTCAAATTGCTTTGTAATGTCGCACAGCACTATTATTCGGATACAAGTGATCAAATAAATGTGCAAGGTATTAATTCTTCTTTGTATTTGCGTCTAGTTACGTAAATTAGGGCCGACACGGTCGTGGCCTATGCCATATTTCAGACAATAACACAAACCGCAGCCAAATAAATTTATATTTGTCTAAGTTAAATACCTATTTGTATGTTAATAGAAATGTCGGGCGTTAAATTAGGTAAAGCTATCGATTGTTGTATGTTGTTGTTGCATACCGTGATTTGGGAGTGTAACATTAAGTAAACCGAAGTACCCAAACCTTTTAAATTCAATAGATGGTATATAATATACATATAGATTTTGATAAATATATTTTGGCCCCCACTCGGAATTTCTCCTGTAAGGTGGTTGTGTTGCTCAAACATGAATTATCACACACATCACACCCCGACTCAGAATTAGAATTAGAATTAGAATTATGTTTATTGATTGTCACAGGTAAAGAAAATATAACATTCAGATGGTTCACAAACAAATATGGTATCACTGTAACATACCCACAGGGTGTACAATATTATAAGTTAAGAGAAAGGAAGTACAAACTAAAAATATAAATATCTATTACAATGTTTTTTCTATTAGGAACTCCGATACATTATAATAACATTTTTCTGATAAATAGGATTTAAGTTTTCGTTTAAAAAGATTAATATTTAGATGTTTTATAGACTTTGGAATCTTGTTATATAAAATGGGTGCCATGCAAAAAACACTTTTATGTAGCAGGGCGGTATTTGAAAACTTTACACATAATATATCATTATCACGTCGGTTTCTTATTACAATATCATTTAAACGGCTAAATAGGTGCGGATTCGATTTTACAAAAACCGCAACTTCGTAAATGTACAAAGAAGGAATAGTAAGAATATTGTATTTGGTAAAATATGGTTGGCAGGAGTCAGTGCATTGTAGTTTGAACATGGCTCTGATACATCTTTTTTGCATTTTAAAGACTATTTCTTTATTAGTCGAATTCCCCCAAAAAATTATGCCATATCTTAAGATAGAATCTACAAACAGACCCAGATTACACAAAATGTTGTCCCATGCGGGAATCGAACTCACAACCTTTTTTTATTTCAACCCCTAGCGCAGCAGTTCAATCGTTTAGCCACTGCCCCAATCAGGTTAGAACATTAGAAATTGACGGCTCGATTAGAGCCGACGGAAAGATATCACTTACAATATAGATATTATATCTCAGTAAATGTCTCATTGTGTGACAGCAGCCTTATTTTTCTTCATGCATAGTAGTCAAATACTTACCATAGATATATAAAGTATGACTTATACAAAAACAAGTGGAAAAGTCGTTCAAAACACGTGTTACAAATTCTCAATGTTCCAAGTCTATATGTTCGCAGACAGTTAAAATATACGTAATTACTTTTAACACATTTTCCGCTCTCATTTCCTCAAGTCAAACTTTATTACAACCTAACATTCAGACAATCACCATAATCTGTGCGAATCTCAAACGAAAAAACATTGGAACACCATAAAACGTCCACAACATAACACTGGCACCCATTTCCTGTCTTGTAGGACATGAAAGGGCCATAACTAATGGCTATACACCTCAATACGGCCTGGGTTAACAAACAGGCATTATATTTTACAAGCCAGTAAACGTAGATAGAAATTTTGACCTTATCATGGTGGACTGACGTTTATTCCTAGTAAATAAGGAAAGTTAATGCTGGACCACACTCTGTGTCGATCGTTTATTTCATTTGTTTTATTTTTGTAAAGTGGTTCTTGTGAGATTCTATCTGATAGCTTCAGTGACACGCGGTCTAAATTGGTTCTTAGTTTAGTTGACTGTAGAACTCTGTGTCAACTGAGAAAGCGTCGTCGACACGATTAAAGTCTGCCATAATTGAAAAATTAGTGACACTGTGTGCAATTAAATAGACCTTCAGCCAGAATTGCAAAAAGATGGGCTAAGAAAGAAATAGCTCTACTCGTAGTGCCTGTTGTGTGATAAATCTTCAGTTTTCCTATAAAAACGAACGTCTTCTTTCACCATCGTAAAACAAGCTATAGACAGTAGTCTTGGAAAGTTCAAAAAGCTAACCTGACCTCTCGTTTACGACGCTCTCACATAATACGTTTAGCAAGGACCACATTCGCAGCCTAAATCAACTCCCCTAATATGGCAAGCATGCAGGTTGCCTCATATTATGGGGAGGGCACGAAGGGTCGCCATTACATCAGCACACTCTGTTGTCGCGGATGTAAATGATGAATTACCATCATTTGACCCGTACACTTGTTAGCCTACATTGTTATAACCATAAAAAATAACCTGTACCGTGTATGTTTCAAGTTTATTCGGACAAAACTTCCAGTTCAGAAATATTATAAGTAGGTTGTAGGAATTGGTCAGCAGAAAAAAATCGGCAATTTTCCAGCGTCATAAACTATATATAAAATAAATGTACATGGTGTAATGCTTGTCTAAAGGATTATGGATCCAAATCTGGAAAGTTAAGTAAGTTTTCAGTGCTAGGTCTTCAAACAGGCCGCGAATGAGGACTTACTTCGAGATAGTTTGCAGTGTTGGGTGGTATTTAAATAGCTGTAATCAGCGGAACATAATAACAGGCTATAACAACTAACAGGTTGTTCTATATGTTTAGACTTTTTATTTGCTAGCGTTAATTTGCAGAGTTTGTTGGTGGTCTCAAGTGATATAGCATGAGTCAATCTTATTACTCAAATAGTTTATCCTTTAGGTTTATTTAAGTTTTCTGGAGAACTTACAAAAGCCTTGCCAATATTTCATTTACAAATGCGTATAGGACAAGTTAACTTTATATGGAAAGTTTGTGAAAATCAATAATTTTTTTAAGAAAGTGTAATATTTTTAGGAGTGAGATTGTCAAAGCTGCCAGTTTTGATTAGGCTTGACTTGGCAGTCGTGTTGCGCACTATCCTTATACCACTTTCTGATGAAGCATAGCGATTTTACAACACAACTAGCATTTCTTTATCTTCGAAATAATGTGTAGTAAATTATATACGTCAATATTTAGTGCTGTGTCTACAGTTTATACCTTAGCGTCAAACATAAAAATGTGTGCAATACATGGAGTATATGGGTCATATAAGACCAGTACTCAAGTCTAGAGTAAGCGTTGGTTATTACCGCACAATGCTCTAAGAATACCGGTGTCTTTAAAAGAATCCTTTTCATTTTAAACTGTTTAAATGACACGAGAGAACACAAGCAATTGGCAATAACCCATTTATTACAGATGAAAGAATAGTGCTGTAAAATTGTAATTGCTACCACCATACCCGCCTGTGGTTTATTAGTTGCTTTCAAATAATAATCTTCGCTTAATACTACCTTTTTACGACCAAACAGAACCTTTTATTATGAAGCTCGCAAGCATATAGATGTGTGAAGATCTAGAAGGAAGTGCTATAGGATTTTGAGGCTTGTTACGGAAGTCCTAAGTGTCATATTGGACTATTTGATCGTATTTCCTTAGTCATGTTTCAGGCTGAATGTTGGACTATTGTGTTCGTTAATTGGCGGGGAGAGAAAGTTAATTAAAAATCCGTGTGATATTTGTTGCACTTCCGTGAAACGTTAAATGGGTTTTCACATTCTCGAAACGGGTGTGTTTTGTGTTAGAAGTCTTGAACATTGTAGGGTTATGGCTAGGTCTTTAAAAACGAGCGTTAATAATCGATCGACTTTGCCTGCAATAAATCTGGTGGTCATAAACTATATCTTTTAAAGGTCCTGGGTTAGATTTCTGGGTCAGAGTGTTATTACGATTTGTCATTAGTCAATTCGCAGTAGCAGTACAGTCTGAATTCGTTTAAGGTTAATAACAATAGGCTCGCCCCTTATTACATTGGGACCTATGACATAGCTGCAGACATGTGTACTTTACACCTCTACCTACCTTTTCGGGGAATACAGACAAGATGTTATTATTTACGTCCTTGCAAAAAGCCGTGGGTGTCACAAATTACAGAAGAGTCCCTAATTCGCCGATGTTTTGTGTTCCCAGAAGGTACGGTAGCCTGAATACCGCAGCCATATTTGGGGAAGGGGGTTAGGCTTTCAGTTCTCGTTACTCACCAACAAACAACGTTCTCTTGACATATTTATATTCCGCATTCAGTGAGACGACTTCTTTGGGCGAGCCAGTCCGTTTGCGAGCTGTCAACTATTCAGCGACTTACTTGGGATTAGGTCTTTGCCCTATATTTGCCCATAAAACACAATTAGGAGTACAAAAAGGTTTGCTTGTAACAATAGAGCCTATTCATTTCGAACTGAATCATGGAATCTGATCCAGGTTTAAAGTTTAAAAGTGTTTTTTTTTTAAACCTATTTGTAGAAATAAAATCATTTATCATTTGATATTATGATATTCTGTTGAATTCCCCAGCTTGCGCAAGATGACAGCCAACATTACATTTTAACAACATTCCAGTTACGGGCAACGGTTAATCTCGCTACAAAAGTCTTTATAACCCCTCATTATTTGCAAAATCGGCAAGTTTTATGCATATTCAATATACGAAATCAGAAGCATTACTATTAAGTTGACAAGTACTGGCACGAACAAAACACATACAGTATTGAGGATTAAAATCCAGCTGTGTGAATGATCATGTGGTACAATCGTACTGAACTTTATTATGGAGTGCCTTAAAATGAGCCTCCAGAGATCAAGCCAGTTCTTGAATCACCAAAGTCTGTTATCGGACAAACTGTGGACCAACAAATTTAATGTGTAACAGTTTGAAAGTCTAAAGCAATTTGTGATGAATATAAGCAGTTACCATTATTATAACTGCTATAGATATGTATACATAATATAGTATTAGGTTTTACAATTTTTTTAAAATCGCCCCAAAGTAGGAATTTCTCCTGTGTCGTGGGTGCGTTTTACAAACATCACATACGCACACACCCAGACTCGCACAAATTTTTGCCCCATGCGGGAATCGAACCCACTGCGCTAATCAGGTCGTAAACAACAATAAGACAGCTATTTAATATTATATAGAACAAGAATACTTTGTACGTTATAAATTAATTTTCCAAATTTTTTTAAGTTTATTAGTGGCAAATAATTAATCCTTTTAATAAAATACAAAAATATTTTTTTTAATAAAAACAGCTACCCAGTAACATTAACACAAAAGTTACAAAACCACTTTGTACACGATTATCCGCTACGATCATACGTATAAGGCAGCACTCATAACTCTGCTTTCACAGCATGCGCCCGCGCATGTCTTGACGGCGCGATGTAAAAGATTTATGTGTTTACACTTTAACACCGAATAATCAATTTTTATATGAAATCGTAATTTACTTTAAGTTTTACACCTTTTTGTTTGGTGCCGTTATGTTGTACAATATATTTTGTGAGTGACGTAATTTATTTTTTTCGTCAGGACTCGGTTTAAGGCGTGAAGAAAGCTTTGTTATTCTCCTGCATCGATTAAATATTAACTTTTACTTGTATTATGTACTTACTCATATTGCAATTTTTTGAGACATGGGAATTTCGACTTTAATGCTTTGGGTTAAGGAAACCTAGCATAAAAATGTACAATACACGTAGCACTAGTTTAAAGAATTAAGTACCTACAAAGTATATATCCTTACTAAAAATTCTAGACATTATTGACCTTAGGCTATTTTTTTTACCACCTGCTGGACATAAACCTTTTTTTGCAATTAAAAGTTCTCGGCTTTGAGTGTTCAAACCTTTCTTTGGCCAGCTTCGACCACTGTGATGAGCTTTTAGGATACTTCGCTATTAAGCTAGAGTGACGTCTATAGCATACACCCTAATAACCCCGAATGTAACTGTATGCACCCTGGAATAATTTCCAGCATATGTTATGAACCAAGGAACATTTACCACGCCTTTTCTATACAATTAAATAATCAAATAATTTTACACCGGTGTCTAATAAATCTACCTAGTTAGAGCGTAGATATAATAAATATATAAACTTTATTATTCCTTCGCAACGTTGATTTAATGTACTCGCTGTTAGTATAATCCTTAATGAAGTTAAGAGTTAATTTTATTCTTACTAATTACTAAGGCCTTTCGGTACACTGTCATCGTAAACATGGCTTGCCTCTCTATCCACTACCTCGCAACCAATAATCAACTTTAAAGTTATAGAAATAAAATTCATAATTAAATGCAGTTGGGTAAGTGCTTCTTAGAATTTGCATCAGAGTGTCCGTACTCTGTCAATATGACGATGTATCGATTATAAAATAATGCGGTTATTGAGTAACGGCTCGTGAATTTAATTTGGAATCGATTAACTTGAGTATTAATAGCGTCCCGTACATCAGTAGCGGTTGTGATGCTGTGAAAGAGGTCAGGAGGCAAATACCTAGCATACCTGATTGCCTGGTATGTCCATAAAATATATACTTATTTATAAATTTCTGAGTGAGATTACCATGATTCCCACAAATAATCTCCTATATAAATAATCTCCTATACCTCCTTATAGTTCCCTACAAAATTTCGTAGTTCTTATTAATATCAATCTTTTAAAATAAGAACACACTCTCAAAACTAGTGCAGAATCATTTTTTTTTAATAGAGTTTCAATTTACTTATTTAATTTACAATTAACTTATTCCTTTCGTTAATTAAAAACTCTTTTGTTTTATAATGTCTTCTGCGTGTTGAATACGCCTGTGTATTTAGTTTCAAAGCAATATCTAGAAATTAACAAGTTTATTGACACAATTATGTTAACAAGACATTATAACTAAAGGTTTATAGTTACTATCATTTAAATTAGTTTTACGGCGTGCCAAAAACTGTTATTAAATGCTGTAGGCTATATCTTATAATACGTGACTTTCATTAATAGTCAACTTATAGAAATAGACAATTATAAATATTTTACTGAATTAAACTTAGATCTTCCAAAAAAGTTCCAATAATGTCAGTATCTACGGTATTTTTTAAGAGCTTAATAGGAGATATGGCAATTAGTATGGCGTGTATGTATGTTTCCCATGCAATTTTATATAAATAATACATTATTAACAGAAAACTTTATTATAACTTTTGCAATCGCAGAAAACACAGAAGAGGGTTTCCCTCATATTAATAAACTTCATAAACAAGGATAATACCTGTTTTAACGTAAACCCCTCTTAAGCCTATTGACGTCTCTATTCTTTGTCTTGCAAACGACAGTGACAGGTATAATTTTATCAATTGTGAGACCATATTTATGAGTAAGGAGGTTAAGTTTTTTTGTAAGTCTTCGATGTTGAACTTATTTATGCCGAGCGTCATCTCAGACGAATACCAAGGTTAGTTTTTAAATTATCAACCGAATTTGACTTCAATCACAAGGTGTAAGAGCGCTTTTTAGATCATAACTTAGAAGTAAGGTAAGTTGCATACGATTCGTCGCATCGTACACAACGACCTGTAATGTCAACACGGTGAAGGTCAGCTCCGGTCATTCGGAATTGACCCAATGAGAGTTTTCGCACGGACAGTCACGAGTGAAGCCACTCGGCCAGCCGTCAACTGGGCGCTTCCGTGTTGAACATACCTATGTTGAGTGAGGAATGGATAGAGAGGACAAATAAAAAAAGTTCTGCAATCGTTAACTTATCCTGGTGGTCCAGGTGCAAAGTTGTGGATGTTGTATTGAAGAAATAATTTTGCCCAGGTTAATCTAATTTTCATACTATTCAAAAAAATTAAGACAGAGCTAATACGCACTGTCCGGTTACCCTCACAGCGGGCATTTATTTTCATGCGCACTTGCGGCTGCGGGTACCTGCATCGCAGTGTGCACAGAAATTAATATTGCGTACAAAAATGTGCTTGCGGGCAGCCGTCCGGTTGCTCGCAGTGCGGGTTAACCGGGTAGTGCGTATGAGGTCTTATGAGAAGAAAATGTACATGGAAGACCATCTTAGCAAAATAATTAATAAGTGTCTTTTCACAAATAAAAAACTTAGCAAAACAATTAATCAGCAGCACTCCTTATGTCCAAAGAATCGTTGTCAAACAAAACAAATTGACAAAAAATTCCTTCCATTTTTTTTTTCGCACCACCAAATCTTTACTCTGCCATATCTCACCATTCTCAAGTCCCGCGGCGGCCACAGTGGCAGGTCGATAGCACCGCCCGCCGCCGGATCTATCGGGTTCCCGCCAAGCAACCGTCCACCGTCCGTCACCCTGCAACCTATGCGCCGAGCTTCACGGCATCAACGACTCGTTCATGACCTTGGATTTACGTAAATATTGTTTTGTTACCTCTTTAAATATTTATTCTTAACAATAATACTGTTGTACAAGGCTTTAAGATGAATGGAAAATAAATAAAGATAATGTACTTATATAAAATCACTGCTTAATCATAATGACTTTTATATATTCGGTATCTTTTTCCATGATTGAACGTCAATAAGTGCAGTCAACGGTTAGTTACTCATTATGTAATTTGAGCTCGGAATAAAATGTCAAGCAATTTTGATTTTTATAATTTCCTACGAGACTGCTGAATGGCTTACCTCTTTCTAGCAAGAGACTTAAACGTATGGAAAATATTCATGGGCATGAAATAAACATTGATAAATGTTGTTTTCATACAAGCTATGAGGATTTCTTTTGTTTAAAAATAAAACTAGTTAATTAATATACAATGGTCTGATTGAGATTTTTTTCTTTTTTTTATTTATTGGTTCCATGTATTATTATAACTATTTTACAACTATTTACAACTCAAATCTAATACAGAAAAAAAATATATACAAAAATAAAAAGTTAAAAAGCATCAAAAAATTCATCGTAAACATCATATTAATTAGTTCCGCATCTTCTATTACTAAGAAACTAAGACCACAAACATGAGTATACTCTTACTTAACTTAGTTTTACTTTAATAGACAATCTATTACTCACAATTATCATGTACAGCACCACTCTCCCACATGCAAGTAATTATGTTTGGGATCCAATTAAATTTAATGCAGAACATTCACGATTATTTGCAAAGCAGTAAATATTATCAAGAATGAAATTCCTAAAACATGTCCTAATTACGTCGAAGTCTATGACTGGCAATACTAAGCATTAGCTCCACCACGCTTCCCAGAAGCACGTAACACATGAGTACATGAAGAGTTAAAAGCTGATAAATTTAAGTATTGACGTGTCTGGAAATGTTGTGATGGGCGTATCATGGTCTTAATTCCTCTGACATTATTATAAACAGTAATAGACTGGAATGGTATAGCAAGAATTAATAAGGAAGAATGGAAAAGTCATTCAGCTATGGATTTTGGAATGTGCGATCGTCTGTAAAAACTGATTCATAATTATGATATCCATGAAGGCTAGGGGTTAGCACCTACCAATAATTGCACACTTTTGTGGGAAATAATTTCCTAAAATTCTCATTAAATAAGTAATTATCATCAATACTATTTCGTGTACTAGGTCCCACCTAAACTGCACAGCCTTCGAAGGCGAACCACAAAATCTGCCTATCAGGTTTTCCATAGCTTTGATTAATAGAAACAAGAATGCTAATGTTTTGCGTATCTAGAAGCAAAATTGTTCGCTCTGTTTATATTATGATATGATAAATTACGTCTTTAGGAATGCAGTGGATTATCTCTTATGGATAGGAGATTGATGGTAGGGATGACGCCATCTAAGCTGGTCCTTCTACGGCTGATTGTGTATGTAGGCGCGGGGAGTGGCCAGCTTAGGATTAGGTACAGACTGTGTGAGAGGACGATGCGTTTGCTGGTACACGTAAGTTGCGCCCCGACGAAAATAAGGCGAATATTCTTTCATTATTTCATAGTTGTGATTTGGTCTACTGTTTAGCTTACTGATTAGCATCCTGTAGTATATTGTCTGTGTATACCATTTCCCAAGGATAAACTTTTTCCATACACCTTTTGCTAAACATGCTTAAATAGAAACACAACATTCTAACCTCCTTCTCCTCCAGCCGTAGCACCTCCAACACCATCACACGCCCCCCCCCCCCTGGCGCCCTACTTTATGTAATAGTAAGTAAGTAATAAGGATTTTTTACGCACGAATTAAAGCGCTTCGTTTTTTGCGGTAGATAATTTAGTATTGGCAGTTTAAAGCTTTCTGGGAGCACTTGAAAATTTCCAAAAGAAGTTATAAACACTATATTTAGGAAACAGTTTATCTGATACAGCTTAACTTGGTCGCTATTTACGACGCCACAGTTACATAGTTAGTAGCCTTTTCTTCGCCAGAAAATTGCAGTATAGAGCCTTATGCTGCACTTATAGATAGGCGATAGATGCCTTTGATGAATTGAACATTTCAATTGCCTGAAAAGTTTGATGAACTATATAATCATTCATGTCTTTCAAAAAATTCCATTGTGCGGCATTCGAGCGGGAATTTTCAAGAATTGGGGTGAACTATCATTTTGACTGTGTTGTTTAACAGAAAAATTGAATCAAGTCGCTAGTTTTCAATTATAATGATGATTTCACTCAGAAAATTAAAGATATTTATTTAAATTGCGACAAAACTTTGCGTCGTGTAGCTAAAATTCTACAAACACTTTCGAGATTATCTGAAACACGTGAAGGCTCTGGCATTATGAATTACCCGAAACAAAATGCCAAGAGATAAGTAATAATTATCTATAAGAAATATTTCAACTGTCACCGCCCTTATCCTGGCTCACCAATCGATCAGATTTGCATCTCGGCTAATCCCACAAACATCTCGGTCGTGGGTGGACGTTGGATAAAGCGATTATTATATTATAAATGTAAATAATCGATTAGAATGCGCCGGCGCCGCCCGAGCCGCGTCAGAGTGCACCGCGGCGCCTGCGACGGCGTCAGCGCACCTATTAAAGGTATGCCTCCACTTGTATGTGTGGTCTCTGGCTAAGAATAGATCTTCGCGGCTTATGTGGTTATAGTAGGAGGTGAGTATGGTGCAATCAGTTCAAGGTTCTCACAAGTTTTCATTCTTTCATTAACTGCTTCAATACTCGATACAGTTTGCTAGTGGCACGAGTGGCGCCCGTCCGCGCAGACAAGTCATGGTGTCTACGATGGATATGGCATTCCGGCGCCTTCGATGTTATGTCTTCTCTCGAAGTGCCGATTTGTAGAAATAAAGTGCTATACAGGCTAAAATTTCAAAAGTTTTCCTTTTTTGTTATATAAATTTTAGAACCCTTTTCAAGTTTGACAACGAAAACCAGTAAATTTCACTCAAGATACAGATTAAGGTTTATAATAAGTTAGGACAACATTGAACGAAAAATCAGTCGATCAGATCGGTTGACGCTATCGTTAAGGGCTTGGTGCTAAAGGCTAGATCAACTAAATAGTTTCTATCGTTTCTAACCATGTCGGTATGTCTTTTATTACTTAAACTAGCTTACAGCTCTTCCACTTAACGAAGAGATATATTTTTTAAATTTACTTAATGTAGTTACTCTTTTCATAACTGATTTATTTATTTATCTAGATGAATTTCTTGATAGAGGTAATAATTTAGATGATAATGTTTCTCGCGTCGCTTGCTGTATGTTAAATCCCTTACACATCGATACGATCGATCGCTATAGTGTCAATCGATACCGTTTATCATTCGATCAATTGATTTCATTTATAATTTGCTTCAAATTGCTTTTCAGTTAGCGTTCTATTAACTGTAATTTGCATGCATATCGTTCATGTTAAACAAGTGAGCACGTCACTAAAAATGTCGTTAGAAATCCTGTTTTATTTATAAGAAAATAAATCAACCTCCATTAGGTTTATTTTAAATTGAAAATTGTTTGATTCGTGCACTTATAAATGTGATGAAATTGTGCGAGTTTATGAATTTAGATTATGTACAAAGACTAACGAAATCGCAGAATACGTTTTTGCTTGTAGAAAGATTAAAAAGGAAGTAGGTAGAGTAGGAAAGATCCTACTGAAAGAGTACTCTTATCTGTTGCTTCGACTTTATGCTAAACTTATGTCAACTAAACTACAGCATCTATAAATAAAGCTCAATATTTCTCTTCTATTTGAAATAATAGCAGGTTTCAAGTCCACTACCACTTTTCTAACCCATTCTAAAGAGAATTCTAAGTGGAAAAGCAATGAAACCAATTTAATATTCTCACACTTTATTTGGCGCACGCGTGCTTCGTATTAAGTCAACATTATCGTATTGTAAACATTTCAATAGATAATCAATTCAATACAGATAATTATAATTGCATCAGTCATTCCATCGTGATTCATTAGGTCGAGTAAGGATTGGCGCCGTCGTTCATTGGTCGAAACACTATTCAATATTTATTAATGTACATCATTATATGTAGAATACTTAAATACTAAGTTGTTGATCCGACCACACATAGTACAATTAGTGTCAATCAAAAAAACATAGATTCTCAAGTTTGTTTGGTTGATATACACACATACAGACAGGCTTGAGGGGCTGTAGCTGCGTGACTACAGCTCAGATTAGTGGATCTACGAGGTTAAGCCGTGCTCGCCGCGGTCAGTCTTGTGATATGTAACCGTTTTCACGTGACCCCTCCGTGCTTTAGAAGGCTTGCACCTAATCTCTTCGGCCGTGTCGATCTACCCATTGGACTATGAGAGTGAGGAAATGGAGAGTGCACCTGTATACGTGTATACTTGTGCACTATAATATCTGATGCGTAGTTCGCCTCAACTGAGGTAGGGCGCCATGACCGAAATTGAGTAAAACATTTTGGGTAACTTAAGTAGTGTAAACGGTCACCCATCACGTCAGTCATCAACAATCAACTCAACTAAACATTTAATACATAAATATTTCATAACATAAAATAATTTCCTAACGTAATGAAGACATAATAATATTTAATATTAATTTTATAGTCATTAGAGAGAAAAATATTAAATAGGTGCAAGTAGATGCAGTGATTACATGTATGATATTATATAAGACATTATATTATTATGAACAGTATTCAAGGAAGATTATTACTTGTTAACATAACTATAAAAATTCCTTCATATACCTATTACGTGAGTGTCTTTATCCTACAAGACAAGCGGTTAAAAGGTATAATCAATAGAGATATCAATACACCTGAAGTGATTAAGTAAAGAGACGTTTTAGCATCGTTTATAAGTAAAACAGCTACGACTGCCTAGTTGGTCTAGTGGTTGCTAAGTGCGACTGCTTAGCACGAGGTCCTGGGTTCGAATCCTGGGCCGGGCGAAGTGTTACTGGGTTTTTTTATTAGGTAATTCACAGTAGCAGCACGGAATCTGGATTTGTGCCCGGTTGATGGCAATAAGCTCGCCCCCTATTACATTGGGTCCTAAAGCATAACTGGCGAAATGTGGGTGTACTATATGTGCACCTCTGCCTACCCCTTCGGGGAATACAGGCGTAATGTTTTGTATGTATATAAGTAAAACGGTTAACATAAGCACACAAAAACAAACGCCATAAATACTTCTGAAATGAATTGAATGCATCAAACTCCATTGAAGTTAGTTTATCAGCTACTGGAATTAGTTAATCCGGTCCAGCTTTATCCTTCACACAATCATCCTGACACGTAGCACGATAGCCGGCCGACAGAATAGATCGTTCATTTAGAATTGATCGGCCTTGTTCCACCTTGCGCTAAGATCTGCTGTGACAAGCCATTTCTCATAGTTAATAGTGTAGCTTGAGATTTGAACAATCATTTACTGTTTTGTGAAGAATATATGGGATTTGCTTTTGAAGGGTTTTTAATTTGTGATTTTTGCTGGAACTTATGAATAGTGGTTAAAAGGTTATTGAAATAAAAAACAAGTTATTAGTAGTCTATTTATATTGATAATATTATTTACCTACACTTTCTTCTGTTCTCTTAAGCCCTAGAGAAAACAGGAAAGTTTTTTTTTCGAACTTGTCTCTAGCAGTTAGCTCTGAAGGAGCTCTGACTGCCTAACCGGTCGTTTGGCGAGACCTAATACAAGGCCTCCAGCCAGGAAAGTAATTATTGAACTTATTTAGTACTAAGTAGCCGACTCGGCGAACTTCCTACCGCCTCCCTACTTTCTTACTCCTGGACTTCCACAAATATTTCAAAAGCAAAATTAGCCAAATCGGTCCAGACGCACTCAAATCAAAGCTAAAAAGGTAAAACCTAATTTATCGATAGTTACAAGACAAAACCGCAAACATTTTACACACTATCAACAAATTCATACAACCAATGAAATTCCAACCCAATTATTTGAACCATGTTGTATGCGTGACAGAGTTAGGCGCCAACAGATAGTTCATTAGAACTGATCGACCGTCCTTGTGGCACCTTGTCCTATCTACAAATCTGTGCGGCTCGGCCAGCACTAAATTGTCGCGGCGTCTTGTAAACTGCATTACTGTTTAAATTAATTTAAAATAATATGTTGTAGACTGGTCTAGTTTCACGGCGGTGTTTTCTAGTGAGAACATCGGTTTTGGAGTTGCTGGCGAGCTTTACGATTGGCACGATTAGAGTGCGATATAGTTAAGTAAATAAGAAATTAGAACTATAATTTATTAGTGCCTTTTTTAAAGGTTTTAGTATACAATCTTCCTTTATGTCTTTGACTATTAGTTTCCTACCTCATTGCCGACAAAACCTTTGAACCGATCGTTATGGAGACGTGACATAAATTTAAAGTAGGATGAAGACTACTTTTCAACCTGTAAATACACGTTTAACTTTTCACTCTAGTTTAGACGTCAGTGCTAGTTTATAACAGCGTAAGTTATAGGTATTGTTAGGGGTAATATGGTCTATATTTGTGTCGCAATAGGGTCGTATATTATTTGTCAAGGAATAAGTAGGTACATTTAAGGGAGAGTGAGTCTGAGATCACTCTTTTCTATGGCCCTTTAATCACAAGCTTCACCGTAATTAGAGAGGTCACAATCCCTATGAATGGAACCATAAATTGATCAGAAAAATACAATGACGATGTCTCCAAGTATTGCAAATTTACGACGGCATCACACAAAACTTGTTAACAAGAGCTATCAGACACACTCCGGAGCAAAATAGTTGAATACCGCAACATATCTCAGCTGGCGACAGATATATGAGGGCGGAACAAGGGCCGACAAGATAAGGGAGTGGCCGGCCACCACCGTAACGCTATGCTGTTTACGCACTACGGCGAAACACGTGGCTGTTTTGTGACGTTTTCTTTTAACAAAACAACATCTTCAGACGTGCAGTTAATTGAAATAAATGTCACCTATCAGTTTCAACACTGCACTTCAACTTTCCACGATTTTTTAGGAACCTACAAGGATTTTAGGACGTGTGAGATCTCCATTTTGTAAAGTTTCACCCCTATCCCGACCTGCGCAGGACGGCGGGAGAAAATTTAAAGTGGCATATATCTAGCGATCTCTTTCAAGATTAAATACTAAAAATCTCAGTACTTTCTTTGACTTGTCGCATTTAATGTAAAGATTTTTAGTCAAAAGGATACTTAACGATGTTGAAAGCCTAGGTTGCGCCGGACGTACTAAGTACCTAGGTATTGTTACTCATGGAAGTTCTTTACTTGGACCCCATTAGGATCAAAACAGAATTGATCAAAGCGAACAAGACAACAATGTGTATATAATAATAATCAATCCTCCAGTTTCAATATACATAATGAAGATTGATTGTTATGTGACCAATATTACGCATAATAGAAAAACAAATGTTTGTTTAAGTCGCCATCGTATCGAAACAATAGACGGAAACAGTTTCATTAAACACCATTTGTATTTTAAAATATAACTTATCGTTAGTCAAATAAAACAAAATGTTTATGTATTCACAATTACTCACAATGTTAAATATGATTCAGACAACGGAGGGCATTACAGTAGCTGAAGAATAAAACATAATTTCATTACGTTTGTCACCCGCCTGGTTCAGCGTAATGTTTGGATGACGCTGCCACAACCAGACTGGTTACAACAAACAATCTAACATAACATCACGCCTGTACGGGGAGTACAGAGAATGGGTAGGCAGAGGTAAACATATGGTTCAACCGCATATGGCGATATGCGGTTGAACCATATGGCGATATGCGGTTATGTTATAGGTCCCAGTGTAATGAGGGGCGAGCTAATTGCCATTAACCAAGCATTAATTCAGAATCCCTGCTGCTACTGAAAATAACCTAATGGAAGAACCCAATTACAATCCCAACCCAGGATTTGAACCCAAGACCACTACACATACGAGGCTCTACAACAAAAATCTCCTAGTTCTATCTGAAATTCATATTCAGTGCAAGTTTGGTACGTGTAAAAAGGTACCCTATTTGTTTTCTCTCTCTGAATATTACATTCAACGGAAAGCGACAAATGAAAACATCAAACTCCTTATCTTAATGGCAACACTTCAAATGCGCCGACCACTAATCGTCTTGTGCATTCATTTGAGTGCATTTGATATATTCTTTTTATTCTGGAATCTTCTTTGACTTGAAGATTTTGTAGAGCGAATTTTGGGCAAAGATGCCTTTGATTCCCCGCGTCGTTTTCGACGCCTAGTGCGTGACCAGCTTACAACCGAGTCAGCTGTATTTGGTTAACGAACAGCCGATGACCATAAACCAACAGCTTCGTTACTTTGCGTCGCTTTGCAACATTATCTGCAATAGTAATATGTTTTATTGTGTTCAGACTATGTTTACATAAATGTATGATTTATTGGTGAATTTGTTCTCGCCTTGCCATTTACTTGGTATGTAAAGGGCAAGGAAATAAACGATGACGTAGTTCAACTTGACTTTGAGAGGATCGATTTGGCCAGGCGTTTGGCAGTACTTGCAATTCCTACAAGGATCCAAACGTTAGACTAAATGCCTGTTTTGTAATTCCAGCATGTTTTAAAGATCCTTCAACTGTTTTCTCCGATGGCTTGAAGCAATTCAAACACGGTTAAAACAAATGAAATATACTTGGGATTTCAATGCCATGTCAATAAAGAAGTTCATACGGTTATTGCCAATAAGAAGTTGCACAGGATATGTTTAAATTTCCCTTAATCTTCGACGTATAATTTGTGAACACTGAGTGTGCCCAAAAAGAGGTGGACTCGCTCCTTAATACATAATAATGGGATTAGGACTGTATAACAAAATTTAAGTCCCCATACTACCATGAAGAGGTACATTCGTACCGCCAATTACCTACTATAAAGTAAATAGGACTCAAAGTAAACAGAAATGTAATAAGTACAGGCCGTAAAGGTAATTGAAACGCTAGCTAGGCGCCAGGCCCCCACGAGACACGGCAATCTGTTGCCAGCCTTAATTGATGCCGAGAAGTCTCTCACACGGTCGCTAGTGTAGGGACAGGTAAGATAACATGTGTAAATAATAATGTGTGTGTGTCTGTGTTTAGAAGTCAACACAATTCATTTGTTTCGTAAAGGATAATAATTGGTCTTGGTTCTAGAACTAATATGCTGTCTGGAAGTTGACCTTTAAGGTAAAAGTTGGTCAGGTGTGCGGTAGGATTGATGTTTTGTTATAGGCTTGGATTTAAAGCCCATATGGCCGCGTCTTAGGTCAGGGTTCCAAATATCCGTATGGACATTCGTCCTCAGCGTTGGCAGGCCTCCCACTAGGTGGACCGCAGATATCGTAAGAGTTGCGGGCAACCGGTGGATGCAAGTACAAAGTTGCCGTTCATTGTTGCAATCTTAGGGTGAGGCCTTTGTTTAACTGCGTACGTCTTCCGGCTGATGATGAAGCTACTACCTTCGTAATAAAATTAACACATTAAAGGTGTTGAATTGGCCTAAAATTCCGCGTTCCACACATAAATAACAGCACCCTTTTATATTAAGATGCTATAAAAAAGATATTATTATTGCTCATAAATTTTACAAACATAACAAAAAACCACAAATTAGTCGGCAAGCATATAAATTAAATGAATAGCCACTTAAAATACATCTAAAATTGTAATGCAATGCTACTTAAAATTGAATGCTGACACCATTTGTTTTATGTCCTGACTCCTGATCAAATAAAAATGCTGTTACGTCGGCACTCGACACTGATTCAGGTGTGGCCTTACATCGGATCATACGTAAAAGAATAAAAGTTCATCCTCCGTTTGCCCATTCTTGCACTATACGTGGTTACTAACGATGCTTCTATAAAACAGTCGTCTAGCAAAATCGTATCATGAATGTTAAAAACGCTAGACATTTAAATAGACATCGTTGAGTCGTTTTTCATTAATCCAAATAAACTGTTCTAGCTGCCCTAATATCTTTTGCCTAAACGGCTAATTTGAGTTGAGACTGGCCTTATTAACGCACAATGGCCCAATCAAGCGACTAAGTGCGGAAAATGAAACTAAACTAAACTGTGACGTCCCGGTCTGCCTAAGCCATTATTGTGTGGCAATCTCAACGCCATGCTAGGCCCATAATATCTTATATTAATTACATAAGAACTAAAAAAAACCATACGAACTGACGTTTCTACTTAAGGTAAATGTATACTAGTTGTCATTGGTTTTATGACGGCGGCCATTAAATAATTCATTAGTAAAATGACCAATCATAAATCAGGAAAGTGCGACAGCATGCGTGTAGTATTTTGTAACAGCCAATCAGACGATGGCGTATCTCATGACTGCAATACAAATTGATTAATTAAAACAACACTGATGGATTACGTACATTATTGTTTACAATATATGTATGTACGAGAATTATTATTATTGTTGCAGAATTACGTTAAGGTAATTAAGGCAGTGATTTTAATATTACTTTGTAGACTTGTTATTGAACATGAAATTATGGCTGATGATGGCATCACGCAGTTGGAAAAACAAGTAGGTAATATAACGTCAGCATGTTTCTGACGACTCATCGTCTACTTAATCTATATTTCCAGAATTAGACTAGCTGTCTGATTTCCACAGCGACTGTCTGAGATCTACTCGTACTAGATTAACTTAACAAAGAGCCCATTAAAGTACCTACGCAGAAAAATACCGCAGAGAACGAGCAAGCAATGATCGTCAATCTCACTGATGTCTATTTCGGACTTTTTGTTGATTTTCTTTATTATAAAAATGATGAGTCACTTAATCATCCTTTACGACATCGACGATTAACTCATGTCAATGATGAGAACTTAATTTGGCAACACTGTAACATCTTGATTTCTATAACCAGCTTAATTAAAAATCGAACATTGTATAATTATGATTTATATTCAAAACACGCCTATAAATAATGTTAATTGATTTATGGCATGGAAAATATATGATTTATAGGTATATTTATAGCTAATGATGAACTTTGGTCTTCTGGTTATAAACGCGTCCGTCAAACAGTTCTGGGGCTGGAGCTTGTTACGGTCGGAGAAATTTTATCAGGCCGTACCACATACAATAGAACATGGATGCTAAAAACACAAAAAAAACGAAAATAATTCTATATTTTGATTAAGGTACTTACTAGCTTTTGCCCTCCACTTCGCCCGCGTTAAGTAGCCTATGTCCTTTCTCAGGTTTTGAACTTTCTACATGCCAAATTTCATTCAAATCCATCCAGCAATTTGGCTGTGAAAGCGTAACAGACAGACAGGGTTAATTTCAGATTTATAACATTGGTATGGATTTGAAATATTGAACGTCGTACATAAAATAGGGGACTATATTATTAGAAACGCGCACCTAAAAACGATTTTCAGTGTGAGCGTTGCGGGGATCGTTTCATCCTTGCACTTCAAATCGTCCTAGTGCCTAGAGAAAGTACGTAACAAACTCCCCAAAAGCACAATGATAGATAATGCCATTCCAGTTATATAAACTTTCTGGCTACCCTTCCTAAAAGAATAGGAGTTAAAAGAGATACCTACAAGTAAAAGTAGTACAAGCATCTGATAATGGTTTTGATGTAGACTGTACATACATTCTTATGAGAACAGCGATATTAATACCCTTCCCAACATACTCGTAGTGTGAATTGAACGTTACATTCAGACGAATATTTTGACTCCATGCCTAAGTCAACATATTTCACGTATGGAATCCAAGAGGGAAGGGTTCCAAATGATTTATTACAAGCATTATTAATAAAGTTGTGTGCGTAATTCTGCCAAAGATTTATATCCATTGAAACTTAATAGTATTCGATGAAATATTAATAGTTGATGGAATATTTGAATAATTTGGGTCAGATTTTAATTGAATTATGATTGCGGTAAGGAATTAGGCAATATTGAAGGTATAAATGGATGCCGCATTCTTAAGATTTCATATAAAGTCCCACATAAGGTACTGATGTTTTCATCATATTGTAATGGTACCATTTTATTCAATAATTGATTTATACAGTACTACATGGCATTATCTGGGAAAGTTCCACCTCCAAGAAGTTAAGGCGCGAGCGATCGAGCCTTCATAGTAGATACAAAAAATATCTTCTATTCTATTCTATACCTCAAATTGTTTTATGAATGAGATTTTGTTTTACTTTATTAATTTTGTAAACATCAGTTTATCTTATATGGAAAAATCCGATTAGTTTTCAAAGCGTCCCTAACTGGTTGCGGCTTACAATAATTTTCACTCTTGCTGAAACCAGTCCGGTCGACTCTTGCGCAACTATGTTTGCCGCGCAACTCATTATATCAGATGCTTGGGAATTTTCACTGTAATTACCTTCAACTCTAGCTGGTAAGCTGGAAGGTTGGTGAAATGTTTAAGTTGTTTTACCTAATTATTTCCCCTAATATAAGGCACTCATGAAATACCTATAATGAAACAACGGACAAACAACACATAAGATCTTGTTAAGAAAAGAGGATTTCTCCTATATCGTAATATCAAACATGAAATATGACATACACGAACACCTACCTCGGGACAAACAACTGCAGATTAAAAAAAAATCCCCACGTGGCAATCGAATCTACAACCCAACTCAGCAGTTTAATCTCACAGGCTCAGCGCCAATTAGATCGTCCGTAGACGATAACAATGTATTAGAATATTAGAAAAAACTACAGACGATTTTTTTGTTATTGTGTAGCAAAATACGTTGTCTATGAAATAAATACTTATTGGGTGACAAAAACTAAGTCTGGCTACATTGTTAGCAAGTTTAATTTTAGATTCTCCACCCACGTATTCAACATAGTTCCGTTTTCCGAACAAACATGAACTTCATAATATTGTGCTCATAAAAATGGAGGATTTCACACTCAAACAGATCGTGTGTAAATCTTTATTGCTATAGCAAATACAAATGTTTGTAAACTAAACAAAATATACGTCAGTTTAGATTGAAATCTATATATATTTTTAAGCAGATCCAAATACACAGCACAGTATTTTGCTGATTTGATTTAATCACTTCGTTGACACCAATAACTGGTCAACAAAGCGCGACTGATGAGAGTGAGACCATTGGTTCGATTCCCGATTCGGGTGAACTGTTATTGAGTTTTTCGATAAGGTGAACCTCAGGAGTAGCACGGAAGGGGGACAATAGGGTGGTCTCCATTACATTGGGATCACAACTGATAAGACCTCCGCCTCCTCCTCCGGGGTATACATACATGGTTGATATAATACGTTATTTGATTACTAAAGGGTTCTTGAAATTCTTTGTGTGTATACTATCACACCTGAGTTACCAGGATGTCACAGTTCATCGCCACCAGATCCGCTTGTCCTCAAACATCACATTCCACAGTGACGTCACTGTGACCAGTCAATTATGTAAGCACGGCTAATTAACAGATTTGCTAATATTATGTCGTGTGGTTTCCGGATGCGGTGTAGTTTCTGGCTTAGAATAGACCACCCTTTCTCCCGTGGGTGTCGTCAAAGGGATATTTCCGGGGGAATGGGCAGCAGAGTCATCTGCTGCCTTGTGCAGGTATCATTCACCATAGTGAGGCTGCCCACCCAGCCCACCGTGGTGAAGAAGAGTAGCCAAATAAAACGCCCCCCAGTTCTCCGCCGCCCTACTATTCCAGGTGGCTGGTAGTGACTAGGTGGCAAAAACGGGAGTACAGTCATTGTGACGTACCCTGGCGGAGGTCTTCGTCGAGCGGCGTACTGCAATAGGCTGATATGACGTGATGTGTGACTAGTCAATATAATTGACAGTCCGCAGTCTTGTTCTTGACAGATTGCCAATTTTTAGTCACTTCATAGGACCTCTCTCCAGTAATGACGGTTTTCTGTCCTATCTGATGTTATTATGTTACATAGACATAGTATAAGTACCTACCACCTTAACTGAAATTCAGTCTGAAACATTTAGTACGATTGACTGTGACTTTCCGGAAAATATGGGCCTCACACTGCTCACTCTGTGGGACAATCGGCACAATTTTACATGGACAACTTTTACTTCATCGATATACTGAACTAGAAAACTACAAATGTTAAAGGGTCAAGGGACAAAGCCAGACGTTCGCGTCAAACATCAATATGGAATATAATACTTACTAATCTTATTGTGTGTGAAATACGTCATTGGTGTGCTAAGTATTTCACTAAACACGCTGTTGTAACATTTATTTTATTGAACATTAATGTTTGGTGTTTATCTACACGTGTATGTTTATGAATGTTCTTCACTATATAAAAAGTATTACCCATAGGTATAAGGTATAGGCAGAGGTGTACCTATAGTACACCAAGATTTTGCCAGCTTTTTATAGGTCTCAAGCGAGCCTATTGCCAATAACCAGGCACAAACCAGACGCAATGCTGCTACTGAGAATAACCTAATAGAAAAACACAATAGTAACTACATTCCCTGACCCCGATTCGAACCCAACCTTGCACTCAGCAGTCGCGCATCCCAACCACGAAAATGACGAAGCAGTGTTATTCGCTGCATGTAAAATACTTGTATCCAGCTGCCTCCGGCAAGACTCGCAGTAAACCCCAATTTCAATAGAAAAATTAAGGCAGATGATGATTCACTCCAAAACCTGGTGAAAATTGAGAGAGAGGCTGGCGAGTGCTGATTTTTGACTAATAGCCCTCATCCCTAATCAGTCTAATGTACTACGTTTATTCTGGTTTCTCGCTAGCAACTAAAAAAGTCACGTAACTTTATTGACACATTGTAATAAAGAGCTGAAAAAAACGTCGAAGCGTTAAAATCTCTTTTTCTTGCTTTTCCTATTTTCTCGAATCAAGAATGCAGAATTTAAATGTCTTTTGAAACTTCGAAGACAAATGGAGCGTACCCCATTTTATAACCTGGGTAACAGGAGCGGCGAAGTGCCTAAAAACTCCAAAAACGGTAATGGGAGAGAGTAAACAGTAGCTTTTCAACGGGGAAACCTGTCTAAAAGTAACTACTGGGATAAATGTGAAAGATCCAGATTACCAACACGTTAGGTCAACCGCACCGCTTTCTGCCGCTCTCAAGGATTGACATTGAACGATAAATCAAGTTCACCTAGCGTCGAAACCGGTAGAAGTCGGTAATATGTAAGACAAAGAAGTATAAAATTGCTGTAAAATGTGACCCCTAAGCGGTCAAGTCAAGGGTCGTAGACGCATTGAGTGCAATGTGACTAAAAGTGTAGAATCGTCACTTTAGCTGGAATTTAAAATTGGCAATGTTACAGCGTCCATTGAGCTTTGTCTACGCGAAGGGTTATATGACGAACCTTTAGAATAGTCAATGTATAGAAAACCATTTTTGAAATTTTGAAGACATGACGAATTGTTTCAATGTTTTTTCATTATATTGTTATAGTCGTCGTTAGTTTAGGTATCTTCGAACCAAAGGAAAGAAAAAATCTTATCGCTCAAACAAATATACTTAAGTACTGAAAGAATTCGCAAACCTTTACCTACAAAACGAAATTCTACTTAAACTAACATCGTTTTGATAGATTACGCTATCAACAATAAATTATCACTGATTGATTCACCAAACAAATATTTTAACAACACAATCGAGGCGCCATCGATAATACGAACTTAATCAGACATATCCTGTGACGGGATAGGAGGCGCGACAGTGACGTCACACGATAACGAGATAATGCAACTTATGTGATAATGAAGTTAGTGGAATAAGATGACGATTTTGATTTTGAGAAAAATGATGTTTGTGTGCAAGGAGGAAAACATACCTACTGCAGGAGTCGTTTTCAATTCCTTTTTTTTAAACATTTGATCTGAATTCCAAATTAGAAAAGAAACTACAAGATAACAAGAAGAGTCACGTCCATCCTTAAAAGAGGGCGGGGCCAGTATATAGGTAACGATTGTGATTAGTGGGTTATGCACATGCGCTGTGGTAGAGAAAGCCGCCATCGAACTAAAATGGCGGCTTTTTTCACTTCACTCTGAAAAGTAAATCCAAACCCCCTTATTGATAAACGAAGATAATACCTGCGTTACGTTAAACCCGTGCTAAGTCTTTTGACATATCTGTTCTTTGACATACAAACAACAGTGACAGGTACATTAATTTAGTCCATGGTTTATGAGGATTTTTTGAGAAAGACAAAAATAATAACAGTTATTATAACAGAATTGGAGCAAAAACTGATATAATTTGTTAAAAATGGATGATTAGATTTAGGTATTACCTACGGTCTACATTAGTCTTATTATTATACAAAGCTTATGTTTTTCTTTTTAAGAACTAGTGACAAACGACTATCGCCCCTCCATCGACATTGGGGTTTTTTACCAACTAAACAAAATAAAAACAATAGAATTTCCCGTCTAAATAATCCTATTTCAACTGTTGTAAAATAATTTTGCTGTAGCAAACAGCTAATTACATTCGTCGTTACAATATGGGTACTTTATTATACATAGTAACTGTATTACAGTAACCTTTGTAGCTTTTAAACCCTATCGTTTCGTTTCAGGTGCGCGATGCCGTCGCGACGGTGGTAGAGGCCCGGAGGGCGGCCGGATGCGGCCCGCGCGTGCCCGTCCGCCCGCCGCCTCCGTCACTTAGCGCCGCCCGCGCACTCGCCGCGCTGCGACTATGCGCATGGCAAGCGCCCTGGCCACTCTGCTCGCGGTAAGTTTACTACACTACAGGTAACAAAAAACAAAAATAGTTGTACAACATATTTGAGATTGAAACCTCCTTTTAAGCAAAAGATACCTGTAATAGGAGACTACGCTTCATAAACAAAAAGTGTATATTAAATATCAGGTACCTGCAATATTAGCCTTCATTGTCCCACTGCACGCAAAGGCTTTCCTTTCCCGTATTTCAGCTGCTCGGGCCACAATGTTAACAAGCTACTGTAATAAGGGGTCTCGATGTATGAAAAACGATCACCGATCCCTACCCGCGTCGAGCGCTTTTCAGATGATGTAGTTATAGGTATAACTTCGAACTCTTTCAACTTCTTTTGCACCATTAGGAAAGATCTTAACGAGACACATAAAATTATGTATCTTGTAGATATATCAGTGTATTATATTTGCGTATTAGCACTTATAAATTCAGTAACAGCCTATATGAATACCATTTCACTATTGACTGCCTCGTTGGTCTAGTGGTTGCTAAGCGCGACTGCTGAGCACGAGGTCCTGGGTTCGAATCCCGGGTCGGGCAAAGTGTTATTGGGTTTTTCCATTAGGTAATTCTCAGTAGCAGCACGGAGTCTGGATCTGTGCCCGGTTGATGGCAATAGGCTCGCCCCCTATTACATTGGGACCTAAAAACATAACTGGCGAAATGTGGGTGTACTATATGTGCACCTCTGCCTACCCCTTCGGGGAATACGGGCGTGATGTTATGTTATGTTATGTTATTTCACTATTCTTTAGTATTATAGTCAAAAGGATAAAAGTCAATACTATTTATAGTCGTCGGATAAGAGAAACATCAACCAAATTGATTTAGTAACAGTGTATCAATGTCAGTAAATTGGTATTTAATAGGTCAGGCCATCAGACGTCATCAGGTGTCGGGTGTCTGGAGCCACTGGCGACCGTCTGGTGGGTGTCAGTGTCACTAATGTACCATTGTAGTACAACTGGCATTACGATAAGGGATGCCTTGGCTTACGCATGAAAAAATGAAAATGTCAAATATAGTGATGTCGGATATTGTTCCGAATTTAAATGCAATGTGATATATAATCGATATTATTTATTAATAATCGATGCTGATAAAACGTTAATTGGGTTTTGTCTGGTTTTCGTTATTGATCAATAATGCCTTTGGGTTTTTGAGTAATGATGAGAATAATTCCTAGTGATAGAACTAATATATTAGTATTCCTGATGTGAAATTGTATAAAGGAAAAGAGTACCTAAGTGTAAGAAAAGATGAACGGGAAAAGGAGCGCCAACTCTTGAAACTGAGAAGAAAACAGAAATGAGGAAACAATTTTTTCTTTCTCCTCCAGTGCATATAATCTTTTATTTTACTGCATTATAATCATTAAATGCTGCTTTTTGATGAGAATATTGGCATAATTTTTCGTCCAGCCATGCCCTAAGTTAACATACCAGCGCAATTAAAATATGTCATCTGGCCTGATAAAAATGAAAACCATACTAATTTGCGCAACTCTTCATGACTGTACCATCGCCTGCAAATGTTATCTCCAAACTAGTAGGTAATAAAATATTTTTCATAGACCAAAAATATTTTTATCGGTAGACGCAATGATGAGCGAAAACTCGATGGAATTCCAATAAAGCGGTTCATTCTAATCGGACGCTACATTATGCGGTAGAGGCGCTACCCGTGCAGTATGGAACAAGGCGCGGACAGCACTAGTCGCTCATAGCACGCAAGCACGGCGCGCGTTCGAAAATGGAATCGATTCGAAATTCATAAAAGAAAAAAACAATTCTAAAAAATAGTGATGTGTCCCATTTACTTAAGAATTTTATTAAATGTGATAAAGTTTTTCAAATGAACGCAGTGACGACTTGATTTATGTATGATTTATTCAATACATTGGACTAATTTATTTTTGCTCATGGCAATTAAAATGGTGAGTTTTTTTTTAGTTTATTCGAGGGTAAAACACAAGTATGTAAATTTCGTTTAGTAGCGCTAGCTTTGTATTAAATAGGTTTTCTTATCATCAAATTAATTGATTTTGTAATTAAATAGTAATTACCCCGCGGTATCATAAACATTTTCCCATAAAGTAGGACAATTAGTTTATTATTAGTATTAAAATTTTAGTAGGTAGGTTTTCTTAATGGTAAAATTGAAAAACCTATAACAGAAAATATATATTTTCTCTCGGTTTTACAGTTTAGGTACCAAAGCTCTGTCAAGTTTAAGAAATATTAAAACAGATATGCAGGTTTCATCTATTTTTAATTAATTGACCTATATACTATCAGAATTATATGATTCTACACTTCACCATTAAAATTACATTAACAGAGGCACTGACATCCGTATAATCGTAAAAATATAAATTAAATGAACATTACCGGCTGGTAATAAAACTGTTAAAAAATAAAGTTGCGCGTAGGACCTACTTAATAAAAATACGTATAAAATTAAAAATATCGTTCGGAAACCAATAAACATTTTATGTGTGAACGTTTCAATCGTCTATAAAACGCATACGAAAATCTAGAGCTCAGTTAACACAAACATCAAACAATTTCCTACTTTCCCGATCCAGCGCATAATGCGGAAGTTTAAAAAAAAAAGAAAACTTGTTTAAAAAAAACTGCCTTTGTTGTTTTCCAATACGATGTTGGAGGTATCGATTTAAGTTTAAGTAACTGAAATGTAATCGATTGTTTGTAGGTATCGATTAACATCTAAGCAATAGCAATGTCGATGATATAATCGATTGTTTGACATTGTTGCCTTGTTATTGAACTTAAGATAAGTTAACAAATATTTCTAAAACGTTTTACTGATAATAAAAGATATCAGTAATCAAAAACTGTATTATTGCGACAATTTTTATTACTAAATTCTTGAAGATTAACTCCGTTGTCAAGTCTTTATCAGTCTAGACTGAACCATAATGTTCCTGTGTTGTTGTACTAGGAAACAAAGCACTAATAAACACGTTTGTCAAATGAAACTAACATTCCAAATGAATAAACCTTACAATGTAAGCTTACGCTATGAAAATCATAATGAAAAGCACCATTTATTAGCAATAAATTATATTTCATGCCTTAACAGTAGTCCACGCGTGCAACAAAGGGTCAATGTATCGGCATTCATTGTTGTGGTCATGGAAGACCGCGATAATTCTAAAACGTGGTTCTCATTAAAACGATCATTAATCGAATAGGTAGCATAATGAATCGAATATTATGACGCTAGGACAACACTAGTTTGTTACTGGTTGTTTTTAAATAGAATATTACTACATTACATGAAACAAAGAAAATCGTTCCATATTTGAACTTTCTTTTTTGTGATTTAACAAAGGCATGATATAAGTGCATCCGAGAGAACTACTTTATGTTCAATAAATTAATAATAGGCCAGATTGTCAGGTATATTAGTTGTAATTTTTTTACTCTTGGCATCGCGACGCACCATTTGACTACTTTTCATTCATTAGTTAGTCAACATTCTAAAAAGCTCAGTTAAGCTTCAAACGCAGCTTTAGCCGGCACATTCCTCAGGTCACACGTATAAATGGGTCATGACTACCTACTTGTGTTATTGTAGGAAATAGCCTATCACTAGGTACGGCTAAGTATTGCTGTGAGGTCGTCACGTGAAGGAGTTAAGTGGTTTCGTAACGTTTCCTGTTTATTGCATTACATACATTACATTATTGGGTTACAGAGGTCATAATGGCTTGTCAAATGTAAAGGATAATGAAACTTACAAAATAACAAAAAATAGGTAACACCAGTTTAGTGTTGGTATAGTAGTAGTATAGCTAGTATAACAATTAATCTCCTCAATCCTGCCACTCGTGTTGTGACTAAATAAAGAACCTAAAGACAGTAAGTTCATGTTGCGTGATTGAATTCCTCAAATTATTTAATATACAGTAGATGTAAGTAATTGCATCTATTTAACTTTTGACATCTTATTATCATCTAACTATTAGGATATGACGTTTACAGTTAAACCCAATCAAGGTTATAAAAGATTCAAAACGTTGGGTTAATTAATTCAAATAAACTGCAATAAATCCGTGACTTTTTTCTGTTAACGGGAAAAAGAACAAATTAATATTTAGGGTGTATATTTAAAAAAAATCGCATAAGACGCAAAATTCATTTTTTTTTCATGTTTTCGACCACACTTTGGTTATTTAAGAAGACAATTATTGTCCTCTTACTTAAAAAGGGCACAGCTAACATTTTTTTATTTACGAAATTGAGTTATATACTTATTTGGAATCAGGAAAAAAGGCCTACCTGCCTGATTTTTTTGGATATTTTAGCAGCAAAATAAACAGAAAATGCATAAGCATGCTTAAACAGCACTCCGGCAACTTAAAAAATAATAAATTAACTTAAAAAATTAATTAAACCTCTTATTATTCAATATTTACAAAAATGTTAGTTGTGCCCTTTTTAACAAAGACGGCAGAATACTGCATGATTAAGGGTGATTGATTGACAATCCGCAGCACGCGTGTAGGTACAATAAGCCCACCCATTTCCCTCACAGTGAGTGCAACGTGATTTGCTTGCTAATTAAAACAATGAGATGCTTTTCATAACGGGTCATCTTTTGTTGTCTGTGAATCTGTTAAATATGCGAATAATTATAAATTCAACTTCGCATTCCTAATTTTAGAATGTACTTTTTACCTGTCTGCTATTTATTATAATTTACGCCTTTAACCTACAGTCAACCTATATTCTACGAAGTGATTTTTAGTTTTGGTATTTTAATACGACAGATGGAAATTCAGCACTGAATCTTTCCTCACCGTACAATGTGTTTTTAATATAGTGATAATCTAAAACCAACGCCTTAAATGTCACATTTTGACAGTCTAACAAAGTTCGACATTTCTGACATAGACGCTACTGAAATTAGATCGGAACTGTAGTTTGAACATACTTCATCTAATTATCTTATTTTATCTATTTATTTATTCACTTAAACTCTTTCGTTTGTCCTAACACGGCAGTTCAGAAATGTAAATACACTTATAACCTCAACTTATTCTTATTATCGAACCAACCACGAGGTGTAGAGGACGATCTGTATAACATCAAAGTCTAGTCAAAACTGGTCCAAACCACCACAAATTACAGCAGCCGTTGGATCTACACGCCAATGCCAATGCCACGGCGACGGGTACGACCTCATTTTAAAAGTGTTGACATTTGTGCATCGCGTCCTGTGTAGTAATAAGGTGGACATAGCTCGTCTAGTCTGGATTTGTGCCTGATAATGGCAATAGCCTCGCCCTTAACCTTGGGACCTCTAACATAATCCTACTACCTACTAATAAAGGTACACCTTTCTTTAGTGTATACACGCGTTATGTTGTTGTTTAAGTATATCAAAAACAAAATTTCAGCTTGAAAACTCAATCATTTTGAAGCAAAAATTATCGTAGTTTTTCCGCGAATTGTCTCGGGCAAGGAAATTCTGTTTGTAATATTTCGTGCCTGTAAAATAAACCTACATGGTGCAGAATATATTCTTAGGCAGCTTTTTTATAAACAACACAAATCTATCTGCATTATTGACGTTTCATGGCATAGCATTACATTACCAAAAATCTTCCATTATTTTCCACACAATAACCACAAATATTTACAGCTACATAAAGATACAAATCAGACTGATAACGGCGCCGAATATTTGTGAATTAAAATATTTCTGATAACTTTAGTGTCAGACACACCCACTAAAACAATTCGTCTGACAATAAATTTGATAAATATTTTTATATTAGTCTGAATTTACCGGCGTTGTGACGTACATTGCTTTACGTAAAGCATTGGTGGTAACTGATTGCGTATTGATGACTGTGATAAGGGGTTTAATAGTATCTAAGTAATATATATGGCTTTTAATTGTCCACCTGCCTCCTTTACCATGAACCCTTAAAGCAGGACAGTTTACGCTGTGGAAGTGAGACGCCTCATTTCACGGCACGTACTGGCAGGAAGAGAGACATACTTATATCTATCTTCCACACTCAGGCGGCTACATGTTAGTACAGTCTCGTCATTGTTCGTGTTCAAGGTTAACACACCAAATTACCTCTTTTTTTTTAAACATCATCCTACTCTAGGAATTTCTCCTGTGTCATGGGTGCGTTTCACAAACATGAAATATCACATACACAAACTCGGGACAAACATTTTTCCGCACAAAGTTTTGCCCCGTGCGGGAATCAAACCCGCAACACTCAGTGCAGCAGCCCAATCGCTTAGCCACAACGCTAATCAGGTCTTCACACCTCTATCAACAAAATATCTCCCCTTACTATCATAGCAGACAATATGAAAGGTTACCCTAAATTCAGACGAGACATAAAAAGTCTCCCCATAAATAATAATCACCTACTAAACCTTGTTCAAAAGCTTCCTAACCAAAAACAAACCCATTTGCCTAAGCTAACTTTAAAGTAGAGCGGCCAATATAAAGTCACTATTTCTGGTCTGTTTGAAAACGCACATATTTACGACCCTAACTTTGTTCCTAATGGCGTGTAAAGGAATTAGCCCCTTTCATTATATTTTCACTTTTCTGCATTCCTTTGCCGCCTTTGGCTAATATAAAGATAAAACAATACCGCTCTTTAAAAATGGAAAGTATTTTTTTCAAACATTGTGTATTCCCACTTGTTTTGACAGGACTCATAAAAAAATGAGTTTTAACTAAGTTAAAAATGGAACAAAAAAAAATATTTTATCTGTGTGCCAATTTTTTGCAAATGTAGGTTTTTGTTACCTGTTGCGAAATAACAGTTACGAACTCATAGCATTGTTTTCTTTGTTATTTAACTATTCCACGTTAAGCACTAAAAAGCCGTAATATATTATTATTGTTGAACATGCTTGCAGCTTGCTAGTATTAAAGTTCTACTGTAGTAGGTATTATTACGCCACAGTTACTTCGAAGCGTGCGAGCTTTGACACTGTCTCAGCTATGGACGTGCTAATTTATGTGGTTGACAATCCTTTTGGATTGAAATTGATTTATGTGACGTTGCAATCTTGTCGGATTAAGGCGGCGTGCTTTGTATAGATCATGCAGCTGGTGTTAAGTTTAGTTTTTATTTTTAATAAATTCCAGGGCTATTGAGTTTCCAATAAACTATGATTAATCGTTTCGAACTGCGAATGTCAAGATTTAAGTGGCTGTTTTAAGTTTGAGGCTGTATGAGGCATGTCTTTGCCTGACAATGACACAACTACTGACTTTTTAATTATCTTGCAAACTATGGAATATATTGTTTAAATGTAGAGCTGTTAATAACGTATTATTTCGGCATTCTTTTAATCTAAATATTTATGTATAAACATATAAATATACTGGCATTTACAGCCGTAGCTACTACCCTGGCTACGTATATTTAAAACATTATGAGATGCGTGTAATCAAATATAAATGATGATGAAAACAAAGAGTATTAAATCCCTATATACTGCAATATTTAGTTATCACGCAATAAACTAAACTACCAATAAATAGTAACATTCTGGCATTACTAAACCATTTCCTAATCTTTATTACGATGCTTATTAAGTTTATTTGTATATTCATTTATCTACATAGTGGAAACGATCTAAAAGATTATGCCAAAACTGATATGCCTAACAACACCATTAGCTAGAAGATCTCCACTGTTGAACAAAGGCCTTCCCCTTAAGGTTCATAGCACCTATCAAATCGGCACGTGCATTTATTGTATCGAAGAACAAGTGGTGTCATCGAAAAAAAAACACGCTCTCACTCCATCGAAAATTACTTTGTACGAAAAAAAATTGAACATGATTTTAGGTAGTGAAGGGTTAGCCTAAAATCACACCAGATTATCATACGAGGGGTTAAAAAAGTTTTTAAAAAGCATCACGTGATGACCTGACACATTGAACATTTTGACACAAAAACGTTACTCTTTTACTTGTTTAAATAAAGAAAACTCAGAACACGTGTTCGAATGACCTCGCAACAATAAACACATTCACACATCTTTGTAACAATAGGTGCATAATTAAAAGTAAATTAATAAAACAATCGCTTAGTCATCCATTGACAGTTCAAGACGTAATTAATCAATTTGGTCGCGTAATTGCTTAACACATTTATAACAGTAGCAGACTTCCGGACTTGAATTTAACCGATAATATTTAGTTTATAGAGAAATACTTATATTGCACAATACAATACTCCTTATTGCACACCATTATACAAAATTCGATACTAATAAGACACTTTACAACCGTCTGTACACGATACAAACATTATTTAGGTCCGAATGAAATAAGACAATAGTGAACAAATAAAAAATACTGGCAAGCAATTGATACTCCCGTTAATGAAGCTAGACTAGTCTGAGGTTTCAGTTTATTTCTTGCATTAATTAAGATTTACACTTTAATGTGTCTGTACTGTCTCTTATACCAGACAGTGGCCATCAAACTAGTTTATGCGAAGCCAACAGCCACAGTGGTAACTGTAAGTATTTTATGACGAAGAGACTTTCATAGAACTCTTTTTTTCGTCTCCAAATTCAATTAAGCCGTCATAACTCTTCTTAAAGATATATTCAATAAGCAACAACGAATAAAGGGGTATACGTCAAAGGATGAAGATGCTCGTGCGTATGCACAAAATAATAATAATCCTTTATATATACTAACCTAAAACTAAACCGTAATTTCCTACTGTTCTTTTGTCCATCCAAAGGTTGTCTGTAAGAAATCGCCTTGTGTGATAACACCGCCTTTTGTCTTCCTTTCTTTGTTTTTTCCTTATAAATTGGTGTACAATAAAGTATATATAAATAAATAATACATATTTTTGCCAAATATCGAAACCCAAACAATTCACTTTTATAGCACAATTTCTTATCCTATTAGTCATCTTATAACTATAACTTGGTGACTATTTATTGGCAGAACGATCTCCAAAACACATGTATTCGACCACTAATCTTGTTTATTTCCTTCACTAGTACCTACAGTACCAGACACGTCTAGACGTCGACGTGTATCCGTGCCCCAACAGTTCACGACCCAGCAGGTAGATTAGCCGGCGCTAGTCCTAAAACAGAAAATCAGCTGCAGTTTAATATAATTCTAATAGGCAGCGTAAAATCAGTAATAACACAAATTAAACCGAGGTAGTTATCTGACATGTGGCTACTTGATAACTTTATTGAACGAAAACTAGAGCTTACCGACAACCGGTTCAGTTTCCTTCTTTATCAAGTTATTATTATCTATAAATATTAATTTTGAAGTAATGCATAAGGAACGAAAAGTTTTGGCTCGTAGCTAAATGGCTTGATCTAAGAGGTTTGACAGCAACTACCTGGTATGTAATTTCCATAATAACTAAACTTCCCTTGATGGCCAATGTTCAATAAAATTTTAAGTAACAATTTCCTAACAAATGATACAGAAAATTGTACTGCCTCACCTGATCTTCCAATGATGTCCATGATGTCGGTAGCATTGGTCTGATTTTGTTAAGGCAGTTAACAGCAGAACATTTATTTTGCATGAAATTCAGAGACAAGAGTTAAAATGAAAGACCAAACCGTGGGTAGCCATTTTAATGCCTATAAAATAAGATCTCGAGCCCCACTTGCCCGAAAGCAACGGTCTCTTAAAAAAATGCTCGAGTTAGTTTCTTCCAACACCATATTTTTGTTTCATTTCCAAATTACCAGAACAAGTGGGTCAAAGAAAACAATTCTCGTTGGTGGCGGACTTATCTCTAACATGAATGATCGTGTTGACACAAACGTTTGACCAAACATGGCCAAATCAAAGGGTTCCGTGGCGACCCAATATTTGTTGGAAAGTTTGTCCAAACTCCGACGTATGTAGAACATATTGTTGGACACCTTCGTGCATTGGAGGCCCATTTCCTGTTTGTATTCGATAAGGGACTGTGTAAATGTTCTATCGGACATGTGGGGGCGTACCGTATGTTTTGGAATTTTTACTTTCGTTTAAACCTTTCGTTTCTTTGCGCAGTTATAGGCGGTTGTTATTTATCTAATCTAGCAAGAGTGATTTCATGACCATTTTAATTTTTTAAGCCTTCTACTTTCACTTACAGTTTTAGTCGTTGCTAATAAGTATGCTTTATAAGATAATATTATAAAATTTATAACTAAGCTTCAACCACAAAACCTTTAAGAAGCATTTACGTTTATTTAGCTGTAAACACTTCGTTTGCAACAACCTAAATAACTTCACGAATTTTGCCAAAAGCGTTATGTTCCTAAAGCTAATTCTTGCTTTAGAAATTGAATTGCAGTGAGCATTGAGTTATTTGCATTTTTGGAAATCCAATATGGTCGAACGACCTGTTGCGTTTAAATTCGATTAGCAATATTTAGCACCATATAATTCATTACGAAACGAAATTAATTGTATCCTTTAGTTAATGGTTCAGGGCAATTCTGCGTAATTATTGTGTCCTATTAATATTGGAAATTACGAACGAAGTGCGACTTGCAACCCAGACGCCGGTAGCAAGATGAACTGCTTACCTACAGACATGTTTGGTCTACTCTAGCACCTTAACCGCGCAGTAGGACAATACAGGCTGATAAAAAAATTGCGACTTAATTTTCGAACCTTCCAAAATTCAAATTAGATAACGTCGATGACTCAAATACAAATCTGCTTACTCCTAAACAAGTCTTAATGCTGCAAACAATGAGACTGTCATACGCATCAGGAATCAGGATTTCCCGCCGTAAATAACATTATACCGTTAAAAAGGATTAAATCACCAAGGGAGTTTAAATTCCCGCCTGTCCATGCGCAGGGTATAAGGCTGATTGTTTGACATTTAATTCTCCACGCTGTCTGCCCACCTTCTTATTTGTAAGTATTAACTTCGCGAATGACATGCGACATTTTTTTATAGTGCACTAAAGGATTTAGTCCGGTTGTTTCGGGGTCTAATTGGTTTGAAGTGAACGGAATTATTTTGTTTATTGTTATATTTATTTGAAATATGATTTAATTTGTAGAATATTCCGATGAATTTAGTTCGCATACATACAATCTACAGTTTATCTTTATTTATCGATCCTTCTAGATTATCTTTGTCGGATTCTTGACAGAAATCTTTTGCGAGTCGAAAGCCAAATTAAATAGTTAAACCAGAAACTCCAGATTAATTAACCCATTACAATTAGAATCAATAGCATGAAATTCAAGATTATCAATAACACATTATTACGAAGATTAAAGACATTACTAGACACACTAGCGCCAATTACACAAATCATCTTATAACCGAGTCGTATTCGAATACAATCGGCATCGATAAAGACGTATCAATACAATCGATTTAGCGTGGGCTGTCAGTGACATCGGCTTCATCACGATTGGTTTATTTATTGGCCGTTTATATCGTGTTATTACTTTGTTGATTTGTGTTGAGGCCCAATACATTGAGCAGTTAAAAAATAATGTAATGTCTGTGTTGAGTACGTGCGGTAATCTACAAAGTGTCATTGCTTATGACGCTTTTTAATGTTCGTTGGCAGATAATTTTCAACACACCGTATTGACAACCATGTCTTTAATTCCGACAGACGCACTTGCTCCTAAGGTTTCCAAAACATTCATCATCATCCCATATACCCCTCATGTGGACACAAGTCTCTAATTTTTTGCACCAGTATTATACGAGTACTATACTTTACGGATATCAGAAATTCTAATGCCATGCGATGAAAGTTAAACACTGCAGTAAATCTATCAGCCAGTGCTCTTTTCAACCTCCGTCCACAAATACTTATGCTTCATATTTATTTAATACACATAAATAAATGCAGCTATCAACACGAGATACAGTACACGCAATGCCAAGCATTTCTCATTCCTCATCAGATTCACTTTATATATTAGCATCGGAGATCATTTGCTATTCAGAGTATTCAGTAATATTCATTAGACTGTACCAACAAGTCCGTAGCTGTCTATCGTGGTGGGCCATGGGTTTGCGGACCGGATTCAGATACGAAGTAGTGATATTAAATCCTGACTTAGATGATGCTTTTTAATATCGTGGCAAAAATTTGAATTATCAACGTTAGTAAAGAATAAATACCAAATAATTTGGGATTCAGTTTACCTAATAAATGCCAACAGGCAGCCGTAGCTTGAATGTATTTTGGCAATTTAGTGTGCAAAAACATCCCTATTTCCTCCATTTTCCTTTTCTCTATTTCGCAAGGAAAATGAAATTATTACAAACACTTCTTTTCTTCTTTCCAAAATGTTACGTACAAGGCAAACCTTGGTTATAACTATGTGCAATTTTGTTACACTCTAGACTCTTGTTAGACTCTAGTCAAGATCATCAGAAGTTTTAACGCACGCATCACAAAGCATTCCTGTATCCACAGCAGATTCACTTCTATATTAGCCTCTGTGTTCACTCATTACCTATTCAGTAATATTCATTTGATTGTACTCCACGTCTTGCTCAATAGGCTCACATACTCCGAGTTCTCGTCCTTCATCGCCATCGTTTCTCACGTTCACAACTCAAAAGGATTATTTCCGAATCGGAATGTCTTTAATTCTAATGGAGTGCGAAGTGTGCGCAGATCCCGCCGGTGTTGTTTAGGGCTGTCAAAGGTTCATATAGCACATATGTTTGTAGCTGTCAATATTTGTGTTGAATCCTTATTATTTTTCTTGAAGCTACAATTTACTCAAACAATTCGGCTAACTTCTTCCATTTTCTACAATAAGCTTGTTGTCTACAATAAAAGTCGAGATTCGAGTCACTTCATCAAAGTCTTAAATAAACCACTACCTAAGCAATAAAGCAAAGATAGCCATTAGAACTTCATTACAAAACAAAAACAGAAACTAAATACTTACGTAAAGAAGTGTTGCAATAAATACCAAAATGCATACTTAGAATCTTATTTTCATAAAAGGAATTTCCGTGCGTGGCATCCTTGCGCCGTGCGCCCGCACTCGAGATACGCTAAAAGCCGCTGTGGCGTGCACTAGCAGATAACCATGTATTTAATACACATTTATTTCCCCGGTGTCAAACCTATCACGATTTATTACACTCCATTTTTAATTTTTCATTATTCAGCGCCAGCGCTTCTAAAATGGAAGATGGAAGCCCGGTTTTGAAATTAGAATGCGGCCAGCGAATGGCGTAGATGGAAATACAAATGCATAATGTGGCTTTATAATTATTTGTGTAATGAAATGAAATAAACAACACAATGTAATTTGAATAATTAAAGCCAATAGCTTTGCGTCTTAATTAAAAGATTTTTCTATTAAAAATACACAACTGGCATCGAATTAAGAAGTGGTTTATGGCTAAACAAAACTTTAATACGACCTCACGATATAGCAGGAAGTTGTAAGAATTTCAAATTATTTTTTCATCCAAATTAGTTCCTAAAAAACAGAGAAATGAGGCAATATATATTTCTTGTTTGGACCCATTCATTTAATTTTACAAGAGATTAAAGCTCTTATAAATATACTTGTAGTGATTAGGTGCTACATGTTGTGATGGTCGTAGATCAGAAAACTGTTTAATATGAGTCTTTAAGATGGACCTTTTTGAGTATCATCATCATCCTCCGGAAGACGTCCACTGTTGAATAAAGGCCTCCCTCTTAGAACCCCACAATGTAAGTTATATTTTGAGCATACCTATACCTTATTCTGTTACTGTATAATGTATGTGCCGAAAATAAAATTTACCATGAATTAATTAGAAAAGTAAATTAAAATAAGTGACTCATGTACCTACACGCTTTGTGTTAACAACTCTTGAAGTCAATGTAACTGGCAATGAGCATTAATTTCCAGTTTAATTAATGATGTTAAAAGAAAATAAAAGACGCATAGCTTAAAATCCGCAGTATAATAAACAGTAATGGCTGAAACATAATCTAAAATCTCTAGATGACCTAAAAACTCCTGAAATTATTACAGAATTGTCAAGTGTTAAAAGTATTGATGAGATTCATATTATTATTTGTGTTGTGTCAAAAAGAACTATGAACACAGGTCACGCAGTTGGTAATAAAACACAGTTTAACCCAACACATCCCAATTGACACAACAGCAGTCTTTGGAAAAGATAAAAAGAAATTGGATGAAGAATAATGGCGGTCCCTTATACATTTTATTTCAACGCTGTTCAAATTAAAACAGACACATACAATGATGTTACTTGAATTAAATACACACTCATTAATAAGTAGAGTTTAAGTTATTAAGCAATTAACAGTTCAATAGAACATAACCTTTCTAATAGTAACACCAATTAAAGCGTAGCAGAATGTCTTCTTTATCGAATCAATCGGAATGTTACAATTCACAACACACCACACAATAGCCCAATAAACATAGGTATCGAGAAACACGTCTGATGACGTCATTCGACACAACAATAACATCATCAATCTAAAGAAACAATCGATTGTCACCGATCGCGTCCGATACTCGTATGTATCGATTACGAACAATCGTTGTAAATTGTTCTATGAGCGGCAAATTAGTTAGCTAATCCTCGATTTATGTTAACAGTGGGTTGACAATTTGACAGATGTAATTGAAAACACACGTTAAACGGTGATGGGCGGGCGCGAGGTTAAAAGCCTTTGCCCTTTGTTGTGAATGAAAACAAGATGTAACAATTTGATTGTACACCCACTGTCAATTTGTATTGTAGCTTCCCTGACAATCAAAATAAACGACTAACTTTGTAAGACGGAATATTATTGTTTAGTTATGAATAGTATTTTACAGGTGGAAGGCTGAGCTTGAGACATTATTAAAAATAACAATGTCTTATTACCTTAATACTGTTAATTGGTTCTTCTTATATATAAAATTCTCGTGTCACAATATTCGTTCCCGTACTCCTCCGAAACAGCTTGACCGATTCTCATGTCTCAGAATCAGCCAACATCTATTTTTCATACCCCGGGTCAGCTAGTAATAGATATAATTAACGATGTTCATTGGAAAACTGCAGTAACCGCCGTTTCTGTTGCGATGGCAATAATACCTGCAATGTTATGATCTCACAAATTGTTTCAATAGTGACTAGAACCTACTAAAGGAGTTACAACTGCTTTTACATAAAGCGATGCGCGCGTTTAACGCACGTCAGGTAAGACAGGTTTACTAATTTTGCGCACATTATTACCAAGAAATAAATAATTATATTCAAGATTGTACATAATATATTCCGTTAATACATAATGTTTACCCACTTCTGCCCACTTGCCCGTAACATTAAACCTTTCGGTCACGCCTAGACCTAAACTTCTGTATGTACACAAATACACTTCAATAAATCACGCACAGGATTTCAAATTCTAAACCATTAGAAATAAAGTCTCATATCCGTTGGCTGTAATATTTCGGTGTATTATGGTTTAAGGAGTTCCCATGCCTGTGATTCGAATCAAACAGTTGAGATCATTAATTATATTGTTTGACAATCTCTTATGGACACATTATAGTTTATTGTTATTGTAATTAGAAACCTATTTGTGGGCGCCACTGTCTGCAAAGGTCGGTGTAGAAAATATAAATGATAGCTCGGGTGATTGTTGCGTGATTGTGTTTTGTGGAAATCCTTGAGCTAGGATTAAAGTTACAGGTAATCGAATATACCTGTGCTAGGCTTTCAGTAGGTTCCAACGGTTTTTGAATTCCAAAAGCTGTGGAGAAACAAATGACAATGGAACTCGACTAAGGCTCGGGCTTTACTTGATAGTTCAGGCGCCAGAGGTACTTGAGTGTGCAAAGGTGTGAACTGCAGACTGTTTATCGTTTTAAGCTCGGAAAAGCAGATAAGGACACTGGATGTTGCTGATAAGATCGTTGATCAAATTGCATTGATGCCCCATCGGAAGGTATACCTAAGAATTAAATTATGTTATAATTTTATTTTCATTAGTCTAGCTACAGAATACAATCCTAATTATAACATAATATAGTACATAATGTTAGAGATGAGAAAGAAGAAGTGCTTAGAATTTTTGTAAAAGTTACTGAAGAAGATTTTCTGGAAAGAAATTTGGCCATTGTTTGTCTTGTTAGCTGTCTCCAAACATTGCATGCATTTCTAAACTTTAGAATAGTTATAATACCACCAACGACTTTTACTAGAGTAGAATGTAGATCCATGAATAATATTACATAACCCACTCTACTTTGTTGTTCTATAATTTATTGATTTCATTGTATTAGATAAACAAATTGAGGTTTTATTACCCAACATCATCATTCTATTGGAGTTCATAAAAACATTACTTGTCTTACTTGCAGTTGTGTTAAAGGAATTTGAATTCTACTGTCACTGTTTTAAGGGTTACTTGTTTGTGGGTAATAAGTTGGTAATTCAGTTTCTTACTGATTATATTGACTTTAATGGCGTGTTTATTGTCAATTAACCCGAACCTTAAAGCAATAAGTTTAGCTGAAATGTTAGCTTTTATCTGTCTCTGTAGGTGTTCAATTGTGCAACCTTTTATTAGTTTTCAATTACATCGCAGTGTTAGCACTAGCCGAATGTTTTTTATTAGCCATCAAACCTAATTTTATTGGTTCTTTGAATCCTAAGTAAATTCCGTTATCGAATAAAAAATTATATCGCACCTATTTACTCAATCTCCAATTATAATTTTAATGTATAATATAAATCAATTTTATCTATGTCTTCATCTCGTCTCCTTTACCAAACTGGTATACTAATTAGTAGATATAAGAATGGACAAGCTCCTTCATTATTTATTTAATATCTTCCCAATATACCTACAGACAGTTTCCTAATACAATTTATAACAGTAAGATCACAGTTCCAAATAATCTTCATAAATCTATAGTCCTAATAAGCGATTTCCATATTTACGACGCCCAAAACTTGGTATTCCAATAATTAACTTGATTTCTATAACCAATAAATTCAGTTAATTCCGCTTTCTGCTAATTACAAACTGTACCATCTTGATACCGTTCGCCGCACCCATTGTCATTTGAATATATGCTTTAACCTCATAATAATAAGACTAGTATTATAATTTACGAATCGTTGCCGTCATTGTATCAAATATTCAGTTTAGTAAACCATTAACGATTCCAAAGAACTGTCACACGTCATTAGGGTAATTAAAATAACTCAAAATACATATTGTCTACGAATATTTAAATGTTCACAAGCATTCCACATCATCGAATCGTCAACAATTTATAAGATTATCTAAATTGGTTAAAATTATCATAAATAAATATTTTGTGTCATCTGCAAATATTTGACCCAAGTCTGCGTGTTTGTGCATTGATATTTGACGTCATTAAAACGACGCACTCACGAACTAAGCAAAATAAATTATTTCAGCACTCCCATCTACCTGATATACTCGGAAATACCTTCTTGAACTTTTTAGTCTGGTAAGGTCTGCCGCTAGGCATCCAAATAGTTAACTCAATCAAAAGCTTTGGTGCAATCTGTTGATAATTTTCAAAAATTGTATTGGTGGCAAAGAAGAAAAAATTGCAACCGTTTTTCCAAAAATATTACATTTCAGTACATAATAGTAAGCACTAGTCTTATTTCCCATAAAAAAATTTAAATCTGAGATAAAAAATGTGGAAAAGGCGTTGGTACTTTATTAAATATGAATAACACATGTAGCAATCGTTTTTATTCACTAGATGATCCAAATTTTGCGGTTGACCAATAAATTTGTTTACTGATCAAATTATATTTTATTCATGGTCAATTAAAATCGATTGGGTTCTCTCGTAATTTATGGGTGTCATTTAATTTGACCCGTTTTTCCTGATAATCGATTCGTCTGTGCCAAAGCTATAAGTAAATATATTAAGTATGATATATTGCTTGAATATCATTAATATGGAAATGTATTTGTCAATGAATGAAAATGAAAGTGTCGATTGGTTTAGTTATTTATCTGTAATCAATTATTTATGAACCATTCAATGTTCTATTTGTTTAAATCTAGCTTAAAATAACATTCCCTCTGTCGAAAACTCCTCTCCTGGAAAACTTTCAAGAACTGAAATAAATTCAAAACACGATTAAACCACATAAAAATATTTATGTCATACGTTGTTATGAGGACTTCCTCACCTCACTTCTTCTTAGACCGTAAATAAATGATCTTCCCTTTGCTAAGCTAAGACCCCTCAAGTCCCTAAACGTTTGCCAGTATCTTCGATCCAAACTCCTAGTGCCTCCATCAATTTTTTAACTGTCCAGTATAGCGTGAGCTATCCATGTTATACCGCGACATAATGAAAACTATTTTTTCTGTCTGCTATAATTTTGGATTGCTTAAGCTTATAAAAATGTATCCCACATCACCACTTTAAAAATCTACTATGCACATTTCTGATGAAGGCCAACCCAATTTATGTATACTTTATAGTGGTATCACTTAATCTGTCTCAATTTTATAGTGATATCAGCATATTTATGTCTTGGTTCAATCGTAAAAACATGTGTAAAATACTTGGTTAAGCTTGTAAATTGCTACTGTTTGCTAGGGCTGGCAGTTACTGCAACTTCTTTTATCAAAACTGCGTTAAAATTTTGCAGTGATCTTTTGTGATATCTATGATCAAGTTCTTGAAAGGTGTTTAGCCTTAATCGTGAAGTTCAAAACTATTTAGTTTTATTAACACTTACTGACTGATCTTAACACACATAAATTCGGATACAATCTCGGGAGGAATAGATAGTTACAACGCTCATCGGAAGTAGATGTTATAAGTTATTAAAATTAGTCTTTTTTGAACGTATATGAAATGTATCCATGACTTCTGGAGAGGGTGTCGGAGGTCAACATTTTTATGTAAAATACCATGTAAAATTTTTGTCGACTCCAAAGTTAGGAAAAGAAAAGTCGTTACCCTCCTAACTAAACTGAATAATTACTTGTAAAAAGTAATTATTTACCTAGTCCATACAATTTGATTCAATTTAAACATACTCTTCATACAACTCTGCCAGCCCTACCAAAATACCGACATCACAGATTTAGTAAAATAATGTAATTGTTAATACACTTACATGGTCATATAGGTTGATTATACGCGTTTATAAACGGATACCAAGTAAATCTATCTCAACGGCTATCGGTCCATTCATAAACATGACATTTTGGAATTAGATTGCGGTCGCTAGCATTTGATCAAGAATATCAATTGGTTCAGAGGCTCATGTGGTGCAATATTAGAAGTTGATCCGTACCTAGGACTTTATAATACTGAAGCATCCCCAATTAGTGTTATTTGACTGGTTTACATTCGAGAAGAAGACGACAATCTCAACAGACACACAACCAACCTGCCCCCTTACCATGAACGCCTAAAGCAGGACTATTTTGTAGACGTTAGACGCTGGTACGTGGAGTGTTATGCGGTGTCTCGCTTTCATAACGTAAAAAAATGTACACAAACACAAATCAAAACATAAAAATATCTAGGTGTCATTTAAAGTCAGTACGAGATTTAGTAAAGTTCCTAAAACTTAGTTCTTCCGTGTCTACCCTATCTGACTCCTTAAAGACCAGATCGAAACAAGCACCTTTAACCGACCATTTAATTCGTGTCATAAATCGCAATACACTTAATTTGTATCCGTAGTTAATACTCCGAATTCAATCTATTTATATTACTGTTGATAAATAGCTGGAACTTCTGTTTCGCAACTTGAAATCTATACTAATATAAAACTGTTCAAGTATTTGAACATATCGCCTTCCTACTCACATCCTTTAGATGTCGGGCCATGTCTAGGCCATTTGTTTAGTTATCTGTGCTCAATAAGCTTTAGCGTCGCATATTCAAATGCTAACAGATTTCTATTAACCTTATTTAGTGGTTCTTATGAGTTGAGGTCTGTAAAACCTTCATCATCATCTCAACCTAGAGCACTATTTGTAAGAAAATGTTGTTGTCCAAAAAATTTAGTATTACAATGTAGCAGTAGTTTTCCCATTACAGAGCTGGCATAATATTATTCTTCAGCTATTACGAGATGTCTCAAGAAAAACAATAGTTTGTCAGTTATAATTGTTTTTTTAGAACGTCGCCCAACACTAGCAATTTATCTTATATCGTGGGTGCATTTCACAAATATGAAATATCACATACACAAACACCACTCGAGACAAACATCTACGGATCACCTAATTTTTTATCCCTTAGCGCAAGTTCTATCTCTTTGCCACTGCGCCAAAGGTCGTCGATTTAGATAATACTAGAAAATAATAGCCTAATTTATTTACCGTTACATATTTTCTAAATTTTGCATATTCCTGGCTACTATTTTTTTATAACAATAGCATATTTTCTAAATTGTAGCGTCAAAAACTCAAAATTAAGTAGTCAACTCAAAACATCGCGTCAAATGTACTTAAACCCTATCACATGGATCAATCTAGAAGCTGAGAGTATTTAACTGCATCTTTTAATCGCCTCTTAATGGACCAACGGAAAGTGGAAAAGGTAGTTATCTGAGCCCAAACAGCAAACACGTCTTCTATTTTGATCCTAGCATTTCACAAGTGTGTTGGTATCGGATCCCAGTCTAACCAGATGCGACAATATTTGTGGTTAAGGCGTGTTTACACTGAGCTAACGTAATTAACTAATATGTCATTTCCTAACATCGCGCATCGAATATTTGTTCATTGTTCAATCGTATTTGAATTGTCCTAATCGGATAATAATAATTTACCTTTTTAATGATTTGCTAGCCTGTTTAACAAGAAAGTCGTTCCTAAGGTTTGTAGCGCAAAATTTTGGGACTTTTCTTTGTATTTCGACAGTTGGTAGCCATAACTAAGACATCTTCTACGGGGTTTTAACTGTATGTATACTTAAACTATTAATCACTATAATAGTAGTCCGTAATAAATAAAAGCTACGTAATCGAACGTAACACTATTTTATACCATTTTCATCATTTTAAAGATCCATATTTCAAAATTAACTTTCTGAATATATTCTCGGCTGGTATAGTATGTAGATTATCTAAACATCCAAATATAATTATTCCGAATTACTATGAAATTTCTTTGCCGCCCTATTTACGCGCTGCATATAGAATTCGTGGTAATATTTCTAAAGATTGATAGATATGGGTCAATTCGATGTGTAAGACTATCTACTAGCTACATTGAATTATTCATCTCAATTAAAATACAACGTTTTAAGAAGTTTACAGGGCTAATGCACACAATTGCAGGAAAACTAATCTTGAATATTATAAACGATTTCTAATTACACATTATAGAAAAGTGTCTGTTTAGGTATCTGCCTGAAAAACTCAGTGCCAACTGAGAGGGTTTTATTAACTACCTAAACGTTAGTCGGACTGACCCAGACGGGGATTTCGGAAAGTAAGTTCCAAAAACTCTTGATAAAAGATTTGATAAATCATAGAATAAAGAATAGAAGAGATTAGGAAGTAATTATCATTAAGCTTCAAGACGAGAGAGTGATAATTAGAGTCATTGCATCGAATACCTACAGACGTAAGGCAATGAAATGCGAAAAAGTAAATGCGCATGCGCTAAAGCCACACAAAATAGAAACGAAACAAAACGCATTCTGATTTCAAATAAAATAAACACTAAATTACAAAGATCAAAAACAAAACACTACACACAAAAACAAACATTTTGACGATACACGTCAAATTTGTTTTGTCTATGCTATTATAAAGCCACAATAAATTTTCTGAACCCAAATCGTACACCCAAATCCCAACCTTAATAATTCAAAATAAGGTTAGTTTTTCATTAGCGTGTGATTTTAGAGGTGTGAAATGATGTTGTTATACACATAGAATCTGTTGTTTCATAATAATGATACAGTGGACTGAAACTCTGACGGCTGTTGTTAAATATGTTGTCTACAAACTCCAGCTATTTGAGTTACGCAGCCGTGTGCTGTCTGTGATGTAGAGTTGTCGTATATACAGTGTAATATATTAGTTTTATGCGTAATCAAGGTGTTGTGAACACGGTAGTTACGCTGAATTTTACTGTACATTTTGCGGGTTTATATCGCATGTAAGAGTGTGGTCTTTAAGATGTGTCTTTTCCTATAAGTTTTTGCAATCCTCGTTTTTAAACTAATCTATTGTTAACGATATTAGGAAAATAAGCTTTTCTATAAGAGATATAGGTAGATAGGTATATCGCAGTTTAAAATACACATTCTTTAGATTAGTAATTGCTAATTCAATTAAAGATGGTAGAAACACCACTTCGGAATGTAATCGTAAGGATCTTATTAATAAAGAATTTAAATTAATATCTAATCTGATTAAATAGCTGGATGTATTAGTTATTATTTCATTTAAAGTATTTTATCAAACTAAATCATATGTAAGATCGTTAGATTGCAATTTAATATCCGTTCGAAATTCCTTTACAATAGAGTGGTAGGTTATTTTATGAGAGATAGTCATCTCTTATTGCCTAATTAGATCAGTAATTGTTATGCAACTTATTTTTTATGCCAGTTTTAACTTGGACAAAATGTTGATAATTTTCATTAACTACTTCATATACCTAAATATATATACGTTTTACATAAAACAAATTGTGCACCGAAATGGATTAATGAATTAAAATGTTTTTAGTTTAAATTCATCGGAAGTCGTCGTAACAAAACTGATACAACAAGACTCTAATTATGATCATAGACATGGATAGTTGTAGCTCACAACCGGGCGGAATGTGGGAAAGAAAGGAAGGCTTTTGCACTGCAGTGGGATGATTATGGATATAATCATCAAGGTTACCTTTACCTACTCCTTCAGGGAGAACAGACAGCAGTGTGGAACCAACAGTCCTGGTTTTCCTCGTCCAGTATAGACTGAGGCCTCCCTCGAACCCATCCGTTCTTAAATCTTCTGTTGACTGTTGTTTAACCACGGTATTGTTGCAGGTGCTGTGTGGTGCAGTGGCGGACGCGGGCGACGTGATAGCCAACGTGAGCCGCGTGCGCCGCGCGCCCCAACCTCACTACTTGCACCGCGTGGTGTAAGTATAACCTCTATCTATAATACCCGTGTACCCCATATTTAGAAAGCTTCACTGACTCTCCAAGTGTATATAATGGGAATATAAATTGTGAACTGTACATTTCAGGACGGACGAGGAGCCCAGCCCGCCGGACATGGCAGCGGGGTGGAAGCGCTCCCACTGGCGCGAGATGCAAACCATCCTCCGACGGGAGGGCAACCAGAAGGACGGCGTGCAATGCTGTCCGTCCGTCCTCGAGATGGTCACCAAGAAAGGAGGTCGCACGCCCACCGGCCTCTACGTCGAGCTCTACGAGGACGGCGAGAACCAGCAGAGGCTGTTCGAGGTCTCCTGCGCTCCCGGAGTCGTCGACACACCTTGCCGCTTCGTCGACGCCCGGCTCTATAACGAGTCCCGGTGCATACAGAAGTACTCGTACTCGTACGCCCTCGTGCGCTACCTCCACTCGGCCGCCACCGAGACGCCCCAGCCGCGGACCGAGGGACACTTCTCCGTGCCCGGCTCCGGCGGCTGGTCCATGGACTATGTAAGAGTGCGCGCCGGTTGTGAGTGCCAAATTAAACCGAAATCAAAACCCGCCCGCAGAAGACACAAGCAGAGGAAAAGAAATAGGAGAATTGTGGAAAACGACGAGACCTGATTCCAGGCTCGGTGCTAGTGAAATCGTGACTTTGAACAAATTTGGGATCGTCCCATAGTATTACGTTTACAAGGATACCTTTTCTGTTGTTTTCTGTTGGCTCGAATCTGTTCCGCGCGGGGAACACCAGCAAAGCTATGCTTGATAGTGTTCGGATGCTGTGGATGGATTGTCGTTACCTATCTCAAGTGTACGCTTGATGGTACAGCTGTCGGCCGATGTATCAATGTATTTATTTTATTTTTTCGTCTATATTACGCTTCTTGTTGTAGTCCGTTAGTTAGTCTCGATCTTATGAAATTAAAGTGCCTTTTTGTGCCTTAGATATAAATAGTTCACTATATTCTGGGAATTGTTGAAATTGATTGATTCCAATGCGTTATCTGTATGCAATAAGTATTAAAATGTAAACGCAAATGTCACACGAATGTTTGATGGTTTACATTGCTTTACCATACCAATGTGCCTTAATTTAAAAGGAATAATATGATGTCTTTGCTGAATTCAAAATTACATTAATCACTTATCTTCCTCACATTTAACTGCTGAACATCAATTCAAAATCTTCCTCTCTCCGTGTTATATCGTGTGACATCGGCTTACACGCTACATTATAATGTAATAGTTACCGGTCGATCAAGGTGTATAGTTACAATAACTTCACCGCGCCTGTCGCATGTCGCTACACCTTCAGTTAATTGTAAGATAGGACCCAATGACAACCGTGTGCTGCGTACTAGCTAGCCGATCTGACAAACACGAAAACTATGATGAGGAAGGATTCTATGTGCATAAGAGGCATTCTATGTCTATAAGCATCTTGTTTACGATTGTTTTCGAGATATCTTAAGCTTCCAGTTCCCAATTCTTTTTCGTATTTCCTCTTAAATTTCTTCACACCACAAACTAAGTATGTTTATATTTCAATCATCATCTTAGTAAGGTACCTTGAAGGCCGATTGAATTAAATTTAATTTGGTTGGCCATTGTTCGATAGGTACAACCTAACCTAATTTAAGTCGTTTAAACAAAAATCCAGTTTCTAATGAATATCTTCGGCACTTTTGAGTCTTAGTCTCCGAGAAAATTTTATATGGCATCAAAACTTAACACAAATGGAACCGTTTGATAAAAAATTGCCAACATTTTTGGGTATCCTCTAAAATGATCCTTAGTGCTTTCGAATTTAAGACGCTTTTTCAAACACTTCTATTTCATCTAGTACGCAGTTCACTGCAGTCGCTATAGTTACAGTAAAGAGCAGTCTGTGATCACTTCTTAACACGTTCAGTAAGTCGTAGTGAGGTCAGCGATGACTCTTCAGTGGAACAACCTATTTGGGAATGAAACAAGCCAAATGAGGACAGTCTTGGAGGTAAATTAGTACAAGACTTTCTGCAAGAGGTCTAATGTAGCAAATTTTTTTCAAGAACATAAAATGGCTTAAAGCTTACGGTTTTTACCCGACTGCGCCAGAAGGACGGGTTATGTTTTTTTACGCACTTAGATTTCTGTAACACCCTAGAGCTTGATTGTTCATCACGGACAATGTTACTGAAACTTCCCCTTATAAACATTTTGTTGTATTTAAATATTGAATTCAAGAAGTTGACAAAGAACCTATAAATTAAAAAGTTTGATCAAGGTTACGGGCCATGTCAATTTAAAAACAGTATTTAAATAAAAGAGTCGTCTACTAATCTATGGTTGTTTCATTTGAAGAACATCGCTAGGTAAGGTCGTTCCACTGATTATAATGCTCTCTTCCCTTTAAAATTAAGAATATTTATTCAAAGTTAACAATTTATAATTTTTGTTATTATTTGTAACGGTACTTACTTCTTAGACATAAGTGCGTCGAGTCAAAGATCTGTATTATTTTCTATTTTGTAATACTTTTATTGTATTTAAAAAAGTAGTTGTTTTAAGGATTAATTTCATTCTATTTATACTGTTTAATACGAGGTATTCCGATATACAGTATGAATGTTAGTTTGTACGTAGAAATCGCTTCCATAAAAATATATTTGATGTATATAAATAACGCAATAGTATTGTGGACTGAGATTATTTTGTGCATTTAGATGTGTAATAACAGAATGAGAGAATATTTTTATAATTAAGTTAACGCTATCAATTGACAATAAAAACTTGTAACCTATATAACGCCATCTGTTGACGAGTAGTCATCAACTAATAGTTTGTTGCGCTCCGACTAGATGTCGCTATGTTCACCTAACCTGTCTAGCATTACGCAGAACAGTGCCATGTTTAATTAATTATAATTATATAAGCCAATGAAACCTAATTTATTGGTCAGCTAATAATATAGAAAAGTTTGTTATATGCATGATATAGTTCTATTAGCCGTTGACATTCAATGTACTTACCATCGCGATACCGTCATCACATACAAATTCAAAATAATATTAACCCAAGTGTTATGTGTCATAGGGTTAAAAATGCCTACATTTAAATATTTTAACACGAATCACTATAATTACAAAGTTATTTCCATCATCACAACAGCTATAATTATATTATTTTATTGTTGACATCAAAAACAAAACTTTAAATAAAATAAAAATCTGAAATAGCTAAAAATCTTTTATTGTCACCTTACTCTAAACAAATCACTTAAAGGTCCTTTCAGGTTTATCCTAACCTATCGTATAAAATTATAAAAGTTATAATTATATCAATACTTCTAGTATTCGCTTACACTGATATGTAACTGTCTCTTGTATGCATTAAGCAGCATCATGGTCTGAAAACAATAGAAAGAACTTTATGAAAAAAAGTCTTATCTTACCTACAAAAGCAGCGTTCGTCTGCAGTCATACATTTATTTCAAAAATGAGTTATATCTAATTATTAACGCCATCTATCGTCAAGTAGCAACAGTAACGAAATTGAATGAATGAAAATTGAAGGAATCGTTTTATCTATCCAAAGAATAACTATATAAAGTACTATTATGTGTACATACACACTAATATTGTATTATATATAATTATGATTGTTCCTCGTACCGAAACTAGCTTCATAATTTGAAATAACACCTAATAATTTATGAGATAGAATTACTGAAGATAATAATTATAAGTGCTATAAAGATGCTATAGCCTAATATTTTGTACTTACCCAAATATTTTGTAGTGAAATACATAAGAACAAATCCTAGTACAACAGCCAGAAACTGCAAGATGCCTGCGTTGCGCTGACGCTTGTGCCAGCGCGCCCTCTCGCGGGGAAGCACCTCACTCACTGTCACATAGAGAAGCGTGCCTGCCGCAAGCCCCTGCGATTAGTTATGGTAACTCGTCAAGAGATGGCGCTACTATATTTTTCAACTGACTGTTTACAGTGTTACATTAACTTATAGTATTTTGGACGAACTAATAAGCAAATTAAAGCTTTTTCTATTTATAAATACAACGAACCAAAAAGTGTCTCTTTATCGGGAGAGTTCATAACATGTTATCATCAACATTCCGCCTCCCATAATAAACCCCACAAGTCTTCGGCCCATTTATAGTCGCAACACAGGGTTCGACGTTTCTCCTACACCTTTACCCGCTATGGATTTCATCTACTTAATTAATTAATCTAAATACTACTAAAATATTGACTTCAATACCTGCATAACTGGTATAGCCACTGAGTCTTTCAGACCATTGACAGTCTCGAGTCCCGCGCCGATCCCAATGCCGAGCACAGAGCCGGCGCTGAACAGCCCAACACAGACTATGTGGGCGCAGACCCTATTGGGGAAGTTCTCGCAGAGCTCGGCGCCGAGACAGAAGCCCACCACGAACTTGTGGGAGCTCACTGCTGCTAGTAGCAGAAGGATCTGAAAACAGAAAATTAAAAAGTTATGTTAGATAAAGATACTTTTTTTAGTTTTCTTTTATTTTTTTTTCATTTATCTAAAGACTTTATTGGTGATGTAGGAAGTAGTAAAGTGTGGGCCCTTTTATAGAGCTAAAAAGGCCCACAGATGAAAATATACCTACGTTACAAAAAATATTTTGTGAATAAAAATTAATTTGTATCTTTATCTATTGTAAGTACAAATTAAAAATTGTAAGTACCGCAAATATTTTTCGTCACTGGGTTCATGATACCCATTATATCTCTTTCATGACCGTAAAAGTCACTCATCATATAAGAGACTTTCCTAGTGCGAACAAGTTAAAACATGCATCCAAAATGATGCGCTTCTACGCTAAACGAAGTGGAACAATATTTAAATTTAAACTGTAGGTATCCTGCGCGGGCGCATTCGCTGTAGGCGGTACTTCCCCGGTAGATTCAAAACCCAGTCAAGGCTACAGCTGCAGCACAATGGTTTTCCTTAAACGTTTCATTTTATAATACCTAACGTAGAAAGTATATTACTCGAGTAATTTAGGAACTAAGACGCCTCGCAAACGGTGACATTTGACATTTCGCAGACCTCACGCTACACTAGCGCCTCTAGCGGCGAATACTCGTACCATACCATAAAAAGCGGACCTATAATCTTTGAGAGTTCCCATAATAATCAAAGATCATGAGAAAACCTAAATTTACCGGTCTAAAATAGCCCAAACGCCTGTAGGTAAAAGCAGGCGTGGTTATCAATGCTTGTTTGCTGTATGAGAACAGGCTATTGCCCTGCAGTGGGTGAATCAGAGGCTGAAATTATGATATAAAAATTGTGATCCCAGTACCAGCAACATTTAATCATTGCAATTATATAACACTCATTGTACAACTACATACATTCCCTTGAGTTCAATAATAAAATAAAGATAACTGCATACAAATGTTTATCAGGTTATATAAAATGCATCTACTTATATAAGGTGTGTAGATACGTATGTAGGTAAGTATGTTACTCTACCGTATTTAAAATAATTTACATTAATGCCCCCGTACCATGAACTGTTAAAGTAGGACATTTTACGTTGTGGAAGCGAGATACAGAAGCCGTACTGCACTGCACGCAGCGGCGGCGCGGCGGCGGGCGTCTCGCTTCTACATCGGGAATTTCATTCTTTATCAGTTCATGGTATGAGGGCGAGTAAGGAAAATATTATCGGTGACAGACACGCTCGTCGGTTGCGTATCATAATAGTGGTATGGCTTACGCTTGAGTCAATTGTGAGATTGATAGAGATGTATTATGGAGTACTTTGGTGAGCTAAAGACGATGGACTTTTTGCCTTTGCATGATTACCTGCTTGTCTGAGTTGATTAACAGTTAATTAGCAAGCAAGACACTTCAAAGACTATTTTCCATCCAGAAATCAATCCCAGATCTTTGTGTTTGATATAGCAGTTTGTATACCAGTATTTTTTGGAAAGGTTAGCGCAGATAGTATTCTTGTACTATATTCTAAGTAGCTTATAATATACGTCAAGGGATAGGAGTAATCAAGCTGCCAGTTATCGAGCCTATATTTTGAAATTACCTTAAATTATTATCATTTAATAGCAAGTTAATTAAGATTAATGAAAGTATATAGAATGATACATACTTATTAACCCATAATAAAACGATAGTAATTTGTTTACGGGAATTCGGTCCATCTATCTTCATTAATTAATAGAATTACTTGTTAACAACAATCATGATTATATTGGGTCATTGGGCACATGGAGTGACGTCATCAGCATCTGACTGGTTAAACGAACTGTGCTTCGGAAAGATAAAATTGATACAACGCAACGCAATCGTAAATCCAGAGTAAAAAACCTAGAAGATCTGGCAATATAGTCGATATTGCCAGATCTCCTAGGTTTTTTACTCCTTGTACTTTCTGGGTTCGATCTACAATTACAATAGATATTAAATAATCTAACATTTATCCTCAACATCTTAAAGGCATCCTACATAAAACCATCAGATAGAAAAACCCATTGGAAATAGAAAACAGGTATTTTCTGTTTTTCCTTATGCGCGACCTGGTAACTGGTGGTAGGTACAATAAGCAGCTCGTACCATTCTGTGATGAGATAAGCAATGTGCACCTAAAAGCACCCGCAGTTTGGATAGTTTTTACATTAATTACCTAACTATATTATTGTGACAGAAGGCTGTCTGATAATCCTATATTGGACCTTTGGTGACATCATCATTAGCCAGAAGACGTCCACTGTTGAACCAAGGCCTCCCCTTTAGATGGGTTTTATTTTAGTCGCCTCTTACGACACCCGGAGGAAAGGGGTGGTCAATTCTAGGCTGGATACCACCTTTGGTGTATTGCTACATAATTATTACTATAGTATAGTAAGTATGCGCGCAAACACAGGTGCAATCCCTATTCCCTCACTCTTATAATCCGCTGGGACGGTAGTCCGACACGACCGGACAGAGATCAGGCGCAGGACCAACGGGTTAACGTGCCTTTCGAAGCGAGGAGGGGTCTTGACATGTAAAAATGGTCACCCATCACAAGACTGACCGTGGCGAGCACGCCTTAACCCTACAGACCGACTGATCTGTGCGGTAGCTACAAGCCCCTGAAGACGAAGAACCAATATACATATGCCATACGTAACACTCACGTGCGGCACACTATTCACAATGACAATTACTATTAATAACATTAGTAGTCTAGCTACAACTACGTTGCGTGCTGTTGCCAGTGTCAACACCGCATTCCCAAATACCCTAGGGAGTCTAACCCCTTTAGCCTGCTGTTTATTTTGCCTGACAACATAAAACGTAATGTTTCGTGGATGGTTCAAATGGGGGTATAACTGAATGTACTTTAGAGACGGTATATGTAATCTAGGTACCTACTTACGCACATAAATATACCCGTATTTCTAGAAGAATAAGGCGACGTGTTACTGCACACCCATCCATGTTCTACAGGACCTGTTTCTAGCCATTGCTAGCTAACTGGCAAGGCGGCGTTTTAGAATTACAGAGAAAGAACAAAATTCAAAATTCTTTAAAAAACATAACATCATGCCTGTCTTCCCCGAAGGGATAAGCCGAGGTGTACCTCTAGTACACCCACATTTCGCCTGTTATGTTACAGGTCCCAATGTAATAGAAGGCGAGCCTACTGCCATCTACCGGACACAAATAAAAAATGACAGAAAGTTCAATAATTTATGTGAGAACAGTGTGCAGTGTAGGTGGAATATATCGAGTCCGTAAAATATCATCAGCACTTCTTACCAATATGATGTTATTTCAAACATTAATTGTCTCTCTGTTTACCTACATCTAGTAAATTTCCTTCTGCTTATCACTAATCAAACGACCTACATGATAACGTGTGCTGCGATTCTCAGTGATAACGACGCGTAACGGACCCGTTACTCCGTTACCGATAACGACAAGGATAGTTATTAATGCAACTCTTAGATAAGGTACATTAGGATACGTCTTATAACTTATTATTTATTTATAGCATAACATCACGCCTATATTCCCCGAAGGGGTAGGCAGAGGTGCAATTATAGTACACTCACATTTCGCCAGTTATGTTTTTAGGCCCCAATGTAATAAGGGGCGAGCCTATTTCCATCAACCGTATACAAATTTAGACTCCGTGCTGCTACTGAGAATTACCTAATGGAATAACCCAGTAACACTTTGCATTCGAACCCAGGACCTCGTGCTCAGCAGTCGCACTTAACAACAACCACAACGAGGCAGTAATTTATATATTTATGTTATGTTATTGTACTGGTCTAGCTGACCCAGCAAACTTTGTTCTGCATTCTCACCGTTTAAACCTTCGCTGGACTTCCACGAATATTTCAAGACCAAAATTAGCCAAATCGGTCAAGCCGTTCTCGAGTTTTAGCGAGACTAACGAACAGCGATTCATTTTTATATATAAGACTAGCATGCGCCCGCGACTCCGTGCTCGTGGATTTCGAATGTTTTATAACCTGTAGCCTTCCTCGATAAATGGGCTATCTAAAACACAAAGAATTTTTCAAATCGGACCAAAAGTTCCTGAGATTAGCGCGTTCATGCAAACAAACTCTTCAGCGATATATATATAATAATAATAATAAATTTAAACGTATAATATATTATGTATATAGGTATTATAGTATAGATATTACATATTTGTGTTAATAACAACACAGTTAATAATTACTGGCATAGATTGGCATACCAACATAGCATAGGTAGGTCGTACATACAACACAACTGATTTAATTGTTATATCAAGCAGCTGTTAAGTTCTCTTTTGTACCATATTTGTATTATTTTATGTGTACAATAAACAATACGAAACTAACAAACTTACATCCATAAGAAAAACAAATAAAATACTATGAGGTTCATAGCGTTTACTTATATTTGACGACCGGATTGGTGGAGGGGCTAAGCGATTAGACTGGTACGAGTTGCGGGTTCGATTCCTGCACGGCACAAAAATTTGTGCGACCCGCAGATGTTTTTTCCGAGTCTGGGTGTTTGTGTATGTGACATTTTATGTTTGTGAAACGCAACCACAATACAGGAGAAATTTTGAGTGTGTAGCGAAGTTTAAAAAAAACCTTATACCTAATTTAATGGAGATCTACATCGGTACAATTTTGCCTACGACTGCAAGTAATACAGTCGTGATGTTCACTATCACGGTCACCTTTAAGTCCCCTCATACGGTAACAGCAGAGACGTGACTATATCCTTAGCGACACTATTCAGTATTACACACAATATGTGTTAAATGTCATTATAGTAATCTGCATTGCTAAACGAATTGCTACATTTGAACCAACACTATAAGTATTTCACCATAGAAGGGTAAATAAATAGTGATGACAAAATAGAGGCACTGAAATCACGTAGCGTTAGAATCGCTTTTAACTTTATCCTTAGGAATAAGCAAAAACTTAATTGAAATAGTTACTTTTTATTTGTAACTAGCTGATGCCCGCGACTTCGTCCGCGTGGCTTTAGGATGAAGTATATTTTTTTGCGCCAGAGACCTTCACGGGCGTCCTCAGAAGACCCTACCAGTTTTATCACAATCTGATCAATAGTTTAGGACTGCATAGAGGACAAACATTCAATTATAATTATATAATGAAAATAATTATCTAGATACATAATTATATAAATATATACAATACAATTTATTTTCATTTAAAGTCAGGCAGGTAGCTAGGACAGGTGATATTCAATTAGTAGAAATCAAGTTCTCAGAGTAATAAAATCTAAACGAATACTCGAGACTAATACGATTTTGAAAACGGTCAGGTGTAGGACGGGGTAAGGAAATCATGTACTACCTACTGTGTTTTTTGTTTGATTATACTTGTAAGACAGGTTCTCCAAAGATTTGGGAGAATCGCATAGGTACAACTGTAGCGATTGCTTTATAAATATACTAGCTGCCTACGTTGTTACCCGCTATATCTACATTTCGGGATAAATAGTGTTAATCCAGGGTGTCAGCTATCTCCATACCAAAAGTTATCAAAATCGGTCCAGCCGTTTGAGCGTGAAGAAGTAACAAACAAACTTTCACCTTTATAGTTTAAGTGTGATAAAATATTATTTGATCTACTAACCTACTATCAGTTCAATAGAGATTAACACATTTAAATATGCATCTTATTAAACGGTTATATAAAAAAAAATAAGTTTGAATTTCTAGCATCAATACTGTACCACAAACAAAAAACAAGGTGGAAAGATAATCAGATACATTTTGTAAAAAGGCTGTTCAAACAATATTAGCATGGAGTTTATTTCCCGTTATTCCCATCTTAATGGGATTTGGGCCCCTTGAGTCACTTTTAGAAAAAAATAATCCAGTACCCATAGCCCCCTTTTTTTTGTAATGTTCTCTTCATTCTATTTTTTTTAACATAACGTCACGCCTGTATTCAATCCTTTGTAGGCAAAGGTGCACATACAGTTATACACCCACATTTCGCCAGTTATGTTTTTAGGTGGTTTTTTTTTTATAAACTATATAGGTTATCATCTTTTCGGAAATAAACATAATTATTATTCGATATTAAAAAGGGCAAAGATCTGTCAGTTCGAGTTTAATCCTCTTTAAAAACCATATCGATAACAAAATTCTGTACTTTGAGGTCTATGCAAGTATTATTTAAGTTGTCCTGCCCGCAGTTTGCACGCAGGCAACCGTGTCAAGCTCAACCCTTTTTTAGGGAGCTCAATGACCCGTGCCAAAAGGACACGTATGGAACACGCAGACTGACTTCATATATTTTAGTATCATAATTTTTGTATTAATATTTTCTCAATAAACACTTAACTTGGGGAAGATCACGGCTAACATACCTAAACCAAATCGGAGATGGTCTGCAAAAAGGGCAGTGAGGAGTACCCTTAACCGACGAGCGTGTATGAGAAATGGGATGCCGGCCAAAGAAGCCAAAGAAGTATGCCAGGATCGTAGCAAATGGAAATCCGTGGTCTCTGCCTACCCCTCTGGGAAACAGGCGTGACTTTATGTATGTATGTACAGTTGTATATTTAACATCTGTAGTCTCATTAAACATTTCTTTAGATTAAATGACATAAACATCATCACGCCTGTATTCCCCGAAGAAGTAGGCAGAGGTGCACATACAGTACACCCACATTTCGCCAGTTATGTTTTTAGGTCCCAATGTAATAGGGGGCGAGCCTATTACCACCAACCGGGCCCAAATCCAGACTCCGTGCTGCTACTAAGAATTAAAATAAATGACACGTTGATTCATAATGTTCGCCATCCCTGACCTACTAGTTAAAAACACCAATAAATAGCTAAAACAATTCATCATGGAAGGGTTCCCAATGTTCTCAAGTCCTTGAAGTCGGTTAAGTTGTGCACAGACGAGGCGTGGTCTACCTTTCACTCGTGATCTTTAAGTAACTTGTTGATATTAAACGCGATAAGCTCTGGTTATCGTGAACGGTAAGACTATTGTTCCTGTTGACTATAATGGCTCCTATATACGTAATAGAACTGCGGAGAAAGGATCATTATTATAATATAAGATTTATACAGTTAACAGTAATATATTGCTATTTCTATCAAGCGTTGACTGCCTCGTTGGTCTAGTGGTTGCTAAGCGCGACTGCTGAGCAAGAGGTCCTGGGTTCGAATCCCGGGTCGGGCAAAGTGTTACTGGGTTTTTCATTAGGTAATTCTCAGTAGCAGCACGGAGTCTGGATTGTGCCCGGTTGATGGCAATAGGCTCGCCCCCTATTACATTGGGACCTAAAAACATAACTGGCGAGGCAGAGGCACATATAGTACACCCACATTTCGTTACGGTATAGGTACCAATGTAATAGGAAGGGAGCCTATCAACTGGGATCAATCCCAGACTCTGTGCTGCTGAGAATTGCCTGATAGAAAAACCCAGTAACACTTTGCGCGACGCGGGTTTCGAACCCAGGACCGGTCAGCAGTCGCGCTTGGCGACCGAACATGCAGATATGAAGGTTAATGATGTTAATACAATGGATTACTTATTGCTGTCGCGTCGGTTATAAACCGGTTTTTTTATAAGCAGTTTCCATGGATGACATAAGAGTCGACTTATGTGTCAGAGAATATGCAGCTGGGTCCACCTGCAGGTGATATCATACGATATCCCATCAGAGGAAAAGCATTGTGCTATTGGTATTGCAATTATTTCGTAATGATTACCTCCCTACCTTTAATTATATTGTTATAAAAAGCTTGATATTTGTATCAGCCTTAAAATACGTCAATAAATAGTCACTTCCGAGTTGAAGGCGTATTTAACGTAACCTAAATGTATTTCCCCACAGAAGGGCAGTAAGCAACGAAAATCCAAGTATCAAAAGTGTCGGGAGGCTCGTAGCTATGTGTCTACCGCGCACATGAGTCGATCGGTGAGGTTAAGCCGCGCTCGCTGTGGCCAGTCTTGTAATGGGTGACCGTTTTCACGTGTCGAGACCCCTTCGTGGTTCGGAAGGCACGTTAAGCCGTTGGTCCTACGCCTAATCTCTCTGCGGTTGCGTCGGTCTACCGTCCCATCGGACTAGAATATCTCCTGCGTAGTTGACTAGTCTCAGATGAGACAGGCCGCTGTGACCGAAATTCGGTCAGGAGAACATTATAATTCCACGTATTTAATAATGCTAGAAGTACCTACAATAATTCTTGGAAAGTTTTGATCTGTCAAATTTCGTGCAATAATTTGTTAAATGCGGCGTGACGTCATGTTTAAACAAGCCATCTGTCAACCAAATGAAAACAATCTATGTTTAATGTTTACACCCAATATTCCATTGTTCAGTGCAAAATATAATTTAAACAGGTTATAGAACATTTGCAGCAATAATCAATCTAAAATAAAGGAAGAATTTCTTCACATACATACAATCATGCTTGTTATCCCTGTAGAGGAAGGCAATGATGGTTTCCTTAATCAAGAGTATAACATCAGACTTCACACTACATATCACATCACACTATCACACTTATCACACCATACTAATATTATAAACGATGCATAGATAAATGATAAAAAGTTTGTATATATCTATTTAGAAGACACCAAAACAGACTATAATAATATAGTGCCAAACTCAACAAAGAATAACATCTTAATTTAATGAATTTACCTAAGTTTATCAGTCGCGTCATCGTTCTAGACGTTGCCAAGTAAATTGGGGCCATCCTGTAATAACTCGACGACCTGATTAGCGCAGTGGCTAAGCGATTGGACTGCTGCGCTAAGGGTTGCGGGTTCGATTCCCGCACGGGGCAAAACTTTGTGCGAACCACAGATATTTGTCCCGAGTCTGGGTGTTAGTGTATGTGAATATTTCATGTTTGTGAAACGCACCTACGATACAGGAGAAATTCCTAGTGTGGGGCGACGTAAAAAAAAAATAACTAGATGCCGCTGAATTTCAGAACAACAGTTGTTATCTGACCTATAAAACTAAGCTAAAACAGGTTTTTGAAACCACATTATGGCCAGCCTCCTTACCATAAACGAAGGAAGAACGTGGAAGCGAGATGCAGCATTACACTGCACGTAGTGGCGTCTCCCTTCCACATCGTAAACTGTCCTGCTTTAAGAGTCCTTGGTAAGGGGCAATACCTAATAGTATTTAAGTCTGAACGCCACGTGGGTCACATTTTACCGCAAACAATAAAAAATCTATTGTGTCTGCGGCGTGGCAGTCAATATAAAAATAAACCCGACTGCAAAAATCAGAAAATAAATAAACAACTATGTTATTACTTAACCTTAACTTAACATAATTCTAGACTTGTTTATCTTATAAGTTGTTTAGCAGTCGGCTTTTTTATTAAAAAAACGTTTTTTTTATTTATTTATTTTCAACAGCATCTATATCACACTTTGTAAATTATAAATATTTAAAATTTTATACTTTTTAGTCAGAATTTATAAGTAGTGAAAAATCTAAGGTTACTTTAACTGTGAAAATCCAGCCAGACAGTAAAAAAAGAAATCCCATGCATGTAATATACACGCGAAAAGCGAAAAACATAACCCTTCCTTTGCAGTTGAGTAAAAACATCTCGACTCATGTCTATAACTCATACTATACATAATCATTCACACACTAAGGCACTATAGTACGAGACAAAACAATAATATTATAAAGGTGCACCAGATATATTATAATCAGCCTATAACTTCTCATGTACCGTGGGTGCGTTTTGTATACAAACGCTATCATAATTATACACCTACCGTATGACACAAGGTTTTTATTACGTATAGACGGCAAAAGAGAAATCAAGGTTTCGCTTCTATGGAGAAGAACCGGCAATAAACATGAATCACTCTTTTGAAAATAGTAGGCATAAAATAACAACATCAAAGTACTACATAACGTAGTAGTTTTATACGAGAAATATCTGTGTCTCAAGTTATTAGGTCCTTTTGCGTCCAAGTCAATGATATACAAACATTTGTATAGATACGTCAGATGCTAACAAAATGAACGAAAAACGTGTTACGAACTCTGAGTTCGAACTGCACGGGTCTTATGACAAATCGGACAACAATTTTAGGTACTACCCAAGACTACAATTGTCTTCTTTTCGAGTCTTCAAAATGAGGGCACTAGTAACATATCTGTACTTTTATGAAATATCATTGGTCTTAATTCAAAGCTTATTTATAAAACAAAGTTCTTACCTGAGTAGGGCTTTCTTGCAACCCAATCGCCAGTCCTTCCAACACGCTATGTACGAACAGCGCCGACAATAGCCCGACCACACTTGACGAGCTGCTGTTACAAGGCTCCGTATGACTCACGTGGCACAGCTCCGACCCTTCCCTCTCCCTCATCTCTCCATCATGGTCCCGAGGGAGGAGCCTGGTCTGTTCCCCAACATGAGAGTGCCTCTCATGCCCTCCACTATTATAAAACAGATGAGACAGCTCATCTACTAAATATACCAGGAAGAACCCAATACATAACGTCAGTTCGGTATACTCTGGCAGATGCTCTCTTGTTTCTGGCAGCATGTGGACTAAGGAAGTGGAGAGGAGGACCCCTCCTCCGAAGCAGAGAAGACAGGATAGGAGGAGAGGGTGTCTTTGTCTAGCACTCTCAGAGAAGCAAGCTGGTAACATTCCCGTGAAGAAGGCTCCTAGACCTAAAGTCAGCATTGATATTGCTCGTGCTGTTGTGATATCCATCGTGATTGATTTGTTTTATCTTCTTTTAAACACAAAAGACTTTTGTTTTGAATTTTTTGAAATATATGAGCGTTGTTTTCTTATAAAAATTCTGGTCTACTTCCTGTATTTCTCCCGCGATCTTCGTATGAAGTTCAAATCCTTGTTTGCATTTCAGTTATTCCACAAAAACCGATTCACTATAAACCAACTTCACATAAAAATGTCGGTACATCTATATTTAGTCACTAACGATGTATCGGAACTATATGACACCGAAAACTTTATCAAGTCCAATATTTACATATATATGTTTATCAATAAACAGAAGGCTGGTCCACTATCAGTCACACGACCACACATCACGAGCACCCATCACAAATGAGTCTCTGTAATCAGAACTTACCCGCACACGTATTTACAACACTAAAAATATTCGTCACCTTATTACAACGTGATAAGGTTCAAAATGTAGAGACGTTTATAAAATTCAATGAGAATTACATTAGTCATGATGTCTGTCTGGCCGGTTTTGTTTGGGCTTCACCGCCCCCCTCTCGGCATAACTATGAGCGTGTTTACGACGTAATCAAAGAAGCTGGAAAGGTCAACCTACGGTGGTTTATAACAAAGAATAATTTTGTATTAATAACTATATGTAATTTTTCATTATAAGGAACAACATGTAACAAGGATCCGATTGATAACATTTAAACAAAACACAATGCGTCACATTACGTTTCACAAAGATAATATTATGAACAAATTATAACCGAATGAATGGGGATAAAATATAAAACAATATGGTATATGTATCAAATTAAATTATGACAAAGTAGGTACTAGGTTAAACCACCGAGGACCTAAGCAATAAACTAATCAACAATAAATTATATTGATCGAAAAACCTTGGGCATCAAACTATCCTAAATTAAAATAAGCAATAGCAATAGTTTCACCCCCTATTACATTGTGACCTATAACCTAACTGGCAAAACGTGGGCGTTCTTTCCCTCTGCTTACCCCTATGGAGAATACATTCGTTAAATACGTACCTACACCCTACCAACACAATTTACTTACAAATCAAAATAAGGAAAACAGAAACAGTATCCGCTCGAACAAAATAAAACAAAACTTACATAACCGGTTTAGCTTTTGGAGAATTTATGCTAAAAGTTACTGCCAATTATATGAGTGGGTAGGTTACTGCCCCTTACCACGAGCTCTTAAAGAAGGACGGTTCACGTTGTGGAAGCGCCGCAATATAGTGCACGAAGCGGGTCTTGCTTCTACATCGTAAACTGTCCTGTTTTAAGAGGTCATGGTAAGGGGGCTGTAGTAAACAACAAACTACCATTATTCTAGGCCATCAATACTCGATGTGAGATGTAGGTTGATCAGTTGAAATTCTACCACCAGTATATTAGTAGGTATTTATTATAATACGCCATATTTTGAGTTATTGTTAATTTAGGTAGGCACTAAGAACATTGAATAAATATAGTCTTAGTCAACGACGGTAATTTACCGAACTCTATAGCATCCCTTTATTCTTATACAATCACGCCAACAATGGAAACCGGTAGCTGGTAGGTTATAGTTCCCCATTTTGGCACTTATCGTGAACACCATTATATTTATGGCCAGCATATGGCCATTTATTGGGCCCACGCCTTGTTCATGGCCTTACATGCATCACTTTTCCAGCAACGAAAGGTAATAATCGTATTCTAAATTCTTCCCCTGAGGGATCATAAAAACAGTGTAAGTGTGACTTTATTAAATGCAAACTCTTTATTAATTCCTACTTAGCTTTATAAAGAAATTGCAGAATTACCTACGGAGTTTTAAGAAAAATATAAATGACGTTACATATTCGTACACGCGTGGTGAAGGAATAAAATGAAGGATTGAAAATCTATAAAAATGAACGAGTTACTCCAGAAACATGGATGCTCGAACGTCTTCTCTGTCCCCGATGGACTGAAAGAACTGATGTCGGATATAACACGTGAGGTACTGGTCTTTCTTTGTTTGTTAATATTTTATAAAGAGCTTACAGCGGTCTATCTTGTGGTGGGTGACCAGGCTTTCACACATTGTCATTGTCACGCCTTCATGCATCGTAAAGAAATGCACCCAGTCGGTCCTTCGACTGATCTCACTTCGGTCGTGGTTTGGTTGACCGGCCGATTGGAATAAGAGTTTAAGGGAATAAAAAGAAAATTATGTTTGCACAATTTGTATATACACGATAATATAAATTTACACAGATTGCAGAATCAATTCTTTATTGCGTGCCATAATGTTTATATAGTTGGTAGGGAAATAAGTATATTAGTCACAATTATGGACTCCGTCGCTAAATTTGCTGTCTTAACCGAAACCCTTTGAAGACTACACTTTATAAAACTAATTTTAACTGTAAAGCAAAATCTCTGTAATACAACAATAGTCTCTTGCCAGGTGTTACGTTGGCAGCCACCAAAATTATACGACTTCATAGCAAACTACCTATCAGCACTACTGATCACGAGGGAGCACGGCGTCCTGGCGGTCCGGATAATGGAGGACCTGTGCGACTGCCGACCCTCCGTGTCAGAGCATCTATTGCAGATAGGCTTGGAGGAAGATATGGTTGAAGTCCTCGCAGGCATCATCAAATCTGAGATAGAGAGTCTCGAACCTGATGAGGGAAAAGGTAATGTCTTCTACATCCTCAGAATATTAATAGAATTTTGTCAAATTTTGTAGGTAACATTTTCTACTGTTTTCTGAATGCATAAAGAACAAACTCAACCTCGGGCGTTTAATCTGCATCTGCGTAAAAAACCTTGTACTTGGACAACGCGTAGTACTATAGGTTACACACAAAAAAAATAATTGGTATATAAAACGGTGTGTGTATTATATTTTTTATGCCTGGCTGGAGGCCTTTTATTAGGTCTCGCCAAACGACCGGTTAAGCAGTAAGAGCTCCCTCAGAGCTAACTGCGAGAGACAAGTTCAAAAAAAAAAAATATTTTTTATGTTATTCTAAACAAGCGGTGATACATTTTGCTTACAGAAAAAGTCAAAGAAACCGCGATCCTCAAAAAGGTACTGCTCAAGTTCCCTCTGGATGAAGAAATGTCAGCCAAAGTCTGCCAGGTTGCGAGAAATGCGTACCGAGATTATTGGTACCGAAAGAGCTTACTCTTAAAGGTACTTGCCTATTCAACCTAAAAACCAATTCAACCGTCATAATTTTAAAGCAGTGCTTCTAATAACTGCGTGCAACAATGACTTATACTAACGTAATTGTATTTATCTAAAACTAGCTGCGCCCCGCGGTGTTACCCGCTGCAATTTTTCGGGATAGAAAGGCTTATGTGTTAATCCAGGGTGCCAGCTACCTCCATATGAAATTTCATCAAAATCGGTCTAGCCGTTTTAGCGTGAAGAGGTAACAGCCACACTCACAAACTTTCGCCTTTATAATATTAATATGATAAAACCTTAAGTTCTTGGTCTTCTTTATTCCCATTCGTTTTTATCCAATAAGTGTGATATTGGTTTTAGTCATTACCACTTTTATGTGCAGGATATGAAGACAGAACCCGAGGAGGCGTGGGAAAAGGCCGCACAGCATACACTAGATATCTATAAGAAAACCAAACCTTCCATCAGTGATCTGCATCGAGCTACGGCGAAAATTCAGGTAACCGTTGTTTTTTTATAGAACTTATAACATAAGACACAGTCCATTTTATGAATTAAAACTCCTTAAAGTAGATATATTTTAATAGGTGAAATTATTCATAGAAGTATAAAAACGGTAGATCGTTGTTTAAATAAATTCAAAGAAGAAATGTAAAGAAAATATTTAATGAATTTAAAAACTGTTACATTCTCTAACCTACCATCCTCCAACTATTTATCGTTACACTAAAATAACATGTATGTATATATTTATTTTTAGGCTGCATATAGAGGCTACCACGTGCGCAGAAATGTGTTGCGTCACCTACAGCCCAAAGAGAAGAAAAAGAAGCCTGGCCGGAAGGTGGGGATTCCAGGAGCACCGCTGGACATTGCTGGTTCAAGGGAAATCAGTCTGGGCCCAGTCATTGTAAGTCTCTGAATACTTGAACAAACGAAATAGCATTTGAAACAAAAACAGAATTTAAAAACATACGCAGTAGAAATCTATTATGGGTACGAAATCAAAAACTTTTTTACTGTATATGATGGTAAGTAGAAAGGGATTTAAATAATTTTCATATGGATTTTACTCCACTTTATGTTTTCAAATTTACTGTCACTGATGAATACCGTATGTTTTATTCAATAGATGGCATTATAACGCAGCAGGTTTGTCACAATACTCAAAGCTCCTTTGTATAAAACATATAACTTACCTACACGCTAAGCACCCGAACAATTATTATATATTTGTTTTCCTAGAACATCAAAGTTCGTGAGGACAACGTTGCTGGAATGTTTGATGACGAGGCAAAAGCTGCTGCTGCCGGGGACAGATTTGGCGCTAAATACGATCCTATGACGCAAATGTCACACAAGGAAGACGATGAGTTCCTACAGGAAAAGTCTAAAAAGATTCAGATTGGAGGAAAGGGTATCAAAATGGCACCCGAGTTCAACATTATGGACGCAATCGTGTCACATACTGCCCCGACCGTTGCTGAAGGTAGACTAGCTTACGTTATGCCTAATATAATTTAATTAGAGGGTTCGATACAATTCTATACTGCACAACAAAACACATAGTGTTATCCATATTATTTACTATATATTTCGATTATACTCACGTGTGTATTTGGGAATGACGTTCCATCCGTTAATTCGGCTCACGACTCTGCCGCGTAACCAGCTCATGAATAAGAGCTCTGTTTGAGTTCGAAACGAAAATACGAATCCCCCGCGGCTGGGAGACAACAAGGGAATGTGGGACTCTTCCCTAAAAATTCACTAAGATCCACAGGAGTATACCCATTAAAAACCTTACATTGCCTGCTATGTAAGGTGATGATTCTGACGATCCTAAACAGGCTTAGACCTCAAAACGGTGGGTGTGTACCACACTGAAGCCTTAACTTCGCTGATATAATATTTCTTTAATTGTGTACCTACTCATGCTTTTTATAGACGCTGCTTCTTGTACTGCTGCTGCAGAATACTTTCCTGCGAGTCCAGTTTTAATTTATAATATGTATGTTATTTTTCAGCCTTGTACATTCGTTCCCATTCGCAGTCTTCAGATTTCGACCAGGGCTATGGGATGCCGACTCCATTTGAAGTATCGGCTAACCAAAGAATTTCATTCGCTGAGGTTAGTTGCCCATTACCATTATCATGGACCTTTTATCTTACTACTTAAATCGATTTGTTTTATGTTCTTGATTCCAAACGAGAGAATCAATAGGACTTTTTAGTTGGTTTTTTGCCATTTTCCAGTTTTTTCTTTCATAATGTCGTAAAATCCTTTACCTTTGGTTAGTAATTAAGGGAAATAAACTGGTACATTTACTAGTGTACAATTTCAAGGAAACGTTTCCTTTATAGGCTCCACCTCATATGATAAGGGATCCATCTGATGATGAAGAGCCAGTGCCAGAGGTGCTTGATACCTCAGGGGAGTCCCCGGTGCCACCTACTGCCTTCGAGATCCCTGAGGAGTTACCAGGTTAGATAACGTACTGTCACTAGTCCTCAATTTACTTTTTGGGATGCATGTGGTGAGCCTTCATGAGCGATGACACTTAAGCACGTCTGGTGCACCGTCGGTGACCAGCCTTACTACTGGATGGTCACCAACGGTTTCAAGAAGGATTTCTTGGCTAACCAATCTCGTTGCTAAAAAGAATTTTGACCACCTGATTGACGCAGTAGCAAAGCGATTGGACTGCTGCGCTAAGGGTTGTGCTTCCCGCACGGGAGAGTAAAATATGCGATCCGTAGATGATTGTGCCGAGTCTGGGTATTTGTGTATGTAATATTCCATGTTTATAAAACGCACCCAAGATACAGGAGAATTCCTAGTGTGGGGCGATGTTTTTTATAAGAAAATAGGTCATTCCTTAACACTCAACTAAACCTATCAGGCAATGTGATGGAAAGCTACATAACATTACACTTCATACTATTATTGTTGTGATCGTGAGAAAATAAGATAGTGCAGACTTTCTTTATGATTAGATAGTGTTATATCATTACTTAGCAAATGAATTCGAATTGATAAGAACCATAAATAATACTAATACTTTACAAGTAGGCCACAGTTGAGTTTTTGCCGATCAATTTAGAGGTCGCCATTATCTTTCTAAATGCGATTGCTAACACACCCAATACCTTGAGACTAAATAAAAAGATACCCATGATATAGTAAATAAAGGAAATAGATATAAATAACTTACCGTTATATAACGTTGTATTGTTTATAATATTATTCAATATTATGACAATACTTGGTACCTATTATAATTATCAAAACAAGCATTATTCATTGATTTCTGTAACACAGGTCCCACCTAGCTTAGGAGTCAGGGTTCCATTTATGTCAGGATCCATTTATGTCAGTTAAAATGTATTATTTATTTATATAAAATAATTCGCCATGGGACATACATTTATATGGTCCATAGCTAGGTATTTAATGTGATAATTGAATTTTCATGTCTGTAGACAATAATTATACAAGATACGGTTTTTAAATTGACCTCAATCAAAAATGTTTCTTCTTGGGTGCCGATCGTTATCTTATGCGAGACTGTAGGCCCTGGGAGTCAGAGGATCACCAGATTCCAGATCAGGATTTTTATTCTGTGTAACTGAGATAGTGTCTTTTTTCTCGAATTTCTCTTGTATCGTGGGTGTCTTTCATATACATAAAATATCACATACACCAACACAACTCGGGACAAACATTTGCGGTTCGCACAACTTTTTGCCCTTTGCGGGAATCGAACACCCAACCTTTAGCGCAGCAGTCCAATCGCTGAGCCGCTGCGTCAATTAGGTTGTCGTATCACACTGCTGAACAAAGGCCTCTCCCCTAAGTTTCCAATCCCCTCTATTCTCTTCCAGTTTTAGCCTTAACTTTATTTATCTTTCCCATACAGCGGATCAGATGTCGTCAGCCCCACAATCTGCCCGCACTGATATTGACTATGCTGCTGATGATGATGACGTATAAGGAACGTTACTATGATACCTGTATGTTTAACTAACAAAAGAATGTTTAAGTACATTAGAAACTATGGTTCTGGAACTTCAAAATCTCTAGTTACAATATAAGACTATTATTTTCAAAAGCATTTTTAAGGGATTCTTTCCCAATCTAAATTTACTAAATTCGTTACAAATTGTTTACATTTAATAAACGAATTCACTAATAAATAATTGCTTAATCTAGATGGTCTGTTACTAGTAGACTTGATTGTCTAATTGTTTGTTGTCAATTTTCTATCAACAATAAATTGTGTGAGGCAAATAAAATGGAAGATTTAATTCCGCCTCAAATACGTGATAGTTGTAAACTAGCTCTTCCTGAAGGTCTGAAAGATTTGATGAGTGATATTACTAGAGAAGTAAGTAAATACGATTATAGATTATTAGTAGTATTGGCGGTGAAGTAACAGAAGACGCTGCTGCCCATTTTCTGGATTTTCCCTTATTCTCCTTTCACGACACTCATGGGAGGAAATGGGGTGGTCAATTCTAGGCCAGATACCACTCGGCAAATATATACATAGATGCAACCGACTAAAAATGTAGAAAAAGAAAAACACCTAACTTTCGAATATTTTTTCGGCAAATTCGGTCGTGATTTAATTCATGGCTATACAATTACCTTGATCCATTAAAACCATGAGCAGCATCCAGCCGTGTACATCTATGGTTACTGCCCCTGACAGCTAAATCGTCGTGGCTTCGATTCCCATGATGAGCATAATCATTTGTGTCTGGGTGTAATTTATCTATAATATTAATATGATTCTAATTTGGAATAATACAGGCTCTGCCTAGTTTGGGACCAGCCGACCTTGTGTGGCTCTTCCAAGATAATAATTATTATTAAATGGCCAGGTTTTACGATACCAACCAAGAAATCTCTGCAAGTTTATTGCTGACTACCTTTCAGTCCTGTTAGTTACTCGAGACAACCTATCCGTTGCTGGTCACATATGTTCTGGTATATGCGACTGTGGTTGTGAACCAGAATTGAAACACGAACTAATAGATATAGGCTTGGATGAAGAGGATGCGAAGAAAGCTAAGACTATTATCGTTAATTATTTTAAAAGGGATACAGGTATGTGTCAACACTTATTTTTTATTTGTGATAGATAGATAGATTTCTCTTTATTGTACACCAAAAATAAAGATTACATTGTGATTTTCTATAAGAGTTACGTTTGTCAACAATGTTAACTGTCTCGGCGTTTGATAGAAAATCTGTATTTTACCGTGATAGTTAGTTAGCGTACCTAGGTTTATAGTTTATTTAATATAAATTTTATAAGTAACTCAATTTTTATTCATATCAGTCAACGAAGGAAATCTTATAAAGAAGCTCATGGATGATAACATTATCAACGTGTGCAACATATCTGCGGTGCAGGATGCCATCCGCACTGCGTTCGCGCGGCATCAGGCACGAAACACTACAGTGTTCGAGGTACACTCTGTTTGTATCTCATCATTGAATAGTTGCTTGAAATTGCATTAGGCGCTCACTAAAGAAAAATCGTTTCACAGGCACCACTGACCTCGACTTTCATAACTAGTTACTAGACTTATTTACTGTATATTCCGGTTATACTCACAGGTGTATTCGGGAATGCCCGACTAGTTTCAAACTCGAACGGAGCCCTTATTCATGAGCTAGTTACGCGGCAGAGTCGCGAGCCGTACTAAATTATATGGAAAGTTATTTTAGTAAAGTAGTTACTAGACTATTTACAAAAGTTCCCAATCTCCGTTTAATTATCAATTTCAGTCATCATCGGAAAGCGGTGGAGATGAAGTAATGTGTGCAGCGAAGCATACGTTAGATCTATATAGGAAGACGTTACCAGTCGAAGAGACGTATGAGTTTATGGCACAGAAGATACAAGTAAGAACTATACATGTGTAACTATATCATAAAATATGTTTCCGACTAAATCTGAAAATTATATAGACCTTGCTAGCTAGCTGTTACCCGCGACTTCGTCCGCGTAGTAATGAAGCTATAAAGTACTATGAGGTTAAATAAATTTATAAAAAAATTAAGTACTTTCATACACACTTGCGACAACCGTTAGACCTCTTTAATTTGGCCCTGTCGAACTACAAAATACGGACGTCTGAGTACCCTTTAGCTTTTACTTACTAATAATATATTATATATCTAGATTAAGAATATATTCCGGTCAAAATTAATTAAAAACACCAATTTCAAAGGAGGAATTTTTTTATGCTTCTTGGCCCCGTAATAAACAGTTGAACTTTTGCTTACAGGCTACGTACCGCGCGTATGGTGTGAGAAGATTTTGCTCCCCAAAAGAGCATGTGACAACAGAAAAATTGTCTAACAAGAATGTAACGTACATACCAGACTCTACTGCGACTAGTCAAAGGAGCAGCTATTATGACATTCCTTTCCCAAAGACGAACTATGGAGAACAAGTACGAGAGGAATCGTTGCCTGAGGTATAATAGAAAACATCGTAGAAGATCATGCAAGATCTGCCTTAATATTGACTAAGGATCTGGGGACTATAGGATAGGTTCCACCTGGGACTTTATCCTGTAGAATTATTTAATGAAAATCTTTATCAAAATAATATGCTGGTTTACTAAATTCATGTTGTTACAAAGTTCATTCAAATAAATGTCTCTAAGCCTGGGGAGAGTAGATTAGGTTCCGAATTTTCCAGTCGGCAATATTTTTAAAAGTAGAAGAGCAATGTAAAACCTTACTGTTAAATTTCCCTAATACGTGCATTGTTGTAAAGTTAAGTGTTAAGATAATAATTATAAGGATAAACCTTATTACAATTTTTTGTTACAGGACGCAGATATAGCGATGTCCTCGAGCATGAATAAAAAAAGTAAGTTCATATATTAATCCAAACCATTCCTAGATTTGATATAGGCAGCTACAGTTTTTATACTCCAATCTTTCAATAAATCTGAATAATATTGACATACCAGTGCTAGAAGAGATGATTCTGATCGTGAGCCTTTCTTGCATAGTATGCCAGTAACTGGCTTCTAAATATTTATTTATACTACAATCTTGCATCTTCTGCATCTTTTTAATATTTTTGTTCAACAGGAGTAACAACTATATCGTCAACTTCCCTCGCCGGCTCATTCTTGGCCTTGCCATCTTATAAGCCGTACTCGGCCCACGAGTGCGAAGTTCTATCAGACTTGGAAGAAATACCAGAAAGAGAGCATGCATACATCGACTACACTGACGAGCATCCTCACATTTCCATGGTAACGGAAGAAAAAGGCTTCCTCAAACCGGGGTCTAATCATAAAAGAATCAGCTTCAGCGATTCTGTACCAGAAGCGGCGAAGAATATGGTTTTCGAAGACGAATATGATTCAGAATCTAGAGATGAAGATCAGAACTCCTGGACTGAAACTGAACCGCCGTTGTTCTACAGTGACGACATGAAAATCGATGATGATACTCAGGATGGAAACTGTACCGACAGTTATGATGGAGATATTGAAAATGAGAAAAGCGACAATGTAGATGACCAGGATTTTGATCGAGACGTTATCGTCTTGGATCTTGTACGTAATGAAGTAGAAAGATAGAGATAGTTAAGATAATTTGAAGTGTATGAATACTACGTATCCCGCAATTATTATGTATACATATTTGACTTACAGATGGGCGATATGTAACTACATCTTGCTGCGATGGACTTATTGTGATTTATTTTGGTTCTAAGGTAGAAGAGATGATAGACACATTTCAGAAATATGGAAGAATTGTTTTGGTTGGGTATACTTAAGGTTTTGGAACAGTTTATGTCACAAAAAGTCGCAGAGACTACCACAAAAAACACAACGGCCTCTAAATTCTACAACAATTTGAATATAGTTTTTGTTATTTAAATTTTCTTCTTCTTCGTATCGTATGATTGAACAACCTAGTGTCAGAGTTTAGCTGCCTGCAGTAGACCTCTGTCATGGCTATACACACCGTTGAAAAACCTCTCAGGTGTGCCGGTTTCTTCACGATGTTTTGAATTTTCATACTTTAGAACCAAATTAACCTTGTTTTATGTTTCGTTTGAAGATTTATATAATTTCAAGTCGATTCGACTATAGTTTGCGTCTAAGCCCCAGACATTGCAGTGCACAAAACTAATGCCAAAACATTGGTCTTGTTAAAATGTAATTAGTTTCACGAATTAAAATGCATAATTATTACAATAAATTTATTTACTTTCAATACAGACCTTAATATCAATTGTAGGACGTATACAGTATGTAATATATAATTTTTTTGGTCAATAATATAGTTTTTTTATAATATAATACATAGCCTAATATAATCTAATACTTATAAACTAAAAACGTGTGGGATAAAACAGTGCGCTTTAACTAATTATGTAAATGCTTTGACTTTTTATTAAACGAAATATATTTACTAGAGCCCCCTTTTCACTGACAGCTAGTGTTGCCATTTTTTTAATATTTTTTTATGAAAGTTATTCATTATTGAATATGAAACTCGAATTTTGCAACATAAAACCTACTTATGCCTTTCGACTGTCAGTTCTAAAATTGGCCGCCAGGGGCGCTGGTGTGACTTACTCACTGTTCAGTGCAAGTTTTAGCCAGTAGACGAAACAAACACAAATATGTACTCATTTTCTTGTTAGGTATTAAAAATTAATGTCAACGGAGGCTATGTCAGAACAGATAACATACTTAATTTTTAATAAATAGCACTTTTCAACAATAAATAAATATGAGATAAAGACACATACATACAATATTTAACACCGGGCTATTACGTCATTAACTAGTTTAAAAGTAGCACAGAGTATTTTAATTCGTAGTTGCTAGCGTAAAAAATAACTGTACACAGCAATACGTTGGCAACACTCATTATAGAAAAGGTTTTATTGGCCAACTGTTCCAAACAATCCCAATAAATACCTAATTGAATTAGACAGATGCCAATTGTTCTGTTGTGCACAGTTACCCGTACAAAAGTTCATCTTACTTACAAATACGTCTAGTTACGGTAATATTAGTTTCAGTATTAAACTAAGGGTTTAGTAGAAATCACAGCAAAACTCAACAAACGACGCTTAAATACGAGAAATGTCATAATTGTGATTCAAATCATACTTACAACGATACCTAGGAAAACTGAAACATTGATAGACTAGCGGAATGATCCCCTAAAAATAAATAAAAAATAAATTGTTCGAACAAAAAAAAACTTAAAATTAAATCTTATGTACAAGTATGTTTAAAATTATGCGAAATTGTCAATGGTGACGTAAATGGTATAATTCTATATTTAAATAGATTAAAAATGAATTTATTTAATTTATAATAAAAAAATAAAATTTTAATATCTTTTCATTTTGAGCGATCAATTTTTCTGGAGATCTCGTAACTTATACTTTGGTATGTTCCAAATAGTTCATAAATCTAAGGCTGGCTACACACTAGGTTCATTGAGATACGTTTGCCATGTCATGGGTACGAATAAGGTTTTTACGCAGGTAAGTGAAAGGTGTTACCTCATATAGTGTCCACTCCGCCGCCTAACATTTTATTTCCGTATTCGCTTAGCACCTGAAAAGACAAATTATATATTATTACATAGAAGTTTTGATATTAGTAGTGATATTATAATTATCATTTAGATTTATAGATTAAGAATGAATTTCTTTTTTAAAAACGTTGCCACACGCTAGGATTTTTTTCTGTGTCGTGGGTGCGCTTCACAAACTTGAAACACAAACACTCAGACTCGGGACAAATATCTGCGGTTCGCACAAATTTTTGCCCCGTGCGGGAATCGAACCCAATCACTTAGACACTGCGCCAATGAGGTCGTCAATGAATGGTATAATAGTACCTTGTAAACGAATATGTAGTGATGCCTGTTGGAGAGCGAGTGCGGGCGCTGCGCGCGCAGCCCGCGCACCACGCGTGGCACGTCAGCGGCGCCCGGCAGCGCGCGCGCGCACACGTCCAGCGCCACCAGCGCCGCCGAGCGCCCCGCGCCCGACGCGCACGTCACCACGCACGGCCGGATGCCTGCCCAGTGCAATAACGCTAGTGGAATCAATTCATATAGACCAAGATTTAAAAAGATATCTGGTTACTGTTCCCAAATTCAAAAAATAAAATCAACCAAGCTAATTTTATCGTATCTGTGCCAGAAAAATTTACCAAAAGACAGTCTGTATCCACGTTGCAGGCAAACTTTACCCAGCAGAGCATTTTTTGTACCGAGTCGGACCGACTCACTGAGTCCGACAATATTTCAAATTAAACTTGCCATCATTCAATCAAGACTTTTTGATCTCTTGATATAGAATAAAGAGATCAAAAAGTCTTGAAGTTAAGCCATAAAATATTACTAGACACAAAGGAAGCTCCTTACCGTCGACTTCAGAAGCCGCCTTCATCCTCCCGAGAGTGCCGTTGGTGGGCGCGGCCCTTCTCAACTGTTCCTCTGCGCGGGAGGGAGAGTACACGTTAACGCCGTTCCCGGAGCCACCCTCGTCACTGCGCAGCTTCGACAGGTTGCTGAACGAAGAACGGTTCTGGTCGCCGTAAATCACCTCCACACCTGAAATATAATAGTAATTGTAGCAGGAACATGAGTCCTTACATTCTTGAGCACGGTCTAATGAATAAGAACAGTTTTATCTCTGAAGACATTGAATATATTTTATTACAAAAATAATTGTAATGCAACACCATTTCTTTTTTAAGCTAATCAAGAATCAACGTACCTATTGCTTATGATTTGATTACACTGATAATGAAAATTAGCAAAACTTGATATTTTCCAAAAGACTTTAAACATCTATTTCAATTATAATTATGAATAATCTCATAGCCAATAAACATATACTGTTATATGATTATTGTTTACAAAGCCGCATGACTTCCAAAGTGACTTACCTTCTTCATCATACTCTTTGGCAGTCTGCGCGATTTTCATATAGCTTCTCATTTCACACAAGAAGTCTATGACGGAGTCGTAGTCGTCGGGCACGCCCTTGGCCGGCCAGAAGTACCACAGGTGCGTGATCTCCCGCCAGGTGCGCGTGTTCAGGTTGATGAGCTGGACGCTGGATATGGCGTACTTATCGCGCTGCTCACGCTTCTTCAGGATTATCTTGAAGTCCCCGAAGATACGCTTGTTGTCGGAAATCTCTGATGGTGGGAGGTACTCGTAGCATTTTTCCTGGAAATTTTGGTAAAGGCAGGGTTCGTGTATTGAGCTAAAATCAATGTTTTTGGAGGTACAATTTAAGTATAGTTATCTCATTGTTTGAATTTAGTTTCACGACACGCCGCTAGATGGCTATGTACTCACCACTCCATTCTCCATGTACTCTGTGAGCATGACGACGAGCCTGCAGTTCTGCTCCCATATCATCCGCCAGAAGTCCACCACGGTGTTGGAAAGGGGAGCCTGGCAGGCGATGTAGTAGTTACGGATGTTGCCTGGACCCTGAGAAAGAGGTTTTTTTTTCAAGTAAGCCGATTATAACGAGCAAACAAAATAAACTTGATAATATTGTTTATCTTCATGACGTCGTATTACTTTAGCCATGTGCCTACTTTATTCAAAGAGCAAAATCTACAGATGTGTGAAGCTTTGCATTCACATTTCAACAAATTAGTTTAACTCCCATCCTATGTTTTGTAGATGCTTACTACTTTTTTAAAATCATAATATAAGTATCTACTCCTCCGTTCTGTTACAGTTCAGACATGGGCAAAAAATAAATTGCATCGAAAGTATCGCTAAACAAACGTTAAGAACAGCAACTTACCGTAACAAAGTTAGCGTTAATATACTCCGTGGTAGGATCGTTGCCGAGTCTCTTCAGCGGGACCCTGGTTTCAGGTAACGGGAGTACATTGGAGTACCGGTTCTTGTCCTCGCAGCCAGGAGGCACCTCGTCAGGCCTTACGGTCACTGAGGGAATCTCGGAGAACTCCGCTGTCATGGACTCTATGTCCATAGCGAAGTTCGCCAGCGCCGCGTACTGCATAGGATGGGACGTGACCTGAAACAAATTAGATTCAAAATTAAATACCATTTAAAAAATGCTTTAACGTTATATTGGACAAAATAAATAGATGTCCTCAATAACTACGTCTGAGAAAAAACACCGAAGCAAACTCACGGAAAATAAAATGTTGGTAAAATATTTTCTATAGAATTCATGTATCAAATGATATGCGTTGCGCCTACTTGCTTGTTTTAGCAATTACACTTAACTTTGCACATTTGCGCTTCTATCGGTGGCTACTGTTGCAATAAAAAAAGATTTTATATAGATAAAAGAAAGTAAGTTGTTCGACACAAAGATCACAGTTTCTTCGAAGATGACGTAATTTAAGATGGATCAGTTATTACCTCGTCATCATACGCGGGGTTTCCATAGCTCCTCTTGCTGGCCCTGAGACGGTGGTTGCCCTTCCTGTGGCCCACGCTGACACTGTCCAGGCTGTACGCGTCCAGTGAGACGGGGGTGCAGCGCTGCGCGTAGATACCTCGGCGGCCGCGGCGACGGACCACCAACTGGAACAGAGATTATGATGAACAAGAGTTGGGATTTAATTCATTACTTACTTGCTAGGGCTAGATAAAAACTAAGCTATTAACTGGGTATTATTTGTTGAACAGGTTTGGTATTTAGAGCCTATTGCCATCAAAAGGATACAAAACCAGACTCGGGCTGTTACTGAGAATTTCTTAATGGAATTCACTAACACTTTGCCTGACCCAGGATCAAACCGCAGGACCTCATGCTCAGCAATCGCACTTAGCGACTATTTGACTAATACCGAGACAATATGGTGATTTTTTTATAATGTACTAATAAGTATACATACTTAAACATTACGCCTGTATTCCACGAAGGGGTAGGCAGAGGTGCATATATATAGTACACCCACACAATTCGCCAGTTATGTTTTAGGTCCCAATGTAATAGGGGGCGAGCCTATTGCCATCAACCGGGCACAAATCCAGACTCCGTGCTGCTACTTAGAATTACCTAGGGAAAAAACCCAGCAACACTTTGCCCAACCCGGGATTCGAACCCAGGACCTCATGCTCAGCAATCGCGCTTAGCAACCACTGGACTAATAGCGAGGCAATATGGTGATATTATATAATGTACTAATAAGTATACATACACGTAAGTTACGTCCGAGATCGTTTTTTTTTTTATCTTAACCACGTGGGTTTCGAGTTTTAAAACTATCTCAGTCTTCGGAATCATTCATAAAAACTATAACGCATCCCATTCATATGATACCTACATTAACATAAGACATGCTTGTTGAACAATCAAGTGTAAACAATTGGTTATCAGCAGGACGTCTGGATTCAAAGCTCAGCTCCTAAACTCCGTGTCATCATGTTCGCAGACAGCTAGTCCATTCATTACATGCTCCAGATAAGTATACTTTGTTTATGTACTTTTATAAAGCTGGGTGTGTACTGAGGTGGATTAATTTCCGTTTGCTTGAAAAAGACTTTTTAGAACTCTAGAAATAACTCTGCTTAATGCCCTTAATGGTCGTAAAAATAGAAATTGGAATGTCCATTTTTGTAATTTCAAGTTTGAATACAAAAATTTCAATTGGCAATGTTCTGTAAGGAACGATTTATCCGTAACACCCTGATTTTAAAGCGAAGTTCTATAATTGAGTTGTACTTTCGTTGATTTATAACCAAATACTGTCACTTGCGTATTTTTTTTTTTCCCACAATTTGCTTAGTATCATTTTTGGGCAAACGAAGATCCTAATATTATTCCAATGACTGTTAATAATACATGTTGATATGTTTACCCGTCGATTGCATGGCAGAGGCACAAACAGCCAAATCGCTTTGAAACAGAGAGCCGTAGTCAATGGAATGTCGTCGGTTACTAAGGTGTCTGAGCTTATCAGCACTTCGGTAGGACAAGCGAAGTGGGCTAAAATTACATAACGTTATATAAAGGCGATGAATAAAATGCTTGGATTATTTGTCTGTCACGATATTTGGATAAGTTAAGAGTTTGTTACGTAATCTGTCAAATGCACATCGCTTTGCAGATAATATACAAAAATCATGAGTGTAATTTCCTATAACTTTTTTACTTTAAATTTGACTTGCAATCTATCATTGACACATCTCCTAAATTGGGGTTTCAATGATGAAACATTTCATGTTTCTCTCTGAATTTTTAGCACCTAGAAATTATTTGTACACTACTAATTAGCAGAGTACCCTGTAATCTTAAACTATAACTAACTCCGAGCATACCAATCAGTATTAAAGCAGTATAGCCTCAACAGAGTGGCCTAGCAACCGATAACCATTACTAACCCGCGTCAAGGACCTCTCAAGCGGCAAAAACTTTAGCTGAACAACAAAATTAAAAGTGCTAGCTCTGTGGGCTGTTCTTGATAACATATTATTCTTAGAAGTTTAACAGAAATTGCCACTCGACGCGAAAGGTACGCAACGTGTGAAAATGTGATTTCAAGGGCCTTCAGTCCACTTGAAACCTTAATTTATGAGGTGCCCTATAGGTGCGGGTGTCCGTTACACGCATGCGATACGGCAAAAGCTTTTGTTTCTTTTTTTTCTCAAAAGGGTTTACCTCATTTGCCTAGTGGTTGGTAAGCGTGACTGCTGAACACGAGGTTTTGGGTTCGAATACTGGGTCGGGCAAAATGTTACTGAGTTTTTCCGTTAGGTAATTCTGAGTAGCAGCACGGAGTCTGGATTTAAGCTCGGGTGGCGTTGGGATCTATAACATGTCTGGCGAAATGTACATTTATGTACATCTTGGCCTACCCCTTCCGGGACAGGCGTGTTTTTATGTTATGTTCGAGACGGTTTTTTAGTGGTACAATCAAAGATTCAGCCAAGAGTAAATCTATTTTGCAATTAATTTAACCATGACATGCAACTTTATCACATTGCATGTGAATGCAATGGCACAATAATTATCACAATTCCTGTAAAAGGCTTGCATGGTTTTGGTAGATAACGTACCGTATAATACTTTAATGGTCTTTGCATACATTTTATGAAAATATCAATAGTTTTTACTAGTAAAAAAAAAAATAAGCCTACTCTTGTTTTATGAAGAAACAAAGCTCTATTGAAACAAGCAAAGTTAAAAGGCGTAACTAGTTTTTCATTTCATTCAGTTATTAACAACATTCAGGAAGCAAAAATACCTAAAAATATTTTAATTTATCCAACATTATTTAAGACCTGGATGCTAAACACCCAAAACGGGAAACTGGCGTTTAAGGGAGGAGGCTTATGCCCAGCAGTGGGGCACATAAAAGCTGATGATGATGATGATGAAAATCAATTTTGATCAGAATGATGGGTCATTGGAGCCGCGCACAAGAGGCCCGTCATCGGGCTGGCTTTGTTTATAATTTGCATTGTAAAAACATCCTCTACGTCGCGATACTGGCGACACCTACAGCTTACTACGAACATAGGTTAAACTTGTACAGTTACAAGAAAGTACTGCCTATTATTTGCTAAATTGATTTTACATACGTAAAATCACGCCTGCTTTCCACGAAGAGGTAGGCAGTGTTCTAAATCAACAAGTATTAATAGTGAGCAAGTATTTTATTGGCACAACAAAAACAGAAATACATAAAGAATAATGAATTCGTTGCGAAGTTCGTTGAAGTGTAATAGGTATAACCACAAGTCGCCGCTTGCCGTAATTCTATTGATATCCACCAAGCTCATTCTTTATATCTTAAAGAAGCTATGAATTCAATCAATCTTTGTTTCAGAGATATACATAACCAGCTTAGTGCAATTTACAAAATTCAATCAATTTCATTTTACTCGGGGGTCCAATATAATGTTAAACTTTAACCCATCATAAAAGGCAAATATCGTGAGGAAACTAGGCACACCTGAAAGATTTTTCACCGGTGCGTAAAGTCATGTCAGATGAACAACGTTGTTTATCAAGCATACGATGATGAGAAATGATGACAAGACCCATCAAAAATCATCTTAGAAGCGAACTATGATTTGCCTATTGCTTGGATACTCCTCGCTTGCTGGGTCTCTAAAACGCATGGGTGTGGTTCTATTTTCGATTCAACCTCATTTTAAGCTTGAATTGTAAATTCACATATGAAACGCGTTTCAAGATTTCATTCGACTAGAGAAGAAATATCCAGAACCTCCAATCTACTCTAATGGTTAGACTTTTTAATGAAATTGGAGGATAAGCATATTTACAGTTGTATTCTATGGCCTTTTTGGCTTCGGTTGCGAAATATTGGCAACCCTAATTGGTGTTAACTTGACTTTATAACACGTTGATACTTACGTGTTGCTGTGCATGGCGCAGTTCACAATATCCCGGTCCTATAAGGTGCCGGGAGCCCTGCGCGCGACTCACACGCCGCAGTGACGTATCACCCGCCGGCCGGCGTGTGCGCAACCGACGTCGTTCACTTTAACCTTGTTCCTTTTTTAATTTGAATAATTTTTTCATTTGAATAGGATTTGTTTTTTAATTTGTATTTCGATGAACGACGTCGATTGTTGATGAGTCATTTATTTTAATGGTGTTTTGTAAATATTCTTCGAAAAGTTTAGGAGCGCTATTGGTAAGCAACTTTTTATTCTTTTTAATTTTTCATGAATTTTCTTTTTATATTGCAGGCGTTTATATGTGGCATTATTTCAACACTGTTGTATATTGTTAACTGTATTTATTTTCTGACAGTACTTATTTACAAGAAAATTTAGCTACAGTTTTTTAAATTTGATTGGGCTGAACGTCGATTTTGTTTTCGGTCACTTTAGGTATAAGTATGTCAAATCTAAAATCTTTCCTGAATTGAAAGCTGTATTCATTAAATGGATCATCTTGATACCCAGACGTTTTTTAAATACTATACACCAATTGAGGCATTTTTATTACTGTTTGAATTATCTGAAGTTTACTGATAAGCTTCTTTTTCATTTAAAGTTAGTTATATCATAAATTAAATGACGAATATTATTTTTTAACAGTGGACGTCTTCCGATGATGATGATGATGACTTTTTTTATCAAGAATTTTTTTTCATGTCATTGACTGCCTCCTAGGTCGCAAAGCGTGACTGCTGAACAAAGGTCCCGAGTTCGAATCCCGGGTTCGCCAAATATTACTAGGTTTTCCCAATAGGTTATAAGGTCTCTTAGGTAGATTTGTGCCTGGTTAATGGCAGTATGTAAGGGGCAAGCCTTACATACAGCCATTAACCAGGCACAAATCTAGACTTCGTGCTGCTACTGAGACCTGATTATACAGGTGAAATACAATACCTTTACCTACCCCTTTGAATACCGGACTTCAGTTTTAGCTTTACGAAATGTCAAATCTAATTTAACGAAATTGGCTCTTACTTCTTAATTATTTTTATGATGCCATAAACCTGCACTGTAACGCCTTATTTTTCCCGAAGACGAAGGCTTAAAGTCTTTATTTTACACCCTTTATTACGACAGTTGGCGACCCGTCTGTAGGTAATAAGGATGCGTCAATAAGGCAGAATTTTTAGTCATCTCATCTGCCTATTGCAGTCCACTGCTGGACGTAGGCGTCCCCCAGAGTACGCAACAAGGCCCGCTACCCCGTTTTCATGATCCAGACACTACCTACATTCCTCAAGTCATCGGTCCACCTCAATATAGTCAGTGATGTCTTAAAATAACTAAGAATTCATCATCATGACATTAAAAATATCACATTGGTGCCTTTGAACCTGTAATCTTGTAATTATAAACCCGGCCCGCTAGCCATACAGCCACCACGGCTACGACTCCCATGTATTAGGCATATTGCCTTTGCCAGTCACGTTATTAAAACAATGCGTTACTTGAGTCTGAAATCAAACCCAGGTATCACAATAACCAAGTTTGAAATAAAGTTTAACTCGAATGAATCTTCTGATTTGTACAGTCAGCAACATAAGTAGCTTAACATGTTAAGAAACTCTATGTCAAATAATTGAAAGAAATAAACAATTCAGTTATTGTTTCAAATTATGGGAGCGTCCCAATGACGATCTACTCATATTTACTCATATTTTTTCGGTAGGAAATTATTATTGATTTCTGGTTCGTACAAAAGTTTAAATGTTAAGCTACTTATGACTGTACTAAGTAGTTTTAATAGGTTCCTATATCTTCTATGAACGTGTGACTGTATAACAATTATTTGGAAATAGGACCTTCATTTGTTTAGAATGTATTATTAATTTAATTCGAAACACAATAGGTACCCGCTATACTTCTAAGTTAGATACCACATGCAAACATCTAGAAAAACTATCTAAGTTCCGGACAAGGCATAATTTCTTAAGCTTTTATGGTAAGGCATACGGCAAATTAATATCTAAAATAAATAAGATACTAAATTGGATCACACTTTGGCAATAATTAATAATTTAGCACATAACAAGTAAGTACTAGGGTCGCATGAATAAAGAAGCGTTCTCCAAACTTGTGACCGACATTTCTAACGGCCGTCCAAGTATGCCAATTCTCGTTACAAACGATAACCATATCTCGGTGTCCGGTGGCCACATTAGAGCGCTTCGAGTTGCAAACCAAGGAATTTTTATCGCCAGACGCGATGAGCGAGACCAACTTCCGACGAGATATTAGGACTACAGGTAGGTATTTAAGTGTAGTGTAAGGTTGTACTTTTGTATTTATAAAGCTCTCCTCGGCGTTCTGTGCTCCTGGTACTTTGTGAATTAATATTTATAATAAGAAAATATATTTTAATTGTTTTATATGGCTATGAATAATATAAATAGTTTTAAGAATCTTTTAACATTTTAATCATCGCGTTAATATATTTTAAATATATTTTTTTATTTACAAGGTTATTTACAATTCTTAAAAATAAATATATACAAAAATTTTAAATTAGGTTTTTTAATATCGTATCTATATTATAGGTATTAAATGAAGCGGTCTTCTTATATTATTACTCTTACATCACTTAACTTTTATCTTTGTCTTTTTCAGAGTCCCTTGGGCAACCATTTCGCGGTTTTGTTGAAGGATCAAGGTAATTTGAATATTTATTAAGTGTATTAATAATATCAAATAAATTTGCACTTGTTGTTAATAATTAGTTAACATTAAAATCCGGGTGTGTAATTTATAAAATTGTTGTATCTTCTTTTATCGCGTGGTTGATGAACAACCATAAGTGATTAAACCACTTGTAGGATGGCTCACATCTATTAAATTATTGTATTAAATATGATTTATTAATTTTCTTTAATTTAAACGGGCTCTTTGTCACGAAATTCAACCCACTCACTTGATCATATAAGTGAGCATTCAGACATTAAAGTAGACGTCTCATCTGCCAATTAGCCAATCAGAATGTTTTATTAATGAATATGGTCTAACATTTCAGATTTGGACACTTCGCATCATGCACTAAATCTACAATGTACTCCAAAGTAGTGAACGTAATTTATCGTGAGTTTTATCTATAGATATTATGCTCATTACTTTGGATATGTTGTACGAATACTCAACAATGGAAGACAAGAACAATACGCAAATGAAAAAAGAAAAAAATAGAAGATATCATCATCTTCCGTATAGTACATATATTAGAAACGCTAGTTTTAGGTACTTTAGTCTAATGTTCATGTATGATTTCTGTTCTATAATTATTATGTTTAACTTTAACGTGTACTGATTGTAGCAAATTTAAATAACTTACCAGTAAGCCGATGAGAAGTATCAGAGCAATGACTCCAATGGTGCTGACAGCTATCGCCACCGCCGCCCCTGACCCGTTGTCCTCATCACCCAGCACCCGAGACGAAGCTTCCGTTGTCATATCACCCGCGTAACTTGTCAGATCTCCTAATCCATTGTCGGGTTTAGTAACGTAATTCGAATCTGTCGTTATTTCAGCCACCGTTGTATCGTGTATTTTAGCGTTTCGCTGCGTTGTCGTTTCGTATTCAGTCGTAGCAGGTGCATTGGTGTAATTCTCTTCAATTTTAGTTGTTGTTGCTACAGTTGTTGGCTCTTCAGTGGTCGTTGCTTCAGTTGTGGTAGATGTGATAGTTTTCTGAGTGATCACCTCGTTGCTACCACTGTTTTCAGTGCAATCAGTGTCGTGTAGTTCACTTGGCGACGTTTCAGTTGTTTCAGGTCCTGATGTGGTTGAAGTCGTTCTTTGTTCTCTCTCCGTGTTGATTTCAGTGACAATTTCAACAACTATTGTAGTTGTGTCCTCAGGTTCTGTTTGTATTGTAGTCGGGACTGTTGTTGTTGGAACTTGGGTAGTTATAGTAGTCTCCGTGATTGGTTGAGAAGTGATTTCTTCTGTAGTCGGTTCTGTAGTTACCTCCTGGGTTTCGTGTTGTGTGGATAATTCTGTTGTGGTAGGAACTTCAGTCGTAGTGACCGTTAATTCAGTTGGAGTAGTGGTGGTTTCAGTGACACGTTTTGTGATATTTTCGAGAACTTGTGACGAAACCTCAATGGGAGATGTTGTTTCCGGTATGATAGTCGAAGATTCTTCTCCAGTTTCTGTTGTTATATATTTAGGTCTATAAGTAGTGATCGGATTATCATCAATGGTTGTTATTCTGGTTCTTGTAGGGAAGACTGGATGCCACATACTAGGGGTAGTACTTTCAATAGGTTGCGTTTCAGTTTCAACCTCCTCTGTCGGAACATAAGAGAATCTGATAGTTGTTATCTCATAATCCGTAGTGGTCTGTGGTTTCTCTTCAGTAACCGTTTGATTGACTTCAGAGCTGGCGACAGATTCATCTTGTGGTGTAGTGATGTCCGCTGGCAGTTTCGTAATTGATTCAAAACCAGTTGACCTTGTTGCATCAACTGGTGGAATAGTCTCCTTGTCTGTATCATTGATTTTGTTCATAGCTTCATCTGCTTCGTATGTTGCTGCCACCCAAGACGATTCTGATTGATTTTCATTAGCTTCTGTCGTTTGCTTTGTAGCGGGCTCTTTGGTTTTTTGAAGAGATGAAATACTTTCAGCTGGCAATTTTGTGTCAGATTTGGTCTCTATCACTTCAGAACTTGGTCGAGTGGAAGCGATTGGCCATGGCAGTTTATTCTGAACAACTTCCGTGATCTTCTTAGGAATTATATCATTGCTAATTGGGTTAGCCGTTGTTGTGGTCGTAGATGCAGTGGTTATTTCTTTTTTGTCTGTAACACAGAGAGGTTTTGTTAGAATAAAGTTTATAATACAAAAAATAACTATTGCATACTAACTATTATAATTAACTTTAATCGTATTACTTTAATGTACCCGAAACAATAATAAATATTAATAATTAGCTCACCTAAAACTTCCCCGACTTTCTGTAACTCGTTTTCATCGACATTTTTCTGCGCCGATCTGGTACCATTCACCACTGCGCTGGGCGCGGGTGGCGGGCTGCGGAGGCTAGCAAGCGCCCACGCCGTCGACGTTGGAGGTATCTGCCATTCACTCTCTGTCTCCACCTCTGCTGATGTTGCTGTTGAAGTCGCAAACCTGGTCGACCCTCTCTTCCATAAACTAGGGACAGTATTATCTGATATAGCTTGAGACTGAACCACTTTTTTCGTTCCACTTATGTCACTTTGCAGTACCGGATCGATATCTGAGGAAACCGTCGTCAACACCGTTCGGCTTGGCTGTCGTGGTTGTGACGTAGTCTTTTCCTTTACACTGAAATGCTCGGAGTATATTGTCGAAGGATTCGTAGGTCGGTGGTACACCTTAGTGATATTCCGTCTAGGTACCATCCAAATTGGCTTATTCTTTGGGGTTGTGTGATGGAATTTTCGGGTTTGAAGCCTTGGAATTAGACTTGATGCAATATGTTCTGGCTTAGGTGAAACACTGTTAGGTGAATCTTTGTTACCGTTTAGATTAAGACGCTTGGAGTAAGTTCGGTTTCTATGAAAGCTACTAGAAAATTTCTTTGACACTTTTTCCGTTGAAGATACAGAATTTTGAGTAGAAACAGGAAAAGAATTCACTGAATTAACAAATGGCAGCACACTGGATATAGGGAAAAAATTGGTCGGAGATATAGATATACTTTCGGGACTCGGATCAGGAAGCGTAGGTCTCGTAGCTACTGGAACAGGTTGCTCGACAGCTTTCAAAGATGCTAGTTCATCTTCTGATGAAGTGCTTTGTGTGGGAACAGAAGGTATAGATGTATCGTTGTCACAGTCGTAGTCATGGTTGATAGCATAAGTCTCGGTTGATAGTACAGACATTTCATAATAAATACTTGTACCTTGTACATCAGATAACTCTTTGTTAGCACTACTAGCGCCATCGTTATCTAACAAACGAATTTCTTTGGTATTTTTAATGAATACTGATGACTTATTAGTTGGAGTGTTATTGCTCATTCTTTCCAAGCCTATATTTTCTTTGATTATTTTTTGAACGTTAGTCGCATTAGGGGGGGAGGCTTTAGCCTTAATAGTGTCTAAATTCTTAATAATACTTGTAGAGATCCGTTGAAATTTCTGGTCAAACAAATCATTTTTCGGTGTTGTCAGATCGCTATCGAAATCAAAGAAACTTTCAGATTTAAAAATGTCATGTGTAGTGTCTTTATATCCATAGGAAGCTTCACGTGGAAAGAAACTAGAGAAACCGCCATAGGACGGACTACTGTACTCATTCTTTACTTTATTATCAGAGCTTTCGTTGTCCGAGTCATGGCCGAAATTATCACCATAGTTAAAGCTAGGTATTGTGAAGAAATTATCATCAAATTTGCTAGAAGTGAATTTCTCAAAAGATTCTTTTTCTTCATCATCTTCCTCTTCATCGTACGCTTCTTCACTATGTTCTTCTTTCTTTACAGTCTCTGGAGTCGTGCTACTCGTAAAAGCTGGCAGTTTAGTTTTCTTATAATTCCGCATGCTGTCAACTATATCTGCTGGTTTTTTTACTTCTGGTGTAGGAGTTACTATCACTAGTTTCGGTGTTTCTGTAGACTTGACTCTTCTTAGGGTACTTTCTGTGCTAGATTTGAGTTGAGCCTGGAATCTGACTCTTCCCCTATCCTTGTATTTAGCATTTTTTTCTGTATGTTCTTCAGAGGTTGAGTCTTTGGGGTTTAGTTCGTTGAGGGAGACGTCTGGGGTCTTGGGTCGGTTTCTCGATAGCCAGGTACCGTTTATGCGGTTGTACCGTGGCGCCCTCTCATCTTTGACAGTGGTCGATGTCGTGTCGGGTATAGCGTTGCCGCTAACTGTTGTGCTGCTCAACAGTAGTAAATTGACTACTAATGCTGCACCTGAAATTATTATTATTATTTTTCAGATTAATTCTATCAATTTTGTAAATACATGTGTATTTTATTTCTGTTGCTTTTTTAAATTAAGATTATTAATTATAATATGTTGTTATGGAACACTGTGTAGCTTGTGAATCATGTACTGTATATTTCATGTTTCTTTTACTAATTATACGTTATTAAAATAGTTTGCTGTTGTTTCTATAAACTGTATTAAGCTCACCTATGCATATTCTCACTGGAGATTCCATGTTCATAACATGTTGTCGATAGGAATACTGTATTCAACTTTGCTTCATCTCCATCCTGTCATTGTTCGTCCTGTAATAAAAGAAATACATTAATTAGTTTAATTAGAACATTTTTTTAACAAAATACCTTTTAATGCTTCGACACGTTAGCTATAAATGGATGATCTATTGTACAAACAATTACTTTTAATAGTGGACTTAGTGATAGACGCTAAAGATAAACTAGTTATAAAAATAAATTACATTCTGTATACATTATTCACGTTTACGACATTAAAACTACATCGTAATTAAGTTTATTTTTAACATCAAGCACTTCAGCTACCAATTCTTAAACGTCTTTGAACATAGATGCGCACGCAGATACCATACAAAACTCACACACGAGACAGATATGATCACATACAATAGTCTCCATGGGAAAACTGTTGTATAACACCATGCAACATGGTGTAATACTGATGACACTTATCGATGACATACATGACTTGTCGACGTCGCCTTGATTCGAAAATTGTTCTGTAACATCATGCTTTTACTTTACTGTGTTGGCAATGAAAGTGATCATGATTGTGATAATCAAGCTTAGTAGTTCATTGTTCAAAGATAAATAAAAGAGTAATAGGAAAATAGATTCAGGGCCTTTCAAGTAAGCTTTTTACAAACCTTTGATCCTTGTATACTAACTACTAAAAACAATATTAAAAAGTTATGGTAGAACCAGCTCACGAAAAAAGGCTCCGTTCGAGTTTGAAACTAGTCGGGCATTCCCGAATACACACTTCAGAAAACCCGGCGCACATAGTCAATACTATGGATAACACTAACGAAAGGTATTATGGTAGATTGTACTATGTATCATACTCGGAAGACGAACTCGGTTGACCACATAAACAAATTCACTAAGAACACCTGGACAAGAGACGCTCAAGATAGAGGACTGGCAGAGGAAAAGGTAGGCCTATACCCAGCAGTGGGTGATGCCGGGCTAAATGATGATGATGATCATACTTGTATCTGACTTCTCTATCTATGTTGTCTTAGGCTATTTGGAATCGCTATCACTAAGGTTACCTACATAATTCTAAAATTCTGATAGGTAACAATCAGACTGATTGATCTATCTGTTCAATAACCCTCAAACGTGCGATCTTTACAAGCTAACGCTAGCTTTGGTATGAATATACCAAAATTCACTCCTTGACCGATATTCGTCATTAGCTACTCATAACACATACACTCCTAATGGCAGGTACAATTACCGCCAGAATTACCATCAACTGTGGTAATTGGTCTGTAAGTTCAGTGGGTCAATTGTGACCGGTAGTTTGAAGCTAATCTTCATTTTCGTGTTTGATGGTAACACTGATAAAGGGTTTCTGCGATTCTAGCAAATATTGGAACTTTGACTTTTTTGGGTTAATTTCGCATCGTATTACTTGACGAAATTGATGGCAACTGCGTGTAATACGAGCGTTGCAAGTAGGTACAGACATGACAGTCAGAAGGTGTTTGTTGTCATTATTTTTAGGTTTAATAAAAAAGCGATGGACAACTTTTTTATTAGACGAAAGAGTAAGCAAAATTGTATAGTCCACACACAATGATCATAAAGGTTTTAATGAAATAAGAGACGAGGGCATTGCCATCAACCGAGCACAAATCCAGGCCCTAGGGCTGTTACTGAGAAATACCTAATAGAAAATCCTATAACACTTTACCTGACCCAAATTAGAACCAAGGATCTTACAGATCAGAGATCAGAGGCGGTTTAAACTGTGACCCCAGGTTGTTCATCAACCATACGTTAAGAAGAAGAAGAACGAGGCAGCCGAGTTTTAATCATTACCAGTACCCAAGTGGCATTTGACGAACAAGGCAGTCCAGTTCCAAAGAGACCTTAGTCAAAAAACAATAGCAAACTCTAGTAAGCAGTTTAAAGGTAGCAGTGTAATGCAATTTGTAACGACCGCAACCGTCGGGCGATCCAATCTAGATTAGGTAGAGTCGTCCTAGATTTAGACTGATTGAGGCTGCACAGAGCGCTTACTGTTGTAATGTACTTTCTAATGAATATCTTGGGAGATTCACAGGACTGCACGGCTTGGAATAAAGGCTGCGTAAGTACCTAATCACCTACCATGTTTTGATGACCTAATTTGCGCAGTGGGCAATTTTGATCGCTTCCCGCAAGGGACTAAATTTTTGTGACCCGCAGCTGTTTATCCCAAGTTTGGGTGTTTGAGTATGTGATATTTCATGTATGTGACAGGCACCCACGATACAGGAAAAATTCCTGTGTAGGGAGAGGTTTTAAAAAAGTTTTTCTAGCAGTTAGATTTAATTCTGTCCGCGTTTTCAAATTTATGTATGTTTTCGGTTTAAAATGGGCATATAATAATATATTATATGTCCACCCTCGAGGTCCAATTTATACATTGGATACTTATATAGTTTCTAAGATTACATCTCTCATCCAAACGTGCAAACTTTACCTCTTTACCTTTCACGACTTAATATACTCTAAAAGGGTGTTTATTTACTTATTTTCTTCTTCTGTTTTTTCAAAGCACTCTAATCAGGTGGTCAAAAAAGGTAGTTCCTTTATGTAGTAGCTTGTACTACATCATGTATGAGTACCGTATGTAGTACACAAGTCGTATTGACAAACAATTCGTATTAAACTCCGCGACCGCGCCTAATTCGGACAACGCCATGTCCAAACACTTACATCATATTCGTATTGTCTGTTTCAACATGCTTGCCCAACCCGGCAACCGAACCCGGATCGCACAGTTCCTATATCTTACTGGCCGTTATTACACTATTACATGGCGACCCATCCGGTAGTTGCGTGCGCAGTTAAATGGACTTACCAGACTTTTTATAGGAAATATTGTGACTAGCAGTAAGCGAACCGAATATTTGTTTTTTTGCAGAGCATAACTCTAATATTAAAAGGCATATCGATATTGTATAACTGGAGTATCAGTTGCGTATTTGGTAGGAAGAAAATAAAAGTAGTTAAAACAAAAAAGGCAATGGTTGGTAAAACGTGCGGAATAGTCGTGCTGGTAAGTGGTAGGCAAAACACAACGATCGTGACAGAATGCGCTTGAGCACCGATTGATGGTTTGGTAGTGATGGGACGTATTTGTCGATAAATTAAATCTATCGACTTAAATGTTTTATATGCAATGTGACTGTAACTTTTAAAACCGAGTTTGTATATAAGTCGACTTAATATTTTTATAGTTTCTGAATTGGGTCCAAACTTCTAAAAAAATAATATTCTAAACACCATGTCATGTGAATGAGAAATTGGAACTAGAACTACTTCTTGTAGGTAAGTACATGACTATTATTACAAAATACCCTCAAATAACTATTTATCAAAGTACTACTAATAGTCCCCTATTACGGGCCTACAGTAAAAAAAACAGATATTTTGCTTTCAAAATTACTTAATAAATCGTGTTTAGCACATCCCTATAGAATGGTATTACACCGACATAAAGCAAGCGAGTTGGGTCGCGACTCGAATTTAAACTAAATTCACAACACTACGTACTGTCGAGGAAAGAATACATTCCCAGAATTAATTTAATATGCATGTGGGTAATATTATTGTCGATAAACATGTCCAATTGGACATGTATCGATAAAGTTTATTTAAATAAGAGTAGCTTGTTTTTTTTATATTTAGTATTAGTGAAAAGTAAAATACATATTATTTATATATTTATACAAAAACATAAATTAAAAACAGTTTCCCATAAAACCGGTTTACCATTGCCTTAGGTTACGCCGGTATTGCCGCCTCTTAAATAATGTTCTCCTGACCGAATTTCGGTCAAGGTGGCCTATCTCATCTGAGACTAGCCAGCTACATAGCAGATATAGTGCACAAGTATGCGCGCACAGGTGCAGTCTCCATTCCTTCACTCTCATAGTCCAACGGTACGGTAGACCGACACTACTGGAGAGAGGCACACCTGACCAACGGCTCAACGTGCCTACCGAAGCACAGAGGGATCTCGAGATGTGAAAAAGGTCATCCATCAGAGGACTGACCGCCGCGAGGACTGCTTAAACTCGCAGATTGTGCGGCAGAACGTTAAACATACTTAGATATAGTTAAATTATAATGTATGACCCAAAGGGTGACAGAGATTTTGACATCTGTGCAATAGCCCAAGGGTCACGATCAGAAATAAGTGAAGCAATAAATACGTGATCAAAATCCAATTGAAACACTTTTCCCACCGTCTATACATTATAATATTGTTGAGCTACGTGCAGCTTACGCGTGATACTCCGTGCCCTTATACAAAGAGTTGTACAACTGTCAGAATTTACGCAACTCTTTCAAGGACTTAGAAATCTTTGGCGGCAATCTTATAACTAATTACCTGTCGACTGGAGGGACTAATGAGTTGAGTAACTTTAAAAGATTTGACATAACCATGATAGTAATGTGGACAAGAAATACTAACACATGATCTTAGAGCTATAAATTAGACTTATCATTCTATGCACATGATCACCATTAGAATTTTTTCAACCTACATGTAAATCGGTATTTAACCATACAATGCCTTTATTATCCAGCTCTTTCAGAATATCAACCATAAAACCATGGTCCTTCAACTATTCGCCAACTTTTAGATACAGGTCCATTGTGAATCTATTCCATCACCGGACTCGATGATACATCATTATTATTACACTTGTATTATCCGAGGTATAGGTAGAGTGTTTCTCTCCACGGACTCACGACATTCTACTTTATCGGACCTACAGAAGAATTTCTAGCTATAGCATTACACATTACGCAACACTAGACCGAAATAGAGGTTATTTACTTCGTTAAGCTTTCTTCTTAAGCAAATTATGTAAATTACTTAAACGGACTAGTTGATGCTAACAAAAACTGTCCGAAGTCACTTCGAAGCTCTGATGCCAATCACACTTAATGTCAAGGTTCTTGAGATCGATTTGAAGACTGACCTACAACGCTTCGTTACTAAATCAATCATTATATGAAACGTTAATAACAAAATGTAGTATATTTATAGATCTGATTTATTATCCTAGTGATTTCGAAATTTTCGGAAATTTTCGACTTGTTTCGGAATCGACCTAAATGGCAATTATAATAAAAATTTTCTTATGTCATATCCTCCTTTAGAATGGCCTGCGTTATGCATAAAGCAGACCGGGCTCTGTTGCGAACATTGAGAAAGGCCTATGTCCAACAGTGGACTGCAACGGGCTGCTGATAATGATGCAGGGAAAGCGGAAGGCTTGTAAGTCATCATGACAGGCCCAGTTAAGGTGCCCTGGTGACTTGGAAATAGAGACAGTGTTACAGCTAACCTCAGAAGTGTCTGTAATAGGAAAACAAATAACGAAATACTCATAGGCATCAATTGAACTAGCAATGAGAAAAATGGTGTTAGACAATTAAAACCACAACGCTCGTCCAATGCTGGTAGGTAGGTTAAATGCATGCAGCTTATTAAACGTCTCTACAAATGAAGTATCTACCCCATACAATGTGGGACCTACAATGCAACAAATAAATGTAAACATTACGATTTGAATACAAGTTTGTGAAAGAACGAATCCAAAAATAAAGTCGTATTTATGCAGCGACACGTCGAACACAATGCAAATAGTAACACTAACATGATACTTTGAATATAAATACAAACTGCGCCAAGTTAATACACTACATACGAGTACCAAAACACTACAAAAGAGTCAGTCAAAACAATCACTTCAAAAAAAATACTTTTCGCAAACAATGTAGCTACAACAAAACATAACATCACGCCTGTATTCCCCGAAGGGGTAAGCAGAGGTGCACATATAGTACACCCACATTTCGCCAGTTATGTTTTAGGTCCCAATGTAATAGGGGGCGAGCCTATCATGTAGCTACAAGTCATATCAAATACGAAGTGCACCTGTGTTAGTCTAAGGTTGAAATAAAAGCATGACATAAAAACGTAGGAGACAATCTCGACAAGCCAAAAGTGTTTTTTTTTTAACCCAGTTCCAGTCGAATATCTTAACTAAAGAGTTGCATTTAAAATTCAAATGTCCAAATCCAGGTTTAAGGTCCAAAGTCATCTTAGATGTGAGACAGAATTTTTCATATTCATCAGGCTGGAATTCGTCCACTGTTGAATAAAGGCCTTTGAGACTGCCGTAATCCCGACAAGCGGCTTGAGGATCGCAGTATTAGTGGTAAAGTTTGTTTTCACCTTCTGGATTTTCCCTTAGTCGCCGCTTACAACACCCATTTGAGGAAAGGGGGTGGTCAATTCTAGGCCCAATACCACTCGGCAAATACAGTTTACTCTATTTAAATGTTATGTTTTTGATCAACAAACAAACAGTACTCCATCTCAACACGTTCGGTGTCACTGTGACCCACTTCCCGACTTCTTGCTCAGGCCTAATGCATTAGTAGAGCGTCATGATTTTACAGTCATGCACACGTAACATAGCTGTATACGTCATGGTAAATTAGCCATAAAACACCTTGGAACAACGTGACATCTCGTTACGACCGTGTCTAAGAGAAAAACCTTCGTAAACGTAGTAACAAATGGTTCTGTTAATATTGCGGTGGAAGCTCTCTTGTGTGTTATAAGATCTTTGTATGAATTACTTACGCCTGTATTCCCAAAGTTTAAGTTTGAGCTAGTTGTACGTATTAGCTATTGATGTATTCACCATTGATACACCCCACGTAATGTCTGCTAAGTCAATTACCACGATATCAGGCTTAATTCTCAACCTTAGAGCAGTCTATACTCCTTTCAAAGAAAACCTATTAACCTTTGTCCAACTACGAAATGAATACCAATGATCATGTTTAGCAATCACAGGCAAGAAATGTGATTATTTAAATATTTATTATTATTTAAAATTATATTCTACTGTAATGATCACATGTAAGATACATACATAAAATCTGTGAGGAAATCGACACCGCAGCCAATCGACTTAGCGCCGAGCCACTGCGCAAGCCAGCTACACGATAGTAGGTACCGCCACAAGATATTCAACATTGTTCTAACAAGAAAAAGCTATAAAATATCGCAATCTCAGCAGTTAGGACATCCGGCATAACGGGCCACTGAGTTGCGTAGAATCCTAAGACCTGTAAAAAGTGGACAGGTGCGAGACGGATCGTGTAATCAGGCGTAGGGTTCTGTACACGTGTTTTTATTTTTAATACGTTCTACCAAAAGCAAAATTCAGGATGTTTTATTTCATATAATGCAAATACAGCCGACAAAATGTCATTCTTATGGTGAAGAACTTGCAAGAATTTTCAAAGGATGTTAAGGATCCTATGTAGGTATATCTATGACAATTATACCTACCGGCTAAAGAAAGGTTGCGAGGTTGACCACCCAGGGTGTGCCTTTACTGTAATTATGTATAAGAGATAAGCTGGAGACCTCTGCATGGATGAACGTCGAAGTTTAACCAAAAAGGTTTTGTATTACTTATTCTGGTAAGGGACCCTAAAATGATCAGGCTCCTGCTGCGAACTATTAGCGATAGAACGATTACAAATAGCAACACTACCGAGTGTTTTATTTTTGTCTGCTATGCAATACGGCCTTAAATGTTATACTACAATGACACCGCTTGTTTGCTGCAGCAATTATACACAAAATCAAGTTTTAAAACCTGGTATATTGGTGCTTATTCTTACTCTTTCAAAGCTATTAAAGAGCAATCATGTTTGGACGTAAAAATTTGGAGATTCATTATTTTCAGTCGGAATGCTACAAATAGCTACAAATTTAGGAATCATGGGGTCAGTGTGTTGGTATATGACATCATCATTGGGCATGCAAAACACTACATTATCTATTCTACTGTTTCTAAATTCAAATTAAATTTAAAAAAATCATTGTACTCAAATGTCCACTCAACCCAAAAGTGGGACTTAGTCAGTCATAGACTTTGTATCCAAGTAGTTCCTCGTGTACTGAGCCTGAGGCCAAAGTCGTAGAAATCCAAACATGCTAATGGTCCGTAACTTTTTAATTGATTTTAAAAAATAGCGGTAAAATAATAAATAAGTAATATATTATTTTACCTCTATTTGGCACTTGAACATAATAACCATATATTTTACCGCTACTGCATACTCCATTTTATTGCAAATGGCGACCTCCTCCAGAATGCTATTAACTCTCTGCAAAACATCACGTAAATGAGAAACCTATTTACAAACAATTCCTTCTAAGAACTTCACGTGGTTCAAGACACGTGTTTTATCTTACGCATCACCTGCCACTGACGAGATCCTATCTGGACAAACATATAACAAGTCTTATGATTAACAGTTGATTAAATCCGCTGCGACAACAATAGGCTAAAAGAAGATTAGGAATAAAATATTATATTGAAGCCTAGGTTTCTGGCTGATTACTTTTTATGGGCAACAGAAAAAGAAACAAGAATATTTCAATTATCGCAAGGATTTTTCAAGGGAGATAGGAAAAGCGGTAATACCAGCTTTGAAAAATCAAGCTAATCTTAGAATCACCGAATTAGGTTTAGGAATTTATAAAGCTTTATAATACATTGTATACATAGACACATAAACCACAATCCACTAACTATCAAGTCCAAAAATGTATATGCCTTTGCGGTCTGTTAATTTTAATACAATATCATTTTCACTTTTACTCTAACGCCAAATCTACTTACAAATTAGGCGAAAGTAAATTCCTCTTTGCATTCATCACTTAATACATATGTATGCGAGTATAATTAAAGTAATATTATGAAGGTCAGTTTAATTTATCTTATCAAGTTACAAGTAATTACTGTTGTTTCTGATGATGATCTGAGATTTCAATTCCGTGCCAGTGATCATAGGAAGAAAACCTTTGCTATGGATTGATGAATTCCATAAGATAATTAATATGAGCCTACATAGAAACTAAATGTATAATTTGACGACCTATAATGTGCACAGTGGCTAAGCGATTAATCTGCTTTGCGGTTTGGATATTTTTTTTATTTTATTTTATTTGGGAAAACAAACAATTGTACATTGTGTCTTACTGGCTAGGTACATAACAAAATTAATGAATGTACAATCCACGACGTTTCCACATTATTACCTTGAAAAGTGCAGTTAAACCTAGTTGAAGCTTAAAGTTAGTAACTACTTAAATCTAAGTCTGAGTCTGAACCCCTGGTTTCTGAAAGGCTGATCAACACGAAAATTAGTTAATATATATTCGCATAGGATAAAAATTTGTGTGATCCACAGATGTTTGTCCCGCGATTACGTGTTTGTGTATGAGATATTTAATGTCTACAACACGCACCCACGATACAGGAGAAATAACTAACGTGGGGAGACGTTATTTAAAAAGCGGGTGTTTATACACCTCTATCTATCACATAGATTTGATGTTTGAACAGAAGAACCAAATACACAGTGTAAACTCGACCAAACGCTAGCAATGTTTTTTTTTGAGAAGAAATAAACGCTAAGCTCAAGACAGTTAGAATAGTTCTTGCTTATTATTAAACTGTGCAAGTAGAGATCCTCTACGAGTGACAATACGTCCGGCGCACCCTGGACGGTCAACCTCGCTACCATCCTTTAACCGACCAATCTCTACACTACGGTATGAACAGTTTTCATGAGATATTCGGCACAAGCCGATACGAAGAAGAAGATTTTTAAACTAAGTCTTACAGTAACCGTTATGTCTTAAATTTCCATACCTTTCCGGTCCTTCGTTTTATGACCATTATTTTCACGGGTTCTTCACAACTTTCGTTATGGGTACATTTTTCATCATTTCGGCTTTAACTGCTTCCCTAATTAGATACTTGGTCATAATTTGTTTCATTTGTATGTATCTACACGCTTTCTTCGTTAATAGTGTTAACAGTCACTATGCGTACATGCTTTCAATTTTGAATATGTAAGACGCGTCATCTCTGTTGGCTATTATTATGTCAATTTCTGGATAACATTGTTTGTATATAATATGTCCACTCGTACGTGTGGCATAACTCTTGGTGCACTGATTAGAACCGTTATACGAGCTTGATGAGTTTTTTTTCTATTGTGCATTACGTGATAAGTTATTCAATATCTGTCCCTGCATTCAGTGGACATATGTATATAAAGGTGTTTCAACTGTTTAAAACTTGGATTTGTTTACTCTTCTTTCCTTCTTGGTATAGTTTTATAGGTACAGCACGTTTCGGATACACAGAGCTTTATTTGTTTCCAATGTTTCATTAGTGCCGTCTGCAAGATTAAAGTCATGCAGATATGACTGCATGACTGTCTCAATGTGGACTCTGTATAGTGGACTACTAATGGAGTTAATTAAACAATTTTGGACTTTTCTATAATTAAAGCTAACGTCAGCATTCATTGGATCTCGCTTCCAGCTCTGCTTTCTACTAAAAAAAAATATTTTAACACAGCCATTACTAATGAATTAACTGGAAACATTCCAATGGGAGTATCCCTGATGAATCAATAGAGATAACGAGTAAACTGTAGATAAGTAACAAAATGACGATCACCGCGGTGGGCGTACGCATCTCAGGTTACCGTCTGTTGCAACACTATCAAATCGACGTGGTACATCACTACAAAAACCACACTAATTATACTTGCGTAAATTCAGAATGCGTAATGAGGTCTCAGCTTTTATTATGGTGTTTTTATTCAAATTCAAATCAGAAGCATTCACTAACGTCTTTGTTATTGCAAGGGATGGCAGTTAATCGGAATTAGTAATATTTGTAACGTCGATATGATATTTCGTAATCACAATAACAGATGTAAGATACTTATTTTATTCTTTATTAGTTTACATGCTTGCCTCCGGTGAACTTGGTTTCCCCTGTGGACAGTGGACAAGACATGTATCCTGGAAAGGGATAATTTTATAAGGGAATCTTACATTAAATTTATTGAAACTCGTATAAAGTCATAGAATCACTTCTCAGAAACAACAGAAATTCATAGAACTTTACCTACACCCAAAGAAACACGTATAATCGTATATATCATGTATACGCCTGGCTCCAATTGCCTAATATCCCATGGCCCAAAAAGCTACAGAATTACTCGTATCTATAATAGCGCATATCGCTTGGAACAGTCGGACCTCTAACCTTCAAATAATATTGGAAACTTCGTGCAACCAACGTACCAGGAGATCATAGCTCAACCACAAGCAATAACAAAACACAATAACAGAGAAAGTGAGGCATAAAGAGGTAACCTTCAACATAAAGCGATCCGTTGCACGAGAGCATTGCGTTCCGTGAAGTTCGAGCTCTTTCAACCTTTGTGCTGTTTAGGCTGAGATAAGGAGCGTGAAGTATATAAAATCGTAGCTTTAGAATACTAGAAAAATAGCAATTGATTTGTGCGATTTTTCAGCGTTTTTTTATCTCGAATAATTGGCATAAAGTATCTATCTAACAATCAGTTAAAACCTAACACAGTTCTATCCGTTATATCGCAGTTAAAAAGACTACCAGAACGCAGAAGGTCACACACACAAGGTACATTTCCAGCTTAACCTTTATTAAGATCCATATAATAACAACGATAGGTACCTGTAGACTCGAAAGGATATCACGAAATCATCTAACCACTAGTCAAAACAATAGCATCAGCGAAAGTATCGGAAGCCAACCATGACCCAGCTGTAATCTCGCTCAATGTGAATATTTACAACCGAAAAATGTATCGGGCACAAACGGCCGAACGAAGGGAAAGTACACTGACCGCCGTGAATAGGCTCACTAAACTAATAAGGAAATGACGATTTAACAGTAGGTACTGGTCGCTTGCGCAATCGGCGCACTGCGACCAAGATGAATGATCTATAAAACAATTTGGGATTTCTGTGGTCAGATATTGAGATTGCTGAACTCTGTTTAGGTTATTAGTAGGATCCTATTGATGTTTTATGGATTGGTGGTCTAAAAAACAATTTGGGAATTCTTTTGTGAGATATTTAAGAAGTTTTTGACCTCAATATTGGATGATTTGAAAAAGAGTAGAATTTACTATTATAACATTCGTGAGTGTGATCCATATCATCTACTATACATACCGGTTGTACTCGCGTCAAAGAGTAGAATTAAATAGGTAGAAGAAAGAAGACTAGAATCCTATTAATTTATTTCCCTACATTCTAAAATGAATGACCTAGAAAATAATTTAAGCCTGACTGCCTCGTTGGTCTAGTGGTTGCTAAGCGCGAATGCTGAGCACGAGGTCCTGGGTTCGAATCCCGGGTCGGGCAAAGTGTTACGGGTCATTCTCAATAACAGCACGGAGTCTGGATTTGTGCCAGGTACAATAGGCGCACCCCCTATTACATTGGGACCTATGGCGGTGTGGGTGTGGGGTATTACATTGGGATTACTGGCGAAATGTGGATGTACTATATACGACTACGTACCCCTTCGAGGAATATAGACGTAATGTTATGTGTATGTGTAACTGTTATAGCATTTATTGTGGGATATAATTATGCTAAAGCATTTATCGTACGTTATAAAATAAATGATACCATTTCACAATCATGCTGTTATTATTACGATCCAAGAATTGATTGCGTCTAAAGAATCTTACAGCGCAGGAAATAATTAAAAAGATCAGTTAGTAGATGTAAATACCTACATCTTGTAATTGCACCAGTACCTGATGGTCTACTGGTAACGTTTACGTTAACGTTAACGTTACGTATCCATTTCTATATGCGAATGGATACATAGTACATACTTATCAAAATATGTTATGTTTTTAGACTATCGCGTTGCATGATTTTAATACAATATTACAAGTAGGCTGACCACGGCCGGTGTAAATCGGTCGAAACGTCAAGCCAAAATATATAAAAAGTTGTGTTCGCGTTAATTCCTATGTTATAGTTCTATTATGTTATGTTTATTTATAAGCTTATAAATAGTGCCAGTAAATAACCCATCCTAATACTTTTTGGTTTAATAAAAGAAAAGCATTGTAATCTATACTTCTATACTATGTTATAAAGCTAAAGAATTCGTTTTTTAGAAAGAATGAAAGAAACGTTTATTGGTATAAAACATGATACAAAAAGCAACACAAAACCAAAATAGCAGTTTGGTTGGTTAAACGCTTAATCTCAGGGACAATTGGTTCGAATTAAAAAAAAACGTGTTGGATAGTCCATTTATCGAGGCTATAAAACATTCGAAATTCATATGCGCTGATAGCCGTGTGGTATGACGTTCGAACTGTCAAGTCAAAGGCTCAAGTTCAAAAACAGGCATGCACCAATGTCAACAACCAATGTGCGTATTATAAATTAGTTATCAGTTGCAAAAAACTGTAAAGGAAAACATTTTTCAACGGTGTGTAAAGCCATGTCAGAGGCCTACAGGCGGTTTAAACTCTGACACCAGGTTGTTCATCAACCACACGATAAGAAGAATTCGGAATCCTCGCGGACGAAGTTGCGGGCGGAAGCTAGTTTAATATATGTGTCTATTGGGATTCCACACGTAATACAAGGTACTGTAGTTACCCTGTTTCATGCATGCTTTTTAGAAACAATTGCCTCACTGCTTATCCTATAAGCTGCCTACATATATTGGAATAATACAAACTCAAAATTGATAAAGGAAACTTGAAAAATGATGGACACGAGCGGGACTCGAACCCGCGACTTTTGCCGTACCGTGGCGCCACTCTGCCAACTGAGCCATCGTGTCACTGCTCGCATCCATCGAATTTCAAGTTCCCTTTTAGTATTTACGTCTTAAGGGTGACGTCATTTTTAAGTTTCATTTACGAATTTAGATTTAAGCTTAGCATGGGTACATATAAACTGTTTACAATGAACCAGGGCTCCATTGACAGTGGTTACGTAACATCAATTTGTAATCGTATCAGCGGCAATTGGTGGGGTCATGTCGATCCGACCGAACTGTCTCGAAAACGTTTGAAACTAATTCGCCGTTGCATAAAATGTTTTTATTTAGTTGTGAATAAATTAATTGTTGAACCATACTGATCTCGAAAGTAGTGTTGTGTAGGAACTGACATTAGTATTAGGAGGGCGATGTCCCCATCGCAACAACTCATGGTAGACCTAGACACGCTGTTTTATTACACGCGGTAATTTTAGTATGGATTAAACTAACCCCAGAGTAGGTACCTCTGAATTTTGATAGTGGCTAAATGCATAATAATAACTATAAACGAACAATAGCCATTATACGATAATAACATTATAAATTATATCTGGAATTATCTCTAGGTTATAATTGTTAACAAGAATGACGTTCAGTTATTGGTATAAATAGATTCCTTTGAATGATACCCGTTGTTTATGGATCTGATACCGCAAAAAATATATAAAACTACATACATACGGATCAATTATACTTATGTAATACAAACACATGCTGATTGGAATTATTTGCTGTAATATTCCATCAGTAAGCATCTACAGCTGCAAGATATTGGCGGTATTGGCGACTGTTGGCCTAAGATTACGTCCAACATTATCATTTGGCTATAGAGGTTTTCGATATGTAGTTATCGGCCTACAATTGACCACCCCCTTTCCTCCCTTGGGTGTCGTAAGAGGCGACTAATGGAAAATCCAGAAGGTGAACAGCAGCGTTTTCTGTAACTTCACCATCGATACTACCAAGCCGCTTGCCAAGCGTGGGGGAGGCCTTTGTTCAACAGTGGACGTCTTACGGCTGATGATGATGATAGAAGTTTTTCAGGACGAATGTCTTTTCATTGGGCCATGACTCATGGCCCATGAGTCACCTCACACAAAGCGAGTGAGAGAAATAAACAATAAATAATTTCTACCAATAAATTCCTAATATATACAATAATTATTCCAAGCAAGCAATAAAGAAAGCTTGCTAATAGTTGCAAAAAATGTTAATGAGCTATTTACGTCAACATTTATTGCAACAAAATTAACTATTATTGTAGTGACATTTTCGGTGGTCGACCAAATTGCATAACGTTGTAGACATTCGACAAAGAACGTAATATCGTTCGATTTTGACGGTTTGCCATTAGATTATAATTATAAAAAACAGAGTGCACTTCTAAACATACATTATAAGTACAGACAGTGCACACCCCTTGGGCTCTATAAGAACAGCCCCCAGAAAGTGCAAAACTATTGTGAAATATGGATGCTAGAGAGATCTATTGTGTTTGAGATGTTTCGTGGATTCGTTTGTTAGGTTTAAACGTTCAGGAGAACATTATTATGACGGTTGTACCAAACGCTACTAAATAAAACAGTGGTGAAACGTTATATCAATCCTTTACATCACTATTACAGCTACAAAGCTTACATATAATTACATAAACAATCAAAATTACCTTAATCGTATTTTAATAAGCTACGATTACAAATGCCATTTTAAAAATTCAAATTTTGTTTCTTTTTTGATGCTTCGCAATATGTCTCATGCATAATGCTTGGTTGCTCAATGAAAAGACATTATGAGAGCAATGGATATAGCAATATTTTAATGACAAGCATGCAGCTATACTAAAGGTTAACGACTTATTTCTAGATAGATCGATTTCTCTTTATTGTTCACCAAATAATATAAACATAAGCAAGGACTTGAAACGTACTTCAAATATCATTATTTTTGTTCTTCATCAACATCAGCCGGAACACGTCCACTGTTGAACAAAGGCCTCCCCCTCTGAGTGAGGTGATGTCATAATGCGACTGATGACGACCTGATTAGCGCAGTGGCTAAGCGATTGGACTGCTGCGCTAAGGGTTGCGGGTTCGATTCCCGCACGGTGCAAAACTTTGAGCGAACCACAGATGTTTGTCCCGAGTCTGGGTGTTTGTGCTTGTGATATTTCATGTTTGTGAAACGCACCCACGATACAGGAGAAATTCCTAGTGTGGGGCGACGTATTTTTTAAAAAAAAAAAAAGAACTAGTTTGGGAAATCACATTTTTCTTGAGATCGGTGATATTGTACTAATACTATGTAAAAATAGACTGCCTTGTTGGTCTAGTGATCGCATAGCGCGACTGCTGCATATGAGGTCAAGGGTTCGAATCCCAGATCGGGCAAAATTTAAATAGATTTTTCTAGTCTAGATTTGTGCCCGGTTGATGGCAACAGGCTCGGCCCCTATCACTTTGGTACCCTATAACTGGTGAAATAGGGGTGTACTACACAGTCACGAGTCAACTCTACATACCCCTTCTGTAAATACAGGCGTGACGTTATGATATGTTACAGTGTAACATTAACATCAAAAGCGTAATTCAACATTCCATTAATCTACCCGATAAACAACCAACTAAGTAACAAATGCTAGCGATGACAAATGAATAACAATTGTAACAACACATAAAACACATGGACCATTAAATAGCACGCAAGTCACAAACCATACAGAATGGATACGATACATAATAAGTATTTTATTGTAACCAATAAATAATACACAGGGAATATGCAGTTAACATAATTGAAAACAGATTAGTATAAAACTTTTGCATGCTAACATCGGAACGGAAGCCTATATCTTAAATGTTAGTTCCTTCCATAGATACAGGACTATTACAAACAAATTGTTTCCTAAACAACAAACGTCTTAAACGGAATTGAAGGACTTACTATAATATTATAAATGAATAGCTGACTCAGCGAACTTCGTACCGCCTTCTCACCATTTTAACTTTTAAACCTTCCCTAGATTTCATGACAAAAATTGGCCAAATCGGTCCAGTTATTCTCGAGTTTTAGCCAATCTAACGAACAGCAACTCATTTTTTTTATACACATCACGCCAGTACTCCCCTAAGGGGTAGGCAGAGGTAACTGTAGAGTACACCCACATTTCGACATATGTGGATCCCAATGAAATAGCGGACGAGCCTATTGCCTTCAACCGGGATAAATACAGACTCCGTGCTAATACTGAGAATTACCTTATGGAAAAAACCTAGTACCACTTTGGCCGACCCGGGATTTGAATGTGGGCCTCATGCTCAGCAGTCGCGCTTAGCGACTACTAGACCAACAAGACAGTATTTTTTTATAAATATCGTATATACTACGGTAGATTGAAAATATAATGTAGTCTGTAGACTCCAGCACGGAACATATATAAAACACATAATGGTACAATAGAGACTGTTACAAAATTGAACCACAATCATTCAAAAGCAAATAGCCTGCGCCGCATGCACTTGCACATGTGTCAATAGCTAATAGGTACATACCAATATCATTCAATGCGGTGCGCAGAAGTCTCATCACGCGATAAGGTACTGACCAAAAACGTTGGCGAATTGTTTGAGTTGTAATGAAATCAGAAATCTGATTACAATCATAGTAAATCGACAACTTAACGAGTATGGGCTCACTTCGATATTGTTTCTGAATATGGATTATTCGCGGGGGATTAAATAAATTCAATTCATAAGTTTTCATAAGCTGGGTATGGGCTCGAAAAACTTAGTTCTAACAGTATATATATATATATAGGCCACTTGCACTGTTTTTAGTATTAAGGTTTTTCTGTATTCTCTGTTTCTTGGTGTGCAATAATGAATATTATCTATCTATCTATCTATATTAACTTGGACTAATGTGTATTTTAACAACCATATATAATAATAAGTTATTTCGATACGACTATAAATTTTCAACCGAGTGCTATTGTCATTGCCACATTAGATTGAACACCACACACCTGAGATACTTTTCAACGATGTGTAAAACCATGTCAGAGGCCTACAGGCGGTTTTAACTCTGACACCAGGTTGTTCATCAACCATGCGATAAGAAGAACATTACGTCACAGGAAAAAGTAATCATACATGAACAGATCATAATGAACCTTCTGTACTTATGTATCCAGTGGCCATACCAGGGTAATTTGGAAAAACACGGGACTAATAACAACTGTCGCTCACGAATACGCTGCGAGTAATGTAGGGTTATCATGGGCTAGTTAGATTACTACAATATTCGCTTGTACATATTTAATTAAATTCATAAAGTCAGTAAAACCATCAGTATTTCTTAAGAGCAAATCTAATGCTGCTAAGGTGGATGCATGAAAGAAAGACTTCTCGAAACGATTGTAAGACTTTTTTTTTATTTTGTTATTGTAACTTATACTAACATAACATTACAGAACATAAAACAAAGATATTGTTCCCTAAAAATAGATTCTACGAGGCATAAAGATCAAGCATCTTCCCACATAATATTAAAGTTATTAAATATCTTGCTCTATGAAAACTCACTTCTTTTACACATACTCTTTATAACGTTACATACAGACAGAAAATCGTCCTTGCTTCTATCTATCCATCTTAGGGTATATATACTATATAAGCAGAAGAAATAATTATGCGATGCGGGGTCGAATTATTTAAGGCGCCTAAGGGAGCGTTTCTAGCACAAAGAGAAAAGAGAGGTTCGCCAACAACACAACAGCGTCCCGTGCGTGTGCACAAATATGCACAGGCCAAAATGAAGTACAAATAATAAATCGTTGGAGACAGCCCTGTCATGTGATGAGCGGAGCGTGGGTCTCGGTCCAGCGAGTCGCTTTACGCTTTCTCTAGACCAGACCATTCCTCGCCGTCACGACATGTGCGAGCATACGATGTCACGTGCTAACTTGTGTATGTTTAAGTAGGTGCAGGCCAGGTTCACATGCACTCAGATGGACACCAAAACGTTGAAAGCGTTTGTTTAGAAGCAGTTTTCGGTGTAGGGACTTACAAAGAAGTTTGGCAAAATAAAGATCGTTTATTTGTAAAAATTAAGTACAGTGGCTAAACTCCAAATCTAGTGGGATCTCTGTTTGGAAAGAGGCCTTAACCCTGATATTGGAAGGTTACGGGCTGGTATTACTTTGTTATGACTGCATTAAATGGTAACTAAACGATTTTTTTAGAGGTTTTGCCAAAACACCTTTACACGTCATTTTTTTACACAGGCAGACATTAGATGGCGTCGGCATTTCTTAATTGACTACCTCTGAAAAGAAATACCGAATCAAACTCAGGGGGCATTAGTAAGCAGTCAAGTAATCAAATTACTATAGTGCAATTAAGCAGAAGGGTTATATAGTTATGTTGTTTTTTTAGAAAATCTTTGTTATAATGGTATAGCAAAAGGCAAACGACAATAAAAGTGAAATGAAAAAGCTTATGTTGTTAACCAACTTCGGTTTGACATTCTTGGATAAACAGCAGGTAGAGCAACCTGCCGTGCTATTCTAAAGGCATCACTTACGAACTCACTTGTAAATTCGCGGTGAGATACGACTCTAGCGCATAGCAAGGTGATGGTCGAGATGACATTCGAGACTATGTTAGTGTTTGAGATAGCATAGCTAATTACAAATAAAGAAACAAATATTACCTTTCTTCTAATTTATCCGTCCACACGCATTCTGAAACAAAAAAAAAATATAACCATAGGTATTCGAATTTCATAAAATTGAAAAATAATTATGGTCAGTAATAATATTTCTAGAAAAACTAATGACCGACACGCAAATTCACTGTAAAGGTGGTTACCCTTAATCATCTATCTACCTACGTATAACAAGTACATAAAAAATGCGAACACAATCATGTAAATACATCACACGCCTAAACACGACAATTATTGCCTATACCTTATTCGATGATCGCGTGTGCCAACAAAGTCAACAATCGGCACACGTACCCCATTATCACCCAGTATTAACTGACCCGCGTTTTGTATTCAACGACAGGTAATTACAGGTCAGATTAAAAAAGATTATTGACACTACCTCTGTAATGGGATTTTGAACAGTATAGCGTAAAAGATAAGGGTTATATTCCTTTGTAAAATGTCTGGTAAGGCTTTGACAGACAAAGGGTGGTCATCAGAGGTGATTGACCTATTTTTTTATTACACGATCGTCGGTCATCGCCATTATTACTTTATGTAGTGTGACTAGATGGATAATGGGTACAATTTAAATACAAATAACTATTGATACAAAGAAAATATCGAGTAAAGGTGGTAATCTGAGAAATGCCATTCAAGCTATAATTATTAATATTATTAATTAAAATCAGTTTTTATATTATTGAACACAACTATTACTTTCGTAACAACATAACATCACGCCTGAGCCCCGAACAGGTAGGCAGAGGTACTAAATTTCGCCAGTTTTGTTCCAATGTAATAGGGGGCAAGCCTATTGCCATCAACCGGGCGCAAGTCCAGATTCCGCGCTGCTACTCAGACCTAATGGAAAACTTAATAATAACATTTTACTTGACCCCCGAACCCGGGAACTCGTGCTCAGTTTTCGTGCTTAGCGACCAAAATGGTAATGACCAGACCAACGAGGCAGAATTATTACTTTCGTATTTAAAAACTATATAAAACATTATTAACATTTTAAAATCACGATACCATTAAAACACAATTTATTTCTAACGTTGCTAGCAGGTATTTATAATTCAAAGTACCAGGCTCTCAGAAATGGCAAGACATTGCGCAACGCGACCAACCAGACAGGCTAGTTAGGCAATCCCGGCTACAATTAGGAGGAAAGCACAAAATATTTACTTAACTCAATAACCCGTGTCTATTGTTAGTTATTGTTACAATAATAATAGGAAATACAAACATGATTGGTAGAACATATTCTAGGCTACTTGCTTAGATCTAACGTTTGAAAATTATGTAGGTAATGAAAAGGATATAACCTAAGTGGTCCAATTTATATAATTACCACTTAACTATTTCAAAACCAACAATGAAGACTATAAGTTTATAATCAGAGATCCACCTTAGATAAACGTCTTCTTAAGGTTCTACACTGTATTTATCTGCTAACGGGGCATTAGTATCTATCAAGTAAAAAAATTGGTCTATTCCGAAATAGTCATCACAATCTGACAACTCAACTCAGCGGAAAGCATTATGAAAGTCAATTATTAAGTTTCATTAATTAAGATCGACTTCGTTAATTAGTTAGTATCTACTGTAATCGCAATATTCTTACTTCTTGGATACGAAATGAGAAAAAACACCTGGATTGAAAACCCACATACATGTATCATTAAGCGCTCGTCTATTCCACGCGGTAAGCTTTTCATTTATCCTGCCAGTCGATAGCTATTTTAAGTACTAGGGCAGCAGACACCAGTAGGAGTTCTTTGAAGTCCTTTGTTTATCATGCGGCCATACAACTTAATAATGTTAGTAAGGTAAGTTCATCTAGTACCATCCTCGGGCGTTTTCCGTTTGTTGCAAAACCCAAATGGCGTCTTCGTGCGCAATCGGGTCTCGGCTTCACGTTCACTGACGCTGCGACTTGCCCAACTGATCTCAGATACCAATACCTATAAACGTTTGAGATCATTTAGGTTCGTATTGTGTATTTGGGTGTGCCGTGTGGATTTCCCACGATGTACCACTGAATACGTTTATATAATATTTTACATTCATTTAAAGATGCATAAATTATTTTGTATTGCCCTGTAGGTTTATTCAAAGTCAACAAGAACAACAACATAAAGGCGATAGTTACTATAGCAACAAATGAAAGGTTGAAGTAGTGGTAATAGAGAAGTTGTACTAATAGGTCAAATGGAAGATGTAGACAGGAAAAATGGTACCTACCTAATTGCTCCACTAATTTGAAACAAAGCTATCCATATTATTTCTAAATGAAAATCAGATGAGCCGATGACCCATCACTTATTGCCGGATGTAAAACACATGCAAATAAGGAGGTAAAAACTATTTAACCTTTGGTAAATTTATGCAGGATTGAACGCAATGTTCACTTGAGTCATTTAGCCTCAAATAAATGTCACTCAATGCCATTGACGTTGGATTATTTATATAAAATTGTTCTTATAACTTTATTTAACTTAGTAACTATATTTTTTATATTTTTACAAAACATATTTTAATAACTTTATGTGCTAACAAATTGGTATATTTTTTACATTACTCCTCACGTTATTGACCCTAGTAGTTACGCTACTTGAACATCAAAATATTGTCAAACTTGATTATGAATGTACTAGCACTGCAGAGGAGAACGGAAGCTCGCCGCTGTACCCCGGAATCAAGGAAGGTCGGCGGCTTCGTGTCTTGCTCGCGGGCTCATGGCGTGTCAGCTACCAACATTACAGCACAATTATATCAACAAGAAGGTTTTACAGAATTATTGTACTCTGCTAGATTTATTTTCGTATAAAATTATTATTCTGGCAAGTTTTGGGTCAAAATAAAAATACTTTTTAAGGCAATTGAATAAAAGAATATCTCAGACATTTTACCTCTTACTGAGACGAAGGAAAATGCCTTTATAAGTTATGGTAGGTCAAGATCGTTATCGACAGCGTGTCACGTCATGTCACCTTCACAGAATAGTAATTTAAACGAACGAGCATCACGCCTGCGTCTGTCTGATATAATGACGATATAGCACGACGTCAATACGACACGACAGAGGTAAAAGTCGTGAACATTTCCAACCTCACGTATGTAAACTATCTTCTTAAGAATTCAGGTACTTCCATAGACAAACCCACACGACATTTAGCCAATCATGTACCGTTATCTGAATCATTTTGTTTTAAACGTCAATCAACGTTCGATATTCGAAATGCAGATAAAACCTTAAAACCGGTTGGGTCAAATATTATTGAAGCATGCGCTGCGTGACTCAGTCTGTCATATGCAGTGACCCATATAAGGCCGGCCCAGATTTTGTATGCCCAGGCGCATATTGAGGCGAAACACATTTTTTTTTCACTAATGTTTTAACCTCTTTCTATGTACTTATAATATAAAAAAAAACTGCTCTTCCAAATACTTTTTAGATCAACTTCGATCAATGTAGCAAAAGAAAAACTAATTTACTGCAATTATCTCATCGTAATGCTGTGATACAACCATTCATCTAATTGTAATAATACTTCTTAATATCTACTCTTTACTTAGCAAAATTCGAAAATTTTATATTTTTATTGAGGAAATCGTTTCACTAAACTACTCGTGATTTATTCTATGACGTCTAAGTATTTGTAACTTTAGTAACTAAAGCAATTAATATTCATCAGTCTTAATTTTCTCCATCACTAATTCTCATCTAGGTTACGTTACGGCAAAACGCGTAAAAATATCTATTGGTCATACAAATATATGTCCCATAGATACTCGTGACATTCTATAATCGAAATGTGAAAATCAAATTATCAATTGACACATGGTCTTTTGTTTTTTTTTGTACACGCAACGGCACGAATCGCATTTCGTTTTGTTTGTACTTGGCCGATAAATCCATCCGAATTTGGGATTGAAATGGTCCGGCCTAGTTAGCTAAACACGTATTGTGCGTCCCACGTTTTTCGGACCTACATCGAAGTCATTGCGTGTTAAGCGATGTGCAACCTCCTTTGTGGTTCACTGCAAGTTTTTAGATACTTCAGATATAATTATGCAAAGGTTATTGGATTCGAATATCCTTAGAATTGTTCAAGCTAATTGCTACAGTGCCAAACCGTCTTGTTTGACTTTTTAGACCCACAGTTCTTTATTTTTAACCGGTACATTCTCAGAAGAACTCCAGGTGCAGATTTAAATGCCATCTTAAGCCAAACACTAAATACACCTCGGTCTACCTTTAAAAAGTATTAAGAAGCTTTGATGTAATATACTCTCTTTCTTATAAAGGGTGCTAAAACTTTTAACTTAAACACCTCAAAAATCTATTTAGATCTTTATTCTTTGTCATGCAAAAATATTGTGTTTATCAATTGTTGATAAACAAAACATTTTTGTAAGTTCTCTAAAAATATCGACAATACAGTATATTATAAATAATAATAAAACAAAACATTCATGATAATGCTGATTCTTATAATAATGTCAGTAGGTCAAGTTTACGATAATTCTCTTTAATAAATATCACCTTGTCAAGCAGTTAAGAGTAATAATAAGTCCAGGTATTATGGAAATCAGTAAGTAGGCTTGCATAATGATATCAATTTGTAATGATTACTCTTTGAACACCTTGAGCATCTAAACTTCTTCTCTACTCCATTCGCAATAAACAAATGAATATGAATATTTGAGCTCAACATAATATATTATATAGTCAACATTTATTTAGGAAGCCCCTTATTTACAGTCCATGCAACTGAGTTTGATTTGAAACTTGATCTTACTCCAAAAAAAAATATTTTCACCTACCATTTATTAAGTGATTATTATAATTGCACAATTGCAAACTTATGGTCCATCGTGCAAAGTTTAAATATCCATTTAGCGATAAACCCGCCTTCAAATGGTTATGTCACGTTTATTATTGTATCGTAAATGTTGTTAACCTTATTGATACTGATAAAACTTGTCTTGCATACGAACAGACACACAGTACTGCGGGGTTAGGTACTACTTGCTTGCATTACAGGTCATTTTCCGTTGTGGAAGCAAGACACCGCACTACAATGCACATAGCTGCGTCTCACTTCCATAACAGCAAATGTCCTGCTTAAAGCACCAGATGGTGTCCCGCAGGCGTGACGGGACGAAGAAAAGCATTCAGGACATCATCACGCTGCTCAAGGAGACCGACCCAGACGACGTGCCGACGTTTGTGGCGAGGGACCTCAACAAGCTCCCTCCCGTAACCTTCGACCACGTCGACGTGACCAGCCTTTTGAAGGACATAGTCGTCCTCAAGGCTAGCCTAGCGGAAGTGCAGAAAAGGTTGGATGCATCCCAAGTAACTGTTACCGACTTGCGAAAAGAACTAAGTGATTTGCGCAACACAGTAACAGAAACTAGGTCAACACCGGGTGCAATGAACGTCAACACGCGTCGCGGAGCTGCCCTTGATACATCGGCGGTCAGTTTCGCGTCAGCGGTTTTGTCGTCGCCGCTGTCAACGCCGAAAATTGCTGAGCTAGCAGAGTGCGCACCCCGCGCGCCCAGCCCGCTCGCTACTGTCCCTGCGGGGCCTCCCGCGCCCGCCGACAAACACGTCGTACAGCTGTCAAGATCTGCAGCGCCAGCGCAATTAAAAAGTTATGCGCGTGTTTTGGAGAGCACTCCCAATGCTCTCATAAAGAAGCCCGTCTCCGAGAAGGAAATGACAAAGGCAGACGAAGATGGCTTTGTGAAGGTGCAAGGGAGGAAGCGCCGTCGCAGACCCAACAAGAACCGCTGCGGCACAGCTCCTGTGAAACCCAACACCACAGTGCGTGCTGCCCAGCCGAACACACCGGTGTACGTCTCCCGCCTGCACTACACCACTAAGGAGGAGGACATCGCTGAGTACGTGCGCCAAAAGACGAAGTACAGGCCGAGGGTGCAGTTACTGGAGTCGCGCCGGAATGTAAATTTCAAGGCATTCATGGTGCGAGTACCGAACTGTTTCCTGCCCCTCGTCATGGAAGAAGACTTTTGGCCGCAGGGCGTGGTGTTCCGTCGCTTCCGCGGACCAATACCACAGGAGAGCACGAAGACAAGTGCAAAGTGAAGTGCTATTAACATAGTTTTAAGTTTTTTATTTACTAACACAATTTGTATTTAATTTATATATGTTAGTCTGTAAGGTATATATAATCTATGGGCCATTGAAGCCTGAAAATAAATGATTATTATTATTATTATTATTATTTCGAAAGATCTTTACAATTCTCGGCGTAAACCGGAAAACCTGGTGGCACGGGCCTAAGCCAAGTGTCCATCAGTTTTATTAATTATTGACTAAAACTAACTTGTGGCCTAATATTGCTAGGTTGCGGGTTGTCAGGCTCACACTGCAGAAATTTTCTTACTATTCTACACGTGTTTAAGATTGCTGCTTTCTGCTTATTATTATTATTATTAAAGAGCTCATGGTACGGGGGCCGTAGAGTATATTATAGAAAGAGCCAATCAGCATGCTCGATGTGACTAGCTCAAAGGTGTGTCAAGTCCGAACTATTCTCGCATGGAACAGTGTGCCTATTGCCTAATGTGGCCTTTTACTGTTCGATCACGTTTGTGCACTAATACCATTGTCCAATGACAATGAAATCCATTTAAGCAGAAATAACTCGCCTTAGTGCTAGCTTAAAAGTTTTCGTTAGAGCTTTCTGTCATGTCGGTAGGGGATGTATTTTTGAGTGACTTGTCACCACCATCAGCGTTCCACTGTTGAATAAAGACCGCCTTTTTAAAGGGGGGGTGTTGCCATAACCTCCACGCTTGGCAAGCGCCTTGGGGTTCTTGTAGTTAACTAAATACGACAGACATTATGGTACGTAAATGTTTACACTTTCGAGTCGTGGTAATGCTGTTCCTCCGAATCATTTTTATTTTCTTATTCTGAATATCTAGACCTACTAGAATCATCAAAATAAGAAACAAAAAGAGACTGACAAAATTGGATTATTCGAATCCAATTTAAATAAAGCTAACTAAATCCGATTGTCAAATATTTGGTGGAAAATTATGTTCTTTGATGGAGTGGATTCATCCGAACGGTTCTACATAAAAAGATGTGAATACCAAGATGACGTAAAGAAACGTCAACAAATACTCCGAAGGGGTGGTCTAAAGAGACAGTTACAAGATGATTCATATAAGTAGAATGCGTTCTAAGTAATAACGTAGGTACCAGAAAACACTGTTTGTTATCTTCATAAATATTCAGCAAATGAGGGACTCGCAGCTACGTGGCTACCGCGCAGATTAGTCGATCAGTGAGGTTAAGCCGTGCTCGCCGCGGTCAATCTTGTGATTGGTGACCGCTTACACATGTCGAGCCCTTCCATGGTTCGGAAGGCACGTTAAGCCGTTGATCCTGCACCTGATTTCTCTCCGGTCGTGTCGGTCTACCGTCCCATCGGATTATGAGAGTTTGGGAATAGGGAGTGCATCTGTGTTTGCGCGCATACTTGTGCACTATAATATCTCCTGCTTAGTGAGCTAGTCTCAGCAGACAGGCCGCCGTAACCGACATTCGGTCAGGAGAACATTATAATTAAATATTCAGCACCTTAATTTAACGTTATATAATAGCTATGTAATATTCATAAGGATATAAAAACGGTGCTCATAGTTGGTAACAAGCGTCAAATATATGTGCACACATTTCCTTGTAAGATAAAAGCCTTGAATTTTTTGCTCTACACTCGGACGTGATATACAAGTGACCAGCTGATTGGAGTATTAAGGAAATACACGCTTGATAAATATGATAGCTACCAATTTACTATTTCTACTTAGGCGATCTTTAGGTCGATTTTCGTATCTGACCTTCTCGAGTGGAGCAATAGTGATGAGCTTTCGATAAAACCATCAATTTTCGTATTAAGAATAGTTGGTTCGCTGGTAATACAATATTTAACCTCTTTCAATATTTTTTTAAAATGCCAGTTACCTACAGCCAGTCACATTAGATTACTTGATTGCCTTAATTTAATAGATTACTTGATAGATATAACTGTAGTAAAACTAAAATTGCTAATAATGATGATGGTCTTCCAATAACAATCTACATTTCGACGATTCGAAATATGTGGCTATAAGTCACTAACTTTGAAATATATTCAAAACACAACTAACTTGTGAAAATATTAAGTAGAGCAGTTATTGTCTGGGTGTTTATAAATCCAGAATTCACGTTATGAAACCCACCAATAGTATAATAGAAACGAACGGCAAAAGATATAAGGAAAAGAAAAAATATAATATAAAAGAAACATAAGCTAAAGATTAAACATAAGCCTACAATTCTGGTTAGAGATACAATAAACTCGTTACGATCATATCACGGCAATGAGTCAACGGTCAGCACTGCAACTTACCGAGGTTTGAACGTGGACCGGTAATCACTGCGGGCAGTAAACGATTCTGAATAACATCAATAATTCACAATTCCATGCGTTTGCTTTAAATTCTTTTAGTCAGAACCTGAATAGAAAAAGAGTCCTAGTATAAGGTTACTAGCGGACTCGACAGACGTCGTCTTGCCCGGAAAAGCAGCTCAACCTACCGTGCACATTTTTTATTATTATTATACATGTAATAATAAATAATCTAAATACCGCCTGCAGCGCCATCTGCCGGGCTTATTTTTGAATCTAAACCACCCTCGAATCCACTTAAACACACAAAAAATTCATTCAAATCGGTTCAGCCGTTTAGGAGGAGTTCACTGTCAACACACGTACAGAGAATTATATATGTATATAAAGATAGGCGTTATTTCCATGCATATCTATGACGACACTAAGCTAAATTATTAAATCAAATTATCATATTATAGATAAAAAGTTGACCATAATTTCTTTACATTCTTAGAATGACTAGTCATTATATACTCAATATTTGTTTTTGATGATCTTTTGTTGATAAAAACGCAATTTATTCAAACAATATTTTCTTTGAAGTTTCATGTTAATCAGGATGATCTTGATTTTAATGTACATCGATAACTAGATTATTATCTGAATGATGATATCGAACTGTTCTATATCTAAAAGGTGAAGCATAAAGATTATGTTAGGCTAGGTTCGATCCTGAAATCTAGTAAGATTCATAAGTATATAATCTAATCTAGTAAAAATAATCTAGTAAGTTCATTATTTCTCAGAAATAACTTGTTCTAAGCATATTTTTTTTTTAAATAATTCTCAGTATAAATGAAGATTTGCAGAAATAAGTAGGTTGTTAAATAAATTACCGTTATTGACAAAGGATTCAGGGAATGTATGTGTGAGTGGGGATTAAGATACATCTTACAATATAGTAATGAAAGAAGAAAGAAGGGAAGATATAGATAATATTGCCTAAGCGCAGATAACATACCACTTTAAAAAATCCGTTTGTTCTTACCGTAATACAAATGGTTAGAATCCCTAACAATTGCTAATTGTTACAGTCTAAAGAGATTATAGAATGTCAAATAACTTAGCAAGTAGCGAGTATCCACAAATGTCTCTACCTCACTAAACCCACCCCGGCGGTAACCACCAAAAAACTAAACGTCCTGTATACTCTGGGCGGTCAATCTCACTACCATCCTTGTTGAATTGACTGGCCAATCTCTTCAACTGATTCTAAAACAATTAGCCCCTGCCAGTGAGAAGAATTCACAGGTACAAGAATAGCATGGCTAAGACAAAAACATATAAAATAAAGATTCAGAGAGCCGGCACACCGGTGTTATAGAACTTGATGTAAATGGAAATGACTAACCAGACTGCTATGTGTCTTTATGGAATCCAAACAAAACAACGGAGTTATTGAAAGAATTCCTATAGAACATCTGTAAATTTTACAGTCTTATCCGCGTCGATGTAATAACGATTGAAACGTAAGAATTCCAAGCCTTGCGTGGAATCAATCATACATTTTCACTTAACGTATGTATTTTTATTGTTTTGATAATGAATATTATGTTTACTGGAATTTCATCAAGCTGTTTATGCTTGATTGGTCAAAGTATTTTGGAAAACTGATGGCCAATAGCAGACTGTAGGGTACCGAGTTGATGAACCCTCGAAAGAATTGGCTGGGTGCGAAGATGTCGAAGAAGTTGGGTGCCAATGATAGCAAATGATGTGGAAGAGTGATGATAAATACGATCTACACGAGCATTCAGGCCATCAAATGGATCCTATGAAAGACAAAACATTTTCTTTTCTTTTTTCACTTCCAAAAAATTCAGAAGCAAATCCAATTCACATTGGAAGAAAACCTCGTTTCCAATACACTGAAGAAACTTATTATGTCCATATAAACAGAGTGTATCGGTAACCGATTCGGGCGGCGCGCAGTTTTCATACAAGAAAACGCATGCTCGTCTTAGCGTGCAAGCAGAGAAATCATCTGAGTTATGCATATTTATAGTCTATGGCTTTCTCCCTCTAGTATTTGATTTGCTCACACTAAATAATGTAATACCGCTGTATTTCTGATGATAAGATTTAATCGATTTAGTTTAATTGGATTTTTACATATATATTATTATGATAAAGTTGATGATAATAATATGATCAATGATATCGATGGTGCAGATTTCTCTAGATAACCGTTTCTGTTTCCTTATTGTGGCATCTATACTTTCCACGAAATTGTTTCACTTATTTGATGATAATATTATCATATTTCCTGCTCCAGGGCTCTATCGTGCGATAACAATGGAATGAATGACTAAAACCTAAGACTGAACTAAAAAAAACAGTTTTCCTAAAACTCAAAGTTGCGAAGGCTTCCTTGGGGACGCAGAAGTAGGCGAAGGTAACCTCCTGCTTCAGCTTGACCTCTTTGTTGTACAAAGCGGTGAAGTTCTAAATATAGGTCTTATTAAAATTCGATTGATTGAATACTTCACGTATAAGACACAATTTAATCAACAAGAAAAACCGATCACCGTCATAAAATTTCGAGACATAGGCTTCGCAGTTATGATGAACGACAAAAACTAACGCAACGCAACCTTGGGCGCCGCTCTCTGCAAACTGACCGTGAAATTAAATCGTTGCTAAAATTGTATACTATTTACTATTGTGCCTTTGACACTCCACATTGAATCAATACTGTTCTCACTTCTTTATTTGTAGGTTGCATTGCCGTGGGTTATTGTTCAGTAGTTCGATGCTTGTTGGATCTTGTGATTACGACACCGATTTCAAAAGATTTTCTTTGAGTTGTATTTGTTGGCAAGATTTTTGGAGTATGACAAAGTTGGATTTTAACTTTCGAAAACACGACTACAATAACTCTAAAATTTAAATTAAAATAAAAACTAAAAAAAACAAATGGCTAAACAAAAAAAGTATCATACGTACGGCTAGTTTTAATTGTAAAAAATAATTACACATACCTATACTTCGTCCAACGCAATGGTCAAGTTGTAACTATATGCACATAAGTATAAAAATCTAATTCGAATGCTTATTATTTATTTAGCCGGCACTAGATTTAGCTTTACCATAAAAGCCGTCTTTTCTACCGGTTCTTCAAGGTCTCATTATGCGTGAAGTTTTGCATTAGATTTGGTTAAGCCTCAATAATGTTAAGTTTTATTTACTTCTCTTCTTTGTATTGAAGTTGGTATTTATTTTCATTTGTTTGTTCTTTTCCACTTTCATCATCTGTAAAGGCAGCGATTAATTACCGGTCACGATCTTTACTCTAGGGTCACTAATGTCAAGGAAAAATGAACACAAAGAAATTTCTTAGTCGAATCAACTGAGAATTTTCTTTGTGTTCATTTTTATTTTTGGTGTGGCAACAATGCTGTCAATGGTTAAGTAAGCATTTAATACGTAGCCTCATTACGTGTACTATTTGAAGTCTATTATACCAATTGATACTGTTATTAGCTTGTTATAATGTGACAATATACTGCGTGAAACCTTGCTGAATATGCAGCACAATCAACATTTAAATAACTTATTTAAATTGATAAAGAGGTCAGTGTAATAGGCTATTGCAAAAAGAATATAAGTTTGATTAATAATAATATAATTTTACATACATACATACATAACATCACGCCCGTATTCCCCGAAGGGTTAGGCAGAGGTGCACATATAGTACACCCACATTTCGCCAGTTATGTTTTAGTATAATTTTAAAACGATCATTTTGTTATTTTCATATGTTATTTTCTTATGAAACAGTACTATCAATGTCCACTAAAATATCTAATAGTAATAATATTTCTAAACAAAGTTTAGTTAAATCATAAGATACGAATACCTATTTCGAAACTCAAAAACAGTCAAATCATCAAAGTAAGGTGCAACACCGTATCAAATTAGATTTTCCACGACGAACATCCAAGTATTATTTCATCAAGCATAACATTACTTGTAACACGTCCACACCACACAAGGTTACCGCGTATTACATTAGAAAATGGACAGTGTAAAACAAATCACCGTAATCTATATAACGAGCTTTCCCAATGATGTAGGTGTACTAGTAATGATGTAGTCCGATAATAAAGATAGTGAAAACGTCATTAGGCTCACACTGCCAGCTTTTCACTTTCAACAAAGTATTATAATGTGTTTGGAGGTTACTTACACAATACCTTAACGATTTTTCTCTGCAATTTTGACGATTTAGAAATGGATGGATATGTATGTGTTTTAAGACTCATGCAAGCCTAGTATTGAAACATAAATAACATATCATCATGGTGCAAGATAAATAAGTACCTCAGTGATAAATTAATGAACTTATAGACATATAAGGAACAAATGTAATGTAGGTGCCATATCCCTATGGTACTAGTACATTACAGTTGTTGGCATCTTGTAAAACCATAAATTGAGATGATTGACTCATCACGTGCTGAAAAAGCTTAGATAAAGCAGATTGCTAGTTTCCCAGAATTGCTAGTCACTGAGTTGTTTATCCAAGTGGCGTGAAGGCAGGCAGGTATTTGGACATAGCACAAACCGTGGACTTCTTTACGTAACTTTATTTGTCGGATGATGACGAGATCCTGAGAATACAAGAATCTGATCCTAGTATGACCAGTCTTGTCACCGGCATTCGATCGATAGCCCTCGCATCTACACCCAGGTAATTACGAGAGCCGAGTCCAGCGCGTCTCTACAATACTGAATGAATTTGACACAAAGGTCAAGCGACGCTGAGCGCTGCGCAGCGCATAATGCCGGGCGGTATTTATAGAATGGTGACAGACGGTCAAATGGTATATGCCGACTGTAAATGGTCGATTGCCTTATGACTATAGTTTAGTTAGTTTGTCAAGTAACTGCATAGAATCTGGTACAAGTAGAAGTCGCCGAACAATGAGCAAAGTCATTGCGCTAAAATTCCACGTGACATCTACATGTTCATGATATGACTTTGAAGACATTGCTTTAATATACACAGCTTGATCATCAATCTTAAGTAAAAGCTTTAGTTTTGTTTTTACTGAAATATACGTCACATAAACACAACATCACGCCTGTTATGTCCGGGTTGGAGTGTAGCAAAGGGCGTGCAAAGAAAAGGACATGTTTTTATTCGCAAAAATAAAATTTCACATAATTTGGCTGTTATGTTTATGCCATCGTAAAGAATGATTTAAAACAAGTCGATAAACATTTCGACACTTTTTTGTTACGTCAGCAGTTTTCTGGAAAAACGGATTTGAAGAGTTAGGTTACGTTAGAACAGTGACCACGATCGCCAGCTCCCCTCTATTGTTCTACCCTAACCTAACTTTTCTTGCACACCGTTTGCTACACTCCAACCCGAAGATAGCAGGCGTCATGTCGTGTTTATGTGATGTATCTCTGTCCCTAATTTCAATGGTTTTATAGTACCCATGTTAGTCACAATTATGCATATTATATTTTACTAGGCGTGTAGGCCCCCCCTACGAATGTATCTAGTATCCATTTCACTGATGTAATAACCCGTGTTTAGCCTTAACCAGTGTTTAATTACACATTCTTACAACTCGCTGAGGAGTTAATTAGATAATCTTAATAGATACTAATTTATCCTTTCTTTGCGAAGACAATCACTTAAGATCAAAGTCACAAAACATTCATTTATACCATCACAGTTATTCTGAACTTTATGCTAATAGCATACAGTTTATAATGCTGCAAACACATGTTGTTGATATCACGTTTTATATTCAGAGTTGTGGAGCAAAAAGTGTAGTTCCCAGAGCCATTGTAAAGTATATCAAGGTGTTTAGTGGACGATTACAAGCATAAAAATAACGTCCACCAATGACAAATTTAGCAACACGTAATTGAGTGTTTTGTAAAAAAGTGTTTAAGTAGAGCTACGCTTTAGATGTTGTGTGTTACCATTTAGAGAGAGACATAACTGCAAATCAATAGCTTCCACCTAGATTTCCTTCGCCTGGATTTCTAACGTTTTCTTCTTAGAAACCTATAACCTTCCTTGATAAATGGACTATCCAACACAAAAAGTACTTTTCAATTCGAACCAGTAGTTCCTGAGAATAGCGCGTCCAACTAACAAACAAACTCAATAGCTTTAGAATATTATTACATACAAATAATAATATATAGTTTAGATTGGCTGTACGTAGGTATATAATCTAAATGCCTTTAGGCGTGTAGGCAGAGTATTCAGACTATTTGTATCATTCAACGCCTTTCTACAAGGACAGTAACACCTGCCACTAATCAATATAACTTTATTAGACAATATAATTGATAAGTGATTGTTACTAGTTTAAGTGGTTCATTTGATAAAATGCAAATAATGTAATGAATAATATATTTATATCCATTCATAAGACTTCTGAAAGTCAATAAGATTGGTACGCGAACGATAGAGTCCAGAAATACATTTATCGTTCTTAATTACATAATAATAACATAGAGATAATATTATTTTTATTTTTTAATGTCTCAGATACACAGAGACGTGTGTGAGGTTCACTTGACGCACACGTGAATGTGTAAAAATGGCAATACCAATTTTTCGTCTTAAAGCCTTAATCATCATCGGCTTTTAAGTGACCCACTGCTGGACATAAGCCTAAACGCCGCTGTTTCCTGCTTTGAGCCTTTTGCATCCAGGTCTTTCCCTGTACAGCAACAACATCATCAGTCCACCTTGCTGGAGGTCTGCCAGCGGCTCTACAGAATCCTCTGGGCCACCTCTCTGTTAGGGCCTTACTCCACCTGCCATCACCAAATCTTGCCAAATGGCTTTCCCAACTCCACTTGAGTTTGGTAATAAGGTCTCCTACGTCTTAAAGCCTTAATAACGAGAAAGGTTTTGTTCTACTGGCAGCCCTAGAAACCACTCGAATCACCTACGAACCCTTCCACTGGAATATATCAGGTATTACAGCTTAATGTTAATTGTAGTTAACCCGTAACCTATGCAGTACACGTAACGAGCGCTCGCCACAACTTTTACTTCCGTCCCTGCTTTGAGCTGCAACTTTAATTATACTAAACGCTCTGGGAACTGACTGAAGTTATAATTACACCATATTTTTGTGAGCAAATTACCTAATCTGTGTTTCTTTGATGCAATTTGGGTGAACTAGTATGTATGTGTATATTTATCCATACATAATCAGGTAGAGTAGAATTTTCCCTACTTACTCCATCGTATAGGATTGGTTAGAAAAGAAACCCACATGTCAGGACTCTTCCTAAGTCCAATATAGGTTGTCGGTAGCAAACATATTTATTGGTAACTGTGATTAAAAAAACTGTTCGCCATCAATCGGTCCATATCCTCACCACATTGGTAGCCTTACAGCTCGTTTTTTCCGGTGAAGTTCGCAGATAATCACTCCCAATATTTTAAAGACGAAGAAATATTGTGAGTGTGTTTGTTACATTTTTACGTTGAAATGGCTGTACCAATTTTAGCAAGTAACTGACACCTTGGATTAACATATTATTATTATAGGCTACTTTTTATCCCGGAAAAATGTAGCGGGTAAAACCGCGAGGAAAACTCTTCTTGCAATTTTCAAAAAAAAATGATTTATAAAAAATGCTATTTTTAGGTCAATTTCTTCGGCCCTTACAATAAGTACTCAAATTATCCGCCTACTATCATCTCCAAAAACCAATAAACCACAATACAGCTAGCCGCTAAAGTAAAATAAACAAATGAAGTAAGTAATCGGAAACCGCACCAGTCCATCACTGACGGCGACGTCACGTGGGCGTACTGCCCCAACCGGTTCGATTCCCGGCCGGCGACCGACCCACTGAACCCGAAACATAGTGACTGACACATTCATGCACAAGGATGTACCGACAAGCCGACAATAACATAACTGTACTCACATGTACCACCGTTGTTCTGACTTTGTCTGTACGCTAATTTGTGCATATTTATGTGACCAAATTTTGGAACACTAAAAAGTGCAAGACTTACAATGGATTCGTGTTAGAGCAATTTGTTTGTTTTGTTCGTGCATGTCACTAACGTAGTGGTTATAAATATATTCCTTGCATGTCTCGTCTAACTAGGATTACCAATTAGCACAAATACTTTTGAAAGAAAGAATAACAAGCGAATTTCAAGACAAGATTTTACTTTGATGAATTAAATATGTGTCAGACTGACTCGCTGGTCTGTTTAAACGCGACCACTGAGCATGGTGGGTTCAAATCCCGTGTCGGGCAAAGTGTTATTAGGATTATTCATCAGGCTCTCAGTAGTAGCATGGACTGGATTTGTGTCCGGTTGATGGCAATAGGTTCGCTATTACATTGGGACCTATAACATAACTGGCGAATTGTGGTGTACTATACACTTTTGCCTAATTCTTCTGTGTTATGTTATGCTTATATTGCATAATAGTCACTAGATTTTAATAATTGTTTTAAATAGTAGCTTAAAAAGAAAAAACTGCCAACGTAATAAATAACACTTACCTGCCATCGTATGCATAACAAATGTAAAAGTGAGTCCTTTGTTACAAAAGATAGGTATTTAAATAAAAGATAAATGATAAAGATTCAAGGTAAAGCAACGCATCAAGGTTATATGCAAATGTCTGGCTACATACAGACGTCTCGAGAAATGTTTTCATACCAAGAAAGACATACACTAAAAAAAAAATTGGTCCGCTACAAGATGGAAATCCCCGACATTAGTTTTTAAATGAAATTATCGAAACAAATATAAGTACAACATATGGATAGCAGGATAAAAATTTAGTTAAACTGCTCGAAGTTCAATTTTACATTATGCAAAAAGTTTTTATACAAGTCTAAGATATTTTTTCTGAATGTTATGAAGTCAATAGGAGCAAAAAGAGGACAGCTTACATTTATATATTTTTTTAGCTTTGTTTTTACTTGGCAAACAATGTTTTTACTATATTGGTCTTACCTATAAAAAACGATGTCACAATAGGGAAAAATATAGTACTAAAACTTGTTTTGATTGCAGATTTTATCAGCAAATCAATCGAAAAAATCAAAATCAAATTCCATACAACCTCCAATTTCCCCATACAGCTACAGTTAGATCACATTAAACTACCTTCCATGCAACTATTACTTAACTGTATGTAACAATCCAAGTTGCAAGTTGCAGCAAACATTTTAATATACTATTATTAAATCTAGTTACAGTTGGACAGCAGTTTCGTCACGCCGAAGCATAGTCATTCACTTGGTTGCCTCTGCGCGTAACCTACGGCTGACAGCAAAAAAGGACCTCAAAATTGCATCACCTTCACGGACTTTGAGTTAAATACCAAAGAATTTCGTACAAGGAGGGTACGGTCCAACAATTACGGATAAAAAACACTTTTCATCATCTAACAGATTAATTGGGAAAACGATTCACGCGAGCGAGTCGACATTGGGAGATTATTTTCGACGATTGACTTTTTCTTCTTAGAACGGCGCGTGATCAAGTGTGAATGTTTTTCTTTATCGTATTTGTAAACGCAGTGAGTTATGTTTGACTTTTTATAGTTTTAGATACGCTTGTAATTGTCTTATGGTTTTTATTGCTATTAAAATTGCTTACTCATCCGTCTCAAATCTTCGTGGCAACCAAAAATGTTAGCTTCCCACAATCTTTTTCTATAACGAGAGCTCCGTGGCACAGCTTTTTGGAAATCAATTATAAACACTGTCATCGTTTGGTTTATATCATTTAATGCACTCGACGAGTAGTAAAGTAGGTAACAATTAAATTAGCCATCCGTGTATTTGATTTTAATCACCATTCAGATTTGTACGCTGTGTTCTTGGTGACTTTACTGTGGTGTTCTTAACAACTGTTGAGATCCGGTCTAACATCTGTTCCAACAAGAAATAGTTATAATATCGTATACGTCCTTAAATGTATATTTGAGGCTTAGCCACCAGTAGATCCATTTAGCTGATCATTCAAAAGTAGAGAACTTTCATAAATCATTCTCCATACACTAGGTACCTTTTTACACTAAATTTTTATAACAACTTGCCCTTCATACTTCTGATTTTACTTCACAAACGACCTTCGGGATCAACGAACCATAAGATAATAAATAGACAATAACTTTTTTTTTAATTCGCGCTCCATTGATTAAATCGCAATACAGAATTGATATAGTTATTTAATTAACAATATTTGCTAATTTATTTTCACTTATTGCGAAAATATTTTCGCTTGCTCAACGGTTGCAGACAATTTGTATCTACTAGACTTTTTTGTGCTAATTGACGGCCTTCGCAGTTTGTAACCACGTGCGACTCGCATATGCAGCCAGATCATCAGACCACCTTCGCCGTGGTCGACCTCGACGGCGATGTCCCCCCTCAGACATACAGCGAAGGATAGAGTTGTTTGGAAGAAAAAAGAGGCCTTTGTTCAGCAGTAGAAAAAAAATAGGCATTGATAAAACAATTTTCGACCAGCCCCCTCACCATGAACACTATTTTTAGAAAATTTCCTGCTTTGAGAGTTTATAGAAAGGGGGCAAGTAGTTTGAGAAGGCGATGGCGTAATTTTGGACTCATTCGTGGGAATATCAGAAAATGACGTTAAATAGAGATTTGTGGAGAAATAAAGAAGAATTTGCCCAACAGTGGGACACAACAGAAAGACAGAGAAAAAAATCTTTACTACCAACGAGAAGATAGGGTCACAAAGATGTAGGTGATGGTAATAAGGAAAAAGAACGCTAAACTGTCAGCGACTGTGTTTGCTCCCGGATATAGTCCTAGGCTATTGTGGTTTATAATCAAGTGTAATGGTTTTGTTGTAGAATCATTAGGTGCTTTACTAGTTAAAACAACGTAACACTTTGGAATACACTGGAATCCAAGAAATAAGTTAACCGTCAGCGTTCTTTTCAAGTGACGGGTACTACACCTACTTGTAATTCTACATACTACTGTATCATCAGTAGCATTCTGTGCCTTTATACGACTTGATAGACATTTGAATGTGTAATTAAGTCAGTAGTTACAGCCTACTTCACCATTATTCAGTTTTCAAGTACATATTCAAACAAAGATCTATTGTAGTTTTTTATGTTCTGATTTGTGCTCAGTGTCGCACTGGTAAGATACAAAGAACGCTAGATAATGGAATAGGTTGAGGTTACCATACGAGCATATTTGCTTCTGGTTTTTGTCTGTAGTTTTAGTGGAAGACCAACTAAAAGCTAGTAGGTAGGAACTTATAAAACGTTGATTCCCAGAACTAATAAGTAAAGGTATATAGTACATCCACATTTAGGTTGTAGGTCCCAGTGTAATAGGGGGCGAGTCTATTGCCAACAACTGAGCACAAATCCAGACTTCGTGCTGCAACAGAGAATCAGCTAATGGAAAAACCCAGTAATACTTTGCTCGATCCTGCATTCCAACGTGAGACCTCTTGCTCAGCAGACGCACTTATCGACCACTAGACCAACAATGTATTCCGTTAGACCAAGAAGGGTACTTAGATTACATACAAACAATTACATATAAACTTCAGTATGAGACATTCCAACCACCTACCGAATATACCTATATAATACCAATTTATTTAGACCAATATCCCATCTACTTTATATTTATTTAACTGTCTACCAAGTTCAATTTCGTTACTAAGATTTCCATTCGTTTCATGAATTTTTTGTCAATAGCTCGCCGGCAATTCTCATTGGAATATAAGATCAGCAATTGATTTTCAATCTCGTTCAGAGCTTGGTAACACTAGATGGAGGTTTTTTATCAGTTTAACAGTCATCTGTCGACAGATGTTAGCACATAGTGTTATAATGGATGAAACAGGTGACTGCACTTGGCCGCTGGTTATGTAATCAAAATATTTCGAATCTGGTATGACATCATCAGAAAGGTTCCAATCTAAGTCTTTATACTTAACTGACATTTGACATTTTTGCCGCAGAGTAGTGAAATTCATTTGAACGAATAATAATAACAGCCTATAACTGCCCCACTGCAGCGCAAAGGCCTCTTCTGGTATAGAGAAGGATTGAGCATTGATCACCACGCTAGCTCGCTGCGGATTGGCGATTTCAGATATTTAAATCCAGGTTTCTTCTTTCTTCTTTTCCCCGTTAGTCAGTGGTATCTTAGAATAACTAAGAAAGTAAGTCATATTGATACTTGCCTAGGCAGGCCATACAAATCCGCTATGTTAACCACTAGGCCACCACGACACTTGATGATTTTAACTAATACTTAAATTAAATTACTTTTTAAGGAAGGTATCGTATGTATAATGACGGTGAAGGCATACAGCAACTCACAGTATTCACAGCTTGAATTTAGCGGGTTCTCGGAAACTGGTCGCGCCGGTCGACATCCCATCTCCAAGACACGTACGAGCCGGTAATCAATCTCCACACCTCAGCTCTTTCCATTAGAAAATGAAATTTGAAATGCACATGATTATGGATAGAGAATAGTGGGACTTTTGTATGTACCTCTACATGGATAGTGGGGCTTTTAAGTAGGTTTTGGATTGCTTGCATAGATATAGATGTATATTTATAATCCAGTTTTGAGAGGAAACGCACCGTATACATTTATATTGAAGTAAGATAGGGTACATTCTTTTTAAGTAGCTTGTTCATTGTCTGGGTAAAGGCCTCATCATTGTTCTTTCGCCAAACCCTGTCCAATGCTATTTCGGCACATGTCTTTCCCGCAAAGATGTCCAAATTATTTCGCTATTGCCTTAATGCTTGGAATTTTCCAAGGTTTATAGGAGACCGCATGCTAAACTGGAGTCTATTCTACGATCTGTGTTGTGACCAACTGCCACAAACTGAAAATGCGGAAAAAGGGGAGCCTTAAGCTTTACAATGGGACTCTTTTGGCCTATAATTAGAGACCTAAATAAGTTTTCCAAGTATCAAGAACTATAAACAAATTGGCGTAATGTTCACGTCTTCGATGAGAACCTTGAAATCCTACTCCTTGACCTTAAACTCTAATATAAAGTCCACTGGAATCTAATTAATTACCGGATCACCCAAGAGTGTAATGTAATTGTTTACGGGCGTATGGCACGGGCCGGCACGGCTGCGCGAGCGCAGGCATCTGTGCGATAGCGATGTGTTGACGTAGGTCAGGTATTTGATAATGCTGCTTTTGTATTTTCGGATTTCGTTTTATTAATATCAAGATGTTTTGCCTTGTTTGCATTCGTTTATTGCTCCATATAGTTACAAGAGTGCTTTAAAGTATACTTACCTTTGCTAAAACTTAGCTTGCCTTGTCAGTCTAGTGCTCGCAAAGCCTCGAGCTCCTAAGTTTGATTCCCGGGTCAGGGAAAGTGTTATTGGGCGTTTTCTATTACGTAATACTCATGAAGTCTGTTACCTACATTGGGTTGTGTAAAATTGCTGGCGAAATATACTAAACTGGTGTAACACTCTGCCTACCATGCTCCACCTGTAATACAGGCGTGATGTTGTGTTATATTTCAAATTTCGCTTTTCTACCTACAATTTTTTTTTCTTTACTATTAGGTCCTACTATTTCGTTTCGTCTATCACACTGACAATTCTAAACAGATTATTTTAGCAAAAGTGTAATAAATATTGTCTTTCGAATCTTACTCAATCCACGGATGTCCGTAGTCGCAATAAAATGCAGCGGTCGTAATTTCCCACATTTTAGTCACGTTACATAATAAAATCACAGCAATCACGGAACAGCTTAAAGGGAACTGTAACTTTAACAAGATTTAATAATAATACCATCGGCTATCGCAAAGTCAAACTCTGATATGCCATGTCAGAGACCTACAGGCGGTTTAAACTCTAACACCAGGTAGCTCATCAACCATACAATAAGAAGAAGAGTTAAACTACATTTTTGACTGTGCCCATTGCTATTCTACAGGGATTTGATTTGGACTCTTATGTCCCTGTAACTTATCTGATTGATCTTAGGGCAATGATATTTAAAAGAGTACAGATATGTTACTACCGCTCTCATTTTTAAGACTCAAAAAGGGGACAATTGTAGTCTTGGGAGCTACAATTGTTTTCCGATTTGAAATCAGAATAGTGCAGTTCGGACTCAGAGTTCGGAACACTTTTCTTGTTCATTTTGTTAGCATTTATAGTATCTATAATTATATTTTGACAAATCATTGCCAAATAGTCAATCACATAAGTTACAGGATAACATGGAGCAGTATTAGACCTAACATTATAACAATAAGCAATGTTGTTTCAGTTGATTTTTTAACTACAAAACGCCGTGGTCGATAAGGACAAATCTATCGCAGCATGCGCTAAAAGAAGTAAAAAGTTCGTCTTACAGGTGTTCGGTGGTCAGCCGTTGTTGATCACGTTGTTTTGGTCCTGTCAGAGAGCTGTGCAGGTTTGTTAGGATTTGTGGCTTGATATTCGCACGTTAATAGAATGAGTTGATACGATTAGCAATGTGTTAGCGTTTGTGTTCACGAAATGCTTCAAGTATTTTTATCATTTGTTTGTAGATCTTGTTTATACGTGCATGATACTATTATTTACGTGGCAATACTTAACTACTAGTCTTTTGGGCACGTTACCGGTTGACATCGATGAGGATGAATACTATGATATGATGTTTTTTAACTATCTATTTTTGTATATATATTTTTTTATTTTGTGTTAGAATCACGTTGTAAAATAGTTATTATTTGTAACAAACTAATATTCTGATAATTAACTAATATATACAACATTTTATGTATAAGGGCGTGGCGTGATTATAGGAAGTTCCCCATTGCATTTCTACTCTTCTGTTTTTCCATACACATAAATAAAGCGACGCCTGATTCACAAACAGGTAAACAGAGACCACAGATTTCCATTTGTTACAGTTCTGGTATATCGCTGTCGTCTTATTCTCAGCACATTCTTAATATATTACCGATGGTTTGATGTTCCCTCCTAATATTTGAAACACATTTAACTATATAGCCTTTCTCTAGCCGAATCGGGCTCGAACCAGGTGCATATTATACAAAATAATTTCGATATAGTTGACGTTGTAACGAGTCTGTAATATTTCGACAACTTTCTACTTTATCACCAGTTATAAGAATTAAGATCACAATCTTTGGCGGCTGAATGTCCAATACAGAGGTTTTTTCGTTAGTCAAGTATCATATGAGTAGGATTAATGCAAAAAGGCATAAACTCTTCGCTCACCATTATATCACCAAGAAGATTGAAAGTATTTAGTACATTTAGCTGAAGGTTTTTCTGTGGGAGATTCCTCCTTGCTATTTCATTTCATAACTTCACAAAGGAAACAAATGCAGGTGCAGTTAATTAGTCAAGGTTCAGTATAGGTCCCTAAACATTGTATCCTGAGTGAATTGCTAGTTACAACGTGATGGGTCTAGTAGAGCGTTTCTAAGTTGTATGTTATGAGCACTGTGTTTAGAAATATACGCAGAGTTTAATTGTAGGAATTGCAGGTAATTGTACGGCGTGTCAGAAACCGGCTCGTTCGCTTTGCTTTCATTATTTTTGTCATGACGAGACGATAAACTTGGTGGTCCGGACGTTTTGCGAACCGGATTTATATGCACATGGTTGCAAGACTAAATTCAAGCAAGTAATAGTAAACTTGCTGTATCTTTATATAAGTTATTAACATAACACTTACGTATATAATGTTTTGCTGAGGCCTGCAATAGGCCTTTTAATATACACACAAAAATAAATGAACTTTTTTTAGGTTTTTTAAAGGTTATAAGATGGCAATCATAGTACGTTATTTGTATTCTTTCATCCAGTATACTAGTATTACACGAGTGTTAAGCAAAATAAGAAGGTCTAGCTAACTTTTGTTGCGTCCAATATCAATTCAGACTTAAGAGTACACAAGAGATAGGTCTCCAAATCTCATTTTCACCACACTCATAATTGATGACCGAAATTATCGAAGAAAGACCAGGCGAAAGCCCAAAGCCTCTCCATGCAAGACACGTAGAAGACTCAATATTTGAAGAGGCACCAATCTAGGAATGCCTGTAGAAAGGGTCGCTTGCTAATATCTGCGCGGCTACATAGCTACAAGCCAGTCAATATATACCTACAACAATAAGCTGTTGCAACATAAGTCGGTACGCCTAATTTCGCATCCTTGTGTTGTGACAATAGCTTTCCCAGACTAGTATTGTGGCCACGATTATACCTTTGTAGCCACTAAATGCATTTGTCTGAAGGTCCTTATATGGAGTGTTGTCGTGCATGTTGCATTACGTCTGGTTCTTTGCCTTGATTTAGTTTTTGATCACAAAAGTTGTTGAGAAGTTGCTTGGTCGTGGAAGATGATCATTTAACTTTGATGACGTATTGGCGTTAGGTTGTTTGGGCAGTATGGATATGGGCGTTAGAAAATATTTCACGTTTGTTTTATACGGACTATTCATAATGTTATGTAATTCTATATTTAAATAGGAATTTAAAAATTGAAAGTTTTTTTTTACTTTATAAAAACAATTCATATGGGTTGGAAGTTGAAATGAGAAACGTTCGTTTTATATCTTTCTTCTTTATATCATGTTGTTTTTTACAAAACATATAGAAACGCATAGACGTGGAAATCTATTAATTTGTGATTCAGAGACAAAATAATACATACTTTTGATCCACGTTACTTGGAAGAAATTGCCTTGGCAATAACACCGTCACTTGAATGTTTTTAGTTGGAAGTTTTTCGGAAATTAGGTATTTTGTATTTTTTGGTGTACAATAAAATATATTAGGTTTCTATCTGTATTTTAATAACAGATATTAATTTCATAATTTTTTGTTTTTTATTTGTTTGACCCGATTTGGGTAGCGCCCAAGCGATTGGACTGCTGCGCTAAGAGTTGCGGGTTCAATTCCCATACGGGACAAAAATTTGTGCGATCCGCAGATATTCCTCCCGACTCTGTAATGTGTATGCGATATTGTATGTAAAACGCACCCACGATGCAAGAGAAATTCCTAATAGGGCGAAGCTTTAGAAAAAAAAGTAAGAAGAGATGTGTCCCACTTCACGTTCTGAGTGACCCACTACTTACAATAATAACTTATGTCACAACATGGTAATCTAATATGGCGCTCATTATGACAGGTGCACAAAGACATTCATTACTGAATCACAACGCGTGGAATCAATTAAACAATAAAGTTACGCGCATTATCGTTATTGTACTCCCATAGTAGTAATGCATTCGACGTGGGGTACTAATGTAGTCTCGTATTATAGTTTTATTGATATTGTTCTGTAAAATAGTCTATCCGCTTTTATGTTAGATGTAAATATATTCAGTAATTTAGTAGAGTAAAATATTAATATTTAAACGTAGCACACCTGTATTTAACTTTTTTTAAGGGGTTGGCAGAGGTGCACATATAGTACCTACACCCACATTTCACTAGTTATGTTTTAGGACCCAATGTAATAGGGGCGAGCCTATCGACATCAACAGGGCACAAATCCAGACTCCGCGCTGCTACTGAGAATTACCTAGTGGAAAAATCCAGTAACACTTTGCTCGACCCGGAATTCGAACCCAGGACCTCGTGCAGCGTGCTCAGCAGTCGCGCTTAGCAACCACTAGACCAACGAGGCAGTCTAAGAGAAACAACAAGTACCCAATAGTCATAATGTTTTGAACTGCGTTCAGCAGCTTCACCTGAATAAACTTAACTCCAATTAGCAACAGCTTTGAAAACTTTCGACCAAACTACGGTTGCTACTACTATAGGTATCTATTTTCTATTTATACATACACATAAAAGGCGACGCCTGTTTCCCAGGGGTAGGCAGAGAACACGATCCTGCACTACTTCTTTCTTTCTGTACACCAATAGAAGATATCCCACACTTTCCTAATATATCTACCGCTACGGTGTGATGAAACAAGGAACATTGATAAAGTAAACCGGTTTCCACTAGAATGTTGTATTAGGAACTGTGAATACATAATTATGGTTATTTAGCTAATTATGTAAACATGCAATCTGCACAATTTCGTAATTAAAATCTATAAGTAGGATGACCCCTTGGTAGGCAACGTTAGGCATTTCTCTGCATGTTATTTAACTTTCTAGCTGGTGTAAAGCCCGTCGCCGATGTAGCTATAATATATATTAATATACAATGTTGATACGCGACGTAATAGATATATGTATATATTTATAACTCCATGTGCTGTCGCTCGAAAAGTTCTATGCAAAATATAGCGTAATATGTCTTGCTATAATATATATTACCTATAGCTATGTCTGTGACAGGCTTTATACTTAATTTTTTTGCGTCGCTCCACACTAGGAATTTCTCCTGTATCGCGGGTGCGTTTCACAAACATGAAACACACACAAACTCCCCGACTCGGGACAAAGTTCTGCTGATCGCACGATTTTTTCTTCCGAGCGGGAATCGAACCCTTACCGCAGCAGTCCAATCGCTTACCCTCTGCGCCAACCAGTCAGAACTTTGTAATTTGACATTACAAACATCTGACTGGTTTAGAGCTCGATGGTTCGACCATAGTTCCTAATAGCGGACTTGTGATATACCAATGTCATCTATAAAATATACTAAAAGTATGAAACTAAAAAAAATAACTTAATTGTACTATATTCTAACAAATAAATTATTTCTTTCGTTCCTCTAAGAAAAAGAAACCAAGAGCAAAGTTGTTTCAATATATTTTTAAATATTACTACTCATTGAAAAGAGCTTGTTTTATGTCTCATCGAGTGTTGTGTTAGGAGGTAGAGCATGTACTAGATCAAAATACGTATCACATTGTTTTAGCAATTACTTCTCATAATTTCAGCTCAGTACAAACCGGCGCAGTAGGCAGGACTCTCCCTCACGTAAGAACTACTTTGTAATGATCAAGTTTATGAACAACTGGATCGTGCCTGACTACAGCGGCTACTGACTTACCGTATCTCGTTACTTATGTGTGTTTCCGTGTCAAAAACCTACATAAACCCGCCGACGGAAGTCCACGCGCCATGCGAATCGATACCGAAATTCGGCCGGCTCGAATCGATTCGAGTCGATTCTCTTGCGCAACTCGAGTTACTCAATCGTTGATGAGTGAGATTCGAATTGATGTCTCCGCATAATTTTTGTGAGTAGTAAATTATGCAGAATTATTATACAGTAGTGTGAAACCTGATCGAGCGTGAAATATGATTAGTTTTTACTTTATTGTTTGAATTGAAAAATTGCTTATGAAGTAATATTGTGTAAATATTATAACTGCGTGCAGACTTTTAATATTTAGATTTTGCAAAAACCATCAAATACCTATCAATTTTAATTAATAAAAATATATCGTAATATTAATTTCGGCTCGCCACTCGGCTGCGTAACCAGCTCATGAATAATGGCTCCGTTCGAGTTCGAAACTAGTCGGGCATTCCCGAATACACACGTGAGTATAACCGAATATATAATATATATTAAGTAGACATTTGTTTTGTTTTTTTATTATATTTTTCAAAGAACCATTTTTATTTATTATATTTTTAAAAGTGAATGCTCCCCAGGAGCATTCACTTTTAAATATTTCAAATCAGAAAATCCATTCAACATCAACAAGTATCGATGTCAAAATAACACAGTCATAATCGATTCGCTGAACTTGAACATTTATCAAACACGAAACCATCAAACAGGTTTACCAATAATACAGGATTCAAATATAAATTCACGTTAACGAATTACGTAACAGTAGTACGTGGAGATAAATAAAATAATATTGAATTGAGTATGAACTGTAGAAACATAATATATTATACCTAATTAGACTTCGTCAACATAAAATACAGCACTCAAATACAGTGCACCTTGCCTTTGTTAGAGAGCTAGGTACCACAAACATGCCCGAGGGCGGCCACCTGGCCAAGTCGTGCGCCAGAGACCCGTGTTGCACAGCCTGTGCTTTTCCGTATCCACTGGTAGAGAACTGGTCACCATGTCTGACTGATTTAAGAGGTAAAGGATTGGCACACACAACCCCATATTTTTCATGGTAAGGGGGCTGACGTCTCCCATGGAACCTTCTCTACAATTTTAGATCGAACAGCTTGGTTTAATTGCCTTTAATCAAAAATGTCATAGGTTAAATAATGGATCATACAACTACCAATACGTTGAGGCCGTGAGGACACAAATAATCAAGAAGTCCACTATCGTAGTTCTACTTACAACAGAGAAAAATACATAAACAAACAGAGCCAGCACTAGATTCTAAACTAGTTAGTAAAACCCCAGCGTCCGCATGACGCAAGACTACCCAACCTTATTACTAACATAGAGAACAGATGAAATGTAACTAAACTGCCGCAACTACCATCATAATAGAATATCAATTGCGATTTAGTTTACGGCTGCCACTAGGCAAGAAAACGAAGAAGGTCTAACCTTAACAGAGTAGGCAGAGGTACACATATAGTACACCCACATTTCGCCAGTTATGATTTTTAGGACCCAATGGCAACCAAGCAACCAAGTGGGCACAAATCCAGACTCCGTGCTGCTACTGAAAATTACCTAATGGAAAAACCTAGTAACACTTTGCCCGGCCAGGAACCACTAGACCAACGAGGCAGTCAAGTTTAAATTTAAAGACAAATAAACGCTGCGTTTTAGTATATACTTACATGAAATTGTCTTGTACCTGATAATATCAAAAATAAAAAAGGGAAGGAATTTAATAGGAAGTATTCGAAATATTAAAGGTATTTTCTATAGCCTGTCGGTCTTTAATCTGTGTTAAACTCATACATTTGAATTCACAAATATATAGAAAGCTACCTCTGGTATACCTACATAATTATAGTGCTATATACAATACTGCAGGGTACCCACGTGTCTCTAGTTTTCGTTGTACTCAGCATACGTCAGTTTAAACATTGTTTAAAGTGGAACTTCTGTATCTCTATACGATGTAGCGTACAATGGGCCCGCGCGCAGGCGTCCTCAACCGTTGGTAACATATCATTATCGTCAGTTTTCTGTTGCGTTACGTTCCATTAGAGACATGGCTATAATTTATTGTGAATGTAAAGTGATAACAGAGTTCCTGTTTTTACCACGTTGAATGTCTTAAGTTTGGTTTGTAATTGGCGTATTATATTGAGAGCGGTTTTTGTACGTCATGTAAAGGCAGAACGTCACACAACACACCTAAAGACCGACTTTACCAATTTTTACAAATAAAAAACAGTTTTTGAGCATTTATAGTCAAGTCTTTGAGGTATGTATTACCAGGTTGTTCATCAGCCATACGATAAGAAGAGGTATTTATTCATAGGAATTGATTTATTTGAATCGTGAACATTGCAGTGCATAAATCAATTAAGGGTCATAAATAGGTACTAAGGAAGTCGTTACGGCCTGGTTCCTAGCCTGCGTGTGTAACTTACACATAAATATTATAGCCGGGGTTACATCTAAAACGTGTTCTGTTGCCAGTTAGTTTATCTTGCGCGATTTATGAGAATACTCGCAATCAAACTAACGCAGCAGTCATGAAAAGGAAATTCAAAGAAAGATTAAATGTTGTACTTTTATTTTTACCCAAATGACTTTACAAAATACCTCTCGCTATTTTCCAAGGCGCCAAATATCAAACAAAATATTCAAAAAATGTTCATAGTTCGTAATTTTTTTTAGGAACCTATTATTTTAAATCTGAGGTTATTTGATTAAATAGGTTTTCAAATCTAAAATACCTAACAATAACCCTATATCTAATAAAAAAAATGGTATTTCACTTACATTTTACATAAAAAAATATAGGTACCTACTTCATCTATTTTTTTTTATCAATTATAATCTAATCAGCATATGTACTTACAGAGTAAAACTACGATAGGTACGTAACGCAAATATAAACGACAGTATAGCACCAATATGTAAACCCGCGCAAATATAGGTATTTCGAGTTCAAACAAGTATTTAGCGAGTCAGCTAAAATTGACACGCGTTCAAGTTAATGTTGCCGTTCACAAAACGTGTTTGGAATCTTATAATAACAATGAGTAAAAGCCTGTTTAGTATCCTTCTATAAAAACATTTATGTTATTTGCAGTGCAGTTGATGCTCATTTGGTAAGTATATAGTTGTGTCGTTAAACTTTAAGTAACCATTAAGAACAATATAAACTGAACTTTAAGTTATAATATTTTTTTATGTCTTCCTCAAATCTTTTAAGTCATCTAGTACCAATGTAATCTTGAAAAATCTCTTTGGTATTTATTTAGAAACTGTGAACTAAGTAATGAAATAATATGGCGACGTTTAAAAAAAAAAAAAAGTATAGACTTCATATGTATTTATTTATTTATTTGGGACAAACAAACAGTAACACATTATATCTAGGCAAATAATATAAACAAAGATATTATATAAATATGAAACTCACACGGTTATCCACAGCATATACAATTCATATAACTAATGAACAATCTAGGCAAGTAAGACTACAAAACTGTTAAAATAACTATACATCGAAATCCTTAAGTTTAATATTCCTTTGTTCGTCTAAATCTATAACAAAAGCTGACGCTATTCCGATCGAAATGCTAACCTAAATACATTATGCAATGGTTTATGCAGACAAATAAAATGAAACTGGTATACCTATTGCACTATTTAATAATCTAGAAATAATCAACGTATCACGTAATAGCTCAAACTTAGGAACTGCAACTCGAAATTTAGTATTTTTTTAATCGAACCTGCAGCCCATAGCTCAACAGTCCAATCACTTAGCCACTGCGCCCATCAGTCCAAATTATGTACATAAATAATAAAACAAACTATATCAGAAATACATTCACGAACAGATATTAAAATACCAACAACTCAATTAAAAGAACCAAAAATGTTGCACTTCCCTGACGTGCGAGTACTATCGTACGCGCAACTCTGTACCCATTGCCTAATGGAGATTTTTTTACGTTTTGTTAAACAGCTGTTTTGTTGAGATTATATTACCGACATGAAATAAGTTATAAGATATATTATAATGTATTTGCCAATGGTTGTTTGTGACGCAAGCACCATTGTTTATCAATGTAGTTTTAAAGAAAGGACACAAACAGATACATATCTACACATTAAAATTCGTATCCTCTTTATAATGTTTTTATAACGACAGAAAAACCAGCAGAACTAATTTAGATATTTTGTTTGTTCCAAAAACGAAAGCATGTTTTGCATTTAAATAAAATCATAACCGCTAAGTTCCACGAAATATCAGCAAGCGAATACGACGAGATGTTCAAAGTAAAATAAATGAATAGCTACAATAATACTAAAGGAAACATCGTCTCATTATAATTCTAGGTAAATAACAGCAGCAATAAGTTATGTAGGAACCTGTTGAGATGCACGTGGGTGATACAGCGACTGTTGTGCTAAATATAAACGACAAACACAATGGTGGACTTGTTAATTACGAACAATTATCAAATCTATTCCATTGTCGCCACACTTGTCTTCAATCAGAGCAATTAAGCGATATGACATATCCTTTAGAAAGAGGAAACGAATACTTAGGTTCAGTTGCACCATGCAATGGTTTGTAGAACTTTGAAGTGTCCAAGTATGATGAGGAGACGAGAAGACGGTATAGAACAGAACTTAAAATGATAGCCGTGCTCAAGTGATCGTTAAGAGAATAGCGCGTTGTGCGGGACCCACTAAATTATTTGAGCCAAAAAGGCAGAAAATTAAAAATATTTTTATTGGATTTAGTTGAATTTGATGAGATGTTGAGAACGTAATGTAGTTGTAATCAAGCTCTAGATTAAGGCTGAGCAAGAAACAAAAACCTATCTATTAATTAAGACATTGGTGCCTAGCCTAGAAATAAATGTCCAGGTTCAGCTGAAATCAAAATCAGAAGACACAAGATGTATGGAGAACCGAAACATACAATAAGACCGACGTATCTTGGAGGTCCTGAAGGCCGATAACTGCACAGAAGGCAATTTCGTTTCCAAAAAATCAATTGCGGTGCTAACTTCAGATCCGCCAAGATACATCGGCCGTACTGCTATGCTATTCTCTAAGGATTCCGCCTTGCGTACAGCGCTGCTGCATCGGTGATACTAGTTTACTCAGCGCTGTACGCAAGGCGGAATCCTTAGAGAACAGCATATCTGTAAGTAGATAAGTACCTACAAACCGGCAAGCAACTACAATTATTTTCGACTATGTTATCATAACTTACAAAAGCATCAATAGAAACACACAAATAACAAGATGCGTTTGATGGACGCGTGCATTTAATTGGACATAACGGAATCGAACCCCGGAACAGTGTGCGCGGAGCGGAACAGTATCGGATGCCAAACACCGTGATACACTTGTGCATGAGTCAGCCTCAACTCACATCCGCGACTCTACCATTTGTTTCAACGACTGCGCTCTACTTCAGAAATGCCGAAGTGTTGCAGATAGCGATCGATACAAGTGTTAAATATCTACCGATAATGAATTTAGAAGAAAGTTATTGGGATTGCGATTCAGTTATGTACACCGCTGTCTGGAGAAAAGAGTGTTAATTAGCTGGCGATCAATTAGAAGTGCGAGAGATTTGAACTTTTTTCTGTTAGCAATGATATCGTCTTCATGAGAGTGGGGATTTGAGATTATTTTTGGACATCTTGAGAAATAATATATAAGACGCAAATTATAATATGTTTTGTAGGTACCTACTTTAGATTACATATTGTTTACAGAATTTTTTATTGATAATTTTGTTTTAAGTCGGTAACATATTATCTACCTAACTGATTAATTATGCAAAAAGGGCAAGTGAGGAGTACCCTCAACCGAAGAGTGTGTATGAGGAATGTGATGCGTGTGAATGAAGCAAAAGAAATATGCCAGGGTCGTAGCAAATGGAAATCCGTGGTCTCTGCCTACCCCTAAGAGAAACAGGCGTGACTTTATGAATGTATGTATGATTAATTATAGAACTGCGTATCCAAAATGTTGCTAAATTTAAAAAACAAATTATTGGAATCAAAGTAAAACACCGTCTAATAATCTCGTAGCAATCGTAGCCGCAGAAGTGGCTGTCAAGCGGCTGGCGGTTTAAATGTAAAGGAAGTAATGACTCAGTAGTAATAGCCTGAAGTTAGGAATTGAGATAGACTGCTATTGGTTACTGGTTTCGCCATTTATTAAAAGGGAACCGAGTCCAATATTACGGTCCCGTTGGTAGCTTAATTAGGGTGCGCTATAGCACACTTATTGCTTACTCCTTCGTGGAATATAGTCCAGATGATAGACAGGTACAAGTGCTCAATTAGTTATTTCTATGTTATCTCTTAATCTAGAAAATTATAGAAGACGCGCGCAGCGATCGCTAGTTGTTGAGACATTGTCAAAAGCAGCGGTTCCCAGTTTAAAGGCCTTAAATAAGATTAATTTTTGTATCCTTTATCTTAATTTTGTCATATAGTTTTTTGCTCGCTAACTTTGTTTATTCGCAAACCAAGTACAAAAAAATGCTTCAAGAAGTTTTAATGTCAATAAAAACCAAAATTAATCTTTAAGTATTGATTTTTCAGCCTTTTAAGTAGTAATACACCTATGTCGTAGTTTTGCATATGGGTAAAACCTCTGGTTGTTGATAAGTCATCAATGCACAACGATAAGTATTTACAAAAGCTCGTATCATCCAGATTATCTCAACGATAGTCGACCTATTTTGGAACATATTATTCTCACAGTCACCGCAAATATTTTTCGAAAAGATAAAAACTTTCTAGATAATAAGTTAAAAATATTATGAGCGTTTATGTTCAAACATTACCAAGTAAATTACTTATCTCCGCTTATTAAAATCATTAATGTTACTTTGTGAGAGATCATTAGCCGAAATGACGGATGTGTACAAACTTAATCGTTGCCAATTTATTTTATAATAATAATAAAATACATCGGACATTTACACAAGTTGTATTAATAACACACAACACAACTTTTAACTTTCAAGGTAAGGAACACAGTCCTTTCTAGTTCTATGTTCGAAAAGCCGTCGAACAAATTAATCTTTAAACCAATACGAACACTTGTAACTTTAATCAAAAACTCCTACGCATAATCAAAGAAAATAAATTCCATTCATTCAATTCAAAATAAAAAATAACAAAGCAATATCGTGTACGTGCTTAAAAATAAATTAAAAACATAATCACGTGTTTACCTCGACAGAGTCCCTTAGATCCGGATAGTGCCACCACTAATAAAAGAAATATAAGAACTCAACACGAACACACAACACTCAGTTTACTAACACTAGAAAAAGTTTTGTTTATCACACTTTTTCGAAAACAGGGCGTGGAACAGCGTGTTATTTCGAAGTCCGTTGGCGGGAAAACGCGTGCGGTATGAGGCGCGCGCGCGAACCGACTGACTCGACCACTAGCCGCTGCTGAACAAGACGCACCGAGATAATCGTTGCATTCTGCCATCGGTATTAGAAAACGAATAAATCGCATAGATACGGTGTATTTGCTAATGCTGTACAGTCCGGCTGAATGCGCTTTGTAAATGCAATATGAGGTCGGACTGAAAGCAGCGCTAAGAAATAATGTACAGTTATCTTAAACTCTAACTGATGAAGTTTTTCGTGTTAATTGCAGCTATATACATTACCATAAGATAACCATTTGGCAAAGATTTCAAGTGGATTATAGATTGTAAACCCAATTTCCATCTGCTAACATTCTTTACACACTTCAGCATCAAAGCATGAACTGTATGATGCAGCTCAGACTGTACGTGTTTATTTTATTTATTATCTTACACTTAGACCTTTATAAGGCCTTCGCTAAGTGCATCGTCTATATCATTATTCGCATTGACAACAGAAGAAACGTGTCTAATGAAGTTTATACCATTAGACGTAATATAAGTCATAGCTCAAAGCCAAATCCTAATAAGAATCAACAAACTTATAACATAAGTACAGAAGACGGTGTTCCCCAAGGATCCTGCCTGGGTCACTATATGTTCGTCACTTATAAACCTGATATTTTTAAAAGAATATAATGTAAAACAATGACATATCACTGTAATTACTAGTTTGTGTTTATTTTTAAATTAGACTATCATACAACTTAACAGTACGATCATAACTAATGTTAAAAAATTCCTGGGTGTTATACTCGTTCTGGGTGTTATTTTTTTAAATAGCCACTAATAGGGTAACACTTATTTGAAATATTAATTAAAACACATAATTATCATCAACTCATTTAATCACAATCCATTTTGTTTACACTATTTGTACAATACATTTCCAGGTTGGGCCTGAGCCCTGTAAGTAAATGATGCTACTGATTCTTATAATCTTCATACGAATTTAAGGAGTCGTATATACTGACCGTTTAACCAATTTTGGCTTTTATTGCCTTAGTAATAAGAGCAGTGGCAGCTGCAATTTAGAGTTGGTATTGCAAGTATGTTATTGCTTTTAATTATATCTTTACGCCTGTAGAATAGAATTCAAAATCAGGTAAATTACTTGCAAATAGGTTTTTGTTTAATGTAATTAGTTGATTAAATAGCCCCATTAGCATCATCTACGTACTAAACGTTACAGATCTGCGAATTGTTCGAACAACATAATTTAATTCTAATCTAATTGTAAAGAAAACATAATTTATAAATTAATCACAATACATTATATTCACAAGACAAAACAATTCGTTAATAAATTAATTGTTTTATTACTTTTAAAATAAATTAATACTAGCTGTCAATAATTTAGTCGTAAAATAAAATTAAAATAAAATAGAATTCAGATTTCGAATCAAACACATTGGGAAACGGGTGACTCTATTTACTGCTGTTTCATTGGTCATTCGGCCTGTTATACAACGTTTTATAAGCGTCACTACATGCGCGATGTAAATTGTAGCGAGACAACACAAGCCTGCCGTGGGGTTCGTTGTAGCAGTCGGAAGCGGTGACGGGTGAGCATTTTGGGGGTGGTTTGGGGGGGCTTTGGAGATTAGTCTATTTATAAATGATTTATTATCTTTATTGTAAATGGAAATCCGTGGGGCCTACTCCTTTTGGAAATAGGTGTGACTTTATGTATGTATGTAATATGCCTATATTGTTTTCCGCTTGCTTATTAAAACTAATGGCAATTCTTGGATGTTCTATATCTTCGTAACAAATCTAATATTTAGGTTGCAGATGTGGGAATTTATATTCATTACGCATGCGCGGCAATAATAAAAGTTTCAGATTAAGTGCTCTAATTGGGTCCTTGACTTGTCCCGATAGAGGCCTGTGAGAACAGCCCTGAATACTCTTACTAACATACTTCTAATTACATAGTTTTAACAAGAAGGGTCCATAACATTGTACCTAGCTTTAAGCCTCTTTAACATCTATTGTAACATTATGGAATGCAAATAAATATATGAATGAATGAATACTGAATAACGCGATCACAAAAATAATTGGGAAAATACTGAGATTTAAATAAGTGTTTCTTCCTCGAAAGGGGTTCGAACCTGTGTAGCTATATCCACCTATGTTGTATATCACGTGAAGTTGAAATTAATCAAAAAAAAAATAAACCCTTATGCTTATCCGACCCGCAGTCCTTGTTTCTAGTTTCCGCGCACATTAACACTTCTACAAAGAAAAAATGTCAAGAAATAAAGTACCCTACAGTGTCACGTTCTCAATATATTTGGAGACAACGTTCGCCATGGGAAAAATACGAAAATCGTTTGAAATTCTTTTGTCTATAGCTGCTTTAAATGGTATAATAATTCGTCCTGGTCGAAGTAAATGGAGACCTCCAGCCTATCCACGGCTGATTATCTCAATTTTCCAGTGTATTATAAGGTCAACCAATCTCTAAGAACATTGCGCAGTGTTGCGACGCTTATAAATAAGAAACGATCATAACAGCATTGCCTAAATAGAATATTTGTAATTATTCGACAGTTATAGGTGTTTACTTTATAACACATAGCGGTGTACCCACATGTGCACAACAGATTCAACCTTCAAGGAATAGGGGGGGATGTTGGGGGCTGTGCAACCGCAGACACTTTTTATTACCGACACAGTACACCATCACATGAAACCGTAAGATGTGTGCGATTTACTTGCGTGCGATCTACGCAAAATGTGGCTGATTTTATACTGGTTGTATAGAAATCAAATATCCATTGGTAGCTTGTATACGACACAGGACACTAGTGTCCACGTTTGCGCAGTTTAAAAAGTTATATGTATGATGTATATGAAATTTCCTGAGTATTCATTTCCACATATAATTAACTTCAAAAACGACTATTCAATATTCTGCACATGTCAGAATATATGCGTCATACGTAACTTTTTGATTTGTGACGTAACAAAACAGCTGCACGATATAAAGTAAAATAAAATATCAAAAATATCAGTCGGGTTGAATTTCGTAGGTTATTCCAATTATGTCAACGATTACAAATACATGCAGGTATTATTGATATAATAGAGTACATATAAGCAAAGTTAGATACATTCAATAAGAAAGATCCACATTATTACATTATCTAGCAAAAATACAATTTAGCCAAATACGGCTAATAACAGAATTCACTACACTCACAAATCCATTAAAAAATTGACAAATCAGTAAATAATAAAAAAATATATATTATAATATATGATATATATAAAACTGTATATTAATAGCAAAATATACGATGTTTTAGTATAATCAGACAATATTTACTTATTAAGGCATTTTGTTAGGACTATATTACAATGTTAACATGTCCGCTAAACAATAGATAAACAATGGATATGTAACGTATGTAGTGCACTGGACAGTGAAAGGGTTAAGATCTTAATATACAAATGTGATGCGAAAAATACAGGGTGTTAAAAGTATTTTATTTTCATTGCCTTCAACGGTATTTAGCCATGTCAGAGGCCTACAGGCAGTTTAAACTCTGACACCAGGTTGTTCGCCAACCATACCATAAGAAGAAGACCAATTAATGCTAGAACACTGTTCTCAGTTAAAACCATACTGGAAAAATGTCTGTGAAACATATATCCCTGTTTTTGGGACTCAAGATCTTCGAATATCAGATCTTTGGGCACTCGGCCTTTACAAATAAATAAGTTAATACAAACGACATGATATACAACAAAAAGTAATGAAATAAACGTCATCGTTAATTTGTACTTCATTAGGATTGTGCTTGTTCGCAGCCTGACAGGTATTTCAAAAGAAATTTCACCAAGTTCTGAAAAATGGTATATTATTTACTACATATCTCGAATTTGGTACTCTTATTTTAAAATCAAGTGATTTATTATTAAATATTATCCAGCCAGCGTCGTTTGAAAACAAATTCAATTTTGCTTCAATATTTTCTATTTTATATAAATATTTCTTTCACAAGGTAGAGACAAAAAATATTCCAATTTATTGAAGACACAGTTCTGAAATTTCATCAAGCTAAGAACAAGCACTTACACAGTGGAATGATTTGTTACTAACACTAAAGTAAAATTATTATCTAAAACAACACACTGGTCACTAGTTAGTAACTTAGTACATTACACTAAAATTTCTAACTAACATTACGTATACAACTTTGGTTTAACTGGTTATTTGTACTGGTATCGTTACATGTACTAGGAGAGCATGATCATAAAGGATTATATTCTTTTAGAAAAAGAGCTAAGAAACATTTACAGCTGAGCTTTACAGATTATAGACTGTTTCAATTCAATTCACAAAAAAAAAGTTTTTTATCGATTTTGTAAAAAAAATGCGTCAAAAGATTGTTTAATTTTAGATAAAAGATGGATGAAACCGAATAGTACTCTACTGGCCTTTTTAATACGCTCAATTACAGTTTAGGTTTATTTGTACTGGTAAAAGTTAATAAACCATCTATCGTTAAGGTTTGTCTTACTAGGTAACAATATTACAAAATTGTATTATATTATCCACACAAGCATATTTACTGTGGACTGACCTGTAAGCCTCCAGCAACATAATTATGTTGCTAAATGCTCAGGGCATAGAATTGAACACGTAATTTCAAAAAACGCTGCTTTTAAATTTTTGCAAATGCTTATAACTGTTCTTTGATATACTCCAATACAACGTTAAATTAAATATTGTATTGATAAGAAGAGACTTAACAGCAGGATTATTCGTTACTAACAACAAGAACAAGACAACTATTGTAGGTGTAGCACCATATAAACAAACTGTACTATAAAGGTACAACAGTAGCATAATGCTCGCCGTCTCTGACGATCGCTGCCTAGTATGACGTTTCATAGAGCAGCATAGTGTCAAGTCAGGCAAAATAATGACTGAATGATAACTTGTCTACCCATCTTCGAACATATTTATGCTGAAATATACCATAAAAGAAAATAGATGCCGTCACTAGTTGATCATAACTGTAGGAGACTAGAACCTGCCTAGCTCCTTCTAACAGCTAACTAAAGTTTCGCGCGCAACCGATATTTTAGGGTGACATTATACAGCTGCATGCTTCCTTGTATCTTTTTGCAGTTCTGGGTCGAATTAGGTTTTCTTCGCAAATGGAAGAACTTGCTTTTCTGTATCTACATTTGGTCTAAATCAACTGCCTAGTTTTTTCAACCGCCAGTTTGATGTTCTTGGTAGTACAGGTGAGGTACTTACAGCTAGGAGGAGAAGGTGAGTCCAGCGGCTTGATGGAAGGTTCTTGTTTTATTCTCCATTTAAATTAGCTGCGCTCATCAGCTGCTTAGTTTATTTATTGAAACGAGTCAGGGGCAGTCGGGCTCGGGCTAGGAGTAGAAGGTGAGCACGGCGGCGTGGTTCCCGCGCACCAGCAGCGTGCGCTCGGCGGCCGTGGCCACGGCGTGCAGCCAGGCCACGTAGAGCGCGGGCGGCACGACGGCGCGGCGGCGCGGCATGGGCAGCGTCACGCACACCAGGCGCGCGCCGCGGGACTGCGCCGCGATCAGCTCGCGCAGGCGCAGCTGCCGGTGCGTGCGCTCCTGCGCCGCCAGCAGGTCCGCCTCCGTGATGCCGGCTGCGGGGCACCACAGGGTATTGATAGGTAGGCAACTATGAATTTTTCATTCTACAATACTGGCCTTTTCAGATCACAATATTTTTTGTTTGGCTAAGAATTCAACTTTAAACTTTATTTTATATTATGTTACCCATTAAGACCTAAAAAACATAACTGTCGAAATGTGGGTGTACTATATGTGCATCTCGACCTACCCCTTCGGGGAATACAGGCGAGATGCTATGTGTTATGTAAAAATCCAAACAAAACATACTGCTATCATTTTCATCGAGTGCCTTGAACGGCGCCACAAGTTTATCGAAGTACGCCAGCGTGGAGTCCTTCGGCCGCCGTGTGATGTCGGCCACCATCTTCAGCGCGGAGTAGTCTATCCTGAACTTGGACAGTAAGGACGCCATGCTGCCAACAAACAACTATAATGTACACTATGTACAGTTTTATCTTGGCCGGACTGAAGTTTGCCTGGATGACTTTGCAGTAGGATTTCTAAGAACAATATAGGGGACTTTCAGTGAATGTAGTATTGTAACATGCGCAGAACTTCGTCTATGTCTAATTTCAAGCCGGCCAAGAACAGTACTGTAAGTCCACTATAGACAAAAGCTAAGATGGAAATCAAAGGGTAATGTTTCATGTGTAAGTAATGTTGATATTTTAGCTGCCCAATTTCACTCCATGCGGCAACTTTAACACTAAAAATATATAGACCCAAGATTTCTAGTACCTGGTAGACAATCCAATCTCTTACTGCACTATTCATGATGTTTATACATTTTTCATAGAATATTTCTACACTAGACACAAGCCAGTGTGTCCGTACGAATACTTACTTCCTTTCTTCAATCTCAAGTTCTGTGTTCTTATTAGCGAGCGTGAATACGCGGAGAGGGCACGAAGACCACGCGCGACGTGTCGACAGTATGTATGGTAGGAGTAGTGTAAGGCCTGTGTGGGATAATATAATTAGTTGTAATATAAAAGGAGGTTTGTATATTAATTGACTGGCAACACTGAATAACGTAGCCGTAATACCAAGTGTTGCAAGTTAAAGACATTATTTTCGGTGTTTAGAGTCTTCTCAGTTAAAGATCTGTGGTCTAGCGAAAATATTATTTTATTGATTGATTATAATCTATTTTATTGAAGACTATTTTTTGAATTTACTCTAGGTACATACATAATATTAATATAAAAATTATATAAATTGCCTATAAAGGAAGGCCAAAAACGAACATCTTACTTCAGTAAAAATAGTTCTAATTGGAAGTGAAAGGCTCACAGATCAAGCTCAGTGACGTGCTATAGACTGGACTGAGCTAAGATAGGCTGATGACAATAATGCAAAATAGTAAAAAAAATTGAGACATTTCTGATAAACGTGAATAGATTTACCCCCATCATCGTACAGCCACCAGACGTCGACCGTGCCGGCCTGCCGCTTGGTGAACTGCTCCACGGACGTGAAGGACGACGTGCGACGCGCGGCTGACGCGCCCAGCGCGCGCCGCACCGCGCTGCCTATACCCTTGCTGGGGGGACATATGACCGGTCGCTAAAGGATGTAGTGCACAACAGGGGTAGGGAACATGCTTAAGATAAATGGAGCGAGATGAGTGTGTTGGCATATAAATACGTGAAGAGAATACTTTGTGCCTAATAGGTGCGCACGCGCACACATTTGGATTTGGCAAAGTTAAAGTTTATAGGGAGGAGAAAGTTAAGGTCATATTTCGGCCAGAAAGTGACAACTAGTAATTATTTTATATGAGTTATAAAAAAGGAGTTAGACACCTTTTTCTTTCTTGTATCTTTATATAAACACATTTACATAACGAACTGCACATAATCAACAAAGCCTACCCAGCATCCTTGTCCTCCGCCTTGTGCGCGTGCTCCTGCCGCATGCCGGCCGCGGGGTGGTCGGACACGGCGCGCCGCAGCTTGGGGGAGCCGCCCATCGACACGTCCGACATGCTGCTGCCTGACGCACACACATATTATACTATACATTGGATATGACATTGCAAAGACAACTGGAAACCAGTGCTGTAACTAGGGTGATACCAGCGGTGCCTAGGCACAGGGCGCAACAATGAATAGACCAGGACCACAAACAATTATTAGGGCGCTGTTAAAGACCGTACCAGGCGCCTAAAAGGCTAGTTACGGCACTGCTGACAACTAATAAAAACAGCTAAAACAGGCACACACAAAAGTCAAAAGACTAACGTTATTTTTTGGGATGTGTGTACCTAACATTAAAGTACTTTATATATTATTAATATGACTTTTTATATCTTTTTTGCATGTTGCCATGCTAGGCTTAAATTTAAATTGATAAAGTCGCGGGTTTGAGTCCCGCTCGTGCCCATCATTTTTCAAGTTTCCTTTATCAATTTAAATTAAAGTACTTGTTTCGGTACAAATACCACACATGAACCGCACTAAAAAACATTTAAGCTAGGTTCTATAAAGCTGACTAAATAACAAAGGAACTAAGAGATAGAAACAAAAACTGATTGAGTTATTCTACAAAAAAATAGCTTACATTTTGTATTTGTATGCTAACCCTAACAATTTTGTAACAGTCTACTATTGTATTAGTTATAACTTAGATAATAAAAACGCCATAACCCGAAAATGTACAATAAGTGAGAACTTACCTCTGGAGTGCGTGTTCAGGCTCTCAGTAGACTTGGACTCCTTGTTGTCTCCCATAGAACCTAAACATAAGTTAATGTGTGATGCGTGTATGATACACATAGTGTTAAACAGTGTTACCAACCGACAAATGATGTTGACTGGGCTTTGTGAGAGAAACGGTTAAAATGATTGAAATCTATAAGAGGTTTCCCACCAAGTGAATATTGTAAAGGTATTGGTCAGAATATTTTATAATTTAAATAGCTATGCAGTGTGACACTGACGTTTATGAGTGTAGTCACAAATGAATTGGAATTGTCAAAATTATCACAAAGAGAGAGAATATAGTTAGAACTTTGCACCATTGTAAAATCTGGTACTGCCAGCATGTTAAGTAGCTGAACATTTAATTTTTTTAACAAACCATTAATTAATAACATCTTCTTATATAATCAAAAGTCGTAAAAATTCTTAGATCATCATTTGGACGCTTCTATAATTTGAAACAGCAACTTTGATTGATGTTTGTTTCTTTTAATTATTTGCTATAAGGTTTCTTAACATGTTATGCTACTTATGATGCTAACTGTACCATCTTTGTTCTCTGCAAAAAAATGATTTGTTTTTGTCGTCTCTCGGCTCATTTCCATAACATCAATATCACCCTGTTACGTTGAATGACAAAATAATGTTTGGGTGTTAGTTACAATTTATAAAAAAAACAGAAGACTTTAAATTCGAAAATTATTAATCCGACTTCTTTAGTCTAAATTAATTGATTAGTTTCTTAATTCATTGCCCACTTTATTACAAATAAGCATAGAAAAAATAAAATAGGCTAAATTAAATGTTTATCTAAGAGCGATAAATAAATTGCAAATTTCTGCAAAAACATTATCGCTAGTATTTTAAATCAAATAGAACCGTATTGATTTATTTCAGTCACTGTTAATTGATTTAGATATGGTCTCAGAGAAGGCCTATAGCAGAATTAATTGCAAGATTTATTCGTCACGGTGTCTTTAGCAATATACGACAATTGTAAGTTCATGAACTTATTATTTCGTTATCAGATCTATTTATGGATACTAGTTGATTACTAACGGATAGTTGTAAATGGAAATAATTGATAATTTAGATTGCAAAATATTGTATTAATATACGTCATTGTTTTTTTTAACTACGCGTAGCCTCATCATATTTCAATTTCTCCTGTAACGTGGGTGCGTTACACAAACATGAAATATCACATACACAAACACACAGACTCGGGACAAACATCTGCGGACCGCACAAAAATAATTGTCCCGTGCGGGAATCGAACTCGCAACTCCTAGCGCAGTAATCGAATCGCTTAACCACTGCGCCAATCAGGTCGTCAAGTTTAGTTGTTTCTTTCAAGTCGGTTTATATTCACACATTTAAGAGGCTTACATCTCATTTTAAATTAAAGAGCTCATGTATGATGAAGTAAATAAAAAGAAACTAGTGAGATAAAAATCAGTTCTAAACTATAAAATTTATAATTTTTTATAGTTTGTTCAACATCTACTTTTTATATAGCATTCAAACTTTACTTTTATTAAAAACTAGATAAAATAATGCGAAACATATGCAACAGTATACCTAGTGTAGTCAGACGCTTCCAAAACACACGAGATTAAAACCACCCAGAAAACTATTTTACATCTTTAAAAAAGTGCACTATCACCAATCACCTCACCATTATTAATTAAATTAACACAAGTGAGCCTGTAAACATATAAGTAGTGCGTGTATCAGTGTAACACTCACGTGAGAAGGCGGAGAGGTCCTTCAGGTTGACATCTGTGAGGTAAGCTTGCAGGTCGTCGTCCAGCGTGTCGCTTGCGTACTGCCCGCCGTCCACGCGCAGTAGTGCTATAGCCATGTGGACGTCTAACGCTTTGCTGTAAAGAGATAGCGTTGTGTATAAACTAAACGCGCTAAACGATCTCCTAGATTCAAACACAAAGCTAGATGTGTTTGTGGATGGATTTTGTTAACATATCAGAAGTAATGTGAGAGTGATCTACGATTGTGTTTTTCTTATTTTATTATGTGTTTTATGTTTTGTAGATACATAGTTTAGTCAGTGTTATACGCATACGGTTGGTCCTAACTAAAAAATTATAACTAGAAACCTTAAAAAACACTACCGAGAAATAGGCGTGACTTGATCTATGTATTATAATGTATATTATTTAGGTACTCACTGCATAACTTCGACATAATCGACTATTTCGTTCCTCTCGCTCGTCTGCCAGTTCTCCTTGAAGCCCATCAGCAGTATGTTCGGCTTCAACTTACCGATACCACTCGCCTGCCAATTAATAAAGGTATATTATTTAATTCAATTTATTTATTGCATATATGTGTACATTTTTAATGTCAGTCTACAAAAAGAAAAGAACTTAAATACATGTTTTTCTATACAATTTCTTGTTATGATTTTGACAATTTTATAAATTATATTGTCATAATATTAATGGAGGAAACGTACCTGCACTAGCGCGCTAGCCCCGTCCTTGAAGCCGACGTCGTCGACGATGGAGTAGAAGGCCTTGATCTTCCGGCGGCTGAACCACTGGTAGGCGCGGCTGGCCAGCGCCTCGCGCCCGCGGTGGCTCACCTGGCCCTGCGCGCACCACACGATATACATCCATTAACGTGCCTGGTACAATCATTACGGGTCTAGCACGGGACTAGCACTCCTGCCAAACTTAATACCGCCTTTTCACCATTTAAACTTTACCTGGACTTTCACATTCAAAATCTAAATTAGGTCATTCGGTCCAGCCATTCCCAACATATATAGTTAACTAAGGGAAACTGGGATCCATATTTTCCTATATAGACATATAATTATATAAATAAGAGAACCGTGAAATGTGTCGTTAAAATAATGATGACGGTGACTTTTTGAGATAAATAATGTAAATATGAAGATAGATATTAATAATAATTTATTTAAATTACAATTTTACTTATGTTACCTGCATTATATGGCCACACAGCATTAAAGAATGTCCTTTAGTGAGGAGATAAGTGAAGTCTGTAAGTATGGGGCGCTCGCCGGGGAAGCCCGTCAGCACAAGAATCTGAGGCCTGTGAACAAACAACACTATCTAAATTGATAAAGGAAATTTGAAAAATGATGCACACGAGCGGGATTTTATCCCGCGACCTTTACCATATCGTGGCGCTGCTCTAACCAGCTGAGCCACCGAGTCGCTGCTCGCATCCATCAAATTTCAAGTTCCCTTTTAGTATTTACGTCTTAAGGGTGACGTCAAAAAATGACACCAAAAGTCATATAAACAACACTATCTTACATATCAGGGCGAGTTTTATGTTACTATAGTACACTAGCTGACATGTAATTAATAACTGACATAGAATAAGCATGATCATCATCATCACCATCATCATCAGCCGGAAGACGTCCACTGTCGAACAAAGGCCTCCCTTAGAACGCCACAATACAATAAGCACGATACTGACCTGTAATTCTTAACATGTTCAGTGACCCTGTTCAGTTGGTAAACACCAGTCAGCGCCGTTTTGTAGGTTTGCGCCTGCGTTGTCGATCCCCAGTTTACATCTGTCAATAACAATAACCATTCAGTCGACCCTTAGGCTGAGCGCATATTGGATACTATTGCTTGAACTAAAAAAGTGGGCAACTATGTAGTCACCACGACATAGCGATCGTATCATAACTTGATAGGCATTTACAGTTTGTTTGAGCGTCTATACTCAGTGGTTCCTAACCTTTGCAATCTTGTCACAACTACGATTTAGCTAGAAAAACTAGGAAGGGGTAATTACCCCCACGTTAGAAACTGTGGGTATACCAAGGTCGAATGTGACAAATTACACTTGTACACAGAAGATAGTTATAGGGTAGTTATACATTGCCTTATAATTTGTATCTTACCCGGTTTCCTATAAGACACGAGCAGGTACAGCGCGAGCAGGAAGCCGAAGGTGACAAGCGCGGTGATCCAGGAGATGACGAACATGATGGCCACGCACAGCATGGAGCCCACCAGCGACAGCCACATGTTGTAGAACTAACAACATGAAACATTTACATTAAGTACGGCTGCCCCCCGATGCGCGCCAATACTACGCCGTCGCTCATGATGACGCAACATAAACATGTTGATTGGTAGCCCCACGTTGCGCGCCAATACCACGATGCTTATAGGGTTTTTGCTTATATACTGTGCTAATAGAATTTGCGATAATAAACAATCAGTTAACGTCTTATTTTAAAAACAAATTATTATTGTTATTAAATTATTACTGCAGGTATATTATAAAACATACCTGACTGTATTGTTTGGTTACGTCAGACGTCAGTTCGTAAATCCGAGGTTCTCCAATTACCGATGTGTTATGTACAGTGTACTCGATTACCCATAAATACTTACCCTAAAAGTAGGTCTCCATCCAACAGGTTTCGCTAAACTCGCATGGAACGTTGAGAAGTTGATAAGCGCGTACGCAGCCAAGAAGAAGTTTGAGATTAGCGGCGCTATCTGGTTCAGACCACCTGGAATCAAGTATATACTTCATTTGAGGGAAAAAAAATGAGTTAGTAAAGTAATGGCACTGACTGCAAAAAACATGTATTTGGAAGTATCTATGTTGAATCTAGATAAAATAAATTAAATCTTTTCGATAATAAACGTCGCCCCAAACTAAAAATTTCTCCTGTATATTGGGTGCGTCACAAACATAAAATGTCACATACACAAACACCCAGACGGGACACAAACTCTGCGGATCTGCAGCGTCTTCAGTAACTTTACCACTAATACTGCTTCCCAAGCCGCTAGGCAAGCGAGCGGATCATGGCAACTCCCCCCCCCCTAAGCGTCTTTGTCCAACAGTGGACGTCTTTTGGCTGATGATGAATGAAAACTAACTCATTACAACTCACCCATGAGTATGAAAGCGACAGCGATGACGAAAGTAAGCACGTAGCCCCGCACCGGCTCGTTGTTGGGCCCGTAGCCCTTCGCGAAGAACTCCAGGTACGGGTACAGCTTGTCCTGACATAAGGCCTGTAAGCACAACCAAGCACTTCAGCTTTTTATTGACACTATGTGATTTTTCAAATTTACATTCCTATTCACAGTTCTCATTCTTTGAAACGACTTATAAGAATATTATTATTAATACTACAAATATTAGATGAATTGTAATTAGTAATAATAATTACAAACCTGAAACACTTTGGGTGCAGACACCAGCGAGGCGAGCGCGGACGACAGCGTGGCCGCGAAGCAGCCGCCGTAGATCAGCGGACCGAAGCCCGACACCAGGCGGATCACCTGCACAAGGGGGTATGGAGTATGTACATACATATAAAATGGCCTGTAATGTCCACATAAGTAGGCAGAGGTGATGTTAACCTCCATTTCTTCTCGCATCAAACGCTAATTATGTGATTATAACACACAAACTCGCAACCCTGCGAGTAAAAACTCTATTATTAAACGCCTGAACACATCTTTATAAATTATAACTAAAAAGCAATCACGTTAACTTTTAAACTAACAAAATAGCATCATAATCGGTCCATTCGTTTACGACGCAACGACGCCACTGACAGACACAATGACGTGCATTATAACACCTCTTTTTTTGCGTCGGGGGTTAAAAACCCATCACATAGATACTTCATATAATTTTCCGTCTTTTTATAATGTGTGTGCCAATTTGACCGCTAGAGGTCCATAATTCTAAAAGACTATACCTATGGTATACTCACATCATTGCTGTTCTGCAGGCCGTACCCACAGGTCCCGTTGTCCCGGCAGTCGGTGACGGCCCAGGGCAGGTCCCGCACGTCCCCCGAGGCGTCCCGCAGCACGGTGCAGCCCGCGATCACCGCGATCACCAGGTACGAGATGGTCGTCAGCACTATAGCCAGGAGCGTGCCCTTGGGGATCGACTTCTGAGGATCCTGGCAGAAGTACAACATAATATATGTGTTAAATTTCGGTTTTTCCGAATTTCGGTTACGGCGGCCTGTCTCAGATGAGGCGAGGCAACTACGCATGAGATATTATAGGGCACTTAGGTATACTTAAACGCGCAAACACAAGTGCACTCCCTTTTCCTCAGTCTGACCCATCATAAAACTGACCGCAGCGAGCAAAGCTTAACCTCACAGACCGATGGTCGCGGTAACCACCGTAGCTACGAGTCCTTTATTTATTTATGGTGTAATAGACTTCGGTTGTACGATTTAAAGTAAGGAGAGTTAAGAAAAAGTCTTTTTCATGCCAACATTTGTTCTGGAAGTCGTGTCCTACAGATAACACGTTCCTGGTTTGATGTGACAGGCATATCCATAAGTATGTTAATGGAATCTATATTATTAAATTTCTGTGATAAGTACTCCAAAAAATATTAAACCAAGAATAAATCGACTATTTAAGACGAAGGGTCACAAATAAATCTACACAAACAAAAAAGAGTGTATCTATTCCACATTCAATAGAAAAAATAACATAATTATATTAACATACAGACATATATGATAAAGATAGCTTACCTTCAAATCTCCAGATATATTAGCACCAGCCAATATCCCGGTAGCGGCGGGGAAGAATATCGCGAACACGGAGAAGAAGTTGTGTTCTACACCCTCGAACAACCTGTAGTCTGGACCTATGTTGCTCCGTAGCACCGTCACTAAGAATCACAAAAAGTAGAATAGAAAATTATTTATTTCTTAATCATGGAAATTAAGGAAGTAGACCAATTGTCTTGCGGTATTAAACCCTACGAAAAATCATTATAATTTTGCTGTTTCTGGATTGGAAATGTGAATAAGAGTTTGGGTCTTTAGCGCTTCAGCTATAACAATCATTACCGCACGTGCAAATATGTGTGACTCTTTAGGTGATGATACAGGACTGTAAAACGCCATCTAGATGTATAAAAACTCCGTAAATCCGCGGTCTACCATTCTGGGATACAGACGTGACTTTATATATGTATGCACCTAGATGTATGACTAATTCCAAGTGATAAGAAACAGTTTTCTTTATAATCAAAGCAATATATACTAATTATTATTATTAAAGCTCGTATCGGTATCTAGTCTTTTAGGTACTTATTATTCGACTTATATTTCCATGGATAAAAAGTAACTTACAATTATATCCAACAAATCCCTGCGCCATCTCCACGTCGCTCTTCGGGCCCAGCACGGACCCTATACAGAAGTCCGCTATAGCCGCTAGCAGAATTACCAACAACACGATCTGGGCCTTCGCCTCCCACTCCATGCCGACCATCACTATGCCGGTTAGTAGGACTATTGTTATGCAGCCGTATATCGCTTGATCCTGGAACATTTTAAATAAAATAATGAGTAACAAAATTTTCGACATTGAAAAGCCTGATCTCAACATAAATCCTCACCCATTGATACAGAGCAACATATTCAACCGCAATCTTAGTCAACATGTTTCGTAGCCTAAGTGCTAAATGTAATGATTTACCTTTCATTTAGGCATCCAGCATTTAATAATAATAATTAGAGCGTTTAGAATATCGTCGACATAGGCCAATATAGGAAATTTTATAAAAAATCTTTCGACAAAATAAATTGCATTTGAGAAATGTTTATACGCGCAGATTTTTACCATTCTCAATTCCAAGAAGCTTTTCTCCTGTACTCGATCTGATAAGCAAAAACAATGCTATTAATTACGCACCCATCCCTTATCAACCATATACGCTGACTCTGGTATCAGCGTGATGAGCGACTCTCCGAAGCCCACCACATACATGGCGCATGCCACGGCGTTCGCCATCGAGAATATTAGGCCGATGGAGCCGCCGAACTCAGGACCCAGCGAGCGAGATATCATGTAGTATGTACCACCTACAAAACAAACATTACTAAATAATTATTATACTATTATACAAATCTGTGGGAGTGCGCGTGACGTCATCCCAAGGGAATCCCATGCCATCTTCTAAAGCGATAAAACACTGGGATTATTGTAGGTATTAGATTAAGCTTACATTTTATACATCAAAACCGTAAATATTTAAAAATCACAATGGATTTCGTTGATTAAGGAAATTCACCACTTACAATAATAACAATTTTATTCAGAGTTCTACTAAAAATCGTCGTTGCCAGCCAGCAATTAAACAAATCAATCACCTTAAAGTTCTCTAATTAAAAACGTGATGTATCTCTCGGAGTAACTCCGTTGTTTAACAAACAATGAGACAACGACAGATTTTATGTTCTGTTTAGAGTACAGAACATGTGAACGTCCTAAGTATGTCAGTAATTGATGATTAGAAAACACTTGCACGGTTACTTGGTCGTTATATGAATACAACTTTATTAGTAAGGTTTAACGTGTATGTATGTACCAGGGTCTCATATTTCAACGAAGATAGTAGTGATTTTTGACATTGTATTTCGTAGAATAAATAGAATTCGAACATTGTTTTAAACATACATGAACTATAAATCAAAACTAAATTGTATGTGGCTAAAATAATCCAGGGTCGAGCTTTTACGTTTGGAACGTGACGTGTTTGTTTAACACTGTTTTTAATGCACCCGATATACCGTGGATGTTGGCCAGAACTCAGTTGTGATAACGGACACTCTTGCATTCAATTGATTCTGAAAGCAAATCCAAAATCGCACTTTATTCGGATACGAGGAGTAAATGTTGTTTACGAGAGCAAAATTACAATTTAAATGGGAGTCAACTTGTTAAAGCAATATGATGTAACATGGTCAGCTTTTGCACATCTGGATAAATCTCCCATTTTTATTCTACTCCTCACGTAAAGTCGAATAGAAGCTAGATCCTAACATTACATGTTAAGACTTCTCTACTTACAAAAATACGAGAATGCTCGCTGGATTACAACACACCGATTAATATAAGGCCGTACCTAAATGCAAAGGTATAAACAATCAAGCAAAAGTTAACAAATATAAACTTATGTTATCTCTACTTGTACAAAACAGGAATTCAATGCAGTATCGCAATCTCAAACCAGTACACACTTATACCATGTGTTTGTTCTATTTTCCTTTGCACCCGAGTTAAAAGTTATTTGTTGTTGCCAAAGTTGGCCAAACTCACCTCCTTTAATGACCCCGTTGGTGCTGATAGCCGACATGGAGAGAGCCGTGATGGTGGTGACGACCGACGTTGTAAGGATCAGGAGCATTGACTGCGCTGCCGGAAAATAACGCTTTTATTGCTCACATTATATACGTGTTGGCATTGTTCATTCAACTTATTTTCTCGTTATGCTCAATTTGACAAGTGGTAATTGTAAACATAATCATTCAAGAGTTCCGTTTTCCTCCTTGCTGCATAAACTTTCATGAATACTGGCTCTCTTTATGGATAATCGTACAACTTATTGATTATGAAGGCTACCATAGTGTAACATTTTCAAAAATGATGTTCTGTACAAAATATATTATGTATTTCTTAGCGAAACAAAGAGATACATACGTCAATTAGAAGTATAAAACAATGGTACTAACCCACGCCCGCCTGGCCGACGACCCAGGAGAGGCGCAAGAAGAGCATGACGCCCCAAATGTTGAGGAGGCACCTCATCAGCACGCCCTTGATCCAGCCGAACTTGATGTTAGTGGACGCGACGGTTGGCGTCGTCAGGTCCTTCTCCAGCATCTGGCCCGGCTGGAAACATAGGCCACGTCAAGTAAACTATAGAACAGTATGTGCTGATTAATAAAGTTTAGAGAAATATTTTTTTTTACGACATACATAATTACATGGACCAGGTTACAATATTTGTCTCGCACCGGGATCAAAAACTATTGGATTGTGCACTATTTAGCACTAGACTTTTCTAAGCACGTAACAATTCTAAACGTCAATACTAGCATTAAATAAAATGTTATTGGGTTTTTTCCAAAGCAGGGAGTCTGATCTAATGCCTGGTTGACAATAGGCTCATCTCCTACATTAGGACCTATAAGGCAACCGGTGAAAGTGTATGTACTATAGACACAAAAACATTTTAGGTATCTTCAGGGAGTACAAGCGGAAAAGATTATAAATCTACCGATGCAGCGCAATTCTCGACCAAGGTTCAGGGGGAAGGGAGGGAGCGTAATGTCGTCGTACAATAAAATTGCTACTCTACCCAGTCAGCTGAAATAATTAATCTCTTTATCGCCTCGGACAACATGTATTTAGTTAGAGGCATGTATAGTTTAGTTCATACTTATAGGCACCGTAGTCAAGTTGCAAGCCGTAATTACAACTGTACAAGTTTGAAAACTGCGGTGTATTATCTTCCGGTTATAAAAGTACAATTACTTTGTATTGGATTCTAAATAAAATTATCCAATTTATAAAACTAGCGTTCTAAGGGGGAGGCCTTTGTTCAGCAGTGGACGTCTTCCGGCTGATGATGATGATAAAACTGTTTGGAGCACAGTTAGTGTTTTAATTAAGGGATTGACGTACACCAAGATACATCAAGAAATTCGTCATTTTTTAGGACGATATATAATATATTGGATAGTATGTTGCTGCCTTCGCACACAAGATATTATTATTATCACACTGCCGACCCATTTTGAATGAAAGATACTTATTGTACATTAGTCTGTTTAACGAAATTCGTAATACTTATACGAAACTAACAAATCTTCAACAGAAAATCAAAAGACGTAAACAAATGGACATCAATTACAACTTCAATAAAACACAAACAAGCAAAAACAAAACTGCAATTATCGTGGATCTATAAACATCGCTTATTACACTCGAGATTATCTCCATACCTAAAGGCATCACTGACGCGTCATTTAATATCTGACGACTCATTAATTCCAGAACTCAATGCACATTCATTCATACATCAGTAATGGAGAGGTCAATAGGTCTGGATGCAACGCCTAACGAAGTACCTACCACCTACGGGTCGTAATCCCTTGAACTTTAGGTTAATAGCCATGTTGTTGCGCAAGGTCGCACCCGGGACTAATAGGTAGCCGGCCCATACTCGTCTGGTACTTGTCTGAAGGACTTCTCGCTATAGAAGGGTATGAATGTTCCCTGTTTATTTCCACAAGTCGTTTCTTTATATAGGTAATATTCGTTGTTGTTTGATCTGTTTTTGTCTGATATTTTTAAATGGTCCGAATGTTTTTAATCTAATTAGTAGAATATCCTTGAAAGAATGAGTATTTCTGTATCGTAATTAGATATACCGTTCGTAGCAACCCTTAGATATAGCATAATAAGATTCGTCACTTGTATTCTTAGATCAACGAAAGCTGTGCCAAAATGTAGGTACTTCACAACAGCGAAACTACATAAATGCAAAGAAAGTTGAACTGCATTCTTGTGTTATATTTTACTAGCTGCGCCCCGCGGTGTTACCCGCTACATTTTTTCGGGATAAAAAGTAGCCAAACCATAATCCAGGGTGTCAGCTACCTCCATGTGAAATATATTAAAATCCATTCAGTAGTTTTTACGTGAAAGAGTAACAAAAATCCATCCATACTCACTAACTTTCTCGTTTATAATATTAGTAGGGATAACCCAATCACATTACCAGGACGTCATGTTTACCAAGAGGTCCCGTGTGCGTCTTTCAACGTGAGACCAATTAACTGATGGCGGGCCGCAATTACCACAATTAGCAACCTGGACAACTAATTATTATGGGTTAAGGTTCACATCAAGAACGAAGGTGGGTGTGTCCTTAGGGAGTACAGAACATCGTACTAACAGAGACATGTTGTGGAAGACAAATGACTTGTGTGCTTGTGTCACCTATTACCGCACGGGAAGTACATTAGTATAGGTACTTAGTTGATAAAGTTGTTTCTGAGAAATAACAGCTGATCCGGTTCTTCCAAATGACGTAAAAAGCAACCTTAAGTTCATTCCCAGGACGTGAACAATGGGCATTGCATCTTCCTGTGCTCTGATATTAACACATCGAGCTCGCCAATCTGTATGCCAGACACGACTGTCTGTGTGACTCTCGTTAAAAACTGGTGGAGACAAATATACCGGTTACTTTAATTCCAGATGTCTGGCTAAATGTCTATCGTTATAAAAAAGATCTTTTTAACCTTCCATATCGGTCAAGCTGCCACACTGCTAGGTAATCCACACATCACCTAAGTAATAAGATTATTTGACGACCAATAATATTGTAGTACCGCGACATATTAATTATATTTTACGGTCCATAAACATTGATATTTAATTATTTCTTTACATTTAACCTGTATCTAGTTAATGTGGTTACACTGTAACCGCATTCGTTCAATGTTTATATAAACATAAGATTATTTATTAATAACTAATTTGCCTGAAGATAATTGTATCGAGTCGTTGGCTTCTTGTGATATGTTAAGACAAGCATGTTTTATCTAACTGCTGCTACAGCTTCTACGAAGTTATTCGTATAATTCTCGCACGCGATAGGGCGCCGCGACGCAATTTGTGCATGTGTTAAACGAACCCACTATTAAAGATACAGGAGCCATCCCCAAGACGTTGAAACAAATAGAATACTATGCACATAGGTTAGATTTATGATCGTACTTAGTAAACCCAACATATCTAGACATGAAGAAATTTCTAATATAGGTACCCAATTTGTTATTTCCAACTGTTCTGTTTAAAGGACACTCACCTTCCTAGATAGTGAAGCATTATGAAGTTCATCTAAAGTTGGTCGAGGTGCAGCGTGTAGAGACAGAACGTTTCTGTAGTTGTCCAGCCTTGGCAGAGCTTCTCGCGTGAAGTGCCTGTTAAAATACAAGCGAATATCACTCTTATTGTAATCGGAGAAAAACCCAAGATCCTATTTTGCAGTAGACTTTATAATGCAAGGCAAAGTCTCTTTGTATTTCGTATTAGTCCGCGTACTTTCAATATCGGAAAAAGATTTTATCGTAACATGATCTACCTATATTTGAACTTAAAAGAATATTGCTACTGTCTTGGCCAGTATTTGACCATTCGAATAAACAACTGAAGAATAACATCGACTTATTGACGACATTCTTCTAATATACTAGGACACGTTTTATACTGTCTCTATATAGTCTTCTGAGAAACCCATATTATTGAGAAGGGGTCGATCTTTTTTTCCTCCAAAGGTAACCTACTCAACTTACCTAAAGCTCTTTCCATATTTAGTATCAGTAGCTGTGAGTGGATCGTCACTGTCCATTCCGTCAGACTCTTCGGTGTGCTCTTGATCATCTGTTTCATCCTCCATCTGCAAAGAAGGAGATACTTTAGCTTTATAGTATAATTAAGTGTAAACTAAACTAGATCAGAAGCCATAGTTCCTAGATATAAGGATGTATGAAAAAAAAGCCAACAGAATGTTAAGATCAGTACATCAGCCAGTGGAATCCATGGTCTCTATTTACCATGACGGGAAATAAGCCTGACTGCGTGTATGTATAAAGGGGTAATGAATTGCCAGTACTCCATTGTGATAATTAACACGCATGGCTAATTATATTGTTATTAGTGCACCAGAGCCACCAGAGGATGCGAATGCACATCCTTTTAACATCCGGCCAAACAGTAGGTCGCTAAGATTTTGGCATTACACCTTTTAACGCCGATTCCGGCAAGGGACATAATCCTACTTATACATTCATACCTACTGCGCATAAGTACACATATACCTATATCCGCAAATATTTATTCCTAGACCTGGCGTTGGTACATGCAAGATTGATATTGTAAACACACACAATACAAAGGAAATGTCAAGTTCACGGCAACAACATCCCTTACTCGTCTATCATCCTTAAAACAAACCGAAATTAGTTTTGAATATTCACTCGCATATACTGCAATAGAGTTCGCCCGAAAAATTGGAAAAATACGTATAGGTCTAGCGAGTTACATTAGGGCTCATCAAAAAAGGTGATTCTAAAATTCGCCGTTGTCGAAATTGTCAACGAGGACTATATATATACAACCGAACACCCAGTCACTAAATCATATTGCCAGCTCTACCTTTAAAAAGGTGTGGATTGATTTTCAACAGGTACTGCAAATTCATACCTTTCAACATTAACCTATCTAAAAACTTGAAAGCATACCTCATGTCTCAAGCGGATACTAATAAATCAATAGATCTACAAAACTCTCATCGGTTGATCCCTTTGCTATTCATAAATATCATTCAACAAGACATTGATGTCGGAACCCGTACACCGATGATGTCATAGATCTAACCTAAATATTTATCAGCAGCTGTCATCTGAAGACGGTGTTAAAGGGGTCAGAGGCCAACTGTGGGATGAGCACCTATGTTGATTATTAACATGGTGCCCGCCATGATAATAATGGATCGAAAATTGTAAAGTCACACCAATAGAAATTGTGAGCTTGTAACTATAAGCTCTACTTAATTTGAATAATGCTTGGCTATTAATATTATCGTAATGTAATAAAATCAATCACCAGAGTTAATCTTTTGACTTTACAGTAATAAAATACACGCCCTATACTGCTAAGTGCTGATATGTAATATCGAACATTATTATAACTAGAAACTTTTTAACTCGCAGCTTTCATTGTAAGATCGGAGATTGTTTAAGAAACTTTTGGTACGACCTAAGCCCCCTTATTCATAAAAAAACGACGGATATAAATGTAGTTAAAGTTCCTTTTTACTTTATAATACTCGAATTTATTTTTAATAAATTGTTATCCACTTACTTTGCATGTACAAAAGCACTTTGCCTAAACCCAAAGGAACAATAAGCGTGAAGGTTTGGTTAACACCAAAAGAATTCATGGTTATTCATGTATCGTTGTTATATAAAAAACACTGGCCTACAGAGAGAAATAAAACAAATTTTCGTGATGATTGATGAGTTTTCGACGCAGGCGCAATACACTGTCAGTTAGACAAAATTCGATTAGCCACCAGACCATAGAAACTACCTACTGCTTTATTAAGATGGCTCTGTGTTAAAGGTGGGTGAAACTGGTATTCAAGGGTTCGTATTGGCAGTAAAATAGAAGAACTTATGTATAAGAAATAGGTACTATGATTAGTTCGAATCTAATCGATAAGTTAGGTGTATAAACAAATTGTGTTATACAAAACATACATCATAGACTTTTCCTACACATATTCCATGGCACAGTAAGATTCCTCTCGCATCTTGGGTGCGGTAACACGACATAAATAAACATTTCAAATACATCATAACATACATTAATCTTGTATTCACATATAGGAAGTACTTAAACAACCACGCAGCATTGCACCGCTCCAATAATATCTGGTCGTTTATTTTGACGACCTGACGCTGTGACTTTGCACTTGGCTTTAAGGGTCACGGCTTTCTACAGCTACTGGTATGGTGTATAAATATACAGTACTGTAGCATGTATATTGTATGGTCTATCGCAGCCCACAACCGAGAGGAATGGAGGAAGGAAAGGAAGGCCTTTGCCCTGCAGTGGGACGATCATGGCTGAAATAATAATAGTATGTATGACATAGTCGAAGAATATCATAGAGTAGGGAAACTTGGAACTCATGCTCTTTATCAAAGCACACATTGCAGTATTGCACGGTTTGTTTTTTTAAGAATCTGTCCATTATGTATGTCCCGTTTTACGAAATTGTCTCATTTTATCAATAAAATATACGGCTTAGGAAAACTTTTAGGTCAAAACAATATAGATGAATTATACTACCTTTACGTTTCATAAGCGCCTGTATTCGGTTTACATTAAATAAAAGCAAAGCCTCGGTAATCGATAAACTACGAAGGTTTACAACAAAACATATTGGTAACAAATAAAACATCGGTTCTCCAAACATTATGGCCACACCATCACTCATAACAAAATGCCAGATATAACGTCGTAGAGTTTAACCTATTTTATTGCGCAACAGAAATGCCATGACCGCGTTCACATGGTTTATAGTAAAAATAGTATAAATAATTTAGATGCGAGCCACTGGGAACGTCAAGAATTCAAAGACTGCATAATAATAATATATACCAGCCTCAGTAACTACGTAGTAAGCCACTATGGGGCGAAGGCCTTTGCATACCGAAAAGACGCACGCATTGGTCAACACGCATACTTACTGTGCTTTGTCGAAATTTTCTGGAAATATTTTATTTTCTGACAATAAGATCATGCCGATACGATGATAAATACGAATAAATATAAGACAGAAGTGTTAGGATTAGTTTTCTCCGCGCATATGCACTGGCAAGCATCAGTTGGAAATAGTTGATTGTTGAAAATTCGAGTTTCGAGTTTATTTGATTCCTTATACTAAATATATTATTGTTACCAGACGAAATTAGTATTGACCTTTAGTATATATGTATTTCCATTAATCGAAACTAGTTGTCTATTGTATGAAATTATATATTATTTTAAGTATAACAAACGTTGTACGTACAATATATTCAAGGGCGAATAGCTGCTTTATCACAGTTTGTTATTTTAAAACTCGTAAAACGCTAAAATATAAGTCACGAATATAATTTGTGTCAATATAGTTTACCGGAACCTGCCTTGATGTATTAACTTTGAAGTTAGTTGAGGACGAAATAATCAACAAATGTACTAAAAAGTAAATAATAATTTATTTAGCTTTTGTTGTCATCTTCATTTGTTTCAAAGCGAACACGAAATAAATTATAATTAAAATAAAAAAAGTACGTAGTTTTAATATGATGTTTGTTTATATAAACAGGGCCCTTACCATGAACTTTTAAAACGGGACATATTCACATTTTCTGTTGTGCAAGTGAGACGCCGCTCTATACTGTACATAGTGGTGCCTCACTTCCACAACGGAAAATGTTTTGTTTGAAGAGTTCGTGGTAAGGGGCAATAGAGTTAACTAATAAAACGACAACATATTTGCTTGTAATTGTGGTTTTAGTGCTTCCGGTACATTCTCAGCGACAAAAAGTTTTCACATGCAATGATAAGCGTCATTATTCAGCAGCAATTTATACGATAATTCACAACAAATTCTGTGTAAACTCTACATGTAAGGTCTACATAACACAGGATCTTTGTCAGAGAATAAGTTGCATAACTAATTGGATAAAAAAGAAAACACCACGGATAGGCAATGGTCGCGGGTAAGAGTCCCGCTGGTATCCATCATTTTTCAAAAGAGACGGCTAAAAAAAAACAAAACAACAGAATAATCGACCATTACAGCATCAATTCAAAATACGTAGGTACATTATCTTTCTTGTTATAATTAATCGATATAGCTCCTATACCCCACGGATTTTGGGTTGGTCCCGTTGGTACATCAATGTCTATTATAGTTAGGCGATTGGTATACATTTCATTTATATCGGTTTTTTTCGTATGAATTTATAACCATGTCCTTATCTTTATCAATTTAAAAGAAAAGATCCAACACGTCGTTACATATCTTTACCATAATAAGTAATAGTCAAAGTATCCAACAAACCGTAATTCTGTATGCCCGAAGGCGTGGTACAAATAAATGTTGAAAAAAAATACAATTCCAGTTCAATCACAGCACGATCATGGTTCAGTTATACCGCTCCTAACTAAAAAAAACTAGTCACACTGAATGAATGAATCGCCAGTCGGAAGATCTTAGCAGGAAATAAATTGATGTCTATTGCGTGTTATCTAATCGCATTCTTGGCGATGTAGGGAAGTTTAAGAGTATTGAAAAGAAAACTGATGCAGATGTACAAAGGTAAATGCTAATACCTAGTGGTATCCGGCCTAGAATTGACCACCGCCTTTCCTCCCGTGGGTGTCGTAAGAGGCAACTAAGGGAAAATCCAGAAGATGGCCAGCAGTGTCTTTGTGTTGTCTGCACTTCACAACCAATACTGAGATCCCCAAGCCGCTTGCCAAGCGTGGGGATTATGTCGACCCCTTACCTAAGGGGGAGGCCTTTGTTCAACAGAGGACATGACGAAATGCTAAGTGACACGTATATGTAGAGAGATCGTTAAATAAATATCTTCTGTTATTAGTATAATATAAGTCATGGCATGAATGGATGATTCGATTGTTTCAATTTTTACCCACGAAGCTTCGATAATACATTGTTATGGACTTAAGTTACTATGTGGAACCTTAACAATCCGCATTCCCTCAAACGGAACCTTTCGTTAATTAATGGCATAACTGTACTTCACTCGTGGCAAGACAATTCATTATGTTACAATGACTCATTAAATTTTAAATGATTCCAAATATTTAGGCTCGTGGGCCCTTGGAGCATACATAACGGTACGCCTTACGCTGAACGTTAACAATATCAATAACCTTAATACTTGCAAGTGAAGTGGGCATAGGTACTGGTTGCACATGTCGAGCTTTCTCTATGTCGTGATTGATGCTACTTTGTGTGCCCGGCTCTACCAACGTGAAATAATCTTAGAGAGTACAATCAAATGCATAGGCTTAAGCTTGTCTCGAGGTCAGTAAAAAAATATACCTTTAAAGGCTCTTAAGTTTCCAATTTTTCAAGTAATAATAGTAATATAATGCTTTTTAGCGCCGTTTTCGTGTCTTTTCTACCCATCATCGTGGCATTCTCTCTTTTCGTACAGTTATCCTACCTTCAGTTCTAGTTACTACTTATCTCAGAGAATGTACATATGTATTCTTCGTCTGTATCAGATACACCCATTCAGCTATAATTGAAAACATCAATTGTATAGAGCTTCACATTAGACGCATAATACGCTTTTTATATTTTGCACCTGCGCACTCCGCGCCGTGGGCCTTTCAAACATTTGTACTCTTTTATTAGGACTGTATTAAATAGGGCCTGTCAGTCGAACGACACCACCAGGTGGTAGAGTAGGTAATACCAAAACTTAACAGGCGCGGAGACCAATTTTGGAGAATGATTCTTAACAATATCGAAGTGTATTAGGCTAGCCTATTGTCAAGCTGTCGTAGATGTTTGCGACCCGCCTAAAATATATAATGTGTTACCGAGACCATTCAACTTGTATATTTATTGAAAAAATGGATAACAGTGCGTAGCTACGGCACAATGTGTAGTGGATACTATAGCTAGACTCCGTATTTAACTTATCTATTAGATGGACGCTTAGTGCGCCATTTGAAAGCTTTATTTATTATGCTTCAGTCTAAAATCAAACAGAATTCAACAAATCAGTTTATATTGGCAACGCTACTGTTTATAATAAATATGTTCCTACTTTATATTATCCGCAGCTATTACTCCATCAAGAGGTAGTTTTGGTAAAATTAATGGCTATACGGCGTTTCTGTGGCCACAACTAGTGGATCTTTGTTCACCTTGCTAACAAAAATTAAACCTTCATTTATTAACATAAAGGTCTAAAATCGTTTGTGCGAGTTGTCCCTATCTAAAATTAGCCACCGCCTCCGACTTGCATAAAGAGAATGGTTCTGGAGCTATTTTCGTCCTTCTTTAAAAGGATGTGTCTTATGTGAATCAGTGTGCTGAAGTCATTGCAACGAGATGATGAACGTTTAAAGTTAATCCGGCAAATTCCATGACTCAATTTTAACGGAAGAATGAGAGGAATGCTCAGTTATAAAGTCCAAGAAACTGTGAATGTTTGGCGAGCTTTCAATACACGTGTCAATGTCGATCAAGTACAAAGTTACGTTAATCAGTAGGTAAACCTTTAAACTCAGGCAAAATAACAAAGATATTCTTATAGGACCTGTAATAGGCAAACGAAACAAACTCGCGGGGTAACCCAGAGAAAATTGGTGTTATATAATATGAGTATTTGAGTAAACCGTAAACCCATCCCTTATTAGGGTAACTTAGTTTCGAATGAATGATCAACGAAACTGCTTTCAACGCTACCTGTACTCCAATTTCGATAATTGCCCTTATTCCAACAAACTGCGCCTAGCAAACATGTACTGGATTACTGGCCAAATTTCATTAGCTCGTAGTTCATTCTAGGAACTACTTCGTTTATGGCACCCGCTATATACCTACACTTATACAGTCATATCTACTAGTATAGTATCATAACGAAATCAAAGCTGACGTCGTCGTCCTAAATAATATAGCATTTGTATGGAAACTCCTGTTAAATATGGGACACGATAAGGTCGCTTTATCTATTCAGGGTTGTGTGACTATTACTATAAGCATATTTTCCAGCATATGAAGTTTATTAATTTCACATGTAAAATGCCTAGACTTCGAACTAACTTCAATACGTCAAATTAATATAAGCAGACAAAAGTGCTGACTTCAACGTGTTGAGACATTTTAGAACGCACGTGCGCCAATATATTATGTCTAATAACAACCGCACTGCATATACATACTTCTCAATTAAAGTCCAATCAGCTTCAAGATGCATTATGCAAATAAACTGATTGATTAAATTCGATAAGAAACTTTATCGAGCTAAGGAAACAATAGCGTGCGCCTAGCCAAAACGCGAAACTCATATTATGCAGTCCACTGACTTCAATGACTTTACATGTCGACTACGTTTTGGAAGTGAGTAACATCTTGAGACAAAAACTAGGTGTACGTTATGTCGCAATCCATCCCTTCTGCGATAATTGACCACGGCGGAAAACCGATTACCTAGTAAATGCCATTGATTAGGTCCATTAAAGGCAAGTTGTCAGCTCTGTCGAAAAAATAATGTAAGCGACTTCGAAAAACGTGGAATATTGCGAAACGTTATCTCCTACGACGTTATACATGTAGAGCTACAGTTTACCCAGTAAATGCGTGATTAAAGTAGGTAGCAGTCTGTTATACAATTATGAAACTGTAGACTGGAGATATGCTCCTTTTAAGATCTGACATCAGTCACGCTCACTCAGTCTAGTACTTAAATTTCATTCATGTTTTATTTTTAACTTTTCTTAATCCAATACGACTGTAATTTGACAATATTGAATGGTTTCGTAATCATGAGCTGGTCCGGTACTCTGAATCACTAGTAATCTTTCCGTATTGTCACAAGAGCAATCGTCGGGCACTTAATGCGTCCATTCTTACCGGGGCCCGTAAGACACGGGCGCGGACGAGGCTATAGGAAGCTTGCCGCCGCCCGTGCACTTATCCAATTTGCCGCTATTATGATTTATTGGTAGCGTACAAGTAGGCGCCTATGACCTAGACCGACAGCTTCGCGACGGTTGTAACAGTGGTGTTCAATAAGACATTAGCAGGGGATTTGATGTGTAAACGGGCATGTTCAATGTATATTAATGATACAAACAAAAATAAGACTTCTACGGTGAGACGTAGTATACGCTACGGACCCCACGTGTGGGATCCAAAAAGAATATTGCCCGATCTTACGCAACCTGAACAATAGCTACCAGTTACAATACGAAATTATAGTACTCATATTTTTTAAGTACAAACACCAGTAGTTAGTAGTTTAGTTCCAAGAAAACACTGAATTTCCCAAGTCGAAAATAGTTAAATGCATAGCAATATCCCCAAAATTAATCATACATGCATAGGTCAATATTATCATACATTAGGTATGATAATTTCGGCAGACTGCAGATATCATGTATAAATAATAAAATACCTATTATCATACACCATGGATTACACAATGTGGATTTTATCTTGTGTTTTGTTTCAAAACATTGTGGCCCCATTGTTAGTACATCTGTATTATCTTATTTGAATGGCTCATTCATGGCTTATTTCTGTTGCTTTTGCCATACATGTATGTAATGCATGTGCTTACATGTAATGAATTATTTATAGAGACAAATGAATGTAACTTATATAAAGTGGAATGTATCATTAATTAGTGGATACAAATGGTTTGATGTAATGCTTAATAATATAATGTTGTATTGTGTGCAATGGAAAACTATTAATGAAAAGATTATATTATTTTAGATTTACAATTTTTCCGTAGATAAGTATGTGGTCTTCTGTATTTATGAAACTTAAGTTACTTCCACATGGAAAATTTATTGGTTGCATCACATTTGTATCTATAAGTTCTTTACTTAAATTTGCAGAACATATTTTAAAATGCATGGTTTTGATTAATAATTTTGAAGCAATGCAACATAATAAAATTAAATTTATATCAAGTTAAATACAGTGAGACAAACAGAACAAAATATCATATTAGCTCACACCGTTTGACTTTACCCACTAGGGAAGTTTAACCCATGGCTATCCTTGGATAAAAAAAGCCTAAGCCTTTCTGTAGGCTTTAAGCTATATCAATTAAATTACACATTAATATCTATTAAACTAAATTCAGTTGTTTAGCTATAACATAAGATAACAGGCAGAGGAAGGGACCCAAAATATCTTTGAAATTAAATATTTTGTTTAAATAAGTAAGGGTTGTTCAATATTTAAATTTATTCAATGCTCATCAGCCTGTGACAGCAATTTCAATGCTTGCTCTAACAACGCATCATACGCGCGTCGTACGTTTTAACAAAGCTATATAAAAAGACTCAAATTTTTTCTAAATAAAAAAAAGCCTTACCTGAAATCTGGTTGCAGATGGCTGATCCCTAAACCTGGACGGCTTCTCCACATCCCGGAAGCTGCTCTTGGTGACCGGCGACCGAGACTGCGCTGAAATCGTACCATTCGTCACCGTGTCAGGCAAAAGCCGGTCTCTTTCTCCAATTTCTTTGGTCCTAAACTGGATCCCCGACTCCATATCATCACTCCTCGTCGGGACATCAGTGGGATACTGAATATTCCCATTAGTCGCTGCCATAGACTTAGCCGAACTGATCTTCCTAAACCTCCCGATGATTATGTCCTCTTCATCATTTGCCGGCACATTTAACTTCTCTCCTGCAGTGCTTGTGTTAGCCTCAGGCGTCACAGGGCTCATTTCTATATCCTTCTGTGGCGAACCCATTTTTTTGGTTAGTATTATTCAAGTGTGAAGATGACAATAAACATAATTTTAATTTTAACGTCCGATACTTTACAAACACATAAGGTACGGGTTAGAATTCACCGTCAAAAAACGCTGATTGTAATATTGAAAACTTATTCAATTTAGATTACAGTTCGAGATAAAGTAATACTGTTTTCAGTTAGAAATAATTTAAAATATGATACAGTAATAAAAGCACGCGGACAGCGCGATGGGACTATTTTAAACAATCGCCCGCTTTGCCGTCCGTTTGACAACTAACTGAATGAATGATTTGAGTAATTGAGTAGTTCGGTCCTTGTTAACTAATCATATAACCTTGACGACCATTTTTTTTATTTTTACTGGCTTTGATGCAACATTTTTAATACGGCTGCCCGCCCACGTCCATCCTCGTCCGATAATTAATCAGTATCCATTTTTTTGTAGGAGAAAAATAGAAGGTACTGATTGCAATAGTGCAAACGCCCACATCTTACAAAAAGCCGGTTAGAAATAACAAGAAATAAAGTCGCAAAAGAAAGATTATGGCATCGTCCTAACTCCTAGTAGAATGTGAATGCCGGTCATACATCATATTGGTGTAGAATAAGATAAAATGTATGAAAACGGTTTTTCCGTTTGCAAATTATAGTAGCAGCACTAAGTCTGGATTTGTGCTCGATTAATGACAGATGACTGGCCCGTACTACATTGTGACCTTTTGTGAAATGTAAGTCTCTGCCTTCCTTCAAAGAGTACCAGCGTGATAGTTAGTTATTTACCTACTTTTAAAGATTAATAAATACTAAACATAGATCTTGTATTGACGAAGTAGTAGATAAAAACTAAAAATATAAATAAAACCATTAAATACTTATACTTTACGTACAAATACTAATTTTACGACTTATATAAGTCGAATGTGGCAACATTACCAAAAATGTCATTGTCAGTATCATGTCAAATAACCAATCGGTCTCTTCATTCATTAATTGATTTCATTCAATGAGGGGCGGAGGAGTATCATAGTCGTATTCATAACGTTTATTATTTTTTTAGGAAAGATTATAGTCCAAAATGGGATTTGATGAGGGTCAGATTATTTTAGACAGTGATAATGGTGCCTATTTTGCCGGCCAAACTGTTTATGGTCGAATGGTTTTTGATCAAGAAAAAGTTAAGACAATACATGGTGAGTACTAATGTTAAAGTTTAAAAATAAACCCAAAAAATGGCCTTGATTTGAATAAGTATTTAACACAAAAGATTTATGGTAGTAGCATCGTGTGTAGGTTACAAATGCTTGCCTAATGTATGGCCTGGCATTAAGTAGTAAACCTGTGTTATCTATGTTATGATAGATTTAAAATGGATAAATAAATAAATGTCTTAATAATATGAGTGTGATCATTGTAAACATAAATCAATTCTTAAATTTAATAACTAATTATGTGTTGCAAATCTCGAAAAATTTAGTTTTATGTATTTAAACTACTAATTTGTTAAAAATAATATCAGTACTGGTCCTGTTATTAAGAAGTTACAATAATAACCTTCAATACTTGAAGATGTTAATTTGTAAATCCATATTCGACAATAAACAAAACAATATTTTAATAATTTACTAGTTTGAATCAAACCAGTTACATATTATATTCTTAAATAAAACTATTTTTCTTCTTTATTATTTTCATAATAATGCTGGACAGAGTATGTCACATGCAATTCATTTATTATAACAGAACAGCACAGTTGAAATACTTATTAGAGATGACAATTAATCAAACTAAATTATAATGACCTCCTAATCCACCAAGCACAGTACCTTGGATGATGTGACTGTTATTGTTAACTATTGTTGACCTAAAATACGTCATAAGTAAAGTCTAGTGCTATATACATACATAAAGTCACGCCTGTTTCCCTGAGGGGTAGGCAGAGACCATGGATTTCCATTTGCTACGATCCTGGCATACTTCCTTTGCTTCATTCAAACATTGTTATATATTATCAATTATTTATCTAAAATTATTACTATTAGAACTGAAATTAATATGGCCCCAAAATGAGCGACATTTTGTATAAATGAGTTGCGCTGTCCCCAAATATTTATTGTATTGGAGCAGCTAGTAAGTATTCAGCCCCTTACCATGGACTCTTAAAGCAGGACAGGTTATGTTGTAGAAGCGAGATGTGGCGTTAAACTACACATAGCAGCGTCTCACTCCCACAATAATAACTGACAGCTATAAAAGTCAATGGAAAGGGGGCTGTGTCCCTATGCTGAATTGTTGAATAACTATTCTAAAGCTAGTTTTAAATTATTTAGTTTTTACCTTTTGAGTTAATAAATAATCTAAATATAAATTTAATAATCTCCATCATGCATTTTTAGAACAACACTGCAGGCTATTAGTAATCAAGTGATAATTGAGTTGAACATAATTTCCTGTGCCATAGCAGATTGGATAATGGTTGTTATGGCCACATAAGTTGTTTTCGTCGGTTTATTAGGTTTCTGACCTTGAACTAAGGCAGCCATGCATGTAGAGGTTTATAGAGCTAAAGTCTATTTTAATCCGTTGTTTATCGGAGGTTTTAAATGTTTTTAAATGTTTGCCATTTGAGTGTGACTTACATGTTATCTACTATATAAACCGGTTATACTCACGTCGATATTCGGGACGCCACGACGTCACCTGCTCATGAATATGGGCTCCGTTAGAGTCCGAAACTAGTCAGGCATTCCCGAATATCGACGTGAGTATAACCGGTATATATAGTAGATAATATGGATAACACTCACGAAAGTTATTATAGTAAATTAGTGACTTACATGTGCATAAGTTATTGTTTTAGTTTTGTTTGAAAGAAATAAATGAGAAGTAATTGAGGCTCATTACCTAATTATGAGGTAAATGCCAGTTTTAAAACGGTTCACAAAGCTGATAGTTTAATGGTTCACAAAGTGGATAGTTTTATGGAAATACTTAATTCTATTGATGTGGTCCAGTGTGGTGTGTATGTTATCTGCATTAAAAATAATAACGTAAAGAAATTAGGTACCTACAGAGGATACAGATAAAAAAATGTTTTTTTTATAAAATTGCCCATGGGTATTTTTTATCCTGAAAAACATAAAACATGAACACAGGATAAGCTGCATCATATGACAAACAATTTTAAAGGAAGGACTGATTCTATATATTATAATTTTTTTTGTGTACATGTGACCTAATAATACTTTGGTGTAAATCTATAAACTAGTTGTTACTGGGTTTTTATTAGGTAAAGTAGCAGCACGGAGTCTGATTTTGTGCTAGGTTGATGGCAATAAGCTCACACCCTATTACATTGGGACCTAAAACTGGTGAAATATGTGCACCTCTGCCTACCCCTTCAAGGAAAACAGACGTAATGTTATGTAGCTCTACAGTTGATTAACTGAACACTTCTACCCAAAGCCGAAACTAGGGCGGTGCCAGCGGTGCCCAGGCACAGGGCACAGACCCCAGAGGGGTGCAGAATAAACCAGACCAAGACCACACGCAATAAATAAGGGTGCTGTTAAAAACATCGCACCGGGGGCATAAAAGGCTAGTCTGCACTGCACCTACCTATTATAGAAACTTAAACTAACCTATAGTTATACTTATATATCTAGCTATAGATAATAGAGTATCATTACGCTTATCATGAAAACAACAACATGTATCCTCACCTGCTTGTGCAGTCATTAATCAAATCAATTGCATAATTATGTGTGTGTATGGTTATATTTGTGTTTGTTTAGACAACTTTAGCAAAAAGAATCTCAATTAGTTTTTACTCTCTCAAAATTTCAAATTGACTTAGAGACAGACAAATGAGAAAATTGATCTAAATCCAGCAATACAATACTGCAAAGTACAACAAGTTTTGAGTCATTAGTTTTACTTTTTCTGTTTAGAGACCTATGAAGTTATATTAAAACTCAATAGTTTAATTTCTAGATAGCCAGACTACCTTATTCTTTGTATTTGAGTGTCAAACACCCCCCAAGTTAATAACTTTACATTTTCTGTGGGTTTTAAATGTAATTTTATTTATTTTCAGGTATTTATGTAGATATGAAAGGATTCTGCAAGGTCCACTGGACCTCCCAGCGCACTCGTAGAGTCAACAACCGCACTGAGTTCTACTCCGTGTCTCACGACGCCTTCGAAGAATACTTTCACAGGAAGACCTATATTTTTGGAAGTTCTGATGGTAATAAACTTTTATTAGTACCTACATAATATGTGATATGTAGCGGATGATTTAAAAGCAAAATAGGTTGATAATTTTTTTTAAAAGTTGTCCCACACTACTAATACGATCCTGCGGGAAAAGAAATGGATTCGAGCCCTTCATAGGGCAACTATTTTCTTTATCGGTTTTTTTATAGAACTTGGGATAAAATTGTACTACATAAATTTGTAGTAGGTTCATAAAAATAGGTACCTAATGATAATTATTTCTGATAACATTGTTTTGTTCCGTATGGTTGTGGATGGATAACGCGCTGCACCATAATGCCGATATAATTGTATATTAATTATCATGTGCATTATTTATCTACTTCACGATCGAATAACTATAATGTAATGTTACGGTGATACTGGTTTATAGCATCTGTATTATGTTAAAAAGAATATTTCATTTAGAAAAATTCAACAAAACAACATACAACATTTTTAGTATATGATTAACAGTAAATGGTTATTTTAGGAAACAATTTTAAATAAAATGACTTATATTTTGGCAAATTAAATCCAAATACATTAACAATTTTACTATAATTACTTTATCCATATTATTTACTATATATTCCGGATCAAAATGACAAAAACACCCTCTTTTAGGTGAGCACCACATACAGCCTGGTCACCATGAGTTTCGCTTCGACTGCCCCATCCCGGCCAACTGCCCATCCACCTATGAACACTCTCATGGACACATCAGATACCGCATCAAAGTCGTCATGGTCACATCCGGGATATTCTCGTCCAATAAAACAAAGATGGCGCCTGTGAGAGTACACGCACCTTTGGACTTGAATCAGAACCCTTATTGCAAGGTACTAAAGTTCATAATGCTTTGATTGGCTTTCTGTCTGTTAAACTTAGACGACCTGATTAGTGCAGTGGCTAAGCGATTGTACTGGTGCGCTAATGGTCGCGGGTTCGATTCCCGCACGGGGCAAAACTTTGTGCGAACCACAGATGTTTGTCCCGAGTCTGGGTGTTTGTGTATGTGTTATTTCATGTTTGTGAAACGCACCCACGACACAGGAGAAATTCCTAGTGTGGGGCGACGTTTTTTTTAAAAAAAAAAAAAAAAAAACTAAAGATAGGGTCAGCAATGTTAACGTTTTTCTTACTGCAATCATGAAAAATTGGTCAGAGTAGATAATACTATTTAAAACATCGGCATTTATAATGTTGTGCATATTTTTAAGAGGGTTAAGGCTACTATATGTTCCCGTTTACCACGATCCTGGCACATTTAAAACAATAACTTTTTAAAACTTAAAATTATGAAAATAAAATTAGGCAAAGCATCAAAATATTCTATTTGAAATGCTGTTATTATTTCATACATTTTTTTTTATAGTCGATATGAACCTGGTCGCTACTATTACTTCATCAAACTCTTTTATTATCCAGGAGCCATTAGACTATGAGCTACTAAGTTCATACTGCTGTTGTTGCGTAAGCTCGGGCTCCTCCGAGGTACTGGTGAAGTTGCCTGTGGGCGGCTATTGTCCCGGGCAGGTTATACCAATAGAGGTCAACTGCAAGAACCCTAGCAGCGTGGAAATCGACAAAATAAAATTCACCATTAAAAAGGTACGAGTCAATTTCTCAGTACAAAAACTATAACATTATGTTACGATAAATTTGTTTAGTAAAATGGATGGATTTTCTGACTACGTGTATACTGACAAATGGTGGTTACATCTAGTCAGAAAATCCATTGAGTGTAGTTAAATATCAGATATCTCACTGGATAGCGCAATTATGTTTAGTAGAAATAAAAAATATATTAAATTCGAAACTAGTCTGAAATCGAAATAGAACTAGGTTTACGGATTTAATCGCGGTATTTTAATTGATTTTTGGTCCCGACGTTTCGAATTCTTTACAGCATTCATGGTCACGGACAGACTGAAGTGTTAAACGTCTAATTTGAACAATTACTATCAACTACCTTACATTTTAATTATTATTAACAATCCGATTTACCCAAAATGAGCTCACTGTGTCATTCGGTCTTGCAGTTTTACGCTTGGAATTAAAATCCAAACCAAAAATCAATTAAAAACCGCGATAAAATCCGTAAACCTAGTTTTATTTCAATGTCTAATATTCGCGTAAGAGATAGAAATCAAACATTAAATGATATAGAAAAGTTATTACAGCCATATTTAAAATAGTACTGTTAAATACCAGAACATATCGATGATGGCGACTTCGGAGCCCGCGACCTACAACGATCACGACACGGTGGCCGAGATCACGAAGGGCCCCATCCCGGCGGGGACCACCCGCTTCTGGACTCTAGAGATGGAGGTGCCCGCGATGGACTTGTACAACGTCAACTCGTGCCGATTCATCGATATCGATTATCACTTTAAGGTCAGTAATCGATTAACACCTTGACTAAGTAGACAGAATAGTAAAACAATAGTTGCGTGCCATATGGAGTACACTAGATAGTGAAAGGGTTAAGTCTAAATGGGTAAAACAATTGGAGAAAACTCGTGATAGATCATAGATGTGTGGCAGAGGGGCACACCCAGTAGTGAGTGATACCGATATGACACTAAATAAAACACAGACTATATACATACAAACACTTAAATCAACGTTACTTTACTGCTTCAGCTATGCTATGATAATGATATATTATTATGCCTACCTAATTGGTGCAGAAGTAAAAGATTGGACTACTGCGCTAATGGGTTGCGGGTTCGATTCCCGCATGGGACGAAAAATGGGAGTTTGTTGTCTGATATTATCTTATATTTATTGCATGTTCATATATTAATCAGGTTATTAATTAGTGATGTGATTTTGTTCCTCCCTACAGGTGTCAACAGAAGTTGACGGCTGCCACGAGGGCGCAGAAGACACTCATCCCATAATTTTCGGGACTATCCCCTTAGTCGGCTATCAAGACAATGTACAGAACCCACTCGCTGACCAGTTACCCAAACCCATGGTGGTGCAAGACGTACAGGGAATCAACTGTTACCCACCGCCGCCGATCATGAACCAACCTTTGCCGAACTCCCCCTTCCCTAATGGCAATTTACCTCCTTACCCTGCCGGTAACGCAGCCTATACATCACCTAGTCATAGTCCAATCCAGCCTTTTTCACCTGGTAATCAGTCTATCCCTATGTCGACATACCCGCCCAACCCTAACGTTTCACCATACCCGACAAACCCTCCTTACCCGGGTGGCAATTCTCCATACCCAGGTGGCAATCCTCCTTACCCAGGTAGCAATCCTCCTTACCCAGGTGGCAATCCACCTTACCCGGGTGGTAATCCTCCTTATCCTGGCGTAAGCCCTTACCCGCCTGCTTATACCCCCTACCCGGTAGATAACGCATCCATCGGGGGACCTGTGGATACTACTACCCTTAAGACAGGCACATTAGGCTTTACAGTACCGAACAGTGGTGATCCGAGTGGAGCAGGCGTGCCCCTATTGCCAGCGGGGGCCAATGTCCCCTATGTAAGTATACTTTACATTTACCGGGAATCGAAATGTGGCCCTGAACTGATATGGGCGAATTTGCCATTATTTTATCAGGATATCGTTAGTATATGTTAAGTTTTTGGTGCTATTTTCGTTATAGCAACATTAGTCTAAAAAATTCGTTGTGGTTTTAGCAATACACCGTTAAATAACGATATGGTGCTTACCTGTAAGAAATTGTAACACTTGACCATGATATACCTATAGGTTGTAATTGTTATTAAATAATAATAACCAATAGAAAAAATCAATAAGTGAATAAAATAAATCAAAAAAATAATAACTAAATAAATTTAGGTTATCTTGTATGATATCATTTAAAGGTGTGCAAAAAATATATTGTATTGTAAAATAGATTTGACATAACAACGATAACCTGCTTTCCCAGTAATAAAATTGGTTGTTTTCCTTACAGCCAACCACCCCAGCTACGAATCCGTATGCGACCGCGTCTGCGCCCGAGCCCTCAACGCCCGGAAGTGATGCAAGTAAGTACAGCTATGAAGAAAATACGTGACGTCATCCTTAAGACGTAAATACTAAACGGGAACGTCGATGGGTGCGAGCAGTGACACGATAGCTGTTGGTTAAAGCTGTACCACGGTACGGCGAAGGTCCATCGTTCTTCGAATTTCCTTTATCAATTTATATGAGGTAATTTTATAAAACGCTCGACTTTGTCTCCACTGAAATATCTTATCTTCATTCAATTCTGAACCTTATGTCTGTGTTCTAAGGTCTACATTTCTTTAATAACGTGTGTCATTTAAGTCCAATTTTCTATTATTCTCATATCAGTGTCGATAAGTGTTATGTTTGTTTCAGAAAACCTTGATGGACCACCAGAAAGTTCTCCTGTTATCCCACCATACAATCCTGATTTTATTAACGAGAAAGACGAGAAACGTAACTAAATATACTCGATATACCTCATTATTGATACCTACTGTAACGGTATGAAGGTTACGTTTTAAACGGACCTTCAAGATCTCTTTATAACAGTGTTAGATGCACAAACTTTTATTTTAGGAGCAATTTTAAATAATAATGTTTTTATATACGTCAATTTTAGAAACAACATGATATCTAATCTATGCATAATATTTACAAAAATCTAAAATTTCTATGACATTTATATTTAAAGTAAGAATCCTATTTTAAGTTCTAAAACCGCCATAAATACGGCCTAATACGATTTAAGAGGAATGGATACTCGAATGAAAACCACCATACTTGGAAGAAATCTTTCTTTTTTTTGGCAATTAACGGTGGACTCTTTTAAAGATTTCTGCCAGTGTGGTGTAGTGAGAAAAAATCTTAAACCTTTCCCTGTCCAGTGTACCACATAATTATGGTTCATGGCGATTGTTTAACTATTGTGTCTACTTACCGTCTGGACAGGCAACAAAACTAAGAACTAACACGTTCAGTCCTGATCAATGGTAACTAAGATAAGGAAAATGATAGTTACTCAAATATTAGTTCCTGAATAGATCACCGCTGGCGTTCAGGTAATTACATCTATAAGTATACATATAATAAGTAAATGTTACCTCAATAATTCGATGATAAATATAGACTGTTATAATGATTATATATCAATGACTTGTCAAACTAGTAGAATAGTAGTATTATTCCGAAGATATTTTTTTAATGATGATTTTGTTAAGATTCTTCTTTTCTCAATAAATATTAGCTCGCTTAAGATACTTGAAAATGTATTGTGTATGTGTTATGTAAAAGATAAAACAATGATTGTCAAGGATATGTACTTATTTGGGGGTTGCATGTAAGTCAGACGGACTTGTGGTCAAGTAACACTCGTTAGTAGGTCGATAAACTATGCTTGCAGCGGTCGAAACTCTGATTACCAGTTAGACAAGTTACAAAGACGTATAGTTGCTAGTAACTAGGTTGTGGGGGTGAAATAGGTAATCACTCCGTGTAAAATAAATGTAACATCGTGTTAGAGTAGCAGGTAAACCTAATATAGAGAGAAATAGCTAAGCAAAAGATGAGTCAATTTAAGGCAAGTTTGTTATAAGAAGTAGCTGTTCATGACCATCACAGCAGCCTTTTGCAGTCCATTTGTGGACGTAGCCCCCTCCGCTTCTCCAGGGTACGCCACAAGGCCCGCTCTCCCGTAGCCCCCAGTCACTATAAATTACCTGGAATAGTAGGGCGGCCGTTTTCTTTGGCTACCCTTCATGGGGGGTTTTGGGGGGGGGGGGTTGGCAACCGCAGTATGGTGAACGATACCTACACAGGGGAACGCTGCAGACCATCTCCCCGGAAAAATAGTAGTTGATGAAATTTAAATAAAATTATTGACGTGTATATTGATGGAAAGCAAGCATAGTTATAAATATCTAGAATGGACGTGCCTGATTAAAGAAGCCTTTGTAACTTTGGAGTATTATGCAAGAATGTTGTTTAAAATATAAGCCAAAAATGTTTTACAACTTATAATACGTATGTTATACAATGTAGTACTAAAAGAAGTATGCCAGGATCGTAGCAAATGGAAATCCGTGGTCTCTGCCTACCCCTCAGGGAAACAGGCGTGACTTTATGTATGTATGTATGTAGTACTTACTAATGCGAGTTATTGTAAATTCTTCTATTCGCCTCCCATATTTTTAAACGTAAATTTCGTCGTAACTATTAATTCATAATCGGCCACTTATAAAACAAAATATAATCACAGGTATATAAGACAATTGATGAGTATATTAGCCATTTATAAACTTGACGTAAAAACTTCGTATATAAAACAAGTACACAAAAGACCAATGGAATTGTAGGTCATATACATAATAATATGGATTTTTTCAAGTGTGCATGTTTAACTTTTACGACTCTTCTAAGTATTTTTGATGAATGTGTTGTTTCTAAGGGTATGATTCCGATCTCGGCAGCACGCGGCAGTGCTGCCACAGCACTAATGTTACCTATACACTATCTACAGGTTAATGCAGTGGCAGCACTGCTGCCGCGACAGACCAACCCCCTTACCATGAACTAAAACTGTTTACGATGTAAAAGCGCTACGCAGCTACGTGCAGCTTAATGCGACGTCTCGCTTCCATAAGGTAAGAAAGAATTCATGGTAACGGGGTTGCAGTAAAAGCCGTGTTGCTCGGAATTAGCGTGGCAGACAGCAGTACCACGGATTTCGGAATCATACCGCAATATTTTCTGATTTGGCCATCCATGTGCATATGGTATATAAACTTTGTTAATAAGAATAAACTATAATATATTTTATACATCCACGTTATTGTGTAACATTATATATATGTATTATGATGATTATAATGTAGCAATGTATTTATCACTTTATAAATGTGTCTTCACCTTTATAAGTAGGAACTAAGTACATACTATGGCAACCTAATGATTTTTGATACTATATTTTTGCAGCTTTTATTATCAATAATGTTATTTTTTGGATATTTTTTATATTAGCTGTAATTTGAACCTACAGCCGCTGCGGCTCTAAAGTAATTAATTTTCAAGATTGCGCATTTATTATATTATATTGGTTGCAACGTCGTTATTCTTAATCGGCTTAATATACTTTTGTTTCTTCCGTCTAAATGGTGCTTAAAAAAGATTATTTTATAAGATATATATTTAAAAAGTATCTGTTGGTATACCATAAATAATTAATAATATATATTAAATAAACAGCTATTTACAATATATTGAGTCATAATATTAAGAATTGATATTATTTGTTAGCTTAGTCTGTATTTTTTATAATACTAGTCGAACATTACCAGCAACCTAGCCGCACTTGTTACCGATGTGTTTTTTATATCGCTGTATTGTGCCATTACTAGAATATGATTCTTATGTGGTTTCGGTTATAATATCTACTTTACATTGTATGTACTACCATGTATTTAAAATGTTATAATGTAAAACTTAATGCAAATAAATTATTATTATTATTATATACTATTGTTATAATATTGAACTAAACTATCTACACTATATATGAAGATATTTTATTATATAAAAAACGCATTTATTGATGTAATTTATTAGTACGTAAGCTGATCCCCTCTATATTTGGAACCTCCTCTATAATTAATTATACTACATATTAATGTTGTAATTTTATAATACTTGATCTGTGCAATTCTAAAGACAGTAGTTTTATGACAATGCAAGTTAAATATTATTGGTGTTTAAATCAAACTTTTCTGGAATTTACATTGAATTATATGAATGTTTAAAAACTAAATAAAGACAATGATATTATCGATCAGGTGTTTCTTTAAACTAACTCATGAAAAAAATGTTTGATGTATCTGATATTACCTATATCAAAAGATTAATTCTTTTAGAAACGAAACAACCTTTTCAGCAAATAGTAACCGGTTTTTCTTTATATTAATTTGCGCTGTTGTGCGCCAGTATTGCTTCCAGATAACCCCACAAACAAGTTTATCTGTTGCGCCTAATCATGATACCAAAATGTAGAACAATCTGAGAATTTGACGACCTGATTAGCGCAGTGGCTAAGCGATTGGACTGCTGCGCTAAGGGTTGCGGGTTCAATTCCCGCACGGGGCAAAACTTTGTGCGAACCACAGATGTTTGTCCCGAGTCTGGGTATTTGTGTGTATCCACAGGTGTTTGTGCTATTTCATGTTTGTAAAACGCACCCACGACACAGGAGAAATTCCTAGTGGGGCGAGGTTTTTAAAAAAAAATACAAACGGCTAAAAATAGGTAAATTCTAATGGGTTGAGAAATTTCCATATATGTACATGCTATATGGAAATATGCAGGAATAATGATTAGGGTGTTAAAGTATAAAGATAACACTTACCTAAATAAAACAACTTCTCACGATAACAATACGTATATTTATCAGTAATGAACATGTCACTTATGTATATAAAGTCATTAAAAAGTTAGTATCAAAATAATAACAATCAGCTCTTATAAACAAGGCCAAGATACATTCAATGAATATCAACCAAAGCATTGGAAGCTATCAATCTTAAGGCGTAGGCGTTGATTCTTTCAGTTTTTGTGCAATGGGACTTATAAACCAAAGGTAAGTACAAATCCACAACTCGATAGGACCAACATGTCTATTAAATAAATCAAATACCCCACAAAAAAAATGTTGTAGACAGCAAAATATAACACTAAGATTTCCTATACACTTTGCATTATCACGACAGTATTCCTGGAAAAGGTAGTGCTAGAAGTATGTCTGTATTCCAGGAATGTTGTGACTTATAATGCTGTATCACCCTCTCTTATTTAACAGGTCTCATTGCCATTTACCGCACATCATTGTGAACTCAAATCCTTTCAACGTACGTACTATAGGTGTTTAATTTGTGTTTATGAACAATTTCCTCTATCTAAGACTAGATTGAAGGCCTTAACTCCTTTATTTTCAGCACCTTGTAATAAAACAAAATTATAAAATAACTTTTTTTTCTTATTTTCTAATTATTCCGATGAAACTCGCCATCCAGTATTATTAATTATATTCATAAAAAATCATAATTATATGGAGACTCAATAACATTAATTTGTGATTGTAAAATCACCTTTAGCCGAGATAAATCTAAGCTGATTTGAAGCAATAGGGCCATAATTATCATATATTAAGGCTGCTAAATAGAAACACTTTTATAAGTACAAGTAAGACCAATATTGTGCTCACACCACATCCAAGGTTTGGCAAAAACACTAAAGAAACGTCGATCGGTGGTGTAAATGTTATTCAAGGATTTTGTACTGTAATAATATCTTATATCTAAATGAAAAAATAAAGACTACAAATGTAACAAAATAACATCTCATTAAGTCCTGTTTGTAAATAGAACTGCCCCCTTACCATGAAGTGTAAAAGCACGAAATTTTTCAATTGGGAAGCGAGATGTGACTACGTGCAACGCAATGTGGCGTCTCACTTCAACATCGGAAACTGTCCGGCTTTAAGGGTTCATGGTAAGGGGGCTCATATATAAAATGGCATCTCAGTATAAGTACACAAATCTTACATTATTGTCTTTCGATTATTGAAAGGCACATCAGAGCAGCATTATAGAACTATACAATTAGAAATATACGTGGAAGTGCTCGTTTTTCTGCAGTTTAAGGCACAGGAGAATTTTATTCCTATTCCACCTCACTATAAATCTCTTTTTTACACTTACCTCTATCAACATACGGCATAACGCAGGTAAATTGTAAGCAGATTCCCTTCCATATCTTGTCAATTACTATCTTTACAGAATATTCATAACTTTTCATAAGTACAATTAGTTAAGTACCATTAAAAATATATAGGTACTTGTTGGAGGTAATTTTTATAAGAAATATGTCATATAAGACAACATTAAGTATTTTATACTAATGAACTTACATAATATATAAACTTTATAAAACGTTAATATTTAATGTACTTATTATTCTTAAACATAAGCCACCATAATTGCAATATCACAATATTAGAAAGTCGCTTTAGAACTAGTAAGTATGTAGAACAGGAAATATGTAGAAATTAATATCTTCAAGTACTTAACAATGATATGTCAAAAAGTATAGATACGTCATATGGTAACAAAATTAATGAGAAAAGTGTTCCGAGCTCTGAGTCCGAAATGCACTAGTCTGACGTCAAATCGGACAACAATAATTTTACTACCCAAGACTACAATTGTAGCCTTTTCGAGACTTCAAAATGAGTGCGTTAGTGACATATCTGTACTTTTTTTTAATATCATTGGTACTTAATATATGTTTGCGCTTAATTTGTACTAAGGTATACTTAACCGAGTGCTAAATGACTCTTATGGCTTTACGATCTAAGTGTACGTTCAGATACCGTCAAAAGCGGCTGTAAATGTGTAAGTCTGGTAATAATTTGTAATATATAATTAGCACAATCAACTGTGTATACTGAATATAACATTTTTACTAAGTATTTTATATAAGTATACTTATAAAATATTAAATTGTAATAATATAAAAAAGCTATATATAACATAGTAGTGGAGAATCTAGCCCTCATTTATATGCATATTACCTACATATTAGGGGGAGGAGCGGAGGGGACGAACGCGCCCTGTGGATACCCCTGGGCCGTATTGCCCGGATAAGGACCCGTCACGCCCGGCATGAAGTTCTGCGCAGGATATGGCGGAGGATAAGCATTATTGCCGGGCATATCCGGCGCTTTAAAACCAATCGGGTAGTCAGAGAAAGGTTGAGGCTTCATTTCCATTGATCCGGGAGATTGAAAGTTATTTGCAGAAGGATAAGGTTGGTTTCCGCTTGGATAGGGAGGTGGGTTGTTGGGGTACGGGGAGGTTTGGGTGTTACTGAACTGGGTTCGGTGAAGGCTGGTGGTGGAGCCAGTGAATGCTGCGGCGACCTGAGGAACAGTCAACACGGGCCCGCTGCCCACCGGTATGGGGCCCTTGGGCAGGTTGTGTGCCAAGGGGTGTTGGTACTCGCCGTCCGTTGAACCACTAACGGGCACTAGACCTAAACAAAGCTCTGACTCGTCTTGCAAATCGTCGTTACATCCTGACAATTTTATCGTTATCTGAAAATAAAATATTTTTTTTTTTATTATACAATACATACATTTTTGTAGCCACAGATAATATTAAAGACAATAAAACATTATGATATAGATAAAAAATCCAGTGTTGCCCTCTCTTATATGTAAATTAGTGGAGTTCGTCCACCAATTTACATATAAACATATAATTATTATCTATCTTTTGTGAGATGCTGTTAATGATCTAATTTCTCGTACCATTGGAGCATAGGAGTTTTTTTGTCGGTGGTCATAAATAAGGTCTCAACGAGACAGATTAAAGGCCCGGATATTGTGGCGCCACTTGGGAGAAGTCTATGTCCAGCAGTGGACCGCGATAGGCTGGCAGATGATGACGATATAGATATAAATAACAAACAACTTACCCGAAAGAAATACCCCACGTCGATGATACCGCAGTTCTCTAGAAAAGGCGCTATCATCTCAGGCACTGGTACGTTGCACGTGAAGTTGCGCTTACAGTTGGCCATCACTGCCCCAGTCTTGACAGTGACCAACACTTCCTCCGGCACTATGTACTCTGAGGCTGGTCGAAGACTGCGGTATAACTCTTTCTGTGAACGAAGTTTTTGTTTATAAAGTAATGAACTTTCATATAAGCTAAGGTCGAAATTTGAATAAAATTTAAGTTTATAATAGATTGGATTTGCTTAAGTAAAATCAATTATACATCGTCTTATTTTCCTTTATAACAATCTTATTATCTGCATTCAACTCCGCACAAGGAAAACTAATACAATAAATATTGCGACAGACATTCTAGATTAATTCTTGATATAAAAAATGTCTTCCATATTTTCAGTACAAACTAATCATTTTATCAGTGTCTGTGAGTAGGTCAATCACAGTTTAAACACATAAATATCAATTAAAACTAGACGAGCAAACAATTATCTAATGTAACATGTCTGCCAACCATCTTAATTACACAATCATCATTAAGTTATTTACCGTTACAAGTTGGAATGTCATTTTGGTGATTTCCACATTGCTTTCGTTTTGTACTTCTACTCCCACGGGTATGTTCTGGCCGGGACAGTACCCGGAGAGCGGCAGCCGTACGCGAATCGTCACAGGATTTGAACCGCAGAAACACTCGCAACCATACACTTCTTCAAACTCCAGCTCTATTGGTTGCTGGTAAAGAGTACATCATGATTATACATAGTATATATCTGGGTGGTTATCTGTGTTCCATTTATACGAAAGACAATAGTAAAAAAAATATATTATGATTATACATAGCCGGTTGATTGTCTGCATTCACAGACTCAATAGTAAAACAATGGCTACAGACCCAGCAGGTCGGGTGACTGATGAAGGGATTATGGTATTTGTATGTGAATTTGTGTGTAAAAATAAAAACCTCGTTTGCTAAAGGAATATAAGACTTAAAGCTCGTATTGGTTCAATAAATACGACTGACGACCTTATTGGCGCAGTAGCTAAGCGGTTGGCTTGCTGCGTTAGGAGTTACGGGTCTGATTCCCGCACGCGACAAAAACTTGTGTGATCAGCAGATATTTGTCCTGAGTGGATGTTTGTGTGTGTTAATATAATATGTTTGTGATATGCACCCACAATACAGGAGAAATAAATAGTGAGGGGTGGCATTTAAAAAAAAATCGGTATAGCTCAGCTTAGCTCATCTATTGATTTACTAAATATAATGACATCTATTTTACATACACACTATATTAAATTACGTAATATATCAACTCACTACTCACTTTAATACTCGGACTTCCCAAATTCAAATCAAATGGTGCTACAACTTGGAACTCTTTTTTAATTTCCTCTTTAGTTACTTGATCTGGGTAGATCATATGGGCAGTCATAGAGTAAGAGATGTTGCCTTTCTCTCCTTTGAATGTTGATGGAGCCTTGAAAGGTATTTGATACCTAAAAGGAAGGGTGTGATGACCCGATGGGAGTTGTGATGGGCCTAAAAAAGAAAACAGTTAACATTACTATATGCTTTATAATAAACAAATCTCTTTAAGTTACCAAGTCATATCTATATTAAAGATAGTCACCTAGAGTGGCTAAAGCCCCGTAAAAAAACGTAATTAAAAAAAGTACCATAAGATTCATATGATAGAGGATTACTTTTTAATGATATGCTTTGGCCAGTTTTAAGTAAGTAATGTGATACATTAATATTATAAAGGCGAAAGTTTGTGAGTATGTTTGTTACCCCTTCAGGCTCAAATGGCCGGACCAATGTTGATAATATTTAGCTGACACCCTGGATTAACACATAGGCTACTTTTTATCCCAAAAAAATGTAGCGGATAACACCTGCAGCTAGTATATGATGTTGGACCCATAGGTAAACTTGTTTAAAGGTTTGTACCATACTCTCAAATGTAATCAAGGATTTCTGACACACACTGCATAATTATTAACTAATTTTGAGTTTAAATTATAGAGTGGATCCATTTTTTTTTCATAGCCTATTTTGTTTGGGCAAAGGCCTCCCCTTTCATTATTACTTAGATGTAAAGACTTGTTTTAAACTTATGTAATATTATTTGCTAAAGTTTACATTTAGGAAATAAATCTGTCTTGTTAACATGATTTCTAGTACCTGCACCTCCTGCTAATGGTTGATTAAAGTTTAAGTATTCCTCATGTCCAATATACTTGACCTCTCTCCTGTTTTCCATACCATTCACAGTCTCCGTTTCAGTCTCAGTCCATAACACATTTGCTTCCCCAAGAAAATTTATATACAGTACTGCAAAAAAATACAAAAATATTTAGAATATAATGTTCAAAGTTTTGAATTAGTGTGTGTTTACTTGCTACATTTGTGTACCAAATTGCTTTAGTGTTTTAGATGGATTTTTGTACAGTGATCAGTCAAGCCCTAGGAAAGGAAATAGGATACTTTTGAAGCGCGATAAAGGGGGCGTAGCATAGGAAATAATAAATGCAAATTTATCTCATTCAGTACCTATCATGATAGTTAAACTGGAAATCCCTACATGACTGAAAGACCTACCTATAGTTGATCGAGATAATTAAAATAAAATATGATGATACGTACCAGAAAAGTTCACCGGTTGGTTTAGATCAAACACTAATGAGCCAGATATAATTTGCCCAGAATAATACACTGCTGGATTTGCGTCCAATTCTATAACACCGCCACTAAATGCGCCTGCTGCCATTGTGATAATTTACTCACACAAAATACCATAAAAACCCGTACATACACGGAAAAACTAGTTTATAAAAACTTTATATCAAGATAAACGACAATGTGTTATCCTGACGCAAATTAATATTATGTATTATTCATAACGCATAACAGAACGGCCACGAATGGAAGATAAAAAATAGGACACAGCGACCACTCTCCAGGAATTTGGGCGGCGCCAATGAGCAGAATGAGCTAAACAATCATGAATAGCGACGAATAAAAGAATTTAGAATACCTATTCCGAACTTGTCAAAGTCATAAAATTTACCACATATAAATAAAGCCCTATTTTCATAGCTATAGAATTGAAATTGGTGTAAAATAGTCTACTAATCTACTTCCTAGATAGATTTTGACATTTCGGGAATAATTGACATTAAAATATTCGTCTTTAAATTGAAGTGTGCAGATCGTCCTGAAATACAAATTCTGTATGACTTAAAGATTAAAATAAGTTTAGGGTGAGTATTATGAAACATTAGAAAGTAATTATAATTCCACAATATAGCTTAAATAATCTATTGCTGATGTTTAATAAAAATGTTAAATGAAAAAGGTAAAACGAAATCTTATTCCAGTCTTTTGACATTGACAATATTTACTGATCTGAGACTCCACCAGGGGGGGGACAGTTGCATACATCAAGCTCTGTGACAAAGAAAGCAGCGCCATCTTTTTTTAAGGGCTGTGAAACATTTATTTAGGTTTGTTCTAGTTTGCGATAGGTGTCTCTGTGGTCTAATTTCAAAAATAAATTTAAATTTTTATAAAAAATAATTATACACTAATATCCATATAATCAACTTTGTAAGTAATCAACTATGATTATTATTAAAAATCTATTTTTTTGTGGATATTTCCGTTGTGAAGGTTTCAAAATAATAGCAACACTCGCTCTCGGGTGTGTGCTGGGCGCTGGCGTCAGTTCGTGTCACACATAAAAATGGTCGCCATAGCCTGCGTCTGCGCTTGCCTATGTTTTTAAATCCATTTTTACCCGACTTCCAAGAAGGGTTATGGTTTTCGCGCGTATTATGTTTTATGTTTTCTTGTACCGAATTATTTTGTTCTAATTTTCTTGATGTGATAACAAATGTTACACAATAATGTTAGAACAAAATAGTTCGGTACTGATAAAGGCAAAGCTCAATCGTATATTGGTTTTATATGTGTGCACAGGTCGTGTGTATGTGTGTGTGGGTCGTAGTTATGGTCAAGAAATGTAGGTGGCGCTTCAAACATGTCATGGCAAAAAGTCACACGAGAGGGCTCTCTTTACCCGTTACATTATTATACTCTTTGGACTCCACGTTCTTTTAGTAAACAAGAAACTAATGTTTTTATAGAAATCGGAAATAATAACAATACTTCAAGATGGGAAAGTTAGACGTCGCAATATTGCGTTATTTAACTGGAGAGGACTTTCGAGTTTTGACCGCTGTGAGTGTGTTTCGTAATATATTTAAACTTTGGTAACAATAACCTCAAAGATTTTACTTAATCTTTTTAACTTTTTAGGTTGAAATGGGTATGAAAAACCATGAATTAGTACCAGGTTCCCTCGTGGCATCCATAGCAAACCTACGACACGGCGGTGTTCACAAACTGATGAAAGAACTGTGTAAACATAGATTGTTGACATATGAACGTGGAAAACATTGTAAGTATTGATAATGTTAACACATAAGTATTTTCGTTTATCTTGTTCTATAATCATCAGACTTTAAGGTTTTAAATAATGATTTATAAATGCCAGAATTTTTCATTTTATAAATATTGCACTTTGTAGAGGCAGAATAAAAACAGATCATAAAATTTAACACCACAATTTTGTTTTTCAGATGATGGCTACCGCCTCACAAATGCTGGTTATGATTATTTAGCTCTGAAAGCTTTGACAAATAGGAAAGTGATTGCTTCGTTTGGCAATCAAATAGGAGTGGGCAAAGAGTCTAATATCTATACCGTAGCTGATGAAGATCGCAATCCTTTGTGTTTAAAACTGCACAGGTATGATACTAATCATTTAATATACTAAAGGTTGAAGCACATTTTTACTGCATGCAGGAATGGTGCAGCATAAATGGGCTATGAACTTTATAAATATATAATTTGCCATAAGATAGAAAATTAAAAAAGGAAAGGCAAATCTGTTTAAGAAGACCTGTAGCATACTTTTGATGAAATCATTATAAAAGGTATATTCCCTAAAAAGGTGTTAATATTTAAATGTAAAATTTCAGACTTGGCCGCACCTGTTTTCGCAACATAAAAAGCAAGCGAGACTACCATGCCCACCGCAACCGTGCTTCCTGGCTCTACCTATCACGTATTTCAGCCACCAAGGAGTTTGCATACATGAAGGCACTGTACGACAGAGACTTTCCGGTGCCCAAGCCTATTGACTTTAACCGGCACTGTGTTGTGATGCAGTTGGTGAATGGAGGGCCATTGTAAGTTTTATACTTAAATTAGCAATTTCTATTCTGAATACTTGACCATAATGTGACATTGGTAAAATTTCACCTTACATTCCCTGTATATATTTGTTTACCATGCAACTAGCATCTTAACGTCTTAATTGATTTACATCAAATAAAAACATTTAGAATTTTAATTTAAATGAAATTAAAATAACTTAATTTAATATGAGTTGATCTGCAAGACAAAGGCATTTTTTTAGCTTGCAATTCTTCCTATTCTCAGCCAACTTTAGTCAGTTACTTTGGTACAATTCCAATAATGATTAAACTTATTACCACTGTCAGGACTCACGTCACATCGGTAGCAGACCCTGAGGCCTTGTACGACGAGCTGATGAACTTGATAGTGCGCCTGGGCAACTGTGGCGTAATCCACGGCGACTTCAACGAGTTCAACATCATGATAGATGAAGACAACCATCCCATTATTATTGACTTCCCACAGATGGTCTCTACTTCGCATTCTAATGCTGAACTGTGAGTTCTCTTGTGTATGATATGTAAAACAATTCTGTATGTATTTTTGAGATCTGTTTTGGTTTATTCAAAGTTCATAAAAATAAAATGCATGTAAATTTTTCGAAGTCATAATAAATTTTCATATTTGACTGGAAAGAGCTTGCTACTTCACAAATGGGCCTTATATGTTTGCAAAATGTGGGCTTATAAAACAAATCATCATCATAATCAGCCAGAAGACGTCCACTGATGAACAAAGACCCCACACCACAATAAACGACAAGTTGCCATTTGCATCCAGTGGTTCCTTTCTGTAGGTAGACAATTTTTTCTCCCTTAGACCCCCTTGTTCATTGGCATCATTGGACAAAAAATAAACAAAAATATATGAAATAAATGCACCTGCAGATATAATATTAAAAGAATACTTGTAAAATATTCGTAACAATTTATTTTTGTAGTTACTTCGACCGTGACGTGCGTTGCGTCCGAGAGTTCTTCAAGAAGCGGTTCGGGTACGAGAGCGACCTATACCCCAAGTTCAGTGAACTAGAGCGAGACGACGAACTGGACACGGAAGTCGCGTGTTCTGGCTACAAGCGCACTAAGGACGTCGACAATGAACTGCTTGAGGTAAAGTTAAAAATATTATAATATGTAGTATAAAGACATTTGCCCAAACGACACGGTATTGAATGGATTATAATATATAAGTTTTGATATATTTCCAGGAAATGGGCATTGGTCTTGCAGTGAGTGATGACGAAGCAGATTCTGAAGATGATGATAATCAAGATACGGCAGACAACCCTAAGTATACAGAACAGGACCTTGATGAGCTGAGGAAAGAGGTAATTCAGTACTCATAATATATGCATATGTTTCATTATCTGAAATACCTATTATAATAAACACATCAGTATTGGTTGCTTCAATTTATTATTGATTGACAATTCCTTTCTGTAAGTAAACAATTTTATAATATGAAGTCCTTTAATTGCCCTTTCAATACTTTTAGGTGGATGCCTCAATACAGAATGATGAAAGCACAGTACACCAAATCACAACAAAAACTGTAAATTTAACTGTAGCTGACAAAGTCACGGATCAAAAGCAAGAAACTGATACAGAAAAAGGAGAAATTACCAATCAAGAACAAGAAGATGAGCAGGTACCAGCTCTCGTAAAACCTACAGAAGAAAATGCAGATATTTTAGAGAAAAATTCTCAGAAGTACAGACTTGCTATGATTGAGAAAGCATTATCAGATGTCAGATCAATGAGAACTTACACTTCAGCTAGTACGATAGCCCCAGATGTCGTCAAGCAACAAGTTAAGAAGAATCTAGAAATAAGACAGAAGAAGATGGATAGAAAGAAGGCGATTGCTAAAGGAGAAGCCAGTGCCGTCACAAGACACCGCAGAGATAACAGAGAAACTATTAGGGAAAGCCACGGGTTGTGGGGCTGGGATGAATAAACATGTATAAAGTTTTATTGTTGTTTTAATTACTTTCAGACTAAATTAAACTAACAATAAAGGTTATTGGATCGTCTTCTATTTATAATCTAGACTAGATGCGATCATGTGCCTTTCCTCAGTAATCACGTAAAGAGGAATTTAGAATCTGATTTCTCAGAGTAATTACTAAAGCTATTTATTTAGTAATTACACTGAGCTCATGTCTAAGATCATAGACGATAGACGAACACAGACATGTGAGTAGTGACAGTGACATTTGTCAAACACATGCTGCTAATGTCAAAGTGCCCGCCAGATTCGGGTGTTTATTTTGTTGTTATTGCGCGAAGTGTGGTTATAACTAATAGCAAAAATAATAAATATAAGCAATCACAATGGCCAATGATGATAGTAAAATAGATGTGATAAAGGTTTGTAAAGTTTAACTAAACAATTTGTCTTCTAACAATAGCACAAAAAAGGCTCTCAAATGTTGACTTTTCCTTATAAATTTTCAGAAAAGAAAAAAAGCTACATTTATAGCTAATAGTTTAGACAATACTGCTCCGGCGGAGAAAATAATAGAATTTCTACAGGCCAATAATAAAAAGAAGTCGAAGGTGTATACATTGTATAGTCAAACTGTCAGACAGAGACGTACCACGGCGGGCAAGTATCTCGACACCAAGCACTTCCTTCTTGCTGGACATCCACTAAACATGTTCAGTGAGGATTGGGACGGAGGGCTCAACTCCGGCTATTTCGAAACTTTCTCCCACAAGAGTATGTTGCCGAAAATGATATCTAAATTAAAGAATACGGATAAGAAGGACCCAGTCACAGAGTTTATGAAGGAGAAAATGACATGGCTTGACACCATGTATGATTACAAGAGAATTATGAGTAAGTTTTATATGTTTAATTATAAGAAATGGATAGGTTCTAAAACGTCTCTCACTGCTGAGAATTGTGATGACACTAATTGGTTTTCCCTTGGGTGTAATAACCTTTTTAAAACTTAACCCAACGACCTCATTTAATGACAAAAAAATGTTGACACTGCGGCCCAAGACACTTTTTAAAATCATTAAATTACGGCCCAGCGACCTAAAATTATGACATGATATTTAAACGTATTTTTTTGGTTTCAATAATATTATTAACAATTATGTTAATATTAATGTAATTATTAACCTTGAACGCATCTCTAATTTTGACAACAACAACTCAAAATATTTTTTGCATGAAATAGTTAATTTTAGGTAGGTATAAGAAATACCCCTTAAAATAGTTTAGCCAAAAGCAGTTTAGAAAACTTTTTTACTAAATCAAAGTTCTGGGCCGCAACTACTCGCACCTTTTTTTAGTACATTGGGCCATTATATATATCGACCTAAATTTAGGTTGGGCCTTACAAGGTTAACAAATCTTTATATTTTGTAATTTTAAACTTTTTATTGACTTCAGTGGAAAGTTAATTACCTTAATAATATATTATAGGTATTGATGGTCCACACATGTATAGTAAAGCATATTCTATCAATCTTTTATGACATAATAATTATATGTATTAAACCACCTCTTGAAAGCCCAACATTACATATTAATAGTTTGTATATGTACCAGGTTTACTGAACAAAAAGCATAAATATGAATGGATTAATGAGGAAGTGCTGCACTGTCCAAAGCAGCTGGTGGAAATTGCAGCTCATTATGAACAGAACCCAGACCCATATTTCGAGAGCAGCTACAACTGGTACTACGCAGGTCATGGCAACCTACTGATGATAAGTTTCAATGGCTTTGATTATTTGGTGCACAGTGAATTCAGTTGCATGTGTAAGTAAAATATTGACTTATAGCTTTACATATAATAACATCACACCTGTATTCCCCGAAAAGGGTAGGCAGAGGTGCACAAATAGTACACCTACATTTCGCCAGCTATGTTTTAGGTCCCAATGTATAGGGGGCTAGCCTATTGCCATCAACCGGGCACAAAACCAGACACTGTGCTGCTACTGAGAATTACCTAATAAAAAAACCCAGTAACACTTTGCCCAACCCGGGATTCAAACCCAGGACCTTGTGATCAGTAGTTGCATTAAGCATCCACTAGACCAACGGGGTAGTTTACATTGTAATACTGATATAATATATTTATAGTTACACATTTTTTATTCGACGTCCAGATGTCCACTGTTGAATAAAGGCCTCCTCTGTAGAGCACCATAATAAATGACAACATACGAGGGTCAAACTGAAAGTTCTTAGAACTGGCCACTTATAAACAATATAATAAAAAAATAATTCTAAAATTTGAAAATAGAACTCTTTGCCAATATTACTGAGTATATATTTCATTAATTTGTCATTTGTTTTACGATTTGGCGGCAAATTGAAAATTGTCTGTGTCACGTCAACATGAATTTAACACGAGAAATTTTTCGTGCAATGATTTTTTATGACTTTCGATGTCATTTAAGTCAACAAGAAAGTTATGATAGACTACGATTGGCCTTTCACGATGAAGCCCCATCTCGTGCGACAGTTTACAACTGGTTTAATGAGTTTAAACGTGGTCGCACTAATCTCACTGATGATTTACGTAAGGGACGGCCTTCTACGGCGACGACTGAAGATAACATCTGTGTTGTGCGGCGTATGATAGAGACTGACAAAAGAGTGACCTATCAGCAGATTCGGACAAGCTTAAGCATCGGTATGAGTCAAGTGCACAAAATCCTCCACGAACATTTAGCAGTCAGGAAGCTTTGCGCCCGGTGGATACCTCATAATTTGACTGAGGCTCAAAAACTCCATCGTGTGGATTGGTGCCGTAAAATGATTGAAAGATTTAACGGAGGTGACTCAAATGCTGTGTTCGACATACTAACAGGTGACGAAAGCTGGATTTACTGTTATGATCCTGAAACCAAAAGACAATCTGCTCAGTGGGTGTTTCCTTTCGAGAGGTTGCCAACTAAAGTGAAGAGAGATCGAAGTGCGGGAAAAAAAATGGTGGCCTCGTTCTTTGGAAGGATAGGTCATTTCGCAACAATTGTGTTAGAGGATCAAAAAACAGTTTCTGCAGAATGGTACACTACCAATTGTTTGCCACTTGTCTTGGAAAAAGTTCGAGAGAAACGACCTCGCAGTAGGATCCTCCTTCACCACGACAACGCCTCGTCGCACACCGCTAAGCGAACGATCGACTATTTGGCGACATCAAACGTTGAATTACTGGGTCACCCGCCGTATAGCCCCGACCTCGCCCCTTGTGATTTTTATTTATTTCCAAAAATTAAAGAAAAACTTAAAGGAAAGCGGTTTATGAATGCTGAAGAAGCGGTGGCTGCGTATCGCGATGCCATTGAAGAGAACCCTAAAGACGAGTGGGCAAAGTGCTTTTCCCAGTGGTTCCATCGCATGCAGCGGTGTATTGCCGTGAATGGACAATATTTTGAAAAGTTATAATAAAACTAATAACTGGCTAATGTAATCAGTTTTTGATTTTCTAAGAACTTTCAGTTTGACCCTCGTACCATTTGCATCTAACAGTTGCCTGCAATCTGACAATATCATTGGTCGACCTGCCATTTTATATTACATTGTCCTAAATAATGAGAATGCTCTTTATTTTAAATCCTTTAATTTGTTGGATAGCATTTTCTATGTGTGACAGTGTAAATTAACAATTATTTGCTTTGGTATACTTGCATTTTTTTATAATAGTTATTTCTGTAAAAATCTTCTTTTTTTTTTATAAATATCATATTCTTATTACAGATATATCCTACTTTGCAAAGTATAATTTATCGATAGATAATGACAATGTGGTAAAGTTTGACTGCGGGGAAGATTTCAACATTCTAGAAACAATATCCTCACAAAACATCCTAGCATTGAGGACTAGAAATAAGATATTCATATTGAAAATTATAGAATCAGATCATTCTATACAAGTAGAAAAAATAAAAGAATTGGAGTCAAAATTACCCTTCACTAGTGTATCTTTTGATGAATATCATAAAAACATTTTGTATGTAACTACACTAGATTTCAACTTCACCATAGTCAACATAGACAGGATGACTGGAAAGAGTAAACAACTAAGAGGAAATGTAAAAGGTTTAATAGACAATTGGAGTACAGTTATTGGTTCTGAAAGAGGTTACTTCACCCATGTCTCTAAAAACTCCATAACTCTGTATGACAAGAGAACTAACTCCGCTTTCCAAAGATGGAGAAATCTGAGAAGAATTACTGACGATATTGCCTGTAACGACATAAGCGTCGCAAGACATGCCACAGATAAACGCTTGCTATACTTCGGTACCGACCATCATGTGTTTCTAATGGACTTGCGTTATAATAAAAAGGAGAAAAATAAATTGAAAGTGGTACAGAGATGGACGCATGGCATGCAATGTCTACCTACCTACATGTCAGTCTGTCCGTTTGAAAATAACAAAGAACTTATTTGTATGAGTAGTCAATGGTGTGAGGATATGTGTGTTGTCAGTAACTATGCGGACAGACTGACCCGACACAACGATATAAGCAGCGTAACTATCCCATACCGACCACCAAGTATCCTTCAGACTCTAAATGAGGCGAAAGAGAAATTGCTTTGCTGTGATTTACATAACCCCATAGACAGTAGACTATGTAGTTCAATTACTGGGTTGTCTGTACTAGAGCAAGATGATAAATATAATGTCCTCATGTTGAATTCTCTTGGCGACGTCTCGTGTCACACGTTGTGTCCGCAATTCATGACAGCATTCTTTGAAGACGACGGCACAGAACTATTAAGTGAGTGGAGTAAATCTTATAAGAGGGAACCAAAAGACTTGGAAGTGTCATCTATAGAAGACATTAGTAATATTTGGAGAAAGTTAAGGCGGATACCAGACGATTTTGAAATCGGCAGAAATAAGTTTTTGAAAAAAGTCAGCAAATTCAATGAAGAGGAAATATATAATGCGTATGCGAATGAAGAGCTTGATACTGGACTTTTAGATATATGGACCAAAACTAATGAAGAGACCAAGAATGAATCGAGCTTCAGTTTATTTTTCAGAGATGATGATGTTGATGAAATAAAACAATAATATTAATTATAAACAACTATATTTCCTACCTATATGACTGAGTTTTTACAAACAACCTCGCATACGTCAACAACATACAAACATATACACATTAAAATTAATTCATTAACATGGCGCAACGTAATGTTAAACCTTTGCATATTCACAGTAAGTACAATTCGCAAAAAGTTCAATACTACGTAAACGTAGAAATAAGTTGGGAACTATCAACCATTCATACTAACAATTTAACATGTAACCCAAGAAGCAAAGTCTACTTACAATGCACGTAAATGCAAAGTTGTTAAAGCTTAGCTTTGTAACAAATAGCATCAGAAGATATCCCGTAGAGGTAATTCATTCAGTGTTTCGAGTCAGCGTAGAAAACTGGAAAAATAAATACACAGTTGATATATCCCAACTACACCAAACAAAACATAAGAATAATAGGAATACCTTTATAACTCAATTCTGCAATTTATACATAGAACAAGGTAGCATTATATTGGCAATACATAAATGCGTGATTAGGTGACTACTTATATGTATGTAATAGAATCTACAGCTGTTGAGTACAGGCGGATACAAAATAACTTAGTTTCAGACGATATATTATGTTTTAAATTTTTAATTAATGCAATATGTACTTACGATTACGATACGACATGAAATAATTAAGATCTCATTCAACATACTGTTTGAGCTTTTATTATTAGGAGTAACCGGAAAATGGAGCTTTTGAGAAGTCAATAAACAACTTATAAAATTCGTTTAATTAAAAAATAAACCTTATATAAAAATGTTTATAAATAAATATTTAATAAAAAAAAAACAATGTCTACAAACAAATGTGGTTTTCAAATAGCCCCATTTTACGATGAATTATGAGTAATATTGTGTATAATTATTCACTGGGTGCAGAGTATATGGTGGGGGGAACGAAACCGATCGCCGCGCTCGCTGCGGACGAAACTGGAAGCTCGGGTGGCCTCTGTCGGAATTAATATGAGTCAGTACAGTCGCCAGTTTTATTAACAGTCTTGTCTAAGAACACATTCAGTAGTAATGCCTATATAACCCGCGCCAATAAAAAAACGAATCGAAAATGGCGCTTATAATGACAGGTTGGACCGTCTGCAAAACAGGATTGCCAGATATGTGATATTTATTAAAGGTCTTTAAGAAACTAACTTGTTTGTGACGTGTGAGCAGATACAGACTGTTTTTTTTTGCGTTTTGTGCGTACAAGTGAGACGGAATTGCTAGCGACGCCATTTACGATTCGTTTCTTTTTTGGCCCGGGTTACAATAGCTTTTGGCTTAAGATACATATTAAATGCACCCAGCAAATACTCAATGATCTGTGCCATACTCGGAATATTATACAACATGCATTTTTTATTAAGCCTCAAAGACTTTCTAGATGATTCCTTAATAAACACACACAGGTCCCGTTGTTCATGCGCCTAATCTCTCGCCGGTCTCGTTGCATTGATATGTGTGTATATAATACTTTATGCGCATACTATACCCCTGCATGTGCTGATCTCCGTTGAAATAGGGATAACTGCATTCAAAAATATTTAAGAATTTAATATATTCTGTATAAGGGTTTACTTGGCTTGGCAGGACTTCCACCAGAACTGACGATATCGTCAGAGTTACGGCAACTAGTTGATGCAATTGGCAAGTTGTCGTTCATGGTGGCGTTTTAAGGGGGAGGCCTGTGTTCTACAGTGGACGTTTTCGGGCTGATGATGATGATGAAGTTTTCAAAATTTATTGTTTAACAGAGCTGGCAATTACATAGAAGTGACGTCACTCTTTTGCAGTTGCACATCACCACCCATCAAAGGGATAGAGAATGACCTTTCAACAAACATAAAAAGGCTTTTTATTTAATTCCTTGTAAACCCTTTTCAGAATATAATAAACTCTTAAATATTTGAACGAATCCGTCATGCACGGCAGTCCTCTATTCAGGGGTAACAAACTCACATGATGCTAACGTCTCGTGAAGGTCCGCAGCCAGTTCCTGGTGAGCGGCTGGTCGGGCCCCTTGTTCTCGCGCTCCTTCTCCTCGAGCTGCTCCATGAGCTTGCGCTGGTTCTCGCGGAAGGCGGCTATGGGGTCGTCGAACTGGCTGTAGTACGTCAGCACTTCGCGCACGTCGATCACGTCCGACATTGCTATCGCTGTAGAAACGGTTTCATTTAGACTCTTGGATTTATGGAATAAAGTCTATTTTAGAGTGCTTCAACATTGGTTTCAGAAATTATGCACTATATTTAACATTTTATTTACCTATGTAGTTACTTATCGTCGCAACATCTGGTTGGTGATAATAAGAGGCTACAATGTGTCGTATGTCTAATAAGCGCGAGAGTTATTTCATTTGAGTCCGAGTTACATTCTAGTCTGATTTGGCATTACTACCGGTTCAGTCGATTTTCATACAAACGGCGCAAGTTGAAGTGCTGATGATTCGTTTCCAAGTGGATATGTGTGCCTTAAGATAAAAATGTTAAAAGTATAGAGAATATTGTTACTCTGTAGTAGATTAGCGAGGTCTAGGAGCGCTGTGTCGTCGTCCGCGCCCTTCCACTTCTTGAGGATGAGTGAGTTCTGCGGGTGGAACTTTGTAGCTGCCTTGTTCCAGTCGATCACTATGACCTGATGGAGCACACGGTTTGGTGTTAAGGATCGAAGTCTTCGAAATGAAATGGAGGAGGAATTGACATTATACGACGATAATCATCTACGTAAGTCTAAATTTTTGACCGCCACAGAACAGCGCGCTAAGTCATTCATCAGATTCGTTGACTTTCTTACAACTCGCCTCCAGAGTAATTAGTTATTTTATATGCATACCTTCATACAAAATAAACAAGAGGGAAAAAATACCTCGAATAAGTAGAATATATAACTTCCTTTTTGTTTGCAGTTGGGTAAACATTTTCACAATTTTGTACAAGTTTAATATAAACTTTTTACAGAATAAAAACTATACCATACCAAGCGTGGGGATAGCAACACTCCCCCTTTAAGGGGAAGACCTTTGTTCAACGGTGGATGTCTTCTGCCTGATGATGATGAACTATACCATGTAATTACCGGTATATTTATACCTTAGAAAGATCCCGATTCAGCCCTTCGAGGTTCTTAACGTGCACACCGTCGATGAAGTGTGTGGAGTCCCTGAAGAGTCTGTATGTAATGAACTTGTTCTCCGGGTCCAGCTTGTCGAGCACGGGCCAGATCATGAACGCGTTCTCCGACGTGAAGATCACCACCTCGTAGTTGGAGCTGGCCACTGTCTGCAAGAACTGGTCGACGCCTGGACGCTTTTTAAACCTGAGTAATAATGTTTTTAGGTTGATTTCCGAGGAAAACTAGGTATATTAGTACAGCTTTTCCAAAAAATCCAGAACATCATCTTAGATATGACGACTAGAATTGTTTAGATTCTATACGCGGTTCAATCAGGAAGTCATCGGAATTTTAATATAATAATTATACCGATAAGTCCTTGATTGGCATAATATGTCGCAACTCATTAGGTGAGAATGCCACAGACCACAAAATCTAAAGTCTACATGGTTTATATTATTTTCTTCAAGTATAAATAAATATGTAACCAAATGTTGAATTTTTTTTTAGTATATTAAGTATAGGTATCTTTTAAATTTCAATCCCTACCTCCACCCAGTCTGGTAGGACCAGTCGGGGTGCACCAGCACGTCCGTGAACTCCAGCACTAACGTGTAGGTGGGCTGGTAGGGCGGCGGCAGCGGGTCCGGCAGCAGCTTCTCACGGGACGGCTCCTTGATCATCTAGACAACCCATACAAAGCTAGGTATACAAGACTATGCCAATGAACTACAGTAGAGAGTTACATAAGTACCTACGATTTTCGCGCATTTTTCACTTCAAAGACAGTTATTATTCATTCATGTATCTATCTTTCAGTTTATTATTCATTCATGTATCTATCTTTCAGTTTATTATTCATTCATGTATCTATCTTTCAGTTTATTATTCATTCATGTATCTATCTATTAATATCATATATATAGATACCTACATATAGTTATAAATTGTCAACCAAAAATATATACTTTATGCATATTTTCTTTGTCATTTACCATATTTCAACCTCTTAATTAAATACAAATTCAGGACACATATAGGTACTAATTGCACATAGTAATTACTGAAACTACACTCAAAGAGTGATTTATATACCTACTCATTACCCTTCATCATTGCATTTATCAATATGGCCCACGTCAATCACATAATTTTAATAATGTATCTTTAATTTCCAGTAAAAGTACAAATTAAATTTCCTTAATAACTAACGATAGATATTTGTAACAACTTATTTGTAAATAATAACAAAAGACTTAGTAAACTGACCTTTTCATAGAAGGTGAGTTCCTTCCATGTGCGCCGTAGATACTGCAGGACTATAGGCATGTGTGAGAACTCATCCTCGATAATTTCTCCATCGTCTCCGCGCCGCGGTGCCCCCATTTCCACCACCAAACAGCCGCCCATTACTGTTAGAGCGCCGCCAAACACCGCAAAGCTATGAAAAGGATACGTCAATTTATTATTACAAGTCCGTGTTATCCCGTATTTAAGCATAAATATAATTTTCCTTGGAAATCTTACTCTTCAAGTGGCATTTGACAGGAAGAGGTCATTGATGTTACTATTTTGAATCACATTGTATAATATATTAAACTTTACGAATGTACTTTTATCATTAAAGTAGCATACCCCATCTTCATCCGTCGCCAACTCTTCTCATTTTCTTCTGACTTCTCTTTGTTTTCCTTCTCAAAAGTCTCCTGTTCTTTCTTGATGGCCTGAGCATCATCAGCGGTCAGGGGGTTCTGTGGGAAGAATCTTCCCAAAATGTCTGTTTTCTCAGCCTTTGTTGTCTCTTTGGCTTTGTCTGAAAGTTAATAAGATAACATATTGGTACCTATAAGCAAACAATGACAGATACTGAAACCTATAATAATAATAAATATAAATTGAAAAAATAATAAATATAAATTGTAACCTTAGTTGGTTCATTTATGAGATGGTCATAATACTAGGGAAGCACAAGCAAGGATTTTGGAGTTTATTGCAGTGCAGCAGAATAACATAAGCAGGGAAATCTTTACCCTGTTCAAGTACCCCCACCATATATGAACCTTTTATATAGGGATGTGCGACCAGGGAAGCCTATCAGAATTCTAATAAATAAAGGGCGCTCAAGTCACTACACCTTTAGCCTATACTTTATGAGCCTACTATAATATTTAAATGTAGATATGATGTGCAGATACATTTGTCTGTTAATGAATAATGTAATAAAAGTAATCTGGTATTTATATAATTATATTTTTTAATGTTCACCATATCAATAGATCAATACCTAATAGTGAAGGGTGTGATAGGTAAAGCTAATTCATATTATTATCTTGAAAAACGAGGCTTCAATGAAACTTTAAAAAAGTTAGTGAAATCCCGAAAATTCACCTATAACGCTAGAAAATGGTATTTACCTATGACTCGGTAAGGTTGTTTTTTTATTACAGCTGACAGCTATATAATCTTTATTTTTAACATAAACAGAGCTTTATTTTAAGAGTCATATTAATATAATTTAATTAATGTGCTAAAGTACTACAGAACATGAAATAATTGATACATGATTCGTATATACATTTTACGCTGCTGAAGGCTTTTCACACAAAACTAATAAGTTGATTAATTTAAATGATTGCGAATAGTAAAATAACTTAAGAATATAGTCTATATTAATACTTTGCTTTTATTATTATATTATAGCAGTATTCATTCAATACTTCACGGGTGAAAAAACGAAAATCAAATACTAACCTATATTTTCGGTACCGTAGAATCTGGGCGAGTTTGCGTTAAGTGACAATATTTTTTGCCTAGAAAAATTGTTTGAACGTGTATCTGCAATTCTACAACACGCAGTTCTTGTTAGAAAAAGAACTTTTCTTAAAGACATTATTTCATTTAAAAAAATCACATTCACAACAAATGAAGAAACGTCATTGAAGAAGATTGAACTCGCCTGTCAGTCCGTCAGTCGTATCCTCTCTATGTAGTTTATGGTTTTATCATATTATCGATTGATATTGTATCGAATCTGATATTAATTTTAATATGTAGGTATGCAGTTTTTTTAGGATTACAAACATCTTGTAGCAGGAATAACAACACATTTTTTTTTATTTAGCGTTACTTTAAGCCGACACCCAGCGCGTAAACCTTTTGCTTTTAGTATTATAGTGTATACTTATATTTCATGTACCAATTTCTGTAATGCTGAAAACAATAAACCACTATTCTATTCTACTTTCTGCAAATGTAGTACCATGGGTAGCGTTCAAAACCAGTGTGTCAAAACCAGGGTCCGACAATAATTGTCCCATATATGTACGATATAACATCCTACAGTCACACGCATAATGTAACTCTAGTTATTTTTTCATTTCTATCTGCACACAATAGTGAACTTGAACTGTAATACCCAACTACAAAATTGCTTATGTTACTTATTTCGTTCATTTTTTTCTCGGTCTCTCATTTTCCGTTTACAGCTATAATTCTTGCTTGTTACACATGTATTAAAATGGTTTAGTATCATCATCATCAGCTTTTAAATGGCCCACTGCTAGGCATAAGCCTCCTCCCCTAAACGCCACTGATACCCATTTTGGGCCTTTTGCATCCAGGTCTTTCCCTGTACAGCAACAACATCATCAGTCCACCTTGCTGGAGGTCTGCTAGGGGCTCTACAGGATCCTCTGGGACACCACTCTGTTAGTATAGCGGCAAGAAATTAGAAAACCATCAAATGAAAGACAAACAAATTTCTGTCATTTCTAAGGTGTAATTTTAGATCAGTCTTAATACGCCTCTTTATACCCCTTTGGTGAATACAGACGTGCTGCTTTAACTCTATGGTGCCGAAAAATCGGCGGGTAAAATGTTTTGACATTTATCTGTGATTATTAATGTCATTTGTCAAAATAATTATCGATACTGAATACTCGTTCAAAGTTGCAGGTAGAGTAGATTCACTCAGTACTCAGTTTATCAGTTATAAATAAAGCATAACGAAGTGCACTCATCAACTTGATTATGGCAAGAAATTTGTGCGATACATTAATATAATTTATCGATTTATTTGAAATAGAAAATTAATTAGATCTGATATGATTTTGTTATTAAATTCACGATGTCATCCCAAAGGAAGCAATCTTCTTTGATGAGTTTTATTAACAAAACAGCCAGTGGCAATTCAAATTCAAACATCACAAGGTAATGTTTATTTTTCCCAAATTCTGTAGTTTGAAACTTTTTTGGATATCATTTACAACATCTGAACTTCCACAGTTAGATGATGGAAGAGATTGTCTCTCCAAATCTCTTTATAAATCTAATCTGATCGTTACTTGGGATCTACGTAGATGTAAAGTTGGTGGTCTAGTACATCAGATTTATTTTTATTCATCTTTTTTTCCTGACTGCCAAGCAAGGATCATGTTTTTGATTTCAGTACCCTCTGACTTCTTTGTAGTAAACTCTACTATAAACAATTCCTTTTTAAGTTATAATACTTCAATATAGTACTCTAAATTTATTGTTTTACAGTGAAAGCAAAAATGAGCAGGCCTCGGAAAAGAAATCTAAATTTGTCTTTAAATCTAAGTCAACAAGCTCAAGTAGTACTAACTGTAAGTATTACCTAGTATAGCGTCAGGGGCGTAGCTACCGCCGTATGATATGGGGCTTCCAGGTTTCAGGGGCCCCCGAACATATGAAAGAAAAAAATAGTAATACTTCCCGAGAATAAAATCATAATTGTCGTAAAACAGTTTCCAAGTCTTTGATTTGCTTACGTTCCTAGTACCTTAATTGTATGTGACAACTTATAATCAATATATAACTACTTTAATTTCACAAGCATTTACTTTGCTTTTGTGAAAAATTTTTACTTTTCGGTTAGAAGATTATACTGCCTCATTGGTCTAGTGATTAGTAGTGTGACTGCTAAGCACGAGGTTCTGGGTTCGAATCCCAGGTCGGGCAAAGTGTTACTAGGTTTTTCCATTAGGTAATTCTCAGTAGCAGCATGGAGTCTGGATTTGAGCCTGGTTGATGGCAATAGGCTCATCTCCTATTACATTGGGACCTAAAAATATAACTGGCGAAATGTGTATGTACTATATGTGCGACACTGCTTACTACAGTTGCTGCCTAATACAGGCGTGATTTGATACAGGGCCCGTCTAAGCCACACAACGCCACTGTATAGCCTAAACAAATTTAAAATAATTAACTTATTCAGACAATAATAAATCAAAACATTTTCAGGGGCACCACCATTTAAAAAACCCTCAGATGATTGTGATTCAGCCAATGTTACTGTAAGTATATTCATACTATTACTACCAATGATTTTCATTATATCACACCTATTCTAGTAATATAGATTGAAAGTAATTTGGTTTGGAAACCATGTGATGTCAAAATTCAAAATTGTTTTTAAGTACCTAAACCAATTATAGGCATTTTTTTTTAAAAACGTCGCCCCACGTTATAAGCTTCTCCTGTATCGTCAGTACATTTCACAAACATGAAACAACACATACATAAACACCCTGAGTTAGGACAAAGATCTGCGGATCGCAAAATTTTTTGTCCCGTGCGGGAAAAGAACCTGCAACTCAGCGTAGCAGTCCAATCACTTAGCCAATATGCAACGTTTCATAAGTTTATGAAACATCAATTTATTAGTTCCTTGTTACAACCATGATAACTATATAATTTGGATGTTGCTCTACTGCATTTCTTCATTAGAAAAAAAAGAAAGAAAGTTTTATTTCTGTTTTCAGAGTTCAAAGTCGTCAAATGACGCCCATCAATCTCCGTCTCTTTTGCCAACCAGTAAAGTATTAAGAAATGCAGCTGTTACTGCTGCATTACACACATATAAAACTAATGACAATCAAAGTAATGATATGTTTGAGATGGATGTGGTAAGTACTATTATTTTATACTAGCTGCGCCCTGCGGTGTTACCGGATACAATTTTTTCGGGATAAAAGTAGCCTGTGTCAATCGGTCTAGCTGTTTGAGCGTGAAAGAGTAACAAACATCCATCCATACTTACAAACTTTCGCGTTTATAATATTAGTAGCGATTAATGGTATATTTATATCAATAAATCAATCTTATTTATCAAATAATTTTTCCATACGCTCACATGCACAAAATCGTTTACTTAGATACCTAATTAATAACATTATATGCCTTCCTCCCTTACTGTGAACTCTTAAAGCAGGACAGTTTAGGATGTGGAAGCGTGACGCTGCTACGGGCAGTGAATTGCGTCGTCTCACTTACACGACGTAAAGTGCCCTGCTTTAACAATTTACAGTAAGAGAGCTGAACTAGGTAATGCCCTTTTTCAGTGTTACAATGTGTGGTGTTTGAGAGCTACTTAGTTTAGGAAAACCATAATATTTGAGGGATGATATTACTTTGTTATTGTATTTTTGCTTACTTGCTTAAGGATTAGTAAAAAATATCTTTTAACATAACATCACGCCTGTATTCCCTAAAGGGGTAGGCAGAGGTAAACATTAGTACATCCACATTTCACCAGTTATCCACATTTTACAGTTATGTTTTATGGTATAACTCTTGTTATTTTAAATAAATTTTCAAAAAATATGTAATTCAACCAATATTGTTACATGTGTTTATATTAAACAGTAACTGCATGACTATATATACTATGTATTCATAAAACGTCCTACACAATGCTCACTTGACTTTTAGGAAGGACATCTGCAATAATTTGGTACCTTGATGAGTCATCATCTATCCAACATATATTTTATATTGCCATCTAGCCAATTTCGGCGGTTTTCGATATTCATATCATACACTTGTATTCCTTAAAGGGCAGAGGTTTATACTCGTAGTACACCAGCCACAAATCCAGACTTCCAAAATATTGTACCTTACCTGGGATACGAACATAAAAGCTCTGTTCTAAATTAACATAAAAAACTAAGTATTTTTGCAGATGTATTTTATTAGACAACAACTGAACATCTCACTTCAAAGTTGTACAGAGAGGAAGTTCTAGAAGTAACAGAGTTGTGTATCTCAATTAGAAAAGAGCTTATTTAATAAGCAACTCTTTTTAATAACCTCATGCTCAACAGTCCTACTTTACGGCAATAGTACCAACATGGCGATCACATTCGATATTCAACTATTATTTACCAAAAACAAGTTACAAAATATCTGATTTCATATTCTAGGATGAGTTTCCAGAAGCAGCCTTAAAGAAATGTAAATCAATCACTCCTGAAAAGTTAAATGATTCTGTTAGAATAAGCGAAACACCAACCCCACCGAAAAACAAAGACGATGTACCTCATAAAAGTAAAATTCTCCAAACACCTGAAAAATCGAGCCCTCGTAAAGATAAGGACCCTTTGAAAAATTTAAAGTTAGACCAATCGTTGTCAAAGTTCTTAAGCAATATCTCCAACCATCCTGCTTTGTTGAATAATAATACGGTAATTAATTGTTTTATACTTATAGTTCATTTTCTTACACATTTTAATAGTATGACAGTATTATTATAAACAAATTTGTTTGTTGGTTTACCTTTAGGAGTCAGTAAAACATGAACACAAGGAGCAGTGTAAAGACCATTATATACATTTACTAGAGAAAATATTTGAAGCGTTTGACAGAATACCAAATTGTATAAGAGATAAATTTCCAGGATACGACAGAAAGATATACGCTAAAGTTAAACAACTAAAAAGTAAACTGAAGAAAATATTCGCTGAATCTGGTAGTAGAGCACAAGAATCTCCGTGTGTCATCGAAAGTCGACTTAGTATTGATAGTTCATTCGAAAATAGAGAAGATAGCCCTTCTTTGCTTAGCAAGTATGGTGACGACTTAGATGATTTTGATCTCAAATGTAGTGGAGTCAATAAAAAACTCCCAGATAATTTTCCGAAAGTTGTTAGAATCTCAGGAGCTACGACTTCGACGCCTGATTTTATTTCGAAGAATCAACCAACTAAGACAATATACTCTGATATACAAGCAAAAAAGTCTTTGTCGTTCGACGCATTTTCACCCCTCAACAATTCTTCTGACTTAGGAACAGGTTGTCGAACTGAAACTGATGATATTAATACATCAGACAGTGCACAAACAAATACAAGTAGGGGTAAATTCGTATTCAAAAGGCCTTCAAGACTTACTATGGACGAGAATAAATTAACACCCAACAAAGACATACAATCATCTACTGCAGAGAGAATACGAAACGCTTCAGAAAAGTTGAAACCAATGGCTCCCGTAGAGACGACGAAGTGTACGCCAGTGGCCAATAGTTCTGTAGCATTTCAACCACCACAGTTTAGTAAGAGTTCTATGATGAACTTTAATAGACCAAGAACTGACTCTTATAAAGAAAGTGAAGAAGACAGTGACCCAATAGACGAATATCAAGTGCCTATCGACATGGATGATGAAACTGACATATTGCCAAGCACATCGGAGGCGAATGTCATAAATGTAAGTGATTCTGTTGCAAGTTCTGTCAACGTAGATATGACGAACAATTCAGAGATCCCTCTCGATGAAGATGGTTGGCAAGAATACAGACCAGAAGACTTCGAAGATATTATGGAAGACGTAAGTAAACATGGTTACTTGGCGCCTGATGTGGTCAATCTGATGGACAATTCGACTGTTAAGGATACATCTACGAAATATGAAGGCATGGGGGATTTCCATGCTGGGACTCAGAATGATGGAATTACTGGTAAGTTGCATGTATGAAAAATAAGTAAGTTTGAGATTTTTTTTCGGGGATTGACGTAAAATAATGGTTCCATAATTTACACTAAAATTTATATTGTATTAATATGAGATGAGTCATAAATTGTGAATCAAATATTTTTTGACTGTGCTAACTAGGCTGTCCAAAAAACAAAATGTTAATAAAAGAACAATATGCAAAACAAAAATTAACAGGGCTTGTAGCATCAAAATATTTTTCGAAATGTTGATTTGTATAGTATCGATAAATCGATATCATTTCGTTGACTTATGAGGTATTATTGCATGTCAGGCGAGTTCGACGCCATGGATTACCCCCACTCTGCGCTGATGATGGAGGTGTTTTCCGAGCGCTTCGGCCTCAAGTCCTTCCGGCCCAACCAGCTGCAGGTCATCAACGCCACGCTGCTCGGACACGACTGCTTCGTGCTGATGCCCACTGGCGGCGGTGAGTGGAACTTATAAGCACAAAACCTGACCTCCCTGAATGTATCATTTAATTTGCGACATAGTTTTCATTCAACAGTCACTATTTCAATGCAAAATAGAACTAGATCTGTACTATATATTATTTTAAATAGCCGTGATGGACGAGTAGTATGACCGTTTGACTGCCAGATGAAAGGCCGCAAGCTTAAACCCCGGCACGCACCAGTGTCTTCGAATTCATGTGCGTGCTATCAATTAGTTATCAGTAGCTAAAAACGGTGAAGGAAAATATCGCGAGGAAACCGAGTACACCTGGGAGATTTTTTAACGGTGTGTAAAGCCATGTCATACGTCTACAGGCGGCGTAAACTCTGAAACTCTGTTCATGAAGCATACGATAAGAAGAAGACTATATATTGTAGTTTTTTAAATCACCTGCATGGGCCTTGCATGACTGCGCTAAAAGTTTTAGTATACTCAATACCTAATCCATAAAATGTATGCCTCTCGTGAAGACTGCATGGAATATGCTAGGCTCGAATCTTTCTAATTTACGGAGGTAGTGTACAGCTCCTACATGATTTTTGTTTATGAAATATTGACGTAGACTGCCTCCTTGCTCTAGTGTCCGCTAATTGCGATTCAAGAGCATGAGGTCTTAAGTAAACAAAATGTTTAGTATATTAAAATTCTAATAATATATCGAATGTTTTTATCAGGGTTTTATACTAAAAAATGTTAGTTGACTCTGTATTATTAGGAGCCATCGGTCTGTTTGTCTTATATATTGCCGTTTGCAGGTAAATCTCTGTGCTACCAGCTACCTGCTTTATTGATGCCAGGCGTCACCATAGTGATATCTCCGCTCAAGTCGCTCATTTTGGACCAAGTCAACAAACTGCTGTCGCTTGATGTGAGCTTACATTTAATTTACGCTATTATTATACTGTATGCATGTGAAAGCCTGCATGGGTGATGGTACTTATCTAGATACGTCTAGCATACATGGGCGGTCAAACTCCCTACCTAGTTGATTGGCTTATAATAATATATTTTTAGTCACAAATATTTGTACATACATTTAAAGAGAACATAATACTCAAAGTAACAGATATACAATGAATTTGTATAAAGTCTGGTACCCAAGAAAGATTTACGCCACAGCAAGATATCTTTAAATTATATAATATAAGTAACACGGGTATGGAAAACATGCTTGTAAATGAATAAATAATGTATCCTGTTTAGAGTTTAATTTTTGGGCAATCCTCCATTACTCCTCTACAATAGTGTCCATCGCCATTTTGGACCATGTTTTTCCCGCAAATTTGTCAAAATTTTCCCACCATCGCCTTTTCGGTCTCGGGTATATTTTGTGGTGATATTGGCCCACCTTTGCGGGTGCACGCCATGCCCGGCCCACTTACAATATTGCTTGGCAGTTTTTCTGCCCACGTGGGTAGAAAACCCGAACAATTCTGTGTCGATGAGTCTTTTTTCTACATAAAATCTGTACATTTACATTTTGGTATAGTGTGCATAAAACTACTACAAGCCTTCTGAAGATAGGCCCGATTTCAAAATCTGGTAGTAACATCGAACTATCTTTCTGCCTCTTTTTTACCGTCCTAAAAAATCTGACGTCTTACAAAAACTGGGCTACCTCTCGCCGCTAGCATCCGAGAGCTCATAATAAGGTACACTTACAATTAGATTCAGTATCATAGAGCCTTACTCGTAGATCCCAGCGGCGCACCTGTCGGGTGACGTGTCTCTAGCGACGTGCGATGAGATATACCACAAGCTGTCGATGCGCGAGCCACTCATCAAGCTGCTGTACGTCACTCCGGAGAAGATCAGCAACTCTCCCAAGTTCCAGTCTACGCTCAGCGCGCTCTACTCCCGAGATAAACTAGCCAGGTAAATAGACTAAAATAAATTCTGATTCCCACTATAATAATTGTGAACGCGTTTATGTCACACTAGCTTTTGCCTACTTCGCCCGTTTTAAATAGCCTATGTCCTTTCTCAGGTTTTAAATCACCCATATGCCAAATTTTATAAAACCCCACCCAGCGGCTTAGTCGTGAAGGCGTACCAGAGGACAGACAGACTTACTTTCACATTCATAATATTAAGTATGGATCACGCCAAAACAGCTAAAAAGACTTGGATACAATTTGGCATACGGATACACAGGCCACTTTCTATCCGACGCGTAGAAGTTGTACCTGGTAGGATGTAATTATCTATGTGGCTGCATACGATGTCTGTGGAGGGGAATCGGGTTTTAGTTTGGAGCGTCCGTCAGGTTCGTGATCGACGAGGCTCACTGCGTGTCGCAGTGGGGCCACGACTTCCGGCCGGACTACAAGCGGCTGTGCATGCTACGCTCGCAGTTCCCGCGCACGCCCATCGTGGCGCTCACGGCCACGGCCACGCCGCGCGTGCGCATGGATATCCTGCACCAGCTGCAGGTCAAGAGCTGCAAGTGGTTCCTCAGCAGCTTCAACCGCCCCAACCTCGCCTACAGGATACTGGAGAAGAAACCTAAGTCGATCAATAAAGAAATCGCTACTATGATTAAGGAGAAGTTTTTCAGGTACTATTAGAATACATTTCCTGCAATTTGTTGTTTTAGTTCATCTATGACTACCTTCATCCACCATCACCTTTATCCATTATTACCATCATCTACCACCACCACCTGCCATCATTACCTTAATCCACCACAACCTTTAGCCGTCTTCACCTTCATCCACCACCGCCTTCAGCCGTCATTAGCTTCAGCCATCACCACCGCCATCACCATCATCCATTATCACCTTCATCCACCACCACCTTTATCCATTATTATCATCATCTACCACCACCACCAGCCATCATTACCTTAATCCACCACAACCTTTAGCCGTCTTCACCTTCATCCACCACCGCCTTCAGCCGTCATTAGCTTCAGCCATCACCACCACCATCACCATCATCCATTATCAACTTCATCCACCACCACCTTTATCCATTATTACCATCATCTACCATCACTACCAGCCATCATTAACTTAATCCACCACAACCTTTAGCCGTCTTCACCTTCATCCACCACCGCCTTCAGCCGTCATTAGCTTCAGCCATCACCACCGCCATCACCATCATCCATTATCAACTTCATCCATCACCACCTTCATAATTATATCAATTTGGGATATTTTATTTCTTTGCTACGTAGTATAGCATACTTAAGTGAATGGTGTTCGGCAGAGTGTCGGGCATAGTGTATTGCCTGTCGCGCAAGGAGTGCGAGAGTCTCGCGGCCGACCTGCGCAGGACAGGCATCCAGGCCGCGCCCTACCACGCGGGGCTCAGCGACCGCAAGCGGGAGGAGGTGCAGGCCGGCTGGGTGGCCGACAAGTACAATGTGGTGCGTCTTTCTTTATTTCACACTGGACACTGAACAGGCTACATAGAAAAAACCATTTTGACTACAACCATCACAATGTGTGACTTCAAAGTGTATTAAAATAGCCAATGTACAGTATTAATTGGCTTTTGATGTATATTGTAACCTATACCTATCTTTATAGCTGTTGGTTTTCGAAATATAAATAAATAAATAAGTTCGTTATCCGAAAGTATTTATTTGTTGTTAATCCACAGATTTGTGCGACTATAGCGTTCGGCATGGGCGTGGACAAGGCGGACGTGCGCTACGTGATCCACCACAGCATGCCCAAGTCCGTGGAGGGCTACTACCAGGAAGCGGGCCGCGCCGGCCGCGACGGAGAGCTGGCCACGTGTCTGCTGTACTACTCCTACTCCGACGTCGTCAGATACAGGAGGCTGCTTGACAGTGAGTGGACTTGTTAATACATCATACAGGGTGAAGGTGTGTATGAAGGCCTGACATGTAACTCTCCCCCCCCCCCCAGTGGAGCGCAACACGACGGCGGAGGCGAAGCGCGTGCACGTGGAGAACCTGCTGCGCATGGTGGAGGTGTGCGAGAGCGTGACGGAGTGCCGGCGCGCGCAGGTGCTGGCCTACCTGGGGGAGAGCTTCAGCCGCCGGCTGTGCGCCCGCGAGCGCCGCGCCGCCTGCGACAACTGCCTCAACGCGCACGACTACAAGGTGCGCCATAACCTTTGGCTCTCTCCGGTCGTGGCTTACCGGCCCAGCGGATTGTGAGAGGGAGGATAGGGACTGCACCTGTTTATATATATATATATTAATAACCAGTTCAATTGCCGCCTGGTTAGGTCAGGTTACATTCTCTGGGCATTTAGAACAGGTAAATAGTATTGTGAAATTAAGAAAACACGTCGTAACCGACGATGATGAAGAAAATATGAGGTAGTATTAGATATGATAATTAGCTTAGGTTATCGCTTTTGATTTGTCGATACTATTGCGTCCAGTACTTCTTGTATCGTTGGTGTCCGGCAGCCGGTGGACGTGACGGAGGAGTGCAAGCTGATCGTGCGCTGCATCCGCGAGCAGAACAGCGGGCGCAGCTCCTTCACGCTGCTGCACGTGGCTGATGCCCTGCGAGGCTCCATGCAGCAGCGGCTGCAGGCGCTGCACAACCAGCCTATACACGGACGGTGAGGACGTAGACTTAGTAATACTTCACAGTTCTACTCACAGGACAGCACACTTTCAAATTTTACTGCAGCAGTTGTGCCGTTTGTTAAAATTATGAACTGACTCCTTATATTTGTGCAAGGCTGAGTTTCATAGCTGTTCGGGAAACCCTCATTTTTTTATTTTTTTTTTATTTATTAAAATTATAATATAAGTTCACAGTACAGGACCAAAACACTTACATTTAAAACTAATAACATTTTACATAAAACTTATCATATCTAAACAAAAATAAAATAAAATTTTAACTTAAAAATGTATAAATAACTTTTTTAACTAAATATTGTTTATCGTGGAAGATATCTAGATCTGTGTGTTGAGCAAGCATAGAGTTCAGTATTGTGATAGCCCTAGGAGTGGGCCGGTCGTACTGCCATCTAGAGCAGAGGCACACGCGAGGCGTTAAAACATAGTTCCACAGCGGCCCGGTCTGCATGACTCTCCCCGCGTTCTAGCAACCGTAGTGTACAGCTCGCCTCAAATAACTGTGCCCCTCTGAAGTTGGCTACTAGTGGCTGCGCAACAATCAAAATTACGAACGACACAACTATTGCGCATGCGCGAGGCATCGGGGCGGGGACTACGGGGTCGCCATTTTATGTCTCAGTCGCTCGTTTACGTTCGATGCATGCTTACGTCCCCCTTGCTCCGTACAAGTAGACAGTCGATGCTACAAGTGTTGTTGCGCGTTGACTGCACCTGCGCGATCTTTACAAATGGCTAACTTCAGAGGGGCACAGTTATTTGACGCGAGCTGTACTAAACCCTCGTTATAGAACACTGCACTACTTTTAAATTTAAATAAAATGCAATTTCCTTCTTTGATCCATTGACAACAATTGGTAACGATTTGAAATCATGCACTCCTTTACGAAATAAATAGCACAGCTTTTGTAAAGTTTACATTATACAAAAGCCCTGTGATTCCACCACCAATATTGCATGCTAGCATTACATTGCTCCCCCCCTGCCCCTCCCCCCAGCTGCAAGTCGTGGCACCGCAGCGACCCGATGCGCCTGCTGCGTCAGCTGGTGGTCCGCGGGCTGCTGGCCGAGCGGCTGGTGGTCAACAACGACATCGCCAGCGCCTACGTCGTGCTCGGGCCCAACGTCGAGAAGTACGTACATATTACCTTATGCAGTCATTTTAATAAAAGGTTCCTCATCATCAGCCTTTATGTAACCCACTGCTGGGCATTAGCCTCCTCCCTTAAAAGCCACTGTTTCCTGATTTGGGCCTATTGTCTGTAGAGGAAGGGATGTGGAGTTCCTCCAACGAAAAGGGAAGATGTTCCAACCAGGCGGTGGTGTGCCTGGTGGGCCGCGGCGCGCCACTACTCAACTCGGGGCGGCTGTATATATAGCTAGCGAATGTGAGATTTCTAACGTCACTTGTCCTTCGACATGTAGATGTCGCCACATGTCTTTCCCTGCAACTACATTGTCAGTCCACCTGTCTGGAGATCTGCCAGGGGCTCTACAGAATCCTCTGGGTCACTACCCGGTGGAGAAATAAATAAAATTCATTAAAGGTTTCGGATAGAATAACTCAGTATTATAAGTTGGTGAGCGGCCTTTGTGGCATATCCTGGAAGGGGCCTACGTCCAGCAGTGGACTGCAATAGGCTGATGTGATGATGCTGGTATCTTAGTGACTAAGAAGATTCGATGGAAAATTGAGTATGTAATTTCTTTTTAGGCGAAGATGATTTGAACTTGGTCCCGTTTAAACACTGTGTATCAAAAATGTCTACTTGTACAGCTATGTTGTGTGTAGATTAATGCGCAGCGGGCTCCGCATCGTGTTCCCCATGAAGGTGGAGCGCAAGGCCAGCGTGCTGCAGGCGGCGCCCGCGCAGCCCGCGCCCGACACGCCCATAGCCGCGCTGCTGCGCAGGCTGGAGGAGCGCTGCTACGCCGACCTCGTCGAGGCTTGCCGGTATGGAGGCGTTGTCACCAAACATACTGTAGCCATAAGCTGCCGCGTCTATTCAAGCTTTAGAACTATAGTATTTTAGTTTTATTCTGTTCTATAGTAGCTTTAATAAAATATAGTTTAATAAAATATACTTTTCAATAGCTTTTAATATTATATTCTACTACCTATTTATATGTCTATAGCTGATAGTCTCCCTAAGAGTTTAAAAGTAAAATAAAATAGTATGTTAAAGACGTAGACACATTACGATAGAGTTACGTTAGATACATACATAGATTTGACACCCCCCCCCCCCCTCCTCCAGGGAGATGGCCACGGCCCGCGGCGCGTCGCTGGCGTCCATCCTGCCGCAGGCCGCGCTGAAGGGCATGGCGGCGCGCCTGCCCGAGCGCGCGCCCGACATGCTGGCGCTGCCCTACGTCACGCGCGCCAACTACGACAAGTACGGGGCCAAGCTGCTCGACATCACCGCCGCCTACGCCATCGAGAAGATGGGTGAGCATTTACACACTCCACTAATCATCCAATCAAACAATTTTCACTCACTAGAGATACAGTCAACACTACACTAGGAGATATACTACTGAATTCCCTTCCCCCTTCCATAACTCTAGATTTTTGGACTCTTACAGCCAATCTAACCTAAACTGCTTTGTATCTCATCATCTTCATCAAAGTCAAAGTCAAATAGCGCCCTGAACCTAAGGCTAACTCATTGGCCACTGTATTTTTTACATTCAGTCAAGAACGAAATGCGTCAAACGCGTCCGACCCAGTAACTCTTCAACTTAACTGTTTAGGTCTCAGTTCTCACACAGCAATTTAACATTTCTATAACAACCTTACAGGTATTCTTATGCAGTATCAAGATGAGCTGGAAGCAGAGCAACCTGCACAAAATGAGAGAGAAGAAGACTCGGGCTCCGAAACCGACTGGGCGGGGCTCGGCCAGCAAGCGGAGACCTCCGTGGGCGGAAGGGGGCGGCGGGGGCGGGCCTCGAGGGGAGGGGTCCGGAAAAGGTACGTCGCTATCACATATTAAGTATTAACGATAGAGGAAATATAGGAATCTATAGTCCTTATACAGATCCTAGCGTTTCTCGCTGGATCATCCAATCACGTTATTCTGCCCTTATCGCTCGCAGATACTTTTATTATGCGTGGAGAAACGCTATACTATTTATGACATTATTTTTCTTATGATATATTTGTTGGTAATCCACTAAGTCTTAGGGACAAGTTAACATTATTATGTTACCTGTATATTCTCTTTTAGGTTCAAGCGTAAGCCGGCGTCGGCGGCCAAGAAGAAGGCGGCGCGGGGGGCGTATGCCGCGCGGGGCCGGGGGCTCAACACCACTGGTCAGTACACTTGTCTCTCACTAAATACTTATGTAGCACTAAGTCCATGATATAACAGCTGTGCGTTATGACTATTCCTTTCAAAATCAGTGAGTCATGTCGTGTGTAGGCGAGTCATTTGAAATAAAAGTAAAATTGTACTACCTTAAGATTTCTATTACTAGGTTTTTATGGTTGTATACCACCCGAAATAAAGTTATCATTATTATAATAATAATTTGGAAACTTCTGTTTGGTCCTCCCTTGCTTACGTTTATTTCGGTGGTTTTGTAAAGAATAGTCGGATGGAAAATGTAAGTCCTACACTTCCGAAGATTTTTTTATGTTTTAATGCTTGGTGTCTGCTATATGCGAAAAATTAGTCCCAATTCAATGTGATTATGCGCCTAGGTGGTTTAGGTCGTGGGCGCGGTTCAGCGGGGGCAGGCCAGGGAGGGGCGGGTAGGGCGGGGCGGGGCGGGGCAGGGCTGGGCAGCATGCCGGTGCCGCGCGGCAGCAGCACGCTCAACACTCGGCCGGGGGTCTTTAACCCCTCGCGGCTCAACCTCATATGAACGGCCTATGCCATGGGCTGCGACCTAGCGCGGCCTACTGCGACGATAGGCCTACCGAGTTGATGTCTACTTCCGATGAACTTAATAGGAACATTGGTAATCTATTTCATGCATTGCTATGTTCTGAATAAAACGAATTGACTTAGTCTAATTATTCTAAATGAATGAATTAATTAAATGTCCTAGTTATGAATTAATTAATGAAATGTGCCAGTTATTGTAAATAAATGTTTGTATTTTTTTATTCTATGTTTTTTTTGCTTCGCGTTTTCTTTATTATTGATTATTTAATACATTATGCTAAGTAATTTATTATGTTGATTGAACTAAGTGTGATAGTAGACATTATTTCATAAGATATGTGTTCCTTTTTATTCAATTGGTTCTTTGCGGAGCGCCAAACGCCAGCTGATAACTTGCTGTCAGCGCTCACACTACTTTCTAATATGATTGTTAGATGAATGATACCATAAACATAATTAAACAAATGAAATGATAAGAACTATGTATTATTATATTCCCTGTTTGAAAAAAAAATAACTACGTCATAGAGTTAGTTTTGTACATGGATGATAATTTTCATAGCGGTGCCGGACTTGGCCAGGTCCAGTGCTTGCTGGGTCTCCTCAAGTGGGAAGTGGTGCGTGATGAAATTCTTGAGAGGTATCGCGCCGCTAGAGACAGCTGCTATAGCTGGCGGATATCTATACAAATAAATCCAATAACTTTATTAAAAAAATATATAGAATAGTAATAAACATTTTAATTTGTAGGTGTGATAAAATACAACGTAGGTATCTCTGTCGTTGGTCGTTGTCTCTGTTTCTGTGCGCTTTTGTACATAAGTGAAGAGACACGTGTAAGTACATGTTTTATTTGTGTTGATATGTTCGGAATCATATATTTTTCTGTGACCTTTTTTGATACTACCATACAGGTAAATTTTGTTTGTATGTAGGGGCTAATTTCCAGATCCATCCGATTTCCAAAAACGTTTAGAATGGACCTTCGGGTGGACTTAGGATCCCCCCGAAAAGATCCGAAATTTTTTTCCACCCGCCGACGAAGTGGCGGATGGAAGTATGTATAAGATATGACTTACGTGTTAACTATCCTATACGAGCCTCGCACGTCGACCTCCCGCAGCAGCGCCTGCGTCAGCGGCACCTCCACTGTGGCACTTCCTATGCCCACCACTAACACCACGCCCGCTGTCTTGGTCACCTTAGAGCAGAGTATAAAGAAATCACCTTTAGCTAATTATATATTGCACTTACCTATGCCATAAGCAGTGGACATGAACACTTCAAAACAAGTGTAGTTTAATAGATTATTTTATTTTTATTTATTTTTATATAATCGCACAGGCACTACGTTCGATCTGAATCCAAGAATTTATGCGTACTATCCGTTTTTATCTACTACACACATTCACATCCGACTTGGGTTGTAAATTGTAAAATCGTGGTACCATCATGGCGACTCGTTGCGCAGAGGCGTACGCGCATGCGTCAATGGTGACGTCAGGTCGTCGGCCTAACTGTGCCACGATGCTGTCCACCACCTCCTGGTCGGAGTGCTCCGGCTTGATCAAGAACGTGTAGTCCGCGCCCAGTGTCCGCGCCGTGTCCAACCTAGACTGCACCACATCTGAAACAAGGTTCTGTAACTTGTGTAGATGCTCTCGCCTAATCTCCGCTTAAACAATCATACATCTTTTTGCAACTTTCTCGAAGGATTTAACACGTTGCCTGTCCGCTAAGTAGACCGCTAACGATCTATGTGTATCATAAGTGGTGCACTGAACAATGCAGGGGTTAAACAGCCTTCTCCTCTTACGTCGAGAAGCCGTTACAACTGGTTGGTTATAGCCTTTTATTGTAGCAGCCTATGACAACGCATTTACTTGGTTTTGTGGGATGTAAAACTAATTGGTTTTCACCTAGGTAATTGTTTGAATGACTAATTTGCTGCCAAATAAACTTTGTTGCCAAAATATCATATTTCAAACTTGGATTGGTATTCGCACTGGAAAATTCAGGCATTAATTCTTATCGTAAGGTGATGAACCTGGTGTCAGAGTTTACACCGCCTGTAGGTCTTTGACATGGTTTTACACAACGTTGAAAAATCTCTCAGGTGGGTCATTATTTACCGGTCATGAGTATCTTACTGGCCCCCATGGCCTTAGCGGTCATGGCGCACAGCACGCCTATAGGCCCGGCCCCCAGGATGACGAGCGCGTGGCCCAGCCGCACCTCTGCGCGGGCGCACGCGTGCATCGCGATCGCTAGCGGCTGTACCGCCGCGCCCTCTGCCATGGTTAGGTTGTCTGGCATCCTATCAATAGAGTACTAACATTTTAAACATGGTACAGTAAAAGGGTAAAAATAAACTTTATCTATTTGTTTATTAAAACAATTTCAACACTTTCACTATCATCCATTCCATAGTACCTATGTGAAAGGTCTCGGAAAGTCATTAAGTCCGGCTCATAGGAGAATGCGTGTATTGTACAACAAGCCAAAACGCTAAATAAGATGCAATGCATGAATAAATCAATCCTCTAACCGTTCAACAGTGGACGTCTTCCGGCAGATATTGATGAAATAAATGAATGCATAAATCAATCAATCCAAAATGTCAGGTCATCGATGTTGGACATACTTGTGGCAGAAGTCGGCGACGTGTTTGTAGTAGCGGCTCAGGTTGCCGGGCGCGCCCATGGATGAGCAGTAGTGCGGCGCCACGCACAGGTTGTAGCGCCCCACCTTGCAGTACTCGCACGCTCGGCACGGCTGCGTCGGCTCTATCGACACGCGGTCGCCTGCCGCCAACGACGTCACTTTCTGGCCGACCTATAAACAGTATTAAAGGCGAATGGTACGACAAAACGAAGCCGCGAAGTGCTAGATTTAAGATCTTAAAAAATATCTGCCTTGTGAGCAAATTTCGACCTAACAATGAAATTTCGTCGGCACCACAAATAGTAAAATACATTTGCGCTCTACCGTTTCTCGCTCGTACCGTTTCTCGCTCGTACCGTATATGTATATAGGCCACTTAAAATACTGTGTACTCAAATTTGTTGTCGTTCACTATGGTGTTCTAAAGGGGAGGCCATTGTTCAACAGTGGACGTCTTCCGGCTGATGATGATGCCACTGACCTTGACAACAACGCCTGCTCCCTCGTGGCCGATGACGAGAGGCTCGGTGATGACGTCCATGCCACAGGTGCCGGTGGTGTAGAGCTTTACGTCACTCCCGCAGATACCGACGCAGTGCATCTTAATAAGCACTTCTATAACAAATTGCATATAAAATAAATTGGTTTCTTCTGGCAAAAAAAATCATCAAAGCATAAGAATTGAGGTAACATTTAATTCAGCACATAGGTATATCAATACAGTTTTGGCAAGGAAATTCGCTAAGCTTTTCTCTATTCCCTCACTTGTCTATGTCGCCAATCTTGTCAAAGTTATATACTCATGTGGCGCCCTTCTCTTCAGACGAAGCGTGGTAGCACAGTTTGGTCAACTAGGTCAGTCCCCCGAAGAGAAAAATCATCCACTGAATATATTTAATATCAGTGGATGTGGATGTGCTGTCGTATTAGTATGTTGTTAATCAAAACATTAATATCGTACCATTCTCGTTGATATCGGGCATCGGAATATCTTCCTGAAAAAAAGTTTAATTTATGTTAGGTTGTTATAGGTACCTAGTTGTTTAAACTTGTGTACCTACTGTGAAAGTAGTATACTGTCAATTGAGTCGAATTTTAAACACGATTACGCCTTCGTATCTCTATGTTATGGTGAAAATATAAGGTAAGGAGTAATATATTTACCCCGGATGATTAATAAGGAGGGAAAAACAGATATGAAAAATGGCCATTAGTTGTTAATATAGATCAAGGTGTTGTTAAATGAGATCGCTGATACGATTAATTAAACTAAATTACGCGCACAGCTCTAACATTTCGAATAATAAATTAATTAGAAATGACGTAAGTATAGATATATTGTGTGTATAAACAAATTACGTACGTGAAAATGTTATAAAATAATAGCTGAGGTTATCAAGTCGGTGAACAAATTAAAACTACATATAATTACCTAAATGTATCGTTTGGAAACTTCCACATAAGAACTGAGATGAAATAAATAAATAAACCTAGGTTCATAATGCCATCAACACTTATTACAAAGTTTATCCAAAAAATATAGCCACATATAAAACATTTTTCTCTGCCTCCTCTAGCCACCTATAGCTTGGCTCCTGTTTCGGTTGCTAGTTGGGATCTATATTTTATATTTTTAAATATTGTATTTTTTGATTATAATTATTTTAATGTAATTTATGAGAAAAATATTTAAATAAAGGAAATAATAATCATTTATTTCAGATAAATTACACCCATATAACATTAGATTGCAAATTCAAAAACACTGGAAATTCAAATAGCTTTAGGTAGATCAACAAAATACCCTTATTTACATTAACAAATAGTTCTAACAACTATAGACTTGTCTGAGAACAAAGGAATGCCAATGGTAGAGCCCTATGATAATTGAATATAAGTAATAATTTCTATCACTTACGCGAATATTAGACATTGAAATAAAACTAGGTTTACGGATTTTATCGCGGTTTTTACCGGCGACCAAAAAACAATTAAAAAACCGCGATAAAATCCGTAAACCTAGTTTTATTTCAATTGAATATAAGTATATTAAGTCTAGGGATTTTTGGATGTTTAAAAGAAAAACTAAGGTGTTCAACACTTAATTTAAAAAAAATCTTAAATAAATGTTCAACTTACAATTCTGACGTCATAGGGGCCGTGTAAGACCGCAGCGTAGTTGTCGGCCATTTTCAACGGGTCGAGATACAATAGTGATGATAATACCAAGTTAAACGGAGATTATGTAACTATTATGTTTTAAACTGTTGTTATTATAAACATGTGTAAGATTACAATGTAAACGGTAGTATGTGCTGTGTAGTTTCAGTAGCTAAATAATTGATTTACTGTACTAGCTGCCTCGTTGCTCGCCAACTGACTACTATAAGTACGGTACTGGTAGCCGGTACTGTAATATATAAGGCCCTTTGTTCGATTCCCCGTTGTCCACCGACTGTCGTCTGATTATTTTAAAGCATGGCATTAAAGGCAGCCAACCACTAAACCACCATATTAAATAAGCGCGTGCTATGACATGATTAGTCTCTCTCACTATGATCATTAACCGTATACAGCCCACTTCTGGTATTCTAACGCCTTTGTTTTGGTTCCGCCACTTTCCTCTATCTTTTGCCAATCGCATCCACACACCCACAAATATGTATGCATATGCTCACACACGCTTACCCGCGCACACACACATATACCGACGCACACACACACACATACCCACACACAATCCGAGGGTAGATTAAAGTATTTTTTTAGTGCACACCATAACAATACTTGGTGCCTGCTTTGAAACTACACATCGATACTAATTAAGTCTTTGGGTAATTAAATTAAACAAGCATTTGTAAAACATAATGTTATAAAAATATAAAAATAATATTATATTCTTATATGTACTTTTTTACAATTAAATATATTTATTTGATTTTTAATATCAATTTTATAGCTGATGACGATTTTAACAAAAAAAATGGTTTTGTTATTACAATTCAACTTACAAAACAAAATAATAATTATAATAGGTATGTATCTAATACAATAACAATGTAAAAATGATCGAGTGAATTCTAGTGACTTTCCTTAGATGGCTGTGTAACAATTGCACACGATGTTGATTTAAAAAAAGTTAGTGAAAAGGTGAAAAGTATTGTTTTAGGTAGGACACGATAGCTCGTTAATAGAGTATATAGTAAGGGGGCAGAAGCACGTTAATATTACAGAGTTACATGGTTATTTCAATGAGCCTTGTTCTTCCCATCACGATGAGCGACAAATAGCTTATAAGAAGCAAAAACAGTTTTATGGAGTCTCAATTTTATGTTTCTCGGTATTCTTCTCTTAGATTTAGGTACTTGGCTACCTGTCACTATCGTTTGCATGTCATGAAATAGCTTAAGAAATGTTTAACTTAGGAGTGGGTTTATAAGTAAGAAGGTTAGTGGAAGGATCTAGAACTTCTTGGGGTTGTTGGTGTCGCGCGGCTGCACGTGGATCATGACCTTGATGCCGGCCCCCTGGCGCGCCACCTCGTACGCCTCCAGCGTTTCCTCGATACTGAAGTGGTGGGACACTAGAGGCTTCACGTTGATCTTGCCGCTCGCCACCATTGAGAGTGCGATGGGGTACCTGTGAGGATGTCAATGGTAATTATACGTGTTGAATTACGAATACTTTGAGTTAAAAAATATGTAGCTATTATTTCCAAATAAAAGAGTCTTGCAAGTGTCATCAACTTGTGTTGGTGGAATTGTTTCCAATATGCTTAAGGCCTCTTCACATAATAAGCAGCGTATAATGTTGTTTGTTAGCGATTTTGTACTACTAAGTTTGGCCCAAGGCCTTCAGGCCTATAAAAGTACCTATCCCCTACTTAATAACAATTATTTAATGATGACGATGATATGATTATTAAGAAAATATAAATCTTGAAGATAAACATACTCATTGACGTATCTGAAGATGCCCCTGATGTCGACCTCCCTGGAGAGAGCGCCGGCCAGTGGCACGGTCTGCTCGGGCGAGCCCATACCCACCAGCACCGCTACTCCGCCAGATTTTGTCGCCTGCACACAAAGACGGGATAAGAACTTTAATCTATCACAATTTACAATGGGGATCACATTATTATTATGGGATGTTTTGGGACTGGTGAGAAGTTCTTTCGAATATGGTATAGATACTTTTGTTAGGTTCAAGTATAATTTATGAAGTTTCTTCAGATTCAGATTAGGTCTTGTTCTTCCTTTTACTTCTAATTCTATCTATATACTTTTATATGTTTATCATAGTGTATTCTTTCCATACTTTTATACATTTTACTATGTACCCTATAAATAGTTTTATTGTGCACATTGTTTAATATTATGCATATCGAAGGTTGTGTATGTTGATGACATTGTTTTAGAATCATGAGAAGAAGAGAACGGAGCTTAGGAGAATCAGGTATATCAAGTTTACCATTAACGACATTCTGACGGTGGCCGCTGCGCCGCTGGCGTCGAACGACACGTCAGGGTGTCCTTCAAGCAGCTCGTGGATCTTCTTCAAGACGTCCTCCTCTTTTGATTCCCGGGTGACGAGCAGGGTTTGGTCGGCGCCCAACTTCTTCGCGAACTCCAGACGAGATTCAAGCATGTCTGGGAATGGTAATCATGGTTATACTTACCTCGTTAAGGGTGTGTGTAAGATAAATTAAACGGTAAATAGGCAGGTCAGTTGGACAGTTAGAACGCTTAAAAGTCTGAAATAGAAATATGCAATAAGGCAGATGGCTGTTCCCTTATTTTTGTTACTTGTTAGCTGGATCTTGACTTGAACAAAGATTGGTAATTTTACAATGTTAAAAGTCTGGGGGAATAATAATTTATTTTCTTCTTTTTTTGTCCACCTATATATATATTGCATCGTTTGTTACCAGTAATAAGAACTTTGCTGGCGCCCATGGCCTTAGCGGTGAGCATGGTGAGCAGGCCGATGGGCCCGGCGCCCAGCACGAGCACGGCGTCCCCGCCCGTCAGGCCCGCGCGCCGGCACGCGTGGATGCCCACCGCCAGCGGCTCCAACAGTGCGCCCTCTTCCATCGACACGTGGTCTGGTAGTCTGGAGACACGATAGATAATTTAAAGCTTACCACGTTATTTACTTGAATTTATACCCAGACTTATATTGAACTATTTCAGATCAACGCACAATTAAATTATAGCAATCAAATATTTTCTTTGCAGATTCGTAAAGTTTTAATTTCCCGTTGATTTCCATCGGGATGACTAGCACCAGCTGGACCAATTATAATAATATCTATATAGCGCTCCAGTACTAACTTGTAGCAGAAGTCCGCAGCATGCTTGTAGTATCTGGCGAGGTTGCCGTGCACGGGGGGCGTGGCACAGAACTGCATGTCGGGGCACAAGTGGTAGCGGCCGGTCTTGCAGAACTCGCAGTAGCGGCACGGCACGCCTGGCTCGATCGCCACGCGGTCGCCTACCTTCAGGTTCTTAACCTTAGCACCGATCTGGAAGAAAAGAAACGGAGCTGGATAGTCCAAAAAGGCCATTCTCTATTTGGATCGTTGAGCCAGTGAATTCTGTTAGTACGTCGTAGTAGCTGAGTAAGAAATAAGGAGGTAAGTAGGTATTACCAGATGAAAAGAAGGTTGAGATTGCGTATATTTTATTAGATTTCGTTAGATCTCTTTTTTCATTTGCTACGATTTCAAGGCGAAGCCAATGGTTAAAGCTTAGAACCAATTAAGTCGTGTCCCAAAAAAATCTTCGCGATAGTTTAGGTACACTATAAATATGTATAAATGTGTGAAATATACAAACGAGTGGAGAGATAAGTTCATAGATTTCTTGCAAATAAGCCTTGCTACGCTGATAACTTTAGTACCTACTGACCCGTAGAAGTAATTAGTTCTCCGCACATGATAGAAACCTAGACAGATAGAATATGCTTTAATCTACAGAATATTCTAGTTTTACTACAGCTAATTAATTGCTTTTACGTTACTTGGCCCCGTGTAAATTTAAAACTGGTTATAGGCCTAGGGTGACCATCTTTTGGCGTTATATCGAACTAGACTAAATAAATATGTCGAGGCATCCGTAAAATGTCATTCTGGTCTAATTGAGTTTCTAAATTCGTGCTTACACAGTTTGTGAATAATACGAAATTTAAAAATGACTCCATTATTAAAGTAAATTTTGTCGTTATTTCTTATCTTATTTATCTGGTGTTTGTTTATTACACACACATAATACAGGTTATCATATCAGACTGTAAAACCATTAGCATTTATTTTAGGTAAACTATGATAATCGCTGACAGAGATGACAAGGCTTGTACAGATACATACTGGAAACAATATAACTTGGAACAAATAGTACTTATTGTTAGGGGCGAACTCTGCAAGTTTTCTTATAGCTATGAATGTTGCTGTTTCTAGAAAAACCCAACGTTTATAAACGTGAATTGGACTAAGCTTCTGTCATAAAAAGGTATTCCGTACGAGAGAAATAAGTATGTATGTGGGTGTGGAAGTTATTAGTGTCGGTAATTACGTTAACATAATGTAGGTAATTCGTCTTTAACTATCTGTTAACACAATGCCTATCTTATCTTCAATCTGTCTCTATATTGTGACAAGTTGGCAGTAGGGAGCGGCGAAGCAATACTTAGATGATTATTATCAGCTAACTCTCTACTTCAAACAGTGTAGGTATCCAGTCTGGGCGTCTTTGGTCTTTAATAAATAAATTGAATATACACATGGATCGGGCCGGGTTCGATTTCCACTAGGGTTAAATATTGGTGTAATTCGCCTATGTTTATCTAATTTAGGAGTCTTTGAAGTTCATGTGGTTCTATTTACTACTACTGAGAAAGGTACTAAAGAGAACAGGTACCTACATTAACCCTTTGACCGCCAAAGACGCTTTAAAGCGTCATTCAATAACTTGATCGAGACGCCAATGACGTCTTAAAGCGTCCATCGCATTTCAACTTTTAATGACGAATAAAACTTAGCTAATGTTAATTTTCTGAATCAGGAATATTTAAAACTCTTCATATTGACTTCGACTACTATAATTATGCATTAAAACATTGAGCTATAGTATAATTGGACACGTAATACTAAAAATTAACTCATCAAAAAATTTACTTATATAGTTACACTCACACCGCCAACGACGCCTTAAAGCGTCGACTAGTGTTGTGACTACCCTCGAATGAAAAAAATAATAATAATAGGTCGGTAGTTTCAAAAATGGTGCCAGTCAAGATTTTTACGTCATATATTATTTTACACTAACTGTCGAAAGCGAGGCGTGTAAACGGCTCTGTGTATTTTTGGTTGACAAGCATATTATTATTACTGTTTCCGCATAAATTTGAAGCTGCGTTTTGAACCGTAATGGAGAAGAAGACTGGTAAGTTTACGTTATTTTTCTTTGATTTACATTTTTTTTTTAAATTGATAGTAAAAATATAATTAGCATACAGTATGTACCGCATTTGCTTGAAAAATTATTATTCCTCGAGTCAAAATATTTAATAATTTTGAAATAGTGGCCCACCATTCGAATGTCGATACATCAAAAGTGATAATAGGTATTATAAATAAAATTCCTAACTCTAAGACTACTTAAGTATAGCCAACATGTGTAACGTATTAATTAAACATAATTTTACGAAAAAATATATATTATTATTTGTATCGCTTACTGATTTTACACAGATTTGAAGCGCCCAAGAGAGCAATCGCCGAGCATCCTACCCCAAGTTGCTCAAACACAAGCCAAACATAAGCCCACATCAGCTGCAACTTCTCAACATACTAATATTGAAAAAAATATCACAAGCCCATGTTTAGAATGTAACAAATATGAACGTGATGATAAAAGGAACTACTATTATTGTCAATTACTAAATGAAGAATTCAAGTACATTAAACCGTGTATTCGTTCACGTTGCTACATAAAAATGTTGAATTTTTTAGAACATGCAAAGAACACTCACTTTGACGAAATTAACATAGATTTATCAGACACAGAGAAACAGTAGGTTTCGATATGTTTGAAGATGAAAAAATAAAGAATATTCTTAATACAGTTTTTTTTTTCAATATAATATAATATTTATTATTTAACATAGTGCCTAGTTTCTAACTAATATGTATTAAGTAGGTATATTTGTTTGCAGTACCTACATACATTGATCTATAAATATAATTTATTTACCTAGGTACTTAGTTTCCTTGTAACATTATAGTTTTCCCTTTACTTAAATAAACATCGACAACTTATTCGAACATTACTAATAATCACACATTTTTCTATGTCGTGAACGCCGTTGACGACTTAAAGCGTCCGCCTATGACGTCACAAGCGAGAACGTTGGTTGTTATAGTGTTGGGATTTGACGGTAGGAAAAAATAACATTTTATCGATGTACCCTCAAGACAAATTATTATTATAACTGCAATAAGTATTTCACTAGCAGAACGTTTTGTGTTACGCGTTTTTATTAAAGATAAATATGGATCACGAGGAGCTCCTTCGTATTTTAGAAGGTGTCGATGATGGAATCGGAATTGAATCTGCATCTGACAGTGAAATTGAAGATGAATTTGAGGTGAGTCATTTCTAAGTTCACAAACCTACTTCTAACATTACAAGTTATACTCCGCTGAGATTGGACGGCATGCCCGAAATTTAGTTTAGCGTTTTTTAGCTCCCTTACGCCCTGTGTCACGGAGTACTCTAAGAATTACGGGTACAAATTACACTCGGACAGAAACACAAATGTGTGTGTTATGTGGGAATAACGACCTAAACTATTCGACTACCGAGGCTGTCCATAATAAATCATAATAAAATCGTTTATTAACTTTAAATGATAATTATGAATATCCATTACTATGGATATTCATAATTATCATTTAAAGTTTACTGTCTAAGGACTACTGTCCTTAATAATTAATTTTAATTGATATTCATTTATCTTTTTTAGGCTGTACTAACTGAGAACCTCCCAGCATCAAATCCTCCAAATGTTCAGGATGAAAGTGATGTAGTTGAGAACATACCAGGACCACCTCCTATTCAATGGACAAGACAACCATTTGGAATAGAAACTCCTTTTTTTGATGACTTTGGTAGTGGTATTTCACCTTCATTAAACTTAACATCATCGTCAAACGAATTAGCAGTTTTTGAGAAGTTCGTGGACGAAGAGTTAATAAAAACAATAATACGCTACACTAATCAGTATCATTGCTACTTCATACTAAACACGGATTTGAGGAACCACTCGAGGCTGCAGACTTGGAAAGATGTAACCGTTCCAGAAATGTATATATTTTTGGCTATTACTATGTTAATGACTAGAAACAGTCGCTTAACGATTGAAGAGCATTGGTCAACAAATCCGCTATTGAATTCTCCAATTTACACAACTCTAATGAGTAGAAATCGTTATACGACAATATTAGGAATGTTGCATTTTTCTGAACCAAGACCAAGGCATGCCAATGACCTAATATTGTCAAAGATAATAACAGTGGTAGATGACGCAAGACAAAAATTTCAATCTAATTTTATTCCGTACAAGAAGCTATGTATTGATGAAAGTATTGTTCCATTTAAAGGAAGGTTAATTATCAAACAATATATACCTAATAAGCGTAATCGATTCGGCATTAAACTGTTTGTCTTATGTGATGTAGAAACGAGAATTATATTGGATTTTATCATATATACTGGTTTAGAAACTGAAATAATACGCGATGCAGACCTAGGTGTAAGTGGATCAATAGTTATTACCTTTTTACAAAAATATTACTTTTCGAATAGACAAATTTATATGGACAACTGGTACAGCAGCCCCAAATTATTTATTTCTTTATTAAATCGAAATATAGGTGCTTGTGGAACTGTAAAACGTAATCGCAAAGAAATGCCTGAATTCAAGAAACTGAAAAAAGGCGAGAGGGATGTGAAATATGCTCCCAATATAATGGCTCTAAAATGGCACGACAAAAAAGATGTGTACATGATCACTACTATGCATAAAGATCAAATGGGACCTACTGAAAAAATTGATCGGTCCACAGGTTTACCAAAAATGAAACCCGAATGTGTTATAGATTACAACGAACACATGGGAATCATTGACTTGAATGACATGATGTTAAGTTCTTTACACAGTATTCGAAAAGTGACGAAATGGTACAAAAAGTTATTTTTTCATATAATTGACCTCTATTTGCTAAACGGTTACAACTACTACAAAGTTTTGCAAGACAACAAAACACTACGTTTTGCCAAGTACCAACTGGCAGTCGTAACACAAATTATCCAAAAGTACGCAGGAGACAAGACCTTACCGATGACTTCACGAAATGTAGACCAACCATTACGATTAATAGGAAATGCGGCACGCCACATGCCAGCATATTTACCGGATTCGAAAAAATTACGTTGTAAATTATGTAGTAATTTGAAACGCAAAAGGCGAGATACAAGATTTTGGTGTGAAATTTGTAAAGTGCCTCTTTGTGTTACATGTTTTCGTGAGTATCATGAAATAAAAATATTGCACTAACGCATAACTTATTGTCATACTTTGATTATAATAAATATCGACAACTATTAATAAATCTATCATCACATCACTGTCTATGTTACGTTTTTATGACAAAATTACCCCTCTCCTTCGCCATTGACGCTTTAAAGCGTCGACTAGTTACGGGAAAATAGGGTAATGTGTTATTTTTATATGCAAAATCAATATTTACAGAGGCATATACATATACACTAATGTAAGGTATTTGATCATAAACTAAATCTTCAATGGTAAAAGTATTATTTTATTTGTAAACCGTGTACACAAGCACAATGTATCGATGTTTTATCGATTCAAAGGTTTTTTTTTATCGGTCTAAGGGTTAATAATGATAAACTAAATATTTTTTTATTTCATTATTAGTAAAACTTCAGTTGTATAAGCATTATTTTATTTGTAAACTATGCACAAACAAAATGTATCGATGTTTTATCGGTTTGCGTTTCCCATCACTATTTTTTTATAGGTATAATACAACGAATTTATTGCTTGGCGTCGGGAGCACGGTTTTTCGTTATTAGCGTGGCGGTCAAAGGGTTAAGAATGTTGGTACTTAGGAATAAGGAACCAATTAATAATAATGTATTTAGGTACTTTATACTTATTGTAAATAATTCAAGTGTTTTGTTCAATACACAATGTTCATAATCATCTAAGTAATGCAGATAAGGAAATTGGCTGTGTTTATATAGATACTTGGCTCTATTTATTTAGGAAGGAAATATTTATGACAATTATGCCTATGAAATACCTTGTTTCTATCTTCGTGTGGACTAATTCCCGCTATAGCGGAATAGATAGGACTAAGAATATTTCTAAAATTAACAATCACACCACTGAATAGCGCTTTACGCTTACCATGGCGCTTTAGTAAGCGCACTGCGTGAATATTATGTCTAATAGCACGTATAGGTATGCAGCCTTGACTGTATACAGTATTTTTTCCCTAAGAAGTATTTAGCTAACTCATGTTGTTATATCTTCCCTGTTATCAGCTACCCAATGACCTTGTGACGTCATGACGTGACGTAACATGCTATCTCTGGACCTGATACCACTGACATTTTGGATTAAGGTCGATGTCCTATAGTTTTAGGTACTTACTTTTTGCAATCTCACCGCCGACATAGAGACATTTAATTGACTATCACTAAGTAAAGGTTTTCTTTTTTAAATCTTTACTTAGTGTGAGTTTTAGTAATCATTAACAACTCTGAGTGTGGCGGTCAATTAACAGATCGGCGGTTATATCAGCAGATCATACGGGTCACGTGATGATAGGAGGTCATCTATAATTTATGCCTGTTTCCCAGAAGGGGTGAGTAGGCTGAGACCATGATTTGAATTTATATTTCCTACAATCTTGGACAAGCTCTTTCGCCTACTTTCACATTCGTCGATTTAGGGTACCTACTCCAGAACATCACTGATTTGTGCGTTGTGGAAGCGAAACTTGTCAAAATCAACAATTATGAAATCAATGATCGACCATTCTGACACCTTGTAATAGCAGACTTGAGGCCCAAGTGGCTTACCATATAGTAATTTAAGTGCAAACCGCAAACCGCCAAAATATTTGCCTTTACCAAGTTTTAAAGTAACAATATTATTTACTGTTGAGTTATATAAATGTAGTTATCCATACTTATCTCGAGTAGAATTAATGAAACTCTTCTTATTTTTAATAATCTTACTTTTGAAAGGTCAGATTGATGTCAATTAATAATCGTATTTATTCTGATAAAGCTATTGACGATAAATGTCAGCAATGTCATTAGTATTTGTAAACAATTAACGATACCTACGTAGTAAGTACGTAGGTATAGCTGCTTCGTACAATACGGCCGATGTATCTTGGCGAACCTGAAGTTAGCAGATAATCTGCGCAATGGATCTTTTAGGAACGAAATTGTCTACTGCGCAGCTAAACGGCTAACTTCACGTCATGTTCATGTGAACTAGGCAAAATAATATTTCTTTTAATTTTTCTTTTGATACTTAACTAGGTACTTATATGCAGTTGATTTACGCCTGAAAGTTTTCCTACCCCTAACCCAAATTATTGCAAAACTTCATGGTTGGCCATAGGTGGGACCCGTTTTTTTTGGCATTGGGATGCAGTCTGTTTAATTTAGTATTGATTTGAAAACTCTATAGACAAACTCGAGTAATGAAATATACAGGTATGCAATATATTTATGCTTTAAAATGTATGTTTTTGTCTAAGTAACTACTTAATTAACTTCTGAAAAGATCCTTCATGTAGGGTAACACCGACGTGTATCAAACGCTAAGAAAATAATAGCGAGCGTTCGCGTATCGCTGTCTATACCTCGCTACAATTAAATTTGAATGTAATGTATTTAGATGAGGAAGACGTTAGCCATTCGTTGAATACTATCACGAATTATGTAACCATGTCGTCGCCCGTCGGTGGAAACACACACAAGTGCGACACTGTTCAACCTGCTGCCAATACCAAAATAGAACTCCATATACAAAAGGAAGATAACCATACAAGCGTGGATTCATTGTTGTGGGCACGATAGACATGCCCACAGCCCTAATAAACTTGTGACGTCACAATGTTACGGTCTGTTGAGAGATATGAAACCTGAATAAATTAAATATTCGGTAGTTTCAAGTCGGTTCATTTACAGGATGAGCGATGAACGAGTTCATACCGACACGCACTTGGCTGATTTTTGGGTGGCAATGACCACAAACTTTTTGGAGGGCTGGATCCGCGCCTCCATACAAGACGCGTAGGTATTTCACGCACCCGTTGATAACGTTTTGGGTTCGCTGGCCAGCCCCCTTACCATGAAATCTTAAATCAGGACCGTTTACATTCTGGAAGCGAGACGCCGCATTAATTACTGCTCGTAGCAGTGTCTCGCTTCCATATCGTAAACTGTACTGAATTCAGTGTAAGGGGGCTGGTTAGCGGAAACATTGATTAAGTGGTTTGTTATCACCAAAGGTATGTATACAGTAAAGTAGTACACTCTTGCTAATTAGGCAGACCTAAACCATAAACTTCGGTATAACGATTGAGAGTTTTTCACAAAACATTAAATAAAATCGCTGCTCAACCGCCAGCATTTTTGATCCGAATGTTTTCTGGCTGATGTATTCAGCGGTCACGGTCATTAACATCGACATTGAACACGTGTAAGTGTTACATATTAGTGGGCGTGTCTTACACTACGTAGTTGACAACACACCTCCGAATGAGAGACGGTCTGACAGGTATGGTAAGAATATTAATAAAGAACGACTTATAAATATCAACCAACCGGATTCAAAGCAGATTTGTGACCTTGGCCGTCACTACCAAAATGTGTTTTTGGATCGTAAATAGAACCTAGAACTCGTTAAATTCAAGGTTTAAACTTTGTCACGTATGCCTAGAAATTTCTACTGTTTCTTAGATTCGTTTTACAGGCATGCATTATGCGATGCGAAAAGTCCAGATTCAGTACGAATGCCGGCAGTATTCACAAATAATATTAACTAAGTATTTCTAGTACAATGAGAAGAAAGCCATCACTTGTACCTTGCACCAACCATGTCCTTAACGTAAACAACAGCAATAGTACCTATATCTATCTATTCTTCCACTTGTTATCACACTTCACTCAATATTATCAAGGCAAAAATTTGTGAGTGTGTTTGTATGTTTGCTCCTTCTTCACGCTCAAACGAATTGATCAAATTTGGTATGGAGGTAGCTGACACCCTTGATAAATACATAGGCTACATATCCCGAAAAACATGAAGCAGGTAACACCGCGGGGCGCAGCTAGTTTGACTATAAAAACCTACTAGAATTGGGTCCTCATTGTGGTTACCTTGGCGACGACTCCAGACGCCTCGTGCCCCATGATCATGGGCTCTTTGAGCACGAAGTGACCGCAAGCACCACTCTGCCAGTAGTGCACGTCCGAGCCGCAGATGCCGACGCAATCCATGCGGAGTAGCACCTCTGAATAAAAAGAAGCAGCGGTTACCTACGACGACCTAGACGACCTGATTAGCGCAGTGGTTAAGCGATTGGACTGCTGCGCTAAGGGTTGCGGGTTCGATTCCCGCACGGGGCAAAACTTTGTGCGTACCACAGATGTTTGTCCCGAGTCTGGGTGTTTGTGTTTGTGATATTTCATGTTTGTGAAACGTACCCACGATACAGGAGAAATTCCTAGTGTGGGGCGACGTTTTTAAAAAAAAAAAAAAAAAAAAATTATAACTTTAGTAGAAGTAACTAATTTACTAAATTGAATTGTAGTTCCTGCTATGTTACGTCTACTAATATACATTAGATAAGGTAACATCCAAAAAATAGACAATATTTATGTAGAACGAGTATAGAAGATTCATGCACCCAAAATGAATTTTAAATTTGCCTTGTATCCTGGCTGCGATAAAACAAAATGTCAAGACCTCGAACTGCTGTGCATAGTGTTACATAATACGACACGTCCGAAAATTATGGTGTAAGTAAATTTAAGTAAGTAAGTACATTATGGATTGCAATAAAGAATATGAATATTTTACTTGGTGTAGTGGCTACTTACCTGGGTCTTTTATTACATTTGTCCGCTATTAGTATTTAGTCTTTTGGAGTACAAATTTAATAAAACATCTAGGTGACGCATGCGTACCGTCATACCGTGGTACATAAAATATGCCTTAATTTAAATGTATGCTCTTTGTTAATATGCAATTTACTTTGGAGTGCCGTAGACATTGTAATGTATAAGAAGTTAGTTAATGATATTACATTATTATCGGCTATTACCTACTGTCACGTTTATGGTTACCAAGTTAATGAAACCAGGTGTACATTGTCTGTATGTGTGCTTTTATCATAATAATATATTTTGAGGGCTCGCGGCCCATTCTTAAACTTTTTGCCCATTCAAAGTGTTAGGTACCTATTGACACCCCTATGCTGTTATATCTTAACTGATAAAACTTAATTAAGTGGAACTTACCATCATCAGCTATTACTGGTATCGGCGTTTGGACCTGTCAAAATGATAACCAATTACACCTTATATAGAAGATAATAAATTTAAATTTCTCCTTGTTTTGTGATCGCCAAGTTACCGGGATTACCAAGATTCTTGTCCCAATCTAATTTCCAGTTCGGGCAGAGTAGTGAGATGTTCTCAATTAGAAAATGTTTAAAAGTGGAATCTTGTGGTCTCGAATTATGCTTGGTAAATATTATACCGGTTGAACGGAGATTTGCGAAGGAAGGAAGAGAAGGCTTTTGTACTTATTAGCCACTAGTCAAAAACGTATGAATTTTGTATTGTTGTAATATTTAATGAAGAGCGTATTAGTCTCAGCAATCGAAATGAATACTCGAAATCATTCGTAGTGCGTCCCCCTAAGTCAATGAACCAAAAAGACACGCAGTATCTTCGATAAACATTTGCTTTTGTAAAAACATATAACATACTCTTATCTCATCTGAAAAATATATTAGGATAATTTAACTAATATAACGGCCATCGACGATAAGCAAAACAACATAATAGTATGTTATGAAATAATTTAATTTTAACTGCCTAAATAAGTAGGTAGGGATTAGTTATATTGATATAGATCGCTACGTAGGCACGTTCTTTTAATGTGACGAAATCGGATAAAAAACATTTAAAACACAACAAGAAAAGCTATGATAGAAATCAAAGAACTCTTAGCATAACTTAAATTCTGCATTAAGAAAAATTCACTGAGCTCCAACTAGAGAACAATTCGACGTTTCCTTGGCAGGAGTATCGATCCCTAACCTAACACAAAGTTTGGAATAAACGTGAAACGTGCGCCTTTAAAATTATTTAATTCATTTGTACACAAGACACGTTCATAACTGTATCTTTATAAGCACTCTTATTGAGGTATTTTTCAGTCACTTTATTTTACACATCCCATATTTAAACTAACATGTAATATTAAATTTCGTATTAAATAGATATTAGATTATATTGTTTTCTGCACTCACCAGCTGCAAATCCTTGGGTTTGTTGAGAATCGCGGTTAGGTTATCTGTGGCCATGTTGGACGTGCGGTTCGCTTGATTGTCACTGAACTACTGAGGTCACACAGAGTTCTCGTAGACGACGTTGAATGGGCTTGTTAATAGTATACAAGCGAGGCAACGGGAGGTGTGTCTGTTTGTGTGTAAACGCGTAAAGTGAGTAGTACAAGTTTTGCACTGTAAAGGTCAAGGCCGTAGGTATTATGTATAGATTGGCGACGCGCATTTCTGAAATTGAGACGAGAGCAGGTTTTTGTATTCATCTGGGTTTATATTTTTTATTGCTGTACTACTTACTGTTAATTATTCTCATAATTTATATCAGTAGAATAAGAATTACTAGACCAAAATATTCAAATATTTATTTCTTACGGTCAAGATCTCGTTCCATCCTAGTTTGAGAATAAAAGTAGCAGCCGTCTCCTGAAAACTATAGATACATAAGAGATAATGGTCGGCAGTCCGTGGCAAATTAGAAAATGACCTTAAACGCCACAATTGTGAATAATCGCTGCGTTGTTCGGTCGAGTAAATCGATTCTAAGCGGCTGAGTGCATCTGTATTGTCCTTAGAGATTGTTAAACACACATAACATTAAGCCTGTATTTCCCTAAGGGGCAGGGAGACGTGCACATTTAGAACTCACACATTTCGCCAGTTATGCTCTAATATGTCCGAATGTAATAGGGGGCAACGAGCCAATTGCCAACTGGGGACAATCCATGCTCCGTTATAATATTGGGAATTACCTAATGGAAAAAACCCAATAAGACTTTGCCCGACTCGGGATTTGAACCGAGAAAATCATGCTCAGCAGTGGTATTTAGCGACCATACACCAATGAGGCAGTGCAAATAAATTCATAAAATCGATTACCGGAAGTAGTAGTACTAGTAGGATTTAAAACAAGACGATTCAAGGGTGTGTCTCCTCCTCGTTAACCATTATTCCATTAAAAACTAGTTTAAGTATCTACTTACTATTTTATTTACTGTATATTTCGGTTATACTCACGGGTGTATTCGGGAATGCCCGACTAGTTTCGAACTCGAACGGAGCCCTTATTCATGAGCTGGTTATGCGGCAGAGTCGCGAGCCGAACAAATGAGTTCGAAACTAGTCGGGCATTCCCGAATACACCCGTGAGTATAACCGGAATATACAGTAAACAATATGTATACCACTCACGAAAGTTATTATAGTAAAATACTATTTTGTTTCGAGTTCAACATAAAACTACAAAGCAAGAACCCTACATAACTGTCTTCACAAGGTCGTTAGTTTGTTTTAACAACGTGACAATTGCTTCCACAATTTATTTAATTCATATGCAGTTACCTACATACTTAAAGTAGTTAGTCTGCTATTCCAACACGACATTATCAAGGGTATATAAACAAATGGATTTAGCTATCTCTATTTATTATCGACAACTATAATGCAGCTGTAAAGTGTTGTTGTGTACTAGGTAATTTTCCGACACAACTGTTATCAAAATAATTCGTTCTTACATCATCATTCAGCGTCGCTAAGGGTCATGAGCGCTATATATAGCAAGATCTATTGAATCTTGAGGGCAGTTACAACCGCTGCTTGTAACATAATATGGAGACATAACATCTCGCTGGTAATTCTCGAAGGAGTAGGCGGAGAGGTGCGCATTATAGCACACCCACATTTCACCCGTCATTTTATAAGTCCCAATGTAATAGCGAGCCAATTGCCATCAACCGGGCACAGATACAGACTCCGTGCTGCTATTGAGATTTACTAAACGGAAAACCCTGAAACAGTTTGCCCGACCCGAGACTTGAACTCAAGACCTCAAGCTCGGCAGTCGCGGTTAGCCACTAATAGACAGTATGGAGAAATGAGGCAGTATGGAGACTACCTTACAAAGACTCGTTACTGCTCTAGGCCAATTAGGTTAATTTAAAACCCTTATACGAGGGTCAAACTGAAAGTTCTTAGAAAATCAAAAACTGATTACATTAGCCAGTTATTAGTTTTATTATATCTTTTCAAAATATTGTCCATTCACGTCAATACACCGCTGCATGCGATGGAACCACTGGGAAAAGCACTTTGCCCACTCGTCTTTAGGGTTCTCTTCAATGGCATCGCGATACGCAGCCACCGCTTCTTCAGCATTCATAAATCGCTTTCCTTTAAGTTTTTCTTTAATTTTTGGAAATAAATAAAAATCACAAGGGGCGAGGTCGGGGCTATACGGCGGGTGACCCAGTAATTCAACGTTTGATGTCGCCAAATAGTCGATCGTTCGCTTAGCGGTGTGCGACGAGGCGTTGTCGTGGTGAAGGAGGATCCTACTGCGAGGTCGTTTCTCTCGAACTTTTTCCAAGACAAGTGGCAAACAATTGGTAGTGTACCATTCTGCAGAAACTGTTTTTTGATCCTCTAACACAATTGTTGCGAAATGACCTATCCTTCCAAAGAACGAGGCCACCATTTTTTTTCCCGCACTTCGATCTCTCTTCACTTTAGTTGGCAACCTCTCGAAAGGAAACACCCACTGAGCAGATTGTCTTTTGGTTTCAGGATCATAACAGTAAATCCAGCTTTCGTCACCTGTTAGTATGTCGAACACAGCATTTGAGTCACCTCCGTTAAATCTTTCAATCATTTTACGGCACCAATCCACACGATGGAGTTTTTGAGCCTCAGTCAAATTATGAGGTATCCACTGGGCGCAAAGCTTCCTGACTGCTAAATGTTCGTGGAGGATTTTGTGCACTTGACTCATACCGATGCCTAAGCTTGTCCGAATCTGCTGATAGGTCACTCTTTTGTCAGTCTCTATCATACGCCGCATAACACAGATGTTATCTTCAGTCGTCGCCGTAGAAGGCCGTCCCTCACGTAAATCATCAGTGAGATTAGTGCGACCACGTTTAAACTCATTAAACCAGTTGTAAACTGTCGCACGAGATGGGGCTTCATCGTGAAAGGCCAATCGTAGTCTATCATAACTTTCTTGTTGACTTAAATGACATCGAAAGTCATAAAAAATCATTGCACGAAAATTTTCTCGTGTTAAATTCATGTTGACGTGACACAGACAATTTTCAATTTGCCGCCAAATCGTAAAACAAATGACAAATTAATGAAATATATACTCAGTAATATTGGCAAAGAGTTCTATTTTCAAATTTTAGAATTATTTTTTTATTATATTGTTTATAAGTGGCCAGTTCTAAGAACTTTCAGTTTGACCCTCGTAATCATCATCAGCCATAAGACGTCTACTGCTGAACAAAGGCCTTAGGTAAGCGGATGGTGATGGTGATGAAGTTACAGAAGAATCCTTATAATGGTATCACAAAATACGTACCCCACATTGTATTTTATTGGTATTAGTGGAACAAAACACCAACATAAGCCTACAAGCCACTAACATTTATACACATTGGATAATCATCTCATTACAAAGACATTAAAAAATAATTATACAAACTCAGTTACTAAGCGACATAGGCAAAGAGCCAGGAGACTCCCAGTATATACTTCGTTAAATTCGTATAGATACATATTTGCATAGGTATTTTTTCTGTAGTATAAAAATAGGAATGCAGGAAGTGGACTACTTATAAAAAGGTACAATATTGCTGACGTATCTTGGCGAATCTGAAGGTAGCCGATTAATTGCGCACTCGATCTTTTAGGAACGAAATTACTTTCAGTTGCTACGTCTGAATTAAGTATCGCACCTCCAACTTAACAAAGTTTTAAGCTTGCCGTAGGTACACCAGGCATGACTATCTCTACTCGGTACTCGTTATACAGACCTACAGTTGCTACACACAGATTGTAAAACAATACCAACTCCGAGGTTTCTGTTCTACTCGCATTACTATCACCTAATTCAATAAAAGCTTGTAAAAAAAAACAAATATGTTATCAAAGCTTTTTGTACATAATGTAACATGGAAAGTCTGAATCTAACGAGTATAATAGTGTATGGCAATGACAAATGTTAATTATGTTCAGTTATTACTACCATTTATATTCCAATATACTGAATAAGCTTATCAAAATCTACCGTAAACAAGATCTAAATGATGAGCTCTCGCAAAATGGATCAGTACCTAACGAGCTAATATACATCCCGATAACAAAGTGCGAACTGCAGAGCCTCTATAGACAAGTGTTAACCTCGTCAGGTTTTTGGTCAGATAAATATAATCTGACCAAAACCGAATGAACTAGGTTCCCCGAAACATGAGTGCTATAAGTTACCAATTGATCCTATTCCTATCCTGCATCTCACTTATTCGTAGCCCGTCGGCACCAACCCATCTACTTTTGATCCGAGCCGGTCCCTGCCATGCCTCTAACAAATCAGTCATAAACGTGTCTGAGTTTAGTATATCCACACACACGTACGACTCATTGCTGAGCGGCACAATGAATATATCTGAAGATATCGAAAACGGCTGGCAGGTTAAGGTATGTTCATGAACCAATATTTGATCAAGTGTTGTATGACCACATAAATGTTCGTTTGTTAAAATTACTATCCACGTAAAAAGGCTGCAACCTATTGCCATTTTATGGCAAAATGTTGATGTCGACCGTTTTGGACGAGTATGTAACTACAATTTTTGTGCACCGAACTAACACCATCTCAGAGACTACTCGTATATATTTTAAGCCAGCGTTCAGTATTATCTGTATTTACATAATTTTGACATTGCTATCTATACTGACAAACCTGATATAAGAGCGTGGTCCCTAAATTCTTTTTACAATAAATTAAAAAAGCAAATCTTAAGACCTCACCTCCAATTATTATTTGAAATCTAAAAAGATGATAACTAAGCAGCCGTATCTGACAGCTGACTAGCTTGGAAGTAGCTGAAGATAAGGTATATAAGGTATAAAATGTTAATCAATGTTTTTGATCCTTCTAGGCGACCATGCAGAAGTGTGTGGACATCCGTAATATAGACACGTGCGACTTCTTCAGGAAGTTCTTCGTGGTAAAGAACGGCTGCAGTGATGAGGAAGAAGAGGAGAACATGTACACCTTGATGTTTCACTACGCGCATCCTAAGTGAGATATTGAGGACGCTAGCTCCTACGGGTCAAGTAGCAATAGACTCGAGTATTTGCGCAGAATTTTTATTATTGCCCATCGTTACTTAGTGCGTCATTATTTTTCTAAAATCGCTGTTTTCCCACTTAGATTGGAATGTCCAGTACAAGCCGGCCACTACAAGATACTGAACTACCCTCTCTTCACAGAAGACAATTATTTTGCAGTGTACGAGTCCAAAATATCCACTAATGTATTTGGGTATACACTAAGACTAGATGGGTTCTCTGTAGACCGTCGCAAGGTTAGTCGTTTATTTTTTTGGCACAAAAAATTAGGTATGGAATGAAAGCTAGCAGGGTAAATGATAAAACTGAATGTTATTGCTTTAAAATAATGTTTGAGGACTTTCAGATCTTTTGCGTGGAAGCCCATTTACAGCTGTTATACATGAGGATCCATGAATGGATAGAGAATGCGGCAATCCAGGAGACCACTGTTGACCCCACAGATGAAGGAGAGAGATGAAGTTCATAAATAATCCATAAGAAAATTGAAGAAAATACATTTATTAAACGATGCCTTAATTCCTTTAACCGTCAAATTGGGCATTTTTGGGGGCCGACTCTTGTATGACATGCCTTGTTCAGTCTACTTTGAATAAATATTTTTTATCTTTTGTCCTAATAGAAAAATGTAAACTCAAAGTTTTAAACTTATATATTTTCAAATAAATAATTCATATCAAATCAATTTACACAAACAGGAAATTTCGGAATATAGAGCAGTTTTCATTACAACAAATAAATAATGCTAAAGTAAAACGATCTAAAATCAGGGGCGAATCACCACACTACGGAGGCCATATGCATAAAAAACCCAAGTACTCCAATTCTTATTGCATTATCATTTTTAAGAAATAGTACAAAACTAATTCATACAAAATGCGAATTAAGGGAAAGTAATCAAAAACGTTTTATGCGTATGACCTATATTATCGCAAGACTGTCAAGCATGATATAGCATTTCGGGAAATGACAATGCCGCAAATACAGTAAACACTAAAATTGAATAAACTGTAACTAAAATATCTCTTTTCATTTTCATTATTGGATCAAATTCAGATTTTAGGCGATATTTGCCCGTAGTTATCTTTACATTTTTTATAATCCTATCTTCTTCATAGGATTCGACTTTCTTTTTAAACAAGTTATTTTCATTAAGTTTTTCAAATGATTGGTTAATTTGACAAATGGCAAGGGATTGGTTAGATTCAGTTGTAACGATAATTTGTGGAATCTCTATAACACTTGGGTGTTCTACTGACGACACGTTCGAATATGCTGTGTGGTATTCTGAAAATGAAAACATTGACTGTGTGGATGGTTCACTGAACACTCCTATCAGTGAATTGGTCACGTTCGTGCTGTGATTAATGCTAATGGGAAATATCTGAGACGGAGTATCCGTAAAGCTATTTACAAACTCTTTCTCGACCACATCCACGTTGACTTCTTTATCAGCGTAAATTGGCTTTGGACATAATGAAATTATTTCTGAAGGATAATGTAGATTGCACTCTCTACCCATCTCTGACCCTTCGTTGTCGGATAAGTAGAAGGAGAAAAGACTCTGATTAGACTCCAATTGACGAAGTCTATCGAGAGAAGTGAAAGAAACTATATCACAAGGACTGCTCTTTATAGAGCTATCTAGTGCCACAGCTTTGCTTAAAATCGTTTCCAGTTCAAGTTTGCTTTCCTGATGCTCATGTTGATGTTTATCACTAGTTATCTCTGTTTGACAAGTTGTGATTTTTTGAATTTCGCTGAGGAGTCCAACTAGTATGTCCAAAGACGTTGTGTACTCAATGTCATCAGGTTTTTCTGCTACAGAGTCACATTCTTTTTTTTCATCTGAAACTTTTCTTTGTTCTTGTTCCTTATTAATAGATTCCTCTACTAATTTATTTTTACTGAAATCTATAAATACATGCTTAGGTTCTACGATAGATGCATTATCATAAGTTGTTTCTTTTTCTGGTTCGATTATATGAGTACTACTTATTCCTACAGACACTAAAGTTGTTGGTACATCGACCTGAGCAGCTTGTTCTAACCGAGGTCGAGGCTGTCCACCTTTGAAACATTGACTGTCTTTGTCAGATTTTTGGTTTGCTTCATTTGTCAATTTTTCCTCTGAACTTTTTGTTACTTTATCAAATAATTGCACAAGGGAGCTAGAACCACATTGGATAGATTTATACTCTGGAAAGGCATACCCGACTGATGCAATTTGCATAGGAAAATTAGCGAAACTCCAGTCTAAATGTGATTTGGACAAAACAGACAAAGTTTTTAAATCTGTTATGTTTTCCGTTTTTATGTCATTCAAGTCTTGCGGCAGTGGAGCTTTGACTACGAGTGAATTCGCATCTCCAGATTGTAAAACAAATACTTTCTGCATCGATTGTTTTGGCGTCAGAGTCAAGTTTTTTATTCGCAACCGTTTTGGAAAAGCGCCTACCGAGATACGGCGACACAAGGCATTTTCTAACTGTTCCATTTCGGTGACTGATTTAAACGGTTGTATATCGTATTTACAAGGTTCTGGTTCTATTTCATTAATGTCTCCCTGGTCCTCTACAGTTGTTTGATCCTTGTTAAAACTTTCAATTGTCGTTGAAACATTTTTATCATCCAATATATCCACGGTGTAATCAGAGTCAGACGACACATGTTCGGACCTGGACATGTTTTCGGCGATGGAATATTCGTCGGTGTTTTCTTTGCTTATTACAGAATTGCTTTCCTTGCATTCAGCGAGAACCTCTAGACCCTGTGAAGTAGTCTTTATCATGGTATTAATAATGTTATGTAGTCTGCTTCCCAGTTCAGTAGACTCTTCAGCTGTATGCGATGAAGTCGAAGACGCTGAATACAAAATTACAAAACACATTGTATGAGAAACGTATGAAATAAAAAAAATAATTAAACAGACCCATACCTAGTTCAATGTCGTTGGGCACCAGAGGGGCCCGCGACTTCTGTACACTTTGAGGCTCCATGACTGCCGCAGACGTGGTGCGTCCATAGTGATTTTTTACGTACGATTCAACTGCCACCATCTTTTTCTTTCTGTTTAAAATATGGGAATAATTTTGTCAAAGATCAAAATCATAGCTCTGCCTTCCCTTCTAGGAAACAGCGTTTATGTATAAATAAATATGTAAATCATGAAAAATATGAATTATTACAATCAGAACTAAATTGTGCTAGTGCTAAAACGAACTTACAATGTTTCGGGCGTTTCCGGCACGGTAATTTGTTTGTAGGACAGCCCCACCCCTTGGAAGTGCCTATCTCTTGCTTCGGGACTGCTGCTGCTCGAGTGTCGTGTTCTTGCTGCTCGCTCTAAATAATAATAAGTCAGATAGTAATAATATTAGTAAATCATTCCATTGCTTTGTTTTCGCGTGGTGCATAATACAATTTTACTTGCTATCACAAAATGTAGCTCTACCTAATCAGCAGTAGGCTGGCTATACATTTCAGTATAGCCAATGCATCGTTATTTCAAGATAAGAAGTAAAATTCACCTTTACACACCTAAGGGTGGCACAGACGGAGGTGTCAGTTTCACAGATACTGAAGACATTGCGTCAGTGCCACTTCGTTTAAATTTACTTCGAGAATTGGCAGATCCGGAGTTTCTGTCCGGCGCCGTACCGTCGGCGGCGCGCGGAGCAGCAGCTAGTCTTTGCAGTCTATCTGCCATTAGATTTTTGCCATATTTAGTCTGGTACTCTTCACTGTGAGCCTGGACATATGTTCTCTTAGGCTGTGCTAACGAGTTCAACCTAGAACTACTTAATTTTGAAGGTCCTCTAACTGCTTCGCCTCTAGCTTCTTTCGCTTCGTCTAATATATCTGTAATTTTCTTTTTGGTTGTTGAGTGTTTATTATCTTCGACGGGAATTTGTTGATATGGATTTTTTTGTAAGTCCATCGCAGGAAACGATCTTGTTTTTTTTTCTTTTGGTGTTGTAACTCGAACATATCGTTCAGTCTGTGAGTCATTGTGTTGTTCCAACCGTGAGCGCCTTTTATAAGAGTTTTGCCGCGCCCCACTCTTACCGTCAATAGACCCCAAATCTTGTTTTTTGAGCTTCTGCTCCGTGCCCGGCTTTTGTCTATTTTTTTGAACATTCTCAAATTCATGCAATAGTTGAGATATTGCTTTTAAAGGATTGTCTTTTACTGTAGGGCTATTAAGTGATCTTTTTCTATCTTTTTTTGCATCACTTTTCGGAGTTTGTGATGATGATTTCGAACTAATGATAACTTTAGGGATAACAGCTGTTGGGCTCCCAGGTTTATGACCGTAGAAATTATGAGATTTCAGAAGATCAATATTATTTTTCTCAAAACTAAAACAGCTAGGGTTAGACGAGGTCAGGTGATGCTTGAGACTAGTTCCACTGTCACTACCCTGAAACGTAGAACTCTCTCTGCCGCCATTGGTATCACCTTTATCGGTACTACTTGACACGCATTTACTTCTGCAGGACTTGCTATCGTTATCTTGAGGTTTTCCAAACTTTTTCATTAGAGTATATATTTTTTCTATGCTTTTTCTACATTCGACGGGAGATGTAACTTTTTTTGAATTATTATTTTCCTGTTCTTCAACATTTGGTGAATTAGATGGAACTATATTGAGTATACTTTGAGACATCAGCAACGCTTTAATTGAATGCCCATCAGAACTGTTATCGACCTTTGTTGTCACACTTATCCTGTAAAGTAAAGATTATATTAGTAAAGATTAAACGAATTAGATCAATATTTAGAAATTTAGAATTTAAAAATAACTTAACTTTGATAGGTGTATTAATAAATTAATTTCCTACATACTTACGTTTTATCATCAACAGAATTTTCGTCATCAGCAATATTAATTTCGGATTCAGAGGGGCAAATCAACTGGGATAGTAAATTTAAATTGTTCCGAAAATCGTTGGAAATAACTGAAGTGGACGTGGAGCATAACTCTTTATTATCGTTTTCAATTCGTTTCATATTCATGTACATCATTTCTGTTACGGCATCATCCAAGTAGTAACTCCTGTTGATATACTTCTTGCTGTTCCTCTCTGGTGTGGACACGATCACCTCGTTCTCGCCGTCTATACCATCAAGTGCAACATCGAGCACTTCTCGCTTAACACCCTTACGGTTTCTTCCTTTTGCTTGTTTAGGATCTGCATTAGCACTTTGTCCATAAATTGAATCATAAAAAGATTTGTTAGATATCGACAGTTTAGTAACGGAGCTAGCAGACTGCGGCATTATAGCCCCTTTCCCGTACCTGTGCTTTGTAATCTTACAATTTTCGGCTAGTGCCATTTTTTTTCTTTCTCGCCTTTCTCTTATTTCTAACAACTTTCTCCTTTTCTTCTCCTCCATAATATAAGACTGATTCTCATACGGTGATTTTATTCTGACGCGTGTCGGTGATCTTTTCTTATTAGCTGTTGATTGGGACATGTCTTCGCCGCTTTCTTCTGTTAAAGCACTCTGCATGGTCAGCTTTTGTATTGTGAAACGCAACTCATCAGGAAACATGACGTCAGAGGCTGCTTCTCTTTGAGCATACATAAATTTCTTCTCTAGTACTTCTTTTAATGCATCACTTGATTCGCTTGATCCCTGAAAGCTCAAGTTCTTTACCGATGTGGCACCATCGATATCACTACAAACACAGTCAATGCTATCTAAATAGGTTTCTTCGTGAGGACGATCACTAAATTCCGATTCGGGTGACAACTCTCTTTTCTCTTTTATATCATTTTCGTTTGAATTACCAGATTCCAGTTCTACAATCTTGATAGTACTTTCAGGCGATTCCACTTCATTGGTTATTTGTTTATAAGGCAAAGGTAATGGTACAGGTAGGTTGCTTACAGCATTTTTTGTATCTGGAACACAAAGAAGTAAAAAAATATGTTACCCTGTAATTGATTATGGATTAGCATGCAAGTTATTTATTTAAAAAATACATTACCGCATTGTATAGGAGCAGTTTGGAGTATCATTATAGAGCTGATATTACTTATGACCTGTCCAGTCTCCGAACGATGTAATTGGAAAACAACATCAACTCGCGACTCTCCGATGGGTTTTTCTATTGGTCGCTTATTATCTTTCTTACAACTGATTATAACATTATCAGCACAACATTTACTCAAAAGTTTATACGAGCCACATAAAAGTTTTGGAACTTCAACCACTATTTTCTTCTCTAGTATTTTTGATAGAGATCTAATATCTACTGCTGAATGAACTATGTCATTCCATGTAGTTTTCCGACTTCCAATTTTCCGCTCTACGTGTAAAGGAATGCTGGTAGATGTAGCTAGAACTTTTGTTTTAGAATGGCGAACATTTTCCGAAGCATGCTCAACTTCCCGCCATTTCTCTTTGGCTCTCTCTGTTAAATAATCACCGTTGCTGATACGCTTCAGTTGGTCGATCGTGTGTTTGACATACCTAATGATATTCTCCATATAAAAGTTGCAATTGTCTTCTAAACGTTTGCAACAAATGTAGTCTAACAGCGATGCCGGGAGGACTGTGCCTTCAATCTCAGTAGAGTTGGTCTTTAACTTCAGGCATTTAAGTTGTTCTTCTATGTAGGGGTCTTTGAAGAGAAAATGTTTGTCATACTCGGTGGTGAGTTCTGAGGAATGTATTTCAATATCTCCAAATTTGTGACACAGCGTGTTTTCTACTGACGGTGGATTGTTAAGGAGATCGAGTCGTTCTTTGTTTATCAGGTACACGTTCTGCAGATCTTCGTTGCTGTAGATGTCGCTGACGTCAGAGCCGTCAGACTCTGGGTCCTCATTGTACACAATGGTCTCTACGTGTTGATTAGGTTTCTTGCGTTTCATTTCGTTAGCATTCGACATAAGCTTGGTTCCTAAGTCGATGTTTTTATAAAGAAGCACTAAGTCCCTGGTCGTCAGCGTATCAACATCTGTCAATTTGTGTATATTATGGTTTCAAAATATAAAGTAGTTATGATAACGATCGATGATAAAATAGATGAGGATTTCATTATCATTCTCAACAGCCAGAGCGATAAAGTAACTTATTCTCCAAAGTACACCATACCTTCTGAAGGACTACTACAAGATGAATTGCATTATATAGGTAGGTAATCAACGGTATCTAATATTGCATTGAAACGTAAAGTAAATCAAGCATCGAGACAAAGAGAACTGTGTTATCACAGGCTCAGAATACAGGCATACAACACAGGCAGACACGAGCACAACTAAATTACGCGGGAAACTACGTACCTAATTATTAAAATTCGATACAATAACTTACTTACTTACAACTTGAGCTGGAACTTTGTCGTAGAGTAAATATAAACATAACTTACTGCTAGTGTCAAATTTTTGGTTCTTGGCCATAAGTTCAAATAGCTCGTTAGCGGTTTGATAATCATGTGCATTGTCCTCGTTGGTTACGTCATGGCCCTCTCCCTTCCCCCCATCGTTGTCCGGTACTTTACTTATTAACATGCCTGCTACCACATAGATTTATTTAGATTCTAACGCCTCGACTAACAAAATTACAAACTGCTTCAAAATATACGGTAAACAATATAATAATGCCTACAAAAACACAAGTGACAAAACCGTTTTTATTGTAAATTTTTGGTGAACATTTTCAAAATATACGAATCTGAAAAGAATTTGTGTCATTTATTTTAAATTTGGAACGCTAACATTGAAATTATCGTTTATGGCCAGTCGAACACCGATAAGGTTGTATTAAAATTATAAAACCTTATTCAACTAACTCCTCCGATAACAAAAGAGTTCAGATGTTAAAAAGGTCGGTTCTGAATCGGGTATAATAATGTAAAACTTGTAATCAATATTTATAATGGACTATTATTGCCGTAATTGAAAACATAAAGAAAAATAAAGTGATCGATCAAATTTTGGGTATTACCTCCATTCTGTGCAAATAAATAATTTGAATTTACCAATTACCATTCATCTTCTGACTAAGTACTCAACAACAACATAATATATCGATAACAATTTAAATATTTACTGTCGCTAAGGATTTAAAAATAACCATCTAGATATCCTGATTTTGATTTTCGACCGAAACACTCTTATAATTTTTAATTTACTTTTTATTCGCATGTATAGTACAGTGATTTGTATGATGACAAACGATGCGTATATAACATACCTCCAGACAAGTTTTATCAATATAATTTAATTAATTAGTGAAATAATCAAATTAGCAACAAATTGTGAAATCAAGTAAATTGGCTGTTATACAAAACGCGTTCAAATTCAAAGTTCAACAACAAAAAACATCACGCGTGTATTCCCCGAAAGGGTAGGCGTGCACATATAGTACACCCACATTTCGCCAGTTATGTTTTTAGGTCCCAATGTAATAGGGGGCGAGCCTATTGCCATCAACCGGGCACAAATCCAGACTCCGTGCTGCTACTGAGAATTACCCAATGGAAAAACCCAGTAACACCCGGGATCCCAAATTCAAAGTTCATTTGCTAAAATATGCTTTACAACAGTATTTAATGGTGTTACTACAATTAATATTGCAGGATTCTTTATTGTGTATTAACGTCATACAATTTGAAAGGTTTTGACAACCTAAAATAAACTGGACGAAGTATAGAAAAATAAAACAAATATTAGTATTGATAAGAAAATAACATTTATTAAAATATAACAATAAAATTAAGTACGTTACGCAAATCAATACTGCATTCGAAATCGGAATGTTAACATTTTATGATTACAATTCATTGGTTTATGCATTATATCAGTCTTAATTATTAAATAACAATAAAAGCTTTATCTATACATTGATCTAGATATTCGAGCTTAATAAGTTCATATAGAATGTATAATATACTGTACAGTATAAGAGTATACCATTAGACATTTTATTATTTAAATTATAACGTTTTCAAAATGTAGATCATGTCATGTTTTAAACACATTTTGACATTTAAGCCATTAAAAAGACAGAATTGTCATTGTCATTGGGACTTATATTTGAATCAAATTTTAAGCTATAAGCCTTCAGAAATATACAAATTATATCACGTGATATTGAAGGCAATATAAAGAGCAATTACATGTATAATATATTTATACTAATACTGTTAAAATAAATAATTTTTAAAACATCTCTTTTAAATTACAATAAAAATATAAGCACGCGTTACCTAAGATGCTTGATAAAATGGATCTGTTAGGTATTAGTTATTTTAAGTTAAACTCAGGGTCTTAATACATCAAGGACTAACCTTTGACTAAAGCGTAACAAAAGTAAAATATTTGTGACACAGGCTTCATATGGTACCTTTAAAGTTTAAGCCAATAGATGGGATAGACATATGCCTGACTTCTTTTATAAGTTCTAATATCGTGATAGGTACGCCCATCTAGTTCACAAGGGCAAAGTGAAATAGTGGCAAAAAAAAGTGACCGGTCACTTTTTTTTAAAAGTGCATGTTACACACCTATTAAATATGTAACTTGTTACACGTTATAAATATGTGTAACTCATGTGTCTAAATTCGAAATTTGAGTCATTCGAATGAATGACATATTTGATATGAAATCGAAACTAGGTTGGAACTGAAACTATATTAAAAAAAATCAATACCAGAATATTGGTATTTTAATTCTCGTCAAACTAATTTGATCAGACTGGAATCATCAACATACTCTAGTAAAGCTGTAAGGTCTAAGACGGTGCTCTGAATAGTGATTCTAACAGTTCTGGTTCAGTCAAATCTTTCTTGTATTGTTGAGCTAACTCCTGAATAAGATGGCGCCGTCGCACGTGCGGTGGCTGGTAGCTGAAAAAAATTGATCATGAAAATATTTTGCGACTCATAAATGTACCCAGATCAATATTGGGTTAGTGTCGAAAAATAAGGTTGTACTTGGAATTATTGGCGATTTTTAGACGACCTAAAGGAATTTTAAGGTGAATAGGTGAAGAGAGGCGAATTCACGTAACTAATGACGTTCATTAGCAGTGTAGTTGCCGCCGCCCGCCGCGCAGTGAGAGGTGTAGTATACGTACAGGTCGGTGTTGAGCCTGGTGCGGCGCGCGGCGTCGAGCGCGGCCCGCCGCAGACAGTCGGGCAGCAGGCGCGGCGCCAGCAGCGCGCCGTCGGCCAGCACGCCGCCGCCCGCCGCGCAGTGAGAGGTGTAGTATACGTACAGGTCGGTGTTGAGCCTGGTGCGGCGCGCGGCGTCGAGCGCGGCCCGCCGCAGACAGTCGGGCAGCAGGCGCGGCGCCAGCAGCGCGCCGTCGGCCAGCACGCCGCCGCCCGCCGCGCAGTGAGAGGTGTAGTATACGTACAGGTCGGTGTTGAGCCTGGTGCGGCGCGCGGCGTCGAGCGCGGCCCGCCGCAGACAGTCGGGCAGCAGGCGCGGCGCCAGCAGCGCGCCGTCGGCCAGCACGCCGCCGCCCGCCGCGCAGTGCACGCGCACGAGGCCGCAGCGCCGCGCGCTCACACACAGGGTGGTCACCTCGTGCCTCCGCCAGGGCAGGCCCGTCTCGCAATACGTCAGCAGATCGTCTGCATAAACCATGGATATGACATAAAAACATCTTATAGCTGCAGAGCTACACACAGAATAGTCTACCTGCGAACTCAGTAGTGCTGGCTGCGTTTATTTTTTAAATGGGTGGCCTTCTTAAAAAATCACACTAACAGGAAAAGCGTTGACTCAGAGTTATCATCGTCTAATCTCTACGTATCCACTTTCAGTTTTAATCTGATTCTCGTAAGAAATCTGAAGGTTTTACACCGAGTAGTGGTACATTTGAAATATATTGGGGAAAAATCTTCAGAGCTCGAAATGCAAACAACCAACAGTACCGTTTGTAGACAAATATAGACATATTAAAATTAAAAAGTTGTATAGGAAAAACTCGAGTTCAAGACGACAAAATCTACCATAGGATGCCTGGTACCTAAAATTCACAATTTAGTCTTAATAAGTCACGCCAAGAGTCCGTCACAGCTTGTCAATCGCAAATAGGTGAACTATAATGTGTCCATTTAAGTTCGAAGCTTGTCTAATCTAATCCTTATAAAACTGTTATTTACATACTTGAAATGATAATAAAGTTGTTTAAGTAAAGGATACGTGACTTACCTATGGGCAGATTTAGATAATCTTCAAAGTCCTCCAGCCAAATGATGAGGATTTTCGTCGTAAAATCTCTATTCCTTCTTCCGCTACCTAAAATAGGAAAAACTGAAGTAAGGTGCCAGGATTTTTACGCTGACTTATTCCAAATCGTAATTGTTATATTTCGATTTGATATATAGATCAAAATAATACGATTTTCATATCTGCCAACCCCTTTTTGGCAAAGCAGGTACAAACTGACTTCAATTAACTCCAAAAGTCTTTATCTGATCTTCACCATATTTACAAGTGATTAACTCTGAAAATACTCAAACAAAAAAGGCGAATAGTCTTAATCGAACTACCAGATTAGCTATATAATAAAAAAATTTGAAGTTCCTGCTTTTTGTGGTCTGAAAAATTACATTCAAATGAGATGCCTACGACTAAAGGTCATACAAATATTATATTTACCGGTGAGTTGCGACACAGGCTGCTTATCCAAGTCGAGTGAGAGCGCGCGCAGCTTATCGCTCAGCTTGCCGGTCGCCCGCTCGCCGCTCGCCCGCTCCGACTCACTGACACTCCGCTCGTACGAACCCGCGCCTGAACTACCGCTGGACACGTCCCAGCAGGAACCAGCTGCTTTCTCAGAGCTGGTCGTAAAGGTACTTAGTGAGAAGCACTGTCTTTTACAATATTTTGATGCTTGTATTAAAAAATGTGGACTACTGTGGAAATTGATCGATAAAGTTCCACATTAAGCGCAAAAAGATTGCACAACATGTGTTTTACACAAACTTATCTGGAGAAGGAGTGGAGAAAGTTAAAACGGACGATCATCACAAACTAGTCGCCTAGATCTAATGCCCTACTAATATGTAATTCATCCATATATTTTAGCCGACTTGGAATCTAATACGCGCGTCACTTCTGTGTCCTAATACCTAAAATAGAGATCAGATAAGATACTACACAAATGAGTAATATGACCTTATCATTCTAGCAGGAAAGAGGTTGGCCTGTCCAAAGTATATTTTTGACGCCTGGAGCGAATAGGAACTCATCGCTAACGAATGATTATAGTATCTTTGAAAAACGAACATTTAAAAGGCCATATTTCAAACATGTATTTCAAAATATTGGTAACAGTGTCCCCTGCCTCTTAGGGGGCCTCAGACAAAATACGATACCAGGATTCCTTGTCTTTTAAGAAGTCATACCTGTTAGACAGACAGGCGCCGTCGACGTCTGACTTGATGCTGTCGTTCTGTCGGTCCTCGCTGTCCGCCACCTCTCGGCCGGAGGGAACTACAAACGCTATCTCGTTCGTAGAGTCCGACCAGTATAGCACCTGATGGAAATGTTGGCATAAGTTCGTTCGTTTAAGGCTGAGGTCACACTACGGTAAAACTGCCGCGGTTTTTAACCGCGTGTCAAGAAATCTAATATAAACGGCCGCGCGGGATAAACCGGGAATGCGGCCGCTTGTTTCGATTAGTTTCCTTGGGTCACAAAATTATGCGGTTTAAAAATCGCGGCGGTTTAACCACTATGGTTAAACCGCAGCCTGGCCTAAGAATATATAATTTGGCAAATATGAATTTCTTTTTTACTCATCCACTTCCTCTCTCCATCAGTTTTCTTCGATACTAAACTTTAATTAGATCTTCGTTCCTTTAGAAGTAATTTTCACATTTTCGGAACAATATTTTTCCATGGCAACAACCTATTAAAATAATAACTATCTTACAATTAGTTGTATTTCACAAGTGTTGTCCCCACCTGTTCCCTAGCGTCGTACATGGCAGGCGCGGGCTCCCGCGGGGCCTGCGGCGGCGGCGTGCGCGCGTCGTAGCTGGTGTCCACGTGGCCCGACCAGCCCGGGTGGCCGCGCACTGACACTGGGGTACCTAGCCTGGGGTATTATCTACAGTGTTATATGTATGTAGTACTAGAATTTGTGTATTTAATAGTAGAATTTTCATGTTCTGCAGACATTTGGTATCAGTCGAAGACAATAGACATTTTTTTGGGAAAATAAATAAAGAAGATTATTTACGAAACAATATCATCATTATCATCAGCCGGAAGAAATCCACTGTTGAACAAAGGGTTCCCCTTAAAAGCGGGGGAGGGTAGTCGAAAAAATATAATTATATATAATTATTATTATATATACATTATGTTGGGGACTTGTACTGAATAATTAAAAAAACATAGTTACGACTTTGGAAGTTATAATAATCATGATTAGTTACCCTCTGAGCATGCGCACGAAGGCAGGCGGCACGGTGGCCAGGCTGGTGGCGTTGGCCACGATGTCGGCGGCCCGCAGCTGCCCCGCGCGCGCGCAGAACACGTGCACGCTGCAGGGCGCGCGCGCGCCGCACGCGTCCAGCCGCCGCACGCTGCCCGCGAAGCCCGCGCGGCCCGCGTCCAGGGACACCAGCCGCCCCGGGCTCGCCTGCGGGCGCGTACTAGGCTCAGACTCTGGCTGGTAAGGCTCCCTAGTGCTGATACCAGTCTTTCACAAAGGATTAAGTTTCATCATCATCAGCCGGAAGACAAAAATGCACCCCCCCGCCATTTAAAATTTTCTAACAGTTGATTGTTGTTTTATCGTTCCCTTGTGGAAAAAGCAAGATTTTGTTTACTTACCTTTTTATCACCGCCAATATTCAAATAACCGAAATGTGAGAGAAACAGTCTTGCGGTCTGGAATTCTGTTACTGGCTCTGGAGGAACGTACTCTTCAGGTACCTTGAAAAAAATGTTATTATCGCTTGTTGTAATTGGTATATTATTTATCTTTTTACTAGTCTTAATCTGCGAGAAAAACACTTACAACATTATCTTCACTCTCCCGCACTCGTTTTTCAATCGCTGCCTGTTGTTCTAACAGTTTAAAGAGAGTTGGAGCTTCAGGGTCATTCAGCTGACGCAGAACTGCTTCTAAACTCGGGAACGCTGAATCGCTAAAGACAGAAAATGTTATAAAACATTTGGGTTACTTCATATTATAAATATGGGGAAAAATAGGACCCAAACTGTTACCTTGAGACACACCTTGTTATAATTATAGATTTATGTCAATTTTTAATAAGATTTGTCTTTGGATAAATACAATATTAATAAGTATTTTATGTACACTTTATCTGTTAAAATGAATATCTGTATGACTAGCCAAGTTTAAATCATTAGGAATTAGTTTAGATGCTTACATAATCACAAGCTTGTGTAAAATCTTGAAGTATCATTGTGTACAATGTACTCACAGAGCGCAGGGCGGCGCGGGCGGCAGCGGGCGGCAGGCGGGCGGCGCGGCGGGGCGCGCGTCGCGCATGTCCACGGGCCGCGCGCACGCGCCGCCGCAGCCGCGCGTGGCCGAGCGCGCCGCGCCGCGCGAGCTCAGCGACCACGCGTAGCGGCCCCAGCCGCAGCGGATTATCACTGCGCACACGATACACACCTCTACAGTTACTTTACATAACTATAAATTTTAAAAAAATCAAGGTTTTACATAAATAAATTGTATAAAAGCAAACAGTACACACTAGTTAATTTCTGTAACAAAACAGATTAATTTACATTGCTGCGTCAACTCACCTATAAGCGTGGGTTGCGGCTCTTGGCTGTTGCTGAGCGGCTCCTCAAGTAGAGACAGCAGGATATTGCCGTCTGCTACAAAGTGCCGAAGCCGACCGTGTCCGAGCGCCGCCAGCCAGCGCTCGTCTAGTCGACACCACGACGATCCATTGCCTCCATTGCCAATTTGCTTAGATTACAAAAAGACAGGATAAGCTATATTTTCTTATACTATACAAGTGACCATCATTTTCGTGTACCTACGTATTATTATTTTTTCATTTTACCTGTTCCAAAATCAACATCAGTAGAGATTCGGCTGCATCACGAACTCTCATTGAAACAGGCTTCAGTTCTTTCTCGTCTTTCATTTTTGGAGGTTCACCAGGCTTTCCTGTAGTAAACCAATTGATACAAATCACAGGTTAGTAAATACGTTTTGAACGTAATGATAAAAACGGGTTATTCAATTCATTCGTAACCGCACACAAGAGACACTACAAATATTAATCGTGTTATATATTTGTATTATTTTATTGAACTACATTAGTTTATAAATAATGCATAGAATGGTTTAATACTTTAATGAAAAGCTGAAAATTATTATTCAAAGTCCTGGCTCACCTTGACTCTTGCTGCCCGAGATGCCGAGCTCGACCACCTCGAGCAGCGTGGCGATGCAGTCGGCGTCGGCCAGCAGCGCGGGGCACAGCCAGGCGGCCAGGCAGCTGTAGGCCGCCACCACACACGAGTGCAGGTCGCGGGAGTGGGCCTGCGGCGGCCGGCTGCACTGCACCGTGATGTAGTCGCAGATCCAGCGCACGGCGCGCTTGCGCTCGATCGCCTCTGATCATTACATAACAAGAAATAATGTGTTCTGATTAACTGAATCTTACAGTATTTACCACTTCTTTGTTTTAAATAATATAGCAATTGTTCATAATTTTAAATTTTTTCTATGAAATAAAAACTTAGCAAACTCCATCCTAGGGTTGTCAACCCTTTACAACCTTTTTCCAACAATGTCCTATTTCCAAGATTCGATTCACATCAAAATTATCCACATAAAAGTTTGATACTTATTTGTACAAGCATGTTTATAGGGTTGTGAACATAAAATTTAGCACAAATACACAACTTTTTTGTGGCTATAATAATAAAGATACTAAGATAACATAATTTAACTAGTAAAAAGTCGTATGAACGTAATAAAGAACTTACCAATAATAAATTCTAGTCGGCATGCAAAATACAATACACATATTAATGAGCTTTATCGATATTTAATTTAAATAAGTATGTAGTCCTAAAACCGCCAACGACCGTATAGGTATTCTCGCCTATAATAGTCTAGGAGCTTATGGAAATACACTAACCTGGCTTCGAAGAGTGTAGTTTGGCAAGTCCAGATAACAGTTCCAGTGCAGCCAGAGACACTTGCAGGTCGCCCTTCCACGAGGAGATCAGCCGGTGGCACACCAGGTACGTGGCGCGCACCACCAGCGCCGCACCTAATAAGACTCACACTCTCTAGATTTAGGAGTAATTGGATGAATTGAACACCAACCTAATTGTAACATGTAGAATACATCGAATAGGATAAGCTTTTACAAGTATTTGGCAATCTCTAATCGATTCTTCTCATAATAATGCCTTAAAAATGAAATCAGAAGAGCTAAAACATAATTAGATTAGTGTTATCTTATATTTGTATGCATAGGAATTCATTTAATTAAACCATAAAACATACTTCGCTGCTGTATTTTTGCTATAAAGTAAAATAATTATTTCAGTTATATAATGATCAAAATTAAATGTAATGGAAAATCACGAAAAATAAAACGGCAAGCATAACATTAGAGATATAAAAAACAACCAAGCGTTGAATTGTACACTGTAAGCTTTGAACAACTCATGTGCGTACGCACCTAAACTTTAATGAAAGAAAAATGGTTTTCTAAATTGATGTTTGAAACCTCAAAAAACCACTTTGTATAAGCTTACAGGATGCAGGGATAAAAAAAGGCAATGTATCGAGTACAATTGAAATATAAAATGCTTATTTCCCGAGCAAGATATAAATGTCTGGCCACACATTTAATAATGGTCACCCAGAGAGCGAAATTCAAACAAATGTTACATAGATTTTAGTTTTCTTCACATTAGTCTCCATATAAACTATAACTATGAAAAGTCCTATTTATATTTTAATAAATAGATTATTCATTCGACTATCAATACATTGCCCTTCAGAACGCAAAAAAAATGTGTGTAATTACCGAAAACAGGCGAGGATGGGTCTAGCTCCCTAACGTCAGCCGCGAAGTCGTCGAGCGAGTGCCCCTCGGCGCTGCCCGACGCGCTGCCGCTGTCGGACCGGGCTACAACACCCGCCCAGCGTCGCACGTGTTATATCATGTTTGTTATGACATTATCATGTCTGTTATGTTACGATCATGTTCGTTATTGGTACTATCCTGTCTGTTATTGATACTATCGTGTTCGTTATTGATACAATCATGTCTGTTATTGATTATATCATGTCTGTTATTGATACAATCGTGTTCGTTATTGATACTATCATATTTCTGATGATACTATCATATTCATTATTGTTACTATCATGTCTGTTATTGATACTATCGTGCTGTTGTTTGTTAATGTTAATAATGTGTTTCATAATACTTCTATCATTTTCAGAAACATCGTGTTCACATCCAGATCATCAACAAAGTCCTTAAAAGTGGTAGAGGTGAGCGATGCGAGCTTAAGTTTTTGACAATATTATAAAGGCTGACAATAAATTGTTAAGTATTATTTTCTTTAGGATTTTAGCCTACTTATTTTAAATACCAATGAAGTCTGCATAGCAACATAAATGTAGCGTGTATGTGTGCTTTACCGTGATAATTGCTGTCTTTGTGATGGCAGTGGCTTAGCGTCACTTAGCGAATCCTCGAAAAACTGGTGATTTATTTCTTGTCGCAATCGTTTAAATAAACTCGTACGAGGCACATTCAATCAAACATTAGATTATATGATAGTGGTAACTTAACGGTGAAGGATGTCTCAAAAATAAATCATATTGGTGTAATCTCAAATTGATATATTCTTAAAATATCCCAAATTGTATCGAAATTCGATTGTATATTCCTCGACGAATATATAGTATTTAAAAAATCCTTTTAGACAGAAGGCTAGCGTGTGAGGTTCTCTATAATAGTAGACTAAATTTGATTATGGAATCGCTTTAATATCATGTAACTTTCTATAAAACAAACTCCTCTTACCTTTGTAGTCGGTACTATGTGACATGGTGGAGCCGGGCGGCGCACTGTGCGTCTTACCCGTACCGGCGTGTGCGTTGTGCCTTACACAGAGGTACAGCGCGCTTAGTAACGGCACGGCTAGAGCGTCACTTGTTTCTACCTGCACAGCTGATACGCATATTGGGGATATCTTGCCGCGAGTATAGTCGCCTAGAGTCATGCCAGCGCTGGAATGAAAGTGAACCTTATTGTGTGTAAGTAAGGGTGAATTTCATTTAGCAAGGTAGTGAAACGATTTTCGTTTTGTCTTTTTAATATCTCTATTTCGGTGTTAAGCTAAGAAAACTAAGAGCTAAGAAAAATGACGATTCAGTAGAAAAAATGCAGTATTTACATTCAACCAAAATAATAATTATACTCACTATTCATTACATCCAGGGAATTCAGGCACAGGCAGGCCTTTGTAATGGTAAGGGAACGCGACCAGCGACAATAGAGCGCTGATGGCCGCCTTTCGTAACTCCTTCTTGTCTATAGTCCCACACTCCAGTTTGGGCTCTCTCTCTGACAGAATAAGATCTAAGGCTGTTACAAAATCCGGGACTAGGACCAATACGCCATCTAGGTCCAATCTGAAAGTGGAAACGTAGAAATGTCTTCTCAGTACATACATACACCGAAGAAATTAAAATAAATAAATAGGAAAGAATAGGAGAGATATATAAATAGGAGAGAATAGGAAAGAAACCAGTGCACAGACTATACTCTTGTTAGTGTCCCATCCGAACAATTACATCTAAAAGTAAAACATTAATGAATGCCAAAACAAAGAGCAATTGGCGTCCAAATCTAGTCATAGCAAATGGTGCTCTTAAATAATGTACAATCCTTTTAAACCAGTAATGACATCTCATGTACGCAACAAAACCTACGACGAGCTTACACCAGACCGCACGAGCTCACACGAGCCCGCACGAGCCCACACGAGCTCGCACGAGCTCACACGAGCCCGCACGCGCCCACACGAACGCGCACGATCTCACACGAAAGTCTCAATATTCAGTCGTACCTGAATATATCGGGCGCGTTGAGCACGACGGCGGCGGCGGTGGCGGGGTCCCGCAGGCCGCGGTGGATGGCCGCGTAGCACCGCGCCAGGTACGGGGCCAGCACCTCCTCGCGGCACTGCTTCGAGCACAGCACGCGGCACAGGGTGCCCAATGCTTCTGCACGACCTGCACACCGAGTACTTTAAACTTATCACTGTTGGCTTTCACGTCTGTTACGAGTACACACGATTTAAAGGCTTTCTCTATTGGCTAAATCACCTAATTCTTCATCGATTCTTTCTTCTTCCTCGTATCGGTATGAGCCAATAGTGGAGTAGGTCATACCGTAGTGTAAAGATTGGTCAATCAACAAGAATAGTAGCGGGGTTGACAGTCCAGGATGCGCCGGACGTATTTAAGTATCTACTCGAAGTAGTACTCGTAGACGCTCTCTACTTCGCATCCAAGATATGCAGATATATAGTCCGCGAAACGAGACGAGACTTGAAAACTACCTATCTCTATATATGCCTAATTGTATCTACATGGCTATAATTGTAATAAAGAGTAAAATGTATTTAGTTCACAAAATCCGACGACCCGTTTAGGGCAGAGACCGCTCGATTTGCGACCAAAGTTTGTGTCATCGGTAGATATTTGTCCTGACTCACGACTTTTGTGAAAGGGATATTTTTTATATGCAAAAGGCGTACGCATATCTAACATAAGAATTGATTAGGGTTAATAGAATAGCAGAGAAAAAGGGAAGTATATGTATACCCAGGAGTAGGTGATACCGGGCTGAAATAATGATGATGATAAGAGTTAATAAATAAAGTATTACCTGGCTGATAACTGAGCATATTCAGCTTGAACGTAGCGTCGGATAGCGAGGGTGGCGGTGGAGTACCCTCTGCGCGTTCTACAACAATACACATTATAAAACCAAACTTATATCTTTCGAAGATGAAGAGATAAACAAGTTAAACTGCTAGAAGGATAAGCAAAAGTGTTGCCAATTTTTATTGAGCTAAAACAAGAGAAAATATTTTTACCGAGTTCAGTAATAAAATAAAATAAGCAATAAAAGGTACTATCTGAAGATATAACCTTCTTCCTTTAAAAAGAGAAATAAATATATATTTAATACTTACGTTGATTAGCATACGCAGGCGTGGTGCCAATGAGAGCGGCCTCGAACAGCCACTCTCCAAACAGGTGGAAGATTGAGTTCACCTTCGGACGGAGCGGAGTGAGGGGCGGCTTCTCAGACTCGCCTACTGTCAAGGAAAAGGTAAAATACATGTTGATCATTATCAGCCGGAAGACGTCGAGTGTTCAACAAAGGCCTTCCCTTAGGCAGGGGTATTCGTAATCCCCACGCTTGGCGAGCAGCTTGGGGATCGCAGTATTGGTGGTGAAGAAACGTGATATAAAACGTAAAGAAATTACTCTCAAATAAAAGCAACAAAATTGTTTAATTAAGAAATTATTAACTAAAATGTATGAAGTCCTTTTAACTCAAAAACTTACCTTGTGATGTGATGGAGTTAGGAGGAGTTGTTGGCACGACGCTGGGCGGCCGGCTACTTGTGAGCCCGATAAGGGACGTGCGCGGGGTACCTGCGCGAGCGTGCGTGTGTTAGACAGCTCTCAACAAATTCATTTATGGTATTATCTATAGCTTTAATAATTCCTTTTTTAAGGGATACAGGGGGAATTTAAGTCTACCCTAAAATATTATATTTAATAGTATTATAATTTAATAGCTTATCTTCTACGTATTATCTAACAGTTCTGACGACTATAAAGATCACAGCACACATATCAACTCGGAAAAGGATCGGCACCGTAACGCCTTTCGCGTTGCTGTCAAATAGGAGTCAACCCTTGGCGAGGCGCTGTGCATTGCAGCAGGGAATTTTATACAAAGAATACTGCACGGCTCGAGTTGATACGGTGATACCTTTCCGGGTTGATATGTGTGCTGTGACCTTAAATCTATCAGTAATTTTGTAACAACAATAATTTCTTTCTATGTATTTTTAAATATAAATTGAAAAAATACAGTAGTTTAGACCCTGAAAATCAAAACAGCAGATATAGCATCTAAAATCACAAAACGAAAACTGCAAGCTAATTATTAAGATCGGTGTATCAAACAAAAACTGAGGGTAGTTGAAAAAGCGATAGAAATAAAAACAAACCGTTTCATGGCACCGTACACACAAAAGTGAGCTATATACTAGTGCAGAACCATCAACTTATACTTACACTGATAACCTTACTAATAAACGTGTGTAGCAGTTCAACCACACTATGCTTTCTCTTCTTCTTTCTAATGTAAAATGAATGAAAACAGAAACAGAGAAATCTGTGTGAAACTTCCCCGCTATACAACGTGTATTGGTAAGACCGTATATTTACATTACCATCACAATGTACACAACAATCCTTCAAAACAACAACACAAATTAAAACAAAACAAATAAACAAATTACCTCTAAAATATTATAGTATATTAAAATAATAAGAACAATTTACTCAATCAATATGATATAATAACAAAAAATCTGGATTTATACAATTATCGTGAAAGTGGAGTCGATATGTAAACCGATGACGATATCTTACAAGCCTGCAAGGTATGCTGCGTGATACGCAGAATCTCAATATACTTTACTGTACTTGAAAAAAAAAATTGACATTAAAAGAGGTAGGTACAGTTATGTGAAACCCTGACACCCGTGCTAGGTTTATAATCTGTGTTACAGGAGTCAGTGTCTTCTTGACTGTACTTAAACTTTAAATATAGTCGAGACAAAATAACTTTCTGTGTGTTATTTATAATTGTTTGCTATAACACCGTTTGTACTAGAATGTTTATTCGAGAATGCTAGACTGGTCTCGGTTTTCGTTGGCTCACGACCCAGCTGCCTCATATGGATAAGGGCTTCGTCCATGATCTAATAAACAAGAGACTACCTACCAACGATAATAATAGTCAAAACATCCGAAAATAATCGAACTACAAGTACGAAATCAATTTACATATCGTCTCCCAGTCACTAGAGTCTTACTTCGTTCAGGCAGCTTGTCCCGGGGCCTCGCCGCCGACACGCTGAAGGACTTGGCGAGGCGGCGGTGCGCGGGCGGCGTGAGCTCGGCGTCGTCGGCGTCGGCGCCGCCCGGGCCGCCCCCTCCCCCCGGCCCCCCCGGCCCGCCCGGCCCGCCCGCGCCGCGCGCCCACCACTGCGTGCTGCCTCGCCCTGAGCCCGCCCAACCCAAGCCTTACACTACTTATGATACAGTACACTAAACCATGCCGTAGTCGATTAAAGTTGAATCGATTCTGTTGAAGTATCGAGTTTATACTATCGATATCTCAATTTCGATCGATATGTGAAATTTTGATTAGTCATTTATCTTTTACTAGACTTTTGATTTGATCGAAATAACTAAATAAAATTTTATTTAAGATAGCGACAATCAGGTTCCACGTACCCAACGTACGTGTATAGGTTTTCATACAATATCAAGCGTCCAGATATGGCGTCATAATGCGCTGCCTATGTTGCGCACTTGCGACCAGTCTGTTTCTACCGTTATAGATCTGTATGAACCGAGTTTTATTTGTCATATGGAATCAACTTTATTCGATGTTTTTGTGTGATCGTCCCGAAATATAAGACACAAAATAGTAAACAATTGGAGTATTATGACATTCATTAATTCCTGTAAAAGTTCTCTTATTGTTTACTATTTCGAGAATAAGGCAAGGGTGTACTTATGTATATGTGTATAATATATCAGTTGTATTGAGAATTTTGTTTCAAAAGAAGTAGTGACGTTGTAAATCTGAAGATAATAATCAAAATAAATGATAAGCTATATCAAGTTTATAAGCGAAATGAATTTTAAGCATACATCGTTTTTAGAATTTTTTAGAAAACAAAGTCAAACCACCCAGAAAAAGGTTCGTGTACCCAATTATTTTGCAATACCAGTAACACTGTTTTTAAGCTTAAGGCAATAATGTCTAAACATCACAAATTTAAACCATTTTGCCAATTATGTTGTTTTAATCGTGATAATTTTATATACTACATTATTATATATATTATTGCCAACAGCCTAAATTTAGAGTACCTTACATAGTGCTATATCTTACATTGTGCAGCCTACACTAGACTGGAAATGTAATTAATTGCATACCAATCAAACAGAGTCTCTAGTCTATTTAGTTGATAGCTAACTAACCTTTCGTTAGAGGTTCTGAACTTAAATGGAACATAGTTGAAGTCTTTTTGAGACTTAAATTTTTAACATCCATTTTATTTCAAACAGTCATGCATGTGATCTCTTAGTGGCAACATAATTATTTCCCCGACAACATCTAACATAAATCTAAACTATATATCGGTTAATTAAAAACTCGTGTCTGACACGAGGTTTCTAACTACAATACCAAGTCCCATTTTTTCCAAAATATTACAAATACAAACATGAAAATTATTTACCTTAATCTTCTTTCTTCCTTTTTTTAGAAATCCTAACTAAAGGAGGTTTGGCGTTTTGGCGTATGAAGTAATAACAACATGCGATATATCATTGGAAAGGATTTCTTATATATTTTAATTATTATTATGACGGTAAGTACCAAATCGCTGCGCGTAAAAAGTTATGGCAATATAATATAAAACCATGGACTTATAATATTATTGTGAATGAAGTTTGGCTTTACTGTACCATAACTTTTCCAGTGCACCAAAAATCCTTTCTAATGATATATCTCATGTTGTTATTGATTCGTAGGGCAGCCTCGATATATTTTTGCCCATCCTCCTTTGAACTAACTCATAACATACCTGTATCTACAAACCATTAGAGATCACATAGCATAACTTTAATTCACTTCTCCCATATCTACCCAAGCCATAACCACGCCCACACCGACACAAGTCACAATACATACCAAGGAAGGCGTCCACGTGCGCGGCGATGCCTTTCATCGCCTTGTGGAAGATGGAGGGCAGAGCCTGCAGGCACGGGTGCTGGCTCGGGTCCCGGGCACCCTCCTCTTGGGTGATAGAGTACTGTGGACGGAATTACATGAAAAATGAGGCAACGCACGAAGAGTAATGATTTTTTTTTAACTGCTTGTTCTCCTATTTTTCTATTGGGAAGATGAAGTTTATTGAATAATTTGGTGAACGAAAAGTTAGATGGAGCTAAAACGTTTGTCAGATCGTATGTACAACCGGAAAAACATGTTTTAAAAAAGATAAAAAGAGACTAAAGAGAATGACTCCTAGATTTCTGCTCACTTTGTGTTAAATTCAGTAATGTCCTTAAAATCAGAACTAAATTATGGCAGGAGGTACTTTCCTATTTATATGATGTATCTTTCCTATTTATAGATGTAGTATCTTAACAGAAATAATGGTTAACGAACCAAGTACCTCAGTACACTATAACAAAAAATTCTACAACTCCCGTGATTTCCAAAAACTCTGATATTATATGAGGTTTTAGAACAAACCTGCAAGAAGTCAGGCGTCTGGCTAATGATGTGCGGGCGGCACAGGTCCACGGGGTTCCCGATGGTGTGCAGGATGCGGTACCAGCTCTGCATCACGGCTTCCGCGCTCATGTCCGCCGGGATCAGGTTAGCATCCTCCTCACCTAGTATACCATCGTTCAATTAAATTAGGTCGAAATCAGCATCTTGCTTGGTATATTAATGAAATAAAAATAAATTGCGTTTGTGTGTAGTTATTCATGTATTCATTCACTATTTTTTGTTAGTTTAAGAATTATAAGCGTCTTATAAAAATGTTTTTATATTGATAGCACTCCATGCGTTAACTAATCCGTGGCATAATCTCTTATGTCATCAGTCTGTCATCTTACGAATGTAGTTGTTTTTGTTGTTTGTGTGTACCTATTATGCTTATTTTAAAAATAAAGAAGTGTCTTTGCCTAGTTGAGGGGCACAAAAAAAGCTAATAAAAATAAGGATGGACGATTTCAATTCTCTTGTAAAATATATTTTTTTAATTATAGGGGACTACGAACTATATAAATCTTAGCTTAAACTTACTTATAGGCATGACAGGAAAGAGCGGCCCATACATGTGCTTTAGAAGTCTCGCAGTGAGACAAAGCGAGGCGCGCGTCCATTGCTCGGTGAGTGGGGCGCGGTGCCGCCAGCGGATGCACTGCTCGCGCAATGTACGCCACAGCGGTGGGGACGGGAAACAACTGAGAGATTTATGAAGGGAATTAGCTGGACATTAAGTTTATTGTTATATATATTTATTTAAAATCATCTATTCCGTGTAAAACGATAGCTTGACATCCGATCTTATCGCAAGTTAAAACGTTGTATCGAATGCGTCTGTTTTATGTCATTATTAGTCAACATAACACAGAACGATAGCCCTACTGTAAAGTGAAATTCTAGAGGCAGAGCAACTACTTTTTCTTCTAAACATAATCTAAAAAAATTAAAACATTCAAAGAAAGTTTGCTCTGTTCTATAATGTGTCTTGCTATTAAGCAACAATTTTGTCTCGTTTTTCAATCAAATTTATAAAACAATATCTGGTAAATGACTCACCGGTGGCACGCCAGTATCCACACCTCGAACAGCACGCACAGCACGCGCTCGCACAGCTGCTCGGCGGCGGAGTGGTGCGGCGCGGGCGGCGCCAGCAGCGCGGCGGCGGCGGCCAGCAGCAGCAGCAGCAGCGCGCGCCACTCGCGCGGGCCCAGCGCGCCGCCGTCCGCCAGCGCGCGCGCCTGCCGCAGCACCAGGTGGCACAGCACCGCCTGCTTGCTGATCAGGTCGCCGCCTGCGTATAGCGAAGCTCTTCTTGAATCCTAATTCGTAGAACACCTGTTCCACTGGTTTTACAGGAATCCATCCGTCCGTATTTCACTAATCATCAATCAATCAACTCATTCCATTCGTCGAGCCCACACCTGCTTCGTCCCTTCTTCCCAACGACGGAGGGAAATAGTATTCTTAATAATACATAAATAAAACAAAATCTAACTATGGCTACAGATCTCTAAGTTGATTGCATTGGGATTAAAACATATAGAATGACTCTTAATTATTTATAACAATTACAACATTACGACATTTACTAATGTGGAACTTACCAAGTTCCATTTGGTATATGAATGTGAGTGCTTGTAAAAGAAACATATTTTCTATAGCATACTGTGATGATTTTACAACATTATTTCAATTCTTTTGTTATAAGACATTTAAAAGAAAGAAAAGAACTAAGCAGTAAGTACACTCACTCTCATTAGGTCGTGGCACGAACAAGTTCTGCAGATGGCGCAGTATCTTCCGGGCGTACTTGTGCGGCGCCTGCGCGACGGGCGGCGGCAGCGCGGGCAGCGGCGGCATGGTGGGCGGCGCGGGCGGCAGCAGCGGCGCCAGCCACGCGTAGCACACGCGCACGCAGTCGCGCAGCGCCTCGTGCTCCTGCAGCGGCAGCGACAGCCCGTAGCGGATCACCTCCAGCACCCATTCCACCTATATCCAATAATTACAACAATGATCATACTTCGATATGTAGGACTGCACATGATAGTTAACGATAGACTAAAATTTATTATAATCTTAATTGGGAATAAATAAAATGGATATGGGTTTAAGTGCAAAATTAAACAACTAAAGTCACAGTTTTAACGGTACTGATGATTATAATAAATACATAATTAGACGACCTGATTAGCGCAGTGGCTAAGTGATTGGACTGCTGCGCTAAGGGTTGCGGGTTCGATTCCCGCACGGGGCAAAACTTTGTGCGACCCACAGATGTTTGTCCCGAGTCTGGATGTTTGTGTATGTGATATTTCATGTTTGTGAAACGCACCCACGACACAGGAGAAATTCCTAGTGTGATGCGACGTTTTTAAAAAAAATAAAATAATAATAGGATGGCAGCTGTCTAATAACTTTTACAGCCTAAATTGATTATTACTCCTTCAAAACAGTACTTACATATTTGATTATGAGAATTTCTTCTACAGAAAACGTAACATAAAATCACGCTTGTATTCCCCTAAGGTTTTGTCACTTTTTAAGACAACAGTAAAACAGTTTTTATTAGAGGGGCGCACTCCATCATAGGCCATAATATCGCTTACCATCAGCCTAATTGTGAGCAAGTGCACACCTATTTAGTATAAAAATAATAATAATTAAATAGTAGCAGGTAATAGCACTCTGCCAGTCAAGTTACCTCAGCATCAGTGTTCAGTGGGCTGGGCTCCGGTGAGGCTACCTGCTTGACCACAGCGAGCACGACGTCGCGGCCGCCGACCGCGCCCAACACCCCCCTCCCCCCACCCTCCAGCGGCAATGAACTCCATTCTGAATACATGCCGCCACTGTCTTTGCTCTGGAAATTTAAAAGGAAAAACTTAAAGTCACATCTGGGGGAACTAAAGAGGCTGCTTTAATGTAATCCTATTGGTCACAAAACATAATTATGATTTGCATAATTATGTTCCGATCACAGAATTCAATAAATATTATTATTTAATTAATTATGTAATTTGGAGAAAATTCTAGAAATTACTGCTAATTTGGTAAATGATTCAGCTTTAGACAAATTCCTTAATGTGATTCCATTAGACGTGCTGTACCCTGGAAAGGCTAAAGCTACCAACTTCAATATACATCAACCTAGGCATACACCTATATACTTCATTCTTCCTCATTATACTCTTCATAGATGCTTATACTTTTAATTTTATTGATCAGATTGCCTTGAGCTTCAAATTTAAGAAACTTTTGGTATAACATGGTACAGAATGAGCAAAACCAATATTATTTACATCACATCACTTGCAAAGGTTTTGGTGTTTTTTCTGACAACTATAACAGATTTTTTTATCACAGGCCAATTTAAAGTACAATATGCTGCAATATTACATTTGATGTAATTCACTATAATTTTTTTTCACTCCCTCATCTTATAAAAGTGACTATAAATGTTTACATTAGGTACTTTGCGACTCTGAGTACTCTCCTTACCTGAATAAACATAGTGAATGACTCTCACACAACTAGGTGTGCTGCTACTTCAAGCAAAATGTTAGTAAACATGTCTAGACCAATACATAAATATTAAGCAAACCAACATTCCCAGTGTACAGTTTTATTTAATCTAATGAGAGATTGTTGTGATACATTTTTTAAACAATAATATCATTCGTAAACAGGTGTCATCTGTATGATAGAGTTGCACTGGCTTGCAGTTACTTTATTAGTAGTTCTACTACTCTAGCAATGAAATACAACAATTCTTGTTTTCTCTCATAACATTGGTGAACCAACTAAATAAAAAACATTGCACTTTAATACCTGAAAGGAGTAGTTTATTCCCGAAAAGCAGAATGTGTTATATACTATTACGGCGACACTTACCTGGTTGTTGACTCTGTTGAAGATGCTCACATTCATAAATAACACTTAACGGTAACGAATTAACTATTATAACGGGTCACTGGAATTCACCAATGGTAATTCACAAAACCATTATAGTATTCGTCAACTATTATAATAAAGAAGTCATAGAAAACTACGAAAATAATAGGAGTAATATTACAAAATTCATTTATTATCCTTACTTTTAGTTTTAACTTTTCAACAACTCGCAATAATGTCATTTAATATTATGCCAAACAGGAACAAGCATACACAATTTCAATAAGTTAAACAGAGAGAGAAAATCACCAATGTATCAACGTCATTTGTGAGAAATTAAAAAAAACAGATGTCATTTTACAGCTGACAGACCGAGCAGTGTACAAAGTAAGCTATGGCGATAGAGAAATACATAATTATAACGTTTAATGAGTTGTAACCTAGGCTTAATGATGTTTTGTATAATACATTTTTGTAATATGCAAATGAGAACAGTGTCCCCATTACAAATACCATGAAATATAATTTATGTACGTACCGGTTAGTTCCATGAAATAAGAACATCTTCGAAAAATCTCCTCTGTGAACCATGTTTAATGAATCCGTGCTTCAGAAGGCACGTAACGCCGTTGGTTCTGTGCATGATCTCTCTCCGGTCGTGTCAGCCTACCGTCCCGTCGGACTATGATGTATACATACCTAACATCACGCCTGTATTCCCCGAAGGGGTAGGCAGACGTGCAAATATAGTACACCCACATTTTGCCAGATATTTTTTAGCTTATTATCTTTAGACATGGATTTATATTAACTTGTGATCCCACGCCTAACTGAACTTGCCTTGTAGCTGTGTGCTTTAGTATATTTATCAAGCTTGTATATTGTCCCTGTATACTTTTTTGAAATATCCTTGGTATTGGCTCATTTACAATAAGAGAGCCTATTATAATTAATTGGTAACACTGTTACTAATTTACAATGAGGGGATTTACGGCTCGTTTCTGCGGAAATAGTATATTTAACCAGACTATTTCCATCTACAGGTACAAATTCAGACTCCGTGGTGCTACTGAGAATTACTGAATGTAAAACTCGGGATTCAGACCCAGGACCTCATGCTCGGTAGTCGTGCTTAGCGACCACTAGAGGCACTAGACCAACGAGGAATACTTAAGAAACAGTAATACGGCATTAACTACGATATCGATGACAATCTCGAATAATTAAAAGTACCGCAATAGAAGGCTAATAAGAAGCAGTTTTGTATTGAGAAGATAATATAGCTGCAAATTCTAACAGTCATTGTATAAAAACCTGTTCGCCAGTCCAAATCTATGAGGGCGGGGGTGGACGAAGAGCTAGGAGTACGGGCTTTCGGGTATATTCGGTATTCGTATAGGTCAAAAGGTTATTGGCCCCTGACTGCGCAGTTCGGTACCGAGGTCGTTATTGATTTAATTTTATAGGACTTCGGAGAAAAAATGGACATCCTGATAATTTTCATAGTTATGCAATATGTATGCAGTGCAATACGCTATACCAAATAAAACCCTTAAAGATCTAACAAGTATTTAAATACATATTGTATTATTATAGGTACTGAGAATAAAATATTATAATTCACTTGCGAACCTTTATTTCCAAGTGTGATTTTTGTACCAGTAAATACAGATTTATGTAAATAGATACATCTTGTGACCTCTTAATGATGTGTCCTCCACACACGCAATAGCAGATAGAAATTTAGATTCTCATTGAAAAAACTAATTTTATTGAGAGGGATCACGCTTATTTTCTGTCTCTCGGCTCTTAAAACCATTTGCATTGCATGCATAACTATGTGCTCAGCCGTCACATCAGCAAAAATCGAACTAAGGCTGAGGCTCCTACGGTTAAACCGCGGTTTAAAAACTGCGTGACAAGGAAACTGATACAAATGGCCGCGCAGGAAAAAACTGGAAATGCGTGTAAAGGCAGTTTGTATAAGTCTCCTTGAGTACAAAATCATGCGGTTAAGAACCGCGGCAATTTAAATGAGTGCGGCCTTGGTCTAACTGGCGGTTTAATGATAATATTTAATTCATATAAATAAAACTCATTACCTTTCGTTCTACGATTTATTAATTAGAAACATTGTTGTTCATAAACTTGCAAATTAAAATTATTAAAGCATTAATTCCAACATATCGTTGCTACAGTGATTATTATTATTAAGTTTACGTCATACATAAATTTAAAACTAATGGCCATCATATAAAGCCATGATTTTGACACATTTATTATTTTCACCATTGGCAGCTATAGTGCAGCTATTCTACAAGTCAAGTTTAATATTAAAATGTATAATCATTATCTTAAGTACTAAGGGTTCAATGTAAATAGCCAGACTTATAAACCCTGAATTGGAGTCTTAACACCTAAAAGTAACATGTAAATATACTAGAAAACATTTATATGATTGAGATATCCTATAAGTATATTAATTTTGTAGAAAAAATATTTTACAAGATTAGAAATCCATCAACAAAAAGTAATTATAATAATATTAAAAAAATATAATTGATGCACAGACTTCACAAGTCTTTGTTAAAATTAATGAAATTCAGACATACATACATAGGCATGTTTTAAATCATAACAATTTATCACTTATTGTTACATGTTAGACAAATTATAATTACAATACTCTTATAACTATCAGATCCTCTCCCTTCTAGCTACATAACCCACATAATAGGGGCATTCCACCTTTTCTCCTCTATCAGCCTTTCAAACAAGTTATAATAGTACAAGATAATATCTCAAAATCTCAAAAATATTAATAAAAACAATGTAAAGTAACCATTATTATTTGGCTGTCACATTTTGCAGACACAGTAGTAGAAGAATGGCCACAAGCCTTTAGAAGGCCGCTTGACCTATGAAACATTATATCAAACCTTATTATAATTGTCAAATTGATGACGAAGTATGTCAATGTTAATATATTATCATTGTGAATAAGACTTCAAACCCTTTATTCACATTGAGGTAATTCAGGAGCATCATTTTTTTTATCTTCTTGTGGAAGGTCTTCTTCCTCCTGCTTGAAACCTGTTTCAGTCTTCAAGTTTTCCAATTCCTTTTTCCAATAACTTACACTTTCTTCTAACTCTTTAATCTTGGCCCCCTTCTCTTTCAGCAATGCCTGTGCCGATATAAATAGTTTTTTAAGTTCATTAAATTCAATCTCTTCAGACTCCTGTAATTTGTGTTCGAGCACTGTGGTTTTGGCCAACTTAATCGCAGCTTCGGCTTCACTTCTTATCTTGTCTGCCTCACTCATTATCTCTTCAGCCTTCTGATTTAGTTCATGTTGAATTACTAGCATAGTAATCATTCTGCGTATGACAAGGCTTAAGAAAATAGCAAAACCAGTTATGTAGAAGTTTCTTTGTGCTCTGAATAACTTGACACTATCTTTCATCCCACTTGCGAGATTTAAATGTCCTGCCTCAGTACTGTGAGAATATTTCTTCATTTCTCTTATAGAATCAAATAAAAATAGACTGAGTATACTGAACATAACAAAAAAATATGTTGAGGCATTATGTTTTAACGACGTGACCAAGCTCGAGTTAAAGAATCTGTTACATCTGCTGGGGCTACATATGGGTAACATTAGTACAATGATAACAGCTACCTCAAAGTAGAGGTATCCAGCAATTAATGACCACTGCAAAGACATTTCTGATATCCCTCGATTTTGTCTTACCGGCGGCGTTGCTAATATATTACGCGTTCGCGTTACGTATTAGTCTTAAAAGCACTAAACAATTTATCTTAAGGTGTGCTAACTAACGTTGAGTCTTAATCAGAAATCTTCACTTCTCGACTAAGTCGACAGTAAGATTTATTTTTGAAATTTTGACACTAATAATGGGTGGTGGTCCTGGTCATAGACTATACAGGACCTGGATGCCGGTGGTTAACACCATTGAGGTTAACACAGAATATTACCATTAAAAAAATATTAACACAAAAAAAATGTACTTTCATAAATCGTGGTCGATATCTAATTTCACTACAAAAGTTCACACTTTACAATCCCATTAAATTCCTGTTGTTGAAAATGTTTGAATTTAAATTACTCTGGAATTCTGGAATAGTACAAATTGGCTCAGTGAATTTGAAATAAAAAAAATCTTTTAAATGCCTGCCTAGATTACATGCCTTTTATCATGGATGAAACTTGAAAGGTTATAATAAGGTCTGTTAATTGACTAAATGTATTACTATTATATCGTCCATTTGGACGATTATAATAGTTATTTGATTGAATTAAAAAAATATACTTGATGAAATAATATAAAAATCGACTAAGTATTTCAATTAATAGCTTAGTTACATTTGCAGTGCACGGCATGGTATAGTAAGAAAAGAAAAAAATGATTTGTCTGTCATTCATGTCATTTGATCAATGTTAGGAAAATTGATAGGGAATATTATTTGTTAAAGATTCATTAAAATAATGGCTAGTATAGAACTAGATATATGGCGAGGTGAATGGGGACTCGCCTCCATCGATTTAGAATGTCTCAAAGTTTTAGTAAGTACTTTTCTTTATAACCTATAACCGATTATTGTGCCGGTATATTTTGTTGTATTTATTCGTTATTGTATAATTCGCAGACTTATATGAAATTTATTGGGGTACCAGTACGAGTTCGAGAAGCGAACAACCCGTTTTTTACGCCAAAGGGCAGGCTCCCTGTCATGAGAGACGGTCGCAAGCTACTTACAAATTTCGAGGAAGTTGTTGATCATTTAAAATCCCTGGTACTGTTCTTATTTCTTCTTGATTATACTTATGTTAAATTTAATAATGTGTACATTACTGTTATCTTCCATCATATGATTAACTTAATTGATTTTTAAAGTATTTATGAATTGTACCTAATCAGTAGAGTTTTCTACTAAGCTGATGTAGAAGTGTGGTATATAAATATATGTATAATGTATTATTTTTCTTTTAGCATTATAGCACAGATGTACACCTAAATACAAAACAGGCTGCCGAAGCAAGTGCATTTACGCAATACTTACGAGATAAACTATACCCTGCCTACCAGTATGCCTGGTGGGTAGATGACAAGAACTATTGTGATCTCACAAGACCAACGTATGCTAAGGCACTGTGTATTCCATTCAACTTTTATTACCCCTCACGGTATCAGAACGCGGCTAAAGAAATGATAGATGCATTGTATGGAGAACACACAGACTTAAGGGAAATCGAAAAAACAGTGAGTAAAGCAAATGTTCTTTAAAGCTACACTATTATGTACTCTAAAAGTTATAACATATTGCTACAATAACATTATGATTTATAGCCAATTAGGTATAAATGACAGTAGCAAATAACCATATAGAACTTAAATACTAAGGCATGAACTTTGGACTTGAGTTATGGTTATTATGTTGAGAGAGTTATTTAAATTCATTTTTATTTGCAATAAAATCTTACTGTTTACATTGCATATTGTTGTATACATACTACCTATTTATTTAACATTTACATGTCTTATTTTTACAAAATATAAATAATCATTAATTATATAGGTAGCTCATTTGATTGAGGTCTTAAACTAAAATAAATATGTTTCAGTTGTATAATGAAGCGGAGAAGTGTCTCAAAACATTATCAGACAGGCTAGGAGAGAGTGAATACTTCTTTGGCAACAGACCTTCATCATTTGATGCAACGGTCTTCGCATACCTTGCCCCACTAGCCAAAGCACCATTCCCAAACTCAACACTAGCGAATCACGTTAAAGGCATTGGAAACCTTACTAGATTTGTAGCAAGGATTAACCAAAAAAACTTCAGGCATGTCACAGACGGTAAGTGGAGGATATGTTTAGGTATTAATGTTTAGCCTTAGGCTAAAATTTCGAGGTTTTAATAATATTAGTATACTATATTATGTAGCTGTAAAGATATAACACTGAGTTGGTAATTATAGATTGATAATAGCTACTACCAGCCGTCTCCCTTTAGCCATTACAACAAGAGGGAACTTGAAATTTGATGACTGCAAGCAGCGACACGGTAGCTCAATTAATAAGAGCTGCGCCAAAGATCGCCGAAGGTCGTGGGTTTGAATCCTGCAAAAAATACCTTGAGTCATATTTTTTTGCTGAGTGGTATCTGGCCTAGAATTGATCACCCTCTTTCCTCTCATGGGTGTCGTAATGGCGGCCACCAGTACTGCGTTTTCTAAGGCGCTTGCCAAGCGTGGGGATTACGTCAACCTTAGTTAAGGGGGAGGTCATAATCCCCATAACCCACCACCAATACTGCGATCCCCAAGCCGTTTGCCAAGTGTAGGGATTATGGTAACCCTAACTAAGGGGAAGGCCTTTGTTCAACAGTTGACGTCTTCCGGCTAATGATGATGACTAATATTTGTGTTGGTTTGCAGAGTATAACAGACAGAACGCGAAAAAGCACTCAACAGGCACACAGTCGGAGCGCGAGGCGGCTAACTTCCCCAACCAGACGCGCAACAAGATCCTCGCGGCCCTGTTCGCGGCCATCGCCATGACGGGGTACGCGGTCGCCAACGGCATGTTCCAGGTCAGTACTAAAACTGCTAAATGACTACATAGACTGCCGATAGATGGCGCTACTAGCTTTTGTGATATGGGCTTTTTTGGAATAATTGGACGTAATTATTGTAAGTGAGCCATGCCCACCTGAAGAAAAAGTCTATTTATTATAAAGACTCAGTTACTAAATTATATATAAAAGTAGCGCCATCTACAATTACAGTATCATAGACAATAAGAAATAAAATAATGTAGTGGCCTATCTAGTTACAAGGTAATATTTTTTATGGCAATTGTTGTATTATGTAGTATAGTTATGGAACTACTACGCATTATGCAAGTAATTCTCATTATTTTATTCTGCTTGTGAATTAGCTAGATGCTTTGCTTGTACTGCATGAGTAGTAAATTTGTTTCTTAGTACCAAAATAATATAAACAAGTGCCTAAATTAAATTATGATACTCTTAACATCTTCGCCTTTATAAGAATCGTAACATAAATTAACTGACAAACCCTTGTTTATGTTGTACACTGTAGCAATTTACAATTAGCACAGATCGAGCTAGTGTGCAAAAAATATAAGTTGTCAAACCTGCTTGAAATTCAAAGTACTGCCCCCTTACCATGAACTCTTAAAGCTGGATAGTTTTATGGGGCTGGTTTATTTAAAAGCCTAGTTTATGGTTTTAGTTCCCAAATGACCATCGCCAATGTATTAAATAATTTTCCTACCTGAGGGTAGTTTATTCTAACTCAGTATGAAGGTTCGTAAGTGAACATAGCTCAATCCCTTGTTTACAATATTGATTGGCATCAAGTTGTATTCTTATTCATTCTCACAACATCTCATTTTGTTTGTTCAGGACCTCAAAGATTATGAACATTCGCGAGAATACAACGACATGTTTGAGAATGACGAAGACGACAACTGACGCTGGCTGCGGGTCGGGAGCGCACCCTCGCACGGCGACGTGGGCCATGCTCGGCCAACCGCCCACACTGTCCACACACAAGCCATGTTTTACCTGCTATGGTGCTTGTACAAGTCTTATCCTAATCCGAGAACGCCCACACCAGAACAACTATGAAGGCTCACAGTATCGGATGTAGTACTAAGCGTCCAAGCAATCCCTAGTTGTAGAACTACAGTTGGTATTGACGGTTGTTCCTCGGATTCAGATCAGACTAGTTACAAACACACTCACCGATGTTCCTAGGAGACTTTGCAAGTTACCTATTTGTCTATATGTAAATGTGTCTTATAACTCTGATAATATTTATGTTGCAAGTTGCAGAAATATTCAATTCTTAACAGTGTTGGCGGTTATATACTTTTATGATTTATTCTACTAGTCTAGCGTTAGACGTGGCTTTTTAGTGACTTGTAGAGACTGCGTTATGTTCCTATTATATGACAAGTAGTCGCATTTTATTGTTATGAAATATTAATTAATTGATTTTTGGCATTTTTCTGCTTCCGCAGAGTATGGCAACACGAATAATAGCTTCAAGTCACTAATCTCCACTGTAGTAGTCTCAAGAATGTGTTAACACATCTGCTGCATTTAGTACTGAGTTCATAGGGTGTAATTTAAATAATTATAATGTATTTCAATGTTTGGACGTGTCTTAAACCTTTATAGGTGGCCCATCTTAGCATCAAACTTCGTATCTTTTTCCTAATAATTATTTACATAAAATCGTGAGTGGTGACAAAAATCCATGAGATGATGTACCCTTTTTTAATTCCCCAGTGTGCTCAACGAAGGTACGCAGTCTGATGCTCTAGGTGGGATACAAATAGATCATAATCGTAATTGATTTTGTAAAAACTTTCCAGGAAGATAACGATTTAAATTTTTTATTCACATTGTTATGTAACTAAAATGATGATTTTAGGTAAAAAGCCTAAATACCTATGTTTATTGTCATCCATGATTTTATGGCCATCATAATTGAGTGACTAATTCACTTACCTGTTATCAGTTTGAAGATTTTGTTTATATTATTTATTTAAATCATTTTATAAGGACTATTTAATAAATTTATTTGAGCATGCGAATCGAATTATTAAATTTTATTGTGTACACATGAACAGTTAATATTGAAATTGAAATGTAGGTTTTATTGCTATTAGAATAAGGTAGATTTTAGTAATAACTTTAATTTCCTTTATAGTTTTAAGACGGTCCAAACATAAGAGATGTGTTAAGTCCACTAAGCTTCGGCTATGTTTAAGTAGTGAACGGTTCAGTAGAGATTTTGGTTTTATGAATGAGAATTTATTTGTTGGTTGTTTAACTTATTCCGTTAAGCGTGAATAAAATGTGGTTCGTTGATGTTGCATGTTTTATTTTTGGCGTATTTCTATTTGTTGTGAGAAGTCAGGCCAACATATAAAGCTGTAGGCAGCTTTGCTTACTGAGTTCGTATATACCACCACCGTGGTATTTATCTATGGGTTTCTATTTTCTATTCGTTGTTTTTAGTAGATTTGTTTACCGCAAAAACAATTATTTGGTAAATAAACTAATTAGACATGGAGTTACTTAAATATGTGGGCCACTGTAAAACACTGGTAGCGCAATTCATACAAGTAATCTTTGAGGTGAGTAGCGTTGTTATATTAAAAGTGATGAAATACTCGTCTGGTAAATTTTAATATAACTTATCTAAGATAAGTTGAGACGTCTCATTAATTTACTCTTCACTCTAGATACGAGCAGGTCTAGGGTTAAAAAAACATATAAGTTATATAACAATGCTCACAAGTTACAAGTAGCTTTGTTACAAGAAAGTTCTGTCTCACTACAGATTAAATTTGAATTCACCATAAAAAAAATATTACTCGTAAACATAAATATCTTGTGAAAATGATGAGAGAAGTCCTAAACCTAGTGGCTAAAGATGATTTTATTGTTAATCTATTAAATTTAGCAGCGCTGGGCTTCATGGAGTTGGCATAGAACTATGGTGATCAACCGCCTGCGAGTCATAAAGAAACACCTCGGAAGAATTACTAAGTTGAAGGCAGCGCAGCCAAGCGAAGACACCAAACCAACTTAGAATAATAATACTAATTACTTTTGGTTGTAATTATAGGAAAGGTACAGGAGGCAAAGTCTTATAGGTACTCAATATTTGATGTTTCGGGTAACAAGGCCTGTATTTTGATGTTCAAATAACGATATCTGAATGTTGTTTATCAATTTTAGAAGACCCGTGTCACGTGACATTAAGCTCTGTTTACAGCTTGTTTTAAATTCCAATTATATACTTTATACTCTGTATGGTCTCATACTGAAAGATTAAATAAGGAACAGTTTCATAGCAACTCCTTTAAGGATTTGGATATATTTAGAAACTGTTGATTTAACTACCAGCACGGTAGAATACATTATTTTTTACTACCGTGAAATATTTTTTAAATATAGCAACTTACGTGCAGTGAAGTGCTTCTGTGTTCCATCCACGTTCTCCTGAGTCAAAAGTCGCACCTCCACAACTGCCTGAGAGTTCAACTAAGTAGGTACTTAACATGATGGAGATCTTCATTTTTTAAAGCAAGATATAAAGGAGCCCAACATTTAGTTTTTACCTTTGTTGAATATTCCCTAGTCAAACAGACTGATATAATTTGCCGTGGTAGAGATTGGCCAGTCCACAAGAATGGTAGCGAGGTTGACCGTCCAGGGTCCGCCGGACGTGCTGTGGTATCGTCTCGTGAAGGCTCTCTACTTCCACCCCCTTCGTCCCGTGATCAGTTCGCTTGACCGCTGCTTTTATTTACATCATAGCTAGTAAGAACCAGGACAATAAATGCCGAGTAAAATTGTTTCTGAAAATTTCTACCTACTAATTGATTAAAGTTAAGAAGAAGAATAGTACTTCTAAATACAGTCGATATATTATTTATTTATATAAATTAGGCTTAGTGTTGAGGCCAACAGGTGGTTTAAACTCTGACACCATACGATAGAAGAAGACTATCACTGTGGGCGTGACCCCTGCGCAGACTCTCTACGTACAGTCCAGCAATACTGCTGACAGATGCAAACTGTCCAGCGCATTTACGAAATATATTTCACGCCCAGTATCTCAGAAGTACCTAATTGTCCAGATAATATTGTAAGTGTGTCGTGTACCGTGTCATTGTGTGATATTGTTTAGACAGTTGTTGTCAAGCAATTAATGTAACATTTAAAAGACAAATTAGGTTTAACTATTGATAAAAATATAATTTAATTAATGAACTGTAATATTACAATTAATTGTGTGTATAAAGAGATATTATCTTTAGTGTAGATGTATTCGTGTAAGACAAATCCTATAATGCGTCGTATTTTAATGTTATTTAAATACAATTTATTATGATGAATATTGACTATGTGTCCAAAGAATTTCGTGGTGAAGTATATTATATTATAGAATGCTGAAAAATAAAGTATAAATAAAACAGCCGCGTCTCGTAACTCCTTTATTCCTCACATTTGAACATTTCGTGTATTACCTTGTCAGGTACACTAACATAATTTGGTACGAATCATTTCAACATACGACATCCACTGCACTGGGCTACATGGGTTCTATTCCTAAACCGATTTTGATACATGGTGAGAAAATGAGATGGCACTAATTTGGGCTAACATAGAGAGGGCTTACATTTAATTACGTTATGTTAAGCTGCCTAGCCATTGGAACAGAGCGAGGCGGCGAACGGTGAGCGAGGTAAAATTCCACCAATAAAATTGCAAAAAGTCTCCGCTTATGCAATTCTATTGGTGGATTTTTAGCTTACTACCGTTCCGATACTACGCTCCGCTCTAAAGGGCACGCAGCCTTAACCTGGTTTATGCAGTCCGAAGCTATGTACGGACGACCGAACAAGAACATGACGAATACGAACATCGAACACTATTTCGTCAAACATGTTTGTTGCAATCCAACTGAACTAGTTAGACTGTATTCGTAAGGTTCATGTTCGCTTCACAAATTTATTTACGTCCACGCGAACAAACCAAATGTTCCGTGTTCGATGTTCTTGTTCAGTCGTGCGTAAACAGCTTGATATGAAAACTTATTCTACATCTCAAAGTTTACTAAATTTGATACTGACAAATCGACTAAACTGAAATGTAACATGCCTGACCCATCTCTAATACAATTTCCCGCCCATGCAACAATGACAGTGATTATGAAACTAGAAAGACATAAGCATACACTCTTTTGTATTAATCAGTTATAACAGTTCGTAAACTTATAAATTACATAAATATTCGCAACTACACGATAAAATTAGTTATACTTACAATGTTACAACAACACTGCTCGTTCCTTCTAACATGGTGTTAGTTTGGTGAAACCATAGAGCTAGCACGGATAGATTTGACGTTACGTCTCGAGACGACACTGATGACGTTGAAAAATATGCTTCGATGTTATTAATATTATTCTATATTGATAATGCTTGTGTCCCTGTTATTTTCACGAAACCTAGCGTCTAAACTATACATGCTAGCTATACAGGCAGTTTATACTTCAATAAGGTAACAAGAAGACACAAACGTGTCAAATGTAACGTCAGGGACATCTATGAAGTGAGGCGCGGATCACATGAATCAGGTGAATGTCCCAGTAAGTGCCAACTGCCAACACAACCAAAAGGCCAATTGAATCTTCAAAATACATCCATCTCGTAAACGTCAAAAAGGAATAGAGTATAATTTAAAAGTGACATTTAAGACGTTCAGATTAGATCGGAACTATATTTTGAACATTTTGATAATTGACCCTAAGGTAATTTTGTAGCAACTTGCGATTCCTGATTCCGATTTGCTACCTGTCGTATTAATGGTCAACAGTCAGTCAAGGGTCATCTGTCATAATAGTTTGTTAAAGTGAATTTGATAGATACAGAGTTAGTTTTCATTCGATGTCGAATCTTTTATTTTATAATTAGCTATATCTGCATACAAAAATGAATATGCAATCCTCAATATTTGTTCGTGAACAAGTAACTGTCAATAACAGGTTTTGTGAGTTATTGTATAGCGGCGCCTCTGACGTAATATATTCGATAACGTTTGTTTAGTTCCGTTTAACGCCAGAGGGCGCCTCTGCTTTCAATATGGCCGACCCTTAGGTGTGTTCTAAAGAATCATCGCGATTTAACTTGTACTGTTATAAAAGTTAACTGAATACATTGTATTCAAACATGACTCAACTATATTAGTAATAATATTTAATGGACATCAATAAAGTATACATTAATATTAACATCAGTTCAACATTACAGCTGTACGAAGATATTTTATAAATGATAACTACAATTACGGGCAAATAAATAAAATAATAACAAAGTACTTAAGTAAGCGGTGAAGCTGCCATATTTACAACATAAACATTCAATTTTAAGCTAGATTTGGTTTTGTATATTTCATTGAACTTTTAATTTTATTATCGGAATGAAATAGCCTAATGTAGGGTTATGCACAGGCTATCGTTGTTCGGTTAGATATTGGTAACAAAGTACTTATTTATAGGTAAACATTTATAATGATAGTAAGCTCTGTTAACAAGCAGAAATCAAATTGCGAAAATGGAATAATTTAGGAATGGCCCGGACGCGTCTATGAACTATCGCATAGACCGACAAATACTTTCGTTTAATTTCAATGGTCACACCACAAAACGATCCATTATAAAAATATAACTATTATTTTAAAATGGAATATACAATTTTCAATCAATTCCTTATTACAGGGAACTTAAAAATATATTTTTATTACAGAAAACGACGCTATATCACGACTATATACACCTTAATTATTATGTACGTCTTAGTTGTAACGCAAATATATTAAATTCTAATTTACCTAATACTCCATATGATGGCTGCGGCGTAATATACTGAGCCTTGTTCGTTTGTAACTTGTTCTAAAACAATCGGTGAAACGTTCATGTCAGCCTTTTATCTGTTACTAGTAAAACAAACCGTACAAAAACTGGAAGACGATTAATATTTTTCTAAGTAAACAGCAGAACATCAAGCAGTCATATATACACAATAATTGACTAAAACCAACGAACGCTTACTTGATATGGAAACTTATTCTTTACACTCAATTAATCTAGTAAGTCTTAATTAAAATAATCTTCCAGGTTCAACGTAACAAATATTAGGGCAACAAGAAACTGTTAGACCTAAGGCGACCGTATGTACACGAGTCGCAAGCGAGCGGTCAGGGGTAACAAGTATTCAGCGGAAGCGACACTAACTAGACGTTCAACATTCAAACTTACTGTATTGAGATAAGGGTTAATATCGCTTGCGACTATGTTCTAACTACAATGGATTGCGTCTCAGCACTGCTCGAATTTATTGTCATCAAATCTAAATACGTACACACAGTGCATGCATTCTTGTTTAACATTTTCTATTCTGTTTTATAAGTAAAATGCTATTATAGGTGAAATAAAATAACCAATGTGGCATTGTCTCCAAACAATCTATTAGAAAAGTAACAATAACTTAGGTTTAGCTACTTGCAATACAGAAAAAGTAATGAATGGTCCAATTTGGAAGTTATCTTGTGTTATGTGGACCATCATAATACTATTATTATAATTAATACTAGATTTAAAATTGGATTATTTAACTAGAAAGTGGCTTCAAGTTTCAAATATCTTGCATAACCCAATTCAATATTCTCTTCCTTGATTTTTTAATTTAAATTTATAAGACCGCTATGTGTATTCATTGAGATTTGACGTGTATCCTGAGCAGAGAAGATGCCTACCTTAATCGGGGGCGTTGAGTAAGGACTGTGACTCTAGGAGCTGACTAGCGTCTATGAGGCTGACTTGCATGGAGTCGAGGTTGCCGGCGACGATGTCGGAGCGGTTCATGCTGAAGGGGTAGAAGCGCGGCACGGGCTGCCGCTGCGGCTCGCTGGACTCCTCGCCGTTGGAGTGCCGGCTCGACAGGATCGACAGCGACGTCAGCTTCTCGTTCAGCTGATGGATCTGTGGAGGTGTGGGAGCTTGAGACCTAGGCATGTTGCTAGAGAGCCAATTAGTGTTCTCCAGTGTTTAGTAATGGATGTGAATGGATGGTGTGTCTGTGAATTTGTGTGGGTTGTGTGTCTGTGTATTTGTGTGTGTTGTGCCTGTGTATTTGTGTGTTGTGTCTGTGGATTTGTGTGTGTTGTGTCTGTGTGTGTGTGTAGTGCGCACCTGCGCCCGCGCGACGTAGTTGTGCACGTGGTACTGCACGAGGCCGGCGTGCGGCGCGTCGAGCGGCGGCAGCCAGCGCTCGTAGCACTGCGCCCACAGCTCCACGCCCGCCACCAGCCGGCACGGCTGCAGGCGGCGCAGCTCCGCGCTCCATGCGCTGCCTAGGGACGACTGGGCTGCAAGTTAAGTAAACATTAGTTACTCTGACATACATGACTCGACCTGAGTCCCGTCGAAATCGGTTCAGCCGTTTCAAATATTAGCCGGAACAAACAGGCAAATAAAAAAAATTGTTACTATACAAATACAGCGTTACAACTTTTTTTATTTGTATAGACTTGTTGTGATGCCCTGTAATAGTGACTATGGTCTCCTAAAAACTTGTTGTTAAAAATACTTTTATTATACTACAACTTTGACGTATTACCACAATACCACGTGATCAAAAGTATGTTCAACATAATATAATCACCACATACAAAGATCCTTTAGGTATACTTACATAGCCTCTGCGACTGCGTGGTGCTGGTGGGGCGCAGGCCCATGTACAGCGGGTTGTAGAACAACGCCTTGTCCTGCTCTGAGAACTGCTCGCCCCAGTCCCACACCGGCCTCTGCACGAAGTTCTAAGCGACAGATGAAAAAGTTTTTATTATAGTAATTTTTTAATCGACATTTCGCTAATTTCGCTTTAACTGAGTATTTAGGGGCAAACTCTGGTCTTGGGATGCCATAAATGAAAACTTTGGAAGGCAATTTAAATCATTATTTTACTGTCATAACTTTCACTCAGAAAGTTATGTTAAATTTTTTACATTATATATTTATTTTTTATTTATTTATCTATTAAGTAATTTCCGGTTTTACTCACGTGTTAGTTTAAAATAGCCGAACTAGTTTCAAACTAAAACGGAGCCTTTTTACATGAGCAGATGCATCCCAGATTTTCACTCATTATGGAATCTTTATGTATAAATACAACACTATGAACTAAAACAAACCCAACCTTAGACACAGCTAGTTCCCGATCCCTGGCACAGTTGAACAGGAAGGTGTCGAATATATGATTATGCGCGCAGTCCCACAGCGTGGTGAGGTAGGTCTCGGTGAACTGGAAGTGCGCGGGGAACTGCTGCAGCAGCTGCCACACGCAGTCCAGGTACAGCAGGAACACCGGCGCCGCCTGCGCTGACGGCGCGTCCTTCGCTGTCGCGTCCTTAGGGTTCCCGGGGCGGGGGAGGCCGAACCTGACAGACAAAATGACTACTGTTACTTATGCGAATACTACACAACTTAAATCATAACATTAAGCTGTATTCCCTGAAGTGCTCTTCTTCGTATCGGCATGAGCCAATAGCCACATAGAATAGGTCATGCCGTGGTGTGGATTGGTCAGTCAACAAGAATGGTAGCGAGGTTGACCGTCCAGGGTGCGCCGGACGTACTGAGGTATCGTCGCTCGTGGACGCTACTTGCTTCCAAGTAATATGGGGCGAGACCATTGTCAGTAACTAGGCACAAATCTATACTCAGTGCTGCTACTGAGAATTACCTATAGAAAAACCCAGTAACACATCAACCGCCGATGACTTCGACGCCCGACCCAGAATTCGAAATATTCGGGTTTTATGACTGAGTTTCATATTATGTCCGTAGAAGGCATTAATTTGCCGCAACGTTATGTTACCAATTTTAATTGTTGTTAAAAGGAAATAACACAGTAGGTACTTCATCCTAACAAACATATACCACAAATTACCTGCTAAAATTATGAAAAATTTATTAATTTAAAATAAAATGTGTTAGTATACAGTACCTATCACAGAAGGGGTGTCCCAGCGCTACCCATTCCTTCTGTATGAGGGACTGGAAGCCAGATATCGTCCTGAAGTGCGGGTCCACCAGCAACTGGGTGAGGCAGGATACCACCGAGCAGTAGTCCACACCATCACCTGAAATAAAATAATAATCTATACATGTAAAACGAAGTCAGGTTAGTTACCCCAATTAGAACTCAAGATCGGCTAGACCGAGTGTCATCTCTGATTTGTTAAATTCGTCTCCGCCTCGAACAGCAGAATAACAAAAGAAAGAAACAAATCACGAAAGCAAAAGGTAGAACGACGCCTGCCGGGTGCGTTAGTACTTATATAAGTAGATAAAAGGTGGTCAGGCTATATCACACCTAAGAGCAGAGAAAAATAGTAACAGCAAGTAAAGTAGAGACTAAATACAAACGGAAAATTGTGGCGCAAATAGGAAAAGAATAACGCAAAATAGGAGAGAATGGGGCAAAATGGGAGAGAATGGCGCAAATTGGGGGAGACATGGTGCAAATAAATAATTGGCAAAATGGAGATGTAAGATGACAAATCAGCGATGTATAGCGTAAATAAGGGAGCAATGGTACTGAAATGGCGCTATCTATCTTACGAAGTGGATGAAGAATAGTCTTACCTTCTTGTAACACAACAGTGACGTTGTTAGCTAGGTGTTGCGCGGCGTCGTCGGCGAAGGCGATGCAGTTGGACACGTAGCGCAGCCAGCGACTCTCGTCCAGGATCGTGTAGTACTGCGAGTCTTGATTCTGATGCCATACAATCAAGGAATTAAAAAGAAGTATCTTACACACAAAGCCCGTATTTTTAGGGTTCTATCTCTAAAGAAAAGCAGAAACATTATAGGACCGCTTCGTTTAATGTTATGATATTATCGAACTAGAGAAGATCGAGAATTGAATGTAAAGAAGTTTTTGACAGTTTTTTTTTATTTACTTTAATAACATACTTTTAAAGGTTCAAAGTTTTTATTTCTATACCAGAAAGGTAGAGTAGGTTCTAAGCTACTCTGCCTCTCTTTTAATCTTCCTACTTAACAGAACGAATAATTTCCACCTCTGCCTAGCCATGCGAGGAATACAGGCGTCTTGTTATGTTTGACACAACATAAAACGTGCACAAGCAGTTATATGTAGTGAATATTCCCAAAGTTAGTCTTTTTAATGAGGAAATAATGTATTTAATTTACAATAAGGTAAACAGGAAAACTAATGGAAGGGATATTTGATATGTATAAAATAAACTTATTCTATATAAATAATATAAACAAAGAGCGACCCATGTTGTTTATTATATACTATACTAACTATAGAATGGATTTATTATATAGTTCATTCATAACCGATATGACGGTGTTACAGGAAAATAGGCATATTTCTTATAGTTTAACCGCAAATTGTGCTATTTCTATTATATGTAGGTGTCTGCGGTATGTTTACCTCTCAGAGATTCTTAGAAGACGAATGTTTATCCCGCAAGAACGCATGAAATGTGATTTACTATTATCAGAACGTCCCTGTCTTTACTTGAAGCAAATTCAATAAATTATTCGCAAAAATATGCTGTTAATATACTTGTTTACTTATGAACAACTGGGAGGTATTGTGGGCGCGCAAGTGCTGGTCACCTCCAGAAGTAGCTGAACGGCAGGAGGGATGTAGTTCTCTTATATCGTGTGCGTCTTGTCAATTTCGCCTTCCCCGTCTCACCACTCACATACCTCAGGCCGTGACTAGCACTTCTGCGCCCATTATACCTATTACTAGTGTTCTGGCATGTCTGTGTGTATGAGGTGTCAGGTGAGGTGAGTTGTAACGTTATCTAATAAGTAAGGCCGCCTATTCACTGCAGCGAAGAGAAATGGTGAAACGGTGAGCGAGGCATAAATGCACTAATAGATTTGTATAAAATCCCCGCTTATGCAATTCTATTGGTGGATTTTTACCCCGCGCACCGTTCCACCACTTCTTTCCGATGCAGTGGCTTTAGGCTGGTAGTTCGACTTTCCACCTTCTGATTACCCATGACTGACAAATAATTGAATTATTTATACTTGTTTTAAAAGAACTTACCCAAAATTGTCGCAGTGTGGTGGGGGTACACAGTTCGACTAGTTTCTTGTAGGATGTCTGCAACGTGGGCAGCGGCGGCAGGATGTGGGAGCCGCCCGCGTTCGTGAACGTGTTGCCGCACAGGTATATAACGTGCGGGGGCGTCAGCTTCGGGTGCGAGCGCCGGACCTGGGAAATTGGGTTTTATGAGCACGGGTTAGAGGTGAATTTTGATTGAAGTCAGAAAATGTATGTTTATCACATGTTAAACACTTGACCACTACGACATTCATCATCGCAGAAACGTTCATGTAATATTCCAGTAGATACCTACTATGACTGCAGTTTGTTGACCTTTATCCTAGCGTGACGTCAAATCAACGTGCAGTGTTTTACGTATCCTGTTGACGTCACGTGAAATACAGTTGAATGCGTCAAACAGATCAGTTTTACTTATAAATCTTCAATAAATAAGATTGGGTATTTTCCCGAAGGTAAAAGTATCTGTAAGTCGGAGCGAGTTTATTTGCGTTCGTTTATATTGCGTGTGTTCTTTACATGACATTGAAGGAAATTGTAGATTCCTAGATCGAGAAATATATATTTTCATTACATTTTAGAACTATGTTGTAAAGAAAATACCATAGAATTCTACAATTGATTAGCGTAAAGTCTCCGTTGTCTATTAAGTTGTTCCTCGACCCTGACAATGCTCTTCGCATCGTCGCCCGCAGCCTTTAACTTGCACCGAAATGACTGAAACGATTCAGAACAAAAGCGAGAAGCTACGTCACGACGAGGACATCATTACCTAAGAATTTAAAAATTGTATAATACTTAGATGTAAAAAACATAGGCGCATTTTTGTTACCTGGAGGACGGATTGAAGGTGTTTGTATGAGAAGTTTTGCGTTCGTTAAAAAGTGGATACTGGAAAATAAACTTTACTCTAATGTTAATAAAGATTATTTTCTAGTATTTATATTGGTAGATGAAAAGCTAATATTTCTAATTTTGGGGTTTATATTTAGAAGTTTAATATACACTTAGTATGACATGAGGTAAAAATGACGTACGAAAGTTTTTCGAAGCTCATACCTACGTAAGTAATTACTAATTAGTCATATCATACCTGTTCTAACAGCACGCTCTCCGCCGTCGCCGACTGCTCGGTAGTGAGCAGTTCCCCGCTCCTCAGCAGCGCGGCGCCCTCCGGCCTGCCCCACACCCATATGGGGACCCTCCCGGACCGAAAGTGCCGCGCCGACTCCATCAGGTTGTAGTCCAACACAGAACTAGGCACTATCAACGTCTCCCCCGCAGTTAACATAAAAGCATCTGATGTCCCATTTATACATGTTATCCTCCAATGGGGACATTCGCACCGTTCTAGCTCTCTCTTCCAGTCTCCTGGTCGGTGGAACATGTTCATGTCTGAGGGGAGAGTGGGGTAGTAAGGCTCTCTGTATTCGAACGCGAAGAGGAGGTCGTGCCTCTTTGGGAACGCGTGGTGCATTAGTGCTAGTGCTATTTTTCGGCCGTTGTCAATCGGTGAGTTTGCGAAGCTGAATGTTAGTACTTTCATGTTCTGAAAAGAAATGTTTATTGTTAATTAAAAAGTGTATTGTTTTTATAGTATGTCAATATGGCAATGTAGTAGAGCCTAGTATTTATTTGTGACGGCTTTATCTATTAAAAAGTCTATAGACTTGACATAAATATTAGGACAGCATAATACAATTAAAAAAAAAAATAAAGAAGTATTTGGGCATAATCGGTCTGATTTAATTGAAAAACATTCCGTAATCTGTGTCTTGAATGTTTAATTTCTAGAACACTGTAACCCAAACATGGACTACCATTATGATAGAACGGGACAGAATGTTTAATAAAATTAAATCGTTACATATAAATAATTATACTCAAACATACGTATAACCGTTTAACAATCATGTTACGTTCGTGAAGTACACGACAACCACGTGACATCTGAGTCACACGCTAATCAGATTAGATAAGTGTCCCAAACAGATTGCTGAACGCATCTGGACAATTGTATCTACATAGTACATACACAGTACGTATCTGGTATACTCATACTGTCAATAAAGGTGGATAACTAACTGTTCAGTACGTTATGCCCTTATCTAAAACACATAGGTTTTCAAGCAGCTGCAAGTATCCTGCCCCGTGTGATAGAAGCGATATTATCATTTTCATATTAATGAAAATGATTTTGGTAAAATAATTAATAAATGTATTTACAGTACCAGTGATATTCTCTTTTATACACTCATCCTATCATTCATAAAAAAATAAACCAAGGATTAAATCATACTTGTAACTGTAGTTTGCATGCCAAAGAATAGAGATGAAAATATACTTAATATGGGGTTTATTTAATGCCGGTATGATCCTCGTTTATAAATAAGACGGTACGTATCGGTTTAAGTATTTAGTCAAATCTATTATGAGATCTCTTTATTTTAAAACAAATTCATTTCATAATTCAGGAAGTATTCTTAGTAGAACAAAGTTGAGTATTATATAATATTCAAATTACAATCAGGCGATTTAGATAATACGCATTAACGTAGTTTAGCTGATACTATGTTAACGTATGATTAAGAAACAAATTTATAGGTACCTATTACAGAATCAAAAAACACGTAGATAATTTGTCCTTGTGCTTCTAAAGCAAAATACTATTTCATTCAAGAAAGAGTCGTAACATTTAAAATGACTGAAGCCGTCAAATTGTCTGATAGTGAGTCATTCTCCGAGCAGGTAAACAAACACATTCACCAAGTTTGCTAACAACCTAGTAAGATATGTCGATGATTGAATACACTAGACGGCGCGCGGCGTCGCTTGCGCGTTAACTATATTATGTCAAGACGGTTTATTTATGGTTCGTATTTAAATCTGATTGGTCCTGCTATATTATGTACATAGGTAGTACGGGATTTTATCAGAGTACTGGTAGCAAATAAAATAAAATCAAACTATAATTGTATACCAAGTAAACAAAAAGCTCAAATTCTAAGTTGATTTGACTGCCTAGTTTGTCTCGTGGGCGTTAAGCGCGACTGCTTAGCATGAGGTCCTGGATTTGAATCCTGGGTCGGGCAAAGTGTTACTGGGTTTTTCCATTAGGTAATTCTCAGCAGCAGCACTGAGTCTGGATTTGTGCCCGGTTGATGGCATAGGCTCGCCTCCTATAACATTGGGACTTACACAACGAAAGGCGGTGATAACTTACCTTACATATAACCTGCAACCCCTTGACCTTGCCGGGCATGTCCCCGTAGGGCATCAGTCGCCGCCTGCGCATAGGGCCGCCATCAGTCAGCCACACGGCGCCGACGCCCGTCAGCGGCACGTCGAAAGCGCCCAGCAAGTAATTTCGTTGGCAGTACTCCTGGATAAGGATATTGAAAATACAATGATTACTATCTGATTCCATTTCACTCGCATTCTTCAGGAATTACTTACGAATTACTAAATCACATGTACCTAAGAGACACACCAAAGTTTGTCACCTTTTGTCTATGACTTGTATTCTTAATTTGTCTCTCCAAAAAAAAAATACAACATACTAAACATACATAAACTGAAAATTAGGTATTCAACCAACTCTTCTATCTAAGATCTATGATTAAAACGATAGAATGCTCGAACGTAACATAAAGGAAATAAATACAGGTGATTTATTTATCCTTATATAAGTGGAGTATTGTGAGTGGAAGATAGGTCTAACAATGGAACGAGAGCATGTAAAGGTCACCAACACAGCAACACCAGCTCTAAATACATGGACTAGGTACGATAGGTAGGTATACTGTATGTAGTTTTGTGACATTTCAATTACATGACGATCCGTAACTGCGTATTTAAAACAACCATAACTTTACGCCTGTATTCTCCGAAGGGATAGGCAGAGGTACACATAAAGTATACCCCATTTCACCAGTTATGTTTTTAGGTTTCAATGTAATAGGGGACGAGCCTATTGCCACCAACCGGGCACAAATCCAGACTTCGTGCTGCTACTAAGAATTACCTAATGGAAAAACCCCGTAACACTTTGCTGGACCCGGGATTCGAACCCATGACTTTGTGCTTAGCAGTCGCGCTTACTTACGTTACATATAGAACATTTTGCTGGGACCTCGAGTTCTTAGGGGAAGCACCCGTGGGTCAACGTGACGTAACGTGAGTCAGACAAACATCAATCAAGACATTGTTACAACCTTGTTTACCAAGCTAGTTAGTAAGTCAACGATAAGAGTATTATTTTTACCCTTTAAATAAACTACGCTGTCTGATGTAATCATTTAGGTGTAGGTAGCGTATTCTATCTATCCATCTATACGACAATATCATTGTCAATTTGGTCATATCAGCTATGATGTTAGTCGAACCTCAGTCATATAGCACTTCACACAGCCAGGTTTATGATTGTAATTTTTTTTATAAGTGTTGCTATGAAACGCTTGTAAAACACAGTTAACTTACATAACAACGAATTATAATTTAAAGTAGTACAAAGCAAACAACGTGCGAGACGTATCCATGGTTTTTACTCTTAAACGCAAAAACTGCTACACGAATTTTGATGAAACTTACAAAAAAGAAACAGCTCATCCGTTCAATATCTCCGACCTCATTTGTTTTAATTGACGTACGAGAATCACAGTTTCTTTAGAAAACGGACTTAAGGAAAACGGCCTTACATCTGTGGTAGAATTTTCCAAGGGCACGAAGGAGAGTTTGTAGTTGGTGACGAAGAGAGACCCGAAGCGCCCGCGGTCCCACTCGCTGAGCGGCGTCAGCATCACCACGCTGTGCGCCGCGCCCGTCACCAGCTCGCCTGCACAAAGAAATAACACAATAAATTACATAAAGTATAACAACTGGGGTGGATAGGTAGATAGTAGGTAGGTAGATGGTACATTCAATGGGTCCAGGTGACCCAATGTAATAGGGGGCGAGCTTATTGCCATTAACGAGTCCCAATTCTAGACTCCACCATACCTGTGCATTACCTTAATGGAAAAACCCAATAAAACTTTGCCCGACCCTCGGAATAAACACAGGACTCCTAAGCGGCCGAGTAGCTTACGAGGCCTTTACAATTTACATAAACTTAATCGAAAAGTAGGTTAACTGGAACATACGACACGTCATCAAACTAACTCAACTGTACATCATTAACCAACCACACCACAAGGGTGTCATAGCGGTACGTTATACATGGACCGCCAAGAATCAGAAAATGAATTCCATCCAGCTTAATAAAGATGGACATAGGAGGTCTATGCCCATCTTTATTAAGCTAGTTCCCACTAGTTACAACATTTAAGTACTACGTAGGTAATGGTGTCCTGTTATACTTTTGGTACATAATTACAGAAATAAAAAAGGCATTGGAAGCTATCTAAGTGAAACTAGCGATTGATGGTGTACGCTGAGGTGAGTTCGATGCGCAGCTATTTGTAACATAATTCAAATTCATGTAAACTTCTTTAACATCCGTAGCACACATATCATTAAAAATGTAACAGGCTGTATACTGTGGACTAAAATTCCATTGAAAGTGCAAGTTAAAGGGGGATTTCTCTGCGCTGACGGATACAACACGGGCGGGTTTTCAGTTACGTAAGATAGCGTCATCGCGCGTTCTCTCAAGGTGACGCAAAAGGTACCTACGTAAAAGTTTTGCACATGAATGATATAATTGCACATCGTGAGTTAACCCACATGTTAAGAAAATATTGGGTTTCGACGATATTTAATAAATTGAGGAAATTGTTACTATATGCAATTTGTTACAAGGAGAGTATAAAATCGAATCATACAAGTTTATGGATGCTAATATTTTGTCCATTATTAACATCCATAAACTGTATGATTAGATATTTAAAAAAGTGTTGTTAACTAGCCAGCTTGCTTAAAATAGTGATAGGAAGCTTTCTTCATACAAAAATAACAAACAAACGACACTCAAAACACAATCTCAACATTCCTTACAAGCTAAGCGCCGAATATTTTCGCGTTCTTGCAAATTCCAATACATAACAAACAAAAAACTGATAACATTAATATTGTGTAATACGATTCAGAATTGATAAGATAATTCCTTTTCAATATAGTATGATCAACTCATTTGTAAAGTGATAGAGCCTCTTTAGGCCCAGTTATTTTTACCGTAGCTTTACTAATGCATCTATTTAAAAATAATTGCGCGGCCCAGCTTCAAAAATGTATTTGTCACACATTGTGCATGTTTACCGCTTTTTTATCTTTATCATAAAAGCGGCAACGACCTACACGCATAATAAATGAGTCATTAGTAAAATATAAATATTGTGTTACGTAAATCGCGCTCTGATTAACAATGTTAATAATATTTCTTATCGAATGAAGTATTGAAATTAATTAACATTTTCAATTAGCAACTTGTTTCATATTATTATTTGCTCACGATGTACGATATACATCGCGACCTAAGGTACTTTACCTGGTGCAGTTAATAGTGGAGTTTAAAGTTTTGAAACATTATTTTCCCGCTCCAATATTTAAGGAGAGGATTCAACATGGGTTACGGACATTTTCAGAATTCCGAAGCGGATGAATCCATAGATTGTATATTAGGAATCTCACGTTGAAATTAATGGAACTCCTTTGCAGATAGTAGAAGTGCAACCGCGATTCACGCGAAAACAGAGCAGAAATTCTTTAGACTCAAGCGCAGACATTACAATTAAGTAGTGTCCATTTTTTTATAGCTGTGTCAATTATCATGGCTATAACTATAAAGTTAATGGGTTACATACTACACATGTAATATAAACGGACATACAGCTGTGTGATATCATTATAACTAAATTCGAATCATACAGCTGCAATTCGATAAACACGCTATAAGGCAAAAAGCCACGCCTGTTAGCCAAACAGATATGATCAAGATCTTGGCATAAGTTTTTACCTCATACACTTTCAGTACATTCTTCTTCTGGCCTCTCTACAAAACATCTATTGAAAGACAACTTATATAAACGTCATATAATATACGAAAATCAACAAAGGCCTCTTGTCATTAAGATGGGGAATGACCGTCGTTCTTACTCACTGCGTGTTGACAAAATATCAGATCATTTAAGATTAGGTTTTTTGACAGACTACGAAATCAGTCAGTGACTCAGTGGGTCTTAGATAACCAAGAAAGTAAATTATTCATGTCACAAATGAATCCACGACAACGAAATTAGTAATAAAAGAAATATTGTTGTTAAATGGACTAGAACCATGAAAATTGTATTCGGCAACCTCACTTTAAAATAATGTATGATTAGTAAAATTACTGGAGCGATGGAAACTAGTTTCTGGCGCTTGAAAATTGTGTCTTATTAGTTGCTGCCAACTTGTCTATACAATGATCTTTACACATAACCCGTTATTATAGTGTCATTGCACCTATTATTGATACCGCTATATCTACCAAATCCGTAGATAACCAGCCGCACAAAAAACATGACCTTGACCAATCGCATCTGGGACGTCAAATAAATTAAAATGTACCAGGGGGTCATAGCAACAGAATAACGTAAATTTAAGGTATCCGGGCGTTGCAGGAGTAAACATGATACAGTTGTCATGGAAACGTGTGCCGGGAAGTTGATTTGTGCAAGAATAGGGACAGGCCTTCTCTAGATATGGCAACGGCAAACGCTCTATACACAATAGAAAAACTGAGAGGATGATTGGATTAGAAGAAGCTAACTAATAAGGTTTGAAGGCCCGGCCAGCTGACAATTCTAACACCTTAATTATGTACGTCATGCCATTATAAGCACCTAGATGTCATAACAGGCGAGGTAGGTATCATTTAAATTATAATTATCATCCGTATGCACCAATGCACTCGGACATTTGTGCGAATCCGTAACTTTATTCTTCGCTAGTTCTTTGTAAATTATCTAAAATAATATTTTTATATCACTCAGTATCCTGATGAAACTTGGGTCCGAGTCCCATAATTAATCACTGCCTCGTTTGTCTCGTGGCTGCTAAGCGCCACTGCTGAACACGAAGACCTGGGTTTGAATCCCGGGTCGAGCAATGTTATTGGGTTATTCATTAGGTAATTCCCAGTAACAGCACGGAGTCTAGCTTTGGACCCGGTTGATGATATTAGGCTCGCCTCTTATTACATTGGGGCATAACTGGCGAAATGTGGGTGTACTATAGGTACACCTCTGTCAACCTCTTCGGGAATATGGGCGTGATATCATAATGTTTGACAATACGGTGAAGTTTTCATTCTTTGCACTGTAATACTGAGTTTCCAGCGACCTTCGCAGTCAGCGATCTGGACCATACTTTTTATCGCGATTTGTCGAAGAAATAAGAACAATTTGCGCAATGCGCGCGACCTTGATCGTTGTCTTTGACTCATGCGGTAACGTGCAAGAAAAATATTGGTGGTGCGATGTGCTTTATGTATTCTGGAGGCCAGGCTATGTTATTGCATTCTGATCTTCAAAGAAAATGGCTCATCGATTTATTTTTACTTCGTCCGAATTGAATTTAATGTCTGTTTAATACAGGTTTAAGTCATAATACATTAACCAACCTAAATATTCTCCCTCATTCTATTTTTACGGCTTCCTAGTGTATTGCGTAAATTAATTGTGTGCTGGTTCTTTGGCCGCAGTTAAATATTACAACCTAAGAATGTTGCGTTCTAAAAGGTTAAACCATTTTATTATATTGCCGCTTTTATTTTGCAATAATTAAAGGAAACGCATTTGGTAATAACCTTATGTTAGATAATACAGAATATTATGATGCAAACAAGGAATGTGTCCAATTCCACACATAATGAGCATACAAACGCATCGCTTTATTATTTACAAAATACGATGAAAAACCTAAATAACCTATTTCATGTAGTTATGTGTGTTTAGTCGTATGATACATAAACAACTTTGATACACTTCAAACAAGGCTACAGATAATATAATCATGCATAAATGTATTCTTAGATTATTACCAGGGCAATATAAACACTTAACAGTTTTAAACGAAAATAGTTCCCTACCTTTCCTCAGAACACCCATCGCGATGCACAATACACTATCGAATGGTGTATAGGACACCACTTCCTCCTGGCATTACCATAGGTTGAGTTACCAGGCATTCATAAAAGGCGATACAGTTACGCATACGCAATGCATACATAATGATTATTATTGTAATTTGCATCATGCTTCTGATGGGTGAAATAAAATGTAGAGCTTTAAACGCAGGTTTTATTGTTTTGCCCTTGGATACTACGTAATTAAGACGAAATTGTATCATGTCATTGACACGCCGTACGAAATTGATGAACAATAAATACCGCAAAGTACGCCTCACATTTTTTAGGTGTTTAGCAAATACATTTTTCCATTTCCAGGAATTTCTATCACTTAATATGGCATAATTATGCTTTACTAATATTTAAGTTTTCCCTGTATCTATTACAATTACACATGCCCTGTGTAGAATTCAAAACATAACATAATTATTTTAATAAATAATTTTAGTGTTTATTAAAAACATCATTATCAAAGAATGCAATAATTTCACCTTTGCCCTCTTCGTCTTTCTCTTTTTCCAATAATAAATCTCATATGGAGACATTTTATTGATTCCAGATTTTTAATAATAGTTCTTATTTATATACAATCCCACATACATACATAAAGTCACGCCTGTTTCCCTGAGAGGTAGGCAGGACCGCAGATTTCATATTTATATGATTTTGGTTATCAGTTAACATTTTAGTAAATGATTGGATTTACTAACAGCCTACATACAAATTTAGTTTTGGTTTCTGATTGCATAATTAAAGGAAAATAAGTCTTTTGAGCATATATAAGTAGAGTCAAAGCCTCAAAGGCTTTAAAGACCCAGACTTGGCAAGGCAGCTACAAAGTCATTTGACCTATCAAGTTACACACTAATTAGAAAGAAGAGTTCTACTGTTTCCACTTCAGAAACTTCACCTGTGTTGTGGGTGCATTTCACAACCATGAAATATCACATACACAAACACCCAGACTCAGGACTCTGTGAATCACACAAATTTTTGTCTTGTGCGGGAATCAAATCCGCAACCCCTGGTGCAGCAGTCCAATCGCTTAACCACTGTGCCAATCAGGTTATACATTTTAAGTTTCATGGTTAATACAATACTAACAACATCTATAAAAATGTTTTGAAGATAAAGTGACACACAAAAGAAATATGCTACGGTGAATTTCATGGTCTTTTTGAGATGAAATCAATCATTGATTTTATGCTCATATATATTTACAACACAAATTTCTTGTTCCATTTTCCATTGATTTATTGCTCTATTGTCTATGTGACAGATAAAATGATAAAATCAATATTTATTTACTATACAGGCTGTATATTATGATTCATATCCACTGATATTTATGATAATAAAATATTTTTCTATTCTTATAATAAAAATAAATATGTCATTTACTCACCATTAAGAAGCTTAGGTTTTATTTCTTGAAGGGAACCATTTTTTTCTCCTTTGCTCTGAAACAAAACGATTGGTTTGAGATAAAATATTAAAAAAGGATGTTTTCTTTGTAATTTAGTTGCAGCTTTGTTAAAATAAAGTTTAATTTACATTTAATATTCATTACTGTTGAATCTGAATATGTATTAAAGAGTATTTGTAGTCATAATGTTTTTATTTCATATAGGCTACAAAAGAGCACCAACAAAACATCAGATCTTCTCTTGGTTCCCAGATGTAGTTTCTATGGAGAAGAACCAGCAAGTAACTCCATAGTTACACTTAATTAAATAATTACGTTGTTGTTATACTTTGATTACTGAGTTACAGAAAATATAGAAATAATGTCAACTTTCTAACCTCTCTCAGAATACATAACATAGTTAATATAGCAATAAATACGCACATAAGCCTTTTAGAGACAATTGTACTCGATATTTGGATTAAACGATATGAAAAGCTTACCAGAGGAGATACATTGATGTAACTCTTGAAGTTTTGAACCAACTTTTTCTCATTCATTGTAATCAAATAATACCAACTCTGCGTTGACCCACTTAGACCGATTCCAACTTTGTTATTATAACAATGTATAAATAGATCCTTATATTAGGTTGAACGGAAGGTGATAATTGTTTAAATTAACAGTTATCCACATGATTCTTCTTATTTTACATATTTTTGATAACAATCATTTGCACAAACACTGTACTATCTGGATACAAATTATTCATTAACACATTAGGAGAATCGAAGTTAAAATGGTAAAATGCATTAAATTAATCATAATGAGTACTAATAACAGTGGACACGGTAGTAACTCATGATGAAGGCAATATTTTTATAATTTTATTAAAAATGACCAACAGCAACACGCAAACGAATAACGACAGATGAGAGTGGGTATTGCAAGGACAAAATATCTTAGTCACTATTATTTTTTGCACAATGCAGCTAAAAATGTTCTCAATCAATCCCCGGCTTTTTTATTTTTGTTATATATTGAAAAATATCTATTAAGAATGCTATACATTCTAGGAATGAACTTAAAAAAATTCTTCATTTATTTCTATTTTAGTCGACCATCGACAACATATTTGTTTTATAATCTGTGACGTTATAGCATCTGTGATTTTTTTACAAAAAAAAGGGTCACACCATAGATTGTGCATGTCTTATAAAAAAATGGCGATTGTTAAATTTTTGTTGAGAGTTTGAAAGCACAATCCTCAAGCATATATTTAAAACTTTAAATATTTGTTGGTGAAACTGTGAATATATATTCTTAAAATGGCTGACGCTTTGGTAGAGCGGAGGCCCACCGCTCGGTTTTTCTGCCACAGGTGTAACATAGAATTCGAAGATGTTTTGCAGGTAAAAATCAATAGTTTTGGTTAATTCTCCTATTAAATGGATCAGTTGAAAAGTGTACATTGCATTTACACATTGCAGAACCTAGCTTTGACTCCCAGGACTCAAATAAAGGTTGATTTACACTATAGAGACGAAATTTTCGTGACCAAATTCCATTAAGACTATTGGTGCAGCCGGTTCACAATACTGCGTGACATTTCTTTGGAAAATTGTCCGGGGGTCAGGATTGACGGGAAATCGTCAATTTCACACAGTTACATCATTCGCATGTGGCGTTTTGTATTGCGACTTTGAACCACTTTAATATACTCACTTATCTACTTGCACACATCCAACAATAGCTTCAGGAATGCTATTGATGCCAATAGAAATCTCTGTTGTAATTAGTAATCCAAAACACAACTAATAAGGATACAGTAGTACTGGAGACTTGTTTAAATTATGATTATTAGTCATCACTTAAACAGTGTTGAATGCATCAATGTGTGATAAAATACATTTAAAATTATGTTTACTTATTTACATTTCCCCCTATTGTGACTAAATTGAATAATACTTTAAAATGTTGGTGCTGTAAAGTGCCTAATAGCTCATCAAACTTTTTGATTGAAGTTATAAAACAATTAATATACAATATTACATGAGATCACATTTGTTTTTCAGGATTACACATGTCCATATTGTGCAAGTGGTTTCATTGAACAACTTGAAAACGAGACTGAAGGTTTAGCACTGTCTGGGGACGACTTCAGTGATGCTGATATGAGCAATATTGATGACATGAGCAATATAGATGACATGAGCAACCTGGACGACTCTGATGATATACACCACTTGTCACAAGTATGATATGAAATAATTGATAAGTATACTTGAGTTATTGTTACACACTACTATAGAATGGTTACATGAGACCTTCAATTGTTCAACCACAAGTTATTTTTACATTCAGACTACATGGTAAAGTACTAGTATGTGTTGTAACTTATACAAATATTATTTATCAGGGTGGTGTAGTATTTTTTACTACTTTCCTATAGAAAGATATTAACTATAATGTTCTTTAGTCTGGAATCTTTAAACATTCCGTGGCATAGCCAATGATCTATGAACAGATAATACAAGTGATAAAACAGACCATGACTCGAATTATAAATGTTGCATTTTTATTTTATCATCCACATTTAGGTATATTGGTTTTTACGCATGATTAAAGCCAAATTATCATAAGTAAATTCTATCTAATAATACCGGGATATAGCAAACTAGAAATAAAAATTCTACATATGGTTCAAAATTTCATGATAGTAGTTATTTTTCTACATATTAGAATATTATAATCTACACATTGCCCCTTAGTAAAAATGACCTCTGAATAAGAAATGGGGTTTGCAGACAAGTACATCCCAAAATCACATGCACTATTGCCTAGAAATCCAATGTAATAATATTATTTAATTCAGTATTTAAACATAAATGTAGCATTTATCTACATTTTAAATAAACTATTACTTCTTCTGGTTAAGTGACCTAAGTGATGACAAGATCAAATTATAACTATTTTTATGCATTACTCAAAACTAACTTATATTATGGGTATTTAAAGTATGCAGAAATACATAATATCCTAGTATTATAATTATGTTATGATTGCTTATCAGTGGAGTATAGTTTCTGCTAGATAAATACAACCTTTACATTATACACTGATATAATTGGGTTTTGTCATGCTTATAAACAATAATATTTCAATCGATAAATTAGCACGAAAAATTGATGAATAATTTTATTATAAGTAATTCACACTGATCTCACAACAGTTCATGCTTTCGAATTAACTTCCTCCATTCTACAGCAATGAATTCCAGTTCAGAGCTGATCTCGAGGAGTTGACCGTCTTCAGCGTTTCTGGTATGGGTGGCATAGATCGCGCGACAGTGCGGCAACGCGGTTAACTAGTAAGGATTGCAATACTCCTATAGACAAGCACGATAAGTGTTAATATTGTCTTAATTCATGATCCGCACATGTTTAAAGTGTGGCGGGAAGAGTCCCTCGGGATGTGGGTGTTCTAATGTCTGTAGGTCCGTTGTTATCGCGGTGCGGTCGCGTGAGACGACGCGGACGCGGCGGTATTGCTAACACGTGACGTGGCCGCCGCGTTGCGATAACAAGTGTTTTGAAGTTTCCTCTGTCGCTTATGCTCGCAACTACGGCTTGACAACCCCACGTGGCCGCCGCGCGATATTTATTAATAGATTAGATTGATTACGCGCATTTTGTTACAGACGGCCAATGTTTATCATTGTCTTATTGCCCTCGTCGAAACTGATAAGATTTTTATTAGGATTTTTTTAATGTTCTAGAAGTTGTTTTTGTTTTTTTGTTCTGTTTTGGTTACAGATTATTGTTTATTTACATCATAATGATGTCTAAAATACGATAATTCGATATAAATGTTAGCGCGTTGGTTAAGAGTTTGGCTTTGTGCCTTAGGGTCGCAGCAAAACATATTTGTAGAGCCGTAGAGACAAAAAAATGCGCATCTGCAGGGTAATTTGTTAAGAGGTATGGTTTATTAAGAGAACTCACTTTGGGACATATATTTACGGTTCTAACAAAGGTTAGTTAATTTATCAAACCTGCGACACTGCACAGAAAGCCAGTCACTTACCCGCTGTGCTAATAAATTTGTTTTTTTATTAACGTCAACCCACACTAGAAATTTCTCCTGTATCGTTGGTGCGATACACAAACATGACATATCACATACACAAACACCCAGACTCGAGACAAACATCTGCGGATCACACAAATTTTTGCCCCGTGCGGGAATCGAACCCGCAATCCTTAGCGCAGCAGTACAATCGCTTAGCCACTGCGCCAATTAGGTCGTCAACATAAATTACATATCTTCGAAATTTGGAAGAAATTTTTTGCCCCATAAGTACGTCATAATGAAATATAGGTATCTACCTTACACGTATAGAAATTCTAAAATGGCTTCCACTCACACAATCGGATAACATATTGCATGATAAGTTTCTATAAGGCTGAAGTCCCTGTACGTGTCGTACACTGTAGGTAGGTATCATAATACGTCAGTGGCCGTATCCTTTCAATTGGATGTGTCATGTTTTATTTAAAAATTGCAAGTGTCTTTGTAAGATAAGATCTTTAGTGAATTTGTATGTACATATTTGTTTTATTTTCTTTTTACTGTTATTGAGTCTGTTAATTAAACTTAGATTTGTAATTGGTGTGTCAGGTTTTCATTCAATCTGATATGTACCAGATGGACTCTAACTTAAATACCATTGTTACCGATGTCTGTAATGACTCAACTGTACAGTGTATATTCTAACACAATATTATTATAATCATTTTCTTTATTTCAGGGCACCCCGCCAATGTTGAACGATCTAGCATTCCTAATGTCGGGCAGTCGGCTACGGTAAGTTATTTTATTGTTAAACAGCACGCAGACGCAACAACACGCTTCCTAATTAACACGAACGTTTGATATATTCATTTGTTTAAAAAAAAAGCATACATCTGGTTTGGTATTGTCATGTTTGAAGATGAAACAGCTTTTATTTCATGCAGTATTCAATATACGGATGTATAAATATAAAAACAAGGTAGTGTTTTTGCGCGAGATGTCAATGTAAATTGGCACTTATATTGTTAGTGGTAAAGTTGAGATTTACAAAGCACGACATAACAATCTCAAGCGACGTGCTTCACACGCGTTAGGACTTCAATACTAAGACGCTTACAATGTACTGTAGCAGAATAATTTGGCCTACCAGTAACAGACTGTGTTCTATATTTTTAACAATGCTAAGTCGTTTAGATAGAAAAAATAGGGAAGCTTATACGGTACACCTTGCTCTAGGCAATGTTTTAGAGGTTTCTGAATACGTTAAAATTGGACTTAGGGCCTAATCTAGCACATATTTTACTGCGGTATCCGTGTGGATAAAAACCCCCTTATAAATAATAAAGAAAGATAAAATGTATTAGTAATAAATAATACTTTGTCACTCTTTACATTCAATACATTATATGCTGAAGTCAGGGCTCTTTTCCAGCGAGAAACCTTTATGCTTCATTCACTCACCATAATCTGGCCTTTCTCCAGAACATAATGTACCTTTATTAAGCTGCGTACATACTTACACCACGTAACATGCAATGTAACGTTAAAGGAGCATCAGTGTGGACGCAGCACGTGCACATACCGAACCTACTTAGGTTTGTTACCGGCGTGCGCGTCTCAATACACTGGCGATCTAAGCACACTGCGCGCCCCTTAGAATTGCGTACGTGTGCGCATAAAATGAACAGTTCGCCCACGCAAGGGGCATAGTCTGAGGATTTGTTACAAAGCGTGTTACATTGCATGATACATTACACTAATGTGGACGGCTAATTCTTTCTTTACTAGTTACGTTGCACATTATGTTGTATGTCTGTATGCAGCTTTAGGAAGAAAGAATAGTTATGATGTTGCTATATGTATAATTGTTGTGTGTGTGCAGGGGTGCGGGGCGGCGGGAGACCCTGATGGAACAGCTGGTGTGGATGATCGGCGGCTCGCGGCCCGCTACGGGCGCCGTCACGGCGGGCGCGCCCTTCGTGCTGGTCGGCGCGCCCGGGGACTACGTGTTCGGCGGGGAAGGTGACGCTCATACTTACCTACACTACTACGTATCTACGTACTCATTAGACACTTCTGTCAAAGTATTCATTGCGTTACGGAATTCGAGCCCAAATCCATTTAGTTCGGGTTTAAATCTTAAACCGAATAGAAAATGAAATTTGTTATGAAACACATTTGTTCTTTTGAATTAGTTACATTAGATGGGTACTTTGACATGACACTGTAAAACCTGTATTTTTCCACATTAAGCACACATGTTCTAAAATTGAGGGTAAACAAATATTCAATATTTATATTTTCTAACTAATTTTCATATATTTTTTTCTTTAACTTATTTGCTTATATTTATTACTGTATCTAAAACAATGCCTCGTATCGTTTCCAGGTCTAGACGCGGTAGTGACACAGCTCCTGGGCCAGCTAGAGAACGCGGGCCCGCCGCCGCTGCCGCGCGAGCAGATAGCGGCGCTGCCCTCCGAGCTCGTCACGGAGGAGCAGGCCGCCGCCAACACGTCCTGCTCCGTCTGCTGGGAGAACTTCCAATCTGGTGAGCGCTGCGCCTGCTTAGTATGCTAGCCTGGTAGAAGCCTGGCTTGTGGGACTCAACTACTTCAGTTTTTCTTTGAAACTCTTCAGTAATATCATAATAAGCCTCCCCAGGCCTCCATCTTAAAACCCTGAGGAGTATGGGAGCATTATTTGATTATTAGTTTATAAGTTCAGCATAGAGCATAGTATTACCGCCGAAAATATCGTCAGTTACCGAGACGGGGCCTATTTTTGTATTTTGACGTGTTCTGGACACTGTACATTTTGGACAACTTTACATCCTGCCAGTTTCCGTATCGTCCTTATATTAACGGTGTTCGCGCTCGTGTCCGCAGGCGAGACGGTGTCGCGGTTAGAGTGCGACCACATCTTCCACTCGTCGTGCATCTCCCCGTGGCTGCAGCTGCACGCCACGTGCCCCATCTGCCGCCGCTCGCTGCTGCCGGAGGAGGCCGAGCCCGCGCCGCCCAGCTCGGCGGGCAGCGCGCCGGGCACGCCCGCGGCGCCCACCGACACGTCGGCCAGCCAGTACCCGTCGCTCACGGAGCTGCTGGTGCGGCGCATCCCGCGGCGGCCCAACGGCACGTGGGACGCGCTGGCCGAGTCCAGCAGCTCGTCGGGCAGCATGTCCACGTCGTCGTCCGTCACCACGGGCGCGGCGTGGCCGCCGCCCTCGCGCTCCAACACCAACTCCACCAGCTCCATCTCCTCCTCCTCGCTCAACTCCAACGAGAGGGAGCAGCGACAGTACAACATGGACATTGACTTCGATTAAAACCTACTTAATCGTTCTGCTCGCCTGGTACTTTATCACTGGACAGTGAATCGCCTCGGCAATGGTTGTGTTGGTGCAGTGTTAAGTTGTGATGTGTTCGTGATACGACATTGTTGGACAGTAAGTTGAATCGTTTATTTTTTTATTTATGTCAAATTGATAATATTTTTCATATTGTATCACATGAATGCGACCATTGTACGAGATCTATGTTTAAAAATATATAGTTGATACCATTACTTAAAGTTCTTACTTTAGATAATAGTTGATCATATAAAGGAACTGTCGGAGTTGTGTGCCTTTGATTTGTATTGCAGTGTAGTAACATTTACATACAAGGTGACATGGTCGTAATGTTTCCAAGTGTCGCATGCTATTCGCTACGCCGCCTCCCATGAAAAGGACCGGAGAATAGCATGCACATTTAAAACATATTGTAACTCAGAGAAAATTATTTTGCTACTGTGAAGATAATTGATAAAAGGTATTGTCTGCAAAATATTTATTACATACAATTTTCAACTATGTACAAAATTTCCTGAGTAAATAACAATCAAATGTTTGTTATACGCAATTTTCTTATTGCCTTGATTTTGTTTCTTTTGTAAATTTTGTAAATATGCATGTAAGTTTAAGAACTTTGCTATAAGCTGTAGTATATTTAATACTCAGATAAATAGCTGAATATATATTTCGCCAAATGAAGTGATTTTAAATTGGGTTTTATTATTAAGGGGATCCTTTTACAGCGTATTTGTTTAATCATTTAATGATATAGAGCTTATCACTTAGGATTTTTGAATCTATGTGTTGACAATGCAAAAATCATTAAATTGATAAATACTTTTTTGTATATAGTGAATGAGTTAAAAGAATATCTTCTATTATTTTCTGCTTTTTGAGTACCAGTTTTGTTTTGTAGTGATAACCATTTTACAATGTGTTTTCTATTTTATGGGAAAACTCACAATGGACGTTTTACAAAGAATTTAGTTAGTGTGTACATGTAAAAGTTATTTTATAGAGAGTAAATTATATTGATTGGCATGAGTGAGACGAAGTGGTGGGAGTAGCACTTGTACAAATATTACCTGTATGAGTCAGAGTCAAGTGCCTGAGAGACGAGACATTTCCTACACTATGACGTAGGGAATAGAGCAGGCTTTGTGATTAAATGAGTTAATTAAATTATTTTACGATTATAATTCCTTATTTCGCCTGAGTGCTGTATATTCTTGTGTTGGTGGTTTGCTCAAGTGTACAATGATAAACAATGGGATTGAAGATATCATTAGACTACTAACACGTTACGCGTGTCCTCGTCCAAGCTAACTGTTCTAGATACAATCATATTGTAATGGTTAAGATTAATATTTCGTGTGAACAGTGTGATCTAATGAACTTGTAGACGTCATCGTAATCTTCTTATTTTTGTAATACATTTTACAGGGACATTCCTGTTTGAGTTATAGATATTTTGATGGTTACTACAATGCTAAATAATTAAGGTGTTCTATCGAGATATTTTTATTAAACATAGTTACTGGCTGATGTCAATATCTAGTGAAAACTTGAGCCGTTTATTGAGTGTAATTGTAAATAGCAGGCCACGGGCTCGAGGCCCGCAAAGCGGCTGCGCGCGCAACCCTCACGCCGTGTCCATACTAACATCTATCTCGTCTGATCGGATACGGGAGTAGGCCCTAACTGCTGCCAAACTCGAGGCCGTGGCCGCGTAGGAGATTATGAATGTAAGTAAAACTTAACAGCCATAACGAGACACCATCAACATTTCTGTATAGCTGGTAACGTTCGAGATGTTCCTATCCACGTAGGTTACGTACTAGTGTTGATTAGGCAAATGCCTCACCAGAGCAACGTGGCGATGTTTTAACTTGCGCTTTTATTTCTTCTGCTTCTGTACGATAATATTCAATAAGGTAATTTAATATTTGTAATGACTTGTCTAGTTACTGTACTAAGGTAGAGATCATAAACATTCACATAAGCTCTCGGTGACTCATGTGTCTCAAAATATGCATTTCAAATTTTAGATCTAGTACAATCTGGATCTTAAGACTGATCTCTTAAGTGATAATACTTAAGGTAAATAAAATTTGAAATTGTATTTTTGTATAATCATCACTTATTCGTAGATAATAGGCCTAAACGGAGGGTTCGTGTCTGAATGTGGGGTTATTGGCGACAGCCAATCGATTCCATCATTCAGGGTTTAGTTAAAATCGACGATAGGCACATAACTTATGTATTTCCACCTGGTTCATATTTATTAGTAGTGAGAAAGGAATACGCCAGTCTTAGGTAAATTAAAGTTGAGAACAATTGATTTGGTACAGAACTTTGTCACGCAGGTCACTCTGGTCTATGTTGTAACAAAGCAGATGTCTCATAAGTTTTCATTACAAGTACTGCGAACATTAACCATTGTTTTATTGATCAAAGCATGGACATCGATCCTCTTCCCGGAACAAAATAGCTAATGTGGAAACAGACTGGTAAATGTCTGATCAATATGTGTACGTACTCCTTAAAGGGGTCGGCGAGATAAGCGTTATGCTTGACTAAAAAACAAAACTACAAAAAAAATATAATAATAATTTTAACCTTTTCTTAAAACAACATTAGACATTAGTATCACAATGGTGATTAATACGCTTATAAAAGCAATAAATATATGTATTACAGTCCTTTAAACTAAATCAAAACAGGCGTCTGCTTTGCGAACATACCTGTCCCTTTCCCATGAACTTTTAAAGCAGGACAGTTTACACTGTATAAGTCTGTCAAGTCTCGCTTGAACATCGTAAACTGTCCTGTTATAAGAGTTCATAATAAGGGGGCTGATCATAGTTAATATCCATACAAGTTTATCGTATCACCGATATATGAGTCAGTCTATTAGTAAATGTAAATGATAATTTGACGAGGCATCACGCTGCAAGTGTAGCGTGTCGTCCGATGAAAGCTGACGGTACAATCGCTCTATCTCTATAACCTATAGGACTAAACCATCGTATAGGTTATATAGAGGAGACATTGCACCCGCTATGGACGCGTTATAATCTTAAAATAATTAATTTTAATAAAATATACCACAAGGAATTAGAAATCAAATTTTTTCGATATTTATTTAGACATTATTTTCCGATTATTCATCTTTCATCTAACATCAAACTACCAAGTTAATGAATTACTCTACTTAAGAAGTACCTGACTTCTATATTGATTGTGACGCGTCCTGCTACACAGTATGTGATTAATTAGAATTCAAAATAGACTGTATGAGACTCCTTAGGCAGTATTGCCATTGCCAGTTCATAAGTGATAAGATATCTTACATGGCAATATATTTATGAAACTTCTGTAGTCCATTATAATTAGGGTAATTCGATTTTTACGCAGTATTAATTAGTTGAATAGTGGTTTCTGACAAAGTTCTCTATCAAATTAGCAACTTTTGGCATAATTTATAAAGGTCGTCTTAGGGGTTTGTAAAAACGTTAAAATTACTAAGGAAATGTAAATGTTAACAATAAATTAAATGTAAAGTTTGAAAATAAATGCAAGTATATTGATGTCTGTATTATTTTTATTGTAAGTGTATGTGGTTTCCTTTGCACTTCTTTTTGCTCTTCATATGGTTGCTTGCTTTGTCCTCAGCTTCAATTTAAATCCTATTCCTTTCCCACTAACTGGGCTATCAATCATTTTTAATTCTTTTAGCTAACTTATTTAAGAAAATATAAAAATATGACTGAACTTTATCCCCCTTATTCATAAAAAAAAAACAATTTAAACCGTGGACTAAATTATACCTGTCACTGTCGTTTGTATGTCAAAGAATAGAGATGTTGATAGACGTAATTCGGGGTTTAGTTAATGCTGGTATAATCCTCGTTTATGAATAAGAAGGTATTCGGCTGCTGTGGTATCTGAAACTCACTAATAACAAAGCACGCTCATTGAATTAAGTATCTGTATGGTTCATGAATATTTCCCGTCATCGGTTCACAACCACAAAACAATGTCTACTTTTTTTTTTTTTTTAATAAAACGTCGCCCTACACTAGGAATTTGTTCTGTAACGTGGGTGGGTACGTTTCACAAACATGAAATCCTACTTCCTACTAATATTATAAATGTGAAAGTTTGTGAGAATGGATGTGTGGATGTTTGTTACTCTTTCACGCATAAACGGCTGGACCGATTTGGTTGAAATTTGGTATGTAGATAGGTTATACCCTGGATTAACATAAAGGCTACTTTTTATCCCGAAAAAATGTAGCGGGTAACACCGCGGGGCGCAGCTAGTATAACATACATAAACAAAGGGACAAATATGTGCGGATCACACAATTTTTTGTGCGGGAATCGAACCCGCAATCCTTACCGCAGTAGTCCAATCGCTTAGGTTATCTAATCGAGTTGTCAATTTAATGGAGAATCGTGCAAAATGTGTTTTAATTAACATCATTAAAAATACCCATGTAGGAATAAAAGATCTTCTTAAAGTAGAGTACTACTTCGTCAATAGAATAGTTACCGGTTGATAACATACAAATCTATATAAATAGGTCTATCTTTATTGTATTCCACAACATGTCTGGCCACGTGTGCCGCAACGCCAACCAACGTACAGCGTTACACCAACTGAAAGCTTCGTTTTTTAAGTTTTCCAAAGCGTTTTACTAGCAGCTGTCTGCACGAACAACCGTGCAATCACTATAGGTACGTAATTTTGCATAGTCATATAACTAATAAATAATTTGTGGAATAAAGGCGTAGGCCCTTTTTCCACAAATTGTCTCGCTATCGCTTACTCAGTCAATAGCGTTGAACAGAGATTTGTAGCAACATGAAGGTGAGGTCTATGCCTAGCAGAGGGACTCGGTGTCCCTTTAACAGGGTAATTAAAAGATAAGCCTGTGAAACCAAAAAACAATGTCGATATTGTATAGGTATATTTATTAACACGTAGGGATAGTGCGAACGGCGCGGTGTACCGCGTACCTTAAACAAGGTAAGTGGCCATGGCTAGTAACGTACTTGATACATGTCATGTCCTTGACCTTCGCCCACTTTAGGCACCCCACTGATACGATCCCCTGATAACAATTGTTAACATACAATACTGCTATTTAGTGGGGTTCCAGTACATTCTGTATTCCTTTGTAAGTAGGTACGTGCGCAGTTGTATTGCGTATTTATCAAAGGGCCAGTTACAATATGGTTACTCACCCTACCTACCATAAACTTGTATACCTACATGAGTAATTACGCATTCAAAAATATACCCACCTGCGCAGGATCACTAACAATGAATTGACATAAAATAGAAACGGATAGGTACGGTCAATGAATGAAGGTTTCTTATGCAATACCTTTCTTTTAACTTTCAAATTGATACCGTAATATGAAGTAAAGTTTGGCAGGTAGGCGCAGGTAGATTAATTATAAAGTACCAGGGGAGCAGATGTTTGTGCAGACACGTGCGGGTTAGGCGCGGGCGCCTCGCAGGCGGTCACTAGAGCCTAAATGATTCATATCTATTGGTTATTTCAACTTTTTACTTCGAGAAAGGGGAATTAGATTAAGTAGGGTTACTTGGCTTGTCATTAGCATAATATTTTTAATTGGTTGGGTTTTGTGTGTTATGTCTGGCCTGCGTTGTTACCTTAAGAGGTTGAAGTCAACTCGAAGAGGAGATAGATAAAATTGTCAGTAGGCGACTCGAAACAATAATGATGAGTTTGTCAATTGCAGATTTACAGTTAGGAGTAACTTTATTATTTTTATCTATACATACGTCTACAAAACATACTCTATTCCTCAAAAATTAAAACAGGCAGAGGTACTTTGCTCAATTTTAAGTTCCGTATGCAATAGTCATCGGCACTATCAATTTTTTTTAATATCTCTACACGAAGAATCTTTCCCGTATCGTGGGTGCGTTTAACAAATATGGAATACCACACAGCAACACCCAGACTGGGGACAAACATCTGCAGATTTTTATCCAGTGCGGTAATCGAAACCTCAAACAATTGCTTAGCCACTGCAATCAGGTCGTCGATGCTATGTACGTATTCACCAGCTCTGTAACCTGGTTAGTACCTAATTACGTCTCTACAACTAATTGAGTAATTTAATTATGTATTATATTGATTACCGACTTTTATAAGTATTTAAATAATTATGATGGATGTTGTGGTTGCAACAGGTGGAATGTTGATGAGGGTCACCAACTGGCTAACTACATACAAGCTACCGATATTATACATAAGTTTAAATACAATTTTAATATTTAATTGAATTATTACGTACGCGGCAGATGTTAGGGACGTTTTAATTTACGATTGTAATATTAAAGTTAACGATCGATAGGTGCAGTGGCGCGGTGCAGCGGTGATTGCGGGTAGCGGGTTCAAGTCCCGAACGGATTTCGCAAGTAAGTATCTGTGCCATGTGTTTATGTTATCGTTTCATGATTGTGGAACTCCCGTACCATACTGAAGTCATTCCTAGATGTGGTGTAAAGTTAAGAATGAAACATTAACATTAAAAGTAAATAATTTCAAGTTGATACGAAGGCACAAACTAGTATTAAAATTGTGGCCTTTGCCTAAGTAAAACTAAAGTAACACCTGTAACATTACCTCGATGGTCTAGTGGTCGTTAGCGCGGCTGCTGACCATCAGGTCCCAGGTTTCCCGGATCGGGAAAGTGTTGCTGGGTTTTTCCATTAGGTAATCCTCAGTAGCAGCATGAACTCTAGATATGTGCCCGGTTGATGGCAATAGGCTCGCTCCCTAGTACATTGGGACCTATAACATTACTGGCGAAATGAGGATATATTTTACAGTCATCTCTGTCTTATGTAGCCGAAGATCGAGCTCAGTGGCGTGCCAGAGAAGAGGCCTATGTCCAGCAGTGGACTGAGATAGGCTGATGACGATATATAGAAAAAATTGCTATAACAATTGCTTATAAACACGCACTACCATAAAGTGAATTCTATTTGTGATATAAAAAAAGAACAACAAGCGTCCAACTTAATGTTGTTTGAGTTGGCCATGGTAGCTTTAAGTTTATTAGGTTGGCATTCCTTACTCTGCAGGCTGCAGTAATGAGATTTATTTGTGCAAACATCTCTTCTCTGTTTTATGAACTCCTAGTAGTCGCAAACGTAAAGACAATGTACATAGAGAAACTTAGATCCTAAATATTCTCTTCCCTTATTTATGGCCCTAGTTAGTATAAGTAGAGAGCTTCCATTAGTTTTACCTATCTAAATACTTCAGGCGCAACCGGGCAACCTCTCGCCATTCTTGTTGACTGGCCAATTTCTTGACAGTAGGCTTGAACTGTGCAAGTTCAAGATTCAGGTTGAAAGTGCCATAGGACTTCTTTTTGTACCATGTGTAATAATTGTGTATTACCTGCCGCAATGGCTCGTCAATAAGAAAACTACTACACGAATATACTACACTTATTAAGTACCGTATATTCTGTGGTACAGGTTTAAAATGTAATTTGGCATTTTTGGTTTTATAAAGTCCATAATGCAGCCCTGCAACCCTATTAGAGTTAACTTTTGTCGCATGTTGAATTCATTGGATACAGAACTGCAAATGTTACCTACCGGCTATCCTAATGTTATCTATACCTACATTTACATAATATAGCATATATATCTTCTTTCAATAATAATAATATGTAACACCAAATAGACATACATACAGGTACATTATATATAATAGCTATTATTTATATTTAATTTAAATCCACGATCACACGCGAACGGACCGACACAAAACGATACAAAACTTATGTGGTGCGGCGAGGTAAACAAAACGAACGCGCGGGCGCAATGCAATTACTACAAAGGTGCGTGCGCGCAGCTGACACCGCACCTGCCGCCATCTTTAACATTTCTTTAAGTTTTTTTTCGCCATCGGAGTTATTGGCCTATTTTTTATGGCGCAAGCTGTCCCGGCAGCTGACGCCCGCATGTGTGTATAAAGCCTTTGTTGGCCGTTGACTGGCAGGACAAGGATTTCTTGAGGCGATATCTAGGATAATAAGGACAACGCCAGCTGCTCAGATTGAAAGGTTTGGATCTTCAACAACAGCTGTGAGTGCTTCGGGCCTCCACGTGGATATCTTCACCTTTTCTTGTCTTTTGTATCTTTTTATTTGGTTCAAAAAATGCCTATTGTTGGTTTTTTTATCGAGCTTCCATTCGTTCATGGGAATATGTTACCATAAGAGGTGACATCCGTGTTGAAATATTTTAATTAAATGGTACTGTGGTATTTAGCGGGTATAAGAAACGTATGTAAGTACTGATTCGGTAGAGGTAGGCATACAACTACTTTTTATATAAAAAAATACGATTTAGTTAAGTAGGAGAATAAATAAATGCTAACTGTTATTTCATTGCAACCATTAGAAGTAAACAATTTATGTTATCTTTCCGTGATCGTCCAAAAGCTTAATAATTACCTTTAATTCAAAACGTTACTTTATGCGTCTTTCCCCTTAGAGGTATTTAAACGATCTGCGTGTCGACTTACCTGATTTATTATTAATTTATTATCCCTAACAACAGATGCAAAAGGTGCGCTCGATATTCGGAATTCCTCGAATTGTACCTACCTACATACACGATATTTCTAGATAGTCGGCGTTCGAATGTGAGTTAGTAAGGTCTTCGACCTATGCACCGGGCAATAAGTCTGACAAGAGCGTTATACCTTATACGTGTATGTGGTCGATGTGTCCAGCCACATTATTATGTCGCCGTTGCACTAACTTTTGTCCTGCCACCTGCTGCTCTTTCTGTAATTAGCTGGCACACTACTAAAGATACAATGGAAAGGGGAAAGTCAAGTTATTACCTGCTCTAATTATTATCAACTCATCGTAATTAGTGTGTAAGGAATGCCTGTTTTGTTTCGAGTTTAGAGTTTTAATGATATAGGTTTTGTTTTTACCGCTGTCGTATTCAATGTTGAATGTTATAAAAATGTTGTTTCTTTTCAAAATAAAATGGTTGTTTCTTATTTAATAGACTGTAAGTAACTTTAATATTATATAGATAAATATTACGTACCTTTCCACTTTCTTGCTGGTTTTTGTTTTGTACTGGTTACTTCTTGGGGCTTATTTAATCAATACATGAATCCCGTCCTATAAATGTAGGTACTGTATCAGCAGTTACCCCATGGATCGATGGTGCACACCGCTAGAGAAGCACCCTCGTCAAAACTAGGTCATGTGGCCCCCCATAGCGCGCACCCTTGCTACCAGGAGACGAGCGCCACGCAAGAGATGGAGAATTAAATATACTAGAATGGATAACATTGTTTGAAAGTCTTAGTGTAATCGTTTCAAATATTGATTTATATGTTTATAAAAATACTCTCAATTTCGCGTTTAAAATGGCTGTAATTTATATTTATCTGTAAGATGACAACCTGTAACAACGACGATGTACATTTAACGACTGCTAAATTGGATAATTATATTTTATGATGTTTCGTGTAGGTCTCTTTGTTTACCTACTAACTATTTTGAGCAAATACTTAAAGAAGTCAGTCTACCTAGAACAGTGGTTAATTCTATTTGTTTGATTTTACTGTTAGTCCTTAAACCGCTCATGGCTACTTACTCTTGTTATTCCTTTGTAAGAATATACAGATATTACAGATTAAGTAAATATTTATTTATCTTATTCTAGGAATTATTTTGTCTATATTTGAACCGATTCGCGAAGTAGCTATTAAAACGGATTTTGTGGAGAAATCAACACAAACTTTAGACTTGAAAGAGACGAATATTTGCGGATTACACAGATATGTGTCCTGTGCAGGGATCGAACCCGCATTCCACCACCTTACTTCAATCGGGGTTTCGATATCATTAAACATTGTCCTTTGTTCTACATGTTTATTTTATTTAGGTTAATATTCCCGTTAATATGCGCTCGTTTATCCCTTTAATAAAGTATTGTGAAGTCAAAATTGTTTTGGCATGCGCCTGATATCGATCGGAATAGCCTAATGGACATTTTATTTTATTACACTGTTACCTCTATTTCATTTGATAACGTGTATAAAAGGAAGCTTTCAATTTGTGGATAATAGAGAGTATTGTTAACATGTGTATTTAGGCATTACTAGGTGTAACGCTTCAGGCCTAGGTTAGTAACAGTACATTCTTGTGATGTTTTCTACAAATGACGGTTGTAATAGCCTTCAGATTGGCACAGTGCAGTTGCTAAGCAACTTACTAACAGTCGTGAACTTTAAGCTAGATAGATTCTTCTAGGCGTATTTGTGCGTGTAAGATTTCTGGACGCTAAACGCAATATATAATACTATTATATATAAGTACTATGGTACTTACGTAAAATTCAGAGCACTTGCACTTTGATTCACAAAACATTTTTTTTTTTTTTTAATAAAAACTTCGCCATAATAAACTACTTCTTTGTAATAAACAAAATACGATAACAGAGTCTGGTACATGTAAGGGCCTGTGGCGAATCATTTAATTTTTATTATTATCATTTCTGGCAACAATTCGGCGCTTTCTATTTGTAGTATCTCGACGACCTGATTACAGTGGCTAAGCGATTGGACTGCTGCGCTAAGGGTTGCGAGTTCGATTCCCGCACGGGGAAAAACTTTGTGCGAACCACAGAATGCCGGCGTAAAGTAGCGACCGTATTAGTGCGTTGACGTTACGTGCAAGGGTGGAGGCTATCCCCGAAAAACTAATATTTTACTGACCCGGAGACATTTATTCCGAGATTTATGTTTCGTACTTAGTTGATACGAAAATTAACAAAAAATATTTCATTGTAGGAACCGCCTTTATCATTGTCCTCATTTGATCATTCTACATGATCTGGTACTTATAATATCGGAAGCGGCTGGCAGGTAGGAAGGTGTTTAATTGTGTTACTCTCGTTTCATGGTGCCCTAGTCGCTGCGTAGGGTCACGGAGGGTTGGAACGAGGTCGAGGATTCCGGTCACACCCCTGCACTCACCACGGACGTTCTTTGGACAAATATATTAATGAATTTAGACCCAAAGGCTTTCGCTTGTTAGCGAATCTTAACACAAGCTACCTACAACGATAGCCGGTGGTTGTGATTATAGAGTTCTTAAAAGTATATTTTTTTAAGATGTAAGATGCTTGATGGTTATATACGTCATACATAGGATAAAAACATAGGGTATATATAGTTCTAGTTAGTAGTTTTTTGAAAATAATTGTAAATAGAACGAACTTACAGTTAAAACATATTTGAAGTATGAGAAAGTTCCACGATGCGTCACCTAGATGTCGCTGATACGAGACATGCATAAACAATACAGTTTGGAATGACTCCAAATACATACAATTTACGAAGGACCGAGTAATGTGCATTGTTAAAATTAATAACTTTAAAATATATTTATGAGCAGCATGACTGTATTGCAGATTTGCCTACATGAATGTAGAGAGGAAATGCAGTCCTTGAAAACGACTGTCCGAATACTTGTCCCACTTGTGACAAAAACTGGACTAACTCTTCATAGTTAATGATTTCACTGTGAATGGCGACAAGCTGAATTAACCCGTAATTAAACAGGTACAAAGTAACAGAAAATAAACTGTATTTATAGTCTCAAGGGCCCAAACAGGGATAATAATAGCTTCACAATTAACGGGCCGGGTTCACCGCCCTGGGCTAAAGCCTTGGACGGGCAAACACCCGGAGTCAACGATCCACTTACTTTGCACTGCACATGTAGGCTTTATTTGCTCATGTATAACTTTAGTGTATCATGCATAATTTATGCGTATATAATATGACCCTACTTGTAAACTATTGAACATAATATATGCAAATCTTTTGCAAATATTGGAATAAATAAACCTTGTTTGATTACTAGGTTGGGCAAAGTTACAAATAAATATAGAGTAATATTTAAACTTTCTGTTAGACTCGGAACAAATAAATGAGGCTATCAATTTTATACTTTGAACCATGTGGAATTGAATCCGCGAACTTTTCTCCGACGGTCAAGCGGTGTTGGCGCCACGAGTGTGGCTAGCCGTCCATCCTTTTTAAACATACATATATTAATTGCAGAGATCGGTCACTTTGAATAAATATGTGGTTAAAAGCAATGACGCATTAATTGGCTAAGCGATTGGCCTGCTGCGCTAAAGGTTGCAGGTTCGATTCCTGCACGGGATCAAAATTTGTGCAGTCCGCAGATGTTTGTCCCGAGTTTGGGTGTTTTTAACCGACTTCAAAAAATGAGGAGGTTTACAATTCGTCGGAATCTTTTTTTTTTGTATGTCATATTTCATGTTAGTAAAACTTCGGATACAGGAGAAAGTTCTAGTGTAAGGCGACGTTTTTGTACTTAAATAAATACATACATACATAAAGTCATGCCTGTTTTCCTGAGGGGTAGGCAGAGACCACGGATTTCCATTTGCTACGATCCTGGCCATACTTCTTTTGCTTCATTTACACGCATAATTAAATAAAAGATCATTATTATAAACAAAACGTACACAGCTTAGGAATTCGCTTGCTCCTAAACCCCAAGATGCTTTATTGCAATGTCTATAGCATAAATTGCCTCAAGTCACTAATATTTTAGACGACAATTTTTTTATTCCGTTCCCCTTTTTTCCTGTTTCTGGTAAATCCAGTGCCAGTAACCAAGTAATGGAGCCGGCGACAAATACTCTGCTATTACAGTCATTATGCACGCTTGGTATTCTTTTATCCGGGCATCAGTAATCATTGAAGGCAATGCATTCGGACCTAGGTAATTACTTTTTACAACTGGTTACTTTACCAGTATTATTTACACTAGTTACTTTACCAGTATTATTTAACTGCCTAGTATTTTGTAACGAAGAAACACATTAATTTAAATATTATATAATATAAAAAATAATATAAAAATACGACTCTACCTGATTAGCTTAGTGGATAAGTGATTGGATTATGCGTTGGCGTTGCAAGTTCGTTGCTCGCACCGAACAAATATTAATTAATGCACAAATATATTTGACGGGTCTTTTGATGTTTTTATAAAAAAACAATTTTCGAAAATTGTGTTTTGACAGGTTTTTTTTTTATTTTTGTCTAAGGTGGCGTCTGTCTTGCCGAGTACTAGGCGCGCATGAATGCGCAGAGCCAATCTTTCGTTCCCCAATGTTTTCGTTCCCCCTCGTTCAAACATCGGGTCACCAAAGATAAGTAGCCTTGAATCTCCTAGTTAGTACGTGTCCACTGTAGATATCATGTGTGGACTCCTTCGAGGGGCCGCCCGTTGCCCCGAAACTGGGTAGCTTATATAAAAAGTCCACATAGAGATTATTCATTGTGTTTTGTTACCAACCGTGCCTTATTAAAACAAATTTGCTATTTTAATCAGCATTTTGTATCAAAACATTCCTTTAATTACTCTATTTTTGTAACACCTTACACTTCAACAGTAGCTCTAAAAATACGTGGATAATGACGTGTTGCTTATCATTTTGGATATCACCAAGATAAATGTGAAACTGGAGCCTTAAAGTTCACTGGCGTTAATTGAACTTAGTCAATACATATTCATCTGGGTAATTAAGTGAATGTATTTTTGTTTAACTTCGGTGTTAATTAATAATTTATCATTTGTTTTAAAATACCTGTCATGCCTACAACGAAAAACGAGGAAGTATAGAAGTATTTATTTAATAGGTGACCAAGGATATGTACTTATTCTAGAAACGACTGTGAAAACATAACCCTCTTTCTGGCGCGGTCGGGTAAAGCGGCATTATTTTTGCAAAACACTTTCGTTATTGATGTAATCTCTGGGCACATCGTTACCTCAACATGAGAATAACGTAACACCGGAGGGGACAGTAGTATAGCTTTACCAACCCTCGTGATAGAAATAAAAAATATATCACAAGGACTTGTACTAAAAGCACACAAACCGCAGGGCAGCTTGTGGCGAGCTGTTTGTGAGTGGCGACACAACGTGCCTGATACCCCAGAGAGTCGGTCAGGGACTCATCCCCGGTTTGCCCGATATGGGTAGCTGGAGTGGAAACCGAAGAGCGCCCGCAGGACTCTCAGCTCTTTCTTGCCTTAGTTGGCTGGTCAGAGAGGGGTCGCCAGAGCTATATGCTCGGGGGTGGAAGTGTCTAATGGCGTAATAGCGGGGAAACCCGCTCCGAGTCTTCGAGACGCGCGATGGTGAAACCGGGGCCGCACCGCTCTACACCCCTAGCCACTCACACCGGTGTTGCTCCCTGTTGCCTATAGTGGCGACTGTTTAGGGGGCCCATCTAGTGAGTGGCGAGTCACCGTCTGCTAATATACTGCATATTTTATGGTTAAAGGCAGACGCCGTTTTTATTCAGTAACTAAAAGTAACCATTACACGAAACATCCCAACACAATAGACCAAATCATTTTAGTATCCATCTTTCTCAATAGTCCCGCACCTTCTGAGGACTTTTCATGGCTGTTCTGTTATAGAGCAGTTGTGTGGTGTCCCTAGCTGGTGTCCCATCCCCTTTTAGATTAAAGTTCTCAACAGGCCTCTGCGTGTTGGACCTGTGTCCCCACGTAAGCCTTTTAAAAGTCCGGGTATCTTCCACATGGTTGATAGCCCGAGTAAATATAATGAGATACAAATAATAATAATAATAACGTTTATTGTGTCTAATAGTTTTACAATAACAGTTTTTGGGTTTGGAGTCTTCATTTAAGCAAATAATGCCTGTATTAGAAGACTCCGCTCCTTCACAACAGTAGGTACAGTTTACTTAAACACAATGAAAATAGTATATGAGTGTAGCAAATTCGTAACAAAAATAAAATAATGTGAATGTATGGGTGCATGTAAATGGGGGTGCGTGTGAGTGGGTGTGCATATGATTTGGATGTGCAAAAGTGTTATGTGTTGGTTGTATGAGTAATAGTGAGTGAGTGTACGTGTAGGTGTGGTGTGGTTTGCATGTGTGTCGTCATTCCATCATTGGCTATTGATCTACCTATTTCTTTTTTTTAATTTTTAATGTGTTTTTTTGCCAAATAAATAAAATATACTTTTATACACGGATTAAATAGCATTAATGCCCTCTTATTAGGCTAGTTTACATCATGCAAAGTATTCAGAGATAGTCTTAAAACTGATTGCTGGCAGACGCTTGTTAAAAATAAAAGACTTCGCAATTATTAACAAAGAGGGTAACATTACAATTATGAAAGTTTTAAAACTTTCAACGCTGGTACAATAAAGTCAAATTAATTTCCCAAGTCGCCATTTCTGTTGGCAAAAATCCTATTTATCTTCTTCATTCGGTTCGTAATCCCGGCCTGTCTCTTAGGTAACTGACTTTCCTAGACACCTTTAGATGGGGCCTAGAATATGTCTGGTGACAGTCGGATATTGAGTGATATTGATGAATGTTTGTTTGAGGCAAAACTTTACGTCTCTGTTGGGTATGGCCGGTGTTGGGACATTTCGACGTCTCTTGATGAATGATGACCAGGTATTTTAACGGACTTCCTGGAATCTAGGAAATTAGCCGAATGTACTTCATTGACATCAATAATACTTAGTTACGGCTATTTTCTAATATGAGTGATGAGATTTTGAAACAAAATCCTTCATAATAACAGAACTCAAAGAAACTTGTCAATATCTTAAAAAGGATTGATGATGTTATAGGAAGATTTTATTAGGATACTTTTAAGTTATTGTTGGTAAAATAAGTTACACCGCAGATCGGATATGACTAATGATTTTATTATATTTGGAGCACAGGACTGCCTCGTTGGTCTAGTGGTCGCTAAGCGCGACTGCTGAGTACGAGGTCCTGGGTTCGAATCCCGGGTCGGGCAAAGTGTTATTGGGTTTTTCCATTAGGTAATTCTCAGTAGCAGCACGGAGTCTGGATTTGTGCCCGGTTGATGGCAATAGGCTCGCCCCCTATTACATTGGGACCTAAAACATAACTGGCGAAATATGGGTGTACTAAATGTGCACCTCTGCCTACCCCTTCGGGGAATACAGGCGTGATGTTATGTTATGTTATGTTTATTTGGAGCATTTACTGCTGATAATATTTTTCACGTTAATTTTTTTTTGTAAACGTCGCCCCTCTCTAGGAATTTCTCATGTGTGTTTCACAAACATGAAATATCACATACACAAACACCCAGACACGGGACAAACATCTGTGGTCTACACAAATTTTTGCCCCGTGCGGGAATCGAACCCGCAACCCTTAGCTCAGCAGTCCAATCGCTTAGCCACTGCGCCAATCGGGTCGTCAATAAATGATAAATAAATAAGTAGATAAATGCATTTATAAAATTCCACACCGTTCGTTTGTTTAAAAAAACATTGTAAGTATACTCGCCGGAAAAACAAAAGACCTATTACGTCTAAGCAGTACAAGTACCAGGCAGTCATAAGCCTCCCGAGGTATCGTTCTCAAGGGAACCGTCTAAAGGCGCATCTGGCAAAGTTTACACAGCCAGCGTTCACTTGTCGGCCCTTTTGGAAACAGATAGATTGCAACTTTGTTGCTTCGCTTCTATAACATCTCTAGTCCTGTGGTAGCTATAATACGCATGAAATATATAAATCAAAATGGAAAAGATATGATGCCAAGAGTTATATGGAATGCATGCTTTTCATTGCATAATTAAGTAAACAATTCAATTTTGTTAAGACGTGTTTTTCTTCCTGACTAGTAGACCCGGCAGACGTCGTTCTTCCCGGAAAAGCAGTGCCTCCTACCGGGTACAATTGTGTTTACAAACATTCCGCTATCCAGGAACGCATTGAAATATATACACAAATTTCATGCAAATCGGTCCAGCCGTTCAGGACCCTTAGTGATAAACACACCTACAGAAGAATTACATATATATGTTACAATACGGAAGATTGAACTAGTACAATAACCATGACCTTATGTATCACAATAACACCATAGTTGAGTCATATCTCATATCTTTCAAAATCATATCTTGAAGTAGGTAACATGCATGTATCGGTGTGCAATTCAAATATTAGCCGAGCGTCTGCGGGGCACTGTGCTCGGATGACTCACGCGATGAGTAAACTAAACGTACAATACACAAATTAATAATATATGAATACACCGAAAATTATTGTACCTAATGTTTATAGCCGGTTTTGAGAGGAAAATGAGTAATTTTCATAGAAATCTCCTCGCTGTTTATGTTGTTCTGGTAGTTTTTGGTATAATACACACCGACGACAGTGATGAACTCGATTAAAAACCTCTCTCATAAAAACTGTTAACGTGTCTATTAGGTATTTGATAATAAAAGTATTATTGTCGAAAATAAAACAATCCAACATGTTTATCTCATTTGCACGTTCATGCCAGTCAATAAACATGGTTAGCTTGATTTGTGGACAGACAGACAGACTGATCCATTTGCGTTGTACGGTAGACTAGTGAAAAAGCAAATTAAATATTTAATACTCGCAGTGAGGGAGTGTCGGGGGGCGAGACGAGCCTTTTTTCAACCCGCAGCGTTTGTTTTTTAAAGGGGCGACCTGACGCGGGGAATTTGTAATTTCGATTGATCTGTTCGATGAATTTATTTCACAAGTTTTTGATTTGTGATTGGTCTTTGCTACCTATGTTGTCCTGATAATTTTGTTGAAAAGAATGATATTATTAAGTTTCTTGAGTGAGAAATGTTTTGAACATGGATTGATTAATAAAATTATATTGCGTTTGAAAAACTTATTATATTTTTACTAATAAACTGAACAGAATTTGGCATCATATCCTAAGTCAGGCTTTGTAATTTATTTTCTAATTCAAGATTTAGGTGTCAGAAATGCACTAAAATTTCTGCTAGACTACGAAAATGGAGACAAACCATTTGGTTTGTAGATTTTCTTGAATTGGATTATTAGATGAATTTATAAAAAATATTTTACTGGCATATATAAAATTTATTCGTTGTTTAGTATTATTATATAACATGTAGATACCACGCAGATCTTTCAATAAAATAACGTGTAACATTTGAATAAAATAAAAGGCAGTTTTCTAGTTATTGTACGCATTTTCAACTGTTTAGAAAGCGTCGTAAAATAGCCAACCCACTACACAAAAAATAAAATTTAAAGAAAATTTTTCATATAATATTGAACTATGCTTTGGTTATAAAGCCTCTTACAAAACCCTGTATTCCTGGTACCATGTTCTAGGAATAAAATTAATATTTTTACTGAGTTGGTTTAAAAAGAGATGGCTAGGGAACAAAGGAGTAAACATAACAAAAGTTTGAAATGCGCGAGTCAGGTGCCCGTGCGGTGTGGATGGGATTGCTGGGGGATGTTCCCGCTTTGTCGCAAATACAATCTGCGGACTTGCCACCGTGGCAGGGCTGTATCTGCATATAGGATGTAAAAGTCTGTCTATGATATTAAAATTCTTTTGTAAGTAATAATAATAAGGGAAGATCACAAACGGCGGTGGGTTGTTGTGTTTATATTTGAGTCATCCCCTATGTTACTACTGTCAGTTAACATACGACGAGACACATCTGTCTGAACTAGGATATCAGATCCAAGACGTCAGGACTATATGTGCCAATGACGTGGGTTTATAATATGACAAAGAAAACAGATACGAACTGATTGAAAATATAGGCAAAATCAAGATACTTATAAAAATTGTCAGTGTTCAACAATTGATTAAATTATACCTGTCACTGTCGTTTGCATGTCAAAGAATAGAGATGTCAATAGATTTAACATGTAATCTTAAAACACATGTTAGCATCGTTTATAAGTAAGGGGGCTAATATTTATAATGTGTTTATCTACTAAATTAGATCCCAGCGTTCGCGGTAATTCGCAAGTTGTATGTACGTCATTGTGAAGGGGGACGCCTTTGTTCAACAGTAGACGTCTTCCGGCTGATGATGATGTATGTCACTAACTATAGCGTAAAGAAATGGCACTGTATGTACGTATGACAGCAACAAATGGACCGCGACGTGGACAAACACACGCCTGATTGTTTTAGTGACATTTTATTTATACAACAGACAGCATTGAAGGAAGTGGCACCGTGGCATAAAACTAGTGTGTTTGCGGATTCACCTGCATAAAAAGGTTTTTATTTGTACTTTTATTTCGTGGGTGATTACCGTACATTGAGTAAATCTAATCATGAACCTCCAATAAACCCAATTTAGTTAAGTTTTCGGTATTAGGCACTCTTCATTCAACAACTCATTTTATCTGTACTTCAGCAGTTTTGCCAAATAAAGTACTTGTCTGAATAGACATATTACACAGAACATCTTGAAGGGAACCTGCAATCAGCAAAATTTCTGCTGCGAACAATCCTTTTAACATTTTGTCCAATCCAGGAACCAAGTAAATGCTTTCTTCACGCCTGGACAGATTCATCGAGACAAAAGTTTACATAAACCATAAAAATCGCTCCGTATGGTGTCAAAAGTACCTATTAGTATGACCTGGCTCTCAGGTAGATAGAACACACCTATCTAAATTCATAGAACGTACTAGAACTTATGGGTTTTGAAAGGGGGCGTGGCTTTCTCCGAATCTTTGAGCGCACAACACGTTGCCAGTATTCGTTTAGTGTTTTTCGCAAAATATATTTTGAAGCCTCTTAAGAATAATTTAATTATACGTTTTAAGTAAGGAACGAAATGGATGAAAGGAGGGTCCAAAAGAAAATAATCCGCTTATAAATAAAAAAATGACGAAGCTGATAAGCTAGCTTATTATAATGACATGAAGATTAATTATCTAAATATGAATGTTTTTAGAACAGGACTTGATTATATGTATCAATTGTTTTTATATAATTATAGCTCTCTAATTTGATATTAGTTTGATTCTTATCAAACTGATAAAAAACGGCGAAGGAAAACATCGTTAGGAAACTAGCACAACTGATGGATTTTTAAACGGTGTGTAAAGCCATGTCTGGCGGTTTTAACTCTAACACCAGGTTGTTTATCAACTATATGATCTGAAGAAAAATTTAAATGCAGATTACCTACAAATATAACATGCAGACTATGTACCTATACACTGCTATGACATGAGAGGAGACGAAAGTGCATAGTCTATAAGTATAGTTACTGTATAATTCACTGAAACTCATTCGACTAAAAGTTAGTTATTTTCTATACGCAATTCACCAACGAACTATATACAATTTTATTAGGCGAATTGTGACATATTTCTGGAAACAAGGCAGTTACGGTGGAAAAGTAACAATGCTATGAATCGCATAGAAAGGGACCAGTACGGTTCGTTTCAGGGATTGAGTTTGGAATGAAAACAAAAATACCGCGCGTTAAAATGTGGACCCACTTTCCTTATTATTATTTTTTTGTTTATATTGATCAATCAGTGTACATTACAGTAGAATTACATTGGTAACCAAATGAGTTGGAAACGTCACAATAACACGCAAACCTTCAAACGAACGAACATAAATCAGGGCTGGGGCCGTTGTACCCTAGCAGGAAGCAGAGTCGATGCACCCCACGCACACAGACGCAGCCCGCCGCCAATACGGTTAGTTCAGCGTAACTGTGCATGTGTGCATGACACGAATACACCAAAACGCGGAAGTACCACATTAACATATATTTTCCACGCACACTAGGATACACGCTACAGTGTCGCTACACGTCTCTGGCGCACACATGAATAGATTTTCCTTTGATATTGTGGGTGTGTGAGTGCCGCCCTGTTCCGACACGGTCGGGGGTGTGGCGTTCACAGAGACGCTTTGAAGAGAACTGGGCGACTGCGGCTGTGTGCGTCTGTGGTGCGCTAGTGTGCGTGACTGAGCTGAGTAATGTTTATACAGTGTGTATTTATATCGGGTTATCATTTATAATGGAAGGTTCGGGAAGTTATCTAAAATAACGTAATCGATGATATGTTGTGATTTTTGTCCCTAATTTACAATTCTAGCAAGTTTCTAGCAGAGATGTTTGCCTTATAAAATATTTGATTTCGTATTTTTTAATTATTGTTTTTATATTTTATAAACTTATTTCTACAACTTAGAAGTTATAAGAGGCGAAACATTAGCTAATATATGAAACTATAGAGTAATATAGCATAACAGTTTCCAAATAGAACTAGGAACAAAGCCAAAACGTATACTAGAAATGCAGCACTGCACTATATTGAAACACTGCGTCGTTTATACAGCAGCCTGTGTATACAGGGTGCGGCGGACACGTGTCTACGGCGGCTGGCTGCAGCAGTGTGCGGCGCGGGGGGCAGCCCGGCCGGGGAGGCAGTGCGGCGCGAGCCCGGCGCGCCCCCGTTCACGGCCAGGGGTCGCCGACCGCACCCCGGCTACGGCGTAACCCCGCTACGGAGCTACGGTGCTACGGCCCGTAGCTTCCTCTTTTGTTTTAATACTTACTGTCTACGTAATTTGATTGTTTTTTATTTGGGTCACATCATTATTTATCGATTATAATTATTATTCTGTTATAATCAATGTAATTGATACTGTTGATTTCTGAGCCGGATGTGGGTATTTTTTTTTGTTTTTTACCTCACGAGTGATAATTAAGGTTTTGATTTAGATTAATTAGTACGAGTATGTACTTCTTTGTCTTAAGTAAAAATACTAATAATTATACAATAATTTTATTTGGTTTTGTGATAGGTAAACAAAAATAATATTGTTTATCGACGATAGTAACTCGGTGAAAGCATTGCATTTGACGTAAATGTAATTAATTGTTTAATAACGAGTAACATTTCGATAGCTATTTATCATTGAACCACGTATTATCAATTAAATAGGTTTGGAATGACCTAAATACTATCCGATTTAATTAAACATTATTTAATTATTAAATATTAATAACATTGACTTTTTGTATCTTATTTGCATGTTGCCATCATCATCAGCTTTTAAATGGCCCACTGCTGGGCATAAGCCTCCTCCCCTAAGCGCCACTGATTCCTATTTTGCCTTTTGCATCCAGGTCTTTCCCTGTACAGCAACATCATCAGTCCTTGCTGGAGGTCTGCCAGGGGCTCTACAGGATCCTCTGGGCCACCACTCTGTTAGGGCCTTACTCCACCAGCCATCACCAAATCTTATCATGTTGCCATGCTAGGCTTAAATTTTGGCTCAGTTGGCAGAGCGGCGCCACGGTACGGCGACTGTCGCGGGTACGAGTCCCGCTCGTGACCATCATTTTTCAAGTTTCCCTTTATCAATTTAATATTAATAACATAATTAATGATGTTTCGAAATTTAGATGTTTGTTACGATTAACAGATTTAATAATGGGGTCTGAAATTGCAACCTTAAACTTCCGACGGTCATACCAGGATAACAGTGCCACCAAACAAGCTATGAAACAAACAAACTAGAATAAATTCTTCCGTTCTCCGCTAGAATAAAAAATGGCGGAGAGTTATCTCCGAGTCTAGCTAGCTATAAAGTTCGGTTAAAAATTGGCTCCGATTCAGAGCTGACACGACTGCACTAATTAATGTCCTCGGATATATCACGACCTGCCGCCTGCAGGGTGGGCAGGGCGCTATGTGTTGTGCAGGATGTATGGACCTCTGTGGTGAGGAGTTAAAGGGTATGTATGATACCCTAGTAATGTAATAAAAGATAATGTATGGTTGCTTGGTCATATTGTGACGTTCCTAGCGCAACATCACAGTGGCAATATTTGTATGCCTTCATAATTCGGGTTCAATCCCTGCCCGTGACAATTGTCTCTAGTGATAACATGACATCACACCTGTATTCTCCGAAGGGGTAGGCAGAGGTATACATTTAATGTACATCCATATTTTGCCAGTTACGTTATAGTCCCTATTTAGGTAAGCCTATTACCATCATCATCATCAGTCGGAAGACGTCCACTATTAAACAAAAACCTCCCCTTAGAACGCCCTAATGAATATTGCCATGAACCGGGTAAAAATCTACACTCCGTACTGCTACTGCCTCCTTGCTGCTTTGCCCGACCCGGGCCCAATTCGAACCCAGGACCTCATACTCAGCAGTCTCTCTTTTTTACCACTGGACCTACGAGGCAGTCTCTAGTAGATACGTTTCCAAACTGTTTACCCACCATAGAGATGAAACCAACCACGATAGAGATGAAAGTAGTTGTATAGTTGATGTTTCGTTTTTCGCGCCAGGCCTCCTGAAGATTTCGCGGGAAACTTGCAGCGGAAGAAAGGGCTGCGTGTGTACAGCCGATTCTCGAAGTTACAGCGGAACAAAAGGACTAAGTCTAGTCGCCCTCAGTTACTGCTAAAACTATGATTGCTAAGATTACACAATTAAAGTACTAATTAACTTCTCGCATCCTATTGAGTTTTCCCGCAATGCCACTCATCCCACAGCACAGCCAACGTATCATAACGACACACCCTATATAACATGCGGCGTGCATAATTACTGCAATCGGGATGCAGCAGAAAAATCAGGAAACGATCACGCAAACCGCGTCACTGTTACATAAGCGCGGGAGGGGAGGTTACGCAAGCGGCGGGGGTGGGGGCGGCGGGGTCGATCGATGCGCGGCCGTTCACCCGCCTGCAATGCGCCTCGCCGCCGCACGCCGACAGCCTGCCTGCACACATCCGCCTACATTTCATGCCGCCCTGGTACTTTTCGCTAACGCCGGGTCGTTCGCATTGGGGAAAAATGGGGAAATGACGTTTGATATACGAGTTTCGGTTTCAGGTTTTCATTGTGATTTGTTCTTCATTAAAGTTATAGTTCATTTATAAGTAAGTACTAAAAATTATCTTTTAGTTAGGGATTTTTTTTGTTACTGGAAATTTTCATATTACATAGAACCACTGCATAATCTATGTATTCCTATTTATTGGAATTAGCTCAATTTAGTTGTCAAAAAGTAGTTAGTAAGAAAACGAGATATAGATACTTATGTAATAAATTACCGATATTATAAAAAATACAAAAGTTTATGGATTCGGATGCAGACACGGCTATGTGACTAGGCGCTACGCGTCCCGCCGTAGCAAGCCTACGCGCGTGCTACGAGTACTTATAGGCTGGCAGGGGTTTGATTTTTCCGTATTTCGTATTCTCCTCATGTTTTAAGATATTTCGGATAATGGCCCACTCTATGGGGCACAGAAGTTTAGTTTGTGGAATTGAATCATTGGCCACTCTACTACTTCGTTGTTAACAGGCTTATGAATTGGATAGTTTGTTTCTGTTTTTCTTGGGTTCGGACGAAACAAAACAAGTTGGATTGTTCCTTTCTTGTAGTCAAACATTTAATTCAAGGAAATTACACAAGTATACAAGTACAACCTATTCTAAAATTCAAAAAAAGAACATATGTATTGAGATCCTCTTTTTTGAAGTCTAACCGACTTCAAAGGAACATTCTACTTATGAAAAACCGAAGCAAATTATTTTTAAGCTGGCAGCAAACACAATGGGCCACGTGTTCGTTTGTCGTCTACTTGGAAACGTGTTTGTGTGACAGTGTCGTGTCGACTTGGCAATTAGAAGACATACTGTACAATATATTGTGATTCTCGTATACGAGTTGTTAGGTGGCCCTACCGGTAGAATTAGGGTTGGATTTATGGTATTCCATTTAATTATTTATTTATTTCTCTTGTTAAGTTATTCTCTTATTTCTATTTGTTTGTGCAACATTAAATCCTACTAATATTATAAATGTGAAAGTTTGTGAGTATGGATGTATGGATGTGTGGATGTTTGTTACTCTTTCACGCATAAACGGCTGGATCGATTTGGTTGAAATTTGGTATGTAGATAGGTTATACCCTGGATTAACATATAAGCTACTTTTTATCCCGAAAAAATGTAGCGGGTAACACCGCGGGGCGCAGCTAGTTTCTACATAAAGTAAATCTGTAAAATCAAAATCTCTACTTATTGTACACCATAGTAACACTTGTTTACATCATATTTATGTAGAGGCTTTCTAATAAAGATATATTAATGGACGCAGAATAAGCTATTGGAATAGTATCAAGTAAATAAACGGGTTGATGGCAATAGGCTCGCCCCCCATTACATTGGAACCTAAAACATAACTGGCGAAATGTGGGTGTACTGTAAGTGCACCTCTGCCTACCCCTTCGGGGAAAACAGGCGTGATGTTATGTTATGTATATGTAAATAAACGAGTTTCTTTGAGTTTTAAGAAGAACGACAAAGACCAACGCTGTAGAAAAACATGTTACTATTTAGTTAGCTCCACGAGTCAGTCGTGAACTTTGACGTCACAAGCTTGTAGTTAAACAAACTATTTGTGACTGAATCAATTTTCTAACATACACGCGAATTTTCAGGGTCAGTCTGTTGTATGTGAAGTATGAATAACTTTCTGATTGTACTATTACAATGTTACACGTGTTCAACCTAGAAAGTACTAGTAAAGTTTTTTTTTTATTGGAATATGTTCCTAAATGTTAAATTCTAATTTACATACATATATACATAAAGTCACGCCTGTTTCCCTGAGGGGTAGGCAGATAAAATTCTATTTTTTTGTTATTTAATTGTATTTAAGCTTAGTATTATTATATAATATTGCTATGTACATTGTGCATGCTTGCACAAAAATTTGCATGCCTGTTTGGCGAAATGTTGCACTTATTTATACATGTACATCTATCTAACACATTTCATGCAAATAAATATTCTTATTCTTATAGTAATTTTTATGAAAGATAAATGCTACTGTAATCTAGCATAGATTTCAGTAGCATTTATCTTACATACAAAAGGAATTATGCAAAAAAACGTTGGTAACCATTTATGAACTTCGTTAATCCTAGATTACTATTTAATCTAGACTTTATATAAAAAATAATGTATTTGTTAGAATATAGTACGCTTTAGGTGTATTTTTTTTAGTTTCATATATTCGACCAGTTCTAGAATTTATACAATCTTTATTTTGATTATAGATTATACAAGGTCAAAAATGGAGAACACGCCAATGTCTAGCCAAAGACCATTTATAAGTCCTGCACATCTAATTCAAGAAACTCAATTGGTGTCTAGTAAGGAAGCCAGAAGACAACTCTTTCCAGAAATGACGTCATAACTGACTTACGTATTATATAAACTACTTAAAGGGTAAGTAATTTTAAGATAAACACGTGTGATAAATTTAAAAAAGCAAAATCTTCTGTTACACACTGCACACCAGGAAATTCGCCTGTATCCCGGGTGCGGTTCACAAACATGGAATATTGGATACACAAACACCCACACCCGGGATAAAAAATTGCTGATCTAGCATCCCCTAGTGCAGCAGTCCAATCGCTTACCCCCTGCGCCAATCAGCTCGTCAATTCGCCAAGTCGTAACTATATAAAATAGAATGTATTTGAACTCGTCAGCTTTTCGATTTCCCGTCAACCCTGGGAAGTATTTTAAACTGCACGTCACCACAATCTCGGCCTAGGCAGACTTCAGGAAATTGACGCGACTCAATAAATTTTTCGCTGCGGCACGTCTGAGCTATAACTGATCATATTTGCCAGTTTATTGGTTACTATAAATTTTAAATCTACCTATATAGTAGGTACACTCAGTTCCTTAAAAATAGTGACAATATTAATCCAATACTGTTAATTTAATTGTAGTAAAACAATCTGGCATATAACAACCCGATAAAATATTCTTTTGCAAATTGTTGTTATGTTGCCAGTTTAACAAACTAAAAAAAAATATAAAAAAAGATTCACCATAAATAGAAAACTCGTTAAGTAGCTACCGAACCGGGCAACTTTATGTATACCTTATTGGCTTTCAGTAACAGAAGAAGTATTCTTAAACTCAGATCTCATAGATATGCACCGCGAGGGACCTCCAGCGAATACAATAATATTTTGCCACATCATACTTGCTGCCTGTAAGTTGGGCTTCAAACTTTGCATCCATTGTTCGTTTAAAACTGCAGTGGCTTGTTCAACCGGCCTTAAAACGTGTGCCTATCTTGAATCGATAGAGTAATGTATTACTATTACACGTCTAGCACTAAACCAGCAATAAACTGTGCTTCTAAATTAACTTACTGAAATTGCCCGTTGATTAAATTTGGACTAAATTGAAAAGGATTACAGAAAGGAAACCAAAGACTGAAAAATATTTAGTAGATTACAAATATTTGCTAAGGTATTTTATCCCTTATACGCATGACGCATTGAGCCGCTAAAGTCGTCTGTGGTAGCTAGAATATTCTCGTATATGAAATATGTAATTATCTTTCAAGCACTGTTTATTTAATGCCGACTATAAGCACATTAAACTTAAAAATATGCGTCTCCTACGCTACAGAAAGTAAATATAATCTTTCCGTTACAAATATTCTGCACAAACTATATAAAAAAAAATCTAAAACCAAATAATCAATGTAAAACATAAATGTATGAAAATTAAGTAGCCATAAGAGACTCTTTATATGTATATAAAGAGTCGTAGTAGCAGGGTTAAGAGCCTTAATATAACCCCTTGATCTTAGGGCATCTACAAACAGGACGCGAATAAAGCACGTTAACACTAAACTGCGATATACACAAACGCAACAGCGCCGGTATAAAATTGCAGTGTGTACCTGACCTACCCCTACCGGCGGCGCAATGCGACGCGGCTACACGTACTGTACTAAGTATAGTCGGCCAGACTTACACCAGTACTAAATTATACACCACTAGGTTTATTGTGGGGGTAGACAACACCGATAGTCGAGACTTGGGGAATTATCCGCCGATCGATGGCCGGCTATCGATCTGTTGCTTTTTTATTTCCGCGTCGAGAGGTACTCCTAATTGAGAGTTTGAATACTTGAAATTTCTAAGGTGTGGTTCATACTTGTTCATAGAATATCTGAAATACATTTGTAGTATAATGTGAAGTCATTTTCAATGAAGATTAAAAAGTAAATTTGGTTTAAAGGATGAGGGATAGTTCATCAAAAGATTATTTTTGAAGATAAATCTGTCGGCGGGTTTCGGAATACCTACATGTGCAGAGATTTAATGTCAGATCGTAATGAAACTAACTGTGTTTCTTGGTAAGAGTTTTAATTATTTGCCTTTTTTGATGCAGTGGAACATAAACCGACACGTTAGGACGACTGCATTACAGACTCCATTATCTGCAAACATGCAGTCATATACAACAATCTACAAATTACAACAAGTTACAAGCAACTTTCCCATCTACAGAACAAACCTGTCCAATCTTGTTCTCACGACACATGCTGTCCTCGAACCCGTTTTCTTTCACCAGCACCGCATGGCAACTGCACAAGGGACATGGTATCGGCTGAGTGTTCACCGCCGGGAGGCCTTGACAAAAGTTCCCAAGTCGCGAGTCACCGCGGTCGGCCGGCAGACAGCCTCTAGTCTAGACGTGGGGTTCCAAGTGCATTTTTCTGTCTGGACCCCTCTTTCACTTCAATGTATAAGCGAACCCTATCGTTTATGCGTGTGCGTTATTAAATTTTAAGTACAAAAGTGTCATGATTGCGGCGGGAACGTTTCTTATTTGCATATACTAAGGGTTCATAATTGCGTGAAGGTGATGTTGTTGAAATAAGTTTGATGTATGTAGGTAGTGATTGCCTTTGATGTATTTTGCACGTTTGCTTTCATCGTAATTTTGAGTAGCAAGCGTTTGCTGGCCGTGTACCGTGGACTTTATTTACAAGGCAAAGCTTTTACAACTTTTTAGACTGATTTGATTTTTGGTTGAATAAGTTTGCAGGAAAGTAATTATTTGCTTTCTAAAGGTAGATTAAGTACATAATGTGTCAAGTAGAGTGAGTGATCCTATTTTCTACGTTTTGTAGTCTGTAACTTAACTTTTATTCGTCGAAGTATGTGTTTTACTGCAGCGAGTAGTGTTTGTGTGTAGTAAAGATATAGTTTACATACAATGTCACTTGTTTGTTCTTTATCTGTGGTAGTCACCACTAAGATAGGGCTGGGCAGTCGAGGGTGCGGTCAACATATATTTCTCATTGGTCTAGACAGCTTTTTATTATGTTTAAGACTTACCTGTAATGAAACTTCTATATAATATATGATTAGTTATAAATACTACTATTGAATACGTAATAAAGCACTCATATTTTGCCAGTTATGTTATAATATATCCTAATGTAATATAGAGGCGGCGAAAGCTTATTGCAATCAATTGGAAAAAACCAGACTTCGTGCTGCTATTAAGAATTACCTATTTAATGGAAAAACCCACTAACTCTTTGCTCCATCCAGGATTCGAATCCAGGACCTCATATTCAGCAGTCAGCCCTTAGCGACCACTAACTAGACCAATGAGGTTAAATCAATTCTATAAAACATCAATTTTCAGATATTCGTAGAAATAACAATTAAGTTTACTAGGGACTCATGGGAGTGAAATATTGAAATGGGATGGATGCCTAGCCCTGCTACATTTTACGTCTGCTAATACGTTTGTCCGTCTAGACTTAATCTCGTCTATAGACTAGGAACTTATAACCTCTGGGATGTCTACAAGCGCAGCCGCGGGCACAAGTGGAGAGCACAAAGAGAGAATTAATATTATTGTTGTCTAGCCTATGTTGTGGGATTTTCAGGAGGCTGGTAAATATTCTACTTTGAATAGAACGTTTTAGTATCACATTATTAAAGTAAATAATGTGTTTTATCGTTTGGAGATAAACTCAACTGTTTTTGCACATATTTTGAATTTATTTGAAGACTTTAATTTATGTTAGGTTAGCCAATAAGTAAGATTACTTTAAATGTAGGTGTTAAGCCTGCCGCTGTCGCTACTGTTAATTTATTTGATAGTAAATATTTTTGTAAGTACCTAGTTTTAAAATCTGAAAACACAATTTTATTAGCAAAGTCGACTCCACACGTGACCAAAGGGCTGAATCATTTTTGGGCCAAAGAATCAGCATTGGCATTCAACGTGGCAATGCTGCCAGTCTTTTGGGCAAGTTACCGGTTGATGGGGATGGTTGACATTGATGAGGATGAATTGTATGAAGGTTTTTAACTTGTTATTTTTGTATTTATGTTTGTTTTTATGTTGTATTAAAATTAAGTTGGAAATAGTTGTAGAATAGTTATTATTTTAAAATTAAAAGTGATTAGCTCTAGTATTTTTAATGTTTATAATAAGGTTTCACAAAGTAAATGCCTGTTACATACCTGTTCCAATTAATGCTATCAAGAGTTTAGTTTAAAACAGATTACTCAAATTTAGATTGGCTTAAAATCAAACATTTAAGAGGGTATTTTGTAAAAGAAATGTTAACTGGAAATTAAGATTTCTCGCGGGGATTATCTTTTCCCCTTATAGGTGAAACTCCCATGAGGACAGCTTTGTAAATAAAAACAAACCCGTATTACCTGTGTCAATATATGAACATTGATGATTCAACTACGATAAATGGTAACTTTATTTATGAGCCGTTAATTTGCGTTACCGGTGTAATAAGAAGGTACCATTCAATAAGTGTCCTACCAGGCCGTCAAGAGTTAACAGGAGGTTGTGGGTCGCGAGTCAGTGTAAACGTTCTGCTATTGTACATAAACCGTTATAAGAGCTGGTTATGTGCTCTGCGTACAACGTACATACGTATCTCTACGTCGGAAGTGGCTGCAGGTCGTTGCACATCCCGGCCGACGTAACAGGGGGATTGGGGGCAGAAGCCTCGCCCCCCGCCCGGGCAATTGCCCCTCGGTTCATTATCAAAGTTCACTAGTACGGTGCACACATTTACGTGGTTGTATCGACGACGTCGCGTTGCATACATGCCTCCATTGTCGACCATATTAATGAGAGCTCGCTGTCTCCCGCCGCCGAACGAAGGCAAACCGCGGCGAGCAAATATCGCAGCTCTAGGTATAATGGGCACTCGTGACGGGGGTGTCGAACCGTGCCGACGTTTCACGGAAACAGTCGAACCCCTGGCGGGAGTTTTGACAGCTCGCCCGGAAAATCTGCAGCGAGGAAATGCGCTCGCAAACTTGGTTAAGCTCTTAATTTATTAACTTTAAACTCAATGACTATTGGAATAAAGCTTAAAATTAAATTTCATTATCCAGCGTTTGATTTCAGGAATTTGTAACTTCTGCTGCTTAGGGTAAGGACTTGAACAAAATTAGACTTCAATTAAAAATAAAAATTAAAATAACTACATTAGTATGTAATAAGTAGACATGAAGAGGGAGTCCTTTGTTTAACAGTGGACTTCTTCCGGCTGATGATGATGAGTAAGATACATAACACTAAGCTACAACTCACCGTTTACATAGTTTCTAAAACTAGTAAAATAATAAGGTCTATTTTTCTACGTCGTTTTAGTTTGGTTAATCACTCAACTTTAAAAATATGCATACTGCAAGTGTATAATTAGATCAGGCAGCAAAATGTTACCGTCTGTGTGTAAAAATAGTATATTACATTTGGTTGCCATGACGACCGCCTCACGCAGACAGTAGCGCGCCGTATCAAAGGTGTACATAATACTAGGCAAACATAAGTCGCATGGAGGTGGTTTTAATTTACCTGTACGGGGAAGTTTGGGGGTTGAAAATAGAATGAATCTCCTCAAGTTTCGAGAGGCACAGGTATTGTAAAATGCAGGGGTGAGCCAGCTTCAAGTTTAATAACATTTTTGGAAAAAGGATATCAAAGGGAGGATCTACACAACACAATTAAAATCTCCATAATATATAAAAACCTATCCGTAACGAGGAGTACTAATGACTGGTGGTTTATGTCGTCTTAAACGGTTGCAAAGTGATTTGACTGCCCCCTGGGGAGGTCGGGGAAAGAATACCAATGTTTAAACTATTAAGGGCTCGGACTTAAGTGTTTAGTTTTAGATTACGCATCCACTTATAATGTATGGAACATTAATTTCGTTGAGAACCTGACAATGCTGTCATTTGTGATAAAAAAAATATAAAATAAGGGTTTACTTTTACAGCAATAAGTTACATCTTAGCTTTACTTGAAGTAAAAGTCAATAAGAAATTAAGAACTGATTATACAATACTTTTTGTTAATTAATTAGCAACTATTTAATTAATTACTAACAATTTGAATGTAGGTATAATTAGACGACATGTCTCTACGCCTACCAGGAGTACATAATTCACAAGCAACTCAGTTTAGGCATTACAATGTATGTAGCAACCCCGTCTCGGGGCTATTAATTAATTACTGTAATTGCTGGCGAGGATGTGATCCTGTTCGCAGACAAGGGGTAGAACCAGACGTTTATTATGACCATGTTTTGATATATGTGTGTGTGCCAATTTGTTTGATGCGCGCCCAGACGGATGGGGAGCCTAAAGCGAAAATTTGATTATGGCTTTTTTATTTTACAAAGCCTTCGTGCGCAATATTGACAATGTCCTCCATCAGGTACAGAGGTAAGGCAATGTGTTGATATTATATAACGTTACTAGCTGCTATGCTTAAACTTTTTGTGATGAAAAATTGTTGATGAAAAGTATTAATTCTAATAGATACGCACTACGTATTTCTTGCAAACTATTGTAGAAGTCTTGACACTAAGCCAATTTGCGGCAGTGAGGTTGTTCCGCTTTGATTTGACTGTGATTTGACTTTGAAATGTATAGTTTGTCGGCACTGATATTTCGTATCATCTTATGTATAGATCAGATAATCTGCACATCAAACATTTATGAAAATATTTCTTGGAACAGTTATTTTTCGTAAAAATAAGCAGCATTACCATCGTCGATATAATCTTCCTTACCAATAATAATAGCTTTATAAATCTACAAACAACCTGAGTACAACGGTTTAGGAACATCCGAGAAATACGCCATGGCTTTTGCTGAATATAAGAGGATTTGAAACAATTATATCTTTTTATAGAACACAAGAGGCACAGTAAAATTGAAAACATACTATTTTTTTCATGTATTTATGCTGAAATAAAGTAACAGGCCGGGCTCTGTGGCGTACCTTGGGAGAAGCCTGTGTTCACAAGTGGACAGCAACGGATTAATGATATGATAATAATAGGTCCGCGTGATAAGGATTAAACCCCTTTAGTAAGGGAGAAAAAAAAAATACTTTATTTACATAAAATGTAGGTAACATTACAGATGGAGATCAGTTTTTTATAGGTGCCAAGTACATGTAAATTTTAAATACAATAAAATTAATAACATCTCACTATTTAATACTATTTTACCATCGATATGGATAACGGGTTATTGATAAGTTATAGATCATGGTAATGATCAGTTTGTCATTAGGACAAACACGTTAAAATTCTGGTCACGAGTTGATTTCCTTGCATGCAGTTGGAAGTTCCAAAAGGATAGCAACGGTATACTCCTGGGATCGTCACAAAATTCACTTGAGAAAGGGGTGTTCTCAAGGAAAGCCTCCCTCGGATCTCCCTCGGGATTAAGGAGCTGCCAAAGATGGCAAGAAGTACTAAAAAAACGTTTTAATCTACTTGGACAAGTATTATTAAAGTATCAAGACAAAGGAAGATATGTGAGGGCAGGTCGATGTATGTATAGGTATGTTTGATACCCTTTCACGCAAAAACTATTTATAATTTTTTAACATTTTGATGAAACTTTTCATGAATACAGTCTATTACATCAAAATAACGCATATACTTTAATCTATAAAGACATATGAAGGGTTTACTATAGATATAGATGACAATTTTCATAGCCTTTGACTCAATTACTCATAACTATTAGAAGTATTTAATAACATATTTGTGTTACAAGTGAATGAGGAGAAAGAAGTATATATGGTAGCAAATGGAATTCACTGATGTCTGCTCATCCCTCTACGAAATAGGCGTAACTTTATGTATAAAATAACAGTACAGTATTGCACCTGCCTGTGTGAGGAGTCTTTACCTTTATTCAGAGGGGTGTGTTTGTCCATGCTTCGTGGCGTTATTGATTCAATTCCAATTTTTTTTCTTTTAATCAGTGCTTGACTGGTCGAAGCTACTTATTACTTATTTATAGGGTCGCAGTGAGTGGTGAATTGGGGTGAATGATATTGATGCATTTTAGGTATTTTTAGAAAGCGCCACATAAATTTCCTTGATGTTATTTTTTAACTTCTAGTGATTTTTTAGTAGACATGTGGAAATGCTGGAATACAAAGTCAGTCTTATTAATAAGTTCATGAGTACAATGAGATGTTTTAGTTAACGTTTGTTGTTACATGAAACCTTGCCTGTAATGATGCATTTTCGTAACAGACGTTTAGAGAAATAACTCAATAGTTGATTGGTATTTAGTGGCAATGGCATCTTGACGTTTTATAAGAGCCTGTAATTGGTTTATCCCTAGTAATATTACTAATAAACGCGAAAGTTTGTAAGTATGGCTAGATGTTTGTTACTCTTTCACGTAAAATCTACTGAATGGATTTTAATGAAATTTCATATGGAGGTAGCTGACACCCTGGGCTAACAAAGGCTACATTTTATCCCGAAAAAAATGTAGCGGGTAATACCACGGGGCGCAGCTAGTATGAAATAAACTCATTAATCTCGAATCTTATATTGAATTTCAAGCTTTTCAATGACTAAAAAGTGATACATTCAAAATATATGATCCCTTTTCTAGACCTAAAATATCACATCACAAACGCATAGATGCGAAATGAATATTTGCGGGCCTCAATGTTTTACGAAAGTATCAGATTGCTGCTACTCCCATCTGAAGTATAGGTGTATATTGCATGAAAGATGTAATGCCTAGTAGTAAACAAAACATGGACGCCTAAACCAATACAACGTTATACAATTTCAGAGTTCTCCATTTCGCCAATTAAGCAACCACAATACAAGAGTATCGGGTGCATTTCGCAATATCTATTTTACATAATAACTCCAATTAGTAAGATAAGTAAACATATCATCTCGCCTGGGTTCTCTAAAGGGGTAGGCAGAGGTGCACATATAGGTACTGGTGAAATGTGGATATTGACACGTCAGAGGGACATTTCGCCAGTAATAGGTCCCAATGTGTAGGTGTTATAAGTGGGCAAGTGGCAAACTTATTGCTATCACCTAGGCACTAATTTGCTATTAAGAATTACCTAATGAAAAAACCTAATAACACTTTATCCGACCTGCAGAGATTCGAACCCAGGACCTCATCCAAGAGCTCAACAGTCGCGCTTAACAACCACTAGACCAGTGAGACAGTAAGATAACACTCTTCAACTATTTCTTGAATATCGGTATTCAGTACTACATACTCCAAGCCCGTGATTTGATTTTGAGATGCCATATTTGTGACGTCAGATAAATAAGTAAATATGATTAGGCCCGTAACATCCATCGCAACACAGGCGCAGCAGACTGTTTACAAAGAGTACATAAATAGGTACCGATGCAGGATTCCATCTACTATCATATACATACTGCAAGCGATATCTATGCGCGATGCAGTAACCAACTCCCCGACAGACTGGGAATAATTCTTTGTTTTTATGTGCTCCTTGTAGTTTTGCTATACTGTTTTGTTGGTTATATTTGCGTTTTTTGTAACCGTGTGGACAATAATCTCACGAATCACAATAATAGATTTCGTCTCATGAATCAGTTTAAATATTATATGTTCAAAATCGTTCTTAGTTTTTCTTGAAGCCATTTTTCTCGTTTGCAAGAATAACCTCATGTCCAGAAAATTACTTACATACACAGTTTTTAGTAACTTCTGACTGATCTATTTGAAATTATTAGCATAAAACCATTGATAGTTGGATAAATATATTATACCTATAAGTTTTGGTTTAGAGCAGAACATTTCTCTCACCCTAAATCTTCTAATTAGTAGGTACTATCAAAGCTACTATCAAAGGTGCTCGCTCGTAAACAACCATATATGGATATTTCCATATTTCCTCTTTGGGCAGAAATGACACTACAAAGAAATTTAGATCCGCAAATACACTGTAACTGAACGAGGGTGGTTTTTAGAACGCACCTTATGTACTCTCTCATATTCGGAGAATAGCCTTTGTGGTACGCTAACCGATCTGGAATCAGAGGAAAATCAATACATGCATTTGTAATCTATAAAATAATTAATTAAGCAACCTACTCGTACATATATTGTGAAATTTTAATTTTCACGGAATAAGGCTTTAAATAAACTATGAGTACGTTGTGCGATTCCTGAAATTCTTTACAAAGGGTATTGAGCAATGTTATTATGAACAGAGTGTAAATATAAAACAGCCAACACGAGGCCGGGCCTCGTGCTGGCTGTTTTATATTAATAGAGTCCCTATTTTTTGCAATACTCTTGAAGTATCAGTGAATATGTAAGTTAAACTTTTTTAGCCTAAGAGGACGTAAGTGTGCAGCGACTTTAAGCCGTCCAAATTAAGCTCTAAATCTATTTGAATTAATTGGTTTTTGGTCCTCTTACATAACTATCTCATTAAAATCTCTACCTACTCCTTAGTAGGGGATTTAGGCATGAAGTTACATAATGCTTTTATAATAAAATGTTTCCGATTACTGTTTGATACTAAATCAGCCAGAATGTTCCCATGAATCGTGTATAAAGCATGGCTACCCCAATGCCCAGGGTTGCAAGCTGGCGGGCGCATCCGGCGGTCGCCATGACTACCGCCGCTCGCCGCCTGCCGCATCCTACACACCTCTGCCTCCCTGGTACCTCGCCACGCAATACCGGGCTTTGACGACTCCTGGAACGAATATTACCATCCCCCTGTTAGTTTGTGAATATCGAGATTTCCGAGAAACGTGTGTACAGTGGAAGGGGTGATGATGGGGATGATATTTATTTGATCGTATTTTGCTAGTGCTTTATGTAGGGAGGATACCTGGAACGGACTAATGTGTAATTTTAAAATGTAATATATATTATATTGCATAATAACCTCGTGGCCCTTTATTTAATTAAATGATAGTAAAGCCTTTGTTATAGCTTGGGTTGTATATCTCTATATACATACAAACACATCACGCCTGTATTCCGAGAAGGGGTAGACAGAGCCCAGAGGTGCACATAATATACCACACACATTTCGCCAGTTTTGTCATAATGGAAAAACTCAGTAACACTTTGCTTGACCGAGGATTCAAACCCAGGACCTCATCAGCAGTTGCGCTTAGCGACCAACGAGGCAGTCTGTATATAATAAGTATCAAGATTACTTCTAGGCTATTTAATATTAAAAGCTCTTGCTTCCTGTAACCCGTTGAAAGCTTATTGAATATGAAGAACATTATTACTACTTTTAACTGTTACAAATCTCGTTATTGTTCACTAATCCTGTTGCATCCACACACGTGAGCTTTTTTGGCGACTGAATATGAAGATACTTATCGACTTCCTGCGTTTAGTTTAACGAGTTTGATACTTGCATGTATAATCGTTTTACTTTTAGATCAAGCGTATAAAACACAGGCATACATAGCTAAATCAGTTAACAGTTGCTAAACATGGTGAAGGAAAACATCGTGAAGAAACCTGAGAGATTTTTTAACGGTGTATAACGCCATCTCAGAGACCTACGGGCGGTTAAAATTCTCACCAGGTTGTTCATCAACCATACGATGAGAAGAAGAAGATAGACACTTAATATATAAGGTTATAGTTTTGAACTTCATTCATGAAATGTTAGATTATAGTCTTGAGCGAGACTGCATGTCTAATCGCTGTACCTAGCCATTATACGAGTACATATTTTATGTACAGATGTCATAGCCTAGATATTACGACTTCATGCACAAATTCTAAACAAGTCCATCCGTGTTTAAAGTAAAATTAGAAATGTAAGAGGGGAAAAGCTGCATACACGTCTGGAGTAAGCTAATGTAGTCCAGTTTTGAAATAAGGCTGCATTACCTAATGGTTGCTCTCTTTGTTTTTTATAAACCTGCTGCGTAATCAGTTTTTTCCTCAACAGTCAACAACATTATAAAAGCAAAAGAAGTTTCGCAATCACCGGTAAACAAGGGTTTATTGAAATATTATGGAACTATGTCGTAACGCTACCTTGCCTCATTAAGTGTTTACCGAGAAACCCTAAACAATTTTTACATTGAAAGGGAAAACTTTCTGTTTGAGCAAGTATTTCATGTAACCTTTTCTAAAGGACTAATTTGATTCAGATTGAGAAATGCGGACTACGTAATTCAGACTGTTGAAACATGAAATCAGTGATCGTTACAGATAAGCGTCGAATCCTCATCAATATTTAGTAAGTTGGTCACAATCAACAGTCACGTTTAAAGGCGAACTTTGTCATATCTCCTTTGTTGTGACAATGCACCCGGTGCAGCCGTGGAAGGGGAAGGGCAACGCGCTTTACTTTGGGGTAGGTCTGGCACGCCAATATAAGAAGGCGTCGAGACAGCTACTCGTACTGCCGTCACTTCAATTACCCCTAATAAGTGGTTTTGTCAATTTAATTCACAACCATTGCTGCGAAACTAAGGCACAAGCGAAAAGGACCGCGTAAAAAACCAGCAATGGAAAGCTTTGTAGATATAGTGCCGTTATTAAGAGCGGGTCGTTTATTTTCTATTGTAGGGGGAGTGCAGCCAAATTATCGGACTTCCCGAAGAAAACAAACCCAAGAGGCTAGTTACTCACGCGCTGCGACGCTCGATATACTTGTATGCGCCTGTAGGTATGTTGCGGTACTCACTTGGATTTATTGTGCCCCGGTTTCTCTGATTTTAATCATTTCAGTGGCACCTAGTCATTTCGGGAAGTAACTATTTGTTTGTTAGTAAATTTGGGTATTTAACGAGTGGTTTTATTAACCCGTAAAACAAAGAGGTATCAGTAAGAAATTGTAAAAAGCATCTTAAAATAAAAATTACTTATAGAGAAATGTTATTAATATGTAAAATACATTTTAGCAAAGTTACCGTAGTTGAATGTATACAATGTTTACATGCCTTAATTAAGTGTAGAATGTACAAGGATTTTTCTAAACGTGTTCCAAACATCGTTAGTACCGACATTAATTGCATTCTGTAATCTATTCTATAATTAGTAGATTAGGTACTTACGCAATTCCAAATTAATGGTAGTGTATTATCTAAAAAAAATTTTTTTTTATTTCTGAACTACCTATACTTACGCTAAGTATAATGTTTCCAGCTAGCCATAATAATACTCAATTTGCATTGTACTTCCCCCTCTCATATAGTTCCCTATAAAACTCTTCAACCTTATCAGCATCGTATTCACAGACTTCTTCAAATCGTCAATCACTTTTCATTAAATATAATTCTACCAGGACTTCATAAATACAGATAATTAATTGAACTTTATTCCCCACTTGTACAGCTTCAGTTCCTTTCATGTAATTTGAGTGTATCTACATCAAAGCGCTGTTTATTAAAACTTTATGAAAATTATGTTTCAATACGCCAGTATTCTTGGCGATAGCAATAGATTCACCAATCAATCAATTGATTGGGTGCACTAGTATACCTTCAACTTACCTCGGATCAATGTATTATCAATAACACCCAGTTTCTCTATACCACACGATTAACCTGGCTATCAAACACTAACATCACGTTACGTTATCATCATCAGCCCGTTCACTGCTGGACATAGGCCTCTCCCAAGTTTAGCAGCGAGGAATAATTATTATTATGCGTCTAAAGGATTGTTTGAATACTTTTTAGACTGAACTATCATGTCTTTTATTGATATTATTTTGGCGATTGAAATAATTACTATCAAAACATACGTAAAAAATTGGACATTGGCTAGTGCCACATGTGAAAATAAATAGTATATATTAAGAATACATACTTTGTTACTATGAATACCTATATATTGTCCATATATGCAACCCAAAACCAAGACACTTGGCTCAAAAACGTAAGTTAACGTAGAATAGTTATAACTTATTTAAAATCGTGAAGTGAACGTTAAGTTTAATCAATTAGGCTAAGTAGTTGGCTTCATGAAACATTCAAGCAGGTGCTAGCGAGAATAGGAGCAGTGCAGTGGGGGAATGTGGCTCTAGCTTTAGTGTTTGATGTGAACCGAACATCTCCCCAATAGAAAGATGTTTTGATTTTTCCAATGTCTTTGTATTATCGTTATCAAATATAGATTTTTTTAAATCTTTATTTTATTAGGTTTTGATCAAGCTTGATCATGCCACCCTCGTTTGCCAAACAATCTTAACGTTTTCTAGCTAACTTAACTACATTGTATAGCATTCTGGCCTCCTCAGATTGAGGTAGAGCCAGAATGCTATTACATATACCAAATTTATATAAATTTACCCTACAGTGCGTCAACTGTGCTCTCTCCACTTCGTTCCGGACACACTCCACCAAGACATGATATATTCTTATATATATGTATATAAATAGTAACTACTAAGTTTTCAATGTTTATATTTCTACCAAACTTTGTTGATAATTCAACACAATATAACAAGCAAAATCATCATCATCAGTCGGAAGACGTCTACTATTGAACAAAGGCCTCCCTACACCTCCATTTAGCGAAATAAATAAAGAAAAATACTAAGTCACTAGGACCAACCACCCGTATTCAGCTTGTACCAGTTAATTTTAATATAAAGAGGTCCCAGTTCTCCCAGTATGGAATTATGTTTTATTTACCCTTTGCTCTTGTCGGTGCAGCGATTCGCAGTCATTAACATCACTGAAGAAATCTAGACTGCACACAGTGAGACAGAACTACGTACTTTATACTAATTAAAATGGAGGTGCTACTGCCCTTTCAGAATGTTTGTTGTTTGTAGATAGATATATGTGAAAAAAACCTCGCTTTTATATCTGAAAAATATACGTTTTATTAGTGATAAGTAGTTGTATCAATGAAACATCTATCTACCTATATGTATAATTGTGTATGTCACCTTACTTTCTATATAATTATTTATTTTCCACCTCGAGAAAATTCCGCGGTAAAAGTTTTTATTGTAGCAACTCGTTGAGAAATCGCTTTTATAAAACTAATTAGCGGATATTTTACAAGGCTTCTTAGCAGCAGTAGGTAGATACTTTGTTCAGACTCGCACCTACGCTAAAATCACTTCAAAGAATATAGATGTTGTATCATCTCAAACCAATACCATATACACATCCCACGACATTTAACAATTATGAAAAATTACCAAATCAAAATTTAAAAATAGAAAAGCACCACCCTCTTCAATCTCCGAATTACGCAGTAACATTTCATCAAGCCTATTGGTCCACCGAAATAATTATTGAAACCCCGTATGCGTAATCCCCCTTTGGTTTGGTATGGGTTGGTTATTAAAAACTCTCTGTCGGCCGCACTCTAGGTAATAGGTAAGGTTATAGCTATGTCTGGCAGTCTGGCGTGCAGTTTCGATCTGTTTCGGTCTGCTGCCGTAATAGTGCAGCTCTGAACCAACTCAGACTGTGACGTCACACGGCAACAATTACCATCCTGTAGATTATGTGTTAATTGTTAATGTGTTTTGTTTAATCGCGCGGAGGAGTGTTATAGAATAAACTATATTTTTTTGTACAAACTTCTATTTTGATGCCACGTGGTTTTGTATCTATTGTGAATGGTGTAAACTGTGTATGTTGTGTCACTATTTTGAAATGATTTTGCGTCTCTTCAAGTATTAGATTTAAAAAATGGTTTCACATAAAATTACTTGTATTTTTTTACAAGAATATAACATTGGCAAATTGAGCTGTTAAAAAGAATATATCTATATATATTCTTGAAACATGTCTTGAAACAGCTATTTCCACAGTTAATAATAATATAATATTTTTGCTTATTTTCAGTTTCCATTGTCATCCAGGTACCAGGAAAACATAATGAAGCACACCTACGCATTTATTCCTCTCAGGCTCCACCTTGACTCATGACTACCTTTTTGACGAAAAATCAGTAAACGTGGTGTTAAAAATATATTCTACGACCAAATTGGTGCAAGATTTGTTGATAATACCTATGACTTTTAAATCAATTTAGTACATACAATACTAAAAGTGCTGTACTTTTAGAAAATAGGTATTTTAATTTAATTAATTTGAATTAACTAAACTTGTTGTTTTTCCGTTTCTGGAATACTTACTTACATAATATGTTTTACCTTAGGTACTTAGGTAGTCAATTGATAAAAAAAGAATAACACTAAAAGCTACTGTCGCATCTCGTTTTCTACCGTCTATGTTTATATAACGCATTCAACTATTAATTCAATTGAGGAAACTTAAAAATTAATTACACTGCTCCAGACAGACACATTCGTCCTGACATGTTGGGATCTATTCCACTTTGGTCTATTCAATAGGGACTCATTAATCAATATTTTACTCGTCTACCAGCAGGTGAAAAAATATAGCATTTTATGCTTCACTGGGAAAAAGTATAAAATTAATATAATTAACGTTTAATGGTATTTTGTAATGACTAGATCATTAAGTCACAAATACCTTTTCAAATGTCATCTCGTTTTAAGTGTAGAGTTCCAGTTGTGCATTAATTGCTAAACCAAATAAGCATTGAACGGGCTGTTAACTAATCTAAAAGTTCTTGTATTAAAGGTGGTAAGTGTAAATGCCAATTAAGTTGTAATATCTGAGTGATATTAAATGTCCAGGATGTTGTCCAAATTTCACTGTTCCGGGGAAAGGTTTGGCTTAAAAATCTCGCATTCGTATTGTACAACATAATCGTATAAGGAATTGGCTTCAAACTCTAAACAGATATACCCATATTTACCACCCCCTTACATCGTAACAAACAGTATTTGTTTGACAAAGGACCTATCAAAGCGGTGCACAGTGGCACATAACAAATTGGAATGCAGGCGGCAGGAGTTTTCACAGTTCTTTTGTGTCTGCCCGTCTGGCCTGGCTAATGGATGCCGGATTCAGCCGCTTTTTACCCCGCCAAGCCTTTTGATTACTAATCCGGGATGAAAGGATGCGGAATAGCTTGTATCTTATGTGATGGCTATTTGATCAGTGAGTTTTTACGAGCGACTAATTGGAGTAAATTTGGGTACATATTTGTAACGTTCTAATACTATACAAGTAGTATACACACATGTATGTGACGTTTGCGGTAGTTTATTGCCAAAATGATTGAACTTTATATGGAGGAAGTTTTCTAGAAAGCACGACTGTATCTCGGAGATCTATTTAGTAGAGTAATAGTATTTCTTTTATACTTAAACTAATGAGATAATTATGTTGTTAGGAAGACTGGTGTATTCATTTCATGCGTCCTTGTTAAAGAGTGCTTATTGACTACCGAGAACTGTAAGGAGTTCCTTATCATGTCGTTAATACACAACTGTTGGAAACACGGGTTTGATGTATCGTATGTACTCTCTCCTGACAAAGTAACTGGTTCTAAGAAACCAAACAATTGATACATATTTTTTTCAAATAAAGCTTCGACGAAATTCCGCCATTAGTACAAAGATTAACCTTATTAGAGTGGAAAAATATTTATAAATAATATTTCCTATACACGAGTAAAATGCTTACAAAACAAACTTAACATAGAACGGCCAATTAGTAAGATATCTGATACATCAATAACAATGTTGCCAGTGATATTATAAGTTACTGGAATTTTCCATAGCTTTGATATTGACGATTGATCCCACGCATAATGTTAGTAGATAGATACTTTGCGATATTTTATTGGTAATCCTGTGGTAGGTTTGATCAGTACCATATGATTCCAACGTAGGCACCTACTTTTGGAATCCACGAAGCCTTTTTCAAAGATCAAACGGAATATCTCCTTGATGGTTTGATTAATTTGTTTTTAAGTCTTGAAGGAATATTTTCGTTTATTGTAATTTTAGCCTAAATTGTACTGAATCATAACCAACGGCTTGAGTTTTAGTTTAGGCATCTTTAAAACCATATTTGTAGATAGAGCCACTGCTGTGCAGTAAATACTCCGTAAAATTGTAAATCTTTAAACCATAACCACTTTTTAGATAAATCTGAATTTACAAAAAAACTGTGTGAAAACAACTACCCAAGTACTTACCTAATTAATTAATTCATGATATTAAAGTGTTGTTTGTATTTTTTTCAATACAGTCATGCCCACAAAGAGTCAAGCTCATACATCCGTAACCACAGTAAAGCAATTCAAGATCTAACTAACACCCGCTGAGTTTCCCGCTGCGAAGATCAAGGGGTGGAATTAAATATATATAGTCAAGTACTGGTCTGGTCACCAGGGTGGTAAGCACGTTGGATTGAATTTCGACGGCCTATGTAACTCAATAGTACTAGGACAACAAAGACTTTTAGAACTTATTTTTAAAAGCTAGTTAAGATCCAATGACACAAAAATGGCTGCAGCTATAAACATTTTAAATTAAGAGTTAAGTAGATATTTTGACCATGTAGGTTGTTACATGATATTAGCTTTGCTGGCATCAAGTTAAATTATTATTTGTACTTTTATAGTTTCGTTATTTTTATTTACTTAATTATACATATTTAAATATTTAAATTTATACAACTTAAATCTGACATAGGTACAACTATTTACAACTTTAATATGAATAGCAAAGCTGCCACTTTTATATAATATTACTTATACCTTTTGCATTTGTGTAAATACTAAACGTAATTAAAAGCAACTTAATATTTAAACTTATTCATTTAAAAAATCTGTAACATTAACAGATCTAATTTAAATCCCCGAACTTCCCGGATCCCTAGCTACTGTGTTAGGGTGCTTCGTCGTCAAACTAATTACCTTAATTACAGAGCCCAACAAGACAAATAGGTATTTAAGACCCATCCGATCTTGGAACACCAGCCCACTTCATTTGTCACGAGTTCAACGCCTACTAGTTATTTTCCTTTAAGGTGTATGATTTCCTAGTACAAACGTAGGTACCTGATAATGTTAAAATCGTGTTTGTTGTACCAGGGAGATAGATGAACCATGGAATATATAAATTAGTTCCAAGATAATCTGTCCTAAAAAGGTACTTAAAGAATTGATTTTGATCGCGACGCGTAGCTTAGATTGGCCAGACTAATTTATTTCGATTTTCTTAAGTAGTAAACTCAGAAAGCCTGAAGGTTTTTTTAGAAACGAATTAATAAATCCCACGTACAAAGAATGTACGCAGTAGTGCGTAAAACGTTTAATTCATATTTACATATTTCTATCTTCTAAATAGTTCGGGGTACACACTCTATGGTTATTCGGTTATATTCTGATCGGAGCTTCTGTCAGATAACTTTATAACCGTCGGCCCTAGACCACCCCCGCTGCAGTAGATTGCGTTACGTCAGTCTAGACGGCAAACCTTGTTACAACGTGTTCACCAAAACGGCCCTGTAGGCTCCCACTTAACGATACAACCCAGAAATTGAATAAAATAGGAAAATATTTTTTAAACTTCGGCACTTTTTAGAACTTTAAGGTGAAAGGCCTAAATAAATAATTGTCCTGTTTTTGTAATTAAACTCTTTTCCTTTAAATTTTTCTTTGTTTCGAAGTTGCTTTTACTCTAATTCCTTACATATTTTAACTCATTCCAAGGATGATGAATCAAAGACCAGGTAAAATCTTACTCAGTATTTATTTAATAGGTGTAGGGTTTCTAAATGTATTCATAAAGGGCGTTTAATACGCACGTACGTAAAATTTTATTTAAACATCTCCGACTGCCTCGTTGGTCTAGTGGTTGCTAAGCGCGACTGCTGAGCACGAGGTCGAATCCCGGGTCGGGTAAAGTGTTACTGGGTTTTTCCGTTAGGCAATTCTCAGTGGCAGCACGGAGTCTGGATTTGAGCCCGGTTGTTGACAATAGGCTCGCCCCCTATTACATTGCGACCCAAAAACATGACTGGCGAAATGTGGTTGTACTGTATGTGCACCTCTGCCTACCCCTTCGGGGAATACAGGCGTGATATGTTTAAAACAACTCCGAATAATGCTAGACATGGTTCTATTTACCTGGCTCACAACGTGGCCCTCTTTCTTTAATCACCGCCATGCGCGGTGTATAAATCTTGCGAGGACTTAACGAATTGAAAGAACAATGATTGTAAGGAGAGAGCTTTGTAAAGTAACTGTCAAAACAGGTGCAATGTTATCCGGAGTGCTAGAAGAAGAAGAAGAAACAATGTATTAGGGTTCACAATATCGCGTAAAATGTATACATATTTTACTTCTAACTTTAAAATAGTCTGGGCACACTCAATGACCATTCGGTTATATTCTAACTTCGATCTTCATGCATTGCATTTGAAAACTCATTTAGGTCCAAATAGAAAACCTACTTTTAATTTATATTCCTCGTACCATACCTAGAAATCGTGTACACATACACTTACGTACACAGAGCAATATTAAAAGCTTGTACGGCGCCCCTTCTTAGCTGAGGGCGTTGCTAGGAGGCCGATTATGATTTGAATCGATAACAATATCTTATAAATAATATATATCATACTTTTTATTTACAAGAACATTTACACTCCTTAAAAATAAATATATACAAGAGAAAAAATTGAAACTAAAAATCATCAAATCATATATATCATAATATAATAATTTGAACATATGTTTGAATCCTCTGAACTCTGCAGGAGTGTACTTCAACCATTTAGGAATAAACCTCATGTTGGATACAAAGTACCAAAACCAGGACGGAAGCTTATACAATTTTCTTGCCAACAACACCCTGCAAAACTGTTGTTGAAATCGTACGCTGCCGCCGTTCCGTTGAAATAAAATAAAATAAACAAATACTCACAATGAACGAAAAGAAAAATTTCAATTAATTCATATATCCTATATATATACAGTTTTCAAGACAATTTCTATGCTATCTAGTGTAATAAGTTGAAACGTTAAATTAACTAAGGAAAAAAGAATTTTGGTACCCGTAGATCGAATAACTTCTAAATCAACTCCGATTTAATGCAGTGTATGTACATCAGAGTTAGCTAGAACTCTCAATACGTAATCAGTGACGTCACAATACCTCATCAATCATCCATTAGCCTTCAAGTTCATTTGAGATTGCATTTCAGTGTACCAACAACTATCAATACTGCAACTTGAATCTGACGTAGTTAGGAAAGTTCCTTCAAGTAAACATTCAAGTCGGACGGCACGCAAGACTATTAGGATTAGGTACTAGTTTACCCTGTGGCTCTGCTTACAGAATAATAGATTAATTTTGATGATCATGGCAGTCTTGTTTTGTCTAGTGCTCGCTAAGCGCGACTGTTGCTTGAGGTCTTGGATTCAAATGGGTCGGGCAACGTGCTATTTAGCTTATTTATTAGGTAATTCTCTGTATCAGCACGCAGTGTGAATTTGTGCCTGGTTGATAGCAATAGACTCTCCCTTATATCTGTTGATGACACAAATATCTTGAGTGGAAATCAAACTTGCAACCAAGCCTCTAACAATTGTGCCACTGCGTCACTAAGGTTGTCTAATGTGTTTCTCCATTACAGCCACTTGTTTTTCTTCTATCTAGAAAGCTCAGGCTTTGCATGATAATGCCTAATCCTCAAAAAGTCTCAACGCTATGGATTAGCCGCCATGCTACTAAAAACTTGACTGAAATACGTAAATAGGCGTTATATATTGTCATAATATAAAAAAAAATTAAGTGTTTTTAAACCAAGAAAGGTGTTTATACAGAAGAACTTATATATTATATGATATTCTATAATCTATTTTATTTACGCATAACGCACCGTGCACGTAGCTAACGCCTGCAGCAGATTCGCGGCAATACGCTATAACCAAATAGAATGGATCACGGATACTGAATCAAAGCAAATCGCGGCAAAATCCTGCTGTGTTTCGTTTAGGATAGGTACTAAAGGCCTTGCGAGTGTCCGCTCCTGATTGATCAATCAAACTGTTGACAGATCACCTCACGAACATGCCGCCCTGGTAGCGCGCTTCGTGACGCCATTGACTTGATACGATTTTTTTTGTGTTGACGGAAAACTTAAATATGTGTAAACAAAAATACGTCATTTCATTTCAACGTTAATATCAATAATTATGTTTTAATATGGTATATTAAAACTTAATTAACCAGTTATCTGAATGTAAATTTAAAACCATTTCTACATCATTGGCCACGCATATAACCACCAAAAGATGTCACAGCTTTAAAAATATGTCAATGTGTGTAACCATACCACGGAACAAAACTAAGGAAGTCATTGTACTTTAGTTACGTGCCTCATAAAAACTGGCGGGAAACAGCTACTTCCTATATAGGGCGCACATTTAGCACCACGCGTCGGGATTCAGTTGAAAACACTCATTACATAAGACAAATAAAAATCTAATAAACCGTGGTAATAGAAAAGTTTCTAAATACATAGCGCAGAGGGGTGCAGAGGTGGGCGGTCGTCATGGCAACGGCCGGTTGCAGGAAACTGCACAATCGATGTTGCCAGACGTTCTGCTGCCGCCTGTGGATCAATGTGTCTCTAGTACTACGCCCGGCTCCCGGGAAACCTACCTGCCACGCTGGTGTGAGTGCCCGCTGCGTTATATCGCCGTCTCTGTCTATCGTCGACCACTTTACCAAGAGCTCCGCAGCCAGGTTGCGGCACTCCAAAAGTTAATTAGAATCCTGGCGGGTGAGAGCTCCACCTGTTTTGGTCATTGGACGTGTGTGCAGCTTTTCCCCGGGCGTTTTACAAGTGTGCGTGAGTTGTGTCAGTGTTACGTAGAGCGCGTTCCATTTTCGAATGTTCGCGTCGGGAAACTTGTGAATTGGTTATCTGTGTGGAATTGTTTGTTGTTGTGGGTGCGTTCAGCAACGCCGCGCCGCGCCGGGAACCATTGTTTGTTTTGTTGTTATTATCGTCCTTAAACTGTTCGGTTACTGCATACAGAGCGTAATATGACAAAAGGATTAAAAATTAATAATGAGTATGACGATAATGTACTTAATCTTGATACTTGTTCACAGAAATATAACTCTGTCCAAATGAAATCTGTAGTCATCGTAGAACATAAAATGCATACAATGTTGAAATTACGTGACCATAAGTTTCCTTTTAAGGATTAACAGAGTTTAGTAAACAGAGGGCGGGAATTTCTTTAGATTTCCGCATATCGTAAAAGTAATACGAAATAGACTTTATTTGTTCATCTTAAGGTTGAATTTGTTTACATATTTAGATGAGAAGGGGAATGCTATTGACAATACCTGATGACTGGCAAAACGTTGGAATATTTAGATCAGAGTTTAATAATTAATGACGTTGTTCTAGAACTGATTCAGAGATTTTATAAGTTAAAACATCGTAACCGAATTGCGATACCGATAAAAACATTCTTAAACGGTTATATTGGAAGCTATTTTGTTATCATAGAAACATTTGCAGTTTTACTTAAAAATTCTAGTATTTTATTAAGACAGTCCATAGTCCAGAAAATTATTTTCGAATATTGAACCTACATAGAAATCACAATATAAAAACATTCTTAATTCTTTATTGTACACATATAAACAGAATAACAATATAAAATTTGATGAACAAATGTAATTATTATATTTTTATTAAATTAATATCCTATAGAAGTCTACATGGAACACGTTTTAAAGGAAAATGTATGTTACACATACAGACACAATTCTATGCAGAGACCGGGAAATGTAGCGACGTGAAACTACCAGGAGACGATGAAAGCGAGGAGGTCTAATATTATGTTTATACACAAAGTCTCAATTTCTCTCTGCATTGTAGGACATCACACATGCGGACCTTTAGGGGGTTTTTGTAAAATTTGTATAAAATCTAGAGTTCTCTCTGAGATTTTCTTTGTGAATGTAAAATGCAAAGAGACAGGGCTGTCTGCAGCGTTTGCAACATATTTTAATAATTAAACGTAATTACGAGTCGTAAAGTTAGCCGGTTAGATGCGTAATGGATCTTTTACGAACGAAATTATTTTTCAATTGACTTCAAAATATATAATTGTATTCAAAGGATACAACTGTCATTTTAACAGTCTAAGTATGGAAGATATGTCAAATTTATTCTACTGACTGGCGATTGAAAAATTGGCTCTTAGACTCGAGAATCGGTTAAATAAATTGTTGAAGGGCTGTATATTTGGTTCATGATAAATAGGTCACCAAATAAGTATATCAAGTATAGAATCATCTAGAAAGATTGGAATGAAATATACCCGGATATAATTCCCCAAACAGGACGCGAAATATCATCGCCCGGGTGAATAACGCCGATTGTCATGGTAACAAACGATATGATCGCAGAACACATTATTTGTATCAGAAGTATTTTATTACCGTACTCAATTGGTTACTAGGGAGTCCGTATTTATTGATTGGCGTTTTTACGTAGAATTAATTTACACTTGCTCTTTCGAAGGTTATATGGCCCTTTGGATTTTGCTTTCGTGTTTTTATTGTGCTTTGATTTGATGTGAAAAGAGTATTAGGTATATAAATATAGCATTACACTGATATTTTGAAGTATAAAATTTGGTATGGAAGGAAGCTGACACCCTAGTTTAACACATAGGCTACTTTTTATCCCGAATAAATGTAGGGGATAACTCCGCGGGGCGCAGCTAGTATAGTTCGTCCTTACCTTGTCGTAACCTTGTGCATAGCTAAGATCTAGCAGACTGCGTAATGTCTAGACCACGCATGAGCTATAGGTAGATGATTATTAGGTACATAGAAATATATTCATCCCTACTAATATTATAAACGCGAAATTTTGTAAGTTTGGATGGATGTTTGTTACTCTATCACGTAAAAACTACTGAATGGATTTTAATGACCTTTCACACACACCCTGGATTAACACCACCACCTGAAAAAATGTAGCGGGTAACACCGCGGGGCGCAGCTAGTATTATATATATAAATGCCGGTTTTACTATTGTCTATATTCGGGAATGCTCGGCAATGCATAGTAAATACGTAGTTCATACTGACACGCAAAGAAAATGTAACTTACACAAACTTAATACAACGTAAAACTAGTAAACGATGATACATTAAATCTTTATCGAGTATGCAGTTAAAATACAAAGCGATTTAAATTGTATACGGTAGGAAATGTCCGTCACCCTTACAAAATTAAGACTATTGTCATCTTAATAAAAACATCATACAGATAGCTTCTTGACAAGTTTAATTCTGTGTGATTTTGAATGGGCAGTCGACGACAATAGGCGTTCCCACCTGTAGTATTGGATATGGAACAAGTATAACTAGTTCACAAGTTTATAAGAGGTTCTTGTGGCTTTTGACGAATATTCTGGCCTAAAGGACATTGAAAATACATATAACATCATGCCTGTATTCCCCGAAGGGGTAGGCAGAGGAGCACATATAGTATACTCACATTTCGCCAGTTATGTTTTTAGGTCCCAATGTAATAGGGTGCGAGCCTATTGCCATCAACCGGGCACAAATCCAGACTCTGTGCTGCCACTGAGAATTACCTATAATGAAAAAACCCACTAACACGTTGCCCGACCCGGGATTCGAACCCAGGACCTAGTGCTCAGCAGTCGCGCTTAGCTACCAACAAGGCGAGCATTGAAAATTCGTAGATAAAAATACGAAATTGATTTTCATACACCACTATAAATGTAAAATTATATTACGTCAGAATAGTTTTAATAGTTTAATAAAGTGTTCTCGAAAAGCTCGAATAGATTTAAAACATAATCTTGTTTACAATCTGTATGTGTTAAGCCATGTCAGAGGCCTACAGGCGGTTTAAAGTCTGACACCGGGCTGTTAATCAACCATACGGTAAGTAGTAGTAGAGCGATACAGCAAATTTTATACAAACATTAAACTATTTAACTAATTTTGAGCAGTTAGTACCTTTTTCATACAGACATGCCATGACCTGTAAACCCAGAAGGTGTAAGCAGAGGTGTATAACCCACAATTCGCTAGTTATGTTATAGGTCCTAATGTAAGAGGCGGCGAGCCTATTACCGTCAAGTGGTTATAGACCGCTACACTAACGAGTTCAACTTTTTTCAGTGTTCCTTATTAATCTTTTCATGGTCACGACTGTTAAGAGGTGCTACAAGGGTGAATATATAAGTATTAGGCGCAGTACCATGACGCATGGTCGCGCCTAGTGCGACGCGCCTGCCGCCACGCGCATATGGCGGGCAATGGAAACGGCCGCTACATGCGAAGGGTTCGTGGTACTTAACTAGCAATTTACTTAAGTCTATAATGAAATACATAATTCCATCTTATATTAATATTTTGAAGAGGAAAATTTGGTTTGTATGTGTATATCGTCGAAACTCTTTCTTAGATTTTCAAAATTCTTTTAACAATATTTAGTCGACCTTCAGAGTTAGTCATAGGCTTTGCGGGTTGAGTCTAGTCACACTAAGTGTGTTTGTATGTTTGTTACCTCTTCACGCTCAAACGGCTATACCGAATTTGATGAAACTTCATATGGAGGTAGCTGACACCCTGGATTAACACATAGGCTAATTTTTATCCCGGAAAAAACGCGGATATCACCGCGGGGCGCAGCTAGTTAAATATACATTTAAATTATATTTATGTCATCAATGACCAACTAAATTCTCCTGCAACAAACTCTTCAGAAAATTACAGGGACCATATTTATTGCTCTCATATACTCCCTCGCATATTTTTGAGCCGTAAACAATAGATCACAACGACCTACTACGTCACTAAGAACTCTCAAGTGATACTTAATGCTGGTTTAATTGGCGCATCCAGTCGTACTTCTGCACCCCTGGTATTGTGTGGAGCCATACGTTAGGCGCTAATTAGCCACATACCCATTGTTACACTGACCACTATAATGGTACCGTAGGATTTAATACATAATACTCACACTTCAGCCTTCGGTTGTAGTAAATGTTCGATTTTCTTGTGAAAGCTGGTCGCTAACACACTTTATTAACGTTAAACTACGCATCCATTTTTTTTCGGGTATAACGTATTGTTAAACGCGTCTTCTAAATGATCTGCTATAAGAAAACCAAAATTCTGAGTTAAACTCGCATCGCGTAATCTCACACATATAGTAGGTATGTGTTTCAAATAGTAGACATAAGTATACCGGTTATCGAATTTCATGAAATCAAATTTGGAAGTTCACTCTTAAGTTAGACAGAGATTTTCAACAAGTAGAGAGGAGTCAATGAGAAATAGTATCTGTTAATTCATTAATGTTTTAAATCTATTAATAATAATTAGAACCTTTCACGGAAAACGAATTTAATAATCAAAGCGCCCACGATGCAGGAGAAATTCTAGTGAAGAGCAAAATGGAAATATTAATTATCTTTATTCCTGGAATAAACAGGTAGGACAGTACAGTCAGTAACGCTGAAAGCAGCCATTATTACGGCAAAGGATGTATTACTTTAAAAGAGACCCCTGAGTTTGTTTCGGTATTTCTTCTCAAAGGTAGTCAGTTAGGAAATGCCGATGCCATCTAGTTTTAAAAAAGAAGACGTGTAAAAGTGTTTTGTTAAAAACTATTTGCAGAAATAAAAATCATTTATCATTTACACTGGCCTGCAAAGCTAAGGACTATATTTTTAAAATTTATTATTTTTTAAGTTTAGAATTCAGAGATTTTGAAATAAAAAACGTTTTATAGCAAACTTTATCAGCTTTGTTTGAAACTAAGGTGAACTTTTTCGAGTTCGTTTTATTTTAGTCCTTTTTATTTACTTAAAAAAATATTGCTACTTTAAAAGTGTGATACTAAGTTTTGCAGGTCAGTGTACTAGAGGCAAACTAAAGCTTGTTTTTCTTTAGAAACTGCAGCTACTAAGTCCTCAACAATAGAACATTTTATACTACGAAGTAAAAAACAATTCTGGGAAATAAAAATCCTTTGTAATCTTTTTATTTGTTTTGTAAATGGAGTACCAGCAGAGTGAGGTAGGAGCGTTTTCCAGCTATCTGTTAATTTCCATTTCATTGTTTATAAATGTATGTTTTCATTACGCTACATCATATACATTGATATGTATATAAAGCTGGCATTATGCTGGCTGGATTATGGCAACCCAGCCCTTACGGGGGAGGCCTTTGTCCAACAACAGCGTCTTCCGGCTGATGATGCTGATGACTGGTGATAGTACCAGTTTTGACAATGTTCACCCGTCTAATAACTGACCGCGGCAAGTACCGCTTAACCCCTTAGATCAACTAATGTGAGCAGTACTTATGTAGCCACGCTCTCAAAGTTATACTTATACTTTAAAATACAAAAACATAGCAAGCAAACAGCGTGGATACAGTTGTTTCGAGATGTTTTAACTGTTAGGATTCGACCGTATGCGTCATGCGACAAAGTGACGTAGCGCATATCCACATATGCGCTACGTCACTTCGTCGCACGACATTCGATTGCCCCGAAATACATTTTACGACGTAATATCTCTGTGTAATTGCTTTGTTTTGTGTGCATGATATTATTGACCTCAAAGGGATCTGTAGAGTAGAAAAATTGGACAGACAGAAAGAAGAAGATAACAGAAAAAATATTTCGATACAAGAAATTCAAAAGTTTGATACTCTGAACGTCAAGCGAATCCCAGAAACTCACCCCAAGTGTTTATTATGTGTCATCGGGTTTAACGTCTTATGATTCATTTAAAAGCCTAGACATGATAGCTCTGCGCGCCCTCACCGCCCCACCAGTCGAAGGCTATTATTTTAACGTTCAAATTACATTTTGTCAATGGTCTCGAAGATAGATGACCACTATATGGCCAGACTATTTGCACTGAGTTGTAGTCTATTGCGTCTGATTGTAATTTATTTATTAAACGAGTGTGTTTTGTTAAACATACAGTGATATTACCTTTGTTTTTGAGTTTATGGGATTTTGGTAGTTGGAAATAACACTTTTATATATACAAAAAGTGTAAACCAAACGCCGAAAGCTAATGATGTAAGCCATTAATCTTAGGTTTAAAATTAGTATTAAAAAATATAATCCAATTATGATTTCAAATAAAGAATATAGAATTGCATTAAAACCAATTAACATTGGTACCTATTCTATACACTAATAAGCCAATCTGTTTAATTTAAACTATTCATTAGTTGCGACTGCGTTGCATCTACAACTTACTTAAACAAACACAACCCGTTATCACCCTTTACATAGCCAGACTCTCGAATGCATTACGTCCCATCCCTCTTCGATAAATCTGCTTTATGAGAGTGGGGCCTTCATCCCTATATAATCTATAGTGGTAGTTCGTTAAAACGTGAGGAATGCCTGAGGTTGGTGACCGCGGCGCGACAGAGGGACAAACAATGTGATTGTCGCTCGTCGGGGAGGCAGCGCGGAGGCTTTGTATCGCAAACATATTGACACCTGTCTCGACAGTCACCAGTCACCCGGTATCAACAGATTTGTTCTGGAATCATAGTTACACACGACGTTAAATGTTTGTTTCGAGACTTACTACGGATGTCGAAATAGTGACGATGGTTATTGGACAATTATTAATAACTACTGTTTTCCCCCCAGAAACTCTTATTGCAGGGCAGTTTACATTGAGAAAGCAAACGCTGCATTTCACTACTCTAATATTTCAGTGCAGTGTTATGTATGAGGAAGAAGAAAATAAATTAGTTACCAGCCAGTTGTTATCGAAAAAATATATATTATACCAGCCTACAGGCATTACAACGGCTAAGTGAGTAGGTAACCTAAAATCGCTTCTGAACGATCCCGAGGTAGATTTACTTAGTTGTATATCAAACAATCATTGCTTTATTTATAAGCTACGTGTGATCTATACATATAATATACTAAATAAAAATACACTAGCTAAAATATTCGGTTATAAAAACAGTATATTAGCAATTTAATTTACGTAAGTCAACATGCCCTTGAATATGAAATTTAACCCTTAGCAGGGTATTTCAAGGACAAAGTACTAGGGTATTATAATTCTTAAGATAACGCTAAGTCTTTTATTACACAGTGTAATTTAGACGCGCGCCATATTTCGCCCGTTTTGTCAATAAACAGTGAAAGTAAAGGCTTGTGTGCGCGTGGTAACACTCGATTATTTTATTTGCTTAATACAAGGACAACCGAATTCATGAGAAGCTTTCGTAAGTCACAGAGGGTAATTTGTTCAGTAAATTTAACAAGCTTACGATTATTGGCGTTTAAATATTTTTATTTATCTCTATACACTGGTGAAGTACTGGGTTCGATTTTTAATGCTGCTGAAATATTATAACCAGCTCTGGGTTTTAAATTGAGCTCACATTACACTAATTGTAAACAATGAATATAAAAATTAAGTTGGATCAAATAAGGAACAGTTCTATTCAAATTAGGTTAAACCTATTACTACCTACCCGTTTCAACCCTTGAGACACTTCCATAATAAAATCAGAATGCGATCGTTATTAAAACATCTGCATCACTTTCCTTGGCACATTATTAATATCAATGACAGAGGGCCGCTACGTGAGTTCGTTTCATGGGTATGATCTGAACACTCACATATTAAAGTTGTGATATCTACTTGAATGTTAAGTTTATTGAAAGTTTATTAGATGAACTTGCAACCAATCTGGAAGCGCCCGCCTCTTTTCATTTTCTTATATGTATATGGTAATCTTTACGCCTGTATTCTATGCAGGGGTAGGAACTTAGGAAGAGGAATATTAGGCGACTGTTATCGGCCACAACTGCAGATTACTCACAAATAAAAAACTATTGAGACAGCATTCACATAAACGGTATTTGATTGCTGTCATTGTCTGTTTTTGTATTGAACATGAACATGGCTATTTCAACCTGTTTATAGATAAGAATCGATCACGAAATCGATATTAATAACCCGAAATACTTAGATAAAGTTCCTAACTTGTATATACAACTATAGGTACGTATTTAATGTATTTATGTGTACTTTTGACCGAGTCCCGTCTAGAGGCCTTTACTTAGATATTACTAGAAGTGATCAAAAGTTTTCTAGTTGCGAAAGACCTAACTGAAAGGGAAAAGCATGTGCGGAGTACGACAGTTGTGTGGTGTATTAGAATAACTTACATAATTTCGTCAGTTATTGAACCTGCACTGCACAATGCATAACATAACATAACATCACGGCTGTATTCCCCGAAGGGGTAGGCAGAGGTGCACATATAGTACACCCACATTTCGCCAGTTATGTTTTAGGTCCCAATGTAATAGGGGGCGAGCCTATTGCCATCAACCGGGCACAAATCCAGACTCCGTGCTGCTACTGAGAATTACCTAATGGAAAAACCCAATAACACTTTGCCCGACCCGGGATTCGAACCCAGGACCTCGTGCTCAGCAGTCGCGCTTAGCGACCGCTAGACCAACAAGGCAGTACACAATGCAGTATTCTAACAACTAAAGACTAACAGCTATATAGCAAAATTATCGGGAGCATTTGTTTTTCAGGTACTGCCCCCTTACCTTAGAGTTCATCTCTTAAGTCGGGACCGTTTACGATGTAAAAGCGAGACGCCGCATGACACTGCATGTAGCGTTGTCTCGCTTTTACTTCGTGAACAGTCCTGCTTTATGAATTCATGGTAAGGGGAATGACTTAAAAGGCAGCTTGAAGACAACTAGGTGTAAGGTTACACGAAGTTAATGATATATAATCTGCCGAACTATGTAAACTGTATAAATACGTTCAGGGACTTTAGCTATCATATTTCTGTAACAAAGCAATTTGATAATGTCAATGTGTTTCTTATTACTAAGCCGTTAGGGTTTGATATACACTGTTGATAACGAGCGGGAAATTTATTATTATGCAAAGTTGTAGACCCACTAGATGTGCCTATCGGTGGTATGAAAGTTTAGGATTACTTTTGGTAGTTTGGTTTGTTTATTCTATAGTAGCAGTCTGGCATTCGAAACTGAGAACAATTGGTTTAGGAAAATTCAGAGTGTATATCAACAATTTTAGACTTCTACTATAAAAAAAGGACAGGTTGTTTAATAATCTACAGTTATTTACATTTGATTGATGCGTCTTTGTTACTTATTTGACTTGTATTCTACGTAATCTTTTATATAATGCTTTGCTTTTTAGTATCTTAGGTTACTAGTTGTTGTGTAGTTGTAGTTGAAGGACTGTTAGGAGTAGAATTGTCGTATGTCGTTCCACTCTCTGTATAAACCAAAGCTCGGCAGTTGCACCAACTGTTTGGAAATGTTTATTTCTATTGGCAGTACTCAGGTTGGGATGAGCAAAGACAACCTCTATAACTGGGGGTTTACAGAGAGCTTAGATCTTCAATGCGAGTACGGTGTGTCCTCACAAATGATGGCCCATCTTTTATATTGTCCCGCAAGCCCTGTGACCTGCACCCCTGAGGAACAAATGCTGGCTGCTGACAACGCCGTAGGCGCAGCGGAGTTTTGGGCCGCTAAAAGTTAATTTTGCCATTGACCCGCTAAGAAGAAGTACTAAGCTGTGATTATACCTTAAAGTTGCTGCCTCGTTGGTCTAGTGGTTGCTAATCGCGACTGTTGAGCACGAGGTCCTGGGTGCGAATCCCGGGTCGAGCAAAGTGTTACTGAGTTTTTCCATTAGGTAATTCTCAGTGGCAGCACGGAGTCTAGATTTGTGCCCGGTTGATGGCAATAGGCTCGCCCCCTATTACATTGGGACCTAAAAACATAACTGGCGAAATGTGGGTGTACTATATGTGCACCTCTGCCTACCCTTTCGGGGAATACAGGCGTGATGTTATGTGATGTTATACCTTAAAGTCACAGTACAATACTCGACATCTTTGTTCGAGGTAGTATTAGGGAATCTCGGCACGCGATTTGTAAATTAGCCTGAACAGTGGCGCGGCGGGCGTGCGGGCGGCGCGGCCGCTCCAATTCTTTACCTTGTTTCACCTACTTTTGACAGGGCATGCACCCTACCCACGTGGCCATTGTATTATAAACATATATTTACATTATTTTACCTTTCTCTTATTTAGAAATGTGCTCTGTATAGAGCGAGAGCTTAAAAAGTTTTAGCTATTTTCTGCTAGATATTTCTAAAAGATGTTAGGTTACTCGATACCCATAAGTTGAAATGTCTGTATTTTAAGAGGTAATTTTAAGCTAACAGAGATTTTATTAACATTATGATTGACCGTTTTTACTGGGGGAATCCTAATGGACTTCCTCTGTCCTAGGGTGGAGGTGCCTGACTCTTACCGGCGAAAATTCAAGGCTACTCCTAGCTAGATTGGGTCGAGAGCAGCACCGGGATCAGCGTACCCGCTCTCCCATCCCGTCCATCGCATTCCTTGACATTTTGTCTGATTTAGAAATCTTACCAAACAGTCGTAAGCTTGACCATGAAACGAATGACATGACTGATAGTCTGCTAAACATAGCATATCATATACTCTTTATAACTTTAGCTCTCTTATCACAAATAACGAAAAACTCAGAGCAGTTTTTAGTGCTATTTACCAGAAAAGATATACTTAAATCTATACTAATATTATAAAGCTGAAGAGTTTGTTTGTTTGTTTGTTTGTTTGTTTGTTTGTTTGTTTACTTGAACGCGCTAATCTCAGGAACTACTGGTCCGATTTGAAAATTTCTTTCGGTGTTAGATAGCCCGTTTATCGAGGAAGGCTATAGGCTATATATCATCACGCTACGGTCAATAGGAGCGGAGCACCAATGAATAATGTTTCAAAATCGGGTTGATTTTTTTCCATTCGACAGCTTCCCCTGCGTGCGCTGCGTAAACGGTTTAAGATTCGCCAAAGTCATGTAGGACAGAATTGTTCTTCCGTAAAAGTTCTAAAAAAAAGTCCACGACAGCATATGTCTATCTTTTAAGGTTGGCTCACTATAACCATTTTTATGCTTACCAAATTTGTTCAAAAATAATGCGTTATTTGCAAAGGTGTTTTTATAAACATGAATATAAATCCATATATCCAAATAAATACGTTATTCATCACAAGTGTTTAATTAAAAACAAAATTGCCCTTTATCTATACTAATATTATAAAGCTGAAGAGTTTGTTTGTTTGTTTGTTTGTTTGTTTGTTTGTTTGTTTGTTTGTTTACTTGAACGCGCTAATCTCAGGAACTACTGGTCCGATTTGAAAATTTCTTTCGGTGTTAGATAGCCCGTTTATCGAGGAAGGCTATAGGCTATATATCATCACGCTACGGTCAATAGGAGCGGAGCACCAATGAATAATGTTTCAAAATCGGGTTGATATTTTTCCATTCGACAGCTTCCCCTGCGTGCGCTGCGTAAACGGTTTAAGATTCGCCAAAGTCATGTAGGACAGAATTGTTCTTCCGTAAAAGTTCTAAAAAAAAGTCCACGACAGCATATGTCTATCTTTTAAGGTTGGCTCACTATAACCATTTTTATGCTTACCAAATTTGTTCAAAAATAATGCGTTATTTGCAAAGGTGTTTTTATAAACATGAATATAAATCCATATCTATACTAATATTATAAAGCTGAAGAGTTTGTTTGTTTGTTTGTTTGTTTGTTTGTTTGTTTGTTTACTTGAACGCGCTAATCTCAGGAACTACTGGTCCGATTTGAAAATTTCTTTCGGTGTTAGATAGCCCGTTTATCGAGGAAGGCTATAGGCTATATATCATCACGCTACGGTCAATAGGAGCGGAGCACCAATGAATAATGTTTCAAAATCGGGTTGATATTTTTCCATTCGACAGCTTCCCCTGCGTGCGCTGCGTAAACGGTTTAAGATTCGCCAAAGTCATGTAGGACAGAATTGTTCTTCCGTAAAAGTTCTAAAAAAAAGTCCACGACAGCATATGTCTATCTTTTAAGGTTGGCTCACTATAACCATTTTTATGCTTACCAAATTTGTTCAAAAATAATGCGTTATTTGCAAAGGTGTTTTTATAAACATGAATATAAATCCATATATCCAAATAAATACGTTATTCATCACAAGTGTTTAATTAAAAACAAAATTGCCCTTTATCTATACTAATATTATAAAGCTGAAGAGTTTGTTTGTTTGTTTGTTTGTTTGTTTGTTTGTTTGTTTACTTGAACGCGCTAATCTCAGGAACTACTGGTCCGATTTGAAAATTTCTTTCGGTGTTAGATAGCCCGTTTATCGAGGAAGGCTATAGGCTATATATCATCACGCTACGGTCAATAGGAGCGGAGCACCAATGAATAATGTTTCAAAATCGGGTTGATTTTTTTCCATTCGACAGCTTCCCCTGCGTGCGCTGCGTAAACGGTTTAAGATTCGCCAAAGTCATGTAGGACAGAATTGTTCTTCCGTAAAAGTTCTAAAAAAAAGTCCACGACAGCATATGTCTATCTTTTAAGGTTGGCTCACTATAACCATTTTTATGCTTACCAAATTTGTTCAAAAATAATGCGTTATTTGCAAAGGTGTTTTTATAAACATGAATATAAATCCATATATCCAAATAAATACGTTATTCATCACAAGTGTTTAATTAAAAACAAAATTGCCCTTTATCTATACTAATATTATAAAGCTGAAGAGTTTGTTTGTTTGTTTGTTTGTTTGTTTGTTTGTTTGTTTGTTTGTTTACTTGAACGCGCTAATCTCAGGAACTACTGGTCCGATTTGAAAATTTCTTTCGGTGTTAGATAGCCCGTTTATCGAGGAAGGCTATAGGCTATATATCATCACGCTACGGTCAATAGGAGCGGAGCACCAATGAATAATGTTTCAAAATCGGGTTGATATTTTTCCATTCGACAGCTTCCCCTGCGTGCGCTGCGTAAACGGTTTAAGATTCGCCAAAGTCATGTAGGACAGAATTGTTCTTCCGTAAAAGTTCTAAAAAAAAGTCCACGACAGCATATGTCTATCTTTTAAGGTTGGCTCACTATAACCATTTTTATGCTTACCAAATTTGTTCAAAAATAATGCGTTATTTGCAAAGGTGTTTTTATAAACATGAATATAAATCCATATCTATACTAATATTATAAAGCTGAAGAGTTTGTTTGTTTGTTTGTTTGTTTGTTTGTTTGTTTGTTTACTTGAACGCGCTAATCTCAGGAACTACTGGTCCGATTTGAAAATTTCTTTCGGTGTTAGATAGCCCGTTTATCGAGGAAGGCTATAGGCTATATATCATCACGCTACGGTCAATAGGAGCGGAGCACCAATGAATAATGTTTCAAAATCGGGTTGATATTTTTCCATTCGACAGCTTCCCCTGCGTGCGCTGCGTAAACGGTTTAAGATTCGCCAAAGTCATGTAGGACAGAATTGTTCTTCCGTAAAAGTTCTAAAAAAAAGTCCACGACAGCATATGTCTATCTTTTAAGGTTGGCTCACTATAACCATTTTTATGCTTACCAAATTTGTTCAAAAATAATGCGTTATTTGCAAAGGTGTTTTTATAAACATGAATATAAATCCATATCTATACTAATATTATAAAGCTGAAGAGTTTGTTTGTTTGTTTGTTTGTTTGTTTGTTTGTTTGTTTACTTGAACGCGCTAATCTCAGGAACTACTGGTCCGATTTGAAAATTTCTTTCGGTGTTAGATAGCCCGTTTATCGAGGAAGGCTATAGGCTATATATCATCACGCTACGGTCAATAGGAGCGGAGCACCAATGAATAATGTTTCAAAATCGGGTTGATATTTTTCCATTCGACAGCTTCCCCTGCGTGCGCTGCGTAAACGGTTTAAGATTCGCCAAAGTCATGTAGGACAGAATTGTTCTTCCGTAAAAGTTCTAAAAAAAAGTCCACGACAGCATATGTCTATCTTTTAAGGTTGGCTCACTATAACCATTTTTATGCTTACCAAATTTGTTCAAAAATAATGCGTTATTTGCAAAGGTGTTTTTATAAACATGAATATAAATCCATATATCCAAATAAATACGTTATTCATCACAAGTGTTTAATTAAAAACAAAATTGCCCTTTATCTATACTAATATTATAAAGCTGAAGAGTTTGTTTGTTTGTTTGTTTGTTTGTTTGTTTGTTTGTTTACTTGAACGCGCTAATCTCAGGAACTACTGGTCCGATTTGAAAATTTCTTTCGGTGTTAGATAGCCCGTTTATCGAGGAAGGCTATAGGCTATATATCATCACGCTACGGTCAATAGGAGCGGAGCACCAATGAATAATGTTTCAAAATCGGGTTGATTTTTTTCCATTCGACAGCTTCCCCTGCGTGCGCTGCGTAAACGGTTTAAGATTCGCCAAAGTCATGTAGGACAGAATTGTTCTTCCGTAAAAGTTCTAAAAAAAAGTCCACGACAGCATATGTCTATCTTTTAAGGTTGGCTCACTATAACCATTTTTATGCTTACCAAATTTGTTCAAAAATAATGCGTTATTTGCAAAGGTGTTTTTATAAACATGAATATAAATCCATATATCCAAATAAATACGTTATTCATCACAAGTGTTTAATTAAAAACAAAATTGCCCTTTATCTATACTAATATTATAAAGCTGAAGAGTTTGTTTGTTTGTTTGTTTGTTTGTTTGTTTGTTTGTTTGTTTGTTTACTTGAACGCGCTAATCTCAGGAACTACTGGTCCGATTTGAAAATTTCTTTCGGTGTTAGATAGCCCGTTTATCGAGGAAGGCTATAGGCTATATATCATCACGCTACGGTCAATAGGAGCGGAGCACCAATGAATAATGTTTCAAAATCGGGTTGATATTTTTCCATTCGACAGCTTCCCCTGCGTGCGCTGCGTAAACGGTTTAAGATTCGCCAAAGTCATGTAGGACAGAATTGTTCTTCCGTAAAAGTTCTAAAAAAAAGTCCACGACAGCATATGTCTATCTTTTAAGGTTGGCTCACTATAACCATTTTTATGCTTACCAAATTTGTTCAAAAATAATGCGTTATTTGCAAAGGTGTTTTTATAAACATGAATATAAATCCATATATCCAAATAAATACGTTATTCATCACAAGTGTTTAATTAAAAACAAAATTGCCCTTTATCTATACTAATATTATAAAGCTGAAGAGTTTGTTTGTTTGTTTGTTTGTTTGTTTGTTTGTTTACTTGAACGCGCTAATCTCAGGAACTACTGGTCCGATTTGAAAATTTCTTTCGGTGTTAGATAGCCCGTTTATCGAGGAAGGCTATAGGCTATATATCATCACGCTACGGTCAATAGGAGCGGAGCACCAATGAATAATGTTTCAAAATCGGGTTGATTTTTTTCCATTCGACAGCTTCCCCTGCGTGCGCTGCGTAAACGGTTTAAGATTCGCCAAAGTCATGTAGGACAGAATTGTTCTTCCGTAAAAGTTCTAAAAAAAAGTCCACGACAGCATATGTCTATCTTTTAAGGTTGGCTCACTATAACCATTTTTATGCTTACCAAATTTGTTCAAAAATAATGCGTTATTTGCAAAGGTGTTTTTATAAACATGAATATAAATCCATATATCCAAATAAATACGTTATTCATCACAAGTGTTTAATTAAAAACAAAATTGCCCTTTATCTATACTAATATTATAAAGCTGAAGAGTTTGTTTGTTTGTTTGTTTGTTTGTTTGTTTGTTTGTTTACTTGAACGCGCTAATCTCAGGAACTACTGGTCCGATTTGAAAATTTCTTTCGGTGTTAGATAGCCCGTTTATCGAGGAAGGCTATAGGCTATATATCATCACGCTACGGTCAATAGGAGCGGAGCACCAATGAATAATGTTTCAAAATCGGGTTGATATTTTTCCATTCGACAGCTTCCCCTGCGTGCGCTGCGTAAACGGTTTAAGATTCGCCAAAGTCATGTAGGACAGAATTGTTCTTCCGTAAAAGTTCTAAAAAAAAGTCCACGACAGCATATGTCTATCTTTTAAGGTTGGCTCACTATAACCATTTTTATGCTTACCAAATTTGTTCAAAAATAATGCGTTATTTGCAAAGGTGTTTTTATAAACATGAATATAAATCCATATATCCAAATAAATACGTTATTCATCACAAGTGTTTAATTAAAAACAAAATTGCCCTTTATCTATACTAATATTATAAAGCTGAAGAGTTTGTTTGTTTGTTTGTTTGTTTGTTTGTTTGTTTGTTTACTTGAACGCGCTAATCTCAGGAACTACTGGTCCGATTTGAAAATTTCTTTCGGTGTTAGATAGCCCGTTTATCGAGGAAGGCTATAGGCTATATATCATCACGCTACGGTCAATAGGAGCGGAGCACCAATGAATAATGTTTCAAAATCGGGTTGATTTTTTTCCATTCGACAGCTTCCCCTGCGTGCGCTGCGTAAACGGTTTAAGATTCGCCAAAGTCATGTAGGACAGAATTGTTCTTCCGTAAAAGTTCTAAAAAAAAGTCCACGACAGCATATGTCTATCTTTTAAGGTTGGCTCACTATAACCATTTTTATGCTTACCAAATTTGTTCAAAAATAATGCGTTATTTGCAAAGGTGTTTTTATAAACATGAATATAAATCCATATATCCAAATAAATACGTTATTCATCACAAGTGTTTAATTAAAAACAAAATTGCCCTTTATCTATACTAATATTATAAAGCTGAAGAGTTTGTTTGTTTGTTTGTTTGTTTGTTTGTTTGTTTGTTTGTTTGTTTACTTGAACGCGCTAATCTCAGGAACTACTGGTCCGATTTGAAAATTTCTTTCGGTGTTAGATAGCCCGTTTATCGAGGAAGGCTATAGGCTATATATCATCACGCTACGGTCAATAGGAGCGGAGCACCAATGAATAATGTTTCAAAATCGGGTTGATATTTTTCCATTCGACAGCTTCCCCTGCGTGCGCTGCGTAAACGGTTTAAGATTCGCCAAAGTCATGTAGGACAGAATTGTTCTTCCGTAAAAGTTCTAAAAAAAAGTCCACGACAGCATATGTCTATCTTTTAAGGTTGGCTCACTATAACCATTTTTATGCTTACCAAATTTGTTCAAAAATAATGCGTTATTTGCAAAGGTGTTTTTATAAACATGAATATAAATCCATATCTATACTAATATTATAAAGCTGAAGAGTTTGTTTGTTTGTTTGTTTGTTTGTTTGTTTGTTTGTTTACTTGAACGCGCTAATCTCAGGAACTACTGGTCCGATTTGAAAATTTCTTTCGGTGTTAGATAGCCCGTTTATCGAGGAAGGCTATAGGCTATATATCATCACGCTACGGTCAATAGGAGCGGAGCACCAATGAATAATGTTTCAAAATCGGGTTGATATTTTTCCATTCGACAGCTTCCCCTGCGTGCGCTGCGTAAACGGTTTAAGATTCGCCAAAGTCATGTAGGACAGAATTGTTCTTCCGTAAAAGTTCTAAAAAAAAGTCCACGACAGCATATGTCTATCTTTTAAGGTTGGCTCACTATAACCATTTTTATGCTTACCAAATTTGTTCAAAAATAATGCGTTATTTGCAAAGGTGTTTTTATAAACATGAATATAAATCCATATATCCAAATAAATACGTTATTCATCACAAGTGTTTAATTAAAAACAAAATTGCCCTTTATCTATACTAATATTATAAAGCTGAAGAGTTTGTTTGTTTGTTTGTTTGTTTGTTTGTTTGTTTGTTTGTTTGTTTGTTTACTTGAACGCGCTAATCTCAGGAACTACTGGTCCGATTTGAAAATTTCTTTCGGTGTTAGATAGCCCGTTTATCGAGGAAGGCTATAGGCTATATATCATCACGCTACGGTCAATAGGAGCGGAGCACCAATGAATAATGTTTCAAAATCGGGTTGATTTTTTTCCATTCGACAGCTTCCCCTGCGTGCGCTGCGTAAACGGTTTAAGATTCGCCAAAGTCATGTAGGACAGAATTGTTCTTCCGTAAAAGTTCTAAAAAAAAGTCCACGACAGCATATGTCTATCTTTTAAGGTTGGCTCACTATAACCATTTTTATGCTTACCAAATTTGTTCAAAAATAATGCGTTATTTGCAAAGGTGTTTTTATAAACATGAATATAAATCCATATATCCAAATAAATACGTTATTCATCACAAGTGTTTAATTAAAAACAAAATTGCCCTTTATCTATACTAATATTATAAAGCTGAAGAGTTTGTTTGTTTGTTTGTTTGTTTGTTTGTTTGTTTGTTTGTTTACTTGAACGCGCTAATCTCAGGAACTACTGGTCCGATTTGAAAATTTCTTTCGGTGTTAGATAGCCCGTTTATCGAGGAAGGCTATAGGCTATATATTATCACGCTACGGTCAATAGGAGCGGAGCACCAATGAAGAATGTTTCAAAATCGGGTTGATTTTTTTCCATTCGACAGCTTCTCCTGCGTGCGCTGCGTAAACGGTTTAGGATTCGCCAAAATCATGTACGACAGAATTGTTCTAATTTGTATTATCACCTTCCAATTTTTGCGATAGTGTTACAAAATAGTATATTATTATAGTCAATGTCATATTATAGTTAAGACATACATAATATATTGTGTCACTTAGTCCGGGTGAGAAAACAATTATAGAATACTATTGCTGTTTCCGAATATCCACGCGGACGGAGTCGCGGGCACAGCTAGTTAAAAATAAACGTTAAACCCTCGTTCGTAAACCCCTTTATTTGTACTAAAATTAAAAATAATCGAAGCTCTGTTGGAACTCAATCCACAAAATATTATTCTGTCCCATTTTTCTTCGAAAAGATAATGATGTAAATTGTAAATACTACCACCAATGTTCTAGAAACAAAATAAATGTCTAAACAGTAAAAGACACTACTACCATTACTCCTTGTGCTTTTTGTTGATTCTTTTTAACCACTTGTGGCGAGACAGCAACCCGACCCTAAACACTAGGGAAAATATGAAGAAGATGAATTAACTGATATAGGAGGGTTGTTCAATTGTTTTAAAGTCGTTGGTAGCAGTTGCTAAGCGCGACTGCTGTAGGTATATAGTATATAGCTGAATATAGTACTTTGTTACCTGTATATAGATCCTATTTTAAAACTCCGTGATATCATTATATAAGAATTTTGTGCGCTAATTATTGGCAAGACATAAATTAATCATAAATCAAGACATAAATCAAAAAAACAACTAAACCTTTTTTAGGACCCTATGTTAATTAATCTATGTTCTACATGGTTCTTGGTTCGAATCCCGAGTCATGTAAAATGTTATTGGGCTTCCGTATTAGGTGATTCTCAGTAGTAGCATGGTGTCTGAATTTGTTCCTGGTAAAAGTGATAATTCAGTGGAATTGTGTAACACACACAAATAACTGGCGAAATGTGGGTGTACCGTGTACACACCATTGACTACCCCTTCGGGGAATACAGGCGTGATGGCGTACACTACTGATGGTCGAGTGAGGTCGTTGCGCTCAAATAGGGTTGTGTTACTTGATGACTGATTCATGCTGGTCGGGGCAGGTCGGCACATTGGCATTTCGTTCAAACTACACCAATGCCCTGGTTTGCTCATTACAGTTTATCATTAGAACTGTCTGGACTGGCCGGTTATCTAAGTACATCTACAAGACGTATTTTTTACGAGTTTCATTTTAATTTATGGCAAGATAAATAACGCCAGAAATTATTTCTTTCTTCGCTGTACAACACTTTACATGCATAGAACCACGCTTGTTTCCTACAGGGGTAAGCTGAAGATCACGTACAATGTAAATTTGATGTTAAAATCATATTTTTATTGGTTAATAACATGGTTAAAAGCTATTTAAATAAACATTGACGACCGTCGACGATCAAAAACGGATTACCCCACGATACAATTAATAAAGGTCAACTCTTCCTTCGTTAATGGTGAACTAAACGTCAATATGATTCGCGTTTCCTTAATTAATTAACACGGCCATTACCAAAGGGAAACTGTCATTATTACATTTCACGTTGTAAGCATTAGGGAAGCCCTGCCTGCCTGACTCATGGGTTTCTCCACTCCTGGGTCCGCTTTTATTAATAACTATTGAGCGATTTACTAGTTATACCTAACTAGGGTTAGCTGGTTTAAAGTTTATTTAAAATACATAACATCACGCCTGTATTCCCCAAAGGGGTAGGCAGAGGTGCACATATTATAGTACACCCACATTTCGCTAGTTATGTTTTAGGTCCCAATGTAGTAGGGGGCGAGCCTATTGCCATCAACCGGACACAAATCCAGACTCCGTGCTGCTACTGAGAATTACCTACTGGAAAAACCCATTAACACTTTGCCCGACCTGGGATTCGAACCCGGGATCTCGTGCTCAGCAGTCGCGCTTAGCTACCACTAGACCAACGAGGCAGTCAGTATTATTTTGATCACAAAAATCGTTTTCCAGTTGTTAACAAAGTCCTAACACTGTCTTACGCGGATTATAAAGTTTTATCAATTCATATAAACTCTGCAAATCCAGTCTCGCGCCGCTTTCAAAGTAATTCACGTACTTCAAATAATATCGTATAGTATTATTACATGGACTCCGAGTACAATGTACTTACTGAAGGGGTAGGTAGTACTGCTAGCTAGACCGTTCACTGACTAGCTTTACAAATAATTCTACGAAAGAATAATTCTATGAAGTAATTTAAATAAGGTATATTCTGCTTTAGTGGATATTGAAGTAGTTTAAGTAGGCTACTTACGATCTTAAATAACAATTTCAATGGTGTATAATATAATATTTTAGTAGTTTATTCTTGAAATCAAAATTTCTTGACTAACTATTAAAAAAATAAAAATAAAATAAACTTTCATCCAGACCTTAATCCATATGATGTTGTCTAACCTGAAATAAAACGATTTCGTTATCAATTTGTTTACTCGTAGGTTCTATTTCTAGTCGATCTAAGTGGAGAGGTTGGCTTTATTCAGTCAATGGAGTCGACATTGCAGTATACATTCTGTAGAACTTTTTTTTTTAATTATAATTTTTTTATACAAATTTTAGTTAATACAATAAATAAACTACAAATATTGTTATCGTCATAATATCATCAAACAGGTAACAACCCAACACTCAACCACAAATTCCCACAGGATTAAAAAAAAAACTCTTCAACAATATCGATAATACACAATACATCGACACAAAAAAACATGGATTTCGAAAAAAACCATTGGGTCATGGGAACTGGAAGTGAAACTAGTTGTAACTTGAGCGGCGGAAACGGCGCCGGATGCAGCGCCGCAGCCTCCGAGCCGGGCCGACAGCGGCCAGACGTCAGACGGACATATGGCAGGCTGGAAACTGACCTACCTGGTATTTCTGAGCGCCTGGTACTTTTACTTGTTTTTAATAAAACTTTAACAAGATTAATTAAATTAACTCAATGGCTACATTGTGTGTGTGGTGTGGATCTCGCTTAAGTTTTGAATCTTATGTACTAAACGTAGGTACTATGATCAAATATCTTGATAACGACGCGGTTTTGTATTATTTTATTTTATTTATAGCAAAGATCGGATACGTCAGCCACCTGAGAGCACATCATCGAAGCTCTCATGAGTAAAAATTCCAAGTCGCTGTGGCCGAATACGGTCTGGATAGATATAAATTATATGTATATAATATTATTTTATTAACCGATGAAAAACGGAGGAATCTTCAAGTCGACGCGTATATATTTTATTAGGGAAAACAAACTGTTACACATTACAGTATTTCAAAAGAATCTTAGTTAAGTAGCTTTAATTATAGTGACAGTTTTAAGTAAATTTTATGATTTATATCACAAACCAAAAACATGATTGATGATACAGCATACATGAGTATGTTGAAAATAATATTATACCGTCAACCGTCAGCAGGTATTCAGAAGTTTGATAGCTAAGGGCCTCGGTATGAGAATTTTTGACAACCTCATCCACGGACTGACTACGACAATAGTAGCTTAACCTTGACAGTTACTTAGCCAAGAGACCCCTCTGTCTGGTCCAGACCAGATATTGTATGAAACTGGTTTTCGGCTACGTTAGTTCAATACAAATAAAAATATCAATACAATAATTATGAGTTGGTACGTACATAACGTTGTATAGAATCCTCTGCACGTGCGCCTTTTGTTACTTGATACTTGACCTTGTAGCTACGAAATATTAGAGTTACAACGAATACCAAGCAAAAGAAAACAATTACCTTTACACATCAAAACAATCATAATGGATTATATAAATGTTTTTATTGTATTAGCGAATATTTAGATACTGAGGAGTGAAACACGAAAGTTTGTAAGTATGGATGGATGTTTGTTACTCTTTCACCAAAAAACTACTGAATAGATTTAATGACACAGGTGGCTGGCACCCTGGTTTAACACATAGGCAATGTATCAATAACAATGTATCATGCATAAATTAAATTGCGCCTAAATTTGCATCGTCTGAAAAAAGCACTAAGTGTACCGATTCTCGATTATAAGATCTTTGCATACTAAGTAACAAAAAAACTATTTAATTTGATTGTTGCACAAACAACCAACTATGTAGATATAATAAATTAGATACACATATCCTAGTCTACCTAGAACCGGTAACATACCTTAATACAGCTGAATATTTTATTAATTAACCCTAAAAATAGTCACATCATAAATACAGATTGAATTCTTGGTCTGTCCAGCTAGAATTCAAGGTTCTTAATTAACAAATCATAACAGCTAGAACACAGTGCCTAGACCTATTCCATGTGTTGGGCCTACAGAACATTTGGGGCAGACGAACAAAACATTCAATGCCGCAAGCGATCAAGACTGTTAAAGTCCTTTTATATGCCACGACTTTTACTTATTTAATTCTATAGATACAAAGCGACGTCTTAAGAAATATTTTTTTGTAAGTCATCAATTTTAAGCTTTAAGTAATAACTAACTGCGCCCCGCGGTGTTACCCGCTACATTTTCTCGGAATAAAAAGTAGCTTATGTGTTAATTCAGGGTGTTAGCTACCCACATTTGAAATTTCATCAAAATCGGTCTAGCCGTTTGAGCGTGAAGGGGTAATAAACATACAAACACTCTCACAAACTTTCGCCTTTATATTATTGGTGTGATATTTAAGTGGATTTAAATAAATTAATATGTACACAGGCACCTTATAAACATTGGGACTAAAACTAGGCATAGTACCTACCCTCGTTATAATATGTAATATCGTAGTAGTTTTAAACCATTTGACTACCTCGTTGGCCTAGTGGGCGCTAAACGCGACTGCCGACGTCATGGGCTCAAATCCCTGGTCGGGAAAGTGATAATGGGTTTTTCCATTAGATAATTCTCAGTAGCAGCACGGAATCTGGATTTGTGACCGGTTGATGGCAGTAGGCTCGCCGCCTATTACATTGGGACCTATTAAATAACAAGCGAAATGTGGGTATACTATTTTTACACATTGTACATCTCTGCCTACTCCTTTAGGGAATACAGGCGTGATGTTATGTTTTTTTATGTAGAATTGTGCCCGATTCCTCGTAGGATGTTCGCCCCCAATTATATGAGGCTTACCGCCTTTGACGTAAGGTGTGTGTACAATGGAAGTCTTCTCATTAATAATGTTCGATATTTACTCCGATTGCGGCTTACCTCGATTGATATTCGATGATAAAACGTCTCCTAAGTCAATTGACATCTCTTCCCTTTGAACATGCAAACGAAGCAGACATATACAATTTTATCACGTGTCAAACATTGTCAAGAAAGACATTCAAAGCATAGAAGAATGGCAGGGAATTAGGGAGGCCTATACGAGTATCAAGCAATGGGTTATACCGGGCCGAAATGATAATTTATAAGGAATATGAGTTCAAAGGTGTGTGCAAATACCTATATCAAAGAGTTTTTAAAAGCCGCTTCTTTCTGGATTCGACTACCTTTTTCTAAGAGACCAATTAGGATACACAAGAACACGAGTAACAGTCGTACAGTGTAAACGAGTGTTAGTGTCTACTGTGATCGGTTGCTAGGCGACCGCGAGCTCGACACGTGTACCGCTCAAGGCCGGCGTGACCTCGGATGGGTGCTGCTTCTGCAAATGTTGTCTGTCTCTTCGAAGGCGTCGACATTCATAGCTGATGCAGTTTACCGTAGGTCAGGTTCCAGTGTACTATACAGAACTAGACGATTCAGGATTTAAGAACATAGTTCGCTTGTAGGAGCTACTTGGCGTTTTATAGCTATGGTTCGCTTTCTTGTCTTGGACTTGTATCATATTTTGTAATTTTTGGTCATTTATAATATAAAGGGAAACTTAAAAAATGATGGACACGAGCGGGACTGGAACCCGCGACAGTCGCAGTACCGTGGCGCCGCTCTGCCAACTGATCCACATGTCACTCACACTAATTTTTGGTCTTCTTTACTGCCTCATTGACCTAGTTTCGCTACGCGCGACTGCGTAACATGACGTTCTGGATTTAAATCCCAGGCAAGATGATCTTCTGGTCGAATTTCGGTCACGGCGACCTTTCTCAGCGGATGCACTCTCTATTCCGTCACTCTCATAGTCCGATGGGACGGTAGATGGACACAACCAGAGAGAGACCAAGCGCAGAACCACCGGCTTATCCTGCCTTCCGAAGCACGGAGGGGTCTCGACATGTGTCATTGGGTTTTCCATTAGGTAATTCTCAGTAGCAGCGCGGAGTCTCGATGTCGGTTGATAGCAATAGGCTCGCCTGCTATTACATTGGGACCTATAACATAACTGGCGAAACGTGGGTGTACATATCGGGAAACATAGGCTAGATGTTATGTTATAGTATAATCTTACGAGGGTGAACATGATTAGTATCTAGTAATTAAATATCTGAGACATACGCTTTATAGAAACATTTATTATTACCAATAACATAACATCACGCCTGTATTCCCCCGAAGGGATAGGCAGAGGTGAACATACAGTACACCCACATTTCGCCAGTTATGTTTTAGGTCGCAATGTAATAGCGAGCCTATTATTGCCAATACCGAGAAAATAAACAAACCAAGCAACATGAAACCACGTAACAAAACACGTCAAGTACACAAAATTCGTGTATTCGTGTGTTTGTGTGTGTATTGCCAAACATTTATAAGAATCACGAATTATCAATAACTTATAATGAGTTCTTGCTGTTCGTGTATCATTTCCTCGAGTCAAGTAATTGGAGCTTATATTTATTGTTATTAATAGCGAACCGTTTTTATGAGTGTGTAGGCAGAGGAAAATACAAATTGTCTGCCTTTTGACGGCAAATGAATTACCTACTACGTAACATTTTTTATTAGGAGTCTGAATCTTAGGATCTATGAGATTCATCCTCTACGATTGCCCAGATGCCTATATACCTAAATGTCAGTTTCCTTCTTATCAACGATTGTAGCGAGCAATTTTTAACCCCTGGCGTAAAAGGGTTTTTTTACTTTTCAGTTTTAAAACTCATTTTGTAAATCAATCTTTTATTATCTTTACAAATAAAGGAGGTTTCGCCTACAACTTCATCTCCGTGGAATACAACTTTAGTGTCTTAAGATTAAAGTGACCTACGTCCTCCCTGAAGGTCCGTGCTAAATATTGGTGAAAGAATTTTTAAAATCGGACTGATATTTTCGGAGATTACCGCCTACATACAAACAAATGTTACCTTTTTGTTATACTATCTAAGTATATAATAAGATACGAACGACTTATCTGAACCCTTGCAGATGTATTCTTCTTTATTTGGCTCTGATTCTTACACATACCATGTTTTATCCGATTTCCATAATTATCTCTAATCTTATATATAAAATTCTCGTGTCACAATGTTCGTTCCCGTACTCCTCCGAAACGGCTTGACCGATTCTCATGTAATTTTCTGAGCATATTGAGTAGGTCTGAGAATCGGCCAACATCTATTTCTCATACCCCGGGTCAGCTAGCTATCTCTATATAAATCTGGTCATTAAAGTTTATTTTCAAGTTCTGTAGCACAGATTTTGCTGACGATTAAGTTGTACCGTAGGCCCTGTAGATGGCGCTAATAAAATCTTTTTCGGTCCCACTGAGGCCGAAAATAAAACAAAAAGGAATCAAATGAATAAAAAATCAATATCAATCTGTTAGTGAGCCGAGTGAATAACTATGTTGCCCTAATACGGCCACGGATTATCTCCCAAACGCTTAGCGGGCAGCGATGAAGGGTTGACCGGTAATTGGTCGGGAGTTAAACACAGAGGACGAACCCCGGCTATAAAACTACTTAGCACGCTTGTTTTATGACGCGTGAGTTATAATTGTGTTTATGATGAATAGTGTGCTCGTAGGATGGAGTGTTAACTAGCCAAACTAATTAATCTAGACCGTGCTGCGGTTGAAACACACCGCAACCAGATTTTTTTTTTGTTAATAACTTAAACTAATTAATAGTCTTGGCAGTTGTTTGACAATTTTTTTCATTAGTTCTTAACAAGCCAACTAAGTATTTTATAAATAATGAACAGAAATAATACTAACATAAAATTTTACTTAATCATAACTGTTCACTATTGTCAATAGTAAACCAATTCATCTATTGTTCAGTCAACAACAGAGATCCCTGCGCGTCGCCACCTGCGCACTTCAAAATAGAACACATCCTGCACGAAATTATGAGAAAAACGTGTGATCGTGCACAAGAACCGAACGGCTCGTCAGACACTTACCTACGACATCTGTGCCGGTGCTTCTAAAGTAGCTATTAAATGTCACAACACATCAACCAGTTCCAAAACTAAAACCTTTTCAAAACTCGACCTTATCTCCCCAAATATAAAGGCTGTAAAATTACGTTAGACTTGTTTTCGAACGGCAATCTTAACTTGGTAGTAGCATGGTGTCAAGTTGCAGGGGACATCCTGTTAATAGATGCTGCGTTTATTCAATAATAGTAGCAGTAATTGATGAGATTGATTTGTAGTTAGAAACATTTATAGGGTCGTTTGATTCATTGGGTTGTTCAAGAGTTGTTTGATTAACATTTATAATTATTAAGTTAGCTTTTTATTACCTTTGATGTCTGAAGTCCTGGTAGCTCCGAAACTTACAGACCGGCTTTATAAAGTCACGGCTGTTTATTCCTCGGGGATAGGTAGACCTGGGTTACCAATTTCAGATTATAGTGCAATGTCGCCCCGTTGCAGGTCAAATCTCAATTACTTTTTTACAATTTTCTTGTTCTTTTAAGTTCGTTTAGAAGTTCAGAAATGTGTCAATTAAATGGTCTCGCAACATCACAGAAATGTGGCGAACATTGCACCAATACCTTTCAGGAAATACAACAGATAAAATAAAATTACACAAAGTTCATGTATCACGTCAATTCAGTAGTGAAAGTAGTACCGGCTGGGCGCTCTCCCACGAGCCGTGACTGTCTGACGGCAGGTCATCGGTCGGCAGTTAGCCGGACACTGTTCTCGTATCGGTGGCCATCGGGTCAGACTCTGATTTACTATTCAGCTAGATCGATAACGTGTGAAGGTTGTGAAAATGAAAGCCATTGTTACCTTTGCTTGTTTTTTTGGTGCAAGTTAGGGCAGTCCACGAGTGTCGATACTTAACATCTAGTAACACTTTGCCCGACCCGGGATTTGAACCCAGGACCTCGTGCTAAGCAGTCGCGCTTAGCAACCACTAGACCAACAAAGCAGTATTGAATAATTAAACAAATAATAACAGTAACAAATTTGTTGGCCTCGATCGGCATCGCTCTTTGAAAGCTCGGCAGACGCGAGAAGTATGAAATATCACCTTCACAAATGCCAAGACTCGGTCACTCGGCTTAGGTAGAACCCCTTGCTTCACAGGTAAATTAAGTAGGCATTGCGTCAACTGATTTAATTTTATATCAGCGCTGTGTTCATTGTGTAAGCTTTCCTGTAATCAGAATTTTCTCAATTCCCTGCAAGAGTTTATTGAAGTTAAACAAGTTTTGAGTTTAAGGCTTCTAACTTGTTTTAATGTAAAATACACGAGTCCGTACTATTTTTTTATTAGTAAAATAACATTTTTCTTAAAATGCAGGAGTAATATAATCTGAGCATTCGACCTCATTTTATTAAATACTGGCTGGTTGAAGATATTTTTAGGTGTTCCAGATTTAAATTTTATTTAGTTCTAATAGTCTATGAGTATGTGTTTCATTAGTTCTTGTTGGGACTTCTTAGGTATTGCGGTTGCATTTCATAAAAATAACATCGCCTTCATCATCAGCCAGAAGACGTCCACTGTTGAACAAAGGCCTCCCCCTTCGGTAAGGGGGAGGGGGTTGCCATAATTCCCATGCTTGGCAAGCAGCTTGGGGATCGCTGTATTGGTGGTGAAGTTACAGAAGACGCTGCTGCCCATGTTCTGAATTTTCCCTTACTCGCCACTTACAACACCTACGGAAAGAATCGTCAAAGAATGGTAAATTTTAGGCCGGATACCACTCAGCTGCAGACATAACGTACGGACATTGAACTCCTACTAAAAGAAATATATAGTTATCAGGAGTCTTTACAATGCTTCCTCCTCTGAATAATAAATCAAAATACAGCAGGCTATCTGCGCTGCCATAATTTTGATTGAAATCAAAGTAAAAATACAAAGGATTGTATTAACTACGCCGTTAACTTTTACTTCTTACACTCAAGTATCCGAACCGGTATACTACGCTGGTGTATGTAAAACACATTGAAGTACGTATTTAGTACATGGTACACTTCGTATTGAAATCGTGTAGAGTGGGCAATAAACACAAACCGTATGTAACTACCGCTACGTGCATTGCGTAGTTCAAGACGCTACGTGCTACGAATCTCGTAGCACACCAACAATATGATATCGCACGTTTTTGATGAATTTGACGATTATTGTTTGTTTATGAGGAACGTTTATTTACTTCATGATTTTTTATAATTTTTCTTAAGTTAGTAGGAGTGAAGAGGATAAGCTACGCTAGGTTAAATATCTTTTTTTTATATTCCTCCAGGCATTTCTCTTGTACCGTAGGTGCGTTTCACCAACATGAAACTTCACATACAAACCCTTAAACTCGGGAATAACATCTGCGGATCACGCAGATCGAAGGTGAAGCCATGTTCGCCCCGGTTAGCCTTGATGTCCTGTGATAAGCATGTGATGGGTGACCGTTCACATGTCGAAACCCTTTCGTGCTTCGGAAGGCACGTTAAGCCGTTGGTCCTGCGCCTGATCTCTCTCCGGTCGTGTCAGTCTACCGCCCCATCGGACTACGAGAGTGAGGGAATAGGGAGTGCACCTGTGTTTGCGCGCGTCCCTGTGGACTATAATATTTCCTGCGTAGTTGGCTAGTTTCAGATGAGGTAGGCCGCCGTGATCGAAAATCGGTTAGGAGAACATGATTTTAACTCGTGAGTATATTGTGAATGTTGTCAATAGGCTGTATCTGTCATTATAATGACGGTAGCACGGAGTCCAAATTTGTGCCCGATTATATGCCCGGGAATCGAACCCACAACATCACATACTAGACCAAAGAGGCAGTCAGCAGTTCTGTATATTATGTACCAATGTTTTAGATCGTGATAATTACGCTCGGATCATCCCAAGTATTTCAAAGTACTAAGTAGTTCTCCGCTACTCTCAAGTACGTCCCTCGAGACCACTCGAGCTTTCAATGAGACGTCTTAGTCTTGTATTGGTTATTGATGATCGGTTGAGTGTATTTTAACAGATATTCAGAGTATTTTACGTACCTAATATTCATGTTTTAGTATATTAACCTTTTAACCGCCGCAGTTGTATATAAGCAACTTATTATTTTTGAGCCCCTGGCGCCACAGTTGTAAATTCGCAACTAAAGTCTACGAAGTGATTTTCAAGCGTATTTTTATTTACGTAGCAGCATTTTCATAATAATTATAAAGACCACCTTTGCCATTTAAGGAATTTCTTTCATTTTCCCTAAAATAACTGATGCTGAGCGCCAAATTAATGGTGAAAGACACGAATAAAAGTCATCGCAAAATGCAGGTGTGACTTTAACCTGTACCGCCAGAGTTGTATAAATACAACAGTAGTGATGTAACACATAAATTTATTTATTGGTCATTAACGCCAGCTTTAGTTTATTCAAATAACATACAAATACGTTAGGCATTCAGAATCAGAAAGTAATTCAATGCTTGTTGCTGTTTGATTCTATTTCTAACTATAACATCTAAAACTTCGTAGATTTATATTACAATTGTAGCGATTTATTCTTCGTAGATTTATATTCGGAGACTCGCAAAGCAATGTCCGTTAAAGCCATGACAATTAAATGACCTGTCATTGACCATAAATTAAGATTTTTTTTAAATAGGAAAACTTTTAATACATTCTACTACCCTTTGTCATACACAAATTTAATATATTCATAGTTTGAGTAATAAAGTCGATAACCGGAAATAATTTCACTTGTCCCCGCACTATCTACGCTCATGTTTATCTCTAAATGTTAGCGCCGGGGTTGTATAAATGCAACAATAGGGATTCCAAAAGCCGAATTTTATATAATTATGAACTAATCTCTATCTTGGCTTTGGTAGTGTCTGTGTACATGGTAATAGTTTTTTGATGTGGGTAATTTCAATCTTATTGTTGTTGTGAGGGTAATGAATTAAAAAAACATTAGATTTTTGTAAAAACGTGTAATTTTAACCTTTCAAATCTTGTTTGCTACAGGGATTGGTCCACATCACTATAGTTGACCTTGAAAATACGTGATTGGCGCTAGGGGCACATTTTTTTGCAGGATTGTCTGGCGGTTAAAAGGTTAAATACTTTGTAAGTAAGTCAAGCTTTGTTCAACTAAATAACTAAATAGCCGGCTCACATATTATTCACATCTCAGAAATAATTTCTTTGACAGCCATTTGTATTTTATTGTATTTTTTTGTCGGTTTCAGTGTCAGCTTCAACGTGAAACTGTTTTTTTATACTTACGAGGCGTATACCTTAGATACCTCCATTGTAGTAACTTGACTGCTGCACTGCCTGACTGCGGGTTCGAACCCCGCATTAGACAAATAAGTGTGCGATCTGCAGGTGTTTATTTTGATCGGTTTTTGTGGTAAATGACCCTACTATACAGGAAAACTATCTTATATATTATGTCTTGGACGTAGTTAGGCATAAGATAGTTACGCGCTTGGAACATTATTACCAACTTGTATATAGTATAGTATACCTTGAGATAGAGTAAACGTAATTATTATCATAAAGGCCTATATACATCAACCGAGCAAATACATATTCTACCCCCAAACTATTAAATTATTTTTGTGTAAACAAAGTAGAGCATTTACATTTTAAACGAACTTTTGTTTGCACTAAAAGAAGAATGCTCTTGTTCTAACTCTTTTCTTCTTCTAAGTGAGACTGTAATAATGAAGGTTGGCTACCAGCTGTTGGACCCTATCCCTATCTTTAGAGAGGCCGAACAGCCTTTACAACAAGTGATAAACCCTTGAAGAATGTATGGAGAAGACATAATTTCGACTGTTATCGATGACATGTCAAACCCATATTTCTCATTCAATTCGGTTCCTTTTCATCAAGCATGGAGCAGTTTAGATGCACTCCCGATCCTCGTCCAGCTCTTTGTTACACCATTATTATTCGTGATATAACACCAATGTCTTAGAAGGGCGACCGTCTATTGTTATTCGTGTAAATTGTTCTACAGAATACTATCTATAAACTTATTCTTGCTAACAGATGTTACAGTTACACGGTCGAATTCCCGTTCAACCGCACTTTGGGAAGCGGAATATTATAGCAGTTATACTTGGCCTAAGGTAGGCGGCAGAGCCATACAAGTGATAGACCGTTTCAGTGATTGAGAGGTCTGTTTTGAAATTGGTGCTTCTTTGATCGGAAGATACCATTTTGTATTAGATAGTTATGTTATGTATTAGTCAGAAACAATGAACAGTTAAAAAAGTCTACTTATGTGAAAAATATACTGCAGACTGCGTTGAAAACGCCAGTTATTCATATTTTTGAAAAGTAAACAATAGTTTTGAATTTATAGGAGAGTAAAAGAGTTGATCCCAAGTATTGGGGATTCAACTTAGTCTATTATCTGCATTTTAAATAATAGAGATGTGATTGATACGTTTTTTTACAGTAGTAAGTCTAATTGAACTACTTGTAGAGTTATACCATCTGCAACTTTGATGATCACTGTTCGCCACCAGTCACATTCACAGGCCCATCGGTTTCGTCTTTTCCCAACTTAGATAAATGAAGTTAATTTTGAAGCTGTAATTGTGTTGTGTGTAGGCAGACGGCTGACCTTTAGCGGGCTTTGACGAGCAGTGGCCGGTCATGGCCATATTTAATGCAGTTACTCGTCTTCCCTTAGTTCCCATTACCTCGGTCAGGCCTCCCCGTCAGGTGAAAGGGTAAAATAAAAGATATAAAGTCGAAAGTTATAGTTTATATTAGATTTATAATAAGATATGTAGTCTACAAAAATTCACAAATTTTCACAACGTTATTTGAACCTAAAGCATCTACCCATTTTATTATGAAAATAAAATTATCGAAATCACTGGGTCTACGTACTGCGGGGGTTCATTTTACGCAACCATTATTTTTTAAAATATAATCTAATAGGCAGTTATTTTATTCTCGCGTATTTTTACATGAGTAAGTCAAAAACTAATAACGGTAAAAAAATAAAAAAATATCAATCCATAAAATAAGCCCCCGGTAACCAAACAGAACAACGTCGTCCCATACATATACTATAATATTTGTTATTGTTATATTTAACTAGAGTTATACAGAATAATGATTCCTATGAAATATAATTATGCATTTTTTAAATTTATTTAATAATATAATAATACTTAATAAGTATTCGTAGGTAATGGTTAGTCAATGACGTGCTACAGACTACTATAGTTTATATAATAATGAATGAATCGTATTATTTCTTTATCATTTATTACTTTAAATTTATTACTCGATATCATAACCACTAAACGAACATACAGCAGCCTCGGCCCGCAGCGCGGGCGCACGTAATCACAAAAAAACATCGTCAACACATAAAATAATAATCAATAATAATAATCATACAGATAAAAATCATTCATAAAAACATTACAATAAAAATCTAAACATTAAAACACACTTAAAACAAACATTATATTAATATTATCATAATCATAGTGTGTACATATGTATAATATCATTTAAGCGAATAATCGTATAGTCAAAAATAATGTGAGCATGGCGCGCGGGGGAGCGGGGCGGGGCCGGGCAGGCCTCAGTCGCTCAACCAACTCATTACCTAACAACACATTAGCTAGGCGCCGCAGCTCGCGGCCGCCACATACACTACTTACTCTAGACTCTGAACAGACAACAGGCCGCGCCTCCCGCTCCCCGCGCCGCCCGTCCCTCGCCTATCGTATTATTATTATAATATCTTAATACTTTATGCTATTACGTTATGTAAGCTTTATAAATTTTCGTTCTCATTACGCTATCAATAATAATTATACAACTTTTTTTAAATTTTATGTTTTTTTTCGAAATTCTATCGTAACGTACTTCGACTCTCTCTGCGGCGAAGAGCGCGGCGTGCGCTCGACGACCTAATAAAAAACGTTCATAATAAGAAAATATATCGTGAACAACTCTGCCGACTTAAGATAGGTACGGCGCGGCGGACGGGCCGTGCCGGCGAGGCGCCGACTTTTGGCACCAGGATTTCGATTACGCGATTTTTACTTCTTTTAATATTTTTTTATAACGATTCGAGTAAAAAAGATCCCTACTACGAGAACGTACGACTCGTGGTTCGGCAGCCGCAGGCGGCGGGGTGCGCAAACTCCTTACGAGATGATGCGGATGGCCTGGTGCGCCGGCGCAGAGCAGGCGGGGCACGGCGCGCCGCCCGCCGCCAGCCGCTGCGCGCACTCCAGGCAGAACAGGTTGTGTCCGCACGGCACCAGCGCCGCCGCCACGCCGCGCTCGCCGCACACGGCGCACGCGCGCGCCGGAGACGTCGCAGGCGATGGCCGCGTGGGGCCCCAAGCCCACACGCCCGCCGTGCCGCCGCCTGGCGACTCGAATGATGGCGACTCGCCCAGCCCCTCGTCGCGCTCCGTGGAGGACCATATACCCAGCAGGTCGCCGAGCCGCGCCGACGAGCCACCCGACGAGCACGAGCCGGCCGAAGAGAAGGCGGCCTCCTGCTCGGGCCGCAGCAGCGACGCCAGACCGGCGCGGTACAGCGTGGCCAGCGGCTCGCCGTCTGTTTGCACGGGCAAGCCTGCGCCGGCCGAGCCCGCCGCTCCTGTGCGCAGCGCGATGTGCGCCTCGATCTCTTTGCGAGCTGCCTCTACGCTTTCAGGCAGTCCTGTCACCTCGAACACTGGCTCGCGCTCACGAGATGGTGTGACGATGTAAGTGTGTGTTGTGTGCTGGATACGCTTAATGGTTGCGCCTTTAGGGCCCACCACGAGGCCGACGACGCGGTATGGCACGCGCACTTGCGCGGTCACGTGTCCGGGAGCTCCGGCCGGTGGCGGCGGAGCGGCGCCACACTTGCGCGACGCGCGGATCTGAGAGAAGTGCTCGGCCGCCGAGAGGATCTCGCGCTTGGCGCGCGCGACGTCCTCCTTGCGGCCGGTGACCACGAACACCGGCTCCTCGCCGCGCACCGGAGTCTTGATGTATGTGTTGGTCTTTGCGCGCAGCGCTTTGATCTTGCAACCTGTAACAAAACAATAAAATTATAAATAGAGCATTAACAAAGAAATATTACACGCACGAATATAGTACACGGGCGCCCAACGAGGACCGTTAAAATTCAAGGTTGTTTCTATAAACGACATTCAAAGCGGTCGTGGCATTGTGTAGTACTGAAAGCCGTTTTGACTGTACATTTTAGTATGACGGAGTAGCTGCGGGCATGTCGTCGGCGTCGATATGGCCTGCGAGACAGGTCCCCGTCTCCTACTACCAGACGGGTAGTAACGTGAATGCGTAATTCATCACTCTGCGGCCGACCGGCGCGCGGTGCGGACGTAGTGAGCATTCCATCACACCACGCCACGTGCTTACCGCCGTCGTGCCGACACGATGATACATGGATGACTTAACCGCTGATAAATAAAACTTTAACATAAATCAAGATCAACTCTATTTAAGATTGTCTTAAATTCTTAATTTTCAAATGTTTAATATTATGATACTACGGCACGTGTAACGTAGTAAGTAATAAGTTTTGTCTCGCATCAGCACGTGTTGTAGGCAGCGTTGCGTCCTGCTCGCACGTCTTACCCCAATGCGGCAAAAACATGGCAATGTTGCGCACAGCATCCACGACTTCGTTAAGACATGATCCGACTACAATACGTTGTATATAGAAAAATGGTATAATATTTTAATATATTGATTTTTAGGGGTTAGTTAGTCCCTTCATGTGTATACTAAAATAATCTAAGAAACTTCGATACTACTAATTTAATATTTAATTATAATATAACCAATAGGTATACCTACATTTCTAATAATAATAATAAGTCACATAATACGACAATAATACTTATAACTGTGTAATATAACTGTTGTGTAACGAATTAATTAAGCATAATGGCTGCCTTCAAATTCAGTTCGCGTGAAAAGCAGGTATAATCCCCGGCGGTTACAAATGGGAAAGGCCTATATGTAACGGAGGGTAGTTTTATGAATCACAGGTTGTCGACCCGGCCGGTAACCTCGGCGAGCTGCGTCAAACAAATCTGAACTTTACTGCCTAAAGAATAAAGATAATTGGTATACTTATAAATACCAATACCGTTTAGCTGTGCTTCGAGATATTTTCAGCTTTATTTTAAAGAGGGTACAGAACAATTTTATTTGTATCTTCCTTGATTTTATATTCTGTATACGGTGAGGTGGAAGAGGATTGCTTTTCGATTATGATTCAGATTAGTCTGTTTGTGTTCCGATTGATTAATACGCCAACGATCGGCGTGTAATTAATTTGCCGACGAATTATTTTTACTCTTAATTTATTACCATAATTGATTGGCCACGGTGTTTTAGCATACGTTTAGTAATGCGTTAACAAACATAATTGGTGTGAGCAATTAACTTGTATTGATAAAATTATAAAAAGCTGGACTGGGTATTCTTTGAAGAAGTTGTCAATTATGTTTTGTTTTATTTCCCACAGTAACTAACTTGTGATATAACTTTTTATATACCGATGTAGTATAATATCTCGTTGTTAGTAAAGTCAGAATCGCTACGCGCGCAGTGCTACGATTCTCGTAGTCTATTCTGTATCTAGTGACAACTAATCATTACATGTTATAAGTCCCAATAGAATAGGGGGTATTGCCAACCGGGCCCAAATCCAGACTGTGCTGCTACTGAGAATGACCTAATGGAAAAACCTAATGCTTTGCGCAACCTGGGATTCCAACCAAAGACTTCATGCGACAGTGGCACTAGAACGACTCGACTGGGCTCCTAGATGCAATTTACAACTTTAAGTAGTGCCTTGGTGAATGTAGTGTGTGAGCTTATGTGCTGGGCGCGGTGCCAGCCGCTCGCTATCTGGACAAATTAACATGCGCACTGATAACTAGCGATACTGTCCGTGCGCGGCCGCAATCATTTGTTTATTTAACTCGTTAAAGGAGTTTGTGAATATACTGTGGACTTTAAACTGTCAGGCTTAAGAAGTACCTTTTAATAATAGAATAGAATATGTTAATCATAAAATTGAATAGAATAGTGGTTTATTAACGTTCAACTTACAAAATAATGTATTCATTAATGTAAGTTGAAAATTTCTTGACAGGCAAGCCAATTAGTTGTGATGTTTCGAACAATGAAAACTGTGACTTGTACTAGGTACTGATGTAGTGACGACCTGATTGGCGCAGTGGCTAAGAAATTGGACTGCTGCGCTAAAGGTTGCGGGTTCGATTCACGGGACAGATTTTTTTACGATCCGCAGACGGGAGAATCTAACACTAAACCTTAGCACACCAGCCCAATTATTACGATAACTAGTCCATAGCAATAACAATATATTGATACAATTGATTTAAAGATGTCAATAGACTTTATACGAGGTTTAGTTAATGCCGGTATGATCCGTTTATGAATACCTATGGTGTTATGTTAACTTTTGGTTTCATAATTTAAACCTAATTATTTAGCTAAAATAAATAAACCTATATTTATTCCAAAACAAATATTTTTTGTAATTTTATTACGGCATTCATCATTTCCCGCACCGCACGTTCAACGGCAAAGTTTGGACAACACTGTTCAGGTCACGTGACCCTCTTCAACGATACTTTAAAATACGTCGTCCATGAACAAAGGTTGAATGAAAAATCGTAAATACAATTTGTTGGAAATACCGTGACCCATATAGTGTAGTTAGTGGAAATATTAGTAATTACCCGGTATTTAAGTTACTTCATTATCGAAGTATTTGGTGCATACTTAGGATAATTTCTAAAGGTTTTTTTCAATGAAATATTTTCTGTATTACTTTAGCGTGTGACTTTGAAATGTCGTGTTCTTTATTTACTACAGAACTCCTGTGTTTTGTTTTGTATGTTTGTGTATACTGCCTGCAAAACTAAGTATCACACTTTTAAAATTGCAATAACATTTTTAGAGTAAATAAAAATGTTACTAATGTAATGTTTACTATAGTAAAGCTGATAAAAATCGCTGTAAAAGGTTTTTTTTTTAATCTCTAACTTTTACAGTTTAGACAATATTGAAATTTTAAAAGTGTAGTACTTAGTTTTGCAAGCCAGTGTATATGTTTGTTAATAAGTCTAAAAAGGTCTTATCTGTTACTTATGGATGCCTAAATACAATCTATTTCTACTTTATTTGCGTACGTTGTCCTATCTCTCATTCTCTGCATCACAGGACTACATAAAAAGGTGTATACAAATTACCATCAACCACGGACGCTCCCAAACATGAAAAATATCCGCTGAAAAAGCAGGACAGAGTCTACAGGCCACTTCCGTACGCTCCATACCTACCATTCATGAGGGTGCTACGTGTCTACGGGAGTGCTACGCGGGCACTGCACTCTACGCGGCGTAGCGAACCGGGTCACCGGCCCGCCCCCCGCCCCGCCCCCCCTCGTAGCTCATGACTAATATAATGCGTATTTGACGTGAATTTTTACGTTATTTCATACTAAAGCTGTAAATATCGAACGGAGTTATTATTACTGCCGTTTTATTAGCGTTTTTTATTTTTGTAAGATGGCCATAATCATTTGTTGGCTTAAGTTTAAGATTGTTATTGTTTTATATAGAGTTATTTAATTAATTATCAACTAATATTTGTTTATTTCTTTGAAGTTTTTTCCCGGTTCTTTTACACGGGGAATATGGGAATTACACTCTGTAACCGTGGAAGTAGCTTTGCGGTAAGTGTTGTTTTGTGAACTATTTGATATAAAAACTAAAGACTAAACCAATCTGTCCTTAATAATAACGCCTTTTAAGTCAAGATGTTTTCAATGGCTCAAGAACCGTACCCAATAGCAGTTACCGAAAATAATAATGGAAAGAGCTAAGAATACAATTGAAGGCGCCACCGGCACTCACATACCCACAAAGCCTTCGAAGTTCTCCGTAGGGTAACGACCTCAAAGATTTGTCATTATTAAACATATTTTAGGCTAACAGCCAGATTCGACGAGAAAAATACTGGCATATTCCAACAAGAAGTTTTTAATCTAGCCTGTAGTGTTGACACTGGCTGGTGAGAAAAAACTTGTATTTGGAATTCAAGATGGTGGACTTTTAAGAAAGTTTAATTTTAGGGTGGTAGAATAAAAAATATGATGTTTTGAATTTGAATTAAGAACTTCTTATTGATTACAAAAATGTCTTTCTTTTTTAATCGTTTGTTTTCTGTTTATTTATTAGTTAGTTTATGTTTTAGTATTTTATTTTCTCTAATTGTTTTTGTGTCAATAAGATAGTATTTTCTTTTAAAAGCTTGTGTATACTAAACTGTACTGTAAACTATCTTTAATTTAAATACTCAACTAACAAAACGAAATAAAACATTTTAATATGTTGACCTCTTAGATTTGACCCATTAATATAAAATATCTTACTGGTGTAACGGATAATGAAAGTAGACATTATCGATATTAAACGAGAAAAATATTAATATTAGAGATTGTATTACAAATGGTTGGCTACGAGCGGAATAAAAACTATTTCTTGTGAAAATACCGCTACGAGACTGGCGGTGATCGCTACGAGATCGCTACGCCGCGTCGCCCCGCTACGATTACGTTTCAAGCCAGCCGTGCATGACTGTGCTGGCTTGTCTTATTTGCAAAGCTTTTTTAGTTTTCTGAACTGTTTCTCTATAATTTCTTTTTTATGAATTTTCTAGAATTTTTAATTGGGTTATTATTTGATATGACATGGTTTAAATCGGGACCGGTGGATGCAAATGGCAAGTTGTCGTTCATTGTAGTGTTCTAAAGGGAAGGCTTTTGTTCAACAGTGGAAGTCTTCCGGCTGATGATGATGAGGTTACAGTTTCCTCATATTATCATCATTCAAAATGTTAGCCGAAAGATGTCTATCTTTCGATTCGAACCATACTGGTAGGTATAGGACAAACGTCGCCACCTCGATGGGTCATGATATTAGCATTGCACATACTGATTCTCTTGTCACACTTAATAAACTTGAGTTGATCAGGATCGGTCAGAGTGCTGCATACGTGTGCTCGACCCGGTCGCCGAACGCGACTGTCTGAGCTACGTCACAGAGCAGCTACAGCGCGGCTCTAAGCTGTGACGTCACCAACAGCCACACACGGCCCTTGTCACGCTCCCTACCGACATTGTAAGCGCCTTCAAAACCTCTCACTTGCAGTAAATCATTTGGAAATTAAGCGAAATGTCAATAACTTAACGAATACCTTTACTTCCAAGTCTGTTATGTCGTGCTGTGATTTATTAGCATGTCAACTAATAACAAAATGCCAAGCCAATTTGAACTTTACAGCGATCACAATGAAGATCACAATTGCGTGGTGACGGTTAAGTAAGCGAAGATACTGATGAGAGCAGGGATATTTGCGGAAGTTGATTATAATTATGGGTTGTGTTGTGATTTAAGGAAACATTAGCAAATTAACAAAGCGCAAATACAGCAGACAACATGTAAATAAAATGTATATGATGCGTAACCAAGGGATTAATGTAATAACAGCCCTTATTGATGCTACCCTGGTAGATCATGAGAGAGAATAAAAATAATAAGAGAAAAATATTTATCTAACAAAAAGCTATTTTAACTAACTTACGTAAAATTATTCTCAATTATACACTAAACATAATATTATTTTTATAAGCGAGCGAACACAGTAACAAAATATACAAGGAAAAAGTCCGTATAATTCTGCGCGACCCATTCCTTATGATGCAGCCAAATGATAATTTCCTGCCGTAATCAACACACTGGGCTTTCTCCCCTCCCTCAGGGGAGGAAATCGTCTTATAAAGGACCCAAGTGTTATGTTTGTGAGACCTACGTAGATACATCTACATTTTCTTTTTAGATAAGATGAAGTCCTAGTGTAGCAATAAAAATGTAAAGAGTTTATTCACATAAAAAATACGGTTTTTTTTAATCTGTCATCATCATCATTAGTTTAAGTTTCGAATACAATAGTCAATAAAGCTACTACCTCTTTGTTTCATTACGCCCTGGTAACTAGTACAAAACATTACCTGACTGAAGTCAGTTAGATGTGCAAGTAATTTTGAAGTCTAAAACAAACATGTAGGTCAATGTAGGTACAGCGGGACATAAATACATAAGTGAGGAGCAACGAAAAGCGTAGTCACACTGAATAATGAACAAGACAAAGCCTGACTCTTGTCCTACTCGCACATCGCTGCATCTCACTCTATACTGTTGCTATTGTATGAAGATCAATTGTTATTGAGACTTTTTAAGTCCACTTTTTCTTTAGGATACATAATGAAATGGTTTATGAAAAGATTTTTTTTTCACATTTATATTGAGTACGAATCAATTTGAGCAAATAACGAAAGTTATTTAATAACTTTCTTATCTTGCGAATATTGTGATTTATTTTTTCTAACAAGAGTGTGCTATGTTATGGAACTTATTGCAAATACATATAAATAATTTATCTTGAATCCAAAACACCAAGACGGCACGAAGGGGAGGAGGTGATCGATACCTGACTGCGTCAGTTTCGTCCAGATCACAACACTACAAGCCACGCTCTTCAGTTACGAATTTGTTTTGTATACAAACAAGGTTCAAATTGAACGTGGAATCGGAGCCGAAATTTATTGAAACATCTTCGTACCAGCCAGTTCTTATTTGTCAACTATCAGTTACATTGCACTCTTTTACGACTACTGCGTGGTTCAGATAACTGAGTTCTCAGCGTTAGTTATGATCAAACCGTGGCATTAAATTTTATAGGGGTCTGTTACGTGCCGTGTATACAGAACCCTGGGTGGATGAAGAAATCTTTCCAATAACAAGACGACGAGAGCATCGACTAGTCACCAGGCAAACATAAATCATAGTACGTCGCCATAACAACGGCGGTAGGCCGTGCAGGGGTGGCCAACCTCACGGCCGTACCCCCGCTCTAAGGCAAGCTGTTTTCCCGCGCCCGCCTTACTACAGCTGTTTCCCTATACAATGCTATAGTCACTCTTCCTGTCTATAATGGGTGCCCGGAAAGTCGGGAATGAGTTTTCATCTATGCTGCCTTTTCAGTTACAGGATTGGGAATATTTTCTTGGCTACTACTTACGGATAACAAATTCGCTTGATCGAGTGGTTTGGTTTTATATAAAAAATATTTATGAACGAGAAGTAAATTTAAGCATTTGCTTACATTTTATAGGTCAAATCGCTTGCATTTTTCGGAATGATGCTTTTAAAGACAGACAACGAATGATCGAAACAGAAATAATGTAGAACAATGTTAATTTGTTTACGATTTAAAAAACGTCTAATAAATTGGTCGGTTTCGTAAATAAAGTCCGCGATATAGGGAGACGTTGGCCAATGCTGTCGTACCAGAGACACGGTTTCGTCATAACGTTTGGCGCGGAGCCAGCACTGCGGGGGCTCATCAGATCAACATCCAGTATTGAACTGCACTGAACTCACAGACGTCAAAAAATCTGTCAACACTTAACGCAAATGGACTACTAGCGGCACGAGGTATGTGCGAATAAACAATTATGTGAACTCAGTGACTGAAGTCTGGTTCAATTATAATATATAGACCTTCAAGACTGGTTTGATTTTAGGGTCACAAAATGCACCAGCGAAGGTGGTAAGAAAGTTAAGAATATAGTGTTGTCTGTCGAGAAGTTAGTGCTAAAATTTCTGGAGAGAGAGATAACTCGAATGTGTGCCGCAAGTCTTGTGAACTTCACAAGTGTGGTGATGTTGACCAGGGTGACGCATGCGGTAGCGGAACAAGTTCTGTGAGGCCGCGTGTGTGAGGGGCGCGGGCGGGGGTGTGGGGGGCGCGCGGGGGTGCGGCGCCGCAGGGGCGCGTGCCGTGTCGCACCCTCGCCGCGCCACCCCGCGATCGATACCGGTCAACGACCCCGGCAGCGGTCCGCGACCGGTGCACTGCCGGCCTCCGCTCGCGAATCTAACCCACATTCAACGACCTACCCGCTGCCTCGCTAATTACTACACGCAGATTACGCTGAAATATGCATTGTTTGGATTTGGGTCATATCAAGGGGTACACGTATGGTTCGATTCTCCGACTAAGTACTTCTATGAATAATTTTTGCGGCTATGAATTTATGAGTCCCTGGAGTACAAAGTATTAAGTTTTAATTAAAAAATGTAACATCCTAGCTGTTAAATTGTTTTTTGTAAACAAATTATTATAATATTAAGGCAATTTTTACTTATTTGGTAATATAATGTGAATTAGAGGCATCTTGAAATGTTATCTAACACCGCTTTGTAATAACACAAAGTTTGTTGCTTGAAACAACACGATCCGACGAATTCTTCAGTTAAACAAAACATCCCCCGGCCTACTTGCGCAATCTTTATGAAAAAAGAAATGCTAACCGCATTATACAACCGAATCGTCATAATTTTTTACAAGATTCATCTAAAATTAAGGTAAATCAAAAAATAAATTAAGCGCAGGGGAAATAACAGTTTTCCTGGTGTTCGGAGCGGCCATTGCACTCGGCTTATATAACACCAGGGGTACAGAGGTAACAAGAGGTAAGCAGACACTCCAGCCGTTCATATACAAAAAGACGTATTTTGCGACTTTGCCGCAAATAATAAACGTCTTTAAACCCAAGGCCATAAAATCTAAAATTAAATGGTTCATGGTCAGGAGATGTGTGTACAGGAATGATTAATGATGCGTCTTAGCGCGTGTGGGTGACACCGGTGGTGTGACGAGAAGGGGGGTTTGGGGTTGATCGAACTGAAATTGGCAGCGTTCAACGTCCGCCCGACATTTGTTTTATTCAGCCATTTGTCTTGGTACTATGGTTTACGAATAATTAATCACTCAATAAATTATTCATAATTAAACTTGTTTAATTACGAACGCGCCATAAATATTAAAGTATCAAAATTGTTTACACTTATATAATTTAGTATTCGTAGTCAAATTTAGGACCATTTGAAAATGGAACACTGGATGTTTTCGAGACAATAAAGATTACAAATTATTATGAGCCCTAGCTTGTTGCAATTAAGGTTAGAATTTCAAAGATAATGGCTGACATGTGGCTTTCTTCGATCAGGAGCGGGGAGCATCTTTGAATATCTACTTAAGCAATTAAGAACTTTGTTACTAGAGCAATAAAAGTTAATTTCGTTTAATGTTTTGGTATCGAGTTGATACATTGCAGGAGTGGATTGACACGTGGCGTCTAGGGAATGTCGCGTGGGCGCGAGGGAGAGAGGTGTTCGCCATTTCGCTCTGATTGCCCGAGATAGACATCTTCCGACGAAAGGGAAACAGCGGGACCAGTCCTATGTTATTTTCGTGATGGTTAGCTTTTTCAATCTAAATATTGTACCAAGATTGTGGTAAGAATAGATTATTTGGTTTGGAGGTTATTATTTTGGTTGTTGTGTTGTGAAAGTGTTGATGTTATAAATATGAACATTCTAGCTTGTTAAGACCACCCGAGATTTAGGAAACAATAACACTACCTATTACTAAGCAATCAGCTGTTAATTTTCAAAGTATTTACTATACAGTCTTGAACACACGATTCTGCCAGCTCAACACGCCTGTACTTATTTGCATATGACCTGATGTTGCTGAGTGTACCCAAACTGTCACACATTGTCGTAACGCTCAGTACTATGCTAATCACTTGCCACTTAAGACGACCGCCATGAAATACTTACCTAATACTACTCTCAGCGCTCTCCTGTGCCCCTGGTATAAATTGTGTAGATAGTTACCGTTATTATCAATGCACAATGTAATGGCAAGCGTACATAGAAAATTAATTTAAATATTGTTTCTTTACATGAAAGGTAAATTCATCATTATGTATGGTGTAATGAAATTTATGAAAACGCGAACGCAATAGTAGCGGTAACTGTCTATTCCTTAATGTACTAGGCGTACAGATCTTATAGGTATGATACTTAGGAATGTCTTCAATAGTTGGTCTCGATAGCTTACCTGAAAAAGAAAACATTGGTTAGTCAAAGAGAACAAATAAATAAATGGCCAATAAGATTTGAGGGTACCAATGAGGGGCCAATAGGATTTACATACAGGATCTTACAACAATTCAACATTGTATGGCCACCAGTAATCAAAAATTAAATCACTAATCGTTAAGATAAGATATACCGAATCGGTCGGTTAGCTTTTCCGCTGTCTAGTCAATTATAATATCGTTCTAAAAGGTTATATTATCTAAATATTAATTAAGGCCGATACTTCTTGTTATGACAAAATTAATTGAAATTAATAGTCCATTCGAGCAAATAATATGGATATTTTTATTCGAACTTCGATGTAGGTAAGTAAAAGTCGTAGCAAGGTCAAGACTGAGCAAAAACTCGCCACCCGAACCCTCGGGCACAGTGAATGTTTGACCAGTAATTCAATTCGGTGCCGACACTCGACACAGCTATATGTTGGTGACCAGTTTGCTGCGTCCGACAGCTAAAATGATTTTAAAGGTGATATGTAACTTATCGCTGAGCGGATGTTGATTCGGGCCGATTCTTCGGAGTTGTGTTACTGTGTGTCCTGATGCTGTGTAGCAGTTCGGATTATGTCTGGCACAGTTGGCAGGGCTGTCATATTGCATTACTGCCCGCCGATTACAACTTATTTATAAATGTTAAGATATTTTGTTTCATAATAAAAAAAAATATAAATTGCTGTGAAGGCATTTATATTCGGTGATCTTTTTACGAAAGACAGATAAAGGTATAAAAGGTAAAATTCGTTATTAAGTAAATATAAAGTTGTAATTACATATGTATAAAACTTGTAGATGTATAAGTTATTGTATTAACGTTCTTGTTACAGAAAACAAAGTATATAAAGTAATTATTTTTTGTACAATGTTGTAACAATGGGTAACAAATTGATTGCGATAATTCGCTTAGTTGGTCTTTAAGAAAAATCGTGCTCGATACGTGATTACTATTGATTATTATTACTCGATAAAATTACAGTACTTGCCGAAGTGACTAGGCCTCGTGTGATCGAACCTTTTTTATTCATTTAAGCATGATGCGTGTACTTCATTCATACACGTCTGGCATGCACTTATTTCACTCAAAAACATCCACTAAAAGTTTAATTATGCCGCTTAATGGAGGTACCTGATACCTTCCTCAAGGCTGCGTAAGCGCCGATCGCTTTCGAATATGGAACGCGAATAAAATAATGTATTGTGCTAAACAATAGTTGAGCGATTGCTAAGTATAGATCAAGGTGGCGATGCGCATGCTACTTACCTATAGTTTCACGTAATTTAATAATGTTTTATTAACTGACATTTATGTGTTTTATCGTCCTTCGTTTCAAGGTAATAAGATGTTTATAACTGTGAAGGTTTTACTCATGTGATATTTCGCATGTTTTGCTTCGGACCTGACCCTTGTCGAGCTAAAAGGACTTTTGAGACTAAGTGCAGAGATATTTAATTATAGGTTACTCGTATATAGTGTAAATAATAAACACAAATAAATACATTGTTACCACATATTGTACCAGGCGTTTATGACTGCTAAGAGGTGAGATTAGCACATAAAAATATATTTTTATCACACAAACCGATCTTTAGAACCTAATTAATACCCAAGACAAGGCGACAATCCCTTTTAAGTAAGGACCCAATTAATATAGAATTAAGTTGTTATCATTAACGTACTGTAATAAACGAAGATTGGGTAAACAGAAATATTTAAATTATAGACATATTTTTAATAAGAATTTTCTGTATCGCTAAGCAAAGGTCCCACGAGTAGAGCTCTTAAACAGGCTTTTTATTGAATGTAAGATTGAATGAATTATTAATACGCAAGCTGTCTGCGCAAACACTGCGTTATGACTGAGTTATTTGAATTAATCTTTTTATAATAAAGTAATAAATGAAGCCTGAATCCAATCTTTAAGTTCGTATAGAAAAGATACTTCAGAGCTTTTAACTTTTAAAAATATGTCTTCCTAGTACAATGCATACCTAATGTAGCTTTTTATTAACTTTATATTACCTAGGGTAAAAACACGCATGTCTCAGGCGTCGGTTGCCAGTGTAGCCAAAATGTTCATGGGTTTTTCTATCAAGATATTTTCACTAGTATTCCGGCCGTTTGGCACCGGGTCTTGGTCAGTACACGTATCCAACGTATGCCTCTGTCAACCAAATCGTAAAAAGCAGACGCAACGAGACGTAAAACTAAATAATTATCAAAATACTTCAACTCTATCACAAACCAGTTAGCTTCCAGTAAAGATTACCAACATTTGACGTTTAAAAGTGGATGATTAAGTATAGTTGCTTCTAAATCTTCACTACAAATTACTGTGACCATATTTTATTTTAAACTGTTAAATATTCATGTAAATAGATTGGTAGCCATGTGGCAATTTGTTAAATCACAATGTGTGTGGATAGTTTGTAATAACTGCGTAGATATCACACTAATATTATAAAGGCGAAAGTTTGTGAGCGTGTTTGTATGTTTGTTACCTCATCACGCTCGTTCGGCTAGACTGATTTTGATGAAATTTCACATGGAGGTAGCTGACAGTCTGGATTAACACATCGGCTTTATAGACTTTTTATCCCGAAAATGTAACACTGCGGGGCGCAGCTAGTGTGAATATAAATGTTAGATTGGGCGCAAATCTCTCTTTAGGTAAATATTTAACTGTTACATTTGCTTCCTTAACTTTAAAAATTAAGTTCACGTTTTAAAAATAATACCAAATTATGGAAAACAATAGAAGTTTATATAGGTATAATCTTAATGAGTTAATGTCAAAGGTGACATTTGCTTGCATTGACAATATCAATATAGTATGACATTTAGCACACGTGACTTAACCAAGAATGAGGTAAAAAAAATACGTGAGTGGCCCAACTGATACAAAGTTACTGCGCACATGTGTGTTTACGAACTAGATATGACTAATATAAAGTGCATCGAACCTCATTTTGACATGGCGAGGCGCTAGGTATTTCGTCCACAGATCGAGAAGATAAACTTTATATTTGCGTGTCATAAAATAAACGCAGACTGGTTTAACTCCTACCTACGTCAATTGTATGGACAGACACGTTATTTATGTTAAAGATTGTTTAACACGACGCGAGATAAAGGACGAAGTGAAATAAATGGACTTCCGAAAGTGTACAATGCTGAATCATCCTACATTTCACACTTACGTCACGAGTAAGCAAAATAACGAACTCAGTTCAACCTACATCTGAGAATAGCCATCTATCTATCGATTGACGATATTTAGAAGGGCCTATTGTTAGGTTTAACCTATTCCCTTTTATTCATACACGAATACCTGGAGTAAAATAAACCCGAATTAAGTCTATTGACATCTCTATTCTTTAACTTGCAAACAACAATGACAGGTATAATTTAATCCATGGATTAAATTGTAATTTATTATTTATTTAGTACGGGATTGAGGTTTAACCAAATAATGTAACATCGCGAAAAACATACTCGTAACGTTGTCAGTCTTAAAGTAACATTCCTTAGAGAATCCTGCTCGAAATAAACAGCTGATTACTATCTTTCATGAGCTATAAAAGCTGATATCATTTGTCTCTCCGCGTGATAACGACTGCTCTCCTAACGAGTTACAAAACGTCGAGGGAGTGACGGACCACACGCGTGCCGTATGAACGTCATAACTTGCAGAAGTGATGTCCCAATTGAAACAGATTTATGAAATCGATTACGACAGGCATGCTCGAGATATTTGGGATAGTAGTAGTAGAAATAAAAACAATGGTAAGTAATTATCTTTACGGCGTGTGTGCCTGTGGGTGAACGCACCGGCGTGGCCTGGTTGGCCCGACGCCAGCTCTCACGGTAAACGCTTCTAATCACTGAACTCTTAGCGCGTTAGTATGCTCCTGATAGCTTATAAACGCCTGGTACTTCGCTAAGCCGATGCACCTAGCAGTCATGGGTCGAACTTTGTCACTCGCCAGTTTTCCTGGACGATAGTAATTATAAAGTTCATTAAACTGTATTACGCGTGTGACGTAATTCGTCATGTGTCGCCTACTAATTACAATTGCGGAACAAAAATACTTTTTGTGTCGGTACAAAAAGTGTTGTTTGTGAGTGTTGTAAGATTTTATAAATACTGTTTAACAGTAAGCTTTGTATATGACGTCAGGGATCGTTAAATTGTGCAACTACACTAACATTGGGTATTGCAGGAAGATTTACGTTCGGGCGATAAGCGTTATCGGTTAATCAACCCGGGGTATCTCGCGGTGCAGTGACATAGACCTTACCGCACCTCATGTCGTGTTCCAAAAATCCGGTCAAGTGTGAAAACTAATGCAACCGTTAAGGAGCTTGTGTAATAATATTGTAGAAGTTCATTTCGTTCGTTAAAACGTGTGTTATATAGGTATTTTAATCGTAAAATAAAGCTTAAATAAGCGCGGGATCTAAGTTCTTCACCTTGTGCGTGTTAGCACTTTAGTTTGTCTTTTGGACAAAGTCAGTCCAGTATAAAGTCCCCCACTATATACAATCAAAAAAGTTTTCTTGAATCCGCTAGCTAGACCATGAACTTTTTCAACGATACATTCTAATTACACATCTCGCCAATTTAATTGTTTATATCAATTTCGTTAGCATTTCGCAACACGAATACGTATGAATGTAATTATAGGCGACGAACCAACGGGCAGGCAAGGATTTGTCTCACTTAGCACTGGACCCCAAAAAGATCAACCAACAAACATCACGTATGTTTTATTGGTCTGCCGGCGAAATATCAAAAGTTGTTTTAGGTATAGAGCGGTATGTACCAGGTCACCATGACCGGCGAGTCATGTTTAGATGTTGATAACTCCGTGGCTACGACCTCCTTCATTGCCGAACGTTGGAGCCCGTTTCCGGCTAGCTACATATTCGCAACTGAGGTCACTAAGCTGGAACTTAGAAGGCTGGCGAGAAACAAACGCTGATGCGGATTTGTTTATATGTCATCGCATACATTAGTAAATTAGCAAATACATTAATTTGAATGTAGGTGGTCTTTAGTTTCGGATGGCAAGGTAACTGATGTTTCTCAATGTGTACGTGCAGACAGACATTCGCTGAAACGTATAGAATCTATAGAAATAATAGTCTCAAAAGGGTCTATTATTCTGGTGAATTTACAAAAAAACATTGAATACAATAGGTAACTGAGGCAACAACTACCAGAACGACAGGATTCAAAGGTACTTCACATTGTACCAAAATAAGGGGGAATTTGTAAAGATTCCCTGTGAAGCGGAATCATGTTTCTGATACAATTGGCAAAGGTATTAAAGCCCCAGGTGGCAAGTGGAGTGTTCAAATATTACAAAACATAAAAGCCGATAGTATCTCGGCCTTGAAGTTAGCTATTCGGTAATGACCCTGCGCAAGCGACGCTAACCGTCGTCGTAGTTGCGATTACGTACGTAAGACTTGGACCACACCGGTAGACGGTGTCTACGTGAAGCTATTATAAACATTTGAAGCTATAAAACCTAGAAGTTATAAAGTATTACATCACTGGCTAGTTTAGTGCAAAGTGTACAAGTATGTTGTACCATCCTTCGTCAAATTACTGTATCTTCTGGAATACCTGCAACTTCAACTAACTCCTGTATAAAAGCATTTTAACAAATCCAGATAATTTAAGAATACTGCTTACGCATTGACTTGGGATTCTAATTGCCATCTTAAGTCATCATCAGACTTCTCTCAGACAACAGGCTCAGCGATTGTGTATCAATAATTATAATATTAAACGGATTACTAGGTATCAAAGAAATGTTACATCAATGAAATTATTCGCAGATTACACTAAAGCTTTATATAAAGGTTTCACGAGGACGCCACTCATTCACAGAATCACAGCTAAGCTATACTTGTTATCTATCTGTGGGGCACCGGCTCTATACTATGTTTATTTTATGTAGGTTGCGAACAGAATCTGATACAAATTGTATAATAATATTAATCTTGTTTGTATGAGGAGCGGGACCAGCGAAGCCCATCTCCTTAGCTGTATTTATGTTAAATATTAAAATTATCTGCTTTGAATCATTTCATTGTTCTAGTCAGTGCGGCTGTCGAGCGTGAGGTCCTGAATTCGATGTCTAAGGAGCTTAGGAAGATTTCCCTTAACAGTCTCCGCCGGGATGTGACTTATAGGCGATATACAGAGGTCTCGGAGTATATTTACTGAGAGAGTATACTTATATTTCTAGTACCCTGGACCTTGTGTTAATGGTGCCCAATGGGGTTGTTTAAGGGAGATAAGGATCCCAAATCCTAGCCACTATACCATGTGGAATAACTATTTAAACTTTTACCGAAAAAATAGAGATGTAAATATAAAACCGTTAGATGACAGGAATACGTCACTTTCTTAATATACAGTAATCGACGAAATACGTAGCGTAAATACTGCAGCTCCCTTGACAAACAGGCGTGATGTTTACAGTAAAACATCTTTTGTTATGATGTTAAATCTCAGAAGTCACTTATGTTCGTCTTCAATACCAAATTATGCATACCGGGCGGGTATTCCACAATTATTTACGAATGACACTTATGTGCTCTTAAGGCGCGGGCACACTGACTTTATCTTGGTCGGTATTCAACGGTAATATACCGCCTACCTAACAAACACAAAGAGTGTAAAAAGCTCAATATATTTAAAAAATATAAGATCGCTCATCGATTTGTTGATGGTCAGGGATTTAGTGAATAATTTCCTAGTTGTAAGTAGAACTGTAATTGGAAGTGCCTGGGTGGCGAAAATGGGAGTGGGGCCCTTGTGGTGGACCCTGGGGGAGGCCTGCGTCCATCAGTGGACTGCAATAGGCGGAGGTGATGATGATGATGAAGTCAAACTATTGTAAACTCATCATAAGTGAATTGTATAAACGAATACCGAAGCAATGTCAAGTAGTCTGTTGTGGATATTTTTTGTGAAGCCTCAATGAAGGCGATAAATCCTTCACTAAATTTTCCTTAACCATGTTTCATAATAGTAGCCGTAAAGACGCAGTTATAACAAAACTAGCTCTACCATCATTGCTTTAGAGTCGTATTTAACTACTTATCACTAAAAAGGAGTCATCGAAAATTGCACTAAAAGAGTCCCCGAACAGATTAAATATACATTGTGATATACGTAATGCTATCTTCCAAAAGAAAAGCTTATTAAAGGTAAAATATCGTGAATAAGTGTCAATATGAACCAAGCTTTAGCGTGGAAAGCCGCAAAAGGTTGTGGTTAATTTGCAAATATTATTAAACGGAAACAAAAGACGTGCGAGCGCAGACCGTCGCCCTTACAGCTGGCTGGGAAGGTTTTAAGAAAGTCGAAGACGCATAAACTGATTCATATTTGGACAAGTATTGCAGGATTATTGACAAATGTAGTGTAATTCCACTCTAGCTCTACCAACTACTATCGATAACTTAGTCGATGTTTTCGAAAGTATGATATGATGAAACTCTCGATTATAATCGATAGATTAATCGATCATTCGAAATGTCCAAGTCATTTTAAATAGTTTTATCAAGTTTATTTTTTAATAAAACTATATTTCCATCTTAAAGGTGCATATGATTTTATTTCAATTTTCGGTATCAATGGAACAAAGCTTTTAAGTTGAATAAACACCTAGTTTTTAGCACATCATCCTACTAATTGTATTGTTAGTTCAAAGTGGTCGGCGGCGTCAATGATGTAACTTCATAAAGTAGTCAAGTGCTGAGAACTTTTGACATCTATATCGTCGACGCCTCAACGTTTGATTTATCGAATAAAGTAATTCATTCCATTGTGTTTTTTGCGAACGTCGTAAAACATAACGCCAAAGGTCAACGCTAGCAGGATAATGTTACTCACAACCAAATAAAAAGACAAAAAGCTACCATTGTGATATAAAAAAATAAGCTGCCTCTCCGGCGAGCTGGCCGTGTGTGGTGGCCGCCGAGCACATCGCGGCATGAAAGCGGTCGCCACACGCTGAGCGTTTACGACGTGCCGGCGAAACCCGAGCTTAAAAATCTTCATTATCGCGACCATCAACCATAAGTTATACGCTACAAACACATAAACAATTTCAAACTTAATACAAAACCTCATTAACTCTCATGTCACAGACTGCTATGCAAATACTTCCAATAATTCGGTGCCAACAAATCGAGAACACAATATTAGTCGATTTTCAAAACGTCCATTTAGTATCTTGCCTGTCTCATCACTATTCCGTCCCTGAGAATATGAATGGAGGATAACATTATTAAGCTCCACAAATAACGGTCCTGAATGCAGATGAGCCCTGTAGCTAATCTAAAGTTGGCGCCTGCCGACGCTAGAAATAACAGCTCTGTAGAAATGTCGATGTCCAAATACTATGAGTGACGCACTGGCGGGTTATCCCACCACGTGGACGGGGCATTCGAATACCTAATAATTGGTCAGATGGCCCGCATTTTTATGATCGAGAAGGTGTAACATTCGTACTCCGCCCGCAGTAATCAAACGAGAATCTATAATTAATAAATGCAAGCGCGCGATGTTTAACGATCAAAATGTTTGAGATGTTAATCCGCGTGCTTTATGCGCCATAACTTACAATATATCAGTCTATCTGCAGCGAAGGTTGGTTCAATTTAAATCGCGTCATGCTTTGTGACGCTCGCCAATCGACGCTTCCTAAATTCTAAATAGATGGCGTGGCGGTTATAAACCTGTGATTGTGTAATAAAACTCAGCTGCTTGGAGTGGCGCCACGGAAAAAATTGTAAATGTACCGCTTGTTTACAAACATTCAGTTGTAAGTTTCACGAACGTGGCGAGTTCAGCGTCTGTACCACAATTATGGGACCTTTGACTTTGCTCTTAGACGATTATGCGATCTTTGTACTTGGATAAATAGCTGTTCTGGAGCTTTTAACTCGGGACTGTAAATTTATTTACCGAGACCGATCCGCTTTGAAACGATATTAAATAATCGATTGTTATTTTTTTCGTCTCGAAGGTGTCAAGTTTTTGCTGCACCGTCATTATGACGGGTCGAAAATTGCACAGCTATCGTTGCGGTCGGGTACCATACTAACGCTCAATTAATTTTGAATGAGATTTGACAGCATCAAATTACAAACAAATAGTCGGGTGTGGGGAATTCGATTTCGCAATGGGAACAAATATAACCTCGATGTGTCAAATAACGAAAGCCGAAAAAAGTTGAGAAGGCCGAGCGAGTCGCAGTGTGCAGTTTACATTGCGAAGTTTGTTCGGTTACCAGACGTGTTTGTCTAGTAAGACCGTCGATGTAAAAGGTCAGCTGTGGTCGCCGAGTGTTGGTGACGAATGTAAGGGGTTGATGAACGCGGACACGTTCTATTTCGGAGCGACTAAAAGCGGCGGCGGCTCACCGAGTGACATTTAGTCGGGCTAGGTGCATCCGACACTGTACTATCAGATACTATAGATAACTGTACCGCCACTATGAATAGTTTCTACTATAACTGGAACGTTCAAGATTTTCAATATTTCAGATTGAGTTAGTCGCGAAGTCTGGCATTATATATTATAGAAGGTAGATGTTTGTGGCTTCGTCTGTAAGATACGTAGAGGTGCATACGTGACATCGTGCTCATTCGATTATAAAATGTGACGTATTTATTTAGTATCTGCGTGCTCATGTAAACATACATTTTAATTTACGTGCCTCTTAACGTTCGTCTTAATATTGTGGAAGCATTTTAGAACAGTGGATTACATATCACGTTTCTCGACTTTTCGCATTAAACTCAGGGTTTTCGGCCACCGTACAGATATTAATCAGAGATCAAGTTTATTTTTATGAATGGCCGTGTTACATGACTATGTATATTTCCTATTTCGTCTGTTTATTACTCGTAACCTGTTTTAAAGGCCTTTAGTATTAGAATGCGTTGAAGGATGTTTAAGTAACGATCGGGCGGGCATTCCTCCATCGATGTAACGAAGTCCGCGATTCGATTCGTGTTAACGCGTGCTAAATCAGATTAAACTGTGAAAATATTAGTGTGATCATGTTATACATAGCCTGCACGCACGAATTTACGAGCTTTGTACATATTTAAACGTTACAAACGAGTTTTGTCAGCAAAAACACATTTATGGCGCGCCGCTCTGCGTAGATTTTAAAAATATATTACTAGGACTGCACGCTCGGAATTTTCTAGCTGATGAAAATTGCGGGTTGAATGTCTGTTTACCTCGTGCTATGAATTAATTAAGAGTAATATATCAATATATGACAGTGCTTATAAGCCGAGTCGAATAATCAAAGGGACAATATCCAACGGCTACGATACCAGCTGGCGATGGACAGGACGAGACCTCAAATTACAATGATAACATAAAATCACAAAACATGCATCATTGAGAGAGGATACAAGGATCCTTATTAGCAAACAAAAGGTGCTTGTAAAAACGGTATTTATGGCTTATATCAGATTAACATTAACAATGTAAAATGAAGCGCTAATATTTGGCACGACTGCAATAAAAGATGGTCCGTAGCACAGGAGTGATTCACAGTCTGACTGCAAGATTAATGATGTGATTCAAGGAAGAAGCGGACCATTTGAACATTTTAATTTATTGTGAGAACACATCATAAGTTACTCGAGGACTCGTCAAAGACGGCGCTAATACATTCGCGGATCCAAGAATTATTTAAAAAGTCAATCGGAATCGTTAATTATGTGTGGGGATTCGTATATAAATCAGGTATAGACTACCGTCCCCGCCGCGACGTACAGATGACCAGATTGCCGACAGATAAAATCATTATTAGTGTTAGGCTTCGCGAAATAACTCATTAAACAAAAATGATATCGATCGTAAACAGAACCACGACAGATCCAATTCCGAACATTTTAATTAAGGTGCGCCCGCAATAGTGCGATACAGTTCCAAGACAAAGCGAGAGTAACAAGTATAAAATGAATCGTCCGGCGACCGCCTCGCGGCCGGCGACCGGCGACCGGCTTCATCTGCGAGCTTCGCAGAATCACTAAGTTTTTTCACAAACATCATTACACTCCGTCGCCTCAGACAATTAACTCCACTTTTCGACTTGAACGATTTGAGACATCGTCGAGTATCGGATTCGCATCCAAATAGGTTAATCGACATTACAATTGATTATTTATTATTATTAGAGTTCGCTGACCGCTGCCGGTGACCTAACCGCCAGGATATCTGCGTAGTTTATCGAGATCTTTTCGCACGCACTCGACAAAACATTAAACGAGCAAGTCATTACAATGACTAACGATTAACGAGCGAGTGATCGAAATTTCTTCTGTGCCGAAAATAGATTTTGTTTTAATTGAAAGTGCCATAGACGCGCAAGATAAACAGTGCTTTCATTTTTATTCGTCCTCGCATTCTATTCAGGTTTGGGCTGTCACTTTTTCTTTCGTTGCGGCGGGCGGTAGTGGCGCTGCGAGTGGGATCTCGATCGGTCGCGGGCAGCCTTGACCTTCGGCAGCGATCGGTCGCGCGGCCGAGCGTCGACCCGCGCCGCCCCGCCGCGCCTCCAGCCGCCGATAGAGATGCACTACTACTTATTGTAATACACCACAACGCGTATCGATGTACATATCGATTACTATAATTAGTGAGTTTAATCGATGAATAGCTTGAGTACCTCACTGACGTGACGTGTAATCCAACCTCTAGACTCAACATGTGATTGATTGATTGATGAATTATGGAATTACTTGGTAATCTAGATTTAGCGCTGAACTAAAATATGTATTATAGTCATTATGCTAGTAAAGGTATTTGTTAAGCAATAACTTACAAGTCACCGGCTAGACGAAACGTGTTTTACGTTAAGCACCTAATTATAATTTTGCCATCATCCATTATTGTTTTGTTTAATAAAATGGTAGATTAAGTTGTAGCGAATCGATAAAATAAATCGTTCTCTCCCGGCCCTATGTGTGCATCGTAAGGAGCGGTGGCGTTCGTCTGGACGAGACGATGCACCTCAGCACTAGGCATGCGTTTGTCTTCCGCAAATTATGTATGTGCGAGCTCACCCGGTCACGTGATGCCACAATATTTTAAATCGAAGCCTCCGTTTCTCAGCTCAGCGGTGTTCTTTATTTAAATGTTTAAATTTTAAATCACTTAGTAGTTTTCCATTCGGCCTGTTTGCAAAATAAATCGAGGTTTTAAAGCAATTTGCAAATAAGAGGAAATGGCTTCAAATGAGATGGAACAGTGTGTGTATTAGTGTTTGTAACACGTAGGCTTGAGTGTGCATGTCTCAAGGGGCGCCTCGCCAGCCATGACAAGACGGTACCTCGTTTCCGCTGGACTCGGGACACACGGACGCCGCGAATGTACAACGTGCACGGTTTAATGTCCCACATAAAATATCGAGTTATTAAATCACCTTATGTTGAAACTACATACAAGCTGTCAAGGACGCGAATGGTTCGGTGATCAATTACCGTTAAATGGTACTGGAATCGATTTTATTACTTTTAGTTCATGAACGAGTAATAAATTGATTTCCGCAGTAATATTTATACAAATCTTTATCTACATTTATCACGAACTACCGGAACTTTTCGCTAAACTATGTACATTAGGAGTGATCCGTGTTGGCTGAGTGCGGGCAGCAGACGCGGCGGTACGTAATCTTGGTATTCAAACATACGAGCACTTGAATTATCGTGCGTTAACGGCGCGCACACATGAATGGTACATACGGCATGTACGTGAGCGTACGCGATTCATTCAATTTGTTTACTCGGACTCATCGCATGCCGCCGCGACGCCGCGGTCAAGGGCGCCGTCCATCGCCCGCCCGACACACGCCCGAATTATTACAGCACCTACTGGAACAGCGATGTTCACACCAATATACCACATCGACGAACTCTACGCTACACTATATAGGTTTGTTATTGTTTACACATGCCGAAGTTTCGTGTGAATACATGTAGTGTATAATGATGAAACTTGAATATCTTGATTATTGTCGTTCCTGTGGGGCTAAGCGGACATTCTTCAGGAGATCATGTGTAGCGAGCAGCGCCGTACTTTTGTTGAGCCGGTCTAATACATGTGGAGTATTGTTGTTGGTGCAGGCGTGCGCACAACGTGACCGGCTCCGACGAGCCCGGCCGGCGGCCACGTGGTCTGCGAGACCTTCGCCCGGACCACCAACTCTTAGGTCATTTACTCCAATTACGTAACACCCGTGTAACAACTACGACTACGTATATAATCGGCGGAATTTTTATTGACTAATTATTCGCCATTTTTTATAAGCGGTGAAGTCAGCGGATATAGCTAAATATTCAAACAGTGTATCATTCGAGGCTAACAATAACGTATAAAAAAGCCTTCGGATCGAATTATCTCACGTGGATATCTATCGGTGTGTAAATATGGTGGTCGTGTGGAGCGCTCGCTCCTGCCGCCTGCTTCTTACAGTCGGAGGCTGCCCGCTCCGAGCTGCAGCCACATTCCACGCCGATGACTCGCCGCGCCGCGGACCACCGTCGCGAGCTTTTCACACGTAAACAACATGTGGAAGACGTTCATTACTTAGATTTTACTACTTTCGACGCCGTCTTGTTTCAAAGATAAAGTGCGCCATTGATCGGGCGCGAGCCCGCGAGCCAGCGCGGAGTCAACGCCCAGACGGATTAAAGGGCCGATTAACGAGCACAGTTTAATTTATAACCGGAATAATAAAAGCTCACGGAAGGACCGCCGCGCGCCCGCGCAGCCCCCGCGCGCCCCTCACTAACCCATATCGCTCGTAAGTCATAACTAAAGTGTCAACAAAAGGTTTCGCTCCACACTTTCGGTATTCTTCTACAAATGTTTTTTAACAAGCGCGACCGGTTCCTATTCTGAAATGATATAGAGATGCTAATTCGACGCATTCAATTTTATTAGCTAAACGCGCCGACTTAACTTTCGGTTTCGCACAAACGTTAACATTGATTTAGAGCAGAACGATAAAAAGTAAAAAAGTCGGGACATTGAAACCGGTTGAAGCATCGGTCGGGGCAGCCGAAAACTCCGTAATTATGTTAACGAGACGCGCCAGAGACCCACGTGGCCGCAGCCAAGTTTATTAGTTCGATCGTAAACCAAACGATAGTGAAAGATGCTTTCATAAGTTTGAGCTAGTTCCATGTATTTGTAACGCACGTGTCTTCGCGATAGGCCCCACATCTGTTTAGTTACTTTGATATTTTATCGAGACCGGAAAACACTGCGAGATTTGCCGGTGGGCCGTGCTGGAGGTACCAGGGAAGTGTGACTGATAAGGAGGTTACACAACGGGCTGTAGGAGCCAAGGTCGCGGCAGATGTGGGAAGCATAGGCTCCTCGTTCACGGCTTATCTCGTCGAATGTTTGCCAAGCATAAATAAGCAGCGCCTCCACAGTACGATCGAAATACTCGTCGATACGGCGCACGATGTTTATGGGTGTGAACGCACTCGGCTACGGCGTCGTGAGAACTCCACTACCACATATTAGGAGCGATGATATGTGCGATAACGCGACACGTGGTAATCGAAGCTTAGCGACTACAATGTGTCAGTGTAACATTGCGTAACTATTCCCGAATGTTTATCGGTACCAAATGTTCCTGTTATTTGGTGGCAACAAGCAACTCTAGATATTTAAATGAGTTATTTAGTCTTGTTGTTGATGAGTTACCCGAGGTTTCCGACCGATAATAAAGAGTTCACGAGATCTCCGCGGGAGGGCAAGATGACGCGCCGGCTAACATTCCAAAATTTATATAATTTATTTTTAATAATGCCAATGAACGCTTAGCACGTTTACCTTCGATTTGCATCTACTCCTTTATTAAAGCGCTTCCTGCTCGAGCCTTATTTGTGAAGAGATTATTTGTGAACGATATTCATTCAAGTGGAGAGCGTCGCCGGCGCGGAACGGGCTCGGACGCTGACGAAGCGAAAACCATTCGGGCCGGTCGGAACCCGGCCACTGCCAGTGGGTCAGTGGACCCCGGGAGCGGGTGCCCCCTCAGGAATCCCGGCTGCGAAGGCCGCCATTCATAATAAAAATGACATCAACCGCGTGGGAACATATAAATGCCAAGCAAACGACCGGTCGAACCGGCAGATTTAATTACGACACCGCTGATTAATATTGGCATAAACGACATTCGGCGAAACTGTTCCTCTTCGTCGTGGACACAACGAAACTGAAAGCTGCGGGGGAAGCGATTATAAAAAAGACAAGAAAGCGTGTAGACGATCGTGATGCGTCAGCGCAATGCACTTCTGCCGTCCCTGTCGCGGCGGCGCGTGCACTTGTCGCTGTATGTTTGTCTCGGTCGCGCGCCCGTCAGCGCCGCTAACTCGCGTCAGCTGTCTCCCTCGCGCCTCATCACTTTGTTTGAGGAAGTGCGCCTCATGCTTACGGGATCGCTCCGGCCGGCAGCTGCTTTGCATCGCATACCGAGCGGATTAGGAGTCGAAGGTTTAGTCATTGAAGAAAATCAATCGAATAGCAGCGCGCGTGTGGCCGCGACATTTCCCCCATAACAATGAGTGATAGTGCATCCGTCTCTTTCGCGGCGAACCTTGTCGTGCTGTTGCTCCGAGCCAGGTTCAATATCCCAGACCTTGGGCCGATCGAGAGTACCTACCGATGGCCAGTTCAAACTAGTTACGCATACCTACCGACCACCACCTGCTATACTTTGTAATTTAGCCATAATTTTTAACATCCGTTCACTGAAACAATGTTTTATATTAATGTGATGATTGTCGTCGCGACAAAGGTGTTGGTCGTGATGGTTACTAAGGAAGTGGAGTTTTCCATTGGCTTTGTCGGCACCGTTCGGGCGATTCTGTCGGGGTCACGTTTTGACATAAACGACTGAACAGAAAAAATGGAGTAGTTTATGATTTGTCTACCAGGAACTCTAATGAAGCGTCGGTGGTCGGCGCCGGGCCCGAACCTACATCAAAATATACGAGCGCCCAATTAGATGTCGGGCGCATTGCGAAAATAATATAAATATTAGTAGAACCGACAAAGGTTTTTAATCACCGATCTCGATGCGTTTTGTTCCTTTTGCGGTCCGAAATTACAGGTTGCGAGTTCGCTCACCCCGGCACGCCGCGCTTAGGGCAACTATGCTCTCGTGGATCGTGTGAAAAATTACCCAAGATTTTGCTCTTATTTACGCATTATAAGTGGCATTCGATATGTATAATTTTGCATCCGGCCGAATATTAAGCAGCTTGCACGCGCGGCGCGCGGTGGTGCGGCCTGGCTGATCGGATTTGAAGATCGACGAACTTTTTATCAGAAGGGCCGGTGTCGTTCGCGACTAACATTATAAATAATTTCAAAAAGAACAATGAAAACGAAAGCGTTGCCGGCGCGGCTCGCGGCCGGAGCGGCGCATCTCACCGCTCGGCTCGCGCTCCGCCAAGGTTACGTAGTAGGGGCGGCGACCGGCGACCGGCGAGACGGCTGTGACGTCACGGGCGCCGGAAACGATTGTCCGCCTCATAGTTACGGTTACATTTTGAGTTAAGAAGAAAGTGCGCGTGGGCTAGGTCAGTGCATGCGCTTCGATACTCAGACATCACTGTTCAATTAATACGAGAACGACGGCGACGGACAGCCGACAGTGGAACATCTACAAAAGTATTCCGAGCGACGTACTTATTGTAAGTATTCATACGTAGTAGGTTATATACGAAAAGCTTTTACAAAAGCCTGGTAGGTTGTTCCGTGAGCAGATGTACAAGAAAGCAGGCGACCTCCGCCTGATAGCCGGCTGATAAACAAATTAATTGTCCACCGCGACGACAATGGACGGTTTATTTAGCACACTGATGTACTAAAAATAAATATACATTTATACGTAAATCAATTTATTAATAACTTAGTATCACTTTGGAACCGTGCAACTACACTGGCCTGCAAGACTGAGTACTACACTTTTAAAATACCTTATTTTTTTTAAACTATAGAAGTCAGAAATTTAAAATAAAAAACGTTTTGTAGTAAATTTTATCAGCTGTCTTTGAAACTATAGTAAACTAACTAACTAACTATTAGTAAAATTTTATTAGCTTTTTATATTAGCCCTTTGTATTTACTTAAAAAGTTATTTCAATTTTAAAAGTGGTATACCTTGTTTTGCAGGCCAGTGTATTCCGATATTTTTAAGTGCTAAGTAATTACCGTCAAGTATAAGATAAAGTTATTATCATTACAACTAAGATGAATCCTATGACTATCTAATATGATACTATAACTGTTTCTGATTTGGGCAAACCTGATTACTGATAACGATACATCGTGTGAAATGTTGAGATAAGTCCATAAACATTAAAAGATACATACAACTAATGCCCTTTAGTTGGAAATACCGCGACGGCTTACCTGGAAAGAAAAAAAAATACTGTTAGTTATGTGTAACATAGGTTATTTAAAACGAAACGGTGAAATTAAATAGGTAGCATACGTACAAAAAGGTTAGATTAGATAGGTATATACGTATTTAAAAATAATTTAAATCCTAAGTACAAGGATGTTTGCTGTGATAAAGGAAAATAGAGCTTATTGTTTCTAGCATTATTACAGTTTTTGTTTAAGCTATGTAACTAAGACAACGTGGATAAATGCTTTTCTGGCAATCAAACTTCAAACTGCGAGTGTTGTCAATAGTCGTGGCTGGAATTTATCTCACAACCATCTTGTTATCTCTTGGTAAGGAGAAATGTTAAATATGTCGTAAACACCGCCACGAGTCGGTAACCAAACACATAACACCCCTTTTACGTAAATCGGTATAATGACGCGCGGTACATAACAAGTCTGTTTGTAAACATACACACTAACACATAACTGTTGATTATCTTTTCAGAACTTCTTAAATTCTATACAGATGTCTCTTATTTAGAGATATATCTAAATGGTTGCTCGATTCTCACGTGACGAAAGGGCTGGCTTGTTTGACCAAAGAATTATCGTTACAATCAGTCTTTTGGGCACCTTACCAATTGACAGCGATGAGGAGGAATACTTCGATGCATAATTTTAGTTTTATTGAAATTTATTATTCAATCATGTATATACTTATTGCAAATAAATACATTTTTTTGAATAAACACCTCTAATTAAGATGTCACGTGTCAAGACATTCCTAAAAAACATACCACAAGCTGCTTCGCCTCAACCAAACCCCTGACACTAACCTCCAAAATACTATTTACATAAGTACGCGCCTACTTTCCTTATAAAAATATTTTGCTTTACACAGCATATCGCGAGTGAGACGCGAGTCGCGAGCCACAACCAAGGTATTATTGTACCACCGGCATACCATGACCCCCAGTCTCACCTTCAAGCGTTGAAATGCTTGTGGTAATCGAAAAAATCAATGTGGACTAAAGGGCCAGGTAAGAGTGGTCAGGGAGTATTTAAATACGCGTCCCGGCCGTTAGTGTTTCCGATAGGCGCGTGACGCAGAGCTACGAGCAGAGAATTTAAAGTGACTCACAGTAGGCGCAAGAGCAATGTACCGCACGCACTACACACGCTAAATTGTATGTACTAGACCCCAACACTCAATGAACTTAACAATATTCCATAATTGTTCCGCTGACGTAACACATTCAGGCGCCAATTAATATAGAACAAAAGTCGTTTAGAACTTTCAATAAATGTAACCGTCAACTTTCACTATTGTTCCAAATCTGTCCTAATTTCTAATCGACCTTAAACACGTCACCCGTCATGCCACACAGGTGCCTTGCAAACAAAAGAACCGACAATGCAAATTAATACAACCACAGACAATCTCCGTTTACGTCAATTATCGACATTTAATAAGCCAATAAATTGTCAGTAATGTCGATGAACCTCCTAAGTAATATAGGAAGAGTGGGCAGCCTCCAAAACAAGTCCTGCGGGGAGCGAGATAATCGAAACAAATAGAGTTGAGGACATGCGATGATTGTACGCGTAGGTACTCAGGCTGGTGGTGTAGCTCCGAAAGGTCGCTCACTGCGGATTAATGCGCCAGTTTCCAATGTTAATTATTATTGTAAGTCTTGCGCACTGCGCAGGCGCAAGAAGCACGCCAGACACCATATTATCACAAATAATACTGAGTCAAATTTTCACCAGAACCATTTAAACCTTTAATGTGTTATAAAAAGTAATGAAGGAACTCACGCCGGCCGTCATTATCGTTACCAGGGACATAATTCAGCCTTCTCTGAGCAGTAAAATTAAAAACGCGTAAACGGCGCGGTGGGCTTGCGGTACCTACCGACTTCAATTAGATTTCGCGAAAGGCGAACAATAAGAAATAAAATCCGATCTTTTACGATCCCTCTGTCAGGCGTCGGTCAAGGGAGATGATCGTAAAAATGGGAATGCAACGGGCCCGAGTCGCTAAAAAACCAAAAGTTAACCGAATCTCACACAACTTTTAACCCGAAACTGCCGGGACGAAATTTGATGGGGCGGTTTATGGAGCCAGAAGTGGGTCACTCGCGTACACAACACGGCCACGAATTTCCACTTCAATTGACGCGCGCAATAAAAATGACGCCGAAGGTGAGATGAAACATCGCCTCGGAACAATAGGTACCCCGGCCAGCCAGGCCACATCACCTACTTTACAACTTTAACTCAGCGTGGGAATCGTCAAACATAAATAATTTAATTAATTCGATTAACTAATGCGACTTTCTTATTGATCGATTCAGTGCAAATTCGCATTTGGTAACAAAATTCGCAGTCGATCGTCGCACACGAATACTTGCGGAATGCAAAACGGAATCTCGCTCGGTCTTTGTTGCGGATTCCCAGACGGCGGCGGTGGACGGCGGCCGAGGTAAAAAGCGGTCACATGTACCGCCTTATAAATTATGAACCCCACCGGGGTTATTAGTTGTCGAAATGACAGCGGCGGGCCCGGCCAGTGCCGAATGTGACGCCCGATTTACCGTTACAAAACCTAGACCATTAAAAAACTAAGGGCGATAGGGTCGCACGGCCTGTTCTCTGGTCCACTCTATTTTTATTTTTATCGATTTAAATTCGACTGCGCTCTGGAACAATGCCCGACGGCAACAAAAACCTTTTGAATATAGAACACAAAGATAAACGTATAGGTAATCGTTGTATAATTAATTAATCGTCATGAACGGGAATCTTGCGACATAAAATTACAATAACATTGTTATCAAGTCACATATTGACCTATCAGAGAAAGCAATAAGTCAACGACTCTAGTGAAATGAAAGAAATCCCTTGTTGATTGATGTCATGCGCACGTCAATATAAATAAACTTTATTATAATAACGTTATTTATTAAACGTTACATAAGTGATTTAACAACAATAACGTTTTTATTATAACTCTATGGACACATCGAGGCAACATATGCGGTGAAGTAAATTGTATGAGGATCTATAAATAGTTAATCGATGCATATGATAGAACTATTAATAAGTGAGTAGAAGGTCGAAAGCAGCCCACGCGAACCGACATCGAGGTAGGTCGGGATGACAACAAATAGTCGAAAATACACCAAATACTCTGCACTGGCGACGAGCGCCACACTCAGTTATTAAAACTTCAGGAGATGATTGATGCCGAGTAATCAGCTCCACTCTGTCGACCTTGCAAATTCGATCAGTGTTTTCGTTTATTTGACCGACTGCTAGGTCAAAGCAGCCTGGTACTTAACTCTATTCATTGTAAGCCAATTAATTTGCCAAACGTGATGTTTTGAAATGGTACCTAAGCCAACTTTTGACTAAACATTAATCGAAACAAATTAACATTGTTCATTATAGTCTGGACTACGAAACTCGTAGGTATGCAATACCTGACAGTAATAACAGCTAATCATATTAATAGATACATAGTTTTTATATTTAAATAACTGGGTAAGTAATAGGTAGGTGTGTTCTGAGTCGTCCTTTTAAATCAAGACCGAGACCTCTGTAATATTAATGTTTTTTGTATTTTAAACAGCTCAATGAAAAAAAAGCTTTTGTAAAATCTATTACGGTAAAAAGTTCACATTATCCCTCGTTAGCTCACGCCAATAACTGGTACTTACCAGGGCATCACGAGTGCAGAGGTTGTGAAATTGCGTGTGACCGCAAGACATCCGGCGGACAATGGCGCATGCGCCCGATGCGGCAGACGAAAGCCCAACGCGGCGGATGTATGTAATGTTCAGATATTGGTGTGCATGTACGCATTTATTGAATAATGCTTTAGTTGTAAGGATACAAGTAGTTTAAGACGAACACATTTAAGAGAACGTTGAAGCCAGAGAAAGCCATTTATCAGTCACGTGGCACCACTGTGATGGGCTTGAAGATATGAATACGACGAAAGGACATTGAAACAATGATAGGCAACTTTAGAGCTTTTAGAGGTACAGGTTCAAACACTTCAAAGATAATTTTGAACAACAATTTCAAGTACAACTACGCAACTGAAGTAATCCGATAAAGTTGAAACTTTCATAACGTTCGGATGGAAAGGAAACCGCAAGGAAGTGGGTTCAACGCCAAGGTCTCCGTATCGTAATTATTTAATATCCCCGTGAAGATAATTTTAAAGTTGTTACTATAAAAACGACACTGGGAAAACTTAAATGAGTTACATGTGATTGACCAGTATCATGTGGTAAGTTACTAGGGCTACATATTAATGAAAGTGAAGAAGAAGTATCAAATGAAGCGATCTATCAGACGGGTTGTTACCGCAGGGCTCGTTTATTGTGAAGCCTTCTATGTGTGGGAGCTGCATAGTGCAGAACTGGTTTGTCTATGTGTACCGAGACGTCCCGATACTTCTTCTTGTTTTTGTTGGCCTAGTCCATGAAAACAAGCGGTGGCGAAATAAAAAAAGAACATATGGAGAAAGATCGACTTCTTTTAAAGTTATTACATTTCTCTCGAGTTTCGAAACTTCAAAAAAGCTGTACCTATTGAAACTTTCGTAAATTGTATCACGAATTGTGAACAAAACATTCAAAGGTCTTTTGTAACTTGTTCGTTTTCATAATAATAACATAGCAGTCGAAATTAAATATAACCGCATATTTTCTGAAAAGATTTCCAAAACGCGCTGCGCACTCTTTGTTCGGCGGCAACTTAAAGAAACACGCACTCCTTTCGAGAAACGGCAACGCTTCACATTCGCGTACGTTATATGTATATCATTGTTCGATAATTACTGATATTTAAAACTAGATTGACAGTAGGTATATAGGAAATGTAGCACCCATTTATTACAGGCGACCTTCAACACTAAATAAGCCTGATAGGTTAATTGCTGTGAACAGATTAGTTTTTAGCAGTTTTTTTTTCGACCACCAAAAACTCGATGCTCTTTGTTTATGATTCATAATTACAATACGACGTAGAGGCAATCACCAAACCTGTCATTATACTGTACAAATAAGTAGTTATTTATACATTTTAAGTGTGGCCAGTTAATTTGATACCTGTAACGGCCGCGGTCCTAGCCGTAGCCTTATTTAGGTATTTATTTATCGACTGGCCAATTGATGTCTAAATAAAAAAGGGTTTCTTTATTACTTCGCTATATTTCATCGAGCCGTTTCTCATAGTTTACTGTTAACAAAAAACTTAATATTATTTATGGTAACGTAGAATTAAGATTAATGTGCTTATTTTTTTGGTGTTATTCCGCTAAGCTCGATGATTATGATTTGTGGCTATTAGGACCTACATCAAACGGCTCGCGTGTGACCCCAGCATGCATAGTGCATCGATGACGCAATGCACTCGAAAAAAGAATAACTGTTAGATTAGAAGCTTCCACAAAAAATGTGTTATTTACCTTGGCTTTATTTGTAACACGAATTTTTTGTGCGATATTAATATTGGGGTACTTAATAATTTTATGCCATAAAATTTATACGATGCAGATATAATTAAGTGCTCGTAAATTTCAACAGGTGGGATTAGTTTATAAAGACTTCTCACAATGCGTAACTTATTCGTCCTGCATTAAGATTACAATAACGTCTGGAGTGGCAGGGAGCAGGACGTGTCCTCTCCGGCGGCGGTCTCGATCGCCTTTATCTCGGGCATCGAGTCGATGGTAGGTAGATACGAGCAACACCGCGGCTCGGGATAATAGGATATTATAATAATAAGATAATAACACGTCTGCGTCTGGTCTAAGCGGTGCGGCGAAACTGCGAGCTTTTTACCCGCCGCCCGGTGTTGCCATGTCTGTCTCGCAGATTCAATCCCGCCCGGTTTAACTAGTTCAAGGTTGTTCAAGATGTCGTGCTCGTGAATGGGCGGCTTTATTTTTTGTTAGCAATAGGTCGTCTTTAGGTCACCGGAGTCACCCGGCAGCCGGAACGGACGACGTCGTAAACTAACACAAAGAATCTTGTGTCCGACAACACTGATCCTAACGTGATATCTACCTAGCTTATTTGTTATTCGTTCACAAATTTGTTTCGCAAACACAATAAATTACCCGTCGACTGTTACACATTTGAAACATTTCAACAAAAATAAAACTTGTCGCTAAAAGGATCCGATTTAAAAATTAATTAACTACTTATGATAACAAGTTTGGGGTCGGCCAAAAATGCATATTTAATTGTGGCAAAACATCGCAAAAAGTTGTCTCGAATGACGAAGACATTAAGTTATCTTGTAATCGAGTGCAACGCACGGGGAACTGGCCGCATTAGGTTGGCAACCCAGCGGAGGGCGCAACTAATATGCATCCAATCCAACCGTAAACGATTATGCGAAATTCGAATGTGCCACGAGACCGTCGTTTTGCGGCGTTTGAATTTAAATTTGGAACGCATCTTGGGCGATTAGTTTGTTAATTAAATTAGGGGGCTTCGTTTATTAGGTCCTCACCTGACCGTCATGCCGGCCGGGTGTCGCGTCGTTTAAACAAAATAAACCCTACCCGCGAAACTTATCGGCGCGGAGAATATAAAACTGACATTTTACTTTCCGGGTTCGTTCGCCAGGTGCTCGCAGACCACCGTGCTGTCGAACGCGACCTATACAAAGTCACTTACAAGTAACTTTGTTGAAAAAAAAACAGGCCACCAGCGCACAGTAAGTCATCCGTGCATACATTAAAATAATCTGCGAAATATCAAAACATCTGTCAACCGGCGGCTAAACACTTTGATCTATGAGCCGGGTCTGAGCTGGGGCGAGTCGATGACGAAAATCGGTAAAAAACGCTGATCACGATTTTTCGCCACTTGAATCGAGTTAGATTACTTGTGAGGCAAATTAGTGATGGGTGGCTCTAATGAGATTCTAATTTGATGTTTATTGTTCGTATTTCAATTAGATGTGAATATAAAAAGCGATATCATTGCAAAAAGGTAAATTGTCTGTTTAAGTCTTCATAGTCGAGACTTATTTGATGAGTAAATTACGTATTCATCATATCAGACGGGGCAGCTTACATAATTGCTTGTACATTTAAAATATGTGTTCCTGGTACAAGGAATAATTTTTAAAGATTGTGCAATGCGAAGGAGTTTTCACAGCTAGGTACTTGAGAGGCGCTTCGAAATGAGATGGAAATGTAGCCACAAGGAGGCGAGGCTTCCTTAGTGACCTGGATACAAGGGAAGTTGATACAGCGACTTTCACTAACACTTTAAATTGATTACACCCATTTGTGAGAAATCTTAAATAAAATGTATACCAAAGCTTTTTGCAGGAGACGAGTACTTATGGTCAGACAATAATAATACGGTTGGGTTTGTCAGTTTGTTCGTAAGATTATTAAAATGCTCTCGAATTTTAATGTTGCAACTGAATACTGATTTATCACTAAATGGATTGTATTTATGACGAGAAACGAATTCGATTCGAGAAGCTTCGATGCTTTGTCGATTGTTTGTTGAGGTGACATTCTCCGACAAGCTTAGATTCGTCTCGCTAAGCTTCGCCCATTATTACACATGAGAACCTTGACGTTATTAGTTTTTCTTCTTAAAGTGATAAACATCTAAATGAATTGTGAATCATTTTGTCCGAGGCCGATGTTTATGTGAAATAAATCGTCCGACGAAACGCCGGCCACATCAAACGGTTGCGGCAACTCACACCAAATATCAAGACCTCCCAATTTATACCACAAATTGTATTCTAGCCTAAATTATTAACACGCAAGAGACACGAAGAAGGTCAAACTAAACTAGACGCCAAACAGTCAGATTTGTCAAAACCCGTGAGATACTCCACAGAATATAGAATTAGCCGAAACCGATATCCACTGGTTTTCGTTAAAAATGTCGTCGGCATTTTAATGACTGTTCGGACATTCCTGAAATATCGAATATGTTATTTATATTTATTGCCTTTGTATTGTATTTAGGACAAAATATTCTACGATTGCAAAAGTTGTTTAAAAAATAATTAAAAACTTGATTTATGTCGTCGGTCAATTTAATTGAATCTTTTAGGTAAAATAAGTGAATGGTATTTTAATATAGTGATTAGGTTTTGTTTGAAAAATAGTTCTTTATAGTTTTATAGCGATAACAGTGCATAAATTTTCTGTTTGAATAGTCCGGGCACACGGTTGGTTGGTCGCGCGGCGCGTCAGCTGCTCGTTCCCCCGGGCTCCCACTGGCACCTCGCCCTGTTACCCCTAATTATGGCGACTGTGTTTCTGTGTCAACCACCACCAACCAACCACACTCACTCAATACACTCATTAAAAATAATATTACTTCACATTCGATGAATTCGAATAGGAGACATATTAGACGTTTGAATCGCTCTTAATGGATTTTAAAACTATAGCTGTAATTGAGAACAGGGTATCAAATCTATTAAGATTCTCGTAGACGATTACAGAAAGATATCCCTTGATATTTAGTGTCCTAATCGCCGCACAATAGATAACTACGCACGCTTTCACTCACTTTCGTCGTTTCCTTGCCAACTGTATTAAAAACAATATGGCGGAGAACAAAGGTCCATTCGAGCGATTCCGGCGCAAAAACAAGATCGGTTAAATGTTGGAAATAAAGGGAGAAAAAAAACCAATTTCCAAGAATCGTTGACCGCGTTGCCAATTATAATAAAATTGTTGTTCAATACCGCCAGCGGAAAGGTTAGCAATTTAGCATACATTTAGTTATGCCGAGTGATGCTAGAATGGCGATTCTATCACATTAATTTAGACCATTGTTTGAAAAAGCTCCCGTGATAGAAGCTATCGATTACTAACTGCACGATTATTACGTGAAATGAACCAGACTCATAAATGCAAGCATTGCATACAAGTAACCAATCTTCTAAAGGCATTCCATATGAGTGGTGTAATGTACAACAATGCTACTTTTCGCAGATTGTTTTAAAATCGCGGCAATTTTGTTGTCAGGATGCAAGAATTGCGTGCGCAGTGGCTGGCTATCGTGTGCCATCTTGTAAAAAGTGAGCGACTAGGGTCCGGCCGAGTCCGAAATTGATTGTCGCGAAAGGATGTCGGTGCATCGTCTCGATTCTAAGGACTATTACTGAGGAATGCCACCCCGCGGCTCTCGCTTTCCGAGCGCAGCATCGCCGCCGCGTTATATAATCGTTTTATAGTTTATTTAATACGGTCATTATAGATACTTGTACTTATTCGATCCTCGAAAATGAACGATGCTGTTCAGGTCCAATGAGCAGTAGTTCGCTATGGTCATAATTAAATCTCTTGCTTTTGTTGTCGACTGTACTTTTGCAGTTGCCTCGTATAGCTCAAACGTTGGTTCGCCAAAGACATTTTTCAATTACCCGCAGAAGTCGAAATTACTGGCTGTAATTTCTTCGGCTGCGTGCCCAGAGGATGCGTACGATTTTTTTTCAATTGCCGAGTGAAGGCGAACTCCTTGGTTCGTGCCCCAGGTGTCAATTGCAACGTAAATGTGTGTAAGGCAACTGTGATTGACGCAATTGGCCGGGTTTAAATTATGTTATTGAGGGAGACGGACATTAATGTGTTATTTTGTATGCCTCGAGTCAAATGTGCCGCCAATGCGTAATGTGCATTCTTTTGTGCAGTAAGTAACTTATTTTCTGGTAAGCAATCATATGTTTACTACTTAACTACGTAGGGCGCTGTGATGCGGTGTTGTCCTATACTACGTAGGAACGCTTTAATGTAGTGGGAGCGGTTTTCAACGTATATAGTCTTTTATTTTAGTTGACTTACATCGATTAAGTCCTCAACACTGCAGCATCATTATGCAGTCAAAGAACTTTATAACTCTTCTTAATCTTCATGTATTTCAATTAGGTATGCGTCACAATTGCAGTCGAATATTCGAGTAATTATCTTTCGTCTCCAAAGTTTTACTAATTTCTAGAACGATCTACACCGGGCCACCGAAAATCACTGTTCCCAAAAAGTTTTAGGAGCTAGTAAGATTATCTGCGAGAGTCATCTCGTACAGTTGGCGAGGCTGTGTGGCGGCAAAAACTTGGGCGGCAGGTGCAGCGGCAGATGGGGCCGCCACTGATTGACGGCTTTTCGTGCGGAAATACCAAAGGACACTGGCGAGGAAATTGTTGATGAAATTATTAAGCGTCTACTTATGTCACCCTAATAGATACCGATGAAATAATTCACTAAGTTTTATCAAATCAATCATAAGGCCTATCAAAGTCTGGAAATAAAATCTTCATAATTGAGAGCTTAATTGATTAGATTATTGATGATAAAAAATAATCATGGCGTAGTTTTTTTTTTCTGGCTTGACTTCATGACTTTTGGATAAGCTATACTTTTAATGTTGCCATGTAATATAAATCTTAGTCAAGTTGCATAAAATGCTTGGCTTTACATAACGCATTAATATACTTAGGAAATGCATGTCTGCGTCAGAATACAAATGTTAAAATAAACACGATTGTTTGTGCTAAGATTATAGCGGTCATAGTTTTTTAATACATACAAATGACATCGTAGTGAAATTCGAGTATGGCAACATCCCAAAAAAAAACACGACATTTCAATTGTCAACCGGCATATTGATTGACATAACAGATAACTTGTCGTCGTCTGCGCGTGCGTCTCGTTATTTTGTTTTCTATCGATTTTCCGTGATTTTCTACTTTATCGACTGCTTCTGTTTATGGACTCTGAGATTTGCTGTTCCCTGTGTGACTAGTGCTTGCTTAAGGATTCTGATTGTTTGCCTATACGACGACATTTTTCTGTGACTCTGGATTTCGATTCTGCCTGATACCTTGGATTTTGTTGTGTGTGCATCGATTTGTTTATCACGATGGGTAGCCGTGTAGCGCCTACACGCATCATGTGCGTCAATTGCAACATATGTGTCAACAAAATGCGACGATACCCGGCATTGGCACTTGACTCGAGAGTCACTGCTTTAATCTGCAGCTGGGTATATCCTCAAATTGTAAGTATTACTGACGACTAGTCCCGTTACAAGATACTGATTATCTTCATTGCCTAGAACTGTTCATCAAGTATAGTACAAGATTTTTGTTTGATTTCTTTTTGTAGCTTACTATGTTGTTTATAATCATGTTTTTAAATGACATTAAATTGACAAGTTTCAATTACATTTATTTAGTATTACATTGGTCAAAAAATAATAAATCATTCTAATGTATTAAGAGCAATATCTTTTGTTGTTAGATTTTAGAAGATGACTATGTCTGCGAAGCATGCAGAGATCTTGCAATGGCTGCAGTTAATGATACATTGCAAAGAGGTGTTTCTGGCAGTGAAGAAGCTGGACCAAGTACGAGGGGGCATACAAATGTGTGCCTTTTATGTGGCTGTTCAATCCTTCAAAGACAGAGTGACTTAATATTAAGACAAAACCCTACTGAGATGCAGCAATCTATAATTAATATTATAGAGAGCAAAGTAGCACCGCGAGAGGTTTGTTTAGTTTTGTAATTTAAGTTGTAAAATATTTATTACATTTCACCCTTTAAAAGGCAGCAATTTTTATCCTAATTAATCTATTATTTTATTTTCAGATATCATCTTCAGATCGTGTTTGCCATGCGTGCTGGTTACGCACAAAAAGAGAGGTTTTACGTATGGATCGTCAAGATGAAAGTAGACCTCAACTGGACACAACTGATAATGTGCAACCAGAAGAAAATCTCATCCAGCCATCAGCAGCAACCCAACCTGAGCCAACACAAGCAGTAGAATTAGCCAATTATAGACGAGCAGCCAATTCTACACACACTTGTGTCTTTCCAAATTGCAGCAGCACCACATTCCACAATATCTCTGACAAGTTACGAGCCACGGTTCTGCATAATCATAATTATTATTTGCCTAAATTAGCTCGTGTATGCAGTCAACATTTGACAAATAATTCATGGGATACATTATATGATTCTGAAAACAGTATATCTACATTTAACGTAGATCAAATACAGCATGTATTTTCTTTTGTGAATGCATTTAGTCCCACGCTTGACTTTGAGAATATTCAAGATATGGATGAGAGAGTATTTGAATACTGGATAGGATTCTCAAAAGAAAAATTCAATGTTTTAATTGAAGAAATACCACATATCTCTGAACTGCATAGAGGTAGTTTGGGTTTAGCAGCACTTCTGCTGAAGATGAGAACAGGGGACTCAGATGAGAGAATTGCCACATTGGTACAAGTGCCTCGTCGAACATTAGAGGGTTTAATGGACAAAGTACGGGAGATTTTATGCCAAGATTTTGTACCCAGATATCTCGGCATTAGTCACATTAATCGTGATGAATTGATTGGACATAATTTAACCATTCCCAATGGGTTGTTTGGAAATGACAACAATGCCATAGTCATTTGTGACGGCACATATATTTATATCAACAAAAGTTCGAATTATATGTTTCAAAAAGATACATATTCTTTACACAAATACAGGAATCTCCTCAAACCATTTTTAATAGTTGCCAGTGATGGATATATTATTGATTGTTTTGGCCCATACAAAGCAACTACATCAGACTCTGAAATCATGAATAATTTATTCAGTAATGAGAATTCTGCTCTAAGGTTGTATTTCAGAATTAATGACGCTTTTATTTTAGATAGAGGTTTTAGAGATAGCATTGCTTTGTTGGAAGGATGTGGCTACAAACCGTTCATGCCAGAATCATTGTTAGAAGGCGAGCACCAGCTAACTACAGCTCAAGCAAATAGAAGCCGTTGTGTTACCATTTGCAGATGGGTGGTGGAAGTGATCAACGGCTATTTTAAAAGAGATTTTAAATTACTGAGACAACAATATTTTCATACATCTCTTCCCCACATGATGCAAAACTTCAACATTGCAGCGGCTTTAATAAACAAGTTTGGTGCTCGCCTGCAGGACAATGTGAATGCAAATGAAATATTAAGCATTATCAGACAAAACATGAATTTAGAAAATAATTTGGCTAGAATGGTTGAGGCTATTAATTTAAATAGAAGAACATCCAACTTTAAAAGTATAACTGCGGACAGGAATAATATTTACTTTCCTGTCCTGGAATACAGGGACCTCATTTTATTCGCCTTGGGAACGTACCAAATAAGACAGGCCCGTTCGTATTACGGCGAGCATGTACGTTTCCACGGCGGATACCGGATTGAAGCATGTAGTGAGCTACTTAATTCGGATGAGTACAACCTTAGAGGCAGTGGTGACACTACCTTAATAAGAGCTAAAATAAAGTCACGCCATGTCTCAAGAAGACAATATTATGTTTATTTAATAATAGAAAATAATGTGCCCGGTCGAGCAGGAATAGTGGAGTACTGTTGTAGTTGTTTGGTAGGAAGACGAACTGTTGGATGTTGCGCTCATACAATGACCTGGTATGGTATTTAGGATGGGCCAGACACCAACCAAATATCACAGCACCCGCAGGTTTCCTTGATGACATTGTGGTTAGGGAAGATGAGGATTAAATATTTAAAAAAAAAAACGTTTTTTTTTATAAGTACCTACCAATGACCTACCCTTACCATGTAATTAATCATATAATATATCTATAACTAACTGCCATAAAGATAGTTGACTAAGATTATTAAATAAATATTTATTTAAGTAGGTTGTATGTACCTACCTATGTTTCATGTGGCCATGTCCATGTGGCAGACCTACGGACATCCGGTTGGACTTAGTATCCTAAATACGTAGTCCGTAGATTAGTTTGTATTGAAAATGCATTTCTATCAATGATATTTTAAGTGATAAGTAGGTATTTCTTTTTCGATTAGTCTGTTGATGACAAGACATAACCTCTAAAACTTCAAACTGAAATATCTTTAATTCCTGACTTCCTATAAAAGTATAACTGAAGACAAATCTGTTCAGAAATTCAAACTCTATACTTTTAGATATTTTTCATAGGCAGACGCAAAAATAAAATGTCAACAAAAATTTGTTTGGGAGTTCGCCGGTGTCCTTTTAAAATAACTATACGTTTTTGTAACAATGGCGGCACCATTAAAAGTAATTTAGTGTTATCATAATCCTTTCTCCCACCCTCTGGCCATTTCCACCTCGGAGAATATATGTAGGAAGGAAATGTTTTTTTTTATAATTACAGAAACACGTGTCAATAATATAATACCCTTTCAAGCTGTATCCACCCATCAAACACTAATTTAGGACGCTTGAGTTATTTCCCTGTGCAGCTGAACAACTGGCGGTTGTTTTGACCCCTTAATTTTATTAGCATGAATAAATTAATAGTTCCTTTTTATAAGTCTGTAAAGGTGTATTATAATTTGAAATATTTTATTAATGTCAGAATTACGAGCGAAACGGGCACGCGACTGTGACCACAATATTGTGAACAGTAATGACGTTCGCTCGCCCTGCCTGTACTACAATGAAAGTACCGTGTGCACGGTGGTACTTGTACCGAGAATCGAACTGGAGCCGATTTCAAATTCAAAAACAAAACAAAATCGCGTTTCCGGGGCACCGCTCGGCAGATGGCGTCTTTCCGCCAGCTGCGCTGCCTCCCGGGAACACAGTCCGGAGTAAGGCCGCCTCTCGCGACTGCGACCACCACCGACAGACAGCCTCAACAAAGCCTAACTCCATCCGATCTCATTAGTGTGATTAACCACCGGCCATCTATAAATACTGTCATTTTATTTAAATACGCGACTATTGAAGGTTAACGTGTACGGACCGGAGCGACCGGAGGAACTTCTTTTATCGAGCGAGCCTGCGCGCAATCTTTAATTACAACAACCGACAGGTGGCTTATGTGAGCCTCTGAGTACAAAAAATGCTGTACACAATAATTAACGACGCGAAATAATGTACCAGCATGCGAGACGAAAATCTAAAGGCTCGACACGCATCGGCCGCCGGGGCAATACGACACCGACCATTGAACACATTTTCACGAGGGAAATATCGGCTTACACGCTGAGAGCTCGCCACCCACTACGCACACTATATAGTCTTTCACAATTAGACCTCCACTTGATACCTGCACCCCTGGTAAACACGTTCGACCTGCATAGGAATTCAAGGCATTCATAAAAACTAAATCTAATTTAAGTTGTCAAAAAGTAGTACTACCTAACCTACGTGAGTCTATATTTCTGAGTTTGCTAAAATAAAAAAGGGTTGCATAGTATTATCGCTCGAAAACATAATACAAACAATGTGTATAAGTTCCGATGGGTCGCCGACACCCTCGCGGTTCAGCTCATTTAACTCGGGCGTGCGCTACCCCACACATGTCAGATAAGCAACATACGCAAATGCGACAATAATGAACTCCGAGATCGCCATAAATCCCTCTCCAACCGTTTAAACGTGCTTTTAATTTATGGTATAAGTGTGATTAGTGCGCAGGTAGACCGAAAGGAGCAGGTAGACTCTTTCACGGGAATTTAAAGAACCCGTGAGTTAATAGCGGCCCCAAGCTCTCACAAGGACCTTTTTTTCGGTGGTCACTTTAAGATACAGTTATATTTCTGACAAAACATCGGCGCTTTTGTTGCAAGTGTTAAACAATTTAACAATTTTAAAGTCTTAGACAATGCATTAGATAAGAATTCCTTTTCTCCAGCATGTTATTGTCTCGACACAAAAGTTTAAGAGACAAAGTTTTGGAGAGCGTTGAAGTTGTCAGCTCATTCACAATGCGCGGTCAGCGATCGGTCCTTGAGTTCGGCGCGGTCGTTTTGTGACGCTCCTGACTCCTTTCATCCGTCTCTCGTCCATATGTGTTCACATTAAGTTATAAATTTCCGCTTAAAGTGATAGACGAGCGATAACCCTGCGTCCGCAGCGAGTAACAAATGCGCAATAAGTCACTAATAAAATGAATCATAGGGAGCCTTGTATTACAGCACTATTCCGAGTATAAAATACTCGTGGTCCCAGACGCGTCGAATTGTTAAACATTTGTTTGTCCCAGTTCACGTGGGGCGACCGAAGGGCCCGCGCTCGCCGAAGGACGCTACTATTAAAATCGGTTAGAACCTGTCTACGTTTATGATGTGCTAGTTGCTAGTAGTGAGTCAAGCTTGCTACCGCTCCTGGGTAACCTGGTTGATTTATTTTAAACTCCACGTACCGGCTATTCTTGGCTAATAATGCTGTATTTACAAAATGAGCCGCAGAACAACAGCGTTCAAATAAAAACTTACATACATACATGCACACAAGTCTTAAGAATCTGGCAGGATACCTAATTCCGAAAAGAAAGTAAAGCTATTGCATAGGATCATGTGTAATTAATAAAAAAGCTACAACATATTTTCGAAATAATTTTAAAACAATTACGTTACATTTCTAAACGAAAAAAATCAACCACTCATTAATAAATAAAAAATAAGGGCAAAACCAGAACCACCACAATCTTATGAGTAGCTTTGTAAGTCACTAAGGGCTTAATTAATATGAGGAGGACGAATTAATGTTGTAGTTGTTTAATTAGTGTAGTAAATGTTAGGTGTCAACGGTGCGGTGGCAAGTCGCGACCGTTGAGTTGGTCGCGCGCCGGTTACGGGTCGCACGCACTCTGTTCCCAAACGGAAAGCGCAGCTGCCAATGTTTGTCGGTTGAAGGCAGAACGGAGCATTGTCGTTGCCCTTTTTAATAAAATTTCATTGAATAACAACACTGGAACGCGCGAGACGGTTAAAGGTGCAATTGGTGTTGCCGTCTTAAAAATATTTTCAGTAATTAGAATTATTTAAAACTTTTTATATGCATTCAAAACTTTGAAAACTTTTATGTACTTGTATAATTTAGAACAGATTTGAGAACGGTTACTAGTAACATGTGTTCAACGTATTTATGATCATAAACAAGGACCGTAACGATTGTCAAAGTCTGTTATAGCATAAATAACGATCGTTGAAATAAGTAACAGTAAAAAATATGTTTATCAATTCGTGGATGTTTGTATAAAAGAGTATAATGGAATAACATTAAAGCAACAGTATTTGGTTATAACTAGGCGACATTCCGAATGTAAGTCAGTCGAGTACATAGGTATTTGCCACAGGTTGCACCTGCCTGAGTTTTTATTTTTGTTATTTTAAAGCGGTCATGCGACAGTCACCCGACAATCGATTGCTATTGAGCGGGAATCGAGTAAATCGTTTTGGAAAACCTGTAGTACAAAGGCCATTTAGCCTTAATACGATAAAATAATGGGAAGCTTGATAGGCACATTAAAGTGGATTCAAGACAATTAAGATGGTTTGTTAAGAAATTATACTATTCTATAGACCTGAATTGCAGTGTTACCAATGTAAAAAATATGTCGTAATAATTTTCGAGGTAGGTATCACTACTTGACGCAAGTTAATAGTGTTTCCTTGTTAACGACTTAGTTGATAAGCAATTGTTAAGCTATCAATAATCATGTGAATGTGAAGACGGTTGGGGGGCAGGTGGCGCGCGCGCCGCTCGCAAGACGGTTGGCAGATGGCGACCCTAACGATAACTTGAAAGAATTTGTAAACGGACAATTTATTATAACGTCCCTAACTGATACTGGCCGTGTTGCTTTTATCTTTTTGACGATATTAACGAGAGTACCTTCCACTGTTTGATGGGTATTCAAACTGTACGCTTTTGATTCGCCATGGATGTCGTTATTTAGGGTGCACATGTTATAGAATGACATCATTTTCGTACTGTGGCCTTCTACTTAGAACCTAATAGAGCAAGATTTTTAGCGTTAACTTATACGATATTAGTTTGACTATTTGCCAAAAACAATAATTTTCTTTGATTGAGCAGTTGCGTACTCAGTAAAAATTCTATGCAGATCCACTGAGAATCCCTAATTGCCAACTGGTTTCCAAGGCTACACTCTTGAACTCTAAATAACAATGATTTAATTATGAATTCACAGTGACGTACTAGAGCTTACATTAATCAGCCAGTACACTAATCATGTAGTTCACGCTGGTACTAGCCCACATGTGCTGTTGCTAGGTATGTAGATCGGAACAATTCTTCATGGCGACAACATTTTGCACATCTGCGCTCCACGGACTTTGACTCGAAGACATTAACATCATATCCTGTCATTAAACCTTCACGAGAAAAACGTACGGTGTATTTTTTTCCCAACAATAATGTAGTCCGCGACAAATAAATTAATCTCGGACAGAAATTGCCATCGCATAGTTCTCTCGGAAAATGACCGCGAACATGTAAGGCGGAATAATGAAAGTCGCCAGCGGGATGGCCACTTATTACTTACTGGCCCTGGATGAAGAGTAAATCGAAATGGGAGTGAGTCTAATTCGCGGCGCCGGCTGACAGCCCGAGATGGATTGTTGTCAACATTAGTGCGGGAGCATATCGACTTGTCGCTCTATAACGTAGCCCTCGCCGACCGCTAACCCGTCATCCTATCATTTAAATCGCGATCGGTCTAAATTAGAACGAATGGCTCATAAAATAAGAGTTCATTTCACTGTGCGACGTCACCACAGTTGCGGCCTTTCGATCCGATCACTGCCACTCTCGTCCAGGAGTACATGTCGCGAGACGTCTGACATTCGATTTCAAGCTCAGAAACAAAACTGCTCAAGGTCTACAATTAAACGGCGGAGCGGTTTTCGCGCCGGATTACGGGCTTATTCGTGCTGCCGCGGCAATTAGGAAGTCATTCATTAGGGTCCCTAAGTTTCGCAGACGTGGGGGTGCCGTCGCACCGTGACGTCACGCGGTTCTTTCGCAACGCGCTATGATTCGAAATGATTTCTAGTTCGCTGCGCCTCGCCGCTAGTTAGTGGTTCGCGTCAAAAACAAAAAGTAACCATGTTTAAGAATGCTGTCGGTGCGACGTGCGCAATACAAACAGGAGCGAGTTAGTTCGGGCTCCGCTCTTTTCTTTCCGCGGCCGTGGCGCCACGTCGAGCGACAAGGACAGAGAAATGCACCTTAAAATAACCCTCAAATTCGACGTAGTAGATACACAACTCATACAACCGTAGATTTCATTTCCGAATGCACGATAAGGACGCAAGATGCGGTTAGTGGCGTCCCAGAATGCATCTGTCAAGCCACACAAAAAATGGAGCCCTGGAATTTCGGGACGTCTTGGCAACGACGAGACACATGCTTGTTTATTTTTTTATTGCTAGAGTAGTTTCATTCAAAAATCGTCAAGGTACCTATAGAGGATTTGTGTAATCTTGTTAAAGCCATATCTTTCAGTCGGTTAACAACCAATTTAGCGATTGATATAACATTTTTTAAGTCTAATCTGACGTTTATATTGCTGTATAATGAAGAAGTTTTATAGGCAAGGGGAAGTTCACCATGATGTTATGAAATGAAAGTAATTTTCTTGAATCTGATGTTATGTCAGTAGTCTAGCATTATTAGCGTAATTCGTTCAATACAACAGTCGTGGGAAACGCATAATTTAAGTGGTACCTATCAGTTTCGCTTTTAGCGTCCCATTTCCGCTTCGCGAAGCGATAGTACAAGACAGCGGCACTCGGCTCGCGGCCACCAGGCGTGCAGCAGTGTGCAGGAGCCGAAGCCTTGACCCTGACTGCGGTGGCGTCGACCGGAACGCACGCCGAGCCACATTGCGAATCTTGCCGATTGGCGTTCACTGCCTAGCCGGTGTTGCGATCTTAGTACATTCCGCTCGCACGTGTGCTTTACGAGATTGTTTTCTCTTTCGTTTAAGTTTGAAAATTACATCGATTAAGTTAAATACAACTTGCATCTATTTTCAATACGTGGGTACTTGTTTTTGCCAGGTTTAAAATAAGGAGCGGGGTGCAAGTCTAAGTAACATTGCATGGAATATAACTCCTAGCGTTGTAAATCATTGCTCGGGTCTAGTAACGTCAAAATCGAGAGTTATTTAGATAAAAAAGTATCAAGAAGAGTAAAGAGACGGGAGTGGGGTAGGCAGTCATTGATGAAGAACCGGTTATAGCGACTCGTCATAGAACCTGCTCGTGACGGACAGGGATGAATTACCGAAACGCCACGGTTTGGTAACTTTAGAAGGTAACTTACAAACTAAGAGCGGAACATTTGTTTGTATGCAATGCCCATTCTGTGCAACATCAACTTGGAATCGAATTATGTATTAATAAATTAGATAAAGCGTACCGACTTCATTAATATTTATGAGAACTTACGTGTTTACAATAAAACTTAAAAGTTGAGAAAACACGTCACTCGAGCCGCTACTATAAAGTATCGTTCGTGTGAATACCTGCGTGACAGTTGGACAGTCGGCCTTATAATACATCGGATTTACAGATGCAAAAACATTGTTCGGCGCGCCACTACAAATCAAAACAACAAACGCGCCGACAGGAGGCCGATCGACATCGACATCGAGACAATCATCGACAATCGTATCGATAGTCGACGCGGGTCCGACACGAGTCCTCCACCGGACGTGACGTCACGCCGTGTCCGTGCGTAAACGCGAGAATTTTAAACAACCTCTTTTGGTATATTGCGTTGTCTTGAACAGATGTCATTGGTACAAACAAAGATGTCTCGCACTTTAACATTTTATTTCCACGTCTTTAAGGTTCAAATTGTTATAAAAAGTTCCGATCAATGGATAGACCTATTTAATATTCACACCGTATGAAAAGTGCGTTGTTAAAAGGTCGTTTTAGGTTTTGACACGAATTTACAATAGACAATAAGTATATAGCCGGGCCCGGGATCCATGGAATTCTATTTTTACCTTCTTTGTTCTACAATTGCCATGTGATGCCTCATACGAAGGCTGAACACGAATTAATATGTTGGTCAAATTCTGAAACTTGCCCACGAAGGACTAGCAGTGCTTACGAAGTATTAGAAACTTTTATCGTTTCTAGAATGACCTCGTTTGTACTCGACTGTACAAAACATAAATTAACGCAAAAAAATATTGAACTCGATCATCAATAGGAGTCTATTATTAAATATACATAGACTTGTTGTGTGGATCTAATTTAAAATGGCAAAGGAAGCAAACCTACCAGCCTAATACTTGGACAAAAAGAATTAAAAAAAAACAACAAAGAACTCAAAGTACAGGTAAGTTGAAAAAGTTTTTAAGTTGTACTCAATAAAGGATTTTTTAATAAAAGTCTTCCACGCGAAATGATTTCTGCGAGTCGAATGCGTCAGTATTGAATTACCGACTATTGTGCCTTCGGGTATTAAAATATATAAGCATCTTCTTAGAAATCTGTACAATTCAGTTCATAATTTTACAATGTTTGATCTTTTTTGGCGATATACTAAGTTAAGCTCAAGTCCTTTGTAAGATTTTGTTTGGATATGAAACTAAATGAAAAAAGATTGAAAATAATGGAATGAATTAACTTTTCGTGACATATTATGATGCCCATAGTTTATAAGTAAACTATGTGTATAGTAAATACACATAAGTGTGTGAGTATCAGCCATGATCTCTATAACAACTTGATCGTATGTTAATTGGTTAAATCGTGTCACAAACTAATAAAATATAAACATTGAAAATAAACGTTAACTGATATTGTTGTGAGTGAACTTAATCTTCCAGCAGATAACACACGTGTGCTAAAAGTACCTAAAATATAACACTTTGATTATTTTGTTTGTAACAAAATTATTAAATTAACAAATCTGTTGACATAAAATTTTATTAAACAAATTAACATAAAAGGCTACTATCAAAGTGAATTTAAGGTGTTTCCAAAGCTACTGCATGCTTGAACGTGTTTTAAATATTATCTCAAACCGATCAAAATGTTGCAGAGGAAACAGAACGTAACACCCCAAATATAACGAGTGTTTTGAAACAGGCGGCCCACCTTATCGCACCCAAGTTTACGAACTCGATCCTCCCTAATTTAAATATATTTCGACTTTAATTTATATTTCGACAATCCTGTTAAATGTGATGAAGTTATCGCTCGGAGTACCGTATTAGAATAAGGATGTCTGAGGACTTGGTAACTATCCTTTGATATCAGATTAACCACAGCTTAACCCCGCTTGACGCTTTGTTGTATTAACAAATCTCAAAATCTATATTATTAACAATATAAACCTGTCAATTATTCAACTCAAAAGTATGTGATGTCACAGTCACCCGAAAACCCAAGCTTGAACAAAAGGGGCAAGCAGCAAGGTGAATATGTACCGTGCGAAATTCTTGAGCTCGCACTATAAAGGACGAGTGTAGTTCGACAGGGTTGTAAGTGAGGCAGCTGCGTTTTTTGCTCTCGTTTTACAAGTTCCTCAGTCTGGAAATGCAAGGGACCTCTATACACACCAGCTACCTATAGCATCAGTATTATTGTTTCGTTCTACAGCTATGGGAAAGGTTTCCGAGCGAAACGGGGCTATTAAACAGGTCGGATCGAAATAGGTACAAGTTTTTGTTTAATGCTTTATTATTATTAGTTGGTTTTCACATATTTGTGTTCATCTTTGGATGAAAGTTGGTAGGCATTATGTAAGATTAGCTTCAATTGTTATAGTTGAATCAAAAAGTGGTATTGATGGTAATCTAGGGGCATGGCAGTGCCTCCGCCAAGTCTAGCGATAAGTTTATCTGGACTGATTAGCGATATTATTAAAAAACACGTGTGAAGCTTTTAGCATTCAAAACGTCTCGCAATCATTTGACCAATGGAGTACCCCTTTAAATTATATTCAAATGTATGCCGCAAACAATAAGACCGTAAAATTGCAGTCCATAATTGGATGTTTTATCTAAGAAAATACTAATTAACAAATATTACCAAGCAGTTATCGATGTCCCTTGTCTTTGTGAATAATATCTATTTGATAAATATGCAAAAATATTTAAATTTAACATAAAAATGCAATAAATCACGTGCAGCTCTTTATCTAATGACAGAATTAAAAACAAATAACAATTAAAAGCCTAGGTAGCTACTAGGATCTCATACCTATAAAGAGCACCATATATAACGTTTGTCAAGAAAAAAAAAACAACCAAAATAATTGAGTATGCGACCAAGCCAAATGTTTCCTCTTACTGAATGATACTTATGACCCATGAATATTGTTAACTCTAGATGACACATTAAAGTCAAATAACATACTCAAGTCCAACTATACATTAAATATTAATAATTTATTTTATTTCTTTATTTATAATGTCGGTATTGTTATCGCGGGGGATAAGCAGACATCGTAAATAGTGTATTATTGTTGAATGTTTGACACTACATTATATATTGTTATTTTTGTAATAAGTTTACGAGGGAGAAATGTTTTAAGATTTTTGTGATTTATATACCTACTACATACATTTGTTTATATGTCGATTTATTAAGACTTCGTAATGGTATATAAATACACTGGCCTACAATAAACACTTTAATTTTTTTTCTTTTCTAAATCATAGATGTTAGAGATTTAAATAAAAAACCGTTTTACAGCAAATTTTATCCGCATTTTTTGAAACTATAGTGAACTATATAATGTAATATATTTTAGTTCTATTTATTTTCTTAAAGTTATTGCATTTTTATTGTGTAGTTTACGTTATCGGTGTAAACTGACTGGTGTTAATATTGTCGTAGGTCAGGGACACGATTGACAAACGCCTATCATATTAGGTAGGATTATTTAAACACGGTTAAGCCAAGGATGGCGTTGAATTGATCTTAGCAATACCTAGCCCAATATCATTTTATTAATTAATTTACCATAGGTAGTACTTAGCTACATCTTAATGTAAAAAGATCAAGTCTTACGTACCTATCTTTCTCAAATCGCATTTTTTCACCCCTATCATATTCATTTCTAGAATAATTTTACCTGAATGTATTAATTGATTTATCCGTCATACAAAAGTGTAGGTCTAGGTACAAGGCGGACTTAATGACTTAGTACTGAGTAAACTATTCCCTTAACATTGTGGCGGGTCATGTAATTCAACTATTAACATTCAGTAGATAATCATAGAGGAAAATACAATCTAACAAATTAGACGATCGTTTTTTTGTACACCTAGGTGGCTATTTGGATTAATTTATAATAGGCATTAAAGATAATAAAATGCCCACTTAACTAGCGTAGTTGTTGAGATCGTTATAAAATATACTAATTCAATAATATGGAGGTAGGTAACGTCTTCACGATAAGGTCATGCGCACATCGATTATTTAAAACCAAAATGTAGGGTAACTATAACACAACTACAAAAACGAAGCAACTGCGAATATTTTTACAGTGGGTAGGCAGTGTGCACTAATAAATAAGAAAGAAAAAATATTTTGTGTGAAGCGAATCCCGATTGTTTATCATTCCCTGGCCACAAATCTACCTGGACCAATAAACTATGATTTGCTAAGACATCGTAGAATAGATAATTGATTCCTTACGCAGGCCGCGTAGAGGTTTGAAAAATTTGAGCCAGATAAGGGCTGCCGGTACCACTTTGTCGGTACTTTTTGCCCATCCCTTACAAAAAAGAAAACCAACCCTAGGGTACCGTTTTTTGCCGAAATGTACCTTTTAATTAGAACCAACGAGTAGTTTTTACATCCACAAAACTCAATTTGGACCAAAATTATACCGAGAAATTAAATGGAATTCAAATAGATGCACCGATAATTATGAATTGTGGGTAATTTACTGTGGGTTTTTATATGAGAATGTAATCGCGAAATGGAACTTGAAAGATGTATCAATATAAATTACATTATTTACAATAAAATAAACTTTATGGGACATATTTATCAGAATTTATCGAGTAAAAGTACTACCTGAATCATACGAGAAAAGAATTTGTGATTTTATCTACCTACCTCCGCCGTTTACGTCTACAATTTAGAGACGTTTAAAACAATCGTAAGCCGCGAGCCACCGAGCAGCCTGTAACGCAGCATGGTGCGGCGCACGCTGTCACAGTATCAGCGAGCTTTCAGCTCTGCGGAGATTCGCTCCACTCGTAACTACGTGCCTACTACGGCTACAACGAACGGCGACGTATTTACGCATCTAACTACACAACACCTCTACGATATAGTGCGGGCATCGCACAAAGCGGAACAACAAATATAACGAGGGTAAACAAACAAAAACAATGCGAATTTCTGGCCGGTCAGCCAATATTCGCACGGAATCCTGTCGCTGGGTGTTGGTTATGATCGAACATAACCTAAAAGCGGCCGGTGGCACGTGCGCCCTTACATAAGGGTGGCGCTGTTCAACCCCGTCGTCTGACGTGACACCGAATAACCTCTACAGCTGTTCGGCGTGGCCGGGCCGGGCGGCGCGCGGCCGGCCGGGCTACCGGGGCTACAGGACGGGAGAAGAGGGCAGCAGTACCTTGGCGGCCGACGATCTCGGCGACGTGCTCCGAGGAGGGCACCGGCACGCACTCCGTCATGTTCTGTGATTTCTTGGCGCGGTCCTCTGGCTGCGGCGTGAAGCCCAGCGGGCTGGCCAGCGAGGTGGTCGGCGGCAAGCCGTCGCCCATGCCCAGCATGCTCAGCTCCAGCGCCAGCTGGAACGCGCGCTGGTCCTCCACCAGCCCGCCTCCGCCACCCAATTCCGCGAACATGCTTGACGGCATTTCCACTTGAGAAGCAATTTTGATTGATTTAATGAGAGGTTGCCCTCTCTGTCACTAGTAAGATAAAAATTGGGGTGCGTTCGATCGTTTTAAACGCCGCGTTTTGTCATGGAAGACGCACGTGTGTCAGTTGCGCGGCACGGCGATGAACTGAGTTGCCGGCCGGCGAGCGCACGCGCCCAGCGCGCCGGCGCGGGGTGGCGGGTGGCGGGTGGCGCGCGGCGGGGGCCGGGCCGGCGCCGCGCGGGTTGGGGGGCGCGGGCGACTGCAGCCAGGGCGGGATGCGTCGCAGCTTCCGCCCGCCCTGGCTGTACCTACACGGCGGCGGCTCGGCCGTGCTTTAGCACCTTGCCGCGCTCCCAGCTAATTATTTCGAGATCACGTTTTATGCTCGAGGTGGAGGTCGCTGATAACGGCTGGAAAAATTACCTGAATTATGACGAAATATGTTCTAGTATGTACACTTAACGTAGGTAACCTAAGTGACATTTCTAAAACATTGTTTCTGTTTATAAATTGATAGTTTTAAGAACCTGTTAGAAATTTTCTGTACATAAGTAGCAATAATGGTATCGAGTGCCGGAATCACAACTAGCTCGTACCGTGATGGTCTAAGACAGATAAAGCCGACACCTCGTTGGCTCGGCTGTGCTGACTGGCTATTATTCCGTTATCGCATGTTGGAGACTGCCTAGATAAGTAGCTGTACGAATAATACAAAGTAGGTACGTATACAAACAGATACAAAAAGCAGGACTTAATGCGTTTACAAACCAAATATAACAATTTATAGAAGACAAAACTATTGTACATTTTGCCTACTTTAATGGAAATCACATTAGTCACATTAGTAGTTAAACCCACAACCCGGGGTTGCAGTACACACAGCCACTGCACTAGACAGGATAAGAGGTATATTGCTGATTAACATGACTTAATCAAAATTCAATTAAGAACGTAATAATATACAAATAATTAATTATTTGTTTTACACTTTATTATGATCACCAACTTTGAAAAACACAAGTTTTATCAAGTCGGAGAACTGACTACGTAGGTACGTAGTAAGGTGATAAGGGAACATACATGAGCTTTAGTTAAGAATATAATTAATTAGCAACATCCTTTGTTTCGCTGATTATTACAATCAGTTATCGGCATTCAACTCACAACAAAGTGAGAAGTATTATCAATAGGGACACGAAATTCGAAGAACGTGCCCGTTTGCCATCTGACCTCACCTCGCATCCGCGTCCGGTTAAACAATACTTAACTAGAGTAGTTTAGATCTTATGCTTTTCTGATAGCCTGGTACCTGCCGTGCGCCTTTTTTTAAATTATGGTGTAAATAAAACATTATTTGATCTGTCTTGTGATTGATAAGCACGACTGCTGAGCATGGTCCTGGGTTCAAATTCCGGGTCTGGCATCGTTACTAGGTGTTAATTTGAGTATACAGTCGTTAGGCTCACTGCTTTGGCAACTGAAATAAGTGTACATCTGTTAGATATAAATCAAAAAATATTTGGGCCCGATTAATTAATTAATTAATTAATTAATCGATTAAATAATTAATTGTCAAAAAATATTTGGGCCCGATTAATTAATTAATTAATTAATTAATCGATTAAATAATTAATTGTCTTATTACCACTTTTGTTGGAGAATTGGAGATCACCTCTGCCCTCTTAAAGTATAACAAGCATGATTTTAATGTACCTCTTTGTACACAAAAGCTATTTCTACATAATATAATTTTTTCAAGTGCTTATATACGTAACAACTCCTTATACATCTCTTTCCTTCCTACGCAAAAATAACATAAATCCCAATCACGTGGAATGTTTATTTTCTGGGTATTTTTCTCAAGAGCTATCAATTGATCTATTTTCATTGATATTTTTCCAATGAAAAAGAAAATGATTAAAAAGAACCATCATTTTGTTAATAAGTACTCTTATGTTTTTTATGTTGTTACCTATATTTCGTTTCGTAATATTTTGTATTTCATTTCAAACTAATGTAGTTACGTACTTTGTTTTTCCATAGATTCCAAAAACAGTTTATTTTATCCAACTCGTTTGTTTATGTTTGTATATGTCGCTAGTTATGTTATAGGTCCCAAAGTAATAGGGGCGAGCGTATTGCCATCAACCGGGCACTAATCCAGACTCCTTGCTGCTACTAAGAATTACCTCGTAGAAAAACCCACTAACACTGCCCGACTCGGATTCGAACCCAGGACCTTATGCTCAGCAGTCGCGGTTAGCAAGAGTTAAGAGCAGTAGACCAATGAGGCAGTTCATTATCATCATCAGCCAGAAGACGTCCACAGTTGAACAAAGGCCTCCCCCTTAGCCACAATGAACGACAGTTACTATTTTTAAAGTCGGTTACAAATAAAATATGAGTCCGATAGATTTAGATAAAGATTCCTTTCGGGAGGATATATGTGATTTATTTGTTAAGTAACGAAGTCACACTATTACGACATTCGCGGCCAAAAAGTTATCCGACAGTTTTTTACCTATTTCCGGATCTATGACCTAGTATGTGTCTCGCGAGTGACGGAAGAGGGGTCAAGGCGGGACATACACTCGGTTTTTGTTACATTGCGAACTTATCGTGTTTTTGTGTATCGTGGGTGTTTTTGTGTATCGTGGGTGTTTTTGTGTATCGTGAGTAATGCATGCTGTGTATTGTGAGTAATGCGCGCTCGTATAGTGAGTGTTTTGAAGGTTCTTGTTTGTAGTTTTTTGGTTAAAAATGTATGATTTGTTTAACTGCATTTTATCGGCAAACATCTCAATTAGTCATTGGTTTCTATGAATTACGAGAGTAGGTCAAATAGGCACCGACTTTTGCTCCGATTTAAATTCTTTGTTTGGTACATAACTTATACTAACGATTCGTATAGTGTTTGGTTTAAGTACTTGAACCTTTTATATATATTTTCTTATTAGAAAGTGAGGAGTACCCTCAACCGAAGAGCGTGTATGAGGAATGTGATGCGTGTGAATGAAGCAAAAGAAGTATGCCAGGATCGTAGCAAATGGAAATCCGTGGTCTCTGCCTACCCCTCAGGGAAACAGGCGTGACTTTATGTATGTATGTATGTAGAAAGTAAATCCAATAAGCATTATTATTTGAGCATAATATTTAGTAGTAGTATTTAGTATCTTGATCGCCACCAAGCTAGCGTGGTGATCAATGCTCAATCCTTCTCTATACGAGAAGAGGCCTTTGCCCTGCAGTGGGATAGTTATAGGCTGTTAATATATAGTATATTTAGTATCTTATCTTGAGATAAACATCACTTGCATAGACTTTTAGTCTCAGGATTGATTTGCGGATGACACAAATACATATATGGTTGGCCAACTGATTCGCGCAGTGACTAAGTAATTAGACTGCTGCGCTAGGTCTCGGGTTCATCCATCCCGCACGGGACTAACATTTGTGTGATTCGCAAATGTTTGGGTGTTTGTGTACGTGATATTACTCATGTTTATGCATCGCACCCACGATACAAGAGAAATAACTAGGGTGGCGACGTGTTTGTAAAATATTTTGGGTTGTCAAAGGTTTTTAATGCACCTCTGCAGCCTGGAGACAATAATATGCACGTTGAATGAATTCTACATATATTGGGTGTTTCTTGAGAGGCAACCAAGAACCGAAAGACGCAGCGTTGGTAGGCCTTCCACCAGGTGGACCGACGATATCGTCAGAGTTGCGGGCAACCGGTGGATGCTAATGGCAAGTTGTTGTTAATTGTGGCATTCTAAGGTCTATGGAGGCCTTTGTTGCAACAGTGGACGTCTTTTGTCTGATTATGATGATGACGTTTAGTTTTTTGATTTATGAATTATCTAGCCGTACCGTCCCTTATATCAATCTATTGTTACGTCCGTGTTACAGCTTCCATCTCCGTCTTATTGGATTATGTGTTCGGTCACCCATCCGTCAGCCTGCAGGGTTTAGCCGCGTGACGTATTGAGTGACGTCACTCTAAGCTAGGATGGTGCCACTAATTGGTACAAGGGTATATGCATGGTTAAAAGTATATTAAATTCTTAACGAACGTTAGAATAGAATAGAATAGAATAAATTTATTTGTTTAGTCGTTTAGTCGACTCTTCGCGTCATCAGAGGGCTGATTTATTTTTGGGTCAGACTTAGCATTGCCATTCTACGTGGCAATGCTGCCAGTCTTCTGGGTACGTTACCTTTTGACAACGATGGAGAAGAATACTTTCAAGCTTTTTAATTCTATTTTATTTTTATATACAGTTTTTATGCAATTTTGATATTCAAGTTGTAAATAGTTTTATAGTAGGTAGAATTGTAATTTGTATATATTGAGCTAATTAAATGTGATATTATTCACACATAAAATTGGTGTTTGTCGACCCGTTTGGCGCGTCTCGTGCGCAATTGCGCTAACCAAAGACCTTAGTTTCGAGGTTGGGTAACATGAAGATTTCAAATTGCAAAGTCCTTGTTAATAGTTTGAGAGTTTAAAATGCCTGATACATGTCAAAAGGTACGTAAAATGCTCTTATTAAATGTGTTTTTTTTCATTGTCACCGAAATCTGAACGTGCACGGTACCTCTGCTATAATATGTATAAAATAATGTCCCTGCATGTTCTATGAACATTCGTATATTAAATTTTCTCGAAGGCGGTACAGAATAGTTTCTAAAGAACTTTTCAAATCCACTTCTTTAGAAACATGTTACAATTAGATACCCCCTACAGTACTAGGCACCTATCCTGCCGAATACCCTTTGCTTTGTACAGCTGCCTTTGACGTATGTAACACACAGATGAGACGGAGCAATATACGATATTGGATGACGTAAGAGATGGATGAGCTGCACTTTGAGAGTAAGGATACCTTTAGCGGACACAATCCTGCACGTGCCCGAAGTACGGATTTAACTAGAAGTGCCTACTTCTAGTTATGTTAACTTAGTTATAATCTGTCGATTCCTACAAAAATAACATATTTATTACTTTAAACCGCAAAAGTACTACTGCAGTTGACTAATCAGAGCCCTTACCATGAAGCAGGCCATTTATCGTTGTGAAAACGAGATACCAAAATACATTCTACGTAGCGGTGTCTCACTTCCACATCGGAAAATGTCCTGCTTAAAGAATTCATGTTAGAAGAGCAGAACACCACATAAATTCAGGCAGGTTTAAAACATATTCATTATTTTTCTACCCCCTCAATAATACGGCCATTTATACCCACGGGGCGTGATATGCCAAATCAGCTTTTATGCTAATAGAATTAAGTTCTATGCATGTTTGAAAGAGTAACCGCACAGAAACTGGGTCGCCAGGGGTTATTGCCCGAGCCTCCAAATAAAGGGTAGTTGTCGATATTTGAAAGTTCATTCTATAATAAAGTTTTCATTTCGTGGTATTTTTCCGTAATTTCCTTAGTTTCCGGTTCCCTAAGCTGTATACGGTAAAATCCATCGCTTGACGTAATACAAACTTTAGTAAACGCGCCTATGACAAGGTTGTATAAGAATGTTAGTAGGCTTCCCTATTTTTAAAAATAAACTTTTTGAAAACTTTGTGTTATTTCCAAATAATAAGTAACGATTTCCTCACTGCCTTGTCGTATTTATATTGCGGGAATTACGTAAGAAGTTTTTCCTGTAATGATTATTAATTCGGGAAAATTACCTTATTGGCTTTAATGTTAATATAAATAAGGTTTAAATTCCCTGCCTAGGTCTGAAAAGTTATGTCATGCGGACAATCTCAATAAACTTATCTGACTCAGTTTCTACAAGGCATTCTTTTGATTGATAAGTACCTATCACAGTCAGCATCACAAATAGCTGATTATTAAAAAAAAAACATACCGTTAACTGAAGAACTTCTTACATAGTAAAAAGTTTTTAAAAATATTCTAAGATCATCATTTGGACGCTCCTATAATTTAAAACAATAACTTGAATTTATGTTTATAGACTATCTTTTATTTAACACTAGGTAGATAGAGTATGCTTTAGAGTACACCATATAAACATCTTAACTAGCTGCGCCTCGCGGTGTTACCCGCTACATTTTTCGGGTCTAAAGTAGCCTAGAATAGTCAAAAACAATAAAAAACCAGTCTTCCACAAGTTACGACAGGCTAAATATAAAAATATTAGTAACAGGAAAACAGGTAAATTGGAGGTAGAAAATATTATCGTGATTATATAACCGTGGCGTATTTGACAAGAGTTTGTAATTGATTAATTTGACCCTTGTTCAGAGGGTTGAACATAGCTTACGGGTTGAAATTCTGATGAATGGACTTTACAAACGGGGAACAGGGATCAAATTCAAATTCAAAATGTTTTTATTTCACGAAAACCTATTACAGGCAGGCGCTTATGAAACGTTAGGATGCTAGTTGCACGGTTCCAAAACGTCATTGCAATGGAGAAGAACCGGCAAGAAACTCCTGAGGTAGCTCATAAAAAAAATTGGTACAAATTGGTGGATGGAAACTAGTTGCAAAACAAATAATTGCGGGATTACGTCGAGTGTGCAGTGATATTAACGCAGCTACTAATCACTCGTAAAGAACTGTCCTGGTTGACTCAACGATATTTGGGAAGATACTAGGAAAGTTTTTACTTTAAATGAGTATTATCCTTGCTGAAGATGGGAGGATGAAAGGGGGAGAAAGTGGGAATGTGAACAGTGTAAATGCAGGGAATTTTGAGACAAGCAAAATGATGGATTACATTGTAAAATGCTGATGCCTTTATGGCCCCTAATTGATTTAATATTTTCTAAATAGTTTACAAACATAATTTATTTTTTGCAATAATAACATGCAGACTGCCTCGTTGGTCTAGTGGTTGCTAAGCGCGACTGCTGAGCACGAGGTCCTGGGTTCGAAACCCAGTTCGGGCGAAGTGTTACTGGGTTTATCCATTAGGTAATTCTCAGTAGCAGCACGGAGTCTGGATTTGTGCCCGGTTGATGGCAATAGGCTCGCCCCCTATTATATTGGTACCTAAAACATAACTGGCGAAATGTGGGTGTACTATGTGTTCACTTCTGCCTACCCCTTCGGGGAATACAGGCGTGATGTTATATTATGTTATGTTATAACATGCAAATATGTATGTTTCATAAAAATAAATAAACCTGGTTCGTACGGCGGTTGAAGTCGAACTTAAAGTGCTGTCTTGCCAGCAGCACCAATCGGTCCACACCAATATTTTCTCAGGTATGTTCTGCTATAATATAAATACAGTACCTATTGTATGTGTATAGCTATCTATTCTCTTGTGGATATTATAATGTGAACTCAATCTGTAGATTTCTCTTCAATACATCCATTCAGTTAAATAAACGGTGGCGGGAATCGGGTGGCCATGACTTTCGATCATCAGGTATTTTATATGCAAACATTATTATGTTCATTAAGTATGTATAATAAAAATTACAAGTATGATCGTGACATTTAGGTAATGAAATTGAAAAATCTGAGTTATATAACATCTACGCAGTTTTGGTTCCCTTCATTTCGACGCCGTCCGAGGTACATATGTGTCCTTGTTATATGATTGCCATGACATGTTTTCTGATAACTAACTAATAATTGCTTGGATTTTTCAGCGAAATATACCGTGTAGTAACTTTACTCATACCATAAAACTCAACATACACGATACTACCTACGAAATCTATTTGATAAACTTTGAAAAAGAAAGAAATCCTTTCAACCCATCTTTGTTTATGAACCGTTCGTTATTTTAAATTCCGAACGTATCAGTGAGAAAATCGTATACCGACATACAAAAACGAAAACACATCAACCATGAGAACTATCCCAATTACACAACTTAGCATGGCAACCCTTGGTCTGCGCAAACCGTCTCAAGTTCAAGAATAAGTACATCGCAAGACAACAATGAATATAAGCAGGTAGTGATTTTTTATCAACATGAGGTCCCTTTCAGACCATCTGCTCATAATACGCCGGATAGCAGATGTGAGACAGGCTTTTGTGCGTAAGTGTACTGCTTTTTTTTCGCCTGTTACACACTTCTTTGAATGTCGTCCGATGTTTTTAAGATAAAAACGGATGCGTCGACGCTCCACGAGACGTATGAAGAATCGATTTTTGAATATTGCGAATAGTATCCGGTTCTGGTTTCCTGTTTCGTTTTTTTAACGGATCTTACTTGTTATTGTAGACTAAATTACGGGTCTTTTATATTCTATAGTATACCTTTGCATCATCAGTATCTTCAGGTACCTTGCTTCATAATCTGAGGCAACTATTCAGCTGCCAAGAGCTTGCGACCCGAATGTAGATTAAGTCAATACTCAATACTCAATCATTTATTGCATTCCATATGTTTAAGTCCCATTTTAACTCGTTAGTTTGTAGTTTATTTTTATACTAGACAAAAATTGATGATACCGTTATATTTCGCGATACTTACATTGTATCACAAAGTCTGCTTGTACTTAGTACCTACATACATACTATTAAAGTTTGGTAACATTTATCGTAGAATGTTAGATGTCCGCCATATTTGTGACGTAGATTTGTTTCAAGTCTATCTTTAAAGAAAACCTAAAGATATAAAGTAGACTGTAGTTAAGGTTGTAATTACCTAGCATCACGCCTACACCCCAAGGGACCGGCAAAAACATCAAACAACACGTGCTGCAATCCTCTTTCTACTCATACATGAGTGCCTCGTTAGGACGATTTTTTCACAACAATAAAAGAACAATAACCTTTTTGCAAGAAAATGATTGTCTATGTATCTTTAGAACACCAGTCAGGTGTAAAGGAATAATCCTTTGGTTTTTCACACAAAAGATTGAGAATACTCCAGATGCAATCGGCATCTTTCTCGGATCCTTTTTATTTAAGTATCATTGTTTGATTCTTATTTTCATGTTTTTATTTACAAGAAATGTAGGGTTTCGTAGGTAGTTAAGCATTTAATCGAGTTAAATTCAAACTACGTTTAGTTCGCTCCCGATTTAGAACTGCAATATAGATATCGATCGACTCGATTTTAGTAAAAGGTCAAAGAAACACGACTACTATCAGAATACCAACGAAAAACTTATAAAAAAAAGAATTACAACCTGTTTTTTACTTTTTTTTTAAAGGAAAGCAGATCTGTTAGTTATAGGTGTTCGGGTTTTAAAGCAATAAAATGTTACGTAAACCACTTACTATTGTTTTAGCAAACGATGACTTGCTACCTTTTTTAACGCGGAGAAACCCTCGTGAATTGCCGTAACTTAGTTTCCTTGTAAACAGTTAAGGTGCTGCTAACTACTAAGTCAATACCTATCTGTTGGCTTGATATCACCCGTTTTAGTTAAAGCTCCGTACAAAGCCACATGAAAACAATTGCACATTATCTATATTTGTTTGCTTTCCTGATGTCCTGGTACGATTTTAGTTCAGGTAGGTTCTAAAATTGATAGTAAAGAGAGGAAGGGTGGGGGCGGGCTGCCTTAGTTACTGAGTAATTTTTTGAAATTAGATCAATGATCTAATAAAGTGATACATTCTACGCGTTTGTTACAACGTAGTTTTAAGGGGGACAGTAACAAAGTCTGCGTTTAGTTTATTATATCTATTTCTACAAACATTGTCAGATAAACGTGAAGCGAATGGCGAGTGTCAAATTGTATGTCAGCAAATCTACTACCCACACGTTATAAACGATAGGACAACTTCAATAGGTACATTAATTATACTATACAAATAATACAATAGACAACTTTGCGTTATTTCAGAATTTGAAAAAAACGTCAAATACTAATTACAATTATTACATTCTTTATATTACAATCTTTATTTGAACAGAAATTACGGGTACTTATGCCTACGGCTAATTTGGGGTTGTACTTTAAAAAAACACATCTTGGGTGCACAACGGTTTAAGGGTATGTTTCTTGGCAAGGGTCGCAACCCTCGATTTGGAACCGGGCAGCAGCTGGCCCCGGTCAACGACCTTTGATGTCCGAACGGAAAAATAGGCATTTCTGAACGAACTGTGATTTATTAGGAGAGCAGAAACGAAGGAGACAGATAGGTCGTTAGTCATTCTCAAGGATAGGTAAACGCACAATTATGATGAAATATTATGGTTGAATAGCTCTACGGATTACATCTCAGTATTTTTGTTCCTTGGATTAAATTTTCAGCTGATTTTGCTGTTTCGCAAGCTTAAAATAAAAATAACTGGCTTCAAAAATGGGGTTCTCAATACGATTATGATTATTCCTTTTATTTTTCAAAGACGTTCAAACCTGTTCTTTAGGAATCTCTTTAAAAATCCTGTGAAAATCGAATAATGAACGGAGTATTTTGATGATTGAGATGTATTTTATACTATAATTCGCTTGTGTAACTATATAAGTAGGCATTTTTCGTATTCTAAACTCTCAAGTCTTTACCAGATTGTTCCTAATTCCTTTAACAATTCAAACAATTTTTTACCGGTAGGATAATATCACTGTCATTAATTCAAGTTTAAATCTATGTCATGAATAACTAAAGCATCAAAACTGATCATTCTTTGAGGGGTGCCCAAGTTCCCGCGAGATTTAAGTAAGGGTTAAAGTTCGTAACGGCTCGCTCCTAACCCGTTCTCAGTCCCTTACAGACTAAACAATAGCTGTACCCGCTGTACCCACTGTACCCACGTCTGTAAGTAGCAACAGAACGGTTAAATGTTTGATGTACATTGAAGGATTACTTAACACTTCAATTAAGACCTCCTTATGATGACAGCAATGGACGTAAAACGTTAACCGTTGGGGATTTTCGTGTCGGCCTTGCGCACCAAGAATCATTCATGTTTCGCACGGGGTAACGTCTTTTCGTGACCTACAAATTCTGTGACTTGAAGTTTGTGTGAGTCATATATTTATCCGTTAACCACAAACGTTAAAAATGTATAGGTATTATAGATATAAATGTATAGTATTAGGTAGGTACCTAATAGAAATGCCCCCTTCACAAAAAGTCACAAAAATCTAGGCACCTAAGGACCCCTCGGCCTTGTCAGTCACATTTAGGTCCTGCTAAAATATGTATGACCTTATAGGGGGGTGCGGAAATAGCAGTTCAACTTTGCAATACTGACAATGTCGCTAGCGATATCCCTCTTTACTTTATTCACAACAATACCTATAATAAAATGAATGTACCTAGGTATTGATATAATCTGTAAGACACCTCTCTTAGAAAAAGTAATAATGAATATCGATAAGGTAAGAAAATGTGTATTTTGTTGAATGGAAAAATCCAGTCACACTTTGCTCCACCCGAGAATAGAACCCAGAATCACTCGCTTCACAGACGGACTTTGCGATTACTAGACCAACGAGGCATTCACACTTCCATTGCCAATCAATATCTGTGCCTGTTCATTTGTTTGGTAACCTGATCGGCACCAGACCTAATCCCCACGACGCCAAGCTCGTGACGTCACATTTCTTATAAAGTTCCTATAATAATTTTACTGCAATTTGCGCTTTTGAAACTCATTAAACTCGAACAGGCACAATAAGAAAATAATTATGAATAATTATTATAATAATTAGCCGTAAATATCTTTCTTCTACGTTTCACATGTTTTTTTTCCAATAGTTTACTTATATTCCATCTATTCACATTAGTCGTATTATTTAGCTCCAAACTAGTATTGAAAAAATTCGCCCCACGATACTTCAATGCGAAACTTTTCCCACATATGAGTCGCCCCAATTTCTCGTGGTACCAACGTTAAGATTTCGATTTGCGAAATTTCTTTCACATTACCTTGTGCGGACCCCCGTTCTAAGGTGGGTATTGTATAGCCCTTTCTCAGGCCCTTGGCTGACATCTGTCGTTGCACCGGCCCTACGTGCAGTTGCATACAATGCAAGACGCTTTATTTCGGTTATATTTCAACGGTTGAATTTGAATCGAAAACAGTGTAAGAGGTATGATTTGTATTGAGTTCAATTTAGGTATGCGTTATATGTATAATGAACCTTATAATGTATGTTTCCTAAAAGTCAGTTTATAATTTCAATTTAAAGTACCTATTTATTAGCTATTGAGTACATAATTATTATTATTTAATGCTACACTGAGAAGTGGGGTGTAGACATTTAGTTAATCACATCAAATACATATTTTTATAAATAGGTAATAATAAGATCTTCACTTAAATAGCTACAATAATACTTAACTACTAAAACCATAATTATATACTACCCAGACCGACTAGAAAACCATTTTTGTAGATAGTAGTCCACGGGATTAACAAATAAATATAATTTAAGGTAGATATTTTAAGATAGGTAAGTAAAAAAAAGTCATGCAGATTTCCTTATTTAGAATCTTAATTACCAACTTTAACAAGATTAATATGGTTTTATTAAAGAGTATTAAATCCAGTTTAATTAAAATTAGCTTACAGTTTGCACGCCGCAACATACAAACACGGCGTGGTGTAAGTTTGATGAGTTAATATTACAACTAGAATTATTTTTAATCTGTTTAGGTTCTATAAATTCAAGTCATGGAATCATTATTTATATAATAATTCTCATTAAGTACCTGTATTGTTTGTATCTTAATAAATATTATGTAATTTATTGTTATGCTAACTTTTTATAATAGGCTGAATGTGCATGCAAATGCCGACAAAGCGCGGGAGTTCGCGACGACAACGACGAAGACGCGCAGCCCCCCGCTGTCCCACTTCCCGCTACCCGCTAACAACAGTCTCGCTGACGGCCACGCGAAGCACGCGCCATTTTTGTACCGATTATTCATAGTTTTGAAGATTATTATGACTTTCTGTGTATTATGTTTGATTGATTTGAATTGATTATACTCTATTATCCTACATCGTGTTTCAAAGTTCTATACGAGTGTAAATAAGTTAGAAAATCGAACTTCTGTGCAGTCGTATTTCCTTACCTACATTATTATTAATTTTAGTTAGCTATAGGTACTTAATAGTCTGTCAGACTCTCCTGATATTACCTACGACTGTGACTTGACTGCGCCCTACCCCTTTAGAGACCTTGGTAACTATAACGGACAGTGATTTAGTGCGATTTGGTGTCAGTTGATTTTTTTGTTGGTTGGTCGCAGTTTCTAATAATAATTGCAATAATAATGTCGGAGATGAATAAAACGTCCAGTCACAGTCACATTCAAGATGGAAGTTCTATTGGAAAGGAGGAGAAGGTGACTTCACCAATCGTCTTCACAAAGTTCACTAGAAGAACGATGGACGAGGATACATCAGAAGATGAGGATTCTGACGTGGATGAGATGTTTGAGGAAACCAAGAAGATTGTAATGAGTGTTATCGATGACACCTCTCCTGCTTTTTCCATTCTGAGAAGAACTGCCACTCTATTGCCTGGAGTAATCGGGCAGCAGCTTCTTGAGGCGACGAAAGTCTTGTCAGATTCGCAAGACAAGTTGATGAACAGGACTGAAGATGTACAGGATAAGTTAAGTCGAACGTTCACCAACAGGCGCCTCAAGTCGGAAATATGCGATATAAGGTTGGAGTTGTCCGCCCTCAAGAGGGAACATAGAAAATTGAAAGCGAGCTTTAATGAATGGGAAGTTACCGTGAGCAAGACATCTACGGAGGACCTTATGACAACAATGCTGGAGGCAGTTAGCACGGCTATCAATGCGAGTTTTGACTCCCTGGAGAAAAGATTACCTCCTAAGAACCCCTCGGCGATAGGTAAGCGAATAGAGAGCGTCTGTTCTATATTCTTCCTAATAGATATAATATTATTATACATTTTTAGGTATGTAATTTCCTAAAAATCTTAGCAAAAATATCTTGTATGTATGTACTTACGTACCTTCTTAGTACAGCATGTTCGACAGTGCTACTAATTTTCTTTTTGTTGTGTAGGTATTTTGTTGTATTTATCTTTTGTTTGGCCCGCACTGCATCCAGCGCGGACCCAAGACAGAGAAAAGCCGTCATCTTTGGAGCAGCCCTTTACCCACGAAGGGGTTAATAGAGAATGACATACCTAATGATTTAAAACAAAAATAAATTGTATATGATATTAATTAGTATTAATAATTTAGTTACCTAGTTTACAATTATATTGACTCTTGTAACTTGCAAGGCATAAAAAGGGTTTTTGCTTCTTCATTATATATATATATATATATATTGTTTATAGGTACTATTATGTGTGCTGTACTAAATAATGTTTATTTTAAAGGTGACGAACGAGGCACGAATTACGAGAGAGCGGAGACACCTACGGTTGTTCAAACGGCTGAGGCAGATAATGCTATGGCAACCTCTTTTGGAGAGCGGCTTTCGGTAGACGAAAAGGGGAAGACAGGGAGGAAGCAGAAGAGACAGGCGGAGACAGGGATGGAAACCCAGACACCGGCAAAGACGCAGGCCTCACCTGCACAGAAAACGGCGAAGCCCAGGACAGTAGACCTCAGTCCGCCGACTACTGCGACTGTGGTCACACCCTTGCAGCCCACGGCAGCGCAGCCAGCCGTAACCTATTCATCGGCGTTATCAAAGGCAAACCAAGCAATAAAGCTGCAGGATGACATTAATACGGGCATTGACACCTTGCACCCGGGAAGAACGGCAACCGTGGTGAAAAGACCTGCCAAACAGGTGACTATCCGGTTGATAGAACTGGAAGACAGCGTCATCGCCGAGGAGGTACTTGAGGCAGTGGTGTTAAAGGTGGGAGGACAACGCGAAGGGATTACGGTGGGCACTATTCGACCCGGCCCAGGGGGTCTTAACTGCGTGACCGTCAGATGTCCTGCGGAGGTCGCCAACAAGTTGATGAAATCCGGCAAGCTGGTCGTGGGATGGAGTACACCACGACTGAAGGTGCTAAAGGAAAAATCCCTGCGGTGCTTCCGCTGTCTGGAAATGGGCCACACAGTTGTTCAGTGCCATGCAAAAGAGGACCGCAGTTCTCTCTGTTATCGGTGTAGTAAGCAGGGTCACGTACAGGCAGACTGCAAGGAAGCATTGCCGAAGTGCGCAGTGTGCGCCGGCAAAGGTCTTCCCTCAGACCACATCATGGCGGGAGAAAGATGTCGACCACAAACCGTCAAGGTAAACTAAGTCACTCGGAACCTGACATCACGGTCGAAGCGGCGCCGCTGAAACCGTGGCTTAGTTCGCCGTAAAAATATAAAGCGCACATCGTAGGCAGTTGGCCTGTTTTGCTAAAAATGAAGAGAGAGATAGGAAGAACGGAGAAACCATCTTCCCAGCAACTGAGACCGGCAGGTGGGCGGCGGTTTGCGGCGCCGCCTCACGCTACCCAGGTTCAAAGAGGTAAATGACTGTTTTTCCAGGATATGATTAAAGGTTACCTACATAGATGCAAAACTAGGAAGCAAGTTAACTTAGACCAGGAGTGTACTTTTGTTCTAAGTTCATTCACAAAAGAATTCCTATTGAACGTTTCGGAAATTAATCACATCTTATCTTTATGACCTGCTAGTAGGTACAGGTAAGTTTTAGTGCGTTAAAATATTACCTGGTACTATTATACAATAGAATAATATATCCTTATCTCTACAACAAAAGAAAGGTGCGAAAATAATGTGTTTTGTTACTTGCATAGATTCAATGTCGTATCTTATTCATTCATGTTTTCTTGTTGTATTGAAATTTCGACAATGCCTTTTGGGAATTGGTGTAAAAAAATACACCATGTTTCTTCGTTTTCGGTAATAATGTTTGAGTTATATTTTTTTTTAGTTAATTAATCTAAGGTACTTATTATTATACAATATTTTAAGGAGGTGGATTACAAGCCTTTTGTAATCTAGAGGGAATGAAGTGAGGTTCCGCTTAAAATGGAGGCGAGTAACATCTCCAAGATGTTAAATGTACCTATAGGGGGCCAATATTGACGTCATGTTTCTTTAATGTGTCAAGGATGGTGGCGGCGACACGTGCCCATAGCAGTACCTAGATACTGTTGTCCTGTCATAGTGATGAAAAGTACTGGCAGTCTAAGTACGTGTCTCCACTAGACTATATAACCCAAATCACAGTAGTACCTATTGAAATGCTAATATATATAATAAGTACCTAATTTTAATATTCGTTATAGTTATTAAGACTTAATTGTAATCTGTATGCTAATAAATCATTAAATACACGTTGATTACACGCCTTAAGTATTTAATTTATTTATTACCTCGTTACGTGGTGCATTAATACCTCCTAGTTATATATTTGACGTCATACCCTCTTTAAATAACATCTACAATAATAAACCATGAAGTATTGAGCAAAAAACTATTTCAATCGTAATAGTGTCTAAGAGAGCATTTCCCATATCAACAGATTCACGTGGTTCTTTAGCCAGGTGGTACATGTCGTTACCCTAGTCTTGCTCTTTATTAGAAAAAAAATACGGTACAGATTATTTCCTTTCAACTAAATTGTTTGGCGTAAGGTAACCTTTATTTATTGTCTGCTAGTACACGCATCTCCTTACATTGTTAAATAAAGATTTTCTTTACTTTAAAAACGCCGACTAGCAATGTTTGTTACAACTTACAAGTGCTTATTTGGTTTATTAGAAAGTAGGTGTAGAAAAATTACATTTTTAGTTACAAACTTAATTTTAACTGTGTTTTATTAAGGGCTATGTTTTAATTATAGAATTCAAATACCAAGTAGTTCTTATTAGTTTTAATTTAAGTATATTGAACTCAATTTAGTTAATAAATAGTTGAAACTGAAAATATAATATTTATAAACATCTTTATAGTCATGGAAAGGACTAAATAATGTGATAAACGCTATAAAGTATGTGTTAACGTTTATTCGTAGCTTTCTGTCTGTCTCGTATTGAAAAAACATACCGGGATGTTATTTATTTTGATACAAGTAATGCCATCTTGCGGTATTTCACTGAATTATTTCCAAAAATATATCAACACTGGTAACACTGTCTTTATTTTTCCCTAACAACATTTTACTTTTTTAATCAGTAAAATTGGCTATAGACAAAATTCAAAAGGTTTGTGATTTATGGAATTTGTTTGATACGTCAAAGAGTTGTCAAAATGGCGCGTCAGCAGCAAGATGTTGATGAACTTTTCGATGTTAAAAATGCATTTTACGTTGGTAATTACCAACAAGCAATCAACGAAGCTCAAAGCGTTTCCGTAAGTAACATTTTTTCCATATACCTAGTCGTATATATTAAGTTCTTTAAGCGTATTTCGTCATGTTACGGGCGGTGACGTTGTACCGCTCATGTTTTCCTAATTTTTGGTTTACTTTCTTATTTTACTTACATATAAGTTACCTTTGCACGCTTTGGAACTATAATCTAATAATATTAATTATTTTTCCAGCCATCTACGCCATTAATAGCGCTTCAACGCGATGCGTTTCTGTACCGATCATACATCGCTCAAGGCAACTACAGGATTGTGTTGCAAGAGCTTAAGACTGCGGATCCTATGCTGCTTCCCCTGAAGACACTGGTGGACTACCTGTCTCCCGGCGCGAACAAGCCGGCAATCGTTGCTGATGTTGATGCCAGAGTGAGTCACTCTTCTTTCAGTACCAATTCATTATCATCAAATGAGTTCTAATTAGATTTGTGATAACAGTCATTGTTGTTAGTGTATATTGTTCTAGCAGGTATGTTGTTATATTAACAACTACTACTGAGTATTATTAAAAAATCCTGTAATAAATAAAAGTATTGCATCAGTAGTTATTAAACTAAAGAAGTGTGATTTGGGGTGTAATAAAAGGGCTCCACAAGTACTTGCCAGGTCATAATATAGGTACCTTAGGCAATTAATTTTACCTTTGTACCACCCCAGGCTTATATCGAAAACAAATGTTAAGTTTAGGTATTGTCTTCTATTCAAGTGATGGTGTGGAGAGCATGGAATCATGTGTTTTCTATACATGATTATGGCGGTCAAAGGGTTCATATTATATAACCTCAGAGTCTGTTGCCAGGGTTATCTTTTTAAGGCCTACACATTTCTTATTGCATAGTTTAAAACATAAAAAAAACAACATCACGCCTGTATTCCCCGAAGGGGTAGGCAGAGAGGCACATATAGTACACCCACATTTCGCCAGTTATGTTTTAGGTCCCAATGTAATAGGGGGCGAGCCTATTGCCATCAAACGGGCACAAATCTCAGACTTATTGCATAGTTTATTTAGACAAGAATTAACAAAATCAATTACTTTCAGACATTCCATGTATGTGTGTTCTCATAAATAAGTTTAAATTAAGAAGTGCTATCTACTTTGTTAAACTAACATTTGTAATTACCATTTCAGGTGGCTAAAGGCACTGAACTGTCTAATGATGTCTTCCTAATTGCTGCAGCCACTATCTACTACCATGAGGATAACTATGAAGCGGCACTCAAGTAGGTTTAATGTTTCATTTACTATTTGCTTAAAGAAGATAATCATTAGTTGCCTGTTAATGCTAAAATTGGCAGAACTAATAACAATTTGTGGAAGAATGAAAGGGAGGCCTTTGCCCTGCAGTGGGACAACACAGGCTGTTAAAAAAAACAATTACCTGTCATACAGTAGTACAAAAAACATATTTTTTTGTAGTTTACTTGTGACCATTGTAGCTTACACAGGGTTAAAGATATCATACATGTAACTGCAGTATTCAGTACATTATTCTTAATAAAGATAAATAGTGTTTAGCTCTTAATGATGAGACAATTTCTACTATTTCGCTTTAGTCTTACTGCTCTACACTTCATGTCCAATTTAATTTACCTGCTATAACATTGAACATGAAGGTGTTCAATGTTATAGCAGGTAAATTAAATTGGAAATTAAATTTGTCACAGGGATTTTCTTTAGACTGTTACTCTCTTATTCATAACTGAAGATCTTAGTGGCAGTTACTAAACCTCATAATAAGTCAACATTTATATTCTTTGATTAGCAAACAACAGTGACAGGTATAATTTAGGCCATGGTTTCATTTTTTTTTTATGAATATGAGGATTGGGGTCTAATATTTTCAAACTTGACCTATCAAGAATCTATAGGTCATATAATTATAAGCTGGAATTCTACCTCTTTCAGGATACTTCACAATGCTGAGTCTCTAGAGCTCCGTGCGTTCACTCTGCAGTGTCTCCTGGCGATGAACAGACATGACTTGGCTCGTAAGCAGCTCAAAGGTCTGCAAGATATTGAGGATGACAGCACACTGACACAGCTGGCGCAAGCCTGGCTTAATTTGTCTCAGGTAACCTATTTATTATTTGAGTTTAAGTGTGTAACGCCATCAGGTCTGGCCCTCATATTGAATCTCACCGATTTGTCCAGTTTGCAATCCCATAAGAGTATTGAGTATGAGTATCTATTGAATTTGTAAATAGGTTAACATCATTATTACATTCACAGTTGATGATGTTTCTAAAGGTTGGAGAGCTATCATATGTACTCCTAAACTACAAACCGTAGTGGTTTGTAGTGCTTTGTGTCCTGCGCGGAGATCCTACTACCCTTTATTAAGAGGTTCACTCATCCTTAATAATTTTCAAACCTTCAGTTATATTCTGTACGTAGGATGTATCCTATAGCATGTGATGTAACAAGCTTCTTCCTTGCAGGGCGGTCCGGGCGTGCAGGACGCGCACTACAGCATCATGGAGCTGTCGGAGCGGCTCGGCGCGCTCGGGGCCGGGCCCGCCGCTGTGGGGGCTGCGGCCGCTGCCTCCAGGGGTGAGAACACTGAAATAGTCGCTTCCTATGGTCCTAGGCTATCGTGGTTTATAATTATTGTAATTGTTTTATTAGAGAAACATTATAGGTTAAATAGTTACTTAACATTTTTGGAATAGACTGGAATTCATCAAATGTAGTTAACGGTCAGCGTTCTTAATATGTGACGGGAACTATACCTACTAGAAACTGCCCGCAACGCCATCAGCGGGGAAAGTTTGAACGGACTGAAGACTATTTACGGTATAATAATTGACATAATGATGAAACGCATTAAATAAGACTACAGTCCTGCGTAACATCGGTCTGACTTATGAGTGATTATATTGATAACTAGACTCAGCCCTCGACTTTGTCTGCGTGGATTTTTTGTAATGTCGTGTCCGGGTTTAAGATAGCCTATTTCCACTCTGAAAATCCGTTCTAAAAATCTGTTCTAAAAATCGGTAAAAAAAATTGTATATGTAATGGAGAGTTCCAAATATTATCCCCTAGCCCTACTTAGAAACAATAAAGTAACCTCTTTTACAAGCAACTTCTTTTTTTTTATTAATATATTTGGTACCAGTACATAGTGACAATATTATTATATTGTAAGTATACTAACGTGCCCCGTGTGTGCAGGCATGTGGGAGGAGTGCGAGCAGATGTTGTCGGAGGCGCAGGCGCGCGCGCCGCAGCAGCCCGACCTGCTGCTGGGGCTGGCCGTGGCCGCCGCGCACGGGGGGAAGCCGCCGGAGGTATGCCTCGTGTCCATTACTTACAAACGATGCTAACATGAGTTTCAATACAACTACTTCTTAAGTCTATTGACGTCTCTAACGAAATAAATAAATATAAATTCTCTCTCCTATGTATTTTATTCAGCCCGCCATTTATATTTATACTAGCTGCGCCCGCGGTGTTACCCGCTACATTTTTACGGGATAAAAAGTAGCCTATTTCTTAATCCAGGGTGTCAGCTACCTCCAAATAAAATTTCATTTAAATCCATTCAGTAGTTTTTACTTGAAAGAGTAACAAACATTCATCCATACTTACAAACTTTCGAGTTTATAATATGTATTAGTAGGGATAAAAAAATAAATATCGAGCAGGTATAATATTAAACCACTTAACTCTTTCCAGGTGTTCAACCGCTACATAGCCCAGCTACTGGACAGCCACCCGGATCACCCATTCACCAAGGAATACCATGCCAAGACCAACGAGTTCAACCGTTTGGCCGCCCAGTACCAACCCTCCGTGTCAAGTTGAACTATTAAGTTCAACTTATAGATATAAAGTTTAATATCATTCGTATATGTGTATTCAAAGAGACTATTATATAATATTTTGGAGTTTTATTTATATATTTCTTTTTATCTTATATTTAAAATTTGATCCAATTGCTTAGTAGCTTAGCTTTACTTTATGGGCTTCGTACCTCCGACCTGACAAATTTTCTACTCATACTTAATAGACAATCTAATTGGCGCAGTGGCTAAGCGATTGGACTACTGCGCTAAGAGTTGTAGGTTCGATTCCCGCACTGTATATATAAAGTCGATTTGTTTTAATATTTTACAAATTCGTAGTGCAATGCCATTTAAAAGGTTACTAAAATAGCGAGGTTACAATAATGAAACAAAAATATATAAAAACTCCTCCGTCATTTAATCCTAGTAGAAGCTGTAATCATAATCGTTGTCTGGTTCCTCATCTTCTTCGGGACTCGTGAGGTTGCCCAGGACGTGGTACTGTCGCAGCTTCTCCAATGCCACCATGTCGTCTACCAGTCCTAGAGGCAGTTCTGAAGGGTCTGTTTCTCCTTTGACGAGGGTCCAATCGGTGGTAGACTCGTGAGATATTTCGCCGTTCAAACCTGTCAACATAAAACGATAGGTTATACCTAATGGCATTTATAACACAAAGTAAAGAAGAAAACTTACTAAATGTTGTTTTAAGTTACTTATTTATTTATTAATCAAGTCAAGTAATCATTAAGTGTTGCCTGAATACCGTCTCTTGTCGACGGTCTTAATTCACTCTATATAGATGCTAACTAATTATAAATCACTATAGCCGATAAAAACTACGATAGGCGCGGAAATACCATGAATGTGTAATAAACGCACCATTAGGAGATATATCGACGGTGCCCTCTATCGGCGGGGCGGTGTAAGCTTCTAACTCCTGCTCGGTCTTACTCTCTCGATCTAGTTTCTCTTGTTTCCGTTGGCGGCGCCACGCTTTCTGTAAGTTGAATCTTTCTGGACTGCAATAAGAAACGAATTTAGCTTTTATTTTTGATAGTTTTAGAGGCTCACTTGACATTCATACACTTAACACAACTTAGGAGCAATACTAACAGCAACATTACTATAGAAGTATGTAAGTAATTTTGTTAAGCTACATACTGCAATAAATAAATAAAGTACAATGCCAATTAGGTACTTAATTAGGTAGTAGCTGATACAAAGCCGATTTTAGGAGTTTGATAAAGTGTACCCACTCAGTTAAATGCAATTCGCAGGCACCTAGCCTGAACATAATAAAGATTAACTTTATTACTGAATCACAGATCTTGATTAACTTTATCACTCAACCTAAAGTTCGTTAATCCCCGCCACGTACAGGCCGGAACCAACAAACATTGAATGTCAGCGTATCTTATCAATCCAAATAAAGTATTTATCATAATAAAACTTACCAAAAGTCTATACATTGTGACGTGTTGATAAGTAACATAAGTAGGTTTTATGTTCTTACTACATAACTACCAACTTAAGCACTAACTTAAAACACCTAATTATTAAATCGATAACAGAGGTACATATTACACTCACATTTCGCCAGTTATCGATCGCAATGTACTTAATAGGGGCGAGCCTATTGCTATCACCTGGGCTCAAATCCAGGCTGCGTGTTGCTACTGAGAATTACCTACCTAATGGAAAAATTCCTGGAAATGAAACTCTTGTCAACAGTCACACTTTGCGGCCACTAGTCCAACGAGGAAGTCTTAACTACATTCTAAGATTGTTCTGTCTCTGCACCCAAAAGTTTGACTGGTAGAATTTTCTACCAGTCAAACTTTTGGGTCTGTCCTAAGTCACTTCTGTATGAAGAATATATAAATAACAGTTCAAACCAAGCTTACCGCTCTTCATCCTTATACACTCGCGTTTCTAGGTTCTGTATGTCATGCCTCAGGTCCGCTATCATGAGCAGCATGAGGTCCAAAGACCCTTTAGGTCCGCGCTGGCCGCGGGGTCCTCGAGGTCCGCTCTCGCCTTTAGGACCTTCCATACCTGGGGGGCCGGCGGGTCCCTGGAATGTGGTGGACAAAATAGTAGATATGTTACTTGAATTTAAAGATTTCGCTTCACTTTGCTCTTTTTATTGATTTCGTGCATTAATAGGAGTCTCAAATTTTGTTGAATTTTAAGGATTTTCTTTTTGTATACGGCAATGATATTGAACATGAATAATGATTAACATCTAGAAGTTGTTAGCTAATAAGGGGGTATATATACAAGAAAGCGATTGTCAGGTATGAAATGTGAGTATGTACTTACCCTTGGCCCCCTTTCACAGCGACAGTAGCCCCCTTCTAGAGGTGCTGTTGAGTCCAGCACTCTGAACGCGTACGTGCCTTCTGCAAAGCGATCTGCAATATTCTATTCATTATTACAAGAAGATTAATATACTTAGATCTTACCTAAGTACGACCTGATATCGTTTCCACTACCATAAAAGAACCCCTAAAATATTCGTAGTCACTTAGTAGTCAGTACGCACCATCTCTCAGCGCTGGGCTATCCATGACCTTCTTGAGAGCCGCCTGTGCGGTTCGGAGCTGGTCTCCGAGTTGCTTCACCTTCCGCGACAGGTAGGTGACGGTGTCGCACGGCGCGTAGCAGCGGGACGACGCGCGCACCAGCGGGAGCGGCTCCTGAAGCAGTGCGGTGATCTGGACTCATTACATGGCGTCATGGCTACTTACTACGTCAATGTAACAAACTAGGAGGTCGATTCTAGTACTTTTAAACTTCTTTCAACAGAATGGCCTCGCACAACATTTTAGTTGTCAGTGATGTTTGGACGTTTATCACAAAGAGTTTCAGAGACATCATTAGATTTAGGACGCTTTTCATAGTCGGCACTATTTTAATCGTTGCGTCTAATGTTTTTGATCTCGTTTTAGATGGTTTCATTTCAACTGCGCTATATCAATTTACCCGTATTTAACTATTCATAATATTCAAGCAAATCTAAAAAAGTCATAGAAAATATTCATTGGTTTGTAAATAAGACATCAAATTAATGCAAGAAAGTAACTTGCTGAATACCTAAGTACGTATATTTTGTATACCTACTTTTGCACAAAAACTTCATCAACATAATGCTTTATAAGGCTTCATCAATAATAAGGTGGTCAACTTACTGGAACAGCCATTCGTCGTTCGCATTTCTTGCCGTCGCTGGCGAGAGACCACGGAGGTGCGCACTCGCAGTGGTAGCTTCCAGGGTCGTTGACACATCTCTGCTCACACCCACCGTTGTTGGTAGCGCATTCATCCGTGTCTAAGTACAAAAGCATCCTAATTGTCATAACAAATTAAAATGTCCTATTTATAGTTTGGATGACAATACAATACAATAATATGGTAACTTAGATCTCCTCTGAAAACGGAGGCAAGAAAAAATGGAAATGTTTAGTGGCTACGAATAAACCGATCTCATTATTATTTTTATGAGTCCAATAAATTATTTATTTATTTATTGCACTATGTCGTTTACAGAAAATAAATATATATTATCATAACTAACATTTACCCTGGTCGACGAGATAGGGGCGGAGAATATGGCAATAGAAACTTTTAGAACGACGTCATGACAATAAAGACCAAGTTTCTTACCAACACAGTAAGGCTGCGTCTTCCTCCTGTAGTGGTCAGCATGGAACTGGAAGCCGCTGTGGCAGGTGCACCACACGCGGTCGCCGCGCACCTCGCACGCCTGCTCGCACAGCTGCAGGCTGCACGGGTCCACCGACCTTAGGATACACCTGGGATTGCGAAAATAATCGTCATTTTCATTGAAGTTGATCAGATGCCTTCCTTTACTCTGGATTACAGATTTTTCTACTTGGAAATAGTTACATATTTTGCTTGTATTCCGTCTTTAGTGAAACTTAAACTTCTACTTATATGTTACGTCTCTAGTGTAATTTTAACTTAGCAACTAAGCTAACAAAGTTTTTCGGTTTAAAGTTTATTTGTAACTTACCAGTTAGCAATTCATCAGGTTAGCACCAAGCGACAACTTGGCGCTATTATCTCCAAGAATACGTTATCTACATAATCAATTACCATCGCGAACAGCTCAATGATTGATGAAGCTTCTCACAATCATTTCCTCATTCCTATGCTGTGCGTGTCAACTAACTACACCCGCGCCCTTCGTACGCACGCGTGCTGAATAATAACTTAATCTCAGCTTGACGGACAGACAAAGACATGAAAGGTCACAGCTTTTCTTTGCGACTTGTGTTTCGGAATCCTGTGTCCTTTGACTGGCATGCCCTCCTCATGTTTCTAATTGGATGATTCTGATGTTTTTTTTCATTCATATTCGATTGAAAATAGCTAGGACTACATTTAAAGGTAAGGTTGGCATATTTATAGTTTGAGTCGTAAGAGAAGCTGTAAATTCTTATCGTGTGGTTGGCGAACAATCTGGTGACAGGGCATCTGACATGGCTTTACACACCCTTGAAAAACTGCAGATATATCCAGCGTAGACTATTGTGCTTTCCGTTACACTGAGAATTATTACGACCTTCAGAAAAGTGCTATATATCCCAAAATATAAAACAATAAATCAGTGATGTATCTTGGTGCTTACCTTCCAGCGATAAACACATGTGTGTCGCAACACCGCAACTTGATGCATTGTATTTCTGCGCCGTCCACCTGACACGTTTCACGAGTGCGTAGGAGTCGCTCCGTAGGGCACGGGGAGCTGCCGTCTAATCTGCAACCAAATGAAATTAATGATCAAGTTTCAGTAAAGCGAGATTTGTGCACTTGCAGCTGGACCGGCCATCCAACTTTTGTTTCCAACCAGATGTTATATGGACATGAAAGGATTATTTATCAGCATAATCTGACTGAATCTATATAATACTAGCTGAAGCCCGCGACTTCGTCCGCGTGAATTTCGTGGTATGAAAAATAGATGTTGGCCGATTCTCAGACCTACTCAATACGCTCACAAAATTTCATGAGAATCGGTCTAGCCGTTTCGGAGGAGTATGGGAACGAAAACTGTGACACGAAAATTTTATATATATAAATATAAAAATGAATTGCTGTTTGTTAGTCTCGCTAAACTCCAGAACGGCTTGACCTATATGGCTAATTTTGATCTCGAAACACTCGTGGCTTCCATGGAAGGTTATAATGGTGAGTTTAAATGGTCAGCTAGCCATAATATGATTAGAATAGCAATAATATAAGAAAGATTACTAATTGGCAAGTTGTCGGTCATTGTGGCGTTCTAAGGGGGAGGCCTTTGTTCAACAGTGGACGTCTTCCGGCTGATGATGATGAAGAGAGAGAATCAAGAAACTACATAAATAAATCTTCTTCTTTTCGCCCAGTATGTGGCCAAGTCGACGGCGGCATAAATAATGTATTTATGACATTGAAATATTTTTGAATCCGAGTCAAATACGGTCAAATTCTGTGAGGTGATTAAATTGTCTCTCAACTAATCGTATGTTGATCAGGAAGCCATGTTGATAAGGTTCCACAGATGAAGTTCGGTCAAACAACAAAGAAGCTTTATCTTATCTTTTTGCGTTCTACAAAGTCGTTTTGGATAATAGCTCATTGATACTACAATAACCTAATTATTGTGCACACATTATGAATACTTACGCGGTTTATATTATGCGTATGACCTAACAAGGAAACGAGAATGATAATACAAAGAGTGGTATAGATATGGATTTCATAAGTAACTCTTAAAAGTCTCTCTGAGATACGTTTGGTTTATACGTACTTGGTTGGATAAAATGCTTGGTGTCAAATAAGAAGTATCCTGATAAAAATTGTTTAAGATACTAGATACTTTTCAACCTTATTATACTGCCGAAATTATACCTAGCTTGCAATGACATAATATATTTTTTATTGGAAATTTTTGATAACTTGCTTTGATTGGTAGTTAGGTACCTACCTACTTTAAAAAGAAATTTCATAAAAAAATCAAGGAGCTTTATAGGATAGTTAATGGCAATGCAGTTAGTACATGTCATAGTTTCAGATTGTAGGCGCCTGGCAAGATGGGATGATCGCATTGATCAGAAAATATTACCTACATTCTAAATCGGTATTGATTGTGATTAAAGTCTGATAATGCAGCTAGGAGTGTGCTAGTTCAACTTCGAACAAGGTCGTTTTCACACAGGGTAAAAAAGCTTTTTAATATACATGAGCGGTTTTGTGGTTTTTAATTGTGGTAACACGCTAAATACGATTTAAATGGTGACGTTCAATTCTGAGATCATCGGAGGAATTATAACGCATTTGTGTCAGTCTTAATAAGTTATTTTTATTTTACTGCTTTATAATTATAGAAATTATGTCATACATGTCACAGATGCCTTACGAGCTGTGTTAAGACTAGGTTAATTTATAGATTAACAGAGCGTCTAGGCTAGATCTGACCTTAATTAGAGTAGCTCGGTAGTAAAACTGCTGCGTGACCAGGCAGGCATAAAACACAAGAGATTAATTAAGTATCTTGTTGTAAATGTGTTCAACGTGCAAACATACCGCACGTTTGCCTTTTGCGTATGTTAGTTTAATACATGTAATGTTACCACCTGTATTTACGTCGACATGCGACGGCAACATAATTTTCCGTGGCTTTTCTAAGATAAACAATAGGTTATGTCCTTACATCCCAGGGTTCAAGGTACATACGTACGCGCTTAAATTTCAAACATGCGGTAGAGCCAACGCTTGCAATCCTTCAATCTGGTCAACTTCACAACAAGGAGAAGAGACGTACTACCGAAAATGCACAACCTCCTCTTTCTACCAACTTCTTTATGGATGGGGGTCGATTACAGCTAATAGCGTAATTAGCAAAGGTTTAAATGCTGGTAGATAAGACTTCACGCCTCGTTTGTAACGCAGCTTTCTATCTAAGGTGAGGCAAACAATATCGACATTCGGACTTTGTTTATATCCTGACATCTCAATACCTTGTCCGTAATCAAAAAAAGGAATAATTGAAAAAATAATTTGAAATATTCCAATTGAAAATGTCTTTTGTATCATTTCAGATAATTCTCTCAGATATTTAAACCTTCCCTCTAGAGTCTTCAGTCTAGCCCCAACCTCGGTCAGTCAACGAGAAGAAAGCTTTGCCCTAAGCCCTACAGTTCCAAGAACGATTCAATGGTGTTCTTACACTGAACTATTTATACCAGTGGTAATAACGTTCGAGTACTTCGTATATTATGGTGCAATGTACTTCATTCAACTGCAGTCGTTGAACCCACGCACTTTGATTTTTAAACGTGGCAATGCAACTGATTCATAAATTAATTGAGCTAATGAAACAAACTCAGGCTAGATGGAGGTTATAATTGACTTGGTACTAAAAAGTCGTAAGTCTCCCGAAGTACAACCAAAACAGGTTAAAAGGAAAAAAATGTGATTTCGGCGAAAAGTCGAGTTTATTGCACTGATAAGTTATCTGGCGATTAAAAAGTCTGTCCTAAATAAACCAATGCACCTAGACTGTTAATCAGTTGGTTTGAAAGAGTTCCTTATAAAACGCAGGTAATGTATATCAGCGCCTTGGTTAATTATTTTGCATGTGTCTTTTGAAAAACAACATTTGTATTTTACTTTGATCGAAACATGATACAGCCTAAACTAATAATATCGTCATTAAGACCGTAAAAATAAAATTATTCAGAGCAACCATTTACGAGCATCACTTCCGCTAACCAACCGATACGTATGACAGAAATAATTAAAATATAAAAACACTGATGAGCACTGGAGATGTAATTCTTCACAGAATGACTAGCATCACATAAATCACACTCACACGTCCAACGCATCGTCGTGATACGCGTCCTCTGCTTGGTATCCTCTCTCGTCCTGATAGCAGAGTACCAGGTTGGCAGGATAGAATAGAAGTAATGCGGCAAAGGCCGCGGGTGCGAGCGGCGCGCGCATCGCGACTGCGGGTGCGCGCCCGCCGCGGATATGCGTTTGAGCAGTGATAGTCAAACTTATAGCTGTGTATGCACACACACATGACTGTAAGTTTGGATATCACATCATAAATGATATAATGTTCCCCATTGCATCCTGTTAAATAACGTTGTTTATTTAATGCAGTGCAATAATTAAAGCTGTTTGACTTATTAAGTGACTTAATTTTGTTACCATACATAGGTATGAATAAGGTATAGTATATGGGAAGGCTCAGAAGCAGAATTGTGACTTGACTATAAAGTGTTGGTAACAGACATAATTTTTAAGAGAATAAGTTTAATACCTACTACTTAATATTAATTTTATTGAAAGCGAATCTATAATACAACAATATTTTATCACAATAACAACAAAAGAAACCAACAAAAGTTGAAACTGAATTGAAAGTAACATTCAGCTACTAGGTAAGAATGAACGTTAAGATAATAAGAAGCTCAGTAAAGTTTGTTTGCAAAACTTCGTTTGTTTTCAATAGACATTGTGGACTTTGTGAAAGAAAAATTCTGCGGAGGCAAAATAATACACGACAACAAAGCATAAAGGAAATCAATGAATTCTATTGCTATTTCTTATTTATTTCATATTTAAGCTGGATTTTTCCAAGAGGCGAGGTGTTAGTCCACTAATATGTACACAAGCAAAAGTCTCTATCGTTCAATTAAAAAGACAGATATATATTATCCATAAAAAAATATTTAAGATAGTACTTTTTGAGCGACATAAATGGGACAGCTCCCAAAAACGCTTCCTGTTCCTAGGATAAAAAAAGAACAATGTCAATAAGTAACTCTAAAGATTGAGCACCGCTGAATCTAGTGGCTAGTAATAGTCCCAAAATAAACTCCAGTGCGTGTAGAGTACACATTAGACCGATATAAGACGTACGAGTATTTTGGCCGTCACGGACGATTCCCTGAGTAATGCTAGTATGGCCATCATTTAGGGTAATTAATCAAGAAAACAATGCTTAATATAATCCTATTACACAAATATTTTATTTACCGAGTGGTATCCAGCTTTCCTCCCGTAGATGTAGTAACAGGCGACTAATAGAAAAACCAGAAGATGGGCGGGCAGCAAGCCGCATGCCAGGCGTGAGGACAAAATAGATAATCTGTGAACCCGGTTGGCGGAAAGAACTCCAAAAGGTTCGCCATACCTATGGGACTTATGATGAGTGACGAAATAAGGGTGTATAGATAGACTCCTTTATATTTCCAATATGTGGGCATACACACCACTGCTGCTCTACTGCTTGCTTACTTTTTCTGTATATCTTCTAAATAATATGAAGTGACTGCCTCGTTGGTCTAGTGGTCGCTTAGCGCGACTGCTGAGCGAGCACGAGGTCCTGGGTTCGAATCGGTCGGGCATAGTGTTACTGGGTTTTTCCATTAGGTAGTTCTCAGTAGCAGCACGGAGTCTGGATTTAAACCCGTTTTTTTTTGTTTCATATTAAAAAAACATAACATAACATCACGCCTGTATTCCCCGAAGGGGTAGGCAGAGGTGCACATATAGTACACCCACATTTCGCCAGTTATGTTTTTTTTTAGATCCCAATCTAATAGGGGGCGAGCCTATTGCCATCAACCGGGCACAAATCCAGACTCCGTGCTGCCACTGAGAATTACCTAATGGAAAATCTCAGTAACACTTTGCCCGACCCGGGATTTGAACCCAGGACCTCGTGGTCAGCAGTCGCGCTTAGTGACCACTAGACCAACGAGGCAGTCACTTCATATTATTTAGAAGAGAAATACAGAAAAATTAAGCAAGCAGTAGAGCAGCAGTGGTGTGTATGCCCACATATTGGAAATATAAAGGAGTTTATCTAGTAGTTTTTAATATGAAGTAAGGTTTTCTTTGTGAGAATTTTTATCTAAATCAATGCCTGCATTTTGGAATTACTAGTAGTAGTAATACATTCAGACTTCGCATCCAATTTGTGGGCACATTAGTTTATCTGTAAGTGTTTGTTTACCGTAATACAGGCGCGCGCGTCGACGCCTCACGGCCGCGAGCCGCAACCCATCGATCTACTGACACACTGCCGCTTGTGCAATACTCATACATAACATTTATTTATAATATCCTGGTACTATATCCAGATCAATTTGAATATTTAATCTATGATTAATTTGTTTGTTAGCAAAAGGATAATTAAATATATTCTGTTTTTCAGGCTTGATCTCTACTTGGACAAGACTCTACGCTCATGTCACGATTTGTTTATATTTTTTTACATTTATGACAACTTATTTTATAAGTGATCAAATACAAAAATTATGCATGATTTTATAAGGAAATTACAAAAAACCACTTACCGATGAAAGCTTACAAATTCATTGTTATTTTTCCGTGATGAATGTGATTTACATGATAAAACAAAACTGGTCATATTAAACGTTTATTTATCTGTCCTTTGCACCTTTTGTACACAATCAAATTGCTTATAATAAGCAAAAAATAATATTATTACACGCTTTATTTTTAAAATAAACAATGACCAGTACAAGGACTGACATTCACCACGTATGATACGACCTAATTAAATACTTTGTAAGGTTAACCGTGTAGAACCGATCTACTAAGCAACTATGTGCTTTTTTAATTGGTCGTGTAGTAAGAGACCAAGTATGACCGTTAGAAAATTTCGGAATGTCCATTTAGCTTTAAATTATGAGTCCATATGTGTTTGTCTCTATTAAATATAATAATCTGCGTCATAAGAGAGAGGAGCTTGGATTTATCGAAATTTGTGTCTAATTTGTTCGCTCTCTCTATGCTTTAGTAATTACTCTGAGGGTAGGCATCAATATCAATGTCATAAATAGGTACTTTCTTAGATATTTACTGGCTGATGGTGACGAAAGACATCTTGAGTAAACCTAGATTAAATTATCGAAATCGCCAACCTGCAGTGAGCTAGCGTACTGAATGGTGATCAATGCTCAATAAACAGACACAATAATACCTGACAAAGAAATGTAAAATTACTTAGATAAGTTAAAAAGTACGTAATTATGACATTTGATAAGTACTTGCAAGTGTTGGAATCTTAATTTGTAAACTTCAGGGGATTGAACCGACTAGCTCACAGCTACCAAGACTTCGTTCGTCGAATTCTAAATAATTTTAATATAGAAACCTTCTAAGCCAACTTGAATAGATCTAAATAACGTTTGACGTGACTAAAAATACTTTTGTAGGCGACTACGTCACTCTGATACCAGCCTACTTAGGCCATACTGGTTGCTAAGGAGAAATGTCTACATGATTATGTTAATCTTAAGCGATACACCTACGTTTTATAAGGCACTTTACATTTGTGTCAATTCTGATTCTCGTTTCAAAATCATTTGGTTTTCGACATGATTCAGATTTCAAAGTTACAGACAATTGATATTGTCCTCATATGAATTTGTAGCTAGGAAACATGAACAAAATCGTCATCTAAAAGAAAATCTTTTCCTTTGAATGGAAATTTACTTTGCACTATACGAGAAACTGATTATAATATAGTAAGCTCAAAAACTATCTTACTTAAAGCAGGACAGGTTACGATGTGGAACTGAGACACCGCTATTCGCAGTGTAATGCGGCCTCTCGCTTCCACAACGTAAACCATCCTGCTTTAAGAGTTTATGGAAAGGGTGCTGATTGGCGCAGCAGGTAAGCCATTGGACTGCTGCGCTAGGGGTTGCGGACTCAATTCCCGCACGGGACAAAAATATGTTTGTCCCGAGTCTAGGTGTTTGTGTATGTGATATTTCATGTTTGTGAAACGCACCCACGACACAGGAGAGATTCATAGTGAGGGGCTATGTTCTTATAAAAAAATACGTGCATATAATATGCATAGCTGAATAGCCCAATATTCGAAAGCTTAGCTACTAAAAATAAAATAGTGATCGAGCTATAGAATGAAATACCTACTTTGTTTAACTAAATAAATAGAGCTTTATTTAATTGAAGCTAGTTAGAGAGCGGTTGAAATATTACTGTGTTAGTTATCTCTACAAAGCTCTGGTCTGTTTGATTAGTGGCCACTGGAGTAATGACTGAAACGGGTAAACTCGACACGTTTAGAAATATTTTTAGAATTTGATCAATACTTGGTTTTGTCCTGAAAATATGCATTTTCAAAGCCAGTAAAATATGTACCAAATAAAGTATGAATAAACTTTATATTAACTTAAATAAGTGTTACAAGGCTACAGTAATTAATATGTAAAAGCCATACGATTTTATAACTACATTCTTAACAATAATAGTTATTTAGTTTTGTTAAGAAAAATATATGTTCACGAATGCTCTAGCTACGCTATTATCGTGGGCATGAAAACTCGCTACAAGTCGAGTATACGCGGCCGCTTGGGAAAATCGCACTTTTTCCCTCTTGTTGTCTACCCGGCCGTTAGTGTTTGTTTGGACACCGACCTCGCTTCAACTCTCCACCACCCTGTACAAATCACAAATACATCGTAACAACAATATAAATGTCACTTATTTTGTTATTAATTGCGAGTTTGTCTAACTCGGTATTGTCATGGTATCCAAATGAACACCGATTTTGGGTACCAGGGGAATATGGATATCAAGGAGTGCATAACGGGTTGGAGCATGCGAAGGACTTTGTCAATGAGTGGACGGTGCAAGTGGAAGGTGGCGAAGAGGTGGCCCAACTAGTTGCTTTAGAACTGGGATACGTTTTTGGAGGGAAGGTGAGTTCATGACGCCTTGGTGTTTGCTTAATATAAAATAATACTAAATTAATACAGGTAATTAAAAAATATTGGACGTGTGTATGTCATTAATGACATAGATATTTTATCTGCACGACATTGCGAATATTAATTAATTATTTGATATTTCCGTAATGTCTTAACTTCTTAAGCGCCTTCCAAAACGTTAAAATATTCTGTAAGCGTGGTATTTTGGTTCATTTCGTCTAGAAATAACTTTATGAAGGCGTAATTAAGTCACTTTCACTTAATGTGTATTCAAATTGCTTTGTTGCCTTCGTATTTAATAAAGTTTTCTATTAATTGGGTATTGTGCCCGTCTGACGGGTTAAAAGAAAACTGATATACATTGTCACTTATCTTCTGCCAGGAATAAAATTAAGGAAAAAGAGCTTACTTTTTAATTGACTTAAGAAGGCGGTTATAGTAGAATAATTTAGACCGAAACGTCTCTAACCACACAATTAATTATTGTCTTGGGCCAACGTATAGGTATAATTGTATCATCGTTGTTTCTATCAAGAGCAATTCTCTAATTCGGTGTTTTATAAAGAAGAAACCAATTGAATCTATTTCCATTTTTTCTCAAATTACTTTACACAATGTATTTTTATTTCTAAGAATCCAATTGAGTCTATCCTGTAACTAATCTGCTCCTTCTAATAGGTAGGCATTAATTGAATTAGGAAATTTGTTTGGCTTTTCATTTGTTTGATATTTTTTATTTTGATTTTTGTATTACTTTATGCCGACGTTAAAACTGAACTCTGACCTCAGTGAAAACAGTTTGCCTTAAAATTTTAATACTTTTGGCTTTTTCATGTCATATTAAGGGTCCTTAAAACTTACTCTTGGGACAGATTTATTGTTGTGTCTCTGACTCACAAAACATTGAAAAGGATGAGATAGGTACCTATTTTATTCACAACAAATAAATTATTTACCTTGTTTTGTATTATTATCATTCCATCTCAAAAATGCTTCTGTTACAATTACAAATTAAAATAATAAGCCCTCGTTGTAGGCCGGTTTGTTAATTTTAATTAAAAAGCTTTTGTATTTGCTGATTTTGTTTTAGTATAAAGGGATACGTGACTGTATTTACTTTATATTATGTACAACGACACGTTCCTAAAGCCTGTGAATTTTGGTACGAGCTAACAGGCTCGATTTTTGAGGATTATGGATGGATAATTTTTATTTTACTGTTTAGTAGTGACCTCAGTGGAAACATCAGGTGACTTCAGCGCGCGTTTCAAAAATGTGTGCGTTTTTTCAGCATTCTGTAATTCTGAATAATATGTGCGACAAATCGGTCATACGACCGAGAAATACCTTAAACAAAATATTTCAGAATACAATTCATAGGCAACCGTCTTATAATGATCTAATGTAACGGTTTTATCCGGACGAGAAAACAATATAGCAGGTAGGTACTTAGGTAGTTACTAGTTAGGTTATAAATAGTTTTAATTGAGTATCTCTGATAGACTTTCTGCATAGGCGGTGACATGGTTTATATAACGTCATTTAGACAGTGGCAGGGGTACCTGGAAGGATCGGTTCCAAGGTCCTACCTATGGTCTAAACTGCCTTGCAGTGGAACGATAGCTAAATTATGATGATATTCTATATAATAGTTCTGCAAAAAATCCTGCAAGTTAATACATAATTTATTAAAATGTTCGCTGTTTAAACAGCTGGAAGGCTGGAAAAAAACGAATTTCTTAACCATTTATGACGTTTTCTGCACTACTGAAAAGTGACATAGCACGTTATTACTCTATGTCTTATATTTTTGGTACGTGCAGGTAAAAATGAATACGGTACGCTACGTCATATCAAATATTTGAGAGCAAAACCTCAACGTAATAAAGTTTTTGTGTTACATGCTTGAGATAACGTTGAAATCAAAGCTATGACGCCGTTCGTATCTGAAGTGGCTCTTGAGATAGCACAGACAGTATATTGCATAGATTAGCTTCATATCGGGTCCACGCAACAGTAAGTAATTAAATCGACTTCATTAGGAGTGCATGAATTATAGCATATCAGTTTATTAAGACGAGTGGGAAACTTGTACAAACAAAAAAGATTTTCGGTTTATTTTCCGCATTGGATGAACTTTCATTATTGCCTCCACGTGTGATAGTACCCTAGTACGTCCGGTGCACTATGGGCGTTTAACCTCACTACCTTCTTTGTTGACTGGCCAATCTCCACACTACGGCATGATTATGACCTGCCAGGTTATGAGCGTGCATTGTATGTCATTTTCCGTTGTTAAAGCGAGCCTACACTGCACAAAGCGTCGTCTCGCTTCCATAACGAAAAGTGACCAAGCAATACAAGCTTAGTAAGCACCTGTTTCTTTAGACAATGCTCATACCAATACGAGGAAGAAGTCTTACAAAACTTTTCGCAATACTACATTTTTAGACGAGGGAGTCAAATAAACCTCTAGATTTTCATTGAAGGCTTGAAATATCTACTCGTACATTAAAACCTACTTCGACATTCTAGAATAAAATGTTTACATAAATTTATTATATAACATTATGCTAAATGTAACTCTATGAGGAGATGTTTATACCTACATAGTATAAAAACTCTTCAAGGACACGTCCAACACGTTCTTGCAGAATAAAGGCCTATCCATAGCGCTACGGGGGATTCCCCGGGGAAATGCGGTCGTCACATCTGACAGACAGTTTTGAGATTGCACTACAGTTAGGCACATATGGATGCTGTATTTTCGTCATATGAAGCCTTCTTCACCCTTTACTCTCGCAAGTTCCATTAAACGTCAGTTTAAATAGTTATGAAGAAGTTTGAAGTAGCGTCTTTACATATATATTTCTTGTTTTGTTTGTGTTTGTGTATGCTTGAAGCTTTTAGGACTTGAGTGACATGAAACTGTGTTTTTAACTTTTTGATGACTTGAACAATTCTTGAGTATCTTCTCAGTGATGGGTGGAAACTTGGCCTTTAAGTTAGGCTCTCTTTGAAATGATCTTAGGCAACCACACTAGGTTTTTTATGTACATGGTTTTTAGTAGCTTCAGCCTGTATTTGAATGCGATATATCATAAGAGTACCCTTGGGAGAGGCCTATGACCAGGAGTAGACTGCATCGGGTTGAGGATGATATCAAAAGCACAAATATTCCAAACAAACAATAATATTTTTTTTTTTTATTTCTCCTCACAATGTTAAATATAAGTATTTATAGCTACTTACATAACACAGTCTAGTTTTCATATGTAAGGAGCTGTGTCTGTAATACGCATGGCAAATATAGGTGTATCTTACAAATATTTGATTCTCGTGGGTACCAGACACAAAACTTAGTTTATCAGCGGCTATTGCGCCAACCAGCCAATCAAATCGCACAAAAACGGCTAAAAGATCTTCTCAAACCTTGTTCAAACCAATATCATTAGTTCTGCAGAACTGTTCAAGATAATATTTCATCGTAATGTAAAAAAATGATAAATACTGGCCGCATTTATCCCCATCGGGTTCACTGAGCCTGCAATCTGCGTCCTACATCGATATGATATAACAGCCGGTGTTGACAATTGAATTAATCAATCACTGGGGAAGGTTATATTTACTTAAGCTCGACCCACAAACCGACGCACGGACTGTATGTAATATTTTTATCGATTTAACATATTTTTTATCGACTACAATCGTTAATCGATTAGTTGATGTAGCTTAGACGTAACCTTTATTGTAGGTACTTAAGGGGCTTAGGTAAGTGGCTACCGTACAGATCAGTCAATCTGCAAGGTTAAGCTGTGCTCGCCTCGGTCAGTCTTGTGATGGGTGACCGTTTTCCCATATTAAGACACCTCCGTACTTCGGGTGGCCCGTTAAGCCGTTGGTCCTGCATATAGTCCCAAAATGAATACAGCATCACGCTTATATACCCTTAAGGGGAAGGCAGAGGTCCCATGTAACTGGGAGCGAGCAAATTGAGATCGGTCAAAAATCCAAACTCCGTGCTGCTATTGAGAATCACCTAACAAAAAACTCAATAGCACTGCCCAACCTGGAGGCCTAATCAAGGGCCTTAAGCTTAGCGATCGCACTTTACCACTAGACTAAAAAGGCAGTATACTAAACACCTGTAGTTAAGTCTATTTTCAATTAAAATATAGCTGCTTTCGTAGCATCGTGAAAATAGCATCATAATAACAACCCACTCTCTTTAGATAAATCCTGTTCACCCCACGATTTGTGACGTACTTGTAGTGTAGGTACTGTTGTCAAATGCCAAGGAGTTGTCCTTTTCAGTTTAAATTAGCAGTTCGACGTTTTAAGGGTCGATACACTGTGACGTAAAAGATATTTATCGGTCTAATATATATATATATATCATTGGATACGATGTCGTCGAATGTGTCGTTCTCTCATATAGCAGTAAAGCTGAGTTGTATGGCCGTTGGACTGCCAAATCATAGCTCGCAAGTTCTAACCCCGGCACGCACCAATGCCTTCTCGAAATCATGTGCGTACTTACTTATCAGTTGCTTTAAACGGTGAAGGAAAAGACCGTGAGGAAACCGCCACACCTTAGAGATTTTTCAACGGTGAGTAAAGCCATGTCAGATACTTACAGGCGGTTTAAACTCTGACACCAGGTTGGTCAACCATACGATGGCAATACATATTACCTTTCAACGTTTAGGAGACTGAGATATTTTAAAAACCAGCAATTTAGATGGCGATATTTTTCCTTTTTTTGTCCAAAAATGAAAAGTCCATGTCTCTTTTCTAGTATACTTAAATGTTATTACAAAATGAACGTTTAACGTACACAGCATCGCTTAGGTAAGAAACTAATATATGCGCAGCAAAATAAAAAGTTTATATATTGTAAAATGTAAAGCGTCTATAATGCAAGTAACAACGACACTAATTAACATATCTTGCGTACATACCATTGAAGTTATTTAAAAGACCGCTTAGTAGGCAGTACGTGTTCTGTTGTCTCATATTGTCACATCACTCGTCTTGTACGAAAGTCTAATAGTGACAAATGTACGGGAATTAGAACGAACCATTTGTCTCAGTTTGCGACGCTAATCATTTGTTTATTTGGGCGCCATCTTCGAATGCACTGTCTGGACAGGATGGCCTGCGACTAATTAGTTTTGTTCTGCTTACAAATCATACAATAGGTATAGATGCTTTAAGAAAATTGAGAACTCAATTATGTAGAATGGGTGTAATTAGGCTCCAAATTGTAAGAAAATACAGCTCATAATATGGATTCCTAAATATGTTTATGTAAGGTATCCTTTCTGATATATTAACGAACGTTAGGTAAACTCATAAAACATTTTCTAATTGCTTTCTCAGATAAATTGCGGACGACATATAAATTAATATAATTGCGATTAAAAAACCAACATATACGTAGACATTATAATCTAGTAACCAGTGAGAACTTAAATGAAAGCTTTAATTCAATTAAATTGAATATCCTACGCAGGACTGACCGCCCACATTGTATTCCACTTGGCTACTCCGAGTTATTTTTCTAAAGCCTAACTGGATTTACGTCGGAATCAGTTAGTCTCACTGAAGCACTGAAGTTAATCTACAGGGTTAAAGCTGTTAAACCTAATGTTCAAGACGAGAGGCAGCATTGAACTGACAGTTTAGTTCGTTAAGGCTGAGCCCGCACTACGGTTAAAATAGTTTTCAGATAATTATATTTTATCTAAGTTTTATTTGTCTTGGAAAATATTTGATGAAAATTTACATCGTCGTCTACACTATATAGGTGAGATCTATTTGTTGAGAATGTTGCTTGATAAATAAGGTCAAATTGGAAATCTAATTTCGCTTTTGATTTTATAGTCAATAACCAAATCATTCGTCAAAATTAGAAAGTACATAATAAAATTTAGCTTTGTATGTTGTGTAGTACGAAATATTATTTGTTTTGCCATCGGAGCGGCGCCGCGGGATCAGTAACATTTAATAATTCTATTATATTATCTGTTACTCACACCTAGCTAATTTAAAGTGCCTAGTGCGATAATACTAAAGTACCACACTATAAGGCAGGCACTTTTCGATTATGACCTAAATTTTGTCCAGCTCATAAAGTTAAGTCTGGCGAAGTAGCACACAAGAGTCATCTCTGGATTCTCGAGAAGAATGTTTGAGCCCTTGGTTCTACCACGACCAACAGTGCTATTTGTGGGAATTTGTAGCTAATAACTTCCAGCCAAACTCGATAGATGGCTCTCTAACAAAAAAGAGCCTCAGTGTCGGAATTGGGAACTTTACTTTGCCGTCATTGGAAGTCGACAGTCTAGCCCCTAGTGGGTAATAGCGCAAACATGCTAAACAGTAAGCATTCAGTTTTTCAGGCGGCGCTAACTGTGGATTTAGCGTCGCTCGTACCAGGCTCACAGAACCGTGAAAGAAATGTTTTTCAGCGAGTTTCAGCGAGCGTTTGTTTCTATTTCCGTAGTAACAGCGGGAGGGACTTTAGTGTACAAGCGGGATGGGGATACACGTTCTAAGGCGCGCCAAGGTTGATTTCGACTGTATTGTGTAAGATACTGAAATAGTGCGAAGTTTTCAGTGTATATTTTACTGTAGAGACTAAAGTTACCAATATACGAGCAAATCATTCTTATTTTCTATAATTATTTATTTAATAATAAACAATTGGCACACTAACTTTTTCCAGACATAGTCTGGAAGAGATCGCCGTGAGCGATAAGACCGCCCATTGTACAATGTAATTTTAAGATTTTCCCTGTATATTTTTATTTTTTTCATTTTGGTGTGCAATAAAGAGATATATTATTATTATTAACTTTTTGTAATTTATGTTAATAGTACTTATTTTTTATTTAATTCAGTAATAAACATTAGTTCTGCCGAAACAATTAACAAATGTTGCTGCTCATTAGGTCGTTAATATAAATTCCGTAGCAGTATACCTTAATTGAAACCTAAATCTAACTTTTTTTTTTTACCTTAGTTTTTTACACACGCCCGATTCTGAATCAACAAACCTTTCTATGAGATTTCAACCAGATCCCACAGATAAAAAAGAATATTCATTTTTACTTAAAACGTAACAAAAATGTGTGAGGTATCAGGCTACCATAAGCCAGCTGTGTTATACCGATGTAGAGTTTACGCAGTTTCTTACAAAACCGAAATGTGCCATTCAACTTTACTCGGCGGTTCAATAACCTGCGTCTTCACGTGTAGCAAGCGTTCATTGATATTATTTGACGCATTTGGCATTCCACAATTTTACGTTATTCTAATAAAAAATTCGTATTTTAGAAATTTAATTTTGAATTTATTGCTTAATTTAAATTTTACTTTCGTCATAGTAATTGACATGTTGATTCTTATTATAAACCTATATAAATAAAATTATAAATTGCATTAAAATATTATTTATATAACTATAGACAACCAAACATTAAATCTTTAGTTAGTCTCAATAGAAAACACTATCAATGATTGCGGGATTACAAAAAAGTAGTTAGGTACTAACCTAATGATAGAGTTTAATAATCATTTGAATTCATAATGTTATGGTGTCGGTACTACTCATTCAATCAATGCATCTCAAAATGTACGCACCAGACACGACACAAGATATAACCATTCCTATATGTGTACCGATCTCAGACGAAGTATATGATAGACCGGTTCTCATGTAAATAAGGCGAGACCAAAAATGATATGAGTGCGTGTTTGACATATAGTGCTGTGACACGCACTCTCATATTATCGTATGTCGATAAAAATCACAATCATGAAAACAACGAAGTTAAACGAAATTATCTAAAATCAATATAGTAAAACAAAAGAATCCATAAATCATCGTCGTTTATTAAATCTTAACAAAAAAATAAACCTTTTAAAGTTAACAAATAGTCAAAAACATGAAATAAAATAAAAGTCGGCGTTGGTTTCTAACGTCATTAATGCAGTAAGCCCAGTGATCAGTGATCACACTGTTAATAAAGATTTCAACTTCATATCGACCCTACCGTGGATTCCCGAAGGCAATTAACATATTACAGAATCAATACATAAATCACTTATTCTGTTGAATAAGTAAGTGTATAATAGTCAATTATTGCAGATTTTCCATTTTTACTAAACTAACTAATTTACTATTTACTAATGGTAATTTATATTACCATAAAAAAGTACATATTAAATACTTATAGTCGTATTGTCTAATTTATTAAGTAGTTCTGTGGTAAAAGGTAAATTCATAAAATAACATACCATATTCATAAAATAAATAAAGTAATGAAAATCGTAATCTGATGTATTTAGGGCATTTTCTAAAACAAATTTGTTCAAAGTGCTTACTGCAAACTGATGAATATTTTTTGGGAATCCAGTTACCTCTATTTAACAGTTTTAGCCATTTTTGGCGAAACTCTTCATTTACAGGAAATCTTCAAAATATTTTTTTACATTATTCTAAAGAATTATAATGTTTCTAAATAATTATTTTGGACATTGATTGATTATAATATAATATGTGTATTAATTTATTTTTACAATAATAATATTATGTACCTATACTAATTAATCAACTTCTCAAAATAAAACGTCAAGTAGAATATCGAACAATATCGATAAAGTCTCTGTCAAGGTGGTCAATCTCTATTCTATGATATTTGGGTAAAAAATACACAAAATTTACGTACGTGTTATTTCTTTTTATAAAGATCTACAATATTAAGGGTCACTATGTGATTAAACGCGATACATTGGCGTACCGATTGATATACGCAACGTTAGTAAAGGCATTTGTAAACGTATTGTAAATAGCAAAATAACCAATTGTACTTACAAGTGAAAACTGTAATTATTTATATTATTTCTATGATTAGTATCACATCCGGGTACTACACACGAAGGCATGACGAAGACAAATAAATAAATATAATTTACACACCAAGCATATATTTTTTCAAATTAAATAACACAATTTATTTTTGACTAATTTGAAATGTGTCATTTGGTGTAAAGTTCAGTCAGTAACACGTCCAACTACCTTTCTCACTCTAACCTACATTGTACTCAGGTCTTTCTGTTTCAATCACCCCATCTATAGTAGGAACTACTTGGATCCTATATCTATGGTACCGATAACGTCACACCCTTCGTATTCGTATCCCGACCTACCCCAACACAAACACCCTCACACGCGTATCGTGCATATGTGCGTCACATCTCCTAGCCGATCCTGCTCTCCTGGTACACATGTGACTCTGAAAACTCACATGACTCCACGATTATGACACGTGCTGCACACGTGTGACGTTTCCATACAACCTCTCCCATGTGTATAGTATGTATGTTTGTTTGTGTGTTATAGATGCGAGGATTTAGATTGTATGTGTACGTAGACATGTTCTATGCGTAAGACGTCTGTGTGTTTATGTTATGTTGTGTGCGAGTGTAAATTTGTCTGTATGTTGTTGCCATAGGGTCGGCTCTGTGTGGAGAAAACTGTTTAGCAATACTGATTTAAGTCTCAGGTATTACACTAGCGAACTCTTCTCATAATTTATCTGACTGTATCGAAATATAGCTTAAAAATAATTAGTTATATTTAAAATCAAGATTTTTAGTATGAATGTATTATATTAAGGACCAAGATAGTAAAAAAAACATAATAAGATTTATGTGACCAAAGCGTAGCGCCTTCTACTTTAAGCTCAAAAGTTAACACTTTATGTTATGAACACTAAATGAACAGGCGCTTGAGTTTGTAGCCATGCTTGCTAAAAACAATTATTTAGGTGATCGCGATCTCATAGGGTCTCGCGATCGAAACTACTTATATCTAAACCAATTTTATTTATGTTTAGGAATCAAATAAAAACTATCTGTGTACTAACTAGGTGTTTGTGCACATTGTGCACCTCTGCGGCTCTGCTCTACTCCTTTAGCCCATAAAGCCGAGATGTTATGTATGTGATGTCGGTATGTTTTTAAGCAAAAACCATCACAAATAAAAGACTAAAATCTACAAAAACTTATAACCCTACCGATAATGAAAAAAAAAATTCTTTTAAATTAGTAAGGTTTTTAACCTTTCAATTTCACATAAAAAATAACATATTACGCATTTCTCTTCTCATATTGGTAGGTAGGTATAGTAAATATGTGAAATCCATAAAACAATGATAGAAATGTTCATCTATATCTGTAAAAAAAAAGATTATATGACGAATCAAATGGTATCGAGATACCTTGCCGCGTTATCTTATCTTACATGCGCAATTCGCATTACGTATGCGAGGCGTATGTTTAGTGATAAGCCACGTGTGTAAAAACGTGTTATCGCTTCTCGCTTATGCTGCCCTGGTACATACGTGTGTTCAAAACATCACATGACGGCATCCATTTTCATGTGACATACATGTCATAATGGTGACAATGTCGCTCGCACACACTCGTTTTCTATAGGTCGGTAAAGTTGTTTTGGAAATCGCGATATACATAATTTGGATTTATTGGACTGGAAACATACTATTTTACAAATATATACAACTTAATTCTAATACAAAATAAAAACAATATATACAAAAATAAAAAGTTAAAAAGCATCAAAGAATTCATCCCCATCGATGTCAACCGGTAACGTGCCCAAAAGACTGGCAGCATTGCCACGTTGAATGGCAATGCTAATTCTTTGGCCAAAAAATGAACCAGCCCTTTGGTCACGTGTGGAGTCGACTAGGCGCTTTGCTAACTCTTTAAACAAAGCACGAGCGCTCGGACCCCATGGCCCAAATGTTTCAACCCCAAACGGCTCAAAAATACAATTACCTATCAGGTTATTGTATTTCCGCCGTTTGAGGGTCTCCGCAGCAGCAGCAGCAGTGCCAGCGCAAATTGCCGAGCCAGAAACATGAGAAGGTGCAAGGGTATCGACGCACGTTGCGTCCCACACCAAAGGCCTTCCCAATTTCCAGGGTAACAACGACATACCATCTGGTCTCTTTCCATCGTCACGTACCAAGCCATTTGGTTCTAGTACGGCTGGTACGCCGGCGGTGACAAGAGCACGACGGATGATGTCATTTAAGTTAGCGTGTCTCGGTATGCGACCAGCACTCCTACTGCAGGATAGACCATGCCGTCCGAGGCTGTCGACTGCTTCACCACAGTGACATCGATGAGGTGCAACACTTGGAGCCCCTAAGCGTAAACTAGTAGCCACGCGGAATGTGTTGTCGTCCAACATTGTTCCAATGTTGGGCGACGGAAGTGCCTGTAACATATACATAATTGCTTTATTATTCTGAGAGGTATTATAAGTAAGCATCTTGCTGGTTATTTTTCGAAATAATAAATGTAGCAATATTAAGCTGTAACTACTTACACGACTTGTTCTATAATGGTTTTTATTTTTCTCTTGCTTATTTATTAAGAAACACACAACTATTCAAACTTTTTATTATATTCAACATGATTTAGGAACATATTATAACCATGCAACTGAAAGTTAGGTAGTAGTTCATTATAATAATGTCACGTCAAAGATATTAAAAGATTTATTAAACGATCATCGAAAATGTGAATATCTATCAGCCAAGTATTAATTATACTTGCTGTTTATTATAAAGCTTATTTTTCCAATCGATTATTACGCAGGGACCAAATATTAGAATTTGCTCTAAACACCTATGAATTTCACAATTAATGAGTGAGTTTCTTTACAGCATTTCATATTCATGTTTACAACGCCATCTATCGTTATATCGAGTTTCAGTTGTACGGTTACTTTAGTTATTAATTAACTTAACGTCTTTAGGTTTAGATTATTTTGAAGACATCAAATAAAATAGTGTAAAAAATTAAAAATAACTTTAAACGCTCTTCTACTCCTGGATTGGTAGGTAAATACTTCGTTCTGACCTTGTCGTTTGATTTTGCAAACTGTCCTTTCATTTCTGATAATTAATATATATATTTTTTTAATAATTTAACATGTATTAATAATTGTAACATATTCTTTGAAAACCAGTCTATCAATACTAAAGAGGTCGCAATGGTAGAAAGTCCTCCTCCGAAGAGGGTTGAAACCGCCCAAATCACTTCTCAAATCAGTGCTAGGGCGCCGCCTACATCCCATTGTTTTAGACGTCAAATACTAGGAACAGAGAAGCACCGAGGAGTTACTTGGAGCAATAATACAGTAGGGGTGCTGAGATATGGCTGGGGTGAAACTAACATTTACATATAATAGGAGAGGGTCTTTTTATCGTTTGGCCGTTGGGAAACAGGACAAAGTTAGTTAAAGTTGAAACTTTAACATGGCAAAAAAACTTCAATTTTTTCATAAATAATATTAAGTTTTAGTTTTATCGTGTAGTATTCCAATGAATAAAAATCCATTATTAATAATTATCTCTAAATAAATAGAATTCTATCGTTAACCTGAGTTATGTAGCATTACACGCGTTTGTTCTCTAAAGATTGGTTATGCAACTTCTATAAATAGAAAGACACGAGCAGCGAGCACCCTTAGTTATATTATAACGACCGCATTATATCAAAACTTAAGTAGGTATACTTACATATTGATAACACATCATTCAATTTCAATTCAATTTATGACTGTACACGTAGTTACTCGTATCTAGGGTATCTTACAAATAATTTTATTTTTGTAAACAAAAGAATAATCTTTGCCTCTGTTTGTTTAGACCAAAATTCGTATTTTCTTTATTACGATAAGAAATTATGGCATGGTTTTTGTACTATGAATTGCTTTTTTCTTTGTTAAAAAGCTCGGAATATTGATCATCGAATGTAATTTAATTTTTCTCAGACTCATTCCACTTGCTCTGGGTCCTAAAAAGTAGGTTAAATCTGGGCTTTTAATAATAATTAACCTCTACCCTCTACATAAACGACGATCATACTGGCATGAACTAAACCCTGTATTAAGTATATTGACATCTCTATTCCTTGAAATGCAAACAACAGTGACAGTATAATGTATCCTTGCTTTATAATTGTAATTTTTTATGAATAAGCGAACTATTTTTTTATGTTTATTGATTTGAACTAGAAGGTCCCTAGTAACAACCTCATGGAAAATAAGAGCATATCGTCACAAGCCATTTAGTCATCGCAACACACATGCATGTTGTCATTGTTGAAAGATCAGAAAAAAAATACAACTGACTGTTCCATCACATCCCCTCGCTCGGCTAAGCGCCTGGTAGGTTTGAACTCTGTACACGTGGCTGTTTCACATTGCTATTAATAATATCTGCGTGTGGGTATGATGCGATCATAACTAGCTTACGCACGCGGGTTCCCCGTCCCATATAAAGATTTTTAATCATCCACTCTTTAAAAAGCATTTTTGCTGTACTTTTTGGATGATTCCTCTTTTTATTGTATGCTGTAATTGTGAAATCATGGAAGGCTATTTAAATAAATAAAAATATAAATAGTATTTAGAGCTTTGCAGTCTTATTGCATTACATACAGTGTGTCTTCTCATCTTATTTTCTTTTACCTAGTTCGTCACAATCACGGATGACCATAACTGTTATGTATAAAAAGTTACAAAGTACGTAGGTTAATTACTTTTGACAATGGGCTAGAATGTAGCAAACACTACTTAATTTAGATTAAGATTTTGGAGCTTTTATCGAAAACATAAGCCACAACATAGTCCTAACTCAACAATGAATATTTGAATAAGTGTAAGTTTTTATAAAACGTTAAATAAGAAAAACATTATAGTAGATAAAATACAAATGAATATTATTTATCTTTACAAATAAAAGCAGAAACAACTATTTGAACTAAGTTATTTATTACAGTCGGTTTGGTACTAAACACAGGGGTCCTTCGTTTCGAAACGAGATCCTATAAGGGCAAGCTGCCAAATCTGTAGATACAGAAAAAAAAGTTGATTAATTTTGAATTTTTTAAATATTTTTTTTAAGGAATTTAAGTATAGCATTGATATATCAATGTGAAACTTGGCATAAGTTAGTGACACTAGTTAAAAGATCGACGATGATGCTGTTGACAAAGTTTGTAAGCACCACCGAGAGAGTTAGGTACTTAAAATTGTTCAATAGGCCGCGCGCCAATGTGTAACAAACAGCAGAGTGCGTTGATCTCCTGACATCAATTCCCGAGAATTCTTAATTGAACAACCAAATGACAAGTTACCTCACAGTGTGTCGACTCATATTCCCCCACACCATCAGAACTCAGATCTTTCACTCGACACGCCATTAGACGTTCAAAGGTTAAGAGACTTAATTTTAATATTTCAGGTCAACGGTTTCCCGGACACGTACACTTTTTTGGCATATGAACATGGTAAACAACGGCGCACCCCCAGCCATCACACGTCGACGCTCGTCAAGGACAGGAGGGTGAGTTAAATTACATCTCTTGTTGTGTCTGCGCGCCTGGTAGCTTTGAACTCTGCTTACACGTGGCTGTTTTAATCCGCCGCTATATTTAAACGTAGTTTAGATAGAGGTAAAGTATTACAAGGTTTTTAACTGCTCGCTTGGTTGCGAGGATTGCTGTTAGACGGATTTTAGTATAGACAAATACATAGTAAAAATAAAATACTGGGTTCTGTTAATGTTCAAGGATGAGATTTAAACGTACTCATAAACTAACTATGTAACTACGAAAATAGTCATTAATTAAACTCTGGTAATTTATAATTTACTTTAAATTATTATATTTCATGTATGACATGTAAGTTTCCAACTTTACAAAGCTCGGTAATAATTTAACACCAATTACCATGTTTGCAAATCATTTTCAGGTTCGATGGGCAGAACAATTATTTTCAAAATCCAGAGTAAAACGTTACCCTATGCCTGATCCAGATGAAACATTGCAAAGAGTAAAACGATTACAGGGCAATGACACCTTAGTGAATCATGATTACTTAGATATATCTAAAGAACTATGGTTCAATGACGAACTTTGGAGTCACGAGTGGTACTTGGTAAGATAAATTAGATGCCTACTTTTTTATTTGTTATCAATGTAATATTTGTTGATTTCGATGAAAGTTTTGTTTTCACTGTGTGTGCTGAGAGATACATTGTTTTGTCCAAGGTCCCATACCTGCTCCAGAAACTAGTATTTACAATCAGTCAATAACTATCTACTATAAAACAATTTACAACTTAAATATCTGTCATGTAATAAAAAACAATATTGAAAAAAAACTCATGTTTTTTACAAATGAAAATAATCAAAATTTCCATTCTTTCTTCTCTAGCAAGACACTCGTACGATGAATAACTTGCCCCGACTCGATTTGAACGTATTACCCGTATACGTAATGGGTTTCAATGGCAGCGGTGTGCGTGTTTCTGTCCTCGACGACGGAATCGAACACAACCACACAGACTTACGAGCTAACTACGTGAGTATTATGCTTTCCTAGTACTTTTGAGGCGGATGGTTAACATTTTCCGTGCAAGAAAGGCACATTTTGACCAAACTAAACTCGGTCTTGGAAATTAATAAACAGATGGCGTTAGACGTTGCTTAAATTGCGGTTTGGTCGGTATTTTTTAAGTACCGTGCTATGTGGGATGGAAACATAATTTATTATACACTATCTCTGAGTGAATTTTCACCACCAGTCAATTCATCACCAGTCATATTAATTTATACAACATAGCTAATAAACGTATCTGTCCTATGTATAGACAATCATTTTTTACTACGTATTTAGTAAGTTAAAATTAAAAAAATAAGAAATTAGTTTGTGTGGTCGGTGAGCGGACTGCAGTCCTTTGTTCGAAACCCTTGTTGGGTTTTTCATTAGGTAACTTAGTAACAGCACGGAGTTTGAATTCATGCCCGGTTGATGGCGTTAAGCTCTCATCTTCCCCTTATTACTTTGGGACCTATGAATCTGATAACATAACTGGCGAAACGTGGGTGGAAGACCACACTACCTACCCTTTTACCTTTCTACGGAATACAGGCGTGATAAGTTACTGCAAAAAGTTTTATTAGTAGCTCGTAGCTGTCCATTTGCAATGTAAGTATGGTATCAAGAGAACGTCACAACTGTGGTACAAGCCAACTTTATAAATTAACTCGTTTGTTTTCTGGCGCCCTGGTACGAGGAAGCAGACGGATCGAAATTTTCCGTGCTAAAACGACACATCTCGAAATTTTATATTAGAAGACGACTTTTTTGCATACTTTGAATACGAATGATGGATTTATAAAATTACATTAAATAGTTATAAACATTGCACGAATTTCAAATGCTTTTTTATTTATTTTTTTAAACTCCTTAAGCGATTTCGATGTCAAACCGTGGTAATGATAATGATCTAAGTTCGTAATAGGGTACTGAGAAAATCTGTCAAATTTTAGTTTTGTTCTTTCTTTTCTGTATTAATTAAATACAAATCAGAATCCTCTGTGCGCACAACGATCAAAAAGTGACACAAAGTTTTTGCTGGCATATAAATGACGACCTCATTGCTGTAGTGACTAAGCGATTAGACTGCTGCGCCGAGGGCTGCGGGTTCGATTCCCGCATGGGACAAACAACTGTGTGACCCGCAGATGTTTGTCCCGAGTCTGGGTGTTTGTGTGTATACTGTGATATTTTATATTTCTAAAACGCAGATATTCCTAGTGTGGAGGCAATGTTTAAAAAAATTACAATAATATTATTGCATTAAATATTTACTATTACGACGATCTCGCTACGCGTGTAAACTGTAAACATGCAAAGAAGCTTGTGGAGTTGTAGCCGGCATGTAACCAACCAATACTCATAGCACGTGCCATACATATATTCACCGTTCAATTCAGCTACACAGCACCTTCTTTGGGATCTGTTGTCCTGGTACTTGGAAGGAGGCAGATCGAAATTTTCCGAGGTAAAAAGACGCATCTGCAAAATAAATATTGTCTGGACTGGGGAGAGAACCAACAAGGTAGTTTAGGGGTATTTGAAATATATTATGTGCTAATTATTAAAATTTAAGTAGATACAGCAATTAAGAAACTAAACAAAGGCAAATCGTAGCGACCAGTTAAGCTTCGTTATGATTATGGTACCTTGGTATTATTAAAGTTTACTTTGAAATTTTTGCAATAAAAGAGACGTATCTCGAAAATACAATTGTTTGTTGTATGTAATAAATAAATATTTATTAATTAAAATTGATAAATTTTTAACGGCTTAATTAAATTAATTTTACTTATATTCAATCCTAAAAGAATGTATAAAATCCTAAAAGATTCCAAAAATTTAAAATTTATCAGGGCCGGACGGTTCCTGTAGTGGATGAGATAGAATGATGAGTTTGAGACATATCTCGTACGGTGTCATCATCATCATCATCAGCCTATCTCAGTCCACTGCTGGACATAGGCCTCTCCCATGGCACGTACGGTGTAATATTTCTTAATTCTGAAATATTTTGAATAGCATTTAAACGTATATAATAATTATTAAATTAACACCTATAAAAATTCCATAAAACAATATATTAATGTGTATCGTTGTAAATACTAGACGCCATTCATTGTTTATAATGTTGCAAACCTGACATCCTACGTCTCGTATTGCCCTGGTAAGTTCGCGGCCGATATGACGCGCCAGGCGCGTAATAGTCTCCTCCCATAAAATAAACAGTTAGTGAAATTGAGATGCTCTTCTTTCTTTTCCACCATAGCGCATTAAATGTACATTTACATTTACATCATACCTAATTGTATATTTCTGAAGTGATTAATTAGAGAGTAGAGTGTAATTATTGAAAAATTACTTTTGTTAGGATCCGGAGATTAGTTGGGACAGCAATGACGGAGATTCCGATCCATCGCCCAGATTAGAAGACCTCAAACGAAACTCGCATGGCACACGTTGCGCCGGAGAAGTAAACAACTAGTTTTTAATTATATTATAATTAATCATTAAGCATAATTCATTAGCACAGTCATTTTATTTCAGATAGCCATGACTGCAAATAATTTAAAATGTGGTGTGGGTGTGGCCTGGGGGGCAAAAGTGGGTGGAGTAAGAATGCTTGATGGACGAATCACGGACCGGATTGAGGGAGAAGCGATAGGTAATTCTAACTTCCTACTGAACCGCTGTGTTTTATAAGCGCCTGGTATATTCGGTCGCCATGTTGAGGTAAAACGTCGTAAGCTTTTTTTTGTTGATTTAGCTTGATGTTTACAATGGGCAGGTAGCAGGAATTAATTTCTAATTTATTATTTTATTAGTTGTCAAAACAACCATCTTATATTCTTCGAAAAATACTTTGTAATTATGAATTATTTGCTCATTTAATCAACATAGTGAATCAAACGTTTGACATCGTCACTAACTCCATCTATCTGTTGTATTTGAAATATTAGCTATAAACTCAACTGACGTCTCTCACGTTTCTGATATCTTAGTAATATGGGTGAAACGTGACGTAACAGTAAACCCGAGTGTCTGACCATGAATGAGTTGCTTGTTGTTTGTTTAACTTATTATCAAAAACGTTTGTTATTTCTATGGCAACGAGCATGCGATGAACTAAATTAATGTAGGCGGTTATACTAAAAACGCGACGTTTTATAACAGTTTTCTCGGTACTTACAAAATATTGATAATATTGCAGCTGAATCCACTTTTTTGTAAACTTCTTGTTATTATGGTTAGTACTTGACACTAATCAAAATTCAGGAATGAGAATTTATAAACCAGGCTAAGTTAAATATTTACAGGAATGGACTTTTTCAAAAAAAGGCCATTGGATTTATGGTTTCATGGATATTAAACTTATAAGGATGGATACACATTAATAAATAAACACAATTTAAGTAGGTACAAAGTATTCGTATTATAAGGCCATCAAGGCCTGTGTGATAATATTATTACAATATCCAAGTCCGCCATAATAATTACATGTGGAGCGAACGAACATAATACGAAGTGTAAAAATACATATTTTTTTGATAATTAAAAAAATGATCCGCGACATGGCCGGCGGCGGCGAGGCGCGGCGGCTCCAAGTCATTTTGGATAAACAAATATATTTATTTGGTTGTTGTGTGTTAAGCGGCCACATGTTGGCGGTGACCACGATCACCAGGGCGCTAGCAGTATATAGAGGTGGTGACCTTAATTTTATTAAATGCGTAGCGCAGCCCGACACGGCCTCTCGTCTTCCTTGTTTCTTTCTTTCATCATGGAAACAAGAAAATAAATAAAACAACACAGTTCGTATCGTCTGTGAACAAGACGAATTTCGGTTACGTTTCGTCAACTTTTACTAGGAGAACAAAGCATTGTACGGTTAAAACTGGCTACTAGACTTGATCAACCATTAGAAAGAACCTAGAGGGCGCTTATGTAAGGTTTTGAATTACCTCTTTTTTAAATTTGATTCTCGTGTTGGATGTGAAGATTCGGTTGGTCTTGAACATTAAATTATTAAGATAATGAATTAGCATTTTTCACAAGATAATTTATATAATAAACTCGGTTGTAGGTAAGAAGTTAATACGTAACTCATAATTATTTTCTAGGATACGCTCTTGATAAAGTGGATGTGTATAGCGCTTCATGGGGCCCTAATGACGATGGTCGCACTGTCGAAGGACCGGGGCGCCTCGCCATTGAAGCGTTTAAGCGTGGCGTAACCCAGGTATTTAAAAAATTAAAGCCAACCTTTACTAAAAGCTTAATTTGATTAAATTAGAACACATAAATTTTAAGCGACGATAAATTTGATTAAAAATGAAGTCTTTAGGGTCGTGGCGGTAAAGGCGCCATCTATGTGTGGGCTAATGGAAACGGCGGTGGACACAGTGACAACTGTAACTGCGATGGGTAAATAATTACATGTATTTTTTTCCATTTTATTGTTTTAAATCGTAAGTTGGTAAATATTTTTAGGGATAAAAAAAATTTAACGATTTTTCTTGACTCTGAAATTTATGGTTCTTAAAATTTAACTTGTATTGTATGTAACTATTTCGACTTTGATGACATGATATCAATATGATGTAGGTAAGTACCTATAGTAATCACATTATTTTCTTTTAAGTTAAGAAAATTAAAAAACTTATGTATGCCTCGCAGATATTCGTCAAGTATTTACACTATATCAATCGGAAGCGCTTCCCAACATGGTCTGTTTCCTTGGTACGGAGAGATTTGTTCGTCTACGCTTGCTGCAGCCTATTCCTCTGGTGCTTTCAAAGATCAGAAAATAGTAAGAGATTTTACGCATTACACACATAAAATAAACATTACTATTTGATTTGAGTTAACGTATTAAAATGTATTTTTGTTTCAGGCTACTACAGACACTGGTGATTCCTGTACGCTCGGACATACGGGTACATCTGCTGCAGCTCCATTGGCTGCTGGTATCGTCGCTCTAGCTTTACAGGCCAAGTTAGTTGACCCTGATAACTCAGTATCGTGCAACCTGTGGTGAACGATGTTAATCGTCAGCTTTATGCGTCTACTGTCGCTACCGCTTTGGTTCGTTTTATATTTGGTTCCAAATTAACCTTAATTGAAACAGTATAATATTATGATATTGTTTTTTTTAGCCCAAATCTAACATGGCGAGATATACAACATTTGATAGTATGGACATCGGAATATGCTCCTCTATCAGCAAATCCTGGATGGCAAATTAACGGGTACGGCTTTACCAGTTGGTATCGTAGGATACCTACTTGATTATTATTTACTAATCATAATTTTGAGGTGTTCTGACCAGGTAATATTTTTCAGTGCGGGTCTATATTTTGACGTTAGATTTGGTTTTGGGCTGTTAAATGCTGGCGCCCTCGTAACAATGGCACTGAACTGGACTACCGTACCAAGCAAATATGTTTGCCGCGTCGATGCTACACCGTAAGTATGTCCCCCTAGTACAATTGTCGTCTGGACGCGAAGTGCGAATAAACCGCACATTCTGCACGAAATCGCACATTTTGCACGAAATCTGTCAGTCTATTGACAAAATATGACATTTTTAAATGCAAATCATGTGGCACGTTATATATAGCTCGCGTTGAACGTTACTATCGAACAATGAGAACACCTAAAGTCAGGATACTAACAATAGGTTGTATTAATTAATCTCTCTCTTGATTTTTTCTGCCTTTTCCTTTACTTTATTTGTGATATACCACCGTAGGTCTTAGAACCTTGATTGTATTTATAGGTTCAGCAATAAATAAATACCTTTACAATGACCATTATCGTCTGTTTTGCATATTGCGAGAGTATAATAGTATAATAGTGATAAGCGATATTGACGTCGGGAGCGTTAGTCATCTCATGACAATCGTGAGTCGTGACACAGCGGTATAAGATGAGAGCTTATTTAATAAAATCATCTTTATGCTTTATGTCTCCCTGGTGAAATATACGTAAAGTTTCGTCATACAACAGCTGATACGTTTTTATTATCCGCGTGTATAAATGAATGACATCATAATAATTGTTCATAATATTAATTCATCGTTAACGGTTTCGGTCGCTAGTTATCGCTAGTTAATAATGTCAAAAATAATTATTTTTAAATTGTAATAAAATATCGAATTTATATTTCTCTGTTATTAAATTCTATTGTTTATTCATAACAATTATAATAATTGTTTTTCAGTTCTGGAGAAGAAGAGGCTCGTTTATCATCAGGGCTTAACATAGATGTTCTTTTAACTGTTGAAGACAACTGTGTCATAAACTATATTGAACACATAGAAGTGTTGATGAACGTGCGCTACAATCGGCGTGGGGCGCTAGAGATCTATTTGGTTTCACCTCAAGGTAGCGTTTGTTGTTTATGGTAGCCTAGTACTTTACTTAGCATGATACGTCTCCCCGACGTACAATGGTTGTGCGACGTTCGACTGTTGTTCTTCAATCCCCCTTGTTATAAATTATTACGGTTTTTTTTTAATTTCAGGGTCCGAAGTTCAACTTTTAAGTGCTCGTCCCAATGACAGATCAAAAACTGGTTTTGTAAATTGGCCTCTTATGTCGGTAGCCACATGGGGCGAGAATCCTAAAGGAATATGGAAAGTAATGATTTACGACAAGGTTAGTGTTGTCGGTATTTTCATAACGATGTTTCTATTCACGTAATTTTATTGTATGAAAGTATAATAAAATCTTGTTGTCTACAGACTTACGAAAGAAATACTGGTGAAATCGGACCGATTAGTTTAATTATACACGGTACGAAAGCTATGCCAGCCCACATGAAGAATGGACCAAGAATCTACAATGACAACTACAATTACCAACAGACGTTCGAATATTTCGATAATGTAGACGACAAAAGCGTTGACGTCGCATCGAATACCGTTACAGACGATGAAGCTGTAGCTGTAATACCAGGGGAACATAAAGGCGAAGAAGTTAACGATATCGACGACATAGATTCTACAGTATTGGCGGAAGTAGAAAAAGAATTACAACGAATTCATCATAGAAAAGTATACAAGGCGTTGGGATTTTGAATGAAACTATATTATAATATCGGCTTTTAATAAATAAATCTTATTCGGTTTGTATCAGTAAAGTAACAATGAAATTAAATCTCATTTAAAGCAGCAACAAGTATCTACTAAAGCCATTTAAATGAACATATCAATATTCAGATTAATTTTAGCTTTTACTGTAACAAAATGTTTATTATGCCTGTAAATGTAAAGAACAAGCATATTTACCGTGATATTCTCAGTTAATAAATAAAGTTGTGTATACAATATTTATTTGTTATTCCATATTCATACGATATTTCAATGAAGTTATATATTTCAAGCGCCAGAAAAAGTCTGAATGAATAAAGGATATTAGATGTCAGGAATAAAAATAATAATTTAAATTAATATTCATTCACTAACTGTAACACACATAAACAGCTGTGAGCTGGTTATACTTATAGGCTTAAATTACGTTCTTATTGTTGCGACGTTGCTCTATAACCACTTTTTGCCTCTGCATTCTTAGTACTCGACACGGGGAGGAGTTCCAAAAGTCCGCGGAATGGAGGGGTTTAACAATCTTGATTACCCTGAACTGAGTAAAATGTAGGAGGAGGTATAACAATTAATTATTTACAAGTGCTTTGTCGTCCCTGTCTCAGGTCAAAAAATAAGTAGTTGCTTAATTATTTAGACATAGATTGATATTTGCCATTAATCGGGTAAAATTATCTAATTCGATACCCAATTTTTACTCTATATTATACCACCCGACCCAAATCTTAAATAATAATTGAAAAGAACTGGGGAAATAAAGTAAACACACAATATTATATCAGTCTTTGTATTTGAATACTAAATAATTAATTTACGTTCTAACGGTAAATCCTAATTCTCTCAATTCTTTCACAAAAAAATCATCCTTGTACTCATCAATTTTAGAGATCCATTTTTCAATAGATATGACATAGCGACATCTACCTCCATATTCGGCAGGCAAGTATTGAGGGTCTATGTGTTTGTGGAGGGAGCTCATGTCATTGCCGTGGAAATGGAGACGACTCCAAACAGCCTTTGGAATAAACTGCTTGAATAAATAGAAAATTGAGTGGAGTATCCAGTTGTACCTGATGATGTGCAGACTATGATTTAGCAGAGGAAATGATACCTGAAATGTGAGAAAATAATTCACTAATTATAATTAATTTGCTTTTAATACTATGACGATATTATCAGCGACATCTATCATTTTTACTCCAGAGAACACTTGTTGGACAGATTAGTACTTTCACAAACACCTAGATGTCGCTTGATGCATGAATAGCAACTGTAGTCACCTTATTCTCAAATCAATGCTTATACTTATCATTTCTTTAAAATATCCCCTAATCTAATACTACCAATATGTTATGCTATGAACCCACCCACAGTGGGCAAAGGCTGCTCATTATACAAAGTATAGGTGACCTTTAATCACATTGTTATCATGTAGGTGTAGCTGCAGGAACAGTCGGCTATCATGGGCTAATTTTTTTATAGTCGTCAATATTATCAGTAATCACATATCAAATAGTCGTAGAATATATTGCTATCTATAATCAAAAGTTATAATTACCCCCATTAGGCTAACGATCTGACTAGCAACGGTCGGTGTTAACTGCGCGACGTGTCTGAGGTTCAACCCCTCGAGGTCCACTATGATGGTGACGCCTAGTATCTGCAACTTGGGCTGCATCACAGCTATTTCATCCATCAGTAACGCACACCGTACCACATCGTCTATTCCTACAGCTTCTGAATCCCAACGCCCTAAAAAAAAAATACAAATACTGCATTAGAGTTCCATAATATTAATATGAGTAGATATCTAGACTGATAGAACGTGACGTTGTCTCGTTAAATGATTGGCACTTAATAAATAATATATATTAGATTCCATATTAATCTTTCCTAATTAATTAAACCTTATGAGCATATACGTTGCTATATTATTACATCTGACTTTGGTCATAAGTTATTATAAATCATCACATTAAACTGTGAATTCATAATAAAGTCTGTCTTGCAGAATCATAGTTATGTAGTATCCAAAACATAACGACGAGTCGACGAGCTTCCCCTTTCTTGGCTGTACCAATTTGGAGCTGGTACCACAAGAGAAAAAGGGCGGAGAAAGTATTTCCTATCTTGTTAAAAGCTGTATGTCTTACCAAACCTCATAAGGATGATTCGTCCGTTGTCAGGGCTTTCTGGCAGTACGCCAGCGTAGACGTGCTTTACTCGCCGAAGGTCGAAGGCCTCGCAATCGTATAGATATGCATTCTGATGACGAAAATCTTCGTATCGTACCATCTGAAGTTAGGAGTTCATTAAAACATGAGAGAATATAAGCGTTCATTAGTAAGACGATTTTAGGTTGAATTTTATTCATAAATGTCAAACTAATTCATACGCGCAAATTGATCAAAGTCTCATCAGTTACATTTGTTAAAGATTTTATCTATATTTTGGGAATACATAAGTCTAGTATACAGTGTACAATGTCTATTTGTACACTACAAAGTAGTTTTAATAGTACACTGACAAGAAAGTACGTAAACATCCATTTGGTATGAAAGTGTGAAAAAAGTAATTATCGCCTTTCTTTACTAATGTGTGCACCGCTGTTGAATGCTTAACGACACTACTTAGCTTATGGATAATGGTCTTTTAAGTAACGGTGCTTTTTAAAGGTGTTTGAAGAGAGCCATAAGTTACCTACTGTATAAAATTAAGAAAATAATGTATAGCACAGTTAAGATTCGGATTTAAGATAGGGATAATAATTTCGTGAGTTTTGTAGTATCTGATACAATCTTCACGACTTGGCGGTTGGCTTATGTTATACGTTATTGGGGTCAATTGAAACAAATGCGCATGGCCAAAAAAGTGTATACTCGCGAACTAATTAATATCAAGCCCTTGCAAGTGAAATTAAAAGCATTATTTAATTATTATTTAAACTTTTTGAGAAACTATATTTCCATTTCAAGTAATTTCCTATGGAGCCAGCTAATGATTATATTCTGCCAGGCATTCATTCATTCAGGCCAGCCAATTTCCTAACTTCAACATTATGTTGGTCTCCTATAATGATTGTTGGTTCGTGATGGCCTTTGGCGTAAACGCAAGCCTAAAAGATAATACTAAAGTCAGAGAAACTTAAGGTTTATCCTGTAAGTATAAGTCCTTACTGGTCCTAATAATTTGAGGTTTGAGGTATTGATGGCCGAGTAGAATATGTTAAATTACCCCACCGCGCCGTTATGTGGGACCTCCCCGTGAACCGAAACGGCCGATCCACAGGGGTGAAAACCAACACATGCCTCTGTGGCGCTTTTGTTGGCGGTGCTGTCACTCAGTTGCAATAGATTATTGAAAAAAAAATGTTTTTTTTTGTATGGCCCACTACAAAAAAAAAATATGTATATAAACTACACTAGTTTAGATATTTTTTTTTCATACATTGATTGACAAGACAAGGCTTACATTTATAAATTTTTCTAACCGACTCCAAAAAGCGGAGGAGGTTCTCAATTCGACTGTGTTTTTTTGTCAAACGTACGATCATTGCACGCAAACGAAGTCACATGCCGCACGCAGTTTGCCTGCCGCACGAGGAAACAATACTATATTTATTTCTAAAATTTCTGTATCTACCAGGGTATCATAAACTTAGCAGTCTTATGCGCCAGTGCCGCATTTGCAGATGAGTCTTTTTACGTCGGATATTTCAGTTTGCGTTCTCCCAAGTACTAAGGCGACAGAAGTGATAGAAGGTATTTAATTGTGGATGCAAAATGATAATGGATGGTATAAAATTCTCTGTTTGGCATTGTGTCCTGTTAGAAGTAAGTAAGCCAAAATAAAACACGTGTTTTGTTCCCAAGTTGGTATCACGTAGGTTTTTTACAAACTATTACTTAATTATAAAAAATGACACAAAAACCTATTATGGTGATGAATATGTTTAACAGAGGCAAACTAGTAAAGGCTGCTATAGCAAATCCTTAGATAAAATAAAAATATTATATAATAGGTATAAGATAAAATTGTGTTCCTATGATGACATTATTCACAAACTAGAAAATACTATTTGCTTCTATAAATGTAATATAGCAATTTATTTGAATTTATTTACCAATTTGTGCGCCAGCGCCGGTATAAATCTGCGACACCTCAGAAATCGCAGTAAATAAGCGTCATCTATTCGTCGCGGATGACATTCACCTCGCTCTGTAACAAGCAGATGTATAATGAATGTTTTACGGATGTTGTAACATTGCTCTACGTCAGACTGGATCAAGAAGTACCTAAAAAAGATTCTTCGCAATAAACAGGTAAAATGTTTTTGTTATGTGTTTTTGTATAAGTTTTCGTTGTGACGCATTGTGAGCGAATACAGAATGCGTCAAATGGAGGGATTGCCAAATTTGATAGTTACAGCTCTGCTTAACACAATAATAAGATACCATGCGATATTAATTAAATAGGCATATCGACTGAGAGAAGCCCAGACTAGCCTTGCAAATGGATATTTTACTATGTAGGAAGTCCTTTTATTTGAAGGCAACGAAATTAACATCTTTAAACATTGAAATATTTTAATTATATTAATGAAAACACATAACGCATTCATTATTTTAGTAGCTCTACCTATATCTACCTCATTAATCATTTAAATATCTCATTAAGATTCCAAAGGTTGCTTTAATTGCGAAAGAAAAACCCAAATAAATAAATTCATATTAAAAACATTAACGGAATACAAACAGAATAATTAAAGGTAGTAATTAGAATCTAGGAACAACTCAACCAGTTACTTTTTTTATTCATCATCATCAATTTTGTTAAGTCAAAGTCACATTTTGAAGTTTCAAAATATAATGTGGTTGTTTCTAGACAATAATGTAGATTGTAACATATTATGTTGACAATACTAGTCCCTCATTATATTGTGTTGTGCAATGTAGAAGAAAATTACAATGGTTTCTCGTTTGCGCAATTTAGGTATTTATGGCATAACATAATGTGGGAGAAATACTAGGGTAGCATAATTTAAGTGCGTATGGTAGACATACCTACTTGAATAATGAACGGTGGAATGAAAATAGTGAACTCCTTTTCTAACCTTTTTACCGTTAGATTAATTTTAAGACTACAAGCAGCAAATGTTGTAGTATCAGAGTCTCATAAATTGTGATGAGTTAAAACATACCACGTATCAACCGCCGCAACTCTTCGATAGCTTTCCCCCTAGTATCTGGATCCTCATTGCAATGCTTTTTCGCGTATTCTGCAAACTCCGAATCTTCGTACCGACTCATTTCAGCTTGAAACGCTATCTCGATAAACGCCATATTGTTTAGTCAGGAAGGCCTGCGAATAAAATTATATTAAGTTAATTTATTCATGATATTATACTTAGTCATATACAAATGCGGGATTAGGCGTAGCTATTTCGTATAATATGTCGTAGTATAAATAACTAAGAACCGGTTTTGGCCTCCAAAAGTGATGGTCATGTTGGTTAGCAGTAGGTACTTTCAACAAAATTCGGTATTTATTTAGTGGTACAACTTGTTATACGATGTAGGTAGGTACAGTCAGCATCATAAGTAGCTTAACGTGTTAAGAAACCTCTGGTATATCAAATAATTAAAAGAAACAAATATCAATTTAAGTTATTGTTCCAAATTAAAGTTAACGTCCTAATCTGAGAATATTGAAGATTTTTTACTATACTTATAAGAAACGCACAATGGCCCAATCAAGTGTCTAAATGCGTATAATGCCCAGAGAAACTAACTATATGAGAAGTAGTTCTCTAATTAATGGTATTTAAAAATAATAATAATATTCAGCTACGTATGACGCTGACTGTACTATTGAACGTGTTTAAACCAACAATAGATAAATTACTCTTACCGGTCCCACCCAAATCAGTCAGAGTTGACTTGACTACTTTCATTATGCTTTTATGACCTAAAATGGTTAGCGTTGATCAAAGTTGCTTTCAAGGCTCCATGATAAAATTTCCTTCATAAAACCTTATAGTAAGTTTTAATTAAAGAGAACATGATATTTTCATGTCCTTTAGTAAACTTACACTTAGAGGTACCTACTCCTGAGAGCCAGGGAACAATACTAATAAGAATATAACTTTTCTTTGTGTTACCAAATGATTATCATCATCAGAACCAACTCTTAAGAGCATTATTAGAATTAACCGTATTTGCTAACAGGCCAAATGATATCAAGTTTATTAATGATTTATTAAAGACCTATTGAGTTGCAATCCACGCTTTTATTTAGGGCAATATGTACTTGATGGGCCTTATCATTTATTTGACTGGTACTAGGTACCTTCTGCTTCACGATATAATTATTTAAATAATTATTAGCGAGCTTTAATTACAATGTGAGTTACCTACATAACAGATGGATCAGGCAAACAGTTTAAATTATAAAAATAATTACAGCCAACTGTGACTCATGATGGGAAACTACGAAAAACGGAAAGCTGGTTAGTATAACCATGCAATTACAGAACAATAACCCTACACGAAGTATACTTTTCCAACAGTCGATTGCAAAATTGTCATTACATCTGGCCTAATCATAAGTCTCAGAAAAAATGTCGCGTCCGTTCACTATTGATGGTACGCAGGTTGGAAGTAGCCTCCTAGATATTCGTGCTCGTAATTGCGGCAGTGTTATGCAACCCTGGTGGCATATTATGGTGGAGATTGGTGAAGCATGGACGAAATATGCGTCCATTTTCGCTTCGGGAAATAAATAGATAACAAATGTGATAGTCGCTAACTATGATCCTAGGCTAGGCTTATGTGGGCTAAGTGGAACGAATTGGGGTTTTAGTCGGTTAAAGTCCGACATAACCCGCTCGCTTCACCCGTAGCCGGCGGGTATCCATGAGGATTTCGCACGTTTTAAAAAAACAAAATTTGTTATTGTGAGCTTTATTTAATTGTCAATATCAACATACTTTACTTGTTACGTACCACTCTGGAAAAAACAGGAATTAAAAAAAAAATATAAGTTAACGGTCAGCGTTCTTTTTACGTCAATTTCACTTCTTTTAGAGTAATTTTGCTGTTCAGAATATCCACGCGGACGGAGCCGTGGGCACAGCTAGTCATAAATATATCCCTACTAATTAATATAAACGCGAAAGTTTGTGAGTATGCATGGATGTTCGTTACTCTTTCACGTAAAAACTGCTGAATGGATTTTTATGAAATTTCATATGGAGGTAGCTGACACCCTGGATTAACACATAGTTTACTTTATAACCCGAAAAACTATAGCGGGTAACACCGCGGGGCACAGCTAGTATATTATACATAGTTGCACGTTATGGGTTCTAAAAGCAAGGCATAAGCCGCTTAGTTAGTGCACGGTTTAATATCATTGTGACGTCGACAGCACGTGCACCGGGCAATGACCACAGCAGATTATAGTGACCATTGTACCTACATTGTGACTATATTGTGTGAATTATGTTTTTACTGAACTACAACTGAACTTTGCTCGCATTGGAGATTCTTGTATTAACTGTTGCATATCCGCGATGATGTCTATGAATATTATGAATTCGACATAATGTATTTTTAACCGAAGAAAAAAGCGGAGGAGGTTCACAAGTCGACGCGTATATATTTTTTTATGTATGTCACATATAACTTTTAACAGAGAAGACCGATTTTGATAATTCTTTTTTTTATTGGATGGTGTATACCTCGAAGTAGGTTCCATATAAATTTGGAAAAAAACCCCCATGGATGGGAACATAGGACTGATTAATTGTTCACTCACAGAATTAAATACCGAGTTGTGTATTACAATTAAAATAATCAAAAACTAAGCATGTATTAATTTAAAGAAGAAAAAGAGATAACATAATTAATGAATTTGCTTGTCTGGCGTCCACTAATAATTACTTAGGTATTCTTATATTCGCTTAACACACAATAGTTGTTAAGGTTAAATGAAAAAGGTTTATTATTTTTTACTTCTCAGTTTTTACGTCAGTTAAATTTTTTGTTAAAATTTTTTGAGGAATGAATTAGGTATGTCTCAATAATGAAATTCAAAAAGTTTAATAAAATTAATTAATGTTATTAATAAAACAGTTCCATACGATAAAATTATATGTTGTAATATTTTCTCCTATTAATAATTTATTCTAATGCGACAGATGCATCGATCAAGTTTTACAATTGACTAAAATAAGTGGGTAAAGAACTTATTTTACTAAAGAAAACAAACAAGTTACATTTAATCTTTGACATTAGAATGTATTACTGTATAATGGGATTCCGTTCCCAGATTACAAAGATAATATTTGTTAATGGGCTTATTAATCATTTATGTACGCGTAAACTTTTGAAACCGACCTCGTAAGCTAGCATTAAAAACATAATCCTCCATCTGGAGCGGCCAGGTAAAAAATGTAGTCTATCACATTTCCTGACCTAGGTTCTATCTTAATGCTAATAAATTTACTATAATTCCCCGTTAAATATCTAAAGCCATACCAAAATCTATCTGTCATACATACATACATAACATCACGCCTGTATTCCCCGAAGGGGTAGGCAGAGGTGCACATACAGTACACCCACATTTCGCCAGTTATGTTTTAGGTCCCAATGAAATAGGGGGCGAGCCTATTGCCATCGACCGGGCACAAATCCAGACTCCATGCTGCTACTAAGAATTACCTTATGGAAAAACCCATTAACACTTTGCCCGACCCGGGATTCGAACCCAGGACCTCGTGCTCAGCAGCCGCGCTCAGCAACCACTAGACCAACGAGGCAGTCAAATTCATCTCTGTCATAAAGCTCAGTAAGTGTCTAGATACTAGTATAAGGAACTCACGGTCACCCGTCGAACTTTTTGTTACCGAAGCCAAAAATCAAATTTAAATAGTAATTGCCAGTTCTTGCTAATGGCTGTTAGTATAAAAAAAATAAAAAATAAGCCACCAAGCGGCCAATGGCAAAATAATTGCAAAACCTACTTGCTTAATACTCACACCTCACCAACTTAGATTGCAGTGAGATTATTTAGAGAGGTCTAATTAGTTACTATTTGGTTTGGCATGTGCTTAATTATTGCAAGGTTTAGTTTGTGGTTTGTCCTTAATTGATTTTTAGCTACGTAGCTACCGCGCAGATTACTCGATCAGCGAGGTTAAGCCATGCTCACAGTAATCAGTCATGTGATGGGTGACCGTTTTCACATGTCGAGCCTCTCCGTGCTTCAGAAGGCACGTTAAGCCGTTGGTCTTGCGCCTGATCTCTATCCGGTCGTGTCGGTCTAACGTTCCATCGGACTATAAAAGTGACGATAGGGAGTGCACCTGTGTTTGCGCACATACTTGTTCACTAATATCTCCTGCGTAGTTGGCTAGTTTTAGCTGAGATAGGTCGCCATAACCGACAGTCGGCCATTTAGTACCTTAATAAGTACGAATTCATTCAAATAACGAAACCTAAATGGTCATTATAGACTAAGATAGTTATTTGTGAGGTTAATTCTCGGTTATAACAATAAAGCTCAACAGATTGTGACGTAGATATTATTTTTTTAAACATGTTTATTTGGCAACAAAAAGGCAATTCCTATTACTAAAGTATTACTATCAAGGCCAGCCAGTTAGTTTTTTAGCAATATTAAAAACGTTTTTGATTATAATTAGGTACTTCCTCATATTGCATAACGACCGACGTATCTTGGCGAACCTGAATTTAGCCGATTAGAGACAATTTTGTTCCTAAAAAATCCATTGCGCAGCTAATCGGCTTACTTTAGGTTCGCCAAGATACTTCGATCGTGTTGTAATATGAGGAAGTACCTTATTATACTCAAAAAAGTTATTATCCCTACTTCAAAGGGTTTTAGTTACCTCATAAATTTTTTGAACTACTTACTCGGCATCCAGCAGTGGCTAGGAAACCTTGAGAATAGACTGGGAGACCGGTCAGTAAGTGGTATCTCTAAGGATCTGTATGCCTAGTACACAACAATAAAAGAAAGAGTAAAATGCCGGATTAAAAGTTAAAAAGTGAACAAAGGAAAGCCAACTTGGAATTCTTGCTTATTTTCATTAATAATAAATAGTAATAATTATCATGTTTCTCTCTCATTCTCTCTCACCGGTAAACGTCCTCATAATTTTGATGTGAACCAAGAATAGCAATACTATTTTTAAACGTAAACCTAAATGAGTTTAACTGTTGTATTACAGAGTATTACCTAATATGAAAAAAACAACTTTAATAGCATTCGAAAGACGCCTTTTTCTTTATGAATGGCGTAAGACACGTACTACATAGACATAATATGTATACATAACAACATTACTTACATACAGAATAGGTACACATATAATGTAGGTCGGTCCGTCGGGCGACTCGGTCCACAGTAGCCAATTATTTAATATCGGATAAGTACTTTCGAAATGGTCCCAAATATGCTTAATTAAGATCCTATTATAACTTTTGGAGAAATAAAGTTATTGAAAAATATCTTAAATATTATATGAGTAACATTTTGGAAGCTGACGACACATTTTTCTTTTAGTATTTTCATACATATACAAATGTATGTACCGATTGGTCCTTTGAAAATTAATTCTAAAAGTATCTTTTAAAAGGGCTTCACATAATATCTACACGTACATGTAACTTGTAACGTAGTATTTTTTCCTTTTTAATCTCATGGTACAATAACAAAGAGGGTTATGTTCCCTGGTGCATGACAGTGCAAAGCCCTATCTCGTGCCAAGGCCTGCTTGACTTGCCAGTCACGATTCAATCTTACCTACATTGGTTTTGGCAAAAAGGATAAGTAAGGTCCTATGGACATAAAGATTATGTAGCGTGTTTCTTACCTAAATAGGAGCTTCTAGAAAAGACATCAATGGTATTTCAATTAAGTACAGATATGTTACTAGCTCACTCATTTTAAAGACTCGACAAGTGGATTCAATTTTAATCTTGCGTGGTACAATTGTTGTTCGATTTGACATAAGACTAGTGCAATTCAGACTCACAGTTCGGAATACTTTCATTTTGTTGGACATGATGTAGCTTTTTGGCGTATCAGTGAAATAAATAGATATAGCTAGGAGTTTGTGGTAGAAGTAGGTAAGGTTTCTATTACATATGCGAATACTAGACATTGAAATAAAACAATTTATACGGAATTCGTTTTGTGGTTCCCGACGCGACGTTTCGAATACACTTGAATTTACATTCTTTACAGCATTTATGGTTAGTTAAAGTTAGCTTATTAACTAATTTTATGGAAGGCATTGTTTTGTATACCACATCATCATCAGCCGAAAAACGTCCACTGCTAAACAAAGGCCTACCCTTTAAAGGGGGGGTGGGGTTGTCACAAACCTCACGCTTGGCAAGCGGCTTGGGGATCACAGTATTGGTGGTGAAGTTGCAAAACACGCAGCTGCCCTATTCTAGATTTTCACTTAGTCACCTCCTACGACACCGAACGGGATGAGATGGGAAGGTCCTATTCTCCGGCTCTCCTCGGGGTACATAAAAATTGTAGGTATTATCACACATGTTGCGATGAATGAATGCGAGAGGCTTGGCAGACATGTTCTCCTTTATCAGGAGTCTCCTAGTCACATGTGATATAGGGAAACCCTATAGGCTATAGCAAATCAATAGGTCCACAACAGGTTCATTGCCTTTTAATTTCATTCATTAATTCGTCTTTACAGAATATCTGAAGATTAGAATAAAAAAAAACCGGTTTTAATGTCATTATACTCCACTATATATCTTCGTTTCTGTTGGCCACACACGTGTATGTTCGTTCTAGCACCTACGTAAGTGCGAAAAGAAAGCGTTGTCTGGCGTGTTAAAAGTCTGGAGGTTTTTTGTCGGAGTCATTAAAATAATGTCTAGAAAAAACTAAAATGTTAAAATTGCAAAGTCATTTAAATCACAATCACGAGAATGGTGCACTTTAGACATACACTGGCCTGCAAAAAGAAGTACTGAACTTTTAATTTAGATATTTTCTAAAGTATAGAAGTTAGAGATTAAAAATATAAAATGGTCTATCGCAGATTTTATCATTGTAAACTATAGAAGTTAGAGATTTAAAATCACAAACGTTCTATAGCAAATTTTATCAGCTTTGTATGAAACTATAGTTCACTATACATTAGTAACATTTCTTCTTTCTTCTTCTTAGTCCTTTTCATTTACTTATAAAGTTATTGCAATTTTATAAGTGTTTTAAATAAATCTCCAGGCCTGTGTAGTAATTACTTTTTAGGAAAAAACTGTATAGTTCTACCTAAATTTAAATTTACTTATTTAAGCTATGATAGCTTTTGTATTATCTTAACTTAATATTTTACAAAAGTTTAGATAAGCGTGTGTTGCAATCTAAGGAGGTAAGTTGGATCAACACAAATTACATCATTAAGTTGATTGTTTTTGCCAAATAATGTCTGCTACCGTCGTAAATAATACGTTGTAAAAGGACTACCGATCTAGATAAATAATGTAATTTTGTATTCTTCCTTTTTATTAAAAATAACCTAATATTAATTCATAATGACAGCAATTAGTTTCCAGAATCGGTAAAGTAACGGTTTATCAAAAGTTTTATAAGAATATCACTTCGAGACTCATGTTTTTATTCAACTTGACAATAATTGAGGTCAACGATAAATAATAGAAAAAATACATTTAGGTACATTATATATTTAAGTTTAAACAATAGATAAATATCTCACATATTATTTATAATTTTAGCTGTTAATTATTTTACATGTTTTTCTTTTATATTGGTAGTTATTCCGGCGCATAACGTAGTGTATCATTATTCTTTAAGTGATGGGGCATGTAATCTAAGTTCAAATGTTATCGTAGATTAAGTTTTTGTGTACTCTTTGTTGAAGAGTCATATATAAATAAAAATAAAGAAAAAAATCTCACCAGAGGTTTAAAGTCAATCCAAAAAAGCGCACTTCATAATATCACTGAATCAAATTCGAAATGATCCTTAGGTACCTTTTATACTTAAACAAAAGAAAAAAAATACGAAAAGAAATTAAAAAATATACATAGCACGTCTGATACAGGCCGTGGTCCAACGTCTAATGGCAACTAGATCCCAAACAATCATTTGTTGCGCCAGCGGCTGATGATATGCCAAAAATAGAATCGGCGCCAGATTGTAGAACGTCGGAAGATGTTCTAAATGGTGATCTTTTATGTAACGATTATGAGTCGGCACGGCTTTCCCCGGTATTTCTGCCAGACTGCGCCGGAGTGTTTGGTATAACCACACGCATAATGAAAATGGGACGTAAGGTCTGCATCAGGTTTCACTGCTGTGGTGGATGAAACCAGTTCTGCGCGAAGGATTTTTTTCTCATAAACGGCCCAGTATTTAACGACATACAATTATTATTACGCTTTTAATATCTGAAGGGAAAGGTGGTTATATTCTGTTTTAATGCTACCACCGCCCACACACACAATTTCGCGCAATAATGAAAGTTCCAATAAGTTTATTCTTTTGTTTAGACAAGATCATGGATTTCCAAAGTGGGGGGCGCAACGACATATAACGGGCGCGTGTCCGAAGAGCGAGTTGATAGGCCTTTTTTTCTCTATATTTATTAAAGAACTTTTATACAATTGTACATGTCAGTCCTATCATACCTTATATATAAAATTTAACAAAGAAAACGGGTGTACTACGTCTTCAGGTGTTCCACACAACTCGCAGTTAGGCGAATTAGTATTTTTCATTAAGTCCAATTTCAATTAGTCTAGACGTCGGTCTGTGAGCAATCACTACCAGTCTTCTGTGCAGTGATAAGTGATAGGAACTTTTGCAAACTTTAGAATATTCAAGTTCAGAATAAAAAAACAAGAGAAGTGCAGTTTGCTAAATCAAATGATCTAATCTGATTTATATTCAAAGTCGAAGAATTTTATTGTGAGACAATGGTTACAGAGTTGCTATTGTGTTATTTTGGTGAGTATTTGTTGTTATGCACTGCTCCACCATGTTTGGCATACAATAGTTTGATCAATTTGTTATCTTAGACCTAAGTTTATGTGTTTTATAAATATTAATTAAAATATACACCTTAATTGAAATAGATCTATATTTTGCATCAAAACAGTTTGGTATTATTTCGAAACCTATCATAAACTTTATAGATTTTGCCTTTATTTATGCAACTTATAAGTTTAAGTTAGTTAAGGAGGAAGCGTGGGCATTTTTCAAGGCAGTAGGGGGGCGTGACATAAAATATTTCAACACCTGGTCCAGACCATGTCTATTTGAGAGATTCCTTTTAATTAGCTTCACGTGTCAGTAAACATTGATTGTCAACAATTCCCTGAATCAAAAACCAACAACGGTGGTCCATTTAAAAAAAATCTTGTCCAACACAGAATTCAAACCAGAGTTCTTCTCATTCGCAACCCTATGAGCTGGTAACTAGACCAAGACGCACACTAAATGCGATTTGAAATGAATTCATAATCCCTTGTGTTTGCGAACGATCAAAATTAATTTAGAATGGTCACTGTTAAGTGTTAGTAGGCAGTAAAAAGGTATTTCTTTGTGGTGAAAGTATCAAAACCAGTTTGCTGCTCTAGACAAGGCGGAAACTAGTTTCGTTGACCTTTTTAAACCTTGATCTTGAGAATAATTATGTATTTAGGTTATCACTCGAGAAGACAAGATACATGGTTAATTACGTCACGGTATTTTTAAATTGTTTAGGTATAAATTAATCATTATTATTTATTTATTAAACGTGTAGTGAGTAGTTTTATGTATATAAATCTCTATAATTATGTCATGATTTTTCTGAAAAACACGTGTATAATGTTCGTAGTTGACAGTTGTAGTGAGTGAAGCCCTAAGACAGTCTGAGTCCTAATGATGTAGGTTATCATATTGTTTTTCTCTCAGGAGCAATTATACATAAATATAGGTGCACTTAAATTAACTTATGGCTTAGAGACAACGGGCTTTAGTGAAGTGGCAGAAAAATATTTGTCATTACATTTGATTTATATTCGTAAAGCGATTTTACAAGCAAGCTGTCGTTCATTGTGGCGTTCTAAGGGGAAGGCCTTTGTTCAACAGTGGACGTCTCCCGGCTGATGATGATGATGATGATGATGGAAGGTTTTACCCCTAGTTAGTTGGCTAAGGCCCCTGATAGGCCGGTCAGAAGGTTCCTAGAAGGAATGGTTGCCAGTTATAGAGCGCCGGACGACAAATTAACTATTTCCATTCGTAGTATTATATTTAACCGATTCTAAAAAGGCTGCCTTGTGGGTTTATATTTTTGTTGATAGTTTTTGTATAAATAAATCGTAATATAGTATATAACGGGGTTACTATGAGCCTGATTTACTGCTCAATTTCCATTGTGGGAGCGAGACGCCGCACTATACTGCACGTAGCGGCGTCTCGCTTTCACAAATTAAAATGTCCAGCAATGCGAGCTCATGGTAAGACGCATGGTGTATATTATATCAGAAATCCAAGCGGATGAAGTCGCGCGCATCAGCTAGTAATATCATGAAGTTTACTTACCGACATGAATCTCCCATGCAGACGGCCTTATTGTTAAAAAAAAGTAAGAAACATGAGGATCGTATGGCCGCAAGTGCCTCAAAAAGCACTCACTTACTCCAAGCGGGATTTTTGTAACCCGGTTCATTGGTCGTTTAACAATAACGGTTAAATTGACCACGAGTGCGGAACTGCAGGTTATTGCAGTTCAATGTGCCTGTAGCGAATTTATTGAGACTTATATAAATCTTGCCTACCCGCAGTGGGCTAGCGTGGTGATCAAATGGTCAATCCTTCTCTATACAAGAAGAGGCTTTTGCCCTGCAGTGGGACAGTTATAGGCTGTTATTATTTATTTTATTATTATATAAATCTTGGCTTGGCGAAGAAAGAATTGCTGCTCAATCGTTAAAGCCTCTAAACCATACTTAGTAGTCATTTGACTGCCTCGTTGTTCTTGTGGTCGCTAAGTGCGAGTGCTGGGCACGAGGTCCTAGGTTTAGGTTAGGTAAAAAGGGGGGTAAAATAAAAATGATAGGTTTTAATTAATTTTAATTTAATAACATCTAGATAAAAAAAGTAAGTATAAAATAGTTATATAATACAGGTACTAGTTATCTTTTAAGCTTATATATTATTATTTATCATATTATCATATATTATACTATTTCTTGTTTCCTTACACTACACAATGATTAATAAGACTTGGTCCATTCATAATAATTTAGGGTCCACCTTCAGCGGTTCGAGTATGAAATACCTACTTAATTCAACATAAACTATTATATCACACTAGCTGCGCCCTGCGGTGTTACCCGCTACATTTTTTCGGGATAAAAAGTACCCCATACATAATATAAGACCACCTCCATATAAGATTTCAATAAAATCCATTCAGTCGTTTTTACATGAAAGAGTAACAAACATCCATCCATTCTTACAAACATTCACGTTTATAATATTAGTAGGGATAAATATACATACATCTAATGCTTATTTAAAATAATCTAAAAGTAATTAATTATTGTATTCCTGGCCACATTAAAAGTGTGTTGTTTTCTTCTTCTTTTTAAATTGTCGGTTCTCTCATATTTTTTGTGCCCAGTACGTTGCAATGTCGATAGCTGCATCAGAAGTTTTGGTTAGGTCTTCCAGTGTGCAGGTAAGGGGACATTTGGGACACTCAAGCAAGTGAGGCATATTACTGATTGGGACTACCACACTCACACTGGGTTATCGGATGAGTTGACGAACGTCTATCTTGTTCTTGTATTAACGTATACTGGCGAAATGTGGGTCGATATAATGAGCACCTCTGACTACCCCTTCGGGGAATACACGCGTGATGCTTTGTTATGTGTTAAAGTGTGCCATGACAAAGATTTGCTCTAGTTGTTTTTGGTACATTGTTTGTGCAAAGTCTGGTATCAAAAACGAATTTGTTACATATGTGTTATATCTACACTATCGACTACTTATTGCAAACAGAGATATTATATAAGACCGTTTCAGTTAGATTAAATTAGTAAGTTGTCACACTAAAATCCTGCAAAACAAAATTACTAATATATCCATTGTTTTTTCCTGAATAGGTCACCGAACTATGTCGGCGACGTGGTTTGAGAGATCGAAAATTGAAAAATATCCCAGATTTACTGGTAGGTAAACATCGGATGCATCGAGAGAAATGGACTTGAAACATGACTGACATCGTGTTCGTTCACCGATCCAGCAAAATATCTGGTTTTGACAGGGCGGTGTGACGTAACTCGCGCACTACCAATGAAAACTGTTTACAGGACTTTTTGGTTTGTAACGCGATCAGTTTATGCATCCCTCATATAGTTTAGGCTTTAGTATCTATTCAAATAGTTCTTGTCTAAGTTAAGCACGAATTAAAATTAGATAAGGCTTATGGGTGAACTACATTTACCTTTGTCAACTTGAAAATACAGGCGGAAAATGCTAAGTACATATATGTAACACTAATTAATTAAACTAAGTAGAAAAGTTGAGGAACATTAATGATTCCTTCATTAATGTTCCTCAACTTTTCTACTTAGTACATATATGTAACACTAATTAATTAAACTAAGTAGAAAAGTTGAGGAACATTAATGAAGGAACATTTAAATATTAATCTACAGCATAACCCAAGTTTCTCATTTCATTATCAAAGTCTTTGTTTTTGTACTGCTTGATTTTGGTCAGCCATTTCCCTAGGGAGACCGCCTCGCGGTGGCCGCCGTACCTCTTTGGTAGACATTCTGGGTCGATATACCTGATAAAAAAAAACACGATGATTTAAATATCATGTCGAAATTGTAACAGGCGTTGTGGTTTTCGTAATTTCGAAACATTGCACGGGAAGAAAAACAATGTGAAAGATAACCATTCTGTGGTATTTATGTCCAAGATCACAAACACGTAGTGGTGTATATATAATGTTCAAAGACCTTTCCAGCCAACTATCCTTTGACAAACACAGGCTGTCATTATTGAAATGAGATTTCTTTTTAATCCATTAATGATTATAAAATTGAAAATAAGCCGTCATTCTTTTCGATAAGAGTTCGGTATAGCTGCTTGATTTAAAATTCAGCGTGAGACTTTTATCGTCACACCTGTTTCGTATACTCGATACTTAGATGTGGTAATAAAGTCAAAAGGCGTATATTGGTTGATTAATTCACTGCACGTTCTGACAATCAATTGAGCGATACGTATCGCTTAGAGCGTGAATATCGATTTAAAAATTTCTTCAACCAAACATTGTGTTCTAAATGTGATATCAATATGGTAATTGATATAATGATTGTAACCTGGTCATGAATAAAATGAGAAGGATTTGCGTTGATCGATATGAATTTTAACTTTACATAAAACCTAATCTCTACTTTAAATCATAGTCTTTTTTGACATAATCATGATTTTTGTATATTTTTATGTATATTCTATTAAATATAGCAGTCGATTAATGTACATAAATAATATAAATATTTCTCCGTGCAGTGATGAGCAGCAAGGAGCATTAATCAACCTCGCTTGCCGTATTTATGTAACTTTTCTTAGTCATCATGACCTACAACATTATGTCATTGTTCTCTCAAATACCAGGGAGACATAAAACAGAACACGTAGCAAAATGTTTCTTTGTTCCGTCATCTGTGACTTACTTATGTAATGAGCTAAGATCGTGTCCGTGGAAGTGCACCCGTTTCCACAGGTCGTCCACGGGCGCCAGACGTTTGAAGAAGTGGAACAGCGTCTCGAACACCCGCGAACAGTTGATCACGTGGACTCCTCGCTGGTGGGTTGGGAAGGCGTACTGGAAGAATATGCATATAACGTTCAAGTCTGTTTGGGACAATAGAGTTTATTAGACCGAAGAGATTTCTATTTTATTTGCTGCTAAGTTTAGATTACACTTGTAAAATTTTATAGGTTTAACGCATTTTCTAGATAAGATTCTCGTGTAAATTTTGATTGAGGGTTTTTGTCATGTATAAAATATACTTAGTTTTTTTTCAATCCTTTACATCAAAGATCTGTTTGTCTGCTAGCTGCAGACTATAAAATTATTGACAATTATTCAGTCATCAACCAGCATTCATTTATAATTATAATCTTTATTTCCAACAGTAAATAATTGCTTACCCCCATAACATTCATAGCTTGAATGGCTATCGCTGGTGAGAACTGTCTCATGTGCTTCATGGTGAGACCTTGGCAGTCCAGTAAGGCAGTTCCACCCAACACCTGTAACTTCGGCTGCAAGATGCCGATCTCCAGCAGCAGCAAGCAGCCGCGGATTAGGTCGTCCACTGGGTAATCATCAGGATTCCATAACCCTGAAGGAGTTTTGATCGAGACTTATTATTTGATTTGCGATTGTTGACTTTAAATGTAGGAAACTACATGTACCTACCAAAAAAATAGATTTTGTGTGGGATTTGCAATTTTAACAACTTACCAAGTCTACCAATAATAAGTCTGCCGACATCTGGCCTGTCGAACAGTACTCCTTCAAACACATGCCCCAGCTTAGCGAGTCCGAACCAGTCGATGTCGCGCCACAGGTGCGGGTTCTGATCCCGGAAGTTGCAATACCGTACTAACTGTAAGGAATCCAAACAACTATAAATAATTATGTGAAGACATTTTGCGATCGATATTATTTGGTAATTATTACATTTCTTAGACACTGAATAAAGATTTATTTATTTAGAAGACATCTATTTAGACTCGTGTCGAGTTACTAGAGCATCATGTTTGTAAAAAGGTAATAGTTACTTACGAGTCTATGTGCTCTTGCTGGTACGGAGCGCCTTGCGCGCAGAAACCGCAACAGATACGTGTCGTCCATTCGATGTGGGTGACACTCGCCTCGTTCTGAAAAATGTAACATCACAATATTGAATATAAACAAAGCAAACTTTTGCTCCTGCATCTTTCCCAACATGGTTTCAATCAGTGCGAATAACATCATCTACATAAAACAATAGGCAAAATCTTAGTCTGTTTGTTTTAAGCTCTTCTATAATGACTACAGATAATTGAGTCTACGTGAATGGAGGAATTAAGATTTAAATACTTTTTAACCCCACGTGGTTTAATAAATAATCCTGTTTAAATGATGTGAAGAACAGTAAACGCGACTAGCGCCTCTTCATACAGTGATGGCAACAAAACGCATAGCCGAGATGTATTGCAGTGCTTGGCTGGACATCACTCTGTAGGCATAACTTTTGTATGCAAAAAGGTTAATAAAATGTTAAATTTGAGCAAATATTTAAAAGCCATAACACAGTGTAAAGCTGAAACAATAACATATCTTCGAAATAAATTGTAAATTATGTTCCTTGTGACAATTTACCTAAATGTATTTGAGGACATTCAATATGGGTATTATGTGAATATTTTAAGAATTTCTAGTATCCCATTTAATGCATCATTTAATTTAATTCAAATTCAAATTCAAAATGTTTTTATTTCATATAAACCTATTACAGGCGCTTATGAAACGTTAGGATGCTAGTTGCACGGTTCCAAAATGTCATTCCAATGGAGAAGAACCGGCAAGAAACTCCAGAGGTTACTCATTTAAAAAAAAAAAAAATAATTAACTTCAACCAAAGAGGAGTCCAAGATTTAAAAGAGTAACAAGAGATAAAAGAGTAACACTACAATATTGGTCGCAAGTCACGAAGAGTATAATTAAACAATATTACTAATTTATGACCATGCTGAATCAAATTAAACAAACAACGAAACTATAAAACGTTTTAATGATGAATAGTATAGCTATGATGACTAATCGCTCCATAAATAACAACACATTCACAACTTTAGACCAGTCTTATAGTTACCTTACGTCTCGATAGATGGCGTTGTGCATCGAGAGCTAATTTCTGAATCGCGCTATGGTTTCGTTACCGCCGGAATGATATAAGGCACGCGAAATTATTTTCTAGTAACTCTGGTCTCCCTTCAAAACGCATAAATCTTTCGCCTTTTACTAAAGATTTCCGTGGAGGGGGACATTCAAATGAGTCTAATACATTTTTTGAAGCTCTGCTAACGCAGAGTTTATAATACCCTAGAATCCTATGTGACGAAGAATCATACGATTAGATACAAATCCATGCATTACGTTAAAGTGGCTCTGGCTACATCCTTGAAATTATTTATGAAATTGATGAGGATTTCTTCCTATGCTTTTGAGTATGTATGTGTATGAGTATAATATGAATCACTTTTATTGAAAAAAAAATAAAGCTTGTACTTTTTAGGCTTGTACCTAACCAACAACAGAACAATTCGAGGCATCGACGTTTCGTTCTTTTTTCAAGACTGATGTTTTTTTGGTAAAATCTGTTAACAATCACATTTCCTAATAACTTCGCTTCCAATACACCTCCTTCCATTCATGTTGCTCTGTTCTATGTCACCTTTTACGAGCTCTGTTTCCGTAAACACTATGTTTAATGGCTTTATCGCTTACATAAAGAGTTACGTATTAGGAAATGTGAAAATCTCATTACGTTGGAATAATGGTAATTTATTACCTAGACATATTCATCTTAAACCATCATTACCTTGGTGAGACTTAGTGTCGTAAAAATGATTTCTGAAGATGTAAAGCGGTAATAGCACGGCTTGCATATTTCTAATGGCCAGAAAATACTTTTATCTTTATCTTACCGTATATAATGTTTCTTAGTTCCACAATATTTCTAGCTCTAGTAGCTGGGTCCTCTCCACACAATATAAACGCTTCCTCTTCGGCCTCTGGATCCTCGTGCCGATCCATCTCCGCTTTGAACGCAATATCTTGAAACGTCCATAGTTCTGTGTCCTCCTGGTACAAAGAAATATTTTTTAGGAAAATAAGAAAACTTAAAAACAATTTCTTGCATAGTGAATGGATAAATAAAACAATGAAATACCGTTTCAGTTCAAGTAATGATTAGTTGATCCCAAATCAAGTTTGATGAAAAATGGAAAGCAGTTTTAGGTATTTTTTTACTATCATCGCACCGAGAACTTACCAAACAATGTAAAGACATTGATGATGACAGTAGTGTCAATACAGCTGATAATGTCTAGTATAATTAAGGTCATAGTCATTTAGTTGCGTATGATGTGCAACATCATACCTATAGAATTATAATGGTTACAGGTACCGCATTGGTCGTTATTCAACTTCCGTAGGTAGATAATAGTTTTTATTTTTTCACACATTTACTAGCTATCCAAAAATATACAACTTAACCTGATTTCAAGGTTTCTGTTATGTATCTCCTGGATCTTGGTTTGAAACAGTTAGACACAGTGATTATAATGTCAAATCATTATCATCATCAGCCGGAAGACGTCCACTATTGAACAAAGGCCTCTCCCTTAGAACGCCACAACGAACGACTTGCCAATTAATGTTTAATTTTACTAAATAAAGTTATAAATGTTGTCTTACCATATTTTCTTTTGTTTTTAACAGACAACACAATACAATGATAATTTAAACGCAAATGATCAAGCTTACTTAAGAACACAAAGAATATTCTTCGGCTTAAGGTCATTTAATTTTTATTAATTGTTTGGCTAAACAAAAGGATTTGTATATGTGTCACCTGCCTTACCGCTCGGCAGTCATTAAAAGTTTTAACAACAGAATAACAATTAGTCACACTTTATCCAATACAGTTTTCATCACGCAACAAAAAGTGCGAAAAGAATTACTACTTTCCGTTCAAATCGATCGATTCTCGATTGCACAATAGTTATCAGAAATAATAATCGATACGAAGTGTTAACAAAGAGTTAAATTGTTACTCAAACACGGTACATTCGTGCCTATCTTTAATTACATCTTAATTTGGTTTTATTACCTAGTTTTGGTTCAACTTATGAAAATCCTCTATCTAGATAACATTTATATTAAAGCTGCTATCTACCCAAAAAAACAGAAAAATAATAATAGATTTAAGAAGGAAGGCGTCCTAGGTAACATGAGTAAGCATGACCGTTAAGAAAAGTATCAGGATGACAAAGGTGCAAAGCATAACCCCCTGTAGAGGACCCGTCTAAATAAATCTCGCTGGCACAAAATGTCCTCATGTAACTAACTCTACAAACAAGAGATTTGGTCTATCTATAAATTGCAATCCAAAATCATTCCATATAGTAGGTATACAATCTTTATTGTATCGTACGCTTCCGATATAACAAAGATTCGTTGAGCACGCATCTCCTTGTTAGATTGACCATGAACTAGCCTAAAATCAATAGGTATATTAATGTACGAAGTCATTCCAAGCTATTTTAGAAGAAGCCTGGATATTTTTTTATTTATATTAAAAGTGTTTTCCTTTACCGACTATCCTAGATCTGTCTTCTCCATTACTTTATCTAAATTCTTTCTAACTTTACCAATATAAACACATGAAACTAGCCTCTTCTGTGACTGGCAGTGCCCACCAAGTGCGTTCCCAATGAATTCTCAGAGATCATGCGCATCGATGCTGCCACAGTAGTGTTCAGTGAAGCCTAAAGGTGGTCGTGACACAGCGGTCCTACATTGTGGAAGTGTGCCAATCACTCGTGAATTTGTCGCCTGGATTCTGAGAAGTCTATTGTAGCACGGTAAACGACGGAACTTTCAATTTGCGGCGCGTATTGTAATAACAGCAGTACTGGAAATCAGTAGTTGACTGCCTCGTTGGTCTAGTGGTTGCTAAGCGCGACTGCTGAGTACGAGGTCCTGGGTTCGAATCCCAGGTCGGGCAAAGTGTTACTGGGTTTTTCCATTAGGTAATTCTCAGTAGCAGCACGGAGTCTGGATTTGTGCCCGGTTGATGGCAATAGACCCGCCCCTATTACATTCGGACCTAAAACATAACTGGCGAAATGTGGGTGTACTATATGTGCACCTCTGCCTACCCCTTCGGGGAATACAGGCGTGATGTTATGTTTGGAAATCAGTTAGTAGTTTACTTCTAAAATCTTATCACTATATTAATCAGTTTGTTAAAGAAACACAGACATACTTAGCAGTAATATTATTGACTTCTATCGAAGGGTTCACTAAGTCCTCTGTCTGACCGGTCTTCATGCGGTCATGCCCAATACATTTTATTCAAAAGCAAAACATGGAAATAGTCATACCAAGTTTTAGGTGTTGAGATCATGTGGTTGATAAAATATGTAAACGTGGTTGGCAGCAATGTAACTACACAGGTGTTTTTGGCAAGCGCAGTCACCGTGTCGTGTACGTCAACACTGGACTGAATCATGTTGGTTTTCTTTATTTTAAATATTCATTTATAAATTACCTACATTTTATAATTCATATATTAGGTACAAACAACAATATAAAAACAATAAGATAGATTTTAAAATATTCATGTCTATTATTATTACATTTGAATAAATACTTAGTATTATTAAATAGGTAGCTTCTAAATATAAAATGTATAACAAGCATAGGATCGCTTCGTGGGTCAGACAGAGCATTTCTCAAATTAAATTATTGAGTTGAGATTGTTAGAAACATCAGACCGACAATGTCACAACTTCACAAGCAAATAGAACGACATGGAAAAGCTTCAGTCAACTTACAATATTATAATTGTCATTGAATTCAAATACACCGGTTAAGTTACTCGTTACGGCCTAGTGCCACCGATAGACCGCTACGATATATAGAAATTCAACACCAGCCTTGTGAAGGGCCTAAATAATTAGCAAAGCAGAGCGAGGTGTCAAGGCAAGCTGTTCGTATTCGGTAGGGTTAGAATAAACTAGACTCCGAATATGTAATGTATAGCTACGTTTGGTATATCATTGAACACTTAATTTAGTAAAAAGAAAATAATGCGATAGAATTCATTAAGAATACTGCATTCCCCAAATGGGTAGGCAGAGGAGTATAGTCATCCCAATGTAATATTGCGAGCCTATTGCCATCACCAGGCACAAATCCTGAGTCCGTGGTGCTAAGAATTGCTACTATAAGATGCCAATAACACTTTGCCTAGAGTTCGGACCCAGGACCCAATGTTCAGCAATCAATCTAGTATTCCTAAAAACAGTATCATAATAAAGATTATATTATAAAGATATTCAGATTCATTCGACCTGATTAGCGCAGTGGCTAGGCGATTGGACTGCTGCGCTAAGGGTTGCGGGTTCGATTCCTGCACGGGGCAAAACTTTGTGCGAACCACAGATGTTTGTCCCGAGTCTGGGTGTTTGTGTATGTGAATATTTCATGTTTGTGAAACGCACCCACGATACAGGAGAAATTCCTAGTGTGGGGCGACGTTTTTTTTTAAAAAAAAAAAAAAATATATATACAATGTTATTGTTCCTAATATTTCGACACTGACTATACAGTCGGTCACAACAATTGAGAAGGTTAACATAACAATCCGTTTAATGTATATCGACTTCTAACGTAATCTCTAAAACTGTAAAACATTTCTAAGTAACTGGCTACGCATAAAATATCGCCAGCTACTATTACTCGGCGATATTTTTTGTAATAGTCGAAGGTCGTAGATTGTTCTCCAATAAACAAAAAAGCTACTGAATAGTACAATTGGATAGGAATCTAAGAGACTCAATACATTGTAAGATAACTGTGAATTGTTTTGTGATCATAGAAAGCTAACCACTTCGACAGAACTCAGAGAAAGCATTGTTCATTAACAGCTTTAGGTTGTATACTCTTATGCTAGTTATCAGCAGCATACAAATCTGATACTTATACAACGGGTAATACAGTTGGTTTTTCAATAGAAACAGTAAGACCCTTAATAGTTTATGTATTTTAGAACCAGTAGGATGTCTTACTTTCAGAAATAATCTTCTTCATATCGTCTGGTTGATTAACAACCTGCCTGCCATTACTTTATTTAACTCACTTGCCCTTGTTGCAGTACATCTCCGATTTGGTCTAGGTATGTTCGCCGAGGTCTTTCCCTTTCCAATACTCCACTAACATTTTTGAGCTTGCATCTTCTGCGCAAGTTCAGCAATCCTAGGACTAATATTATTATTAGTTCTTCCAAGATTTCTTCCTCCATGCTAAATGGGTTTTTCGTATCAGTTTTTGATCAACTTAAACTTTTGTTTCAGTTCCAACTTACAGCATGTCGTTAAAACATAATATATGTAGTTATATTATCTATACTCAAGCCGCCTGCATGCATATTACCTACTGCACGCAACCAATTTTTAGGGTTAATGGGCCCGGTCTCTGTTATGTAGGTACTTACTATAATTGCACACACCTGTCTTCGAAGAATCCTACTAATATTATAAATGTGAAAGTTTGTGAGTATGGATGTATGGATGTGTGGATGTTTGTTACTCTTTCACGCATAAACGGCTGGACCGATTTGGTTGAAATTTGGTATGAAGATAGGTTATACCCTGGATTAACATATAGGCTACTTTTTATCCCGAAAAAATGTCGCGGGTAACACCGCGGGGCGCAGCTAGTTTGATATAATGCAGAGTTAATGATTTTTAAATCGTCACTCGTATCCCCAGTATTCTTCAAGGCAGGTAAAATTAAGGGGTTCCCTCGAAAATTTCTTCGAAGACGTAAGATGATCAGATCAGATAGAGCCATTAGTTGATAATATCTTATTAAAAGCGCTGGAGCCATAGAAAACTAGCCACTTTTCACGAAAAATTAATAGAAATTGGAAAAAAATAAATGATAAGGTAATTCTCACTAGCAACAAAGAGTCTGGAATTGCGCCCCCTATTATATTAGGATCTAACTGGTAAAATATCGGTGTACTATATGTGCACCTTTGCCTACCCCTTCGGGGAATGTAAGTGTGATGTTATGTTTATGTAAAAATATATGGGATTTACACATGATTACATATCACAACATTATGCCATCCCATACATTTGTGAAGAGAAAGACATTCTTACAAGAAAGTACAAAAAGGAATTAACATTTAACAAGCTATTAACATTACTTAGAAATATCAACCAAGACACGGTTATAAGTTTGGCTTGGTTGAAGATGGCTCTCATAATTAAAAGTCAACAGTGCTAAGAAACTGTGTTTGCTGGAAGTCAATGCTCTGTGATGAAGTAACTTATCGAAGAATCACTTGATGCTGAGACATCATATCGTTAGAGTTGCGAGCAACCGGTGGATGCAATTGGCAAGTTGTCGTTCATTGTGGCGTTCTAAGGGAGAGGCCTTTGTTCAACAGTCGCGACGTCTTTCGGATGACGATGATGATGAGACATCATAGGGGAGGAATACTAAGCAAGCATAAAAGACGAGCAAACGTTATCGCTGACCGCTGAATAAGTTGGTGATGTCAATCAGTGTCCTCAGTTCCTACCTAGCCTTTTATACGCCTGATGCGAACTTCTGTAACTGCACCCTTTTAATTGTTTGTGGTCCTGGTCTGGTCACTTCTTCGCTCTCTAGGGTCTACGCCCTATGCCTGGGCACAGGCACCACCTTATTTACGGCTCTGATGTCACTACTCTCACGTAATATATAAATGTTTTTTAATTAAGTAAAACACCTTTTAAGTTTATTGATACCTCTATCTTTTGACATGTGAACAACAATGATAGGTACCTATAATTGAATTGGTAAACATCGACAGTTTATAAGTAGATAAGGGGTTAAAAACCTAAACGATGAGAAGAAAGGGTATTATAAATCTATCAGGGTAGCATCTAGTATCAATCTCCATTGTATATATCTTGTGTGATACAGATCTCTCTTAGATGGATATAAGAGAGAACGGTACCTTTTTGCAAATGGTCATACAATACACATTCTAAATTGAAAAGTAGGTAAAACTAATAAAGACATTTTATTTGTTTCTGTCTGTCTGCAGTAGTTACTCCTGATAATTATCTACAAGCTGGTAAGCATCTGACGTTTAATTTACTTTTTATTTTTCACACTATATCTGGCACATCGCTCTCTATGTTTTCGGACATAACTGTTAAACGTTATGATAGGTACTCTTAAATTCTTGATTTAATTATCATCCAATGCCTGCACGTTTAAAAACTTTACATTGATTCTGCTTCCGATTTCCTTTGAATTGGACATCGATTCCGTCATAGGTTGTGAAAAAAGCATTGTTTTTTAAACTGCTCTATTACACAAACATAAAGTAGATAAGTAGTATCTACCAACATAATGCAAGAGCCATCATGCATGCATAATATATGTAACGTAAATTACAAAAAAACAACTGTTCATAATTACAATCATCTTTGTTATTTAAATTATTGCGAAAATGTACTATTTTAGTACTATAATTGCTGTTTACACATAAAAAACTAATTAAGTTTCTTTAACTTTATATGCACATATCTTAATGAGATTGTTTACTGAAATATCGCGTTTCGTTACATCAAAAGTAAGGTATGATTATAATAACGTAAGGTTAATGACCGCAGTATTTACGCTGGTCTGCATCTCAAGGCTGTAGGGCATTCATTTCAGACACGACATATTCTTAGCTTTGGTCCTATTGTTAAAGTAGATAAGACAATATTGGTTATTACACAAATACAAACTAAAGTGCCAGAGGTCTACCCTGAAAAGAAAAAATTAAATGTAATATGACGAATATGATGTCTAATACATAGGATCGGTCATACGAAAATTCGGTTTTGGGAGGCCCTTAGGAACTTGTCTAACATTATGTAACACATAGTTTGTTAATTTATTTATACTGATAATAATGTTCCGTTTGTTAATTAAGAAGTAAGTAAGTTCTGTAAGTTTGATTTTGGGTGGAAACAAAAAATAGAAATAAAAAAAAACGTCGGTGTAGAAAGGTCTAGACTCGAGAGTCTAGGTTCAAATCTGTTGCTTCGTAGGGAGGCAATCTTCTACTGATAATTGCCTAACAGAAAAATCCACGTTGCCTGAAATTGCCTTGAAATGAAAAACAAGAGGCGGGCTTCTTAAAGTTGGCAGTTACACATTCCCGCAATTTCATAATACCCACAAAACAAATCCAAAATTTGCAATTCAGTTTACTTAAAGTTCATTACACTTCTAAGGCCGGGTAAGTTAACCGTCACTAAGTAAATAAGGCCACACAAACAGTCCTGTGTTGACTGTGGCCTCATGCATGATTTACACCAGGCTAGTATACATCTATCACACACGTATTAATTATTCCTTGACCACAACGTCTTTGCATACGAGTGTTACTTGATTAAATCGAATCTTGAATTACCAGGATAGCATGAGAGAATGGAAGTCTCATTTGAATCATCAATCATTTGCATTGTCAACTTCATATTGGCAGCGCATGTAGTAAGAAAGATGCCAGATTCGTAACTATACAAAAATACTGCACGACACACATGGATACTATGTACTTCTTCTATAACCAAAATTCTTTATTTTTGTTCAACATGTATAAAAGGACTCCAGCTTTTAGCTGTTTATCATAACATCACGCATGTATTCCCTGAAGGGGTAGGCAGAGGTGTACATAATATACATACATACATACATACATAAAGTCACGCCTGTTTCCCTGAGGGGTAGGCAGAGACCACGAATTTCCATTTGCTACGATCCTGGCATACTTCTTTTGCTTCATTCACACGCATCACATTCCTCATACACGCTCTTCGGTTGAGGGTACTCCTCACTTAATATAGTACACCCTCATTTCGCCAGTTCATTTTGACGACCTGATTAGCGCAGTGGCTAAGTGATTGTACTGCTGCGCTAAGGGTTGCGGGTTCGATTCCCGCACGGGGCAAAACTTTGTGCGATCCACAGATGTTTGTCCCGAGTCTGGATGTTTGTGTATGTGATATTTCATGTTTGTGAAACGCACCCACGACACAGGAGAAATTCCTAGTGTGGGGCGACGTTTTTTTTAAAAAAAAAGAAAATGTTTTAAGTCCCAATGTAATAGGGGGCGAGCCTATTGCCATCAAACGGGCACAAATATAGACCGTGCTGCTACTGAGAATGACCTAATGGAAAAACCCAGTAACACTGCCCGACCCGGGATTCGAACTCAGGACCTCGTGCTCAGCAGTCGCGCTTAGCAACCACTAGACCAACGAGGCAGTCCTTTAGCTTTAGCTGTTTATGTTAGACTATACATCAACGGGCTTCATAACAACAAACAGTCTCAGCAGCTTTCCACAGAATGTCGCACGTCTAGACAGCTGATGTTTGATTAGCACTTACATGTGAACACGTCCTAAGGTAATAAATTACAAACGTCCAAACATAACGGCCCTATCTAATTAATTTCCAAGCCTTAGTTGATAGGCTGTAAAATATAATATGTAGGATGCGTAATAAAATAAGATTGGTGCTCGGGATTGTGTTGTGCAAATGCTAATTGTATACCGAAGTAACAACTACAAGCGAATTACAAGGCGGTTTTACAGAATTTTGTGTTTGTCTAGGTAAGTCTGTGAAATCAATATAAGAAGAGTATGCTTTGTTTAAAGAGTTAGCAAAGCGCCTAGTCGACTCCACACGTGACCAAAGGGCTGGTTCATTTTTCGGCCAAAGAATTAGCATTGCCATTAATCGTGGCAATGCTGCCAGTCTTTTGGGCACGTTACCGGTTGACATCGATGGGGATGAATTCTTTGATGCTTTTTAACTTTTTATTTTTGTATATATTGTTTTTATTTTGTATTAGAATTAAGTTGTATATATTTGTAAAATAGTGTGTTTTATGAAACCAGTAAAAGCTATTAAAGAAGAGTATGGACTGCTTGCTGACTGGTATCCGGCCTAGAATCGACCACCCCTTTCCTTCCGTGGGTGTCGTAAGAGGCGACTAAGGAAAAATCTACAAGATGCGCCAGCAGCGTCTGTTGCAACTTCACTACCAATACTGCGATCCCCAAGCCGCTTGCCAAGCGGATTATGGCAACCCCTCCCTTACCTAAGGGGAGGCTTTTGTTCTACAGTGGACGTCTTCCGGTTGATGATGATAATAGTCAACGACAGACATTTTTTTGAAACCTTATGCTAATATTAATTTATTTAATACTTCAGTACAGTTGTGTACAAGGCGGACTAATGCCTTAAGCATTTTCTACCAGTCTAACCTTCAGGTAGTGCAGAGATAGAAACGGTACATGCACAAACGATTATAATATTGTTATCAGGTTGGCAGATTCTCATTGGTTATTCATAATATTCCGTGTTAATTCTTCATAATATTGTGAGAGGTAGGTTTAGGAAGATAGTAATCCGACGCCTTAACTTGAGGTCTGAGATTAACTTGTTACCGATTTCGTTTAAAGTCCGGGTGCAGATGTAGTTCGTCAAAAAAATAGAGAGAATGATTTAGTGGATCTATTTCTGGAAATTTAAAGAATTTATTATGTACCTAAGCATATTTATTTTCACGTTCATCAGGTATAGACATATATATAGATTATTTTATTAGCACACTCAACATTTCTATAGATACCTAGTACCTAAAGTATAAGTAGCAGGAGAACATAAAAACTGTGAGCCTATATATTGCATTGAGGTCTTTAGTCTACAGAATTAGACGTAATAAATCTTCATATTGTCCACAAGCGACTTAAAGGAGTTGGGTGAAGATAGTTTTGAGTTATAATCTGTTCAGAGCAGTCTATATGGGTAAATATGTTTTGGAATGATTCACACAAGATGATTGCCTCTTAATGTTGCCACGGAACATTAATCATTTGTATGACTATTTATAAGGTGTATTGCCTCACTACATTATTGTCTATTGCAGTATGTATGATCTTGTTTACATAAAAATTGCATGCGTTAAAACAATAGCTTCTGACGACTGCATTGTGATCGTAAAGCCAGTTCTGTCTTGTTAAGCAATCTGCAGTAACCTAATCGAAGATGGAGGCGGTTTTGAGGTTCCTTCATGAGGTTTTGAGGGACTTCATCAATGGATCTGGAGATAGTCTTAGTTATCTATTTTTTTTGCGTTTAACATACATGAAATATCACATACATAAACACCCAGACTCGGGACAAACATCTGTGGTTCGTACAAAGTTTTGCCCCGTGCGGGAATCGAACCCGCAACCGTTAGCGCAGAAGTCCAATCGCTTAGCCACTGCGCTAATCAGGTCATCAATTATTAATACGTTATTAGGATGCCCTTTTTCAAAGCGTCTTGTTATCTATGTTTTTTGAATATTTTTTGTCCGCTTGGAGTGTTGTATTTGACCTTTCTTTCTGAAGTGATAATGGCAAACATATTCTTTCTAGTGCCACTACGAAACAGATAGGGACGTAGGTAATCCATTATTTTTTTACTGCAGCGAATACTTCAAGTACTTTTCTGACGTATAAAACCGATAAGGTACCAATCACTGAAGTACTGGAGAGCAGTGCGCCTGAAATGTAGTCTCACGTCCATTTATTATAGCACCTGCCAAATGCGTTGTCCCTTTACTAAGAAAAATCATCAGAGAACGACGTAATATTGTACAACGAACCAGTAAATTGTTATGCAAATATATTTAATTTTAACAAATAAGGCCATTAGAGTCATTAGCACATAGGGTTTGAACTATGTTGAATCAATATCTGTTTTAGCACGTGAATGTTGATTTCTGGCAAACACTGGTGAACTGCGTGCCACACATATGTTGGTACGGATATAAACGGTCGTACTGAACAAGCACTGGTCTACCTTCATTGAACACTGCTTAGACAGTGTACTTTCCATGTAGGTATATATTTGTACTTCTCATTAGCGTCCAGACGGCTAAACTGTTCGGTTTGCAGGCTAGGGCTTCCGGTTGTGAAATGTGGCCGGCATGACTTCAATCATGTCGGCTGAGGCATTTCTCAGATCTTACTTGGAAGTTATTAGCTGTCTATAAATAGGCTTCGACAGTATATGACGTTTACGAACTGGAGAATTTTTGGTGCTGCTATTAGAGGAATACTGGTAGAATAATAGAATAGGGTTGATAAAATTATGGCATCAAAGCTTCTAAATTAGAATTAAATAAAACCGTCCGACGCAGTCAATTTGTTTGTACATGGCGAAGATATTCTAAAGAAAGTTTCTGGTACTAAGTCTAACATGGTGCTACAGGCCTTTAAGCTCAATGTTTTAGTTTTACCATCGCTTGAGTGTAGCTATAGTACGTAAAACGGTATGTTGTACAAATTGAACGCAATTCGGCATCACGGGCCTTTGTCGAACTGTTTGGACTGGTGCGCGTGTTGTTATATGAATATTATGCAAAATATGGTGTAGAATAAATTATGTTTGTTTTGTTTTATCAAGGAAACGTAGTAAATAAAATGATAAAAATCGTCTATTCAAATTACATAGATCATAGTTATTTAAAAATATACTAAGAAATGATGCCAGAAAAACCTCTACCAACATATTTTGATTTTTAAGTACGTCTAGATGCTAATCTAACCAAAGTACCTCAAATTTTCAAAGATAGGTAGTAATCATAAGATTCATGATGAATTGAAAATGGTGTTAGACCCCTGCTTTTGTTTGTATCTTTGTCTTCTGTGTCTATTACGGACGATTTAGGCATGTCATGAGGGGTAGGCAAGGCATACCTAAATAGTTGCATGGTTCTAATACACGAGGACACCGCTACAAATCTTTTTGAGTATTACAAGGGTGATTCTATGTTTGTGTACTGTTTCTAAATACATTATACTCGTAAAAAGTTATGCGCTTTGTTCTCTGCACGGTAGCTTGGCAATTCAAACACAATAGCGCTTTGTCGGCTTGAAGAAAGTTAACGCGTTTAGTTTCTACTTCATTTTGTTCTAACTGGGGACTAAAGTAGGGCCTGGACAAGCAAGCCCTTTCTGTTTGTATACAATCTCCTTTCAAATCTACGTTCCTAGTACCTTAATTTTATGTAGGTTAAGGCAATTTATACCGGCCCTTTCTACACAACCGACATAAGAGTTGAGATTAAACTGTAACTACCTATTTCAATATTTAGTTAATCGCAATTAACTTTATGTAGTGTTATATAGATTAAACATTTAACCCACTTATTAATATTGATAGTGTTCTGACGAATCATATGGATAGTATGTTGTCAATATCAATATTTAGTAGTTGCATAAACAATATATAGGTACCTACTGAATTTATTACCTATTACTTACGAAAAGACCTAATGTTAAGATTAATCAAATATGGTTTACTCGTGATCATCAATTAAATTACCTGCCCTACGCACAAAAAACGAGTGTTATTTTTTATGTATATCAATCAACAACATTAAAGTTGTTTTATTTTATGTTTTCTATAAAATAAGTAATCTAATTGATAGTATTTTTATTATGGTGGATATTTGTGTTTAATAATTATTATTATCTCTATGATTGGGTGTATATTGACTCCTACATCCCTACTAATATTATAAACGCGAAAGTTTGTAAATATGGTTGGATGTTTGTTACTCTTTCCCGTAAACACAACTGAATGGATTTTAATAAAATTTCAAATGGAGGTAGCTGACACCCTGGATGAACACATAGGCTACTTTTTATCCCGAAAGAATGTAGCGGATAACACCGCGGGGCACAGCTAGTACTTACATAAAACAAAATGTGATTGCATTAACAACTTACTGCATAGCTATTAAATGCAATTAATAAACACGTATATACCTATAATAACTACAATCGACAATAGTTAATCTATCGACGCAATTATAAACAATTAATTGACTTATATAGGTAATTACATACCATTTTATAATCCATTAGAATTGAACTTCACATAAAAATGCACATTATTCACTTTGGTCTATAGTTTTTCTTTTCCAAAATTTTTAGACGGATTAATCGACGATTGATCGATAGATCTTGATGCGCGTGCACACTCGCGGCGTATACTTGCGGAATGTAGCTTACCGCATGGCAGCGGTTAACGGCCGGCGTGATCGTTTGCCGAAGCTAAGACAAATGGTTTGTACTTCGACTATTATCTGGTATACTTAAAACAAACTTGGGAATGCAGTTGCATGTCGTATGGATGCGTCTGGCTAAAGCATCTATTTAATTCATACGGATGTTGCGTTGAATGAAATAAGGGTATTATAAAGGCACATGAGTGTATTATGTAGGCACCTTTAGCGTGAAGTCTTAGGTTTTGTGATAATTAAATTGCAAACAAATATTTGCAAGTAGTATTTATTGGATTTGAAAACATTGTATGAGATATCACACTGTCACCCTTTACACTATATCGCACTAATATTATAAAGGCGAAAGTTTGTGAGTGTGTTTGTATGTTTGTTACTTCTTCACGCTCAAACGGCTAAACCGATTTTGATGAAATTTCATATGAAAGTAGCTGACAACCTGGATTTACACATAATTTTTATCCCGAAAAAAATGTAGCGGGTAAACACCGCGGGGTGCAGCTAGTCTAATATAAAAATAACATGTAGGTGGTCAAGTGAATTTGGATAACTTAATACGGTCAAAATTCGGTCAGTGTTGTGATAAAGACGCTATAGGAGTAAGTAGGTAGATAAGCATTTTAAATTTTTTATGAGTTTGAATGCTACAATGAATAATTTTCATAAAATCATAAATCTTTGTGGTAGTTATCAACTGTTCCACTGCGTTTTATATGCAGATCCATAATACGTGTAGGTATTGTTTTTTGTGTGAGATAAGAGCGTCCTCTATAAAATGACATTTATCAGAGTAATTTTCAGATAATTATATAATAAATAAAACTTTAAGAGAACAAACAATTTTAAAATTGAACGTCTACGAGATCCAAGCTTAGCCTAAAAAACTGAATAAGTATTACCCATTGTAATGGACAGAACATTGGCCACCTTTGTTCTGGCTCTCAACCTCTCATTTCTTATTCGATCCGCTTTACTATAGGTCCCCATGACTAGTTTATTTTAGTTATTTCCACAGTGTTATGTCGTATGGCATTCTTTTGTGGGGGAATGCTGCCGATATACAAACAATTTTTGTACTACAGAAGCGGGCTGTTCGGGCAATTTATAAATTAAGTCCCAGACATTCGCTAAGGGAAAAGTTTAAAGAGATTGGTATTATGACTGTCCCATCACATTATATTTACGAGAACTTGCTTTATGCTCATAAAAATATTAATCTTTTTATTAGAAACAGTGATGTTCACAACATTAACACTAGAAATAAACACAAATTTGTTGTACCAGCCACTAGGCTTCAGAAAATTAGTAACTCATTCAAATGTCAATGCATACGTTTTTATAACAAGATTCCAAACGACATTCAAAACCTGAGTTTAAACAAATTTAAGTCGTTTATCAAGCACAAACTATGTAGAAAAGGTTACTATAAAGTGTCTGACTATATGCTAGATAAAAATGCTTGGGCTTAAGCCTCTTCTTGTATTGTTTAATTTTGACATTTAATTTGTTTACCCTTTTTTACATATTTGACGCAAAACTGACATTGTTTGATCTTTTGATCCATTTTGTTTTGTTTTTTTATATTTTTACAAACTGACATAATGTATTTTTTTTTTTCTTTATTCTCATTATTATTGTTATATTAATGGACGATGTAGGATTTTCCTTCTTAGATAGTTTCTTGTCTGGCGGTTTGAGTATCTTATACAGCCTACCCAAATGTCCTGCAGATGGTACGAGACGGGGCGTCTGTCAGGACAGGTTGACTCAAATCTGCTTTGGTTCTTTCTTTAAAAGACCATCACAGACGTCCTACATTGTACATGTCGTGTATTTGTAAATGTGAGCATTGCGTAGGTTTTTTTTTCCTTCCTTTTTTTTTTATTCCTATGCGTGTCTGACGGTTTGAGTATTTTATGCGGCCTACCCAAATGTCCTTCAGATGGTACGAGACGGGGCGTCTGTAAGGACAGGTCGACTCAAACTCGCCGTGGTTCTTTCCTAAAAAGACCACTTCTCAGACCACCTACACTGTTCTCGCATAAAATATTGAGCTTGTCTGGACTTTAAAAGAGACCTTGACCCCTGAGTTTGTTTCGGTATTTCTTCTCAGAGGTAGTCAGTTAGGAAATGCCGATGCCATCTAGTTTTTAAAAAATGACGTGTAAAAGTGTTTTTTTTAAACCTATTTACAGAAATAAAATCATTTATCATTTATCATTTATTTATCATTTATCATGTCCTGAATAGAATTGACTAACTAAGTGGGGCTGCCCACATGATGAGAGATAACAGGGAGAAATGGTGTAAAATTGTACCCGAGAAAAATAAAAACGGAGATGGGAGGACAATTTAAAACTTACAGCGGGGCCTAACTGGGAGAGTGGTGTCGTGATAGAGTATCGTGAAAAATGCTAGAGGAGGCCTTTGTCAAAAAAGATCCTGAAGTGGGGGACAAACTATAACTTAAATTAATGATAAAACCGAAAACAATTCTACTACGAAGAACAAGCCAGGTCTCTGGCACAAAAAAACAATGAGTTAATTTTACACACCAATCCTTACTGGATCATACTGAATCAATGATCCGCCTGTTAATATTTATACTAGTAGTACATCTGTCTGTGTGGTACATACGCACTGTGCTCATAGAACTTTGCACTTACCTACTATTTGCAATGGAACTGAAGATTACTAATAATATTTATTTTACTTAGTGTTAACTAAACTTCTTAGAATCTACTTAGAACCTTGATATATTATAATTTCATCATTGTCACAAAATCTAGGAAGCAAATTCTCAGGCTTGCAATTTGACGGTCAGCCACCAAATAGTATGCCATCTTTTTGCATACAATTCTTTTATTCCAAGCCATTGTTTGATAGTTTGAAAGACATCGTAATCTTCCATACGTTGATATGGTAGGCAACTTAGATTATTTTAATTGGTTTTGCATCGAAAGTAAATGGACCAAAGCATACGTTTGCACATATTAGATCGAGTGCTAACACTGAAATCCGTTGTCGGAGAAAAGTCTACGGCGTTGGTGAGAAGCAGCACGTCTCAAGTAGAGTTAGGCAGGACGGGAAGTAGAAATAGACGGGAACTAGACGGTAAGATGGCCGATGGAGAAAGGCTTTGACCGAATGGCGGCCAAGGTTAGGTCAATGAAGTCAGAGACGACCGTTAGCTGAAGATCCCAGGTGTTCTTCAGTCAACCCAACGGTCGTCCCTATTTTCTTTGAGATGAGAGACGCTCAAAGCAGAGAAGAATGGCAGAGTAAAAGGGAGGCCTATACCTAGCAGTGGGTGATACCGGGCTGAACTGATGATAAGTTCGCACCGCAGACTTGTCGCTAATTCAGTAATGACTCTACCATACAATGTACTCAATGTAATTGAAGACGTAATTAACGAGTAATTTTAACGAACCGATAGTCGCCGTCGCTAAGTGATTGCATAATTAGATACGCTAAGTGTTGCATTGTCGATTTCCGTACGGTACAATTTATTTGTCTGCGCCGATTTCCGAATCTGGGTATTTGTGGGCATAGAATGATAAAGACTTAAACATGGTGGAAGGAATACTTTGATGCATAATTTTTAGTTTTATTTTTTTCTTTTGTATATATTTACTCATTAACGTAGGTTTAGTATGTAAATCAGCTTAAGTAAATTGTAAAATATTATATTAAAAATATAGTTTTTTAAGTATTATGTAACGGAAAATAAGTACAAACATAATATCTAAACATGGTGGATACATATCTGACTGACCTATCAAGTACACACAAACTTCAACCAATGGACTGGAAACTAAACGATGTGTGTAAAAGGAATGTATTTATTACCGTCGGACAGCCATCAGTGGCAGTAAGGAAATAGCGATATTAAGTGTTTACTGGGACGAAATACTTTGCTAAAGGCAGGTGCATAAAACTACAAAATCGATACATAATTGAATATTGCAGTGTTTACTTCAAACCTATATTGTTGATTTGATAATATCGTAGTAAAACACTTAAAGGTGAGATATGATCTCCATAATCACACTAATATTATAAAGGCGTAAGTTTGTGAGTGTTTGTTACCTCTTCACGCTCAAACGGAAGGACCGATTTTGATAAAATTTCGTGTGGGGGTAGCTGAAACACTGAATTCTATATAGTATATTATCTATGCACTGAATTAACGCATAGGCTACTTTTTATCCCGAAAAATCGCAGCAAGTAGCACCATGGGCGTAGAGAGTTATAATTAAAAATAAAAGTAAAGCAGACTATCTTTCCTTCGTAGTTAATATCGAAATAGTCGTGGAGCAATCTATGATCACATTCTTTGTATCGCACTGACGACTAGGTACTCATTTCGTACCATTTAAATGCAGTGAGCACTCAGCTTTATGCAAAGTATTACGTTTATGTCATTTTCTTCATAGATAATTGTCATGTTTTACCTCTCACTTTACCAGGCGACAATCATTGCGTAAATTGATAATTTTTTGTCATTTGCGTTAACCATTCGATGAATGAATAAACTGTACTCCCGAAACAAGCGACACTATCTTCTATTTTTGTAACCAATACGGAGCCATCTTAATTGTTTTCTGAAATGTGTTTAGATAACACGCATTGGATATGAAAGTGACGGTAAAACGTCGTGGCTTTCTCAGTAGGCTTCCAAGGTTTGTCCATGTCCACGGTGCAGCGCGGTCACCCGTGTCGTTACAAAATGCTTCGTTTAGAGCAATGTCCGTGATTCCTACTGTAATAGCAGTAGTTACGTGGTAAATGGTCATTGTACGCTGCTCCAACGGTCAAAGATACTAGGAGCACAGAAATAAACGGTAGATAAAACGCAAGTGCAAATATCCTACCTTTTTATTGCGAAAAGTGTGAAAATTATTGCAAGAACGATGCTATCTTCGCATAGTCATGTGTGTAACTGTAATGCGTTTCCAAGCCGTTGTGTGTATTTAAGTTGATGGGCTTTAACTTTTGAAAATCAAGCGTGTTTTTCATGAAACTCCACATTATATCGTGTCTTCCACTTGCCGCTGCCGCGCTTTTAGCAGTATGCAGCAGCTGAATCTAATTAAGCATTAAATCTGTCAAGTTTGTGAGGCTACTAATACTATACAATCTGTTGCATACTAATCCCGCAATTGATAAACAGATTGTGGAACGATTGTGGGGAAGTTTCCAGAAGAAATATTACAGAAAATCTTTTGCGTAAGATACTTAAAGTCCCTTACAAGTTCTTTTTATGCAAGCAGAGCTACACATCGAGTATTTATATGAGAACCCATTTCTTCTATAATTGTTGTTAAAGCTAGCGCTGTGATCGGAATAATGTATTGAACGTTTATTGCACAAAACCTAATATCGGTCATGATGTGAGCGTGAATGTTGCTAGTAATAAAGTACCATATTCCAATCGTATTTTTATAGATATTAGGTTATACGGAGAGATACTTTAGTAGATTTTGTGCTTGTTATAGTTCCACCATTCCCGCACATTTCGTCAGACATTATAATGATTCCCATTTACAAAACCAAATATAATTTATCTAAGAATAACTACTGCCTCGTTGGTCTATTGGATGCTAAGCGCGACTGCTGAGCACGAGGTCCTGGGTTCGAATCCCGGGCCGAGCAAAGTGTTACTGGGTTGTTCCATTAGGTAATTCTCAGTGGCAGCACGGAGTCTGGATTTGTGCCCGGTTGATGGCAATAGGCTCGCCCCCTATAACATTGGGACCTAAAAACATAACTGGCGAAATGTGGGTGTACTGTATGTGCACCTCTGCCTACCCCTTCGGGGGAATACAGGCGTGATGTTATGTTATGTTTTAAGAATAACTAAGAAAGTACCAACATGACATTGCAGAAGTCACATTTGTAATTGTCTGCGTTTAGCAACTTGATGCAAACAACTGGTGCTTATTGTTGTTGTGTTGCATTACAGTAACCTGGAGCAAATAAAACGTAAAATACATAGCCAACCTCATCACGATATACTTTTTTATTCTTCGTATATATGAGCTAGCAAAGGACAATTCATTCATTGGTTAGTCAACAAAGATGGTAGCGAAGTGGACCGTTCAGGGTGCGACGGACGTACTTTTGACTATAATGGCTTTACTCGCACTGTTTTGTATGTTTTTTTTAGGTATTATAAAAAAAAACTCCTTTTCTTTTTACAGGCACAGATTTTACTCGTTCGAACAAACAGCGACACGTAGGTATAATAACATTTACCAGGATAGCAGGGCTTAAGTAGTCACACTTGTGGCTCCGGATTTCCGAAGAGAGGAAGATAACTATTAGCACAGCACTCCACAAGACGGCGGTAGTGCTATTCTCGTATAAGCACATTTAAGTGAATCAACGGTGAATTTAACTGGGACTTAGATATTTAAGTGTTAGCACTAAGAGGACATTTAGGAAGGTCTGAAGGTTGTTAAAGTCAGTAGAACACTTAAGTAGCGTAGTAACACACTTAAGTATGGTTTCAACCGAACAATATCTTAAATAATTATTGTCATGAGCATTTTTTTGGTGTACAGAAGTCACAGATCATAAAATAGAGAAATTTTACAACAATCGTCATCTGTCGAAATGACAAGAAGCACAATATTGACTGGTTTATGCTTTCTAGACGTTTCCAATGCTTTCACACCACGATGTTAATCACTTCTGTGATCAATACCTTATAACCAGTGACATTATGTTTACTTTTACTAACTACTTACATTTTGTAATGTTCTCTGCGCCAATAGGAAGGGTTCAGTTTTAAGGTTGGTTTAAATTAATGTTTTAGACTGAAGGTAATCAGTACTGTGTCTTGTTCTTCTAGGAGTCTAGCATGAGCCACTAATCTCATTGAGTCAATTGATACCGTATTGTCGTGGAGCCGGAATATTGTTCCTAAAAATAACTAAACGCTATGGCGCGATTGGCTGCCCATCACATGGTGCACTAGACCTAGGTACCTAACTATGTAGGTTTAATTTAATCCTCCAGCAAAATATGCATTACGTATGCAGTATGCACATACTGATACTGATGCTGGAACAGACCCCCTGGACAAGTGGCCAAACGAAAAATAGAATAGAAATAGAATGAAAAGTGTAAGGGTTTGACATTCGTCGAAATTATAGTCAAACAGAAACATTACGTGATCCCCACATAATGCATGCAAACTCAAACATCGATACAGGTGTCTCCGTCGTCCATTTTGACCATTTAGTCAACATGCCAAGTTCACAGACTACTTTAGTTATTTCACCGTTTACCTATTAAAGGACTTAAAAAGGCTTTAACAATGTAGGTGTATAGCTTAGCTCTATCTAGCCGTTATCTATCTAGTCTCATACAAAAATACGAGTCTAAGTTTTTGATTGCTCGTATCCATAAGCCCATTGATGCAGTAAACATGGTAGCGAGCTCTCCCGCTGCCACGATAAGCCCAGCTTAGTTTAAGTATAGATGGAGAAAGGTCAAAGTTATTTCCACGCTCACAAACGCCTGTGAAAAAAGCTTGAGCTAAAATCTGTGTTAGGATCTAACGTTGCTTTTTGTAACTTCGTAGCTGATTTAAAATATGTAAGATGTGTTAGTGGGATCTGCCCCCTTACCATGAACCGTTAAAGCAGGACAGTTTTCGTTGTGTAAACGAGATGCCATACTACACTGTACGTAACAGCGGCGTCTCGCTTTCAACTAAAAATTTCCTGCTTAGTTTATGGTATGGAGCTGATGTTCTTTTGTTATAAGTTCGTATTCGTAGCTGATTGAAATATAACATATTTTAAAAACTACGCAGATATGTAATTCAGGTTGGCGGGAATAGAACCTGAAATTCCAAGCACATCAGTAACATAGCACCTTTGCTAATCGTAAAGTCATAGGTACTTGAAGTACAAATATGGTATTAAGTTAAGATTAATAGTGAACACTAGCGCCTAGTAAATAATGAACAGCAATACACATGCAAAGAGACAATGAACTATCATTTTTGTCAGGATACTTTATAAGATTATACTGCAATTATTATCTATATTATTGATTAAGAATCCGTCAATCGCGGTCGAGTTAATTCTTCAAGAATGCTTTTAACACCCCTATTCAATGTTACTCAGCGTCGCACTTTTTTGAATGGCTACAAAGGGTTCAGTTACCATTGTGCTAGGGACCGTCTGAAGAAACGTGTGCGTGACTCCGTTTTAAGTTGAATGTGAACGCCAAAATTTTCAAGCAGGGTTCACTTATTCTTACCGGTAACCAAACATTATAACTTTACTTAAAGGGGCTCTATAAATATGAAATAAAATATTATAGCTTGAACGCCTGAAAAAAAGTTCACATAAAACATGAATAGTATGATCTCTGCTATGAGATAAGTGTTTTTGATAAAGGCCGTAAACAAGTGTTTTAAAGAGTTGAAGACTAGATAACAAGTCCAAGTATAAATATTGCTCTACATTCAATAAAATTGCTAGCCCCCATTCCCAATTTAGCGAAATTATATTATATAAAGACTTAACGTAATTTAAGTCATCAATGATCTTATCTTATTATAGAACTATAGTTATTTATTACTTTATTAATATTTAAGGGAATTATACACTCTGCGTGAGCAGAGCTTCAAAAAATGTATTAGACTCATTTGAGTGTCCCCCTCCACGGAAATCTTTAGTAAAAGGCGAAAGATTTATGCGTTTTGAAGGGAAACCAGAGTTATCAAATTTTTATTTCGCGTGCCTTATATCATTCCGGCGGTAACGAAACCATAGCGCGATTCAGAAATTGGCTCTCAATGCACAACGCCATCTATCGGGCTGAGAAAAAGTATTTTCTTTGACTTTAGTATTTGTTTATAAGCATTAGAATGGCAAAATATTTTGAAAACTTGCTGTCTTGGGACTACTAAAGCGTTGCAACAATTTTAAAACGATTAATGTGGCAATATTTTCATGCTAAATCAACATTGAATTTGAGCAATGTGAATGTTAGTGCCATTTTATGGAAAAAATATTTATGGATAAGTGCAATTTATGAGCAGAAGTAATGTCTACGTATTCAGTTTTATACAAATTACAAAAACCCTCCACGAATCGTGGAGACCACGATCCCTTATTTTAGTTGAAGCTTCTGAAATATTAGGAAATTTGCAATAAAGAGTCGGATTTGCTAGCGGGAGATTCTTGGATAATTCGATTCTGACAATTTATTTATGTGGTATTTTAAGAGACTGGTTTTAGTTAGTTTCTTATTCTTGGCAATAGATGACGTTTCTCGAGGACGGGGTCAACACACAGGCTCTGCGATACAAAAAGTCAAACACCGGAAATTATATAAACTTGTCTTTGTTGTGATGAAAAACAAGGAAGGTAAAAAGTATATCGGACATAAATAACAATACTAATTACTTGATAGCATGTTATAAGTCTGATAATATAAATAGAAGAGAGCTTATCTTCATAATTAGTAAGTGTGGTTACATCTCCAACCTACATTCTTAGCGATTCCTGTATTTTGATTTGATTCAGTATAAACGAGTTATGATTGACTAAATGAAGAGTTCCAGAGAAACGTAGGGTTCATATAGAAAGGTTTTACTGGTTTCTGACAGTGTCCAAGCCCCTCCTACATACCTTCTAGTATAATATACGTCTAAACTACAGCTATGAATTGCGCTGCAGTAATATTCAAGGCTAGATATTGGGTTTATAGTACCTGCCTGTACTGCATCGAGGAGTAAATAAATAATTGATGTACCTAGATAGTGTTTTCCACAATATGTACTTAGGAGATAAACTAATAGTAATGAGATCACTATATACCCTGTAGTTTTGTTATATACATCTATTATAACAATACAAGTATAAAATATTCATAGAACGATTAGCTAGAAAGTTGAAAGTCCACCGCTTTTGGGTTCAAAGCTATTATTTGGTAGCTTTTGGATACGTAGTACGGAGACAAATATTTTTGTGAACCGCTAACATACTTTTAAATGCAGCTAGCAACCTAAAAAACTTAGTACTCCCTCCTAGTAACGTGCACGGAAACAAACGGGCCATAAAGCTATTATTACCTAAAGGGTCAACAAAGACTGATCTTTTCTGGTATAGTTAATTCCATATAATTATGAACTATAGCGTTACAGGACATAAGAGGTCACTCAACGTGACTTGGGTAGGCTTGCCTATTCACACCTCACGTGCTACAAGGAAAACCATCACGACAATTAAGTCGTGGTTATTAGAACATCATACATTGTAGATTATTCATCCTACACTTCTTCAATGGATAGCTTCGTACCTAATGAACACTGATCATGCCACAAGTCGCAAGGCCAATGTATCTTTGCGCCCCTGGTAGGCTTTGCCTATTATGGTCTGACGAGTATCATGGTAAATTCTACGCCAAGCGGTCTCTTTGTTTAGGACTTAAGCTGTTTTTACAAGCTTTTATTTAACTTGCAATGTTTGTACGTAGTATGTAGTAGAATGTAGTTTGTTTAGGTCAAACCTTGCAATCTAAATTAGAACCACTTTTTGGCATCCGATTGAAATGAAATTTTGCACAGTTAAAAAGGTTTGGTAACAATACAATATCATGGTTTTTTGATTTCGTTTTGTTAAAAATGTAATTTTAATATTAACTTATTGTGGTTGCAAATATGCTTGAGTATCTCTGCGCGCCTGGTAAGTTTTAGTCTGTCGTGATGACGAGCCCGGTCAATCATCCTTGCTAGTTTTCAACGCCACGTCTAACTTCAATAAGGTTTACTTTGCCTATGTAACACTTAACGTTAGTAGATGCCAACGATATTGCCTCTTAAATAATCTGAATAAAAAATCACATAGTTCGTATGGCTCCTTTATGTAAAAAGTAACATTAAAATCTCGTTACTAAAATTAGAACATAAAATGCCATGTTCATAAAAATAACTCATCACAAAATTCGCAGAGATGCTATTATAGATGCTATTATTAGATTGCTATTATTAACTTCTTGTGTATGTAAAGCTGTGTACAGATTGCACGGTATTATTAATTTACTTTTATAATTGTTACAAATACCTTTTTTTTATAAGACCCCTACTTATAATTGGCCGACAAATACATCCCTACTAATATTATAAATTGGATGGATGTTTGTTACTCTTTCACGTAAAAACTACTAAATTGATTTTAATGAAATTAAATATGAAAATAGCTGACACCGTGGATAAGACTATGTGTAGTCTAATTTTTATCCCGAAAAAATGTAGCGGGTTACACCGGGGGGCGCAGCTAGTTTAATATAATAGTATGTTAGGACAGCCCAGCTTTATGCCAACCTCTTCGGGAATGCAAGCGTAATGGTATACAGTTGGCTATACTGATTGCTAACCTTGTGTCTAATATTAGTCCAGCTAGACCGGTTGCATAAATTACAAGATCAATATAAACCAACTTATTTATTTCACCAATATCGAAATAAAAATACGAAAAAATCAACGTTTTCATTTGTCGAGTAATTCAATTTAAAAAAAAAGGATTTTTTTAGCGAATTCATATTCAATCAGACTTTTGATCAGTAGTTGATAAAAAATTATTGGATGTTTTGAAATTTCGAGATGATGATCGACAGGTGAATTGGTCATTCTAAGTTGTTATGTGTTCTATGATTTTTTGTAATACTTTGTTACTCTATTTGTTATATATTTTGTACTGTACAACGGTTTAGTTGAAACTGTTATGTTGTGCATGTAATTTGATAAATAAATAAAATAAAAATTCCAGACCACGGCTGAAAACGAAGGTTGCCTGGCTGATACAGGTTAGTTCAATCACCATGAAGCGCATTGCGGGTAAAATAAATAAGGTGATTCTCTGCAGTAGTGAAGACATCGTAAAATACCTATTTACTTTCTGACACATCACTGCCTGTTCCTATAAATTACGCTGTGGGTCAACGACCGAGAAGCATGCGGTCGCAAACGTCATTTGTCTAATGAAGCAAATGACGTTTGATACTTTGAAAAAAAAAAACAAAGTAACCTAATAATTTCGTTGGGAATATTTGTATAATCATAATATTATGCGTGTGGTTCAATGACCGTGGCGTATGCGTTGCATGTGGCAAATAATGACGTTTGTGGGACTTGTGAAAAAAAATACAAATAAATTAGTCTTTGGAGTTAATTGCCGGTTCTTCTTCATTGAAATGACATTTTTCATAAGCGGCCTGTAATAGGTTTACATGAAATAAAAATATTTAGAATTTGAATTTGTCAAGCTCTTCTTCTTCCCGCTTTTTGCTGTGCCCGACAGGGCTCATAAAGATCTGTATTATTATAAGTCCATCTATGTATTATTTTGGAATGCATTAAAATACTGAGTATTAATATTTCGTAAATGGAGAATATGTAACAAAACCTGAAGGCCTTTCGACGCACGCATGACCCAGAACAGTAATTGGTAAGGGGGCTGATTGGTGCAGTGCCTTAGTGATGGACTCCTGCGCTAGGGGATCAGGGTTCTTCCTGCAAGCGACAAAAAGTTGAGTGATCCTCAAATGTTTGTCCCTAACCAGGTTTTATGTATTTGCAGTATCTCATGTTTGTAAAACGCACCCACGATATAGGAGAAGTTCCTAGTGTGAAGCGATGTACTAGAAAACCATGTTTTAAACTTTTTAATACAAGTTGATAAAAGACTTCCTACGCACGCCTCGTCTTATTACGACATCTTACATATTTGTCCTGGCCCTAAGGGTAGTGTTATAAATGCTAGGGCATCACTCGTACAAATGGCCACTAATTTACCAAATAGCCCGGCTAATATGACACGAGTTATGGGGCCTTTATTTGCCAAACTAGGTGCCTTTCCATGAGCTTGCATTGCAGGTCATTTTCCGCTGTAAGAGCGAGACGGCGCTATGTGCAGTGTAGTGTAGTGTCTCGCTCCCACAGCGGAAAACGACCAACAATGCAGGTTCATAGTAAGATTTTTGGCCTTTACATACCATAATATCACACCTGTATTCCTAAAAGGGGGGGCAGAGGTGCACATAATTATACACCCAGATTTCGCCAGTTATGTTATAGGTGTATCTGGTAATATACCTAATAGGAGGGTAAGCCTATTACCATCAATCGGGTAAGAATCCAGACTCCGTGCTGCTACTGAAAATTACCTAATGGAAAAACCAACTGCACTGCCCAACCCGGGATTTGAACCCAGAAACTAATGCTCAGCAGTCGTGTTTAGCTACCAACGAAGCAGTTAAGATCAAGAGAAAATCTGTAAACAAATCCCAAAGCATTACGTTTCATCAAATTATTCGTCTACAACCATTTGAATAGTTTTCGTAAAGGTTGAATGTTACCGAAAATCTACTCTACTGGCACATAATAACGATAATTACAGCCCCATTACCATAATACTCTTAAAACAGGACAGTTAAAGTTGTGGAAGAGAGACGCCACTATACTGCACGTAGCGGCATCACCCTTTTACATAGAAAACCGTGCTGCCTTAAAAGTTCATGGTAAGGGGGTAGTAATACCTACCAAAATACAAAAAGCACTTAAATTTAATTAATGAATAGCCTTAGAACATTACACCGGAGTCCTTTAGACCTTAATTGTACATTTTCAAATAATATCGTATTGTGTAGTGAAAGCTATTGTCTAAAAGGTTTCGCCAAAGCTATTATATTGATAATAAAGGGTATTTAATTGGTATAGAGTGGCAATATGTGATTTATATTGTGATTTCTGTCTACATATTGTAGTTTTATAATATAGACGTGGCTTTATTTCATACAGAATTAGTGTTTTTCGAGGTATGGAGGATTCTATAATGAAGCCGACTGCCTCGTTGGTCTAGTGTGCGCTCAGCGCGACTGCCAGGGCCCTGGTTTCGAATAACCCTGGGGCGGGCAATGTGTTACTGGATTTTTTTATTGAGTAATCCTTAGTAGCAGCACGGACACTAGATTTGTGCCCGGTTAATGACAGTAGACTCGCCCCTTATTACATTGGGGCCTATAATATAAAACATAACATCACGCCTGTATTCACCGAATGGGTAGGCAGAGGTGCACATATAGTACTCCCACATTTCGCCAGTCATGTTTCAGGTCCTATAATAAAACTGGCGAAATGTGTGTGTACAATACAATTTATACTATATACACGTGTGATGTAATGTTTATGTTACTAGTCAGTTGACATGTGCATCATAGGTTAAAAACTGTCACCTATCCCAATATTGAGCTTGACATGTGCCGTATGACCTTGCAAACCGACTTATAACTGCAACCTATCTATACTTAATATTATAAAGCTGAAGAGTTTGTTTGTTTGTTTACTTGAACGCGCTAATCTCAGGAACTACTGGTCCGATTTGAAAATTTCTTTCGGTGTTAGATAGCCCGTTTATCGAGGAAGGCTATAGGCTATATATCTTCACGCTACGGTCAATAGGAGCGGAGCACCAATGAAGAATGTTTCAAAATCGGGTTGATTTTTTTCCATTCGACAGCTTCCCCTGCGTGCGCTGCGTAAACGGTTTAAGATTCGCCAAAATCATGTAGGACAGAATTGTTCTAATTTGCATTATCACCGTCCAATTTTTGCGTTAGTGTTACAAAATATTATATTATTATAGTCAATGTCATATTATAGTTAAGACATACATATATTGTGTCACTTAGTCCAGGTGAGAAAACAATCACAGAATACTATTGCTGTTTCCGAATATCCACGCGGACGGAGTCGCGGGCACAGCTAGTGTTAATATAATTTTACATATTGCAGTGATTGTACCTGGTTGACATTGTTTTTAGGTATTTGTTTTTTTCAAGTTAAAGTCTGTGTACAGCCTTCTTGCTAGTTTAGCGTGCTTACTGCCAAGCTAACTATTCTACTAATAAACGTCCCGTCAGTGTTAAATTCCGCAGAGGGGAAATAATACTATAAATAGTTTTTTTCCTGAATTTATCGATTCTACTATTATCGTATGGTTGATGAAGAACCTGGTGTCAGAGTTTAAACCGCCTGTAGCCCTCTGACATGGCTTTACACACCGTTGAAAAATCACCTTCGTGTGCCGGTTTCCTCACGATGTTTTCCTTCGCCGTTTTAAGCAACTGATAACTAATTTATAATAGTTACGCACATGAATTCGAAAAGGCATTAGTACGTGCCAGTGTTTACGGTTGAGACCTTTGACTTTGTAATTCAACGGCCATGGATACCACTAGGCTCTCAGTGCTTCCAGGACTTATACTTCGTATAATTGATTGGCCTTAAACTTTGAGTTGAAGACCTTTCAGAGCAAAACCTCTTTCTCTTTTCCTCCATTATCGTAACAATGGTAATCAGAGATAATAAGACATTACTGTTATGTAGGTAACCTATCAAAGGGCCGAGGTAGGTCACATGTTAAGGTCGACGAGCCCCCTTACCATGAACGCTTAATCCAAGAAATTTACAGTTAAGTAAGCGAGACGCCACGGTGCACTGCATAGCGTCTTCTCGCCTCCACATCGGAAATTGTTATGCTTCACGAGTTTATAGTAAGGGCTCAGTTCAAACCAGTCATTATATCACAGCTACCAGCCAGATGGTAATTACACAGGTATGACTGCGACACTTACTCACAGTATGACCTTACTGGACAGTGGTATTTCACGCAGTCAGTATGATGTAACTTACCATTACATAACCCCAAAAGAAAATTAAAGTTTAAGTGCTCACATCGTAACAAAAATCTGAGATTTCTGGAGTATTTCACGTTTAGGTCCGAAAAAAGGCATAATTATGCATCGTCTTATGTATATGGGTTTTACTTCAAGCAAAATGTATATCTGCAAGCTTTCGGAGAAGCAAGTGCAGAAACAAACAATGCATGCTAAATCATTATTATAATTTCTTATATGTGCGTTGCATAAATCGATCTAATTCCACTGGACACGAATATTATGTTTACCAATACTGTGTATTACAACCGACCCTCAAACACCGTAAAATATCTATATTGACTGATTAGTAAAGTAACGTATTAATAAAATACATGCGGGACTTAAAGTCCTGATCCCACAACCACTACCAATTCAACTCTGGTGTCCAAGATACAAGCTATGCTTAGTTTGGAGATCACTGTTTACGATTCCAATGACTGTTACAATTATTATATTAGTTTTAACTAGTAATTAAGTCGATTTGATATTGTAACGAATATGTTAAAATAAATTTATTCTTATTCTTAATTTCTAGCTACTGCTCTGATTATACACTGCCAGCGCCTATCCAAACTCCAAATCCCAATTTATCGTCTTAAGGCCTAGAATCTGTTAGTAAATACAGATTACCAACGTAACGTGTTAAGTTACGTTTTCCTTATAAAGCCTAACGTATGCAGTTAGCGGCCGTGACTTCCACGCTCGTTGTGCGGGGTTAGCCACTGATTACACAACTATGAAGGCTGTTACAGCAGTACATTAGCTAGATTTGTGCGACGGTGACAGGTTGACACAAACATGTTCTACACACGACAGTATTCGCCAAGTTCGCAAAGCAAAAACACAACAGATTCGCTTGTATTGTTCGAACCATTTAGAGCCCTTTTGGCGGAAAAGGCCAAATATTAGGCCACTGCGACGCGCTATTTAGATCTACAAATAAGTATTTAATAATACTCGTATCTTGGTACTTTAGGACTTAAGGACTTAGCTTCAACCCTCCCATTCCCCCATTCAATAAACCAAATGCTCTATTGCAATACATGACATAAAAACTATTCAAATAAAACCCCTTTTTGCATTTGCTAATTTACCACTTAAGAAGTCAAAGTCAAAAAATTAAATTACTAGTAGCGCCGCGCGGTGTTACCCGCTACATTTTTTCGGGATAAAAAGTAGTCCATGTGTTAATCCAGGGTGTCAGCTACCTCGATATGGAATTTCATTAAAATCCATTCAGTAGTTTTTACGTAAAAGAGTAACAAAAATCCATCCATAATTACAAAGTTTCGCGTTTATAATATACTAGCTGCGCCCCGCGGTGTTACCCGCGACATTTTTTCGGGATAAAAAGTAGCCTATATGTTAATCCAGGGTATAACCTATCTACATACCAAATTTCAACCAAATCGGTCCAGCCGTTTATGCGTGAAAGAGTAACAAACATCCACACATCCATACATCCATACTCACAAACTTTCACATTTATAATATTACTAGCTGCGCCCCGCGGTGTTACCCGCGACATTTTTTCGGGATAAAAAGTAGCCTATATGTTAATCCAGGGTATAACCTATCTACATACCAAATTTCAACCAAATCGGTCCAGCCGTTTATGCGTGAAAGAGTAACAAACATCCACACATCCACACATCCATACTCACAAACTTTCACATTTATAATATTAGTAGGATAGTAGGATATATATATTATATATATATATATATATATAAAATAACTGATCCTACTTCCTACTATAATATATATATATATATTATAGTAGGAAGTAGGATCAGTTATTTTATCAAAGGTAACATATAATATTCCATGAGTAAATAAACACACTGCCCATACCATTAACTCTTAAAGCAGGTTATTTTCCGTTGTGTAAGTGAGACACCGCACTACACAGCACATAGCAGCGTCACGCTTCCACAACGGAAAATGTTGTAACAGTTCATGGTAAGAGCTCAGCGCCGTTATTAAATTGATCTTATACATGGTGTTCAATATTTACATATGTTCGGGCCGTAGCCGAGCCTGTCCGAAGTCGCCCGAGTCAAGGTGCCGTTGGCCTCGAGGGCACATTAATGTTGCAACTGTCCGATCGGATACTGGTGTTACAATAATACGAAGTTTACCATAAGGAGGTCAATTGTTAAACGTCATTTATTTAAAAGTTTCACTAAAGTTACCTCACGTTTATTTGTTATAACATAAAGAAAATAACGAATAGTTAATGTATATAGTATCATTCGAAAATTATAAAGGGGAAAGTTTGTTTGTGTTACTTCTTTACGCTCAAACGGCTTGACCAATTTTGAGAAAATTTGGTATGGAGGTGGCTGACACCCTGGATGAACACAGGTTTAATAAATAAACATTTAAAATGCATCATTATATTCGTCACCAACTCATAGATGTCATCCGTTAACGTGCCCAAAAGACCGGCAGCTTTGCCATGTTAAATGGTAAGTATTAGTACTGATTTTTTGAGCAAAAAAGGGACCAGCTCTTTGGTCATGTATACTCTATACATGACCAAAGAGCTGGTCCCTTTTTTACTACTGACTAAGCGTTTCCTAAATCTCTGAATTCGAACGTTTGGACCAAAATGTGTCGAACTGTTAGGCCGAAATGTCCCAATGTTTCTGGGCATATCATGCAGGGGATTCGACACATTATACCTAACTTTAGGTTTTCATGATTGGGAGTATAGATTGATAATCTGGTACCTACTAAAACCTGAGGCTAGTAGTATACATGATTGGTGCAGAGAAAGCGCACAGCTTTCTATGGTATGGGTCGCGGGAAATTATAAATGATACCTTGTCTAGAAAACCACCGGTTTACGTGAGAAAATGCATCAGATTACAGGCCTGAGAATTATACGCCTTCTGGAATCGAAGACAGTGGTCTTATAATACGAAGTTGTCTAGAAATCATATTTTCCTTAGACTATCAATATTTTAACTTACTTTAACAAGTTTGGTCTATTCTTGACCCCTTTCTTTACCCTTCATCATCATCAAGCCTATCTCAGTCCACGGCTGGACATAGCTTCTCTTTGCCCTTACTGGGTTTGTAATAAGTTTTTCTATGAGCATACGTGAGGCATAGCCGACAAGCCAGTGAGTGATGTGTAGGATGTAGGATGCTGTCACAACAGTGGTTGCTTGGGTCTGCAATAAATGCACCACTTGGCGAAATTCTGTGCAGAGACAAATCAAAAAATATCGACTTCCGAAGTAACCACAGCAGCTTATTTTCAGCAGAATATCAACTGGGTCGATAACATTTTTGGCCGCCAAATATTTAGAACTCCATGTATTATATAAATCAAGTCATTGACCGAATAGAGGCCAAGAATGGTCGCCTTGTTATTTTGTGAGCTAGATGCACACAAAATCAACCATGATAAGAATAAATCATGACCTCGTTAGGTATCAATTAATTTTAGACCGTTATCAGTTATTGACAATTATTATCTGTGAATTATTAATTTTGTGCGCAATCAGTATGCTTCTGTTTGCATTTTAAAATGGACTCCTAAGATAATAATATTATGTTAAACTTAATTTTATTAAATATATTTCTTTTTCTAGCTGTTTTGCTATCATATGCATGCAGGACACGCAGCGAGAGAAAGCCAAGGTGTCAATGATCATCGGTTGCACAGAAACAGTCGCATCTTAGAATATAAAGCAGCCTGAATGCCTTGTACTCGTATTCGTAAGTGGTTTGACCTTCTGGATCTTTATTTCTGCGAATCGGTGCAACACAATGTTACCCAGTGTCGTATGGGACCCTGGTACTTTCTTAGTTGATACGGTACAAATGGATGATCTTGAATTCCGAAGATACTTATGACGCATTTACCAATAAATGTACATATCTAATAAGGAAATTGTTAACAACGTTCCTTGAGAGATAAGGAATACCATTCCCTTCTGTTGCCCAAAACTAGTAAGAGGCGACTGACCCGATCTACTTTATAATGAACGGTGAAATATTATTATTGTTAGTTAGAATAGAGGCTCCACCTGGACCTCTTCAGGATACCAGGCGTATTTCTCAATTCAAACACGTTGTAAATTTTCTTAAAAAACACTCTAACTGGATATTTCTTTCTCCTTAAACCTACTTTAGCGATACAATACATCAAATTAAGTAAATATTGATAACCTCTTTGGAGTCGATATTTATGTTAATTACAAATACGAACATTATGTAGTTATCTCTGGCTGTTTACACTCGTTTATTTCTGTTGGATTTAATTGATCGCTGACGTATTTATTTGTCCCTTCATAAAACCTTCTTAAGTGTTCTGTGTTTATTACAACCGTGTTCTCTGAAAAATTTGGTAGATAACCACATGGGATACTAGGGTTACTAGGATCAAAGTACTATGGAGTATAGGACAGTATATTGAAATTTTTCTAGCACATTTTCAGTCTTGCCCGACAATGAATCCAACCAAAGGCCTTACTTGGCAATTGCGTTTATGTAAGAATGTATTAAACTTATTTATATTATATGATCGTATATGCACGACTTTGGTCGCTGGGAAAGTGTGGTTTGAATAAAAGTGCGTGAATATCGCCCACTGTGGCCCAATCTCGGGTGAGACTAGCCAACAACGTTTTCCGTTGTGGAAGCAAGACGCACTGCACTGCACATAGCGGTGTCTCGCTTTAACAACGGAAAACATCTCGCTCTAAGAGCTCATATAAACCCATGAGAGAGATTAGGCGCAAGTCCATAAGTAAATGGTCTCCTTTATTGTTCTGATAACCTAGTAATAGCTGTCCCTGCAGATGTGGCTGCCTCTCGTACCAGATATACAGGTTTAAAGTTTTAAACTACGTTGTTTTTATACAACAGGTTATGCTAACCGTGGGCTTTACTATTCTTTTTCATCAACGAAGGTACATGTACCAATGAGTAACCGCAAAAAAATATTAATACGCACCAATTCGCGTTTTTTATGACTCATGTGAGGTCACTTGTGCGAATTTAAAGTAAACAATCTAAGTAATAATATAAAATTTGAGTTTCCTGAAACTAATTGGCACGAAATAAATAATACTGGCGTTTTAATTATATATAATTTATTTGTACCCGCCATTTTTATCTGATCGGAAGTGTTGAATTTTCTCACACTTTTTGACATAAAAAGGTGTCTCCTATATTTCTCAGGGTACGCACAATCAGGGTTCAATCATATAAATTCCATCATAATTGGTTCAGTGGTTCAACTGCAAAAACGTTTCAAGAATACAGTCACGACAGTTACTACGCATTGATTTATTTAGATCAATATCCTTGATTACTTCTTTGTATCGGCATGAGCTACCTAAGGAAAACAGGTCATGCTCATGCCGTAGTGTAGATTGGCTAGTCAACAAAGATGGTCTGGATTTGTGCCTGGTTGATAGCAATATTCTTGCCTCCCATTGGGATTTGGCAAACATTGGGACCTATAACATTATTATTTTATATACTTAAATTTAGAACCTAACTATCCAATCAAATTTGCTCACATACATAATTAGGTTCAACAGTGGACGTTGACATATTTCACAGCTTTGTTCTGTATTCTGAGTGTACAGCCATCCTCCGGTGGTTTAAAATAAGATAAACCGGTTTCTTAACATCGTGATGTGTTGTTTACGCATTTATTTATAAAAAACTGACTCGACCAACTGCATTTAAAAATAGAAAGTAACTTTCCTGGCGAACTGCATTGAATTCAATTTAGATGCAAACCGCTTTTAGTAGCAGACGGCCGTATATACAGTTACGTCGCGATCCTTGAGCGAGTATCAAGACCACATGAATTAGCGCTGGTGGCGGTGCCGCGATGACGGAACACTGGCCGAGTCATAGGCTTCTATATTATACGGCCAAGTAGTTGATGCGATAACATTGACGTTACTGGTCGTGCTGCGTTGGCGACTAAACAATGCTGTGAAGTTCTGTGCGCCTGATATTTGTTTTTGTTTTATTTTGGTATGATTTTGTTTTGTTTGCCTTTTCTTTTGTTAAATTGTGTTTGTGATTGCCATTGTGTTGTTAAGAAGAGTACGGATTACACGTAGGTAAAGTGGGTACTTATTTACGGTATTTTATAATTGTTTGGCGCTGCGTAACTCAGTCTACGGCCTGGTTAAATAAAGACTACATTGTATAGAAACGGTACATTATAAGTTAATTATATACTCTTAAAAGAAGCAGATTGTAACGGTATTGTTTGTGTAATGTAGTCACATTTATTCTTTGTTTATCTAGAGCGCATTATAAGTCTCATGATAACAAGCGTCGACTGTCGATGGTCGACTCATAAGCAAAGTTATTAGTGTATCTGTTGTTTATTATAAACTGGAGTGATATGTGGGACTTACACACAGAAGTGTCATTAAATTCCGTCTTGGCATAAAGTGTTACGTATGTTGTATCTATGGTAATATTACTTTTACAGACACATGCATATTGCATAGATACAAATAAAAGATACGTACGTCTTTATAATGATATCTCTGACGACTAAGCTACTATCTTAGTTACAAATTCATTTAAAATCGCTCAGCCGTTTCATAATTACGAGTAAGAAAACATACTGACACAACTTTGCTATGCACACAGTATAGCGGAAGTAAAGACTAAAACTAAATGATTATTTTGTAAGGTAGACGAAGTGTCCGGGATTATCAACCCACTGTGCGCATGCGTGGTGATCAATTGTCGTTTCGTCTCCACAGTTGCTCGCAAATCTTGGATATTATTAAATTACCTAAAAATACTGGAGACACTGATACGTTGTTTATACGAGTGGAATTTTTTTAAATATTGTTATAAATGCGAAAGTGTTTGTTGGTTTGTCCTTCTTTTGCAGCAAGGTTGCTGTCTGGCTATACCCACATATATTAATTATAATAAAAATGAATGTAAGGACTCGTGTTTGTTAGCTATAGTTTAAAATTTTAAAGACTTAAAAAAGCGACATATCTTAATAACAGATCTTTTAATATATTACTCAAGTGAAGCTAATATTATAAAGGCGAAAGTTTGTTTGTATGTTTGTTACCTCTTCACGCTCAAACGGCTAGACCGATTTTGATGAAATTTCATATGAAGGTGGCTGACATCCTGGAGTAGCACATAGGCTATTTTTTATCCTGAAAAAATGTAGCAGGTAACACCGCGGCGCACAGCAAAAACGATAAACATAAAAATCTTCCATTCAATAACACCTTGAGTGGACAACAAAATTATTCCTTAGAAAGGTCAGTCGAAAACCTGTTCCTTCTTTATTAATAACTGTAAAGATGGTCTTTAAAAACTTTGTTAGACTCAATTAGTTTGTAGTATAAGCAGTCATTTGTGACGTTTAACCAAGTAGTTTAGGAGGCAGTAAGTAAGATCGAAGTTTTTCACGCTGATTGGCCCTCCTTTCACTAACATGGCCGATCAAAATTGTATCACTTTACCAGGCTTACATAACGTACGAGACAGTATACGGTAAATAACAAGCTGATGAGTCACCAATTAATAAGAAATACACACATACGCATAACATCACGCCTGTATTCCCCGAAGGGGTAGGCAGAGGTGAACATATAGTACACCCACATTTCGCCAGTTATGTTTTTAGGTCCCAATGTAATAGGGGGCGAGCCTATTGCCATCAACCGGGCACAAATTCAGACTCCGTGCTGCTACTGAGAATTATCTAATGAAAACAAAACCCAGTAACATTTTGCCCGACCCGGGATCCGATTAATAAGAAATGATGTCTATTATCAGCCAAAAACTTTACAGTTCTGGTTTTACTTCGTCTTGCCAGTTCCTACTAAATATTTGTATACCAAGATTTATTACGTCTTAAATTTCCCGGAGGCATGGTACGAGATAAGATTGCCTTGCGTGCTGACATTTCGAGAAGGTAGTTTTTCTTTATTATCATGATCATTCCTTTGTGAAAAGTGTTTTTTATAAAAGAGCGATTTAAATGGATTTTTATGATATACATAATTGTATGGAATCATACAACATCCATTAAAATTGTCATATTCGACTATTAACACAGAATTTTAGCAAATGTCAATTAATGGATCTTATTAAATGAATACTATCGATTCATTGTTGAAATATTTTAACTTATGTAAAGCTTCATCAAACAAAAAACTAGGGTGCGTTTTCTCGTCTTAGTATTTCTCTAAACTTAACTATTACAATACTTTGATGCTTTTTAACTGTTTATTTTTGTAATTATTATTTTTATTTTGTATTAGAATTAAGTTGTAAAATATCTATTGTCGATTAAATAAAATATTATTATACCTTTTACAACATTTTTTGTTGTGTTGCACTTAAGCATCATAATATTAAACGAGGAAACTGGTTTAAGCCGTATTCTGTATACGGACTATTGAACTACCGAATATATTATGTTTTATATACATTCGAGTTTCACTAACTCACTTGAGTGACTAAATACGGTAGTCACAAGACCTGCCCCTGTACCACGAACTCTTAAAGAAGGACAGTTTACGTTGTGGAAGCGAGCCCAATCGTAAACTGTCCTTTTTTAAGCGTTCTTGGTAAGTGGAACTACGTTTTATTGTCAGCTTTTTACAACCTTGCAATTCGGTATTTCTGATACGTAGATATAATCTATTTATAGCAGTTTATTTTTAAGTTGACCTAAAGCTTAAAAATATCCGCACTGCGATCGTATGTTACTAAGATGAATTTTAATAATTCATTTTAGTCGAAATCAAACATTCTACTTAAACAATTAACATAACATTACGCCTGTATTCCCCGGAGGGGTAGGCAGAGGTGCACATATAGTACCTACCCACATTTCGCCAGTTATGTTTTAGGTCCCAATGTAATAGGGGGAGAGCCAACCGGGCACAAATCCAGACGCCGTGCTGCCACTGAGAATGACCAAATGGAAAAACTCAGTAACACTTTGCCCGACCCGGGATTCGAACCCAGGACCTCGTGCTCAGCAGTCGCGCTTAGCTACCACTAGACCAACGAGGCAGTTAAACAATTAAATGACGCAAATGAGGAAACTGACAAAGATTTACTTATGTATTATGCAAATTAACCTGTAGATGTATTAGGGTTAACGCTCACTAGGTTGTAGCGAAAAACACCACGAGATTGTTTTTCTACAAAAACTTTTACTTCTGTTTTTTGTCCGTTTTTATAGACGTGTATTAATCGGTTCGATAAAATAAAAGACAGACATAATTAATATATGTATACATTATACAGTTTATATTTTAATGGAATAAATCAAATATTGTGACAATATCATTAGTCAACTTACAAAAATTTACTTTTTAAATTATGTACCTATTTCTTTACTCTCTCCCCATAACTCACATTTATATTGCATGGGCAAATGTTTAACTACAATAGTTAAACATTTATTAAAGTTAGTTAAATATTTTTTTTTAGTCTACTTAGCACGCATGCGCAGTGATAAAGTTGTTTTTGATCAAATTATATCTTCGCCAGTGAATGCATACCTTAATACTGCAGATTGTAAACTTCTGGTAATTTAATTTACACTTCAATACGATTCTGCAAAACAAAAGATGCCGTCATCATACCTAATGATTGATGATCTTCACACAATTTGATTTCCATATTTTTTCAGAAATAATACCAAGACTAAGAAGGACCACTTTTTGCACAAAATAGTGGTCCTTCGCTCCGCTCCCTGTATCGAGACTAGTATCGATTATATTTTTAATAATACCATTGGCTTCTGAAACTAGTTCCACTAGATTAACATTCATAACATCGATCTCGAGTTACAAAGTAATGAAATTATTTTAATGATCAAATTCAGCTATAATTTTAATAGGTATTTAACGAATATGCGTATCTTACGTTACTATTTTCGACGTATCTACTCCATAACAGAAGCGTGGCTAAGTAATTGGACTGCTGCGCTGGGTCCCGGGTTTGATTTCGTATCTTGCACGGGAAACGTGTTCCACAGATGGTCTCTTAGATATCTGTGACGCGCACTCACAAAACAGGATAAATTGCTATTACTAGTGGTCCAGTCCCGTTAGCTTTTGACCTCGGAATCCAATTACTTTTGTATAATAACAAATATTTTCTATTATGTGTAAACACATATGAGAAGAGGCATTTGCCCTGCAGTGGGACAGTTATAGGCAGTTATTATTATTACACATTTTTTGGCCGCTTACGATTTCTAAATAAAAAATGAAACTTTTCATCTAACCAGAAAAACAAACGTTCGGAGCTCAAATTCGAATAGCGCCAAACCAATCCGAATACAATCTAAATCTGCATGAATCGAATACGTTTCAAATCGAATAACATAATTATCACAAATGATACAGTGTCACAACATACAAACCTATACTATATAATTACTCGCCAGTACAGTTGCCGTTAGATGATACCGCCTTTTGCACCGTAGAGTGGTACAACCGCTGGCTAACTATGAATAATTTACATCAGTGCGCGGTGCTATCGCTTGATTTTGTGGAGAGCATCACTGTGTATTATTTATTAATAACATCCCGCCTGTATTCCCCGAATCCCTGGATGGCAGGCCGATGACCGTAAAACCCACTGTGTTATAGAGTATAGAGGTACAGTTCTTACGTAAATAATTTTGAATGTCGGACTATTTGATTATGAATAAGGTTCCTTCATAACAACATAATTCTCGTTATATTTTTGAGCCGTTTGGGGTCGAAACACTCGGGTCATGGGGTCCGAGTGCGCGTCTTCTTTTTAGTGACCTTTCTAAACGGTTAGTTGACGCTTCACGTGACCAAAAGGCTGGCCTGTTTTTCGGCCAAAGAATTAGCATTGCCATTCAACGTGGCAATGCCGCCAGCCTTTTGGGCACCCTACCAGTCGACAGCGATGAGGACGAATACTTTGATACATAATTTTTAGTTTAAATTTTTTATTTTTGTATATATTTATTTTTAAGAATTGTAAATAACCTTGTAAATAAATTTAGAAAGAATACAACAACAAAAAGTATATATTAAATAGTAGTAGTAATACATTCAAAATCCATTATCAATCTACAATATTCTCGTAATTGCCGCAAACACCTGAGAATTGAATTCCAACCAGAACCTTGACATTATGACCGCTAAAGAATCGATGCATAGAAAATAAATAATTTATGAACACTAAACGAACGATCGATCCAACCATACCTACCGTTTCAGTATATTTTTTTATTGTTACAGTTGGAAGTACCAGGCCATCATAATGTATCAGTGCTTCTTAGAAATAGGCTTCGAGGCCGAATTAAACACAAAGGAGGACCCGGAGTTGATGGAGATTGCTTATGAACAATGCAATGAGAATGCAGCTACTAGGGCAACAGCGATCACAGAGCTCAGGAAAATGATATTCGGTAAGTTTGGCTATGCATCTAGCCTTTTATGCATATTTATATATAAATCTTTCATGCGTTGCTTTTTTTAAAACGCATTTTTATAATATTCAACGATCCTTCAATTTGCAGATGGCAAATATTATTACTCGTGTCTATGTACAACGAATACTTTGTTGAAAATTTGTATTCCCAACTAAATAAAAGGTTTTCTATAGAAATATTTCGATATGAGCTAGGAAATCTATTATCATTTATTTGACTCGCGTGCTGCTTATGCATGTGTAAAATATCTCTGTACAACGCACACGCGATATAGTAGAAAGTATATATAATATATAAAAGTACTGTAAACCGGCAAGCAAGCATGAAAGATGAGATGATAAGAGGGAATGAGCTGATGTATGTCAGGCAACAGTAAATAGAAACTTGAGGATTGTTAAATAGCGAGGATTTGCGCTGCAGTGAGCCGACATAGGCTGATCTATCATCATCATCAGCCGGAACACGTCCACTGTTGAACAAATAACAATGGCCTCTCCTTTTTGGTTGCCATATTCTCCTCCTTTGGCAAGCGGTTTGACGCAGGATTGGTGGTGAAGGGACAGCAGACGTTGCTGCCCATCTTTTGGATTTTTTCCTAGTCGCCTCGACCCCCACGGTAGGAAAGGGGATGGACAATTCTAGGCCGGCCACTCGGCCGACTATATCAATATTAAAGAGGTATTTGTTAACCAACAAATGATCCAATTCCTAGACAAATTTCACGGGTAGTAAGTAACATTATTATATGATAATAACATGTAAACCAGTTTTAGCCCGTGATCGAGCGCAGAAAATGTGGTCATCAATCAATTTCGGGGCTATAGAGAGAGCTAGAGCTTGTCTGTCCTAGATTTCAACTTATCTTCAACAAATTGCATAGCAATCGGTCCAGTGATTTAGATAATAAACAGACAGACGATATTACTTCATCATCGCAATTTTATTAGTCCTTCACGCAGGCAAAGCAGCGGACACAACTAGTTTTACATTAAATGAAGCTGTAATAAGTTCTGCGCGCATATTTTATGGAATGAAGACGTAATGAGCCTTTAGCGAAGAAAAATGTCGCATTTATGAAAAAATATGAGATACCTTAGTCAGACCAGCTCATGTTATAATGAGAAAATTTATTTTTATTATCGTTAGCGCTAATTTGGTGAAAGAAAATGTTTCACATTTGGAAATTAACAAGAATGTTTGTATGTTTAACAACATGAGATAGGTTTTTTTAGGAGCGTGCATCATGTAAGTCTGATATTGCAAATCCACATTCAAATATGGTTGATAGAAAATGTTCATACAGTTTTTCCCAGAGTTTGTTGTTCAAATTAATCGATAAGTTAATGCTTAAAACTTTAAATAAGCACATAGTTTAAATACTTGAATATTGTCATGTAAGAGTAAACTTTTGGTTTCTTTATTTTATCAATCCATTTCCAGTGTAGTGACACACTAGAAACAGCTTGATAAAATAAAGTATGGTAGCATAGTACTATGATATAATAGTGAAAAGTGCTTTTTCGAGCAAATGCAAGGTGTTAGAAGCACTATGAACACAGTACATGTAGCAAAGTTCTACCTATAGCAATAATATATTTTTTAATTTATTTATCCATTTTAAATTATATCATTACAGGAGTTACCCAATGTGATCTATTTATACAAAATAAATATTAAAAAACTGAAGTACTATAGATTAATACACGTTTTTGTAAAATTATATGAATTATTTTAGAACGAGGAGAATGCCAGCCGTTAAGGACAGACGACGTGTACTTGCTGAGGTTCCTGAGGGTTAGAAGCTTTATTGTGCCCAAAGCACATAAATTGGTAAGACCTGACAACAGTTTACACTAAAGAAAAATCCAGAAGATGGGCAGCAGCGTCTTCTCTAGCTTCATCACTATTACCACCATCGATCCCCAAGCCACTTGCCAAGCATGGAGATTAGTGCAAAGTGCGAACGGGAGGCCTTTGTTCTACAGTAAACGTCTTCAGGTTGACGATGATGATGTTTTAAAAAGTATAATTATTATAAAACCCTTCGTATTTTAACAAGTTTCAAAAAACGAGTCTTCTTTTTTCCCAAAAACAGAGAGTTATCTACACTTAATATAGTAAAAAGGATTTTTTTTGTTTGTACCTAGAAAGCTCCGTAACTATAGGACCGATTTTGATCAGTTTTTCGCCAATACAAAGCTAAGTTATCAGGAAGTAACTAAGGCTATAATTTATTTTAAAAAAATATTTCGTCTGTTAAGTTTACGTTTACGCTGACCTTCATCATATACGTCTTAAATAATCCTGATAACTGACATGTTATACGAATCTGTTTATAAGTTTTATTGCCTGTATGTAAAATACCGACTCACAATGATTATTCTAGAATTTATTTAAACACAAATGCACAACATTACAGCCAGTAACCATAGCAGAATAAGTTTATTACTTATTTATGGCCATTATTAATAATATTGATACTGTAGGTAGACAAACAATTTAATCAAATATTTTATTTTCCTCAAACCTTCATTTTTTTTTTTTTTTTTTTTTTTAAAAAAAAAAACGTCGCCCCACACTAGGAACTTCTCCTGTGTCGTGGGTGCGTTTCACAAACATGAAATATCACATACACAAACACCCAGACGCGGGACAAACATCTGTGGTTCGCACAAAGTTTTGCCCCGTGCGGGAATCGAACCCGCGACCCTTAGCGCAGCAGTCCAATCACTTAGCCACTGCGCTAATCAGGTCGTCGTTCATTGTTAAGCTTTCCTTCGCAGGTTAATTAATATCCACCTAAAGAATCAAAATTAATAATACTTTAAATTGGCATCATTAATGTAATTACGTACTATACCCATTTACTTAATTATCTGCGTATCAAAGGACCACAAACTTCTCCTTGATACTAAATCTGGTCCTTTTTGGTTAATATTTTTTAGCTGTATAATGTACAGCATTCCGTCACTTTTATACACATATGTATGATAGATATAAGTGGATGTATATGGTAGTTATGCAAAAACTGAGCCTACACTGTGATGCTTAGTCATTCTAAAACGTGTCGCGTCATACTAAAACGCTAATGTTCAATGTACAGCTATACCTACTTCATTTTATTTTGTATATCTCGCAGACCCGCATCATACTACATAGCATTGTGCACCCGACTAATTACCGTTTCGTTAAATAAAAAACAAATTACTTATAATATTGAAGTGATAATTGAAGGTTTGGTAATGCTCTCAAACATTACACGAATGATTTTAAATAAATATCACGCAAGATTTCACACTCGACATTTACGTTGTTTGAAAGTCCAGCGATCATTCAACCTTATGATTATAAAAGACTAAGATTACGACACCAGCCTTACGTTGAAAGAACAAGAAAGTATTCACAGTCATTCTACTGCACAATATTTTATTTTATATTGTATACCTCATTATTTTCTCATACTTCTAAACGAATTGTTAAATATACCAGTTTTTTGCTGGTTCTTCTCCATAGAAACAACACTTTTGAACCAAGCAACTTGACTTAATCTGTCGAATTTTATAAGTGCCCTATTGCTATATGGAAAAAAAATCCTATAATGACAGATGGGTTCAATTCCCGCAGGGGACATAAATTTGTGCGTACCGCAGATGTATATCCCAAGTCTAGGTGTTTGTGTACGTGATATTTCATGTTTGATAAACGCAGCCACGATACAAGACAAATTCCTAGTGTGGGGCGTGGATTAAAAATACCCAATCTCTATGACTAGTCATGTTTATAGTAATATATTTTACTGTAGAACCTTATGTCTGCAGTTGGTTCGTTACTGCACGTTCAGGGAGCAGCACAAGCATCTCTACGAAGGCGTGGACCTGTGGGGCCTGACTAGAGTGAAGGACGCGTACGAAGGCACCATGCTGGACCGGCCTGATGTGGGCCGGCTCTCCGTATTCCGATTTGGTGAGTTCAGTGAGGAATTGTGTTTCAAGTAAATTATTGGTGTATGATGGCCTTAAAAAATGTTTATGAAATAAGTTTACATAGCAACCGGCTAAGGCTTACCTAATGACCAAAAACTAAGTCGGTAAAGTCCGAGAAATGAGACCACAAATAATTTTGTGGACTCATTTGAAGTTACTATGCTCCAATAGCCAACATTAAGACTTTATTACTACTTTCTGGAAGAAATGCTTTCTCGTCTACTTATGCGATATGATTTTGTTCTTAATCTAGTATATTGTTGATCGAAGACATTAAGGCATAGCAAGGTGACGTCCGAGATAATGTTAGTGTTACAGAGTAGCATAGCAGAGGTTTAGAATCTTCTCCCAGTTTCCATTGCATCGCTTGCTTAAATCGAGGCTCCAGTCACAAACTGTATAACCAATTGTTGTATTTTTTTTATTATTGCAGAAATTAGTACTGTTCTTTGTCCTCTGGCCAGTACTTTTATAACTAGTTAATGGTTAGTGGTTTTGTAACTAGTTTTAACTTAACCGCTGTGTAATAAGAAGTAGATTTCTCTTTCCTTAAATTCCCTTCTAAACTCGTCTTAATCAAGTTCTTGAGCTGAAAAAGGAAAAATAATTAAATATTCCTGATTTCATCAAAAGTAATTTTGTTTCAGGCAGATGGGATCCAAATGAGTTTCCAGTTGAAGAACTAGTCAAAGCTGGTATGGCGATGACAGAGATCGGAGTCCGGCAGCCGAAGCTTCAGATACTGGGGGCAACTGTGATTGTAGACCTAGAGGGCATCACGTTGAGACACGTTGCAACCTTGACTCCTGCAGTTGCTTATCAAATCGTGTCATTGATGGGGGTAAGAATACCGCCTTTTTATATTCCGTGTTCTGTGCTCCGTGTTTATTCGGGAATGATGGATCATCAGGATCATGATAATGATCATTTATGATCATGAGCTAGTGAACTGAAGTATATTTGGTCATAGTAACTTAAAAAACATTAAAATAGTTTACTGCCGATTTATAGAGAGTCATCCGTTTTTTTTCGGATAGATATATTAGAGGAGGCTTTGCCCTGCAGTGGGAGGATAGTTTTAGGCTGTTATTATTATTTAACAGAAACTCGACTACCTAGTAACCTTAATGGTCTCTCAGTGCACACTACGCTAGTAACGCTACCTACCAACAAGTTGTCGCTCTTGGCAATAGTTACCTACTTACATCATGAGTTATTATTATTATAAAGCTCTTGTCGGCAATTAATTACGTCATAATTTATATTTGTCAGATGCTTATCAGATGATTAAGTTACACGGAAACAAAGAATTTGACAAATAATAGGAATGACGTTTGGTTGTGGGAATTAACTGTAATTGTCTTATAAACATTGAATTATGTTCTTTGACCACATGAGTAGAAAAACTTTGACGTACTTGTTCTTCTAGTGAGAACAAAAGTAGCTAAAACTGATCGTAAAGTCTTCGTACGTGTAAAAACATAATCCGGCTGCGAGATGACTAGACTGTCTATGTTTTTATAGATCAAAGCGGTTCAGATAATTAGATATCTTACGCCTGGCATATCACAAATAAAGTATTGAGTATTTTTGAACTGCAAGGAATGATTGATTAATTAATTAATTACCTTTCTCTAGTACTCCTCACTCTTTTAAGATTGGTCGCCGTGATCAAAACCACTAGGAGGACATAAAACATTACAAATACAATTTTGCTTGCAGGTGGCAATGCCAGGGCGCCTCAGATCCTGCCACATCATCAACTACTCTTGGATCCTCAACACGTTCTTCTATCTCTTCAAGAGGTTCATCCCTCGCCAGTTTTTCGAGAGCATTCACTTCCACGGTTATGACCTGAAGTCCCTCCAACAGCATATCGACGTAGAGTGTCTACCTGAAAGATATGGCGGGACCTGCAAATCCTTGTCCTCCTTTGGTTTGTGGTTGAAAAAGATCAAGCAGTACAGAGATGAACAGTTCGACAAGGAAATGAAAGAGTTAGGTTATGTTATAAAAGAATGATTTACTGTAAATGAACAAATAATGTATCTAGGGTTATATTTGGACCAGTCACGATTGTCTGATATGTATGTGAGATGCTTTTTTATATAAATCTAGGGCGATATTTTTATACAATTTTTATAACCATAACTATTTAATGTGATCTTTAATGTTAATTTTCAAGTAATGTAATTATTATAAGAACGGTGTGCGCTTAAGTGGAAGTTCCTTCGAATGTGACTTATTTCCATGTCGATTTTCCTTACAGCGACAAGTCACACTTATTTAGAATAGTGTAAGTACGGAGGTCCCATGGACTCCTCTTAAAAACGTAGTCGGCATTATACTTCATAGAAGGAAATAAATTTATAATACTTTATTAGCTAGTAGACAGGTATGTCTATAAAATGATATCTTTGGCCAATTATGGGATCGATCGAGGTCACCTGCAAATTCTATGTCAGACAGGTTTTAGCTCAGCTTAATGTCAGTTTTTACGCATTGTAATGACGCTAAAAATATTATGAGATGTTAAGGTGTTCATTACGTTGCTCGTATGGGTTTAGTTCTGCAAGGAGGGGGGGGGGGGGGGATTTGTAAAGCTTATGGGGACATGGGTCCAAAATAAAGATTTTAATCGCAACATATCATTATAATTATAACTAGGTATCCGTTTATATAAGTTTAATATCGTGATGAATCAGAGGTGAATGTACCGGATGCACTAGATGTCGGACAAATCCGGCCGATTACATATCACTCGATTCTAAATGGCATTTGTAGTTTTTTTAAGGTCTGATTTAGCCTTACCTACATGAGTCTTTACTATGGAATATTGACGAGTAAAACTTAAATACATGAAAAATACGACCTGATTAGCGCAGTGGCTAAGCGATTGGACTGCTGCGTTGAGGGTTGCGGGTTCGATTCCCGCACGGGGCAAACCTTTGTGCGAACCACAGATGTTTGTCCCGAGTCTGGGTGTAAGTGTATGTGATATTTCATGTTTGTGTAACGCACCCACGACACAGGAGAAATTCCTAATGTGGGGAACGTTTTTTTTTTTAAATATTATATGGATAACACTCCTAAAAGATATTGTAGAAAAAAATGGGAAAGGTACTCCAATCATAGCATGTTTTTGATGATGTGATGACCGATGAGATACTAGATGATTTTATGTGAAAACTAGCTAACCCTGGGTATGAAAAATAGATGTTGGCCGATTCTCAGACCTACTCAATATGCTCACAAAATTTCATGAGAATCGGTCAAGCCGTTTCGGAGGAGTACGGGAACGAACATTGTGATTTGTGACACGAGAATTTTATATATAAGATAATTACTGATGTGATATTCTCTTGTTAGATAAGGAGTTATTATTAGGTGTTAAGTCATTGTACATTCATTAAGTCTGTTGTTTGTATATTGAGCTTCTAGTGTTTCTTTATAGGTATGTTACTAGACGTTTGTGTTTTTCTTGCAACTAATCGCGCAAATAGTAATCGCAATCGCGAAACTCACACATAAGGTCCAAATTGCATCAAAGGTTTGCAAAAGCTAAGACGAATTGCATCTTAATTTGTAACTATTCTTGATACTTAAACATATATGTATTATTGATTACTATATTATATACTTGTGCCTTGGTGTTGCCTTGAAACGAAAGACTATGTATTTTATAAAATAAATCCTAAAAGCTAAGTCAAAATTGAGTGTCTTAATTAATTTAGATTATTCAAGTTTAATTTCAATAAGTGAATATTGTGTAATATACAAGTGGTTACAAACCAGTTTTAAAACATAAATAATTTATTTTTATATTTAGATTAAGTCCGAGTCAGGTGAATGTAAATGTCTCATATCTACGTTGTAATTTTGAATAAATATTTTTTATTGATGAGATTTTTCTGTCACCTGAGTTTGTATTTTCGCCTTGCTTCGAGATTTCTACTGGGAACAACTAATGATTGAAAAACATAACATCACGCCTATATTCCCCGAAGGGGTAGGCAGAGGTGCACACACAGTAGGTACACCCACAGTTCGCCAGTTATGTTTTTAGGTCCCAATGTAATAGGGAGCGAGCCTATTGCCATCAACCGGGCACAAATCCAGAGTCCGTGCTGCTACTGAGAATTATCTAACGAAAATACCCAGTAACACTTTGCCCGACCCGGGATTCGAACCCAGGACCACGTGCTCAGCAGTCGCGCTTAGCAACCACTAGACCAACGAGGCAGTCTAATGAATGATTTTTTTCATTATTAGGTATTAACATGAGCATGACTGAATTAATCATTGTTTCCATGTTTCTACTTTCTAGAATTATATTGTTTATAGAAAATAAATAAAACCTGTCACCAGCTACTTAAATATGTACCAGATGCACATAAATTATTTCGCCTTATCTTTATAAAAGTGACAATAATGGTGAAAGACTCCACGAAACCAGTTCATAAAATAAATTGAGACATAAATAAGTATTTTAAGACATTACAATAACATTATATGTACCAATCCAAGCAGAATATGGTCCACAGATTTCACTTGACGTAAAAATAAACAGAAAACACTGTTATGAATACTGCTCTCCTGGTAATATTGTATAACCAAAAGCAGAGGCAAAACAACTTTATAAAAAACTCGCCTGTCTGGTTGATTGAGTGGCTCTTAAATCTCCTTTCAAACCAGTCACTTGAATACACCCGATACAAAAACGTTTTCTATACATACCTACATATTATATATGACGTTAAATCTGACATATAACGCGACACGGACCCTCAGGGCGACCTTTGACCTAGAAACAAGCATTTAAAGGAGCCACAAAGGATAAAACTTGTCATTTAAGCTTTCAAAGTGAGAAAATCATATCGCAATATACCTAGTTTGCCAAAACTTCTAATAACGAAGTCAAGCTGTTTTAAAACACGTTTCAGTTATACCTACCTCATCATCATCAGCTGGAACACGTTCAATGTTGAACAAAGGCCTCCCCCTTAAAAGTGGGAGTGCCGTAATCACGCTCGGCAAGCGGCTTGGGAATCACAGTATTGGTGGTGAAGGTACAGAAGACGCTGCTGCCTATTTTCTAGATTTTCCCTTGGTCGTCTTTAAGCTGTATACCACTCGGTATGCTACCTCTTATTTTTTAAATATGTCTTTTTTATGTTGGTGCTGCGATTGTTTGCTGTGAGTTTACTAATGATGCACGTTGAATTAATAATAACTAGTGTAGCGACTTGGGAGCATATCGTGTGCTCTTTAAAGCTTTGCTGAACAAAACAGAAAACAAATGAGTAATGTGTATCAATTGACGAAGTGATAAAGACATCGTATTCTGTGTTAATCTTATGAGTGAACTTCAATCACCTTTCACATTTGAATACTGCCATTTTTATACGTCTTTTTTATGATTATAACATAACATAACATCACGCCTGTATTCCCCGAAGGGGTAGGCAGAGGTGTACATATAGTACACCCACATTTCGCCAGTTATGTCTATAGGTCCCAATGTAATAATGGGCGAGCCTATTGCCATCAACCAGGCACAAATCCAGACTCCGTGCTGCAACTGAGAATTACCTAATGGAAAAACCCAGTAACACTTTGCCCGACCCGAGATTCGAACAGGACCTCGTGCTCAGCAGTCGCGCTTAGCAACCACTAGACCAACGAGGCAGTCTTTTATGATTATCGACGCTAGAATCTTAATACCTACGTCTTGCTTTATGACTATGCATGATCATTGCGTAATTTTATGTTTAGAAACTTGGTTTACGTAAATTTTCTGAGATTTTAGTGTTTTACCGTCAAAACACAATAATTTACAAAAAGCTACATGTCTCGCGACAATACATTAACACAGATTGATTCCGGTTTTTTACATTCAGACTTGTTGTTTGACGTTCACAAGATTATAAATCAACAAGTTTTTATTAATGATTAAATTTAAATAAATATATCCTTATGTAAATATTATCTATCACGAAATTTACATTCGATTCTCCGCTATCTTCAACTAGTTTTATAATAGACTAGCTGCGCCCCGCGGTGTTATTCGCTACATTTTTTCGGGATAAAATAAATAAATCTCGCGAGATTGTAATCTGTCGAAGCAATGTAAAACGTAGTGCTTACAATTTAACGCATTATTTTTCGGTAGATTATAATCTATCGACGGTGATATATATACTGTTCACACATGGTAATTGTTTACCAAAAATGCCAAATACGCAAATACAAATAGACCTATGAAGTGCCATCAAGCACTGAATACACCATTGCTTCCCGGGCCCCTCTTCGGGCAATACAGGCGTGATGTTACACATGTACGGAACCTCTCAATTACCGTGTGTTTTGTACATCGTAATTCTATTTCCGACTCGTCTCACAACACAATAGGTACCTACTATTGTTCCCGACATCAATACCCCGACCTTTAACCTCTTTATAAGGCTGCGAATATAATAAAATATACTTTATCCAGCATTATATTTTGTTGTGAACACAACCCTAAGTCTACTTCACTATTCTACATACTTGGCTGAATGCAGAAGAATTTCAAACAGTGTTCAAACCTACTTCCTCGATTTCGCTTTAGAAAAAGTATGTATTTTTATACTAGACTAGGGTAGCAGTAACACGCGGACCTAGACTAGGAAGTCTAGGTTCGAGTTAGGCTTCTTGGAGCGGAGTGAGGTGGCGGAACGGTGATCGAGGTAAAAATCCACCAATCGAATTGCATAAGCAAAGCGGACCTGCAGTAAGCAGTGACTATGCAGACATTGTGAAAAAGCTCATAGAAAAAGAAAGTCGTAAATAATGGATTAGACACTAGATGTGTCGGCCTTGTTTCCTGAGATTTTGATTCCCGGGTTGGTAAAAGAGTTATTATTATACTCACGGGTGGATTTTCTATAAAACGTATAATTTGTATCAGTTATTGTTCTTGTCATAAGCCCGTATCGACTACTGCAGGGCAAAGGCCTCCCTTTCCTCCTTCCACTTGTCCCTGTCTGCCGCCACTCTATGCCAGTCCTTTAGCTAGGATTTGTATTTGTATCATTAGCAAGTTCTATTGAAAATCCAAAGATGTCATGTCGTGTGCCACAGGGCAAGAGGGTGCTGAAGAAGCAACAAACTGCCTCGTTAGTCTAGTGGTCGCTTAGTTCATCATTTCTGGATCGTAGGCGTATATCACACAATACTTCATTATCTCATACGGCATGCTGTCAACAGATCACCTTCCTTCCCAGTTACACTCCAATCAATCTACGCCGCGACAGTAACAAAGTACTGGTGATTAATCAATTCACCTCCGAGCCAATTTATTCGAACATTCACACTGCCAAAGGGCAAAGGTTGATTATAATTCTCGTTTGACGTAGGTGTGGTATAGGTAAACAATAGGAGCCGATCACAGGGAAATTGGGAACCAAAGGTATATTTTACTGATAGCAGTGATTTTAATAATAGGCAAAATAATCAATGGGCATCTTATACCTTCATATACATACAAATAAAGGCCAATAGTCTATAGTGTGAGCCCTTTCCAGGATCATAGAATGACCAGAAGTCCATTAACTCTCCATTTTACAAAAATCATGAGTCATATAATACTAAGTCCTATTCAACGGGCTCATACCGGGTCCCTGACCTCTTAAGACTCAGTTTTCCGACAGCAAAAGGGAATTTTGTAGATGTAGAAGAATAACTGCCTCGTTGGTCTAGTGGTCGCTAAGCGCGACTGCTGAGCACGACGTCCTGGTTTCGAATCCCGGGTCGGGCAAAGTGTAATTGGGTTTTTCCATTAGGTAATTCTCAGTAGCAACACGGAGTCTGGATTGGTGCGCGGTTGATGGCAATAGGCTCGCGCCCTAATACATTGGGATCTAAAAACATAACTAGCGAAATGTGGGTGTACTATATGTGCACTTCTGCCTATCCCTTCGGGGAATACAGGCGCGATGTTATGTAGAAGAATAATATCTTATCAACAAAGGCTGATCGGAATAATAATTACCGTTTCCCAAAACAACAGTACCTACATCAAGACCTCTTATTTTGCAGTACACTCCAATTCAGTGAATAAATAAGTCAAGCTATGTTGGCATAAAAACAAATTGCAAATTATTTTAATATGGATTACCGTATCCCTGGCAACCAGAAAAAAACTTCAACAGTCATATTTGAAATTAGAACTTTCTAGACTCATCTCATCCCAATGATACATTTGAATATTATTGAGGCGTATCAAATTCGTTGGTAAACTTTGACTTAGACCAATATTATTTTACGAAATACTCGGAGAGCATAAATTAATGCCAGTAGGTAGTTTATTTGACTTTCTCTTAAAGATAGCAAAGCTAACAATATCTAGATCTATGTGAGGAGAATAAATCGTTTTTCTCTTCGGCATTCGTAGAAGTTCTTAAAATTTTACCTTTTTAAATGTTCTATAGCTGGGTAACTATAGTACCAATTTCGGTTGATAACAGGGTGATTAAATTTGTGCAACAAATATAGCTATTTGTCGCGTTTGCACTCACGTTTCAGAGTGCTTAGTACGTTATAGAACCAAATGATTTAACCTGTGTGCCAAACATTCAAATACGTATTTGATTATTCAACTTACACATTTTATTAAATTAGTCAAAAAAAATAACATGTCATTAAGAATTTGGCTTAAGAAATAATTAAAATCGCAGCCCAATCAAAAGTCGAAAGAAATATGGAATCCCTAATAAGAATATTTTCTTTGAAATGGTAAATATTACTAGAATTTCGTCGTCGTAATCTAATTATGTTATTAACCTCAAGCAACTAAAATAATTAGGCAAAACGTAGTCACGAAAACATTACCTTTATTTTATGTATTTCGTATAAACATCACAAACATGTTGTTGTAAAATAAGTGGCTTGTTTATTTTCATTATAATTATCCTTAATTTAATCTTTTGAGACATTTTATAACACTACGTCGTTAGTATAATCTTTTGAGACGCTCTTGAATTATTGAGCCAGGTCATTTGATTCATGCTTTACAGTTTTTATTTACGTAAGTCAATGGCAAAAAATACGGTTCGTTTTTTACTTAATATCATTTAAATAACGCATTATCATCATTAATCATTTTGATGGATCGAATAATATCTGCACCAATTCACATTACGCTTGTATTCCCCGAAAGACTTGGCAGAGGTGTAGCTATACTCTACCCACATTTTGCCAGTTATGATACTTATTACATGAGAACCGTCTCATGTAATAGGGGGTAAGCCTATTGCCATCAACTGGGCACAGATCTGGACTCCGTCCTACTAAAAATTAATTGCCTAATGGAACCCTGTGACACTTTGCCCCACCCGGGATTTGCACCCAGGGCCTGATATTCAGCAGTCGCGCTTAGCGACCACTAGACCAACGAAAACCAATTTACGTAACAAGAAAACCTAAATAGTTGAATGTTTTTTTAACCGAGTTCAAAGAACGAGGTTGTACGATGTATTCGAAGCGAATCTTTTTTGTTACCTATCATCTTAAAAGTTATTCTGGAGACCGCATCATTATTAAAGGAGCGAACCGTCGCATACTTGACCATGAATTATGGATCGTAAATATTTTCATAACAAGGCTTAGAATATAACGATACAGATGAGGCTGTAACCTGCCGAATTCATTACATAAACTACAAGAAAAAGGTATATATTTCATAACAAGGCACTGAACAAAGAGACTCGCAAGGGCTCTTCGCAAATAATGTGAAAGTACTAGGAGACATGAAGTATAAAGAGGTCATCTTGTTTTTTACCGAATAAGTAAATACTGGAGGACACGTGTATTTTTATACCCTAGAGAAGGATCAGTCGAGTTGACTGCTTAGCATGTATTTATTTACCCGAAATTAAATTAATATTTTGCTTTTAGTATGATACCAACTGCGAGCAGGTACGTGTATTTATCATTATTTTAATGGAATGATATGCTAGCATGTGTCTCCTCAACTCTCATCAAACTTGCATACAATTTAATTATGTTTAAGTAAGTGCCCTTGTGTGCCTGTAGGCAAGACTTATAAGAGAACAATGAATAATGTGGTGCCTTGCTTATAATTGTTATTATAATGTTATAACTTTGTAATATAAATATAAGAAAATTCGAGCAAATTGATGTTTTCTTAACGATATTTTGGCCTCATGAATACAAAATTGGAGATAGACAAGTTTATTCGTTGTATTTTTAGTCTCAAATAACATGCGCAAATACTCGTATTTTACTTTTAATATTCTATATCTTGAAAATACCTGAAAATGAAAATTCTCAACTCTTTCGAATATTAAATAGCAAGGAGAGTAATACCTGGAAACTCTAAAGAAACAAAAGTGTGTCTTGATTTTCATGTCATAGTAATTGTTGTATAGTATTTTTTTATTTACCTTGAAAGTCGTCTAGCTATTTAGAAATCAATAAAAACTTTCCATCAATTTGAATAGATAAGTTGTTATAAATACTAGGACAACATACTAAGTAGGAAATGTTACATAGTCCATTCACGAACCGACGGTGATTTCAAGGTATCACAAGGTTCTCCAGAAACTGTTGCCCACTCTGGTAACGGCAACAATAGATTTTTTATAAAACTCTTTTTTATAGAAAACGGTATGCCAGAAGAATTTTGTTATACAAGACAGTACGGAATTCAACTTATTAGATAAAAACCGTCGCTTCACCACATCTCGCCAGTTTAAAAATATCTCTACATTTCATTTGAACACTTATTTATCCAATTTGATAGACAGCCTCTTAAATTTCAACATCAAAGGCATAATAATATCTATATACAAATAGAATATTGTTCGAAACTCACTTTGATGTCAGTCACCCATTTACATTCGCCATTCTAATTATAATCCTGGGCAATAATTTGTTTGCACCAATCGAACATAATAATTATTGATAGAATTCAATACGTACTATCATACACGTGTAACACAGATATATGTTGAGTTTTTGAAGCACGTGCTTCGAAAACTCAACATATTGCGAAGTTTATAATCAAATGAAATTGCCTTTCAATAAAAAGAAGCAAAACAAAACATCTTAAAAAACAATTCCAAATTGTTCTTTCATAATAAGGACTTTTCACTTTTCCTCCGGATAAACAATAAAAACGTAAAACAAAAAGGTTTTATTACTGAAAATCATCTGAAAGCAATGTTAACGTCGACATTTCAATTTGTATTACTATACTTAAGGTTGTTATAGCAAGCATTCGCACCACAATTTGCAGATTAAGTACTTACAGATATCACAAGACATTAGGGGCGGTCGTAAAAACAGGAGGGTCAAGCGTACCGCGACCGCTGTCAACCCTCCCGTGATATTACTGGAATATGAGGGTTTGAAGCACTCCTGTGACGTGAATACGAATACCTCTGAGTCGTGGCTAAGTTATACAATATGTTTGGTTTTTGTCATGTCCCTTGTAAGTTGTAGGACTGTAGTTGGAAGGTGAATGTGGTGACTTGATCAGTCAGTCAGTGTGATACACTCTGACTCACTAGCCTAGAGGCTGTAAGCATGACTATTGAGTATGAGGATCTTGGTTTGATTCTCGGGTAGGGCTAACAATAATTGTATTTTTCCATTACATCATTCTCACTGCACGTAGGCTGGATTTGTGGCAATTGAGTTGCCTCCAATTACATAATAAAGGACTTATAATACATATAGAACATGTGAAATGTGGGTAAACGATACATATATCTGCCTACCACTTTAGGATATGCAGGCATAATGTTATGTTATAAACTTCAACATTCAAAAGTAGTGCTGACTGCATACAGCTGTCAAAGGAATTTTTGATTAAAAACGTCGTTGGTAGTTGTGACCATTTAAAATCACATGAAAGCGCTTTCTCATTAACTGAGTTCTTCAGTTTCCTTCTAAAAATATCTTAATAAAGTCGTCTGTATAATACTGCGGAGGAATTTCGGTCGGCCGACTCCTTTCCAACCGTGTTAACCTCTTGCCTACAAAGAATTGTACAAGGAGAAACTTATATCCAAGATTTTTCTGGCTTGAGATATAATTTGCTAAAAGGTACCAGACGAGCGTTACTCATTGGAAGACGATTGTCTTCATTCAACACAAGTACGCGCCAGCCAGATCATTTTAATTTACTTAAATAGAAAGCAGATAGGTACAGTCAGCCACAGCCAGTGAACTAGCTGAACATTTTATTGAACACACCATTATGAACATCAATTGAAACCATGATAAAACTTAAAAAAATGATTTGCACCCTCCTACAATTCAATCACTAAATTATTTTATGTTTCTGAGCTGGCTATGAAACTTATTTTGTCGACTGTACAGTTACTTGTTCATTTTTATCTACATTGTTTAGACGCAATTCAGTGACAAATAACTAAACTTTATAAATAGTGTGACAGTTGTCTATCACTTTCGACCTCACTCACGAAAGACAAACAAAATTGTTCAAAAATACTTTTCGGAGTAAAGAGGTATTACTAAAAATGTATTACCAAATTGTACATTAGTGTTCGCTTAGTTCATGTATTAATTTAATGGGCGTCACACACGGGGCAATCGATCGCAGCAATACTTCGCTTAAAAACTGCCGCTCACGCACAGCGACCAGTCGCTGCGATCTGTCATATTCTTGCTTGAGACGGAACAAAAGAGACGTGATTTTCAAGATTGCAAATGTTGTAGCAATCTGCGTACATGTGCGATCCGTCGCTGCAATCGATTTGTTGTGGCGGCTCGCTGCGACCGATTGCCCCGTGTATAGCGCCCTTTATCTTCCCGTACTCTTCTTTATTACCTTTCACTATGCCAAATCTCTTTACGACGTGGGCGCATGCTTTAAGCTTAATCAAAGGCTCAAAGAGAAAAGAAATTCACGTGTGTTTGTTACCTTTTGCAATGTAGACAGATATTATATTTGATCTTGATCGGCAGCGAATTTTTTTGTGTGATTCAAACGCGGCGTTACTCCATAATATGAATGAGATAAAGTATCCAGTAATGATGTTGGAAGTACCTTTAACTAGGGTATCCAACATAAAATCCTTGGTTACGAACTCAGCTTAAGCTAATTAGCAAAGGCTTCGGGATATTTCATTAATTTTGCGAGCGTGAAATTGAAATGGTAATTTTAATTTTTCATGATGTCATTTTAAATGTGGTTTTAAGAGTGGCTTGCAACATATAATCTCTCATTATTGAAACATTTATTAATAAAACATTTATTAATAAAGCTATGGAGGGAAGTCGGAACTAAATTTATATTCCTACTCCTATATATTCTTTTATGATTAATTTCGTTGCGGGTTCCAAGACAGTCGAGTCATTTCTCTGGGACGCCTCGAGCTTCATTGCCTCGATGGTTCTCAACGGTTATCATTGTAGATCCTGGCTTACAGGAGTCGCAATGATGGGCATGAGTGGTGGGCTTGTCCCAAATAAAAAAAAAACGATAAATAAATAAAATTATTTTTACTTTAAAAGACCACAATATAAAGCATTTTCGGCTTAGCACGTGTACAAACATCCAGACAGACGAAAAGTATTTTGACGACCTGATAGGCTGGCTAGGGTTCGATTCCCGCACAGCACAAAAAAATGAGAAATCCGCAGACATTTGTCCTGAAACTAGGTGTTTCTGACAATCCTCAAATTCATTAAGTACCTCAATCTCGTACACTAATACTCGTATCTCAATACTATATCAATAATACAGTAACCGATATCTTACAAAGGCTATTTCTATAGCTGAGTCTACGGAGAATTAATTTATTAAGTAAATAGCTCCATTGTTGAGCTGTCTGGTTGTAACTGGAACCTTGTTACTGGGCTCTACTCGACATTGTTCTCGCCATCCGTTATTAATCAGCCGAGCTTATTCACAAAAACAAAAGACAAACAGTCGGTCTTGTGATTCGGCTTCTCTACTGCCCGTACCTAACAATTTGGTATAGAGTGACACAAGACACTGAGAAAAAAAATGACCGACCAAAGTAGGTACGTACTAAACCTTGCACTTTATGTCCAAAACATCCGAAATTAATATTCATATTAGCGTAATAAAAGGATTGAAAAAAGGGAGATCTATATTTAAAAAAACACTTACAAATATTGTTATTTGATTGTATTTCAGTTCCGCGTAAGGGAATACAATATACTATACTAATTATTATTATACTACTTTTTATTTTTGTATATATTGTTTTTATTTTGTATTAGAATTAAGTTGTATATATTTGTAAAATAGTATGTTAATCTATAATTAAATAAAGTGTCTATACTAATTCAAATCGAAATACCCCTTTTCGAAATATGGCTAATTTATGAGAACTACCTGTATCTTTACCAAGACAATGGGAAAAGACTGAGTCATCTGAACGAAGCAAAACATACGTATCAAAAAACATCTTCCAATAATGCTATCCAAAACATTTGGTAAATTGTACATGGATTTACATGCAGTTTTTTTTTCAATTAACATTCATATCAGCTAAACAAAAAACATTCGACAAAAGGTAGATTATTAAAAAAAAATCGCTGACTACAATTCAGCTCGCCTAGATTCTAATTTATGAGCTCATACGCCGCGTTACCCTCATAGTATAAAAATAATTAACCGCGCAGTATCAAAGGACCTGCTAGGTAGATCAGTAGTGCGGTTTTCCTTTTAGTCTGTACGATCACGGCATACAGGCAATAACTCGCCTGTCACCGGCAGAAGAGCTTTGTTCTCAGATGGATGTAGACCACTGGAACTAATCGCTTATATTGTTCTTGTAACTGGATTAATTAGGTATTTTCTTCTGCATATTTGAAATGACAGACTGCGTGGTACAAATAACGTACCTGGCGAATTGTGTGTGTACTATATGCTATTTGCGTACCCCTTTGGGGAATACAGGCGTGATGTTATGTTATGTAGACTGCGTGCTCTGGACACAAGGCGCGACTGCTGAACTTTAAGTCTTGGGTTCGAATCTTCTGTCAGGCAAAGTGTCACTGGGCTTTTCCTTTAGGTTATTCTCAGTAGTAGCGCGGAGTCTGGATTTGTGCCTGGTTGATTGCAATAGCTTCGCCCTCTATTACATTGGGACCCATAACATAACTGGTGAAATGAGGTTATACGTACATACGTAGTAATGACCTTACAGTCCACGCAACCGAAGTTGAATTTTATTACTTTTGGAATATGACAAATGACAGCTGCAGTTATAAGTTGGTATTTTAATTACGTTTTTGCTTCTCACGCCATCCTTATATCTACATAATAAAGTTTAAAATCGGTTGAATTAACTGCAAACAGATTTTGGTCTTATGAAGTTGAGTTAGCAAGGTGAGTTTTATTCAGGTGACTTAAGTATTAGCTCTCGTAATTAATATTAGAAGAGCCGGCTCTGTGGCTTCTGTGAATATTGATCGTTTTAAGACGGTTGAGCCAATGCTTCGGACAGGTAAGTGGTGCTGACGTATTTAAGCGCCTTTGTGCTGAGGAAATTATGCTTTAACAAGAAATATAAGATGTTAATCAGGTGTCGAGTAAGGAGATTAAATCCGCTAGAAGACTACTGTCTTTTCGGCTATATACTGAAAAAAAGTTGGTTTACTAAAGTGATAAATAAAAGTTCATAAAATATTTTCCAAAGGTATACCCATATCAACTCGAAAAGTATTCGGCATTGTTTCGCCTATCGCCTCGCCGTCAAACAGGCGTGAACGTGTGGCGAGAATTACGTTACGATTCCGATCGGTAGTTTCATACAAAAAATACTGCATGGCTCGAGTTGATAGGCAGACGATCGCCCTTCGAGTTGATATGTGTGCTATGACCTTAAGTAGATGTTAAAACTTTTGAGGATTTTACTCATCATTACCAAAAAAAGCGCATTTCTTATTCGTGCTTAGATTAAATTTTCAAAATACTAGCTTCGCCCTATTGTGCTATCCGCTACATATATTCGGGTTAAAAAGAGCCTATGTATTAATCCAGGGTGTCAGCTACCTCCATATGAAATTTCATAAAAATCGGTCCAGCCGTTTGAGCGTGAAGAGGTATAATATTAGTGTGATATATAGTGTAAACATAATTTAACTGAATTCATCTCACAAATCGACAAACGATCAAAAATAATCTGTACGCGATTAAGACTTAAATTATATTGTAATTAATAATATTTAACCCAGTTTTAATAATATCAGAGTTTTGAAATTATCAGTTCCAGTTTTGCAGTACCTTGTGACATGAAACATGCCTAACATCAAACTACGTAAGCTCATGGTATCAGCGGCCCCTAATTACAGGCTACAGGAGGTAATCAATCTCATTAGATGCTGATCACTGTAACCAGATACAGTTAGCTAGGGAGAGACTCGAACATTGGTGAATAAAGGCGTAGTACACAAGTGGGTGACACACTAATGTTATTGGTAAATGTGAATGTTTGTGTGTGTGTGTTTGTATTCGTCACGCTCTAATGGCTGGACCAATTTTGATGAAATTTCGTATGGAGGTAGCTGATACCCTGGGTTAATATGTAGACTACTGTTTATCCCAAATGTAGCGGGTAATCGCAAGGTGCAGTAAGTAGGTACATAATGGTAACACAAATTTTCAAGTTTTACTTTTCTTGTATCACCTAAGGTTGCGGGTTCGATTTCCAAACTGGACAATTATTTGAATCATCTCTAGAGCAGTGTCCCGATTAGCGGGCGTAATTTTTAATGTGACATTTCGTATTTCATGCATGAAACACACTACTATCTGGTACTATCAGGGCAAAATCTTAGTGTACAATAGACCAAAAAAGAAACTCGAATTTCACTAGACAGCATAAGTCCCTTGTAAGAGCCTATGTCATTAATTACCGGGTTTAAAGGTGTGGATTCTTTGTGCAGACAAATCCGGGTTCGTTAACCCTACGCCACTACGTCATAATATAAAAATGTGATTTAAGATATAACTATTCAAAGCTAAGGTAAGCTGTACTAGAATTTGCGGATTCCTGAAATGGGATTCCGAGTAACATCAATATTACATTGTACACAACTAAATTGAGTATTCGATCTGCTCAAAGCTTATGAGCAGTGTGTACACAGCTTTATGAAGCGGCCCGTAGCAAGCTACGGCGCTACAGGTCGCCTCTCTAGTCGGCTCCGAGCTACGGCGTAGAGCGCTCGTAAATTTCGTAGGCTTGAACAAACCCGAAGTTTTGTTTTCGTTGTTCTATTTTAACAGTTATTTAGTATATCTTCAGTTACTATGAACTAAAGTATTTTTTGTGATTTATTTGCATCGTGTCGTATCAGTTGAAGTCATCATTGATTACTTAAAAGTTGAGGTAAGTAATATAACATTTGATAATGTTTGTTTTTGGACGAATGATAAATGATTTGACCACTTCGTTCTGACTCTTATTTTTTCATTGGTTTTTCCGTCATAAAATTCAATAAGATTTATGACTCTGACCCAGTAACCAAATCCGAAACGCGACGATTACTCAACTTATTGTTTTCATAAAATAAAATTTTATGGTAATGTAAATAAAATAAAACTAGTACATTTTCAAATTAAGATTTTTTTTAATGCAACGTTGCTATATTACTTTTTTATACCCGCTCTCTTTACATATATTTTCAATTAATCATAGTAATGCTTACCATCTTGATACAAACTAATGAATAGCCCGCAAAGTTACTACCCAATGGTGGCTCCTTTGTGCAGTTTAGACCATACAGACAAGGGTCGGACCCATAACTTGGCATAATACACTCAGGGTAGAAACACTATCACAAGTACCAGGCGCACATGTATTTAAAGATGTATGAGCGTGAGAGGATCATATGTAGTATGTAAAGAGCAGCACGTACCCACTCGTAACATATGCCTTTTATTTAGGAAACACTTTTCCGATGCCACTTCGCCCCGAAAAGTGTTATTTCGTGCGTATGCCACGTTTATAAATGTTTATTCGTATTATGTTGATACAGTATTTGTTCTATTGTACTTATTTTCTTTTCTAATAGCTAAATCGACAGATCGACGACTTCATTTTATATATTTTGTTTTAATTGTATGTATGTTATAAATTCACATATTTTGTAATGTTCCTATTAGATTGCACTTGAGTTCCTCTACTGAACATACAGACTGTAGAGTGTTTTATTAAAATTGAAAATATCACTATCCCAAAGATTGCTAATTTATGAGAACTTCCTGTATCTTTTTTAAGACAAAAGGACAGTACTGAGTAATCTGAACAAAGCAACAACCTGCGTATCAGAAAACATAGCTTCCAACAATGTAGTCCAAAGTTTTACATTCGGTAAAACATTGATTTACATAAACAAATTGTTAAGTATTGCGTTCTTCATCGATCCTATTACCTCTGCTACCTTAGTACCTTCAGCTATGTACTTGTTTCCGTTCGGTATCTAAACCAATCAAGCCATAACCGACGGTAAGTTAATTTCCGCGCCACTAAATTGCTGCACGTGTTCTGTGTAGCAATCTGTAACCTCGTTTCAGAGCTTCAATAACGGTAAGCTGAGAATTTATCAGTACTTCGTCGTATTACACGAGTATTGTATTATGATGAATGTATTTAATATTTTTATTGTGTAAACAATTGTTGGTGAGCCAAATAAATAAATAAAATAAAATAAAATTATAAAGAGGTTATATTTGTTTGTTAGTGGAGTAACCTCTGGAATTATCTATCAGTTTTAAAAATTCTTTTACCAATATTTTGATTAAACCTTCGCGGTGGATGTTGGCTATCCCGGATAATACACGAAATAAAAATTCACGCAGACAAAGTTGCGGAGAACGCAGAAGCTGGTTACACATATTTTATTTAAAAAATGGGCTTTATAGGTATGGCAGAGTGAATTGCAAAATGCTTGTTAAATAAAAGATCTTTTGCAAAACTTGTTTATAAGTATTTATCCAACAATTTTTTTCCCGCTCTGTATTTTTTATCAAACAAAATACGCGCACATACATCGCGGATTCTGAGGCTTTAAAACCAAAAAAAATTAATACACATATAAATAAAAGGAAATAAAGAATAAAGGTATAAAGAAGAACACATAGAAATATATTTTAAATAAAAATTGTTCCAATAAGTTTCAATATAGGGACCGTAAAGAAGTGCCCTACGATTATTTTGTTATTTATTAGTTAACAATTTATGTACACAATATAAGAAGTGAGAGACAATAAGAGAAACATAAAGGTACTTTTATTTCACTAAGGAATTTCTTCCAGCAAACCTGCGAAAGAACAAATATATTAGAAATTCAAACGACAGTGTGCAAGACAAAGTATAGAAGCAAGGATTTTACATTGCTCTTCAAATTCAAGCCTGTATTTGGGGCATCATTCGTCATGCCTTATATGCAAGGGCTAATAATTGCTTTTCCAATATTCAAGTGAACCCTCCATCATTTCCACTATTTCATGTTACCATTAAATTATGATGGACAACGGTTGCGACGCGGCAGAATAGCAACAGCGAAGCGGTGAGAGTCGAGGCAACTCATCAAATTGATACACAGACTAAGAACAGAATCACGAATCATTTATTTTGCTCACAATATATTATTCAGACGAGGTATAAAAGAATAAGATGATTCTATAACTGTTCGCCAATTATAATGCAAATACATAAAATTATATACAGCTTTTGCCGTCGGCTTCGCCCGCGTTAAGTAGCCTATGTCCTTTCTCGGGTATTAAACTTTATACATGCCAAATTTCATCAAAATCCGTTCAGCAGTCTAGTCGTGAAGGCGTAGCAGACAGACAGAAATACTTTTACATTTATTATATTAGTATGGATTCTGGTATCACCCATGATATAATTAGATAACAATTATATATTATCTGTTCTTCAATCCCTTCATCATAAAACTTTTTCATTTTCGATTCGACACATTCCGAACGAAAGACTATTTAACCAAGTTAATGTCAATATAAACATGACATAACATCACGCCTGTGTTCCCGAAGGCCCAGGCAGAGGTGCACATGAATTACACCCACATTTCGCCAGTTATGTTTTAGGTCCCAATGTAATAGGGGGCGAGCCTATTGCCATCAACCGGGCACAAACCCAGACTCCGTGCAGCTACTGAGAATTACATAATGGAAAAACCCAATAACACTTTGCCCGACCCGGGATTCGAACCCAGGACCTCGTGCTCGTACTAGACTAACGAGGCAGTCAATATAAATACAACTTTATTTCACCGGGAATGTTCATTCTGCAACATATTATAAAAATAACCAGTTGATTTATATTTCACCGCTCCCGTGAGGAAATTTAATTAGTCACACACAATGTGCGCATCGCTCCGTGAAATGAGAAACAATGTGTTCTATGGCAGGTATACTTACATTGTAATGCACTATTGATCTATCTGGAGCGAGGGCATTTATGGAAAGATGCAGTTCAGTGACTATGAACTGACGACTAATTCTATTCATGTCTTCAATGAGTCGCTGTGGGGATCTTGATTTGAAGCGCGACTCATAATTATATGGATTTAGCTGCTGGAGAAATAGAAATAGAAATTTATTCGCAGGAACAGTCATCTTTACATTATTTGGTCTTAGTACTCGTATGACTATAAATAGTTCACGTGTCCCGCCTTTTGTAAAAGGCATGCAAATGTTGTCATACGAATACGACATTGTAGGTAAGTATAAACATTGACAACAAGAATTTGTACTTATAGATATGTTGTAAATAAATAAGTTGCCTGCTACTTCAATATTCGGCCGCCTACCACGAACTCTTAAAGCAGGACAGTTAACGATGTGGAAGCGAGACGCCGCTACGTCCTGTCCAATGCAGCGTTTATGGTAACGGTCAGGTCTAGCAAAAACTCGGTAAATAAATTACAAAGTCTGTAGATAATTCAATACTCCATACTTTATTGCATTCCATAATAGTATAGCGGTGGACTTAACCAGACGTATGAAGCATTACTTTACTTTCCCGTACTATAGAGAACCCGTAAATATTTTATACCGTGGTTAATTGTCTATGTATGCCAAACGTCACCCGGACAAAGTCTACTGAAAACCGTTTTTATGCGGCAATCAATAGTAATCACATTACAATGATGACACAAATATATACATTTTCTAACAACCATTGCGGTCCACAAACATGAAATATCACATACAGAAACAGACTCAGGACAAACATTTGCGGATCCGAGAAATGTTTGTACCGTGCGGGAATGGGATCCACAACGCTAAGCGCAGCAGTCCAATCGCCGAACCACTGCCCCAATCAAGTCGTCAATTCGTACATCGTAACACAAATACTGTAAAAAGTCCCCCGAGTTTCACCTAGCTCTTGATTCCGTCTAACGAGAGCCCCTTAAGGTGTTCAACGAGGCTGCTCTCGATTTGTCCATTGGCCGGAACTAATGCCGAGTCAATGATTGCTGACGACGGCTATTGAAAATTTCCTATGCCAAGCCAAGATTATGAATTTCTTTGTAAAGATTTATAGAGCAGATATTTTTATGCCTTATTTTTCAAATATACTTACATGTAGGTATTCTATGTTTGTCGTGAAAAGCTCTAGCACTTGTAAAGGTTACGTACGTAACCAAACCTTTCATATTTTTTTTGAGAATCTTTATCTATTTCAACACGCGTCCCCACAAAATTCTGACATCTACACTGTCGTCAGAGTGACGACAAACAAGTATTACCAACGCGAGCCTCCGACGCCTTTGATATAAAAACTTGAAAAATGAAACTTGCCGAGCTGAGAGTCGCAAACCGCGACGAAAACAGACCCACCTAAGCTGCTTATACCAAACCATGCTAGTTTATTTTTGCGTCAACATTTCTTCCGAGAGCTGAATGTGGTAACTGCATCATCTTATTAAGGTAACTTGATAGCTGCTTGAAATTCTTAAAGATATTCTAAATAGATTTCTTGTAAAGCCAGCTCTTCTCCTTAAGACTTGCTTCAATGCCAGACAGGAACAGAATTAATGGTTTCCACTAGAGATGTCGAAGCCTCGTGTTGTTGATGTTACTGTCCACTACGTCACCCTATATGTTGGACATAATCCAAGGTTGATGAGGGTATCCTTAGATTCCCGAAAAATAAATAACAAAAAGCGTGCGTAAGTCTCCAATTTTGTTTATTAAAAATAGAAGCAATTTCATTCCATTGCATCGCATTAATTTTCATTTAGCACAAAAACACGTAATAGCGGGGTATCAAATTTACAAATCAGAAAACCAATAACTTTCACGCAGATGTAAATAAATCTTTAACTATGTTAACTCTCTCCCCCATAGTTTTTACTAAAGCATAAACAACCAAAAGTTAAATTCAATTTACAGTTTCCATTTCGTTGTACGTATTGTTAAATATTTTTAGCGACTGGAAAAAATAATAAAGTTAAAATCTCGGAGCTCTGGCATTCAGAACCAACTCGTTTTTGGAGGGTCCAGCCAGAATGTATAAAAAGTAATCGGATTTGTCCGCGGTTCGGACTTGGAATATTTTCAGTTTGACGGGATAAAAAGAAGCAAACGAACGGGAATTCAGATAGAGAGTCATGTTTCTGTACGGCAAAACACCGAGCAAAACAACACAGACTCGCAAAATCTTTGAGGCAAATAATAAGCCCCAAACATGAAACATGTAATTATGATTATAGGTAGTTACTAGCTGACCCGGGGTATGAAAAATAGATGTTGGCCGATTCTCAGACCTACTCAATACGCTCACAAAATTTCATAAGAATCGGTCTAGCCGTTTCGGAGGAGTATGGGAACGAAAACTGTGACACGAAAATTTTATATATATAGATATACATTTTAACTATTTTACAAATATTTACAACTTAAATCTAATACAAAATAAAAACAATATATAATATACAAGAATAAAAAGTTAACAAGCATCAAAGAATTCATCCCCATCGATGTCAACCGGTAACGTGCCCAAAAGACTGGCAGCATTGCCACGTTGAATGGCTGATTCTTTGGCCAAAAAATGAACCAGCCATGTAATTATTAATTTGGATATTTATATTAGTAAAGATTACCTAAATTACAAGCAGCTTCAAAATGGCTTCCGCGGATAAGTGATTATACCTTCTTGATTTTGCAAAATAGGACTAATTCTATACATCGCTTTCTCGGATCAAAATTTTCTTTCTGCTCGCAAAAATAAAGTTAGAGTTATTTGAGTGTCTTACCATCTAATTGAAGTCCAATTCATCACCACCCTGCATAGTTGTCAGAAGTATATTTCACAAATCCGATCAAATCCTAGTGGAAGAATACAGGTTGTTCTACAAAGGAAAATCCGCTTAATATTAGTTCTTTGGTCCTTTCATAGTACGCCCTCTATGTATTCATATGGTTGCAGAGCTTACTCGATTTGTTTCACTTTCGGGATTATGCTAAGCTTCGACCTGCATTCGCGATTACGTCACGAGACAAACAGACATATTGTAAGAGCTGAAATATGACTCGGATTACCGACCGTATTTTTGTTGGATGAATTTCTGATTCCAGAGACGGATTTCGTTATTTTAACATGCTTAAATGTGATTCCGAACCTGGCTTAGTAAGTTTAATTAATTTGGGCATTTATGCTCAGAATTACATCAAATGTACCCTTTTACCCCTTCTAATGATATATGTTTAACTGTATATAGGTTTTAAATTGATTAAGGGAAACTTGAAAAATGATGGACACGAGCGGGACTCGAACCCGCGACAGTCGCCGTACCGTGGCGCCGCTCTGCCAACTGAGCCTGTATACAGGTTTTTCGTTTTCTTAGTCATACTTAGACAAACATTATTTTCTTCGTGAAATGAGTATATCGGGGTCACGTACGGTATCCAGAATTACCCTTGAACAAGCTGCTTCCACATACCTAGAAAATGCTTGCCCTACTTGTTTTTTTACCTAAATATATTTTGCACTAACGTCGATAATCTACGTCTAAACGTAAAAGCCTCATAGAATATAATATTGAAGTTATATCAAGCCATATAACACGGTACTTATGAACAAGCATCTCATCCAAGGAAGTTCACATCCCTTGAGCCCGACCCGTAACTTTGTACTTTTCCGTATGTTTTTCAAATGCTAGGTACATTTTATTATTTCTTTTTGCAAATACAGAGTTACAAAAGTTAAATATAATTTATAATTGAATTCAAAGTTGATACACGGTTATATTTCCGTTTACATAACCTTTTTACAGTTAAGAACTCAAATTGTTATTTGACTGACATTTAAAGTAAGACGTAGAATTTTGAAAAGTCTATATTCTAAATCTGATTACACGATTGCTTGAATGTGCCTCATGTCCTTAAACAAGGCAACGAAAGGACAAAGTTCTATTTAACACTCCTTATATTGAAAGAAAGACACATTTTATTTACATATACATTACGAGAAGTAGCACACATAACCCAATTAAAATAACAGCTTTCTGTGTGAAGTTCTGTTTATTATTATTCACGACTAGCTTTAACTACACAGCCTTTTGTTATGTTAAGATCCTTGTTTACGAGTGTACTCTGCGAGAATTATAACCAGCTCATAATATTCAACTCCTGTACCTTGTCCCTCAAGAATTGGGTCATTTCGCCACACAAGAAGAGCCCACATCACACTGCCCAAAATCGTTTGTAGACGGAAAAGTCAACATAACATCATCGTCAGCCGGAAGACGTCGACTGTTGACCAAAGGCCTCCCCTTCCAACATACAAGGCGGACCAATTCATTTAAATCTTTACATAAAAACGGCACGTTTTGTCACTAAAAATAAACTGATCTCTTCAAAATTTGATGAGCGTCCTTCATTAGCTGGCTATTCACGGTGTCATGAGACTTGAGAGCTCCCGACACAGACAGGCCACAGCATTATTACATGGCTAATGACACCTCGTTATACAGGTGAAACGGGTTTTCAGAGCACCTCAGTTGTAATGGGAGTATTCATAATTCCATCCGTACGAAATTTTTGTTGTAACGTGATGAAATTGGAGATTTCGAGCCCCACTGCTATAAAAATTTCAACGTTAATTACTTCAGTTAAGGTCAAATGCCTGTTGTAATACAGGGAAGAATTAGTAATTCATTTATTTAAACTCGATAAAAGATCACTTCTGTATTTTTCATTGGTATGGCAGGTTTAATTTATTCACGTTTCGACAATATAAATCGTCATGTAATAGGGTCGAGCCTTTAGCGAGCTACTGAGAATTAACTAATGGAAAAACGATTTGTCCAATAGCAACTTGTACCTTGCCTACTACCTACCTTGTAACTAATATCTCCGCTTCTATGCTCCGGCGCTTAGTAGTCAAAAGCTTGCAACAAATAATGGACCTTGGACCTATGAGGCAGTCAGCTCTAAAACGTTTGTAGCTGGTCACTACCTGCTAAGGATTTCCATACGATGCTACTTATACCTTAAGCATTCCTGTTTCAGATGAACTTAAAAACTAGACTTTATGCCTAATACTTATAAAGTCGATGTTAAAACTTTCAGACTTCAGTCGTTTCATTGTCGAGCCGTTACTCTCGGTAGCTAGAGTCTAATTTAGGAATACAAACTGGGCATTGTTTTGAGTTTATTTTTCCGGCAGCCAAACTTTTTTGTTGACTTTTCGGTGCTTTTCGATATCCAGTATGCAAAAGGACGTGTTTGTTTCTCGTTGTTGTCTATATTTGATTGTGTAGCACTGAACTCATGTATTGTTGTTTCGTCGTTCGGTTTATTATGTATGTATTATTCAGGGGTTGGTTTAAGTTGTAATTGGGCCAAAATTACTTTGCTTAATAATAAATACTCGTAAATAGTTTTTGTTCGAGCTATTTGCACCACAGGTAATGAAATTGGGAAGAGTATTCCTTCTAATTTTTGGCGTAGATGGAAGGTGTAATTTGGGGATATAGCGTATTATGAGAGCCTCGATATGCCTTAATATAAGTTTGAATTGCAGGTCATTTTCCGTTATGGAAGCGAGACGCTGCTCCGTGCAGTGTATTGCGGCGTCTCGCTCCCACAACGGAAAATGACCTGCAATTGAAACTTATCCCCACTGATCTAACTTTGTATAGTTCATGTTCACACTTTAGAAATAGAGATAATTCTGTTTAAATAACTTGGACAAATTATTTTTTTTGTATTGGTCTGCCGCAGTCAGCCGCAGGAGGGGCTTTTACTGCTTTACCGGACTTTATGGCGAGACCCGAGAGCCTCCAGCCAAGGCTAAAACTACAAATTATTTAAGCAAGTGATAACTTGGACAAGCTCCTATATATTCTTTTATGATTAATTTCGTTGCGGGCTCCAAGACAGTCGAGTCATTTCTCTGGGACCCCTCGAGCTTCATTGCCTCGATGGTTCTCAACGGTTATCATTGTAGATCCTGGCTTACAGGAGTCGTAATGATGGGCACGAGTGGTGGCCTTGTCCCAATAAAAAAAAACTTGGACGAGCAGGTTGGGCACAATTTATATTTAAAAAGCAAGACATAACCATAACGCCCAGTTAAAGTGTTATTCAGTAACTCCAATCACCGCTGAAATATAAAGGTTAATGGTGCAGTAAATAGTGAGGTGTAACGGTTTTTTATTGCCGTGCCCCGCCGGCCGTAAAGCTCACGTTTATGCCCGTTTTATGCCCCGTCTTAGTTATTATTCACGGCTAAAGAATTATGTAGCGGCCTGTGATGTCTCACTTCAGTAGCTTTTGTTGGGTGGACATTATAACTAGTTGTGCCTATAATAGTTATACATGTTTGTTTACTTACTCGACAGACCATGCTTATACGCTGTTTTATTTCTAGCTAATTGTATATCTATTATAGATTATCTCTGCCTCGTTGGTCTACTGGTCGCTAAGCACGACTGCTGAGCATGAGGGCCTGGGTTCAAATCCCGGGTTTGGCCAAACGTTACTGATATTTTTAATTCAGTAATTCTCAATAGCAACATGGAGCCTGGATTTGTGCCCGGTCGATGGCAATAGGCTCGCCCCCTATTACATTGGAAACTATAGCGTACCTAACTGGCGAAATGTGGGTGTACTAGGTATAAGTGCACCTCTGTCTACCCCTTCGGGAATAGAGGCTATTATTAATACGCTAAGGCTAGAGAATATTATGAAAAAGACAATGATTTTACTCGAAATGATCCTAAATAATAAATTATAATCATTATGTCGTACTCTGATATCAGCATTCAAACTCTGGTAATAAGCGACCCAATTAGTTAATTTCCCAGTAGGTACAGTTTGAAGCCTCGGGCTGTTCCTGAGAATTTTACTTATGCACTTTGCCAGACTGTGACTTATATACCTACCATGTGATAAACAGTTATACGACGGTTACAAAGTTAATTCAATGTTATCATGATAAAAGGTGTTTGTGACACAATCTAAAGTCATGATTTCACGTTAATTGTTATATATGAACAAAAAGTTAATTTAAACTAAAGTTCTGTTGTGTACGTGTCCGGGATACTTTAGGGAGAATGAAATAATATAACTCTCATTAAGTGTGAATATTATATTATTGGTTCCACAATACTTTGTTATACTAACTACGTACTATGTATGCGTTGAGGCAGGGCGGTGTACTGTAGACGACTGGCGAGCCGTCCGCTCGCGCTCTCCTTGTTCAACCAAAATTGCAACTTTGCAAATCGCGTTACTAAGTCGCCACAGTTCATTTGTGTTTACTAATAAAAAAAAGAAGAATCCGAAGCATATTTGAGTCAAAGTGCAGGTCACTATGGCGTTGCATTGCAAATCGAAACGCCGCGCGCTGCTACCTGCAATGTAGTGCGACGTCTCGCAGGCTCACAGCTCTCTCCACAACGGAAAATGACCTGCAATGTAATCATAGTAACCCGGCAGGTCAGAAGTCGCGGCGCCGTTCTACTCTCATCACATACGTAATACATATCTGCACTACATGATTTTACATGTATGGGGGTCTCCCAAATGTAAATGGCATTTTCTTTTTCTATTCAGCTAGGTATTGTCATCAAGTTAAAAACATTATATGCAAAATCCTATAAACAGTAAATAAATTTTAACATTTTTAAATCATATTATTTACTATATATTCCGGTTATACTCACGGGTGTATTCGGGAATGCCCGACTAGTTTCGGACTCGATCGGAGCCCTTATTCATGAGCTGGTTACGCGGCAGAGTCGCGAGCCGAACTCCGACCGACTCTGCCGCGTAACCAGCTCATGAATAAGGGCTCCGATCTAGTGCGAAACTAGTCGGGCATTCCCGAATACACCCGTGAGTATAACCGGAATATATAGTAAATAATATGTATAACACTCACGAAAGATATTATAGTAAAATTTTTAAATCAACTTCAAATCAGAGAACTGAATCAAAGCAATAGTAGTAGCGGGGGAAATGAGTTGAAAAACGAAACTTTGATACAACTATCATACTTCGTGGAAAAGCGAAAAGCTACTGCGAGCACTTTTTGTATGTTTTTTCAACTCGTATTGACAAACAGTGGTCGACATTGACCGAGTTTATTCGCACACCGCTAACCCCGTACAACCTAGAGTGGTTTTATATGCATTGTTATTGGATGACTAGTAATTGCAGACGTTTGTCCTAAATCTAGGTGTTGTATATGTGATATTTCATGTTTATACGCTCCCACAAACGGAGAAACTGTTGGGGTGACTTTTTTTTTTAATATTAAAGGTAAATTGCATGTTCGAGACTTTTTGTGACTTTCGCCGTGACACGATGGCTCAGTTGGCAGAGCGGCACCACGGTACGGCGAAAGTCGCGGGTTCGAGTCCCGCTCGTGTCCATCATTTTTCAAGTTTCCTTTATCAATTGAGACTTAAGCCTAGCATGGCAACATGCAAAAAAGATACAAAAAGTCATACAACCTTAAGTAACTTTATGGCGTTTATAAATCTATCCTACTTCCTACTAATATTATAAATGTGAAAGTTTGTGAGTATGGATGTGTGGATGTTTGTTACTCTTTCACGCATAAACGGCTGGACCGATTTGGTTGAAATTTGGTATGTAGATAGGTTATACCCTGGATTAACATATAGGCTACTTTTTATCCCGAAAAAATGTAGCGGGTAACACCGCGGGGCGCAGCTAGTGAAAATATAAAAATAAATGACCGCAAATATTATTGTTGACCCATAAATCATTTGCAGAGATATTAACGTGCATCACAAAACAAAATGTTATAGTTTGTGGTAAACACACCCTTTAGCGCGGAATAACGGGCATTATCAATTTGGAAATTAGTAACGTATTTACCTGTTTATAAAGTAACACAGTATAGCAGAAACTGTTTAAACTCCACTGTTTAATATACTGAATACTCTAATAGATAGTTTGTAGAATAATAGATAGGAAATTTGAAAAATGATAGACACGAGCGTGGTCATCATTTTCCAAATTTCCTTTATCAATTTAGATTCAAGCTTAGCATGGGCAACATGCAAAAATGACACCAAAAGTCATACTCTAACAGAAATAATATTAGAGTAGGTAAACTTGACTTAGGTAATGATTAACCATTGATTGAATTATACCAAAGTTACCTGTCACTATTTTCTGTGTATCAAAGAATAAAGATGTCAATCGACTTAAGAGGCGATTTTCATAAAATAACAAAAGTAAAAGGGATGGTTTGCAGTCCGTTCAACCAATTAGCATCTAGCTAGTAACAAACGTTTTCGCTTTCAATTATAGCTTTAAAGGATATTTTTTTGAATGCACGTTTTTAATTTTAAGGACAGCGAACTAGTTATGTGAGTATAGGAAAGTTCTGTTAATAATGTAAATATGTTTTATGCTTGTCATAAAGCTACGGGATAAAGGTCAATTAGTTGAACGGACTAAAAATAAGGATGTCCTGAATTGCTAAAAATATGAAAATAATATAGACAGAGGTGCACATACCTATAATAGCCCCTTATTCGCCAGTTATGTTATAAGTCCCAATGTAATAGGTGACGAGCCTATTGACATCAACCGAGGATTATCTGATGGAAAAGCCAGTAACACTAAGCCCGACCCGGGGCTCGAACCCAGGACCTCGTGCTCAGCGCTTAGCGACCTCCATATAACATCACGCCTGTATTCCCCGAAGGGGTAAGCAGAGGTGCACATATAGTACATACACTCATATTTCGCCAGTTATGTTTTAGGTCCCAATGTAATAGGGGGCGAGCTTATTGCCATAAACCGGGCATTAATCCAGACTCCCTGCTGCTACTGAGAATTACCTAATGGAAAAATCCAGTAACAGTTTGCCCGACCCGGGATTTGAACCCAGGACCTCGTGCTCAGCAGTCGCGCTTAGCAATCACTACACCAACGAGGCAGTCGTCCTCCAAGTGGGTCTAAATTGCTAATTTTAATTTTAAACGAGCTAACCGCTTGTATTCGTTGCTTGGAGTGGCTTTAGACTAATAGCTAATAACCATTTAGGTATGACAGCTAGAAATAACCAGTATGACTCTCCATGGGTAAACAAAGCGGTAGGCAGAAAAACAACATCGTAACTAAACGAAAGCAAATACTTCTGTGACATTTAAAATTTAAATGTTATTTTTAGAATTTTACCCCGTTTACGGACGCAGCACTGACGTCATTAATTTGCGCGAAAACCAACAAAAGGGTGTTCCTGGTGTTACGCAAGTCACTAATTGAGCGGCAATTTGGTATCATTTTACATACAGCCTCTGCGTGTGACGTCACAGTCGGTCACACGATTTTAATCGGGAGTCCGGTTATTCGGTGTACAGTAGAATATACCTAATCGTTTTTTAAAAGGCATTCATTTTTCGTCAGATGAAGGCCAGTCTTTTGGGCACGTTACCGGTTGACAGCGATGGGGGTGAATTCTTTGATGCTTTTTAACTTTTTATTTTTATACCTATATTATATTGATTTTATTTTGTATTAGCATTAAGTTGTAAATATTTGTAAAATGGTTATTATTTTCAATCAATGAACTTAAAAAGTTATGGCGATATCAAACGTGCGATAGGTAGGTACTTAGTTTAGGCCAGTGTTAATAGATAATTTATTTGATCTTTCTAAACACGGCCATAACCCACACCAGTCTCATCTTTCGGCTCCTGAAAACACGGTAAAGTTATCAATCGTCCGCCCCGCGGCTTTTAACTAAATCGTTTTTTAACAGACATTAATTTTTAATCAACAGAATAGCTCCAGGCTTGACCTTTCGTGCTTAGATTTTATTTTACAATTAAATATTTTTACATGACTATCACAGGGAAATATTATATTATCCAAAGTTAAACAGGGGTTGTATTTTCTTTTGTTTTTGTCCATTTCTTCTGTCTACATAAAAGTCTGTGGAGACTTTTTTTAAACAAGAGACTTTAGGGCATTTAATTTTTCCAGGAATTTTGAATACCACCGGTTCCAGCATGGGCACTTCATGCTTTACTGTCATAGACAAAAAACATTATGAAAAAAAATATGTATGTAAAATGATATCCCTTTACTAATTTTTTCTTCTTCGTATTGGCATGAGCCAATAACCACATTGAATAGGTCACACCGTGTTGTAGAGATTGGTCAGTCATAAGGATGGTAGTGAGGTTGACGGTCCAGGGTGCGCCGGATGTATCGTCTCTTGTGGAGGCTGTCTACTTGCCCCTACCTCCTTACTGACACTACTGGCGTGATAAAGAATGGAAAAGTCAATAGACATAAAAGGTGTCGAGCTTAAAAACGTTCCATTTTTTACTTTACCCAGTAAAAACTCCTTGGTTCGTTTTAATTTATTTTGTTGACTCTTCCTTCTTGCTTGCTTTCTTAATAGTGCTATAAACTAGCATATACGTCGCCTTTGCCAGGGGCACACCAGAATGAATGGTCTCCCTCACGCCCGCTGGTTTATGCTAAACCTAGCTTCTACCAAGTTCTAACCAAGTTTCTAGAACACCTTAAAGTATTAAGACTCAAATAAATAGGAGCCAGAATGTTTATTTATTTAGGAAACGAAGTTAAATGTCATTACGTTTTCCGTTGTGGAAGCGAGACGCGGCCACGTTCAGTGTAGTATCTCGCTTCATAGTAAAGGCCCTGTTGTAACCTTTGCCAAAATTCCCTTTTAATAAAGTTGGAAAGAAACATAAAATATGTAGGTACAATATACGCTCGGTACAGCAATAAACAAGCGTGTTTTTTATCTTTTGGACAGATACAATAAATACGACGTTCTGCAAGATATCTCGTTGGTAAAAGATTGATGAGGCTACAAAAGGTAAAAGAAATAGCGACAGGTACAAATGCGTTCTGTAGGACTGTTGACGATAAATTTTATATAGACAGTATACATCCTTCCTCTTCAGCATCGCTCCGAATATTGTTGACTTTATCTTCGTGTCACTCATGTCAGTAATCTTCTTTGAGTTTATGATCGCCTGGTATCGGTTGGCAATCGGCTTAGCATACAATTAACCCGGTCAAAATAGTTTTGCTTAACTATGATGACAGTGATCTTATTCCTGTTTCATTATTGGCATGTTTTAACCGTCTTCTAAAAATAAGGTTTTTAAATTCGTCGCTTTTTTTAATTTAAGTAACCTCATAGCTTTGTCATTTATTATAATTGAAACATAGTAACAAGACTAGAAGAGAAAAACGAAATTGGGCCTTGTGTGCCTATTTTATGCTTATTATAGAAGATAAACATAACAAGGAGGTTTAACGTGTAAATTAAATCCGTTAAACACGTGATTCTTTTATCAAGTTTACTTAAAATTGCCTCATACCCAAGCTCCGCAATTTCCTACTGTCAAGCTTAAGCTAAATAGAATGGTATTACAGTAGTGATACAGTTGGTTTTGCTTTGGACAATCGCTGGAACTGCTTCCAGTAAAAATTTATTACATCTGGCAGAGTTTTAATCAAGGGTAGATTGGAGTTATATATTTGGGAAAAAACTTCTATAGTCTACCGATTTATATAACTGGATGAAGTTTTTCAGTGTTCGCTTATTTCAATGGATATTATATTTATCTTTCACCCAAATTATATTATGAAGGAAAAATAATAAATCTCTTTTTAATGCGAGCTGCCGCAGTTGCAACTTCGGAAGGCACCCTGCGAGACCCACAGTTCAGATTCTCCCTGAAACATATACTTGAAGCATTTACGCACGTCTGAAACAGTACTTGTAGACAGCATCGTTGTCGCTACGCGCGATTGCTGAGCATAAGGTACTGGCTTCGAATCCCAGGCAAAGTGCCACTGCGTTTTTCCATTAGGAAATTCTCAGTAGCAACATCAAGTCTGGATATGTGCCCGGTCGGTGGGAATAGGTTCGCCGCATTCAATTGGGACCATATATTTATGTTTTATCCACATAACTGCGAAATGTGGATAAAACAATAAAAGAAACATTCATATCTTTACCTACCCCTTTGAGGCATACAAGCGTGATGTTATATGAAACAGTACTTGCAAAATAAATGCAATAACACTGTAATTTATAATTCCATTACAAACATAACATCATGAGCATTCCCGCGCATACAGAACAGTCCTAAGTCCCTCGCGTATCATTCGGGTGAATTTTTTCAATAAAACTCAGCCGCGCGTGTAACGAAACGCGTTTTCACATCACAATAATTTATTCGGGTTGCCAGGCATAAAAATGTAAATGTACCTTGCCAGTTTTCTCACCTGCATTTTATGGCTTTTACTGCCACCCTAATATGCTTTTGGCGTTTAAAATAGTTGTTTGAAGTGCTTTCAGTCAAGTTTAATATTTCAACTAGCTGTGCTTGTGACGTAATTTTGAATATTCCATTATTTTTCGTGTAAATTGTTAAGCGTTATCGCAAATGCCTTAGCTTCTGTGGTGCATTCACACTACCTTCGTGAGGGCTCAATGAATATTTAGACTGACTAATCATTTTTGTACAGCATTGGGCCATTGGCATGAGCCCTTAAATATAGGAAGAAATTACTGATAACGTATGTTCTGTAGATCCACATGTAACTAGTGAACACAATTTGTAACCATAGCAAAAACTACAATAAACATGGCACAATGCACAAACAGAACAGTGGAACCCAATTTACATATCTTTGTTATATGCAAATCCAAGTAAACACAGGTGAACAAACGATGCTTTAGTTTAACTGTCGCATTGCGCTTGCGCGCCGATGCCGCATTACGAACGAATAATTAAAGTACGAAAACATTTATGACAAAAAACGAGACACTTACTTCGTATGCACGCCTGGTACAGGTGCAGGTAAAGCCGACATTCAGCAAACTAAATTAAAAAAAATATAAGAGAGGTTTTAAAATCTGACGGTAAAGTAGCAAATTGTGGTAAAGATGTGCAATCTTATTTGTGCTTGGTTATTTATATAACTTGATAGTAATGCCAGTTATTGAACGACCAGTTCCTTCTGCCCTTCGTTTTTAGTAAAAACATTTAATGATAATTATGATGATTTATGCATGATAGTTAATTTTAAGCTGGCTACTATATGTATATTAACTTTTCAAACTGTATTGAAAAAGAAATGATCTAACAGCCCTTCTGAAACGTTGTAGGTAAATAAATAATGTAGATGTAATATTATTATACCTACAGCGTTTCCCATATTTTTATGAAAAACCTAACGAGAAAAAGTTTTATTACTGAACGTACAGAAAACGGCAATACCAGGAATGTATAAAGTTAACTTATTAATATATTTGTGTAGGAGGAAGATTCCACGAGTTCTACATGTTTACGATAACCTTTTAAATTGACTTGAATCTCAGTTAAATATCAACCAGTATAAAGCAAAAAGGAGAAGAAACAAGCCTATAATCATCGTATTAGGCATCACATGAGTGTAATAAATATTTGAATTGGCTTAACCCCCGAGTTGGTTTCGGCATTTGTTCTCAGAGCAGAAGTAAACAATTATGAAATTCCGGCGATACCTAGTTTTAAAAAATGACGTCTAAAAGTGTTTTCCTAAAACCTATTGACATAATAAATCATGTACCATTTAATTAATTCTTTTAGAAAATACATGACCTACCTACGTTTGTATATACAACTATAAACTGAAGTCTAATCAGTGTTAGTGCGGGTGCTATAAATTGTAAGAGATGTCCAACAGTACCATGAATTCACGCAATCCATTAGCCAACCTTGGTGACAATAATCCCACACAACAGGTACTGTAGTCAACCAACAGATCCTATATTCAACTATTAGGGATGTGTAACGTACTGCCAATGCAGGTAAGTTCTGTTACGATATTTTATATGAAAACGAATACAGTATCAAATTGTATTTTATATAGTTAGCTTAAAATCAAATCATAAGTTACAAAACATAATAAACATGACACTTGCAATGCTTTTTTTTAGTTTTAAAATGGTGTCGTAAAATATATGATTTATACAAAAGCATATGCACTGATAAACATAAATTAATTAGTAAAACGTGGACTTAGAAATAACAAGATTTCGTTGTAGATATTCTACATAGTTGTTTGAGTTAATAGATCCTTCCTATTACGTGGGTGTACTAAATGTCAGCGTAATACCTAATGGAACGACAAATAATGCGATGACACGTTCCTATCAGATCAGGATTTAATACTGATTAGAGTAGATACTATTCTTGATTGAATTACTGATATGAAACCTACGTCAATTTATCTAAGGAATTGACAGAGGCCTTGGCCTGGGCCGGATTGGCCCAAATATTTTGATGTGCCCAGATACCACTTAAATTTTTTTAATTTGTCTGTTAGTTTGTTCTATACGTTTATCTACGTGCACAAACACAGGTGCACTCTTATTTTGATAATCCGATAGGACGGTAGACTGAGACAACCAAGCAAAGATCAGTCGCAGGATCAATGGTTATCGTGCCATCAGAGGACCGGAGGGGTCTCAACATGTGAAAACGGTCACCCAGCAAGACTGATCACGGCAAGGACAGCTTAAACTCGTTCTGCTCGGTAGCTACGTATCTACGAAGTCGAACACCTCGAAAAAAGTAAAAGAGTGTAGGTACTTAATACTTTCAAACCTTATAAAAAGGTTCACAGTTCCACGTGTTGCCCGCCAGCGTAATATCTTTTACTAGAATAATAAAAAGGCTTCACATCAAATTACGAAGCAGTATTACATATTATATTACTTGACGCGAGTTTAAACCTTGTCTGCCTCGCTATTAATATTTAACTACACGAATTTCATACAAGATACGCAAACGACATGTGAATTAGAATAAGTTATATTGATCAAATTTTCCCAGTACATAATGATTACAATATTTCTTAGAAACTGCGGTGTAGTAGTTAGAAACCTGTTTCATTACTCAAAGGCAGCCAAACTGTTTGACGTCAGTGATTCGTGTAAATCTAGGACATAGGAATGATCTATGCTGCACAAAGAGCATTTCATTTGGTGTAGCTTTGTGTTGCACACACATTACACACGAGAGATACTAGAGAGCCTACCATGTTTATATCCAAGCCTGCTCAGAATTTGCTAAAAGTAAAACCCATTTTGGCCGACTATGAATTATTCGATGTCACACCTTCAATATTAAGATCTCATATTCAAGATCAACAAAAAATTGTTAAGACAACACCTCATTAATATTAAGCATTTGTTTAGATGAGATCTCGACAAGTCTGCGTCTCAAAGCGGTGTTCAAAGGCAGGAGCTATGTTAATATAGCCTTAGGCGACAACATGCCCCGCTAACAGAGGAACCTCTTCACTGAGCTGTTTAAAATTCATTCTTCTTAAGTTCCGTGGAACATCTCTGCGAGTCATGAGACCCTAGTAATAGATTATTTTGGAAGACATATTTTGTTTAAATATTGTTCTTGGTTTTGTTTACAAACTGCGATGGTTTTGATTGCAATTTAAAAATATCTCTTTACTTACTAAATAATTATTATAAATGTTTGGAATCGCAATTCCACACTATCCGTGTAAAATTTACATTTCAGTCGTCCAATTACGTTTAGCTGGGCACTGAAATGCAAATGGAACATTCTGAAATTAGCAGGTGGAAGTTGAATAGTTCATTGGGATTGCTAATGTAAATTTCAAAGTATATATTTAAATGTAAACTAAATGTATTCAGAATTAATCTTGTTATAGTTACATAACAATCATAATATTTTGTTTACGTAATATCGCAGAAACAATCACCTCTCATTTTGTGTGATCGGCATGAAGGAAAATATAAAATTTGTAAAGGCGGCAATTACGTCTAGTTCAATAGGACCTAGTTATAGAAATATAACTTCGAGTTAGTTACTTCATCCTAGTTGCCGATAACAAACCCGACCTCAGGGTAAAAATTAACATCGTATTTTGTATTCAACTCTCAAGATGTTGCCTTATTGTTCTGTTCTCCTAGTACCTACTACAGACTATTGTTAACAGAAAATGTTATCGTTTTTTTTATTCCTTCTTGACTGTTTAATTACAGCAAGATTTCGTGGAGTATTCACATTGGAAATTAATATCTAAAATAGAAGTAGTAACAAATTAGGTACTTGCTACTACTATAGCTTAATTTATTGCTACGCAAAGAATAACTTCTATATTCAGCGACTTGGTCCCTTATAACATAGCCCAAGCAAGACCTTTGTAATATAAAGTTACAAAGTTTTAAAACTAACTAAAACTTGTTACGTAGGAAGCCTAAAAGAATTTTTTTATAGATTTTCTAAAGATTTTTTATAGAACATAATACCGTCTACCAACCTGAAATACTAATGAATCAGAGGAAAGAATGCTATTCCACAAACTAGGAAGAAACCGGTGCTTAATAAAGAGAAGTCATTTGTTTGAGACTCCGTTAGCTATGTGAGAGTGAATGAAATACCGCTACCACAGAAATGGTGAACCAGAGGCATTAATTTTACCGACGACAATCAACAATGTATAGCATTCATGTTAAAGTTTGATTAATTTTAATCCTGAAATAGGATGATACGTGAGCCTATTGTCAGAATTTAGAGGCTTTACAGTCGTCTGTCTGGTGACAAGCCTTTCCAAAGGTCCTGCACGATCTAATGACACAGCGGGTGGTTACTTTTGCGTGAATTGAAGTTACAGTAAGACAAATAATCATTCGTTTATGTAAAAACTAGCTGACCCGGGGTATGAAAAATAGATGTTGGCCGATTCTCAGACCTACTCAATATGCTCAGAAAATTTAACAAACTTTTAACATTTTAACAAATACAAGAAATATTCTCATAGTATAATGCCATCATCTACGGTGTCTACCTTGCCTTATGTCTGAAAGCTTCGCATTATAAGCATGGCACACAAATTAAATTGAATCGGGTTAATAGGACAATATATCTAGTTACAGGGCTTCCAAAAGCCATTAGACGCTCGAGTGCAACGTAATATCAGCCCTAAACCAATATTTTGTATCCGATTTCAAAGTCAATCTCTACGAAGATGGAGACGTGCTTATAACGAGTACTAGGGCGATAGAATCAAACGGAGGTTGGGAAAATCGGCAAACATTTTTCAGAACGGAGGTATTGTAGACACCACAAAACATGGTAGGTAAACACGTCAAAACAAGATTAAATTAAAAAAGTTTATCAATGAAAGAAATAATAATGTTATGTTATATTCAGAAAAAGTATATTGTCAATTAAAAAACTGTTAGTTACAAACTAAAACGAATTTGACATTCGGATTTTGTTCAAACAAACAATGGGTTGTTTGATTCGCTCGCGAGTTACAGAGCCTTTATTCAAACTGCGAACAGGAACTTTATTAGTGAACATATTTTTGAATGTGTGTACTAGGTTTCCTCTTTAAATTGTGACGTAGCTTGCTGCTTGTCTCATAAAAAAAACCTTTATGTATGGGTTGAGCTTGTCGACGATAAACAATAAACAATACCTCCACTAGCCATGAAATTGTAAGAAAACAAAATTTTTAAACCATTTATGAAACAAACAGGATTTAGCTTCTTTTTATATTTCTCTTAAATAACGTACCTAATAGGAGTACGTTTTATAATTTTATAGGTTGAGGTAAAAAAAGGGTTCTGGGTTGTTTTGTTTTCCTTGTATAAGGTAAGCGATAATCGACACCACCGCACATACATGTTATCCTAGTACTGTGAAATAACAAAAATGTCACAAAGCATAAAACAAAGTAAACTGAAAAAGAGTGATTAAAACAATTAGTAAACAATCGTTTACCCAGCTCGGTATCGCCGGAGGCCGAGAGCGTTTTAATTGTTTTATCTGTACATAGGTATAATGCAAACAAACCGGGTCGCATATCGAATAATTGCCTGGTACTTCACAACTCAACACGGGCCTTGGTCCTTAAATAAGTACAATGGCACAGTACATCAAATACACAGCTCCACCACCGAAAAAAAATTTAACTTTTTTTTTTTAATTCAACCGGTCGCTATCGTCAAATATATTCTTGTTTCGGCATTATATTATGTAGATTCCTATAGATAAATATTGGACAGGGTTATGTGGAGGAATAATGGGGAGGCCTTTGCCTAGCAGTGGGACACCGAACAGGCTACTATCTAAACCTATGACTAAACATACCAATTTTAAACCCTATATTGGTGTAACTTAGCGCTCCATACTTACTTTTCACCCGACCATGACCCGACCTTAATATAAAACGTAATCACCTGTTACAAGAAGGACACAGTCTATTTTTAGCAGACCGCAGTCTAAAGTTAGAAAATCAAAAACGTTGAAAATATTTCTAAGCATCGCAGCGGTGCGGAGGTATGAATAAAACATTGTGCCACTGAAAAATGGAACAAGGCTCATACGGTTGGGCTGTCAGAGGAATCTCAAGGGTGTAGTGACGGGCCATTGTCAAGGTTGAATCATGCTTTGCTGTCAGTTTATCTCGCGAGCATCATAAAAGTTGTAACAACAAGGCTTTTTAGCAACATTCGCTCCGTATTCAATGTAAATGTCAAATGGAGAAAGTCGTGTGAGGATGCTGGCACAAAAAGATAAAAGGTATTCTGTTTTTGAATTTTATATGTTCAAAAATCCAACAAAGTCATGGTGTTTTTTATTTTAAAACAAAGTACTTTTGTTTCTTCTATTTATAAAATCTGTTGGTAAGTGCATTGAGAATGGCTAGACGGCTTTTAATAAACCTTTACTGCTGGCTGCATAGTTAACAACGGTAATAATAATAGTCTAGGTTAAAAGTAAAACATCTATATTTCAATAGGTACTTTACATACCTATTTTTGCCTGCATATATCTACACTTACTGCTTTATGTAAACAGCAAGTGTTTTTGATTTGTGTTATTTTGGGAGTATTTTAAATGAAATCTTAACCATGCAGCTCTTAAACTCTAAACTTGTCCAGTTGTTGAGCTGTCTTAGTAGGTTACCAAGACGTTATTAGGCACATTTTAAAAAGTGTCTTAAAACTACAGATAATAAATTATAAGCCTTTTCTTGGCACACTTTCCATCAGTTTCTTGTCTTTATATGCCAGTTCAACTAAGTATTAAGTTGAGCATTCCGTATATTGAATATACGATATGTGAGCTTATTATTCCGCGCGTGTCTTGTAAATCAATTGAGGGAAACTTATGGTTCTCATAAGCTTTGAGGCCGAGACATTGTTTTGATAAATTGTTTATGTCGAACACGCTCAAGAACGCGGTATGATACGTCAGAACAATATGTAGCCGGGATTATTGTTCCCAATTATTGATTTTATTATGATTACAAGGAGACAACATACTTGTGGAACAGATTTCAATGCTATATTTGATGATGCGATAACAGATCACTGAATAACGGTCTTCTTCTTTATATCGTATGGTTGATTAACAACCTGGTGTCTCTGCAGGCCCCTGACATGACTTTGCACGCCGTTGAATCTCTCAGGTGTGCTGGTTTCCTTAATTCTTACGATGTTCTCCTTCACCATTTTTAGTGATAACTAATTTATAGTCATATCTTCATAAAATCACGCCTTTATTCCCCGAAGGGGTAGGCATAGGTGCACATATAATACACCCACATTTCGCCAGTTATGTTTTTAGGTCCCAACGTAATATGGGGCGAGCCTATTGCTAATTTATAGTATGCACAAGAATTCGAAAATACATTAGTGCGTGCCGGGGTTTAAACTTGCGACCTTTGACTTGGCAGTCCAGCGGCCATACCACTCGGCTATCAGGGCTCAAAAATTTCGTGTCAAAACCTGGATTAGGTACGTATATGGTTTGAAATCGCCAACCTAACGTGAGCAAGCGTGGTGATCGTTCTATCTCGGTATGAGAACAGGTCTTTATCTTGCAGTGAGACTGTTATAGACGTGAGAATGTTATAGATATTGATATTATGTTAGTTTACTTTTAAACAACGATTCGGAGTCTTTACTGGTACCGTAAAAATTTGCTAATTGAAGCATTATTTAATCTAACTGCTTTTTCTCCAAGGTTTGCTAACGAAAATACACTCTATTGAAATTTTCTATTTGTTAGGCTGTAAGGACAAAGTATCTCTTTGTAAACTTTTCCAATCTCTCCTTCGGTTTTATGCAAGTTTCTTTGCTTAGTCTATAAAGTTGGATCTTATCAACTATCGTACCTGATACTAATCATCTTACCATTTCTTTTAATAAATAAAATATTATTATGTACACATCTAACTGGCTCGTTGGTTTTGTGGTCGGTAAGCGCGACTGCTGAGCATGAGGTTCTGGGTTCCTATCCCAGGTCAGGCAAAATGGCAAAGGTTTTCCTATTAGGTTCATAATTCTCAGTAGCAGCACGGAGTCTGGATTTGTGCCCGGTTGATGGCAATAGGCTCGCTTCCTATTACATTGGGATCTGCATATATATACATATTATACCCGTTTGGGTAATACAGGAGTGCTGTTATAATTATACAAGCTTATCACTGTGTCACTGGCAAGACCTTGTCTTTGTAGTTGGGGGTTGGCGATTTCGGACTAATCAATCTAGATTTCATTGAATTTTCATTTTACTTGCTAGCTTCAGCAAGTACAATCTTCGATCATTTAAGTAATAAGATTAATAAAACACTACGACATGAGTTTATGATAAAAACAACATAATTGTCACCAGATGGCTGCAGAAACCCGTACTCGTATTCAACAGAACGACTTACTTCTGCATGAAGCTGTCATCAAAAACGAGCCAGCGGCTGTTAGAGAGGCGTTGCAGAGGCCTACGGACGTCAATTGTAGGAACAACGTAAGTAGTCCTTCTAATATGAATACCAATATAATCGAATTCGACAGCTGGTCTCAACTGTGAATAGAATCTACGCGGGAGATACTGTCCATAGTTGGTACCGGACGACATCTAATTCAAAGATGCTATGAACATTTTCAAAATTCTGTGCTCAAACTATAATATAACATCAATGAATGCTATTTGCAGCTATGCTCAATAAATATGTAGATAAATGAGTACATATTGTTTACCATCAGAACCGTTGAAAATAATTTAATAAGCTACAAGGCTTACTACCTAAAGGTATATTTTACATAACACAGTGAACGGAATGAACGAATGTAATGGGATACCACCGTTCATAAACCTATTGTTTCTGCATTTAATGCTGTCTCGTGTTTATTTGTGCGCACTACGGCGTATGGCAAAGACGATAATCCCCTTGCCTTCGACAAGATCCCTCCGTGGCATACAGTAAATGAGATGTGGAGCGACAGGCTTGTTTTGGCATAATTCCCGAAACATTCGGATTATTCCGTCTGATCTTCATCATGAGAATACGTAAATGGGTTTCGCGGTTCACAGAAGCCCGTAATTGTCTATTACTAAACATTGGTTAGACAGCTACTCGCCATCCCCAAGGAACATTCCATAATAATGCTGTCAGCGCCTGAAGGCGATCGCAGAATAAGATTATATATTAATTAGATCAATTATTTACTGAGTAGACAGGGAGAAGTTCGTTACAATACGAGTATGCTTTTAAAGCATAACTGAAGTAGCTTCATAACTACGCACTTTTTAATAATAATAAAGAGTTTTTTACTGGCATTCGACGGAATAAAAAGTTAACGAGTTTTATGGCAAAATAATAAATTAATCCAGTTATAAAATTTACTGTTAGATAATGAACAAGACTGTCGTACTTATGTAGTATTTTTCCTCAGTATGGCAGAGCACCGATTCATTGGGCTGCAAGCAGAGGGAACGTGGAGATAATAAACTTACTCATTGAGGCCAAATGCGACATAGAAGCAGCCGATAAGGTAATACTTGGGAATAATAAATCTGAGTTCGTAACCGACGGGAACATAATTCCGTTCTACATCCCTTGTGGTTTTACCTGTCGTAATATATTTTGTTTGGAAGCCATTGTTTAACTGATTACCTATTCAACTAACAATAACCTATGACCCTAGCTCCACCGAGATTTTATAAAGGTTTTATATGAATTTAAGTAATTTAGTAAAAAAAAAATCTGTCTATTTATTTTTTAACGTAACCTACGTTATAGTGTGTAAATAAGTTAAGCTTAAAAGTATGTTATAAAATATTATAGGTATAAAGTATCTAGCAGCTCATTCAATGTTAAAATTATCATAATTTTTCATCAATCAATCTCTACTCTTTTACTGGCTTATTCATTGAGATGAATGAAGTACTAGGCTCTCATAACCAACTGAGAGTAATGTTAAAATTGTTTCAGTTTGGAATGCGGCCATTGTTGATGGCTGCCTGGCACAGACACCTCGATGCTGTGAAAACATTAGTCGCTGCGGGGGCCTGCCTCGCTGCAACTAACAAAGTATGTTTCCCTAGTATTCATCAGTTTTATTTACTAGAAGCATTACTCAACTTGATTGGTTTCTATTGAAATTAGCGATTTTAGTTGTTTACCTTTATAATAATTATGGTTCTTAACTGTCATTTTGTTATTAAATAAATGAAAACTAGAGGCTATGAATTTATAATAAAAAATAACAACACGGGAATTAACGAGAACACAACTTTATTAATTTTTGGCTTGACGTCAGTCTGCGTGTGACCACGGCCGGTGTAACTCGGTCGAAACGAAATCATGCAACGCGATAGTTTAAAAGTTAGTATTGCTATGAATATAATTGAATAATGTTCATTCAAATCATATGCGTAGGTATCTATCTAATTGGCTACAGTAACAAGACTTCAGGTTCGTGAACAAGTTACCTCCTCATTAATTTCTTACTCCTTGAAGTCACACGATGTCACTTCAAAGTAGTGAAAATTACGCATGAGTGAGAAGCAAATGAAATTAGGTACAGAAACCTACCTAATAGTAATTTAATTAAAATCTATGAGCCGAGCATGAGAGCAAACCATTATAATTGCTACTCTCTCATTACGCGAAATTTTGATGATGTTTATTTAATTAACTTGAGGCATTGTTATATTGTGAAGCGACGATTTTGAATAATTAGGTATACCAATTATTTACAATGTAACCATTTCCAAGTAAATAATAATAATAGTATCTACCTTAGAAGCATACACCGCAATTATTTAAAATAATCTAAGATTTCTAATTATTATTGTACCTATATTAAAAAACTTGACTATAATTAAATGGTTAAACTTTAATAGACTTCAAAGCTTGTGCAGAGTTTCTTTCTAGGCACATAAGTATATTGAAATTTCTTCTAATAATAAAAGTGATTATGTTAAACTGCTATTAAATTATTAAAATGGTTGAGTAATTAATCAATTTTCGTAGCAGTATTCGTAGACAATGTATTTAAGATAAAAAGAAATTCAAATATTATTTGGATAGCTTAAACGGGACCGATGTAGTTATAACTAAATAATATAGTCTTAAAATTACGGCAAATTGCAAACAATTCCATAATAATACGGATAGAGTCGAAATAAAATTTAAAAAATGTAAGAGCTACTCAGGCGAGTAGGGTAAGATAACAAATTACTAGGAGCACATAATCAGTAGTGTGTTTGTTGCCAGAAACACAATGATCTGCTCCAGTGCGCATGCGCCCGGGGCTCATTGGACGTGGCTGGGTATGCCATATCCCTGGGAGCTAAGGTGCAGAGCTCTGATGCAGCAGGCGACGCGCCACTCGCTCTGGCGTCTAGAGCAGGACATGCCACCTTAGTAGAGCTATTACTACAAAAGGGGGCCTATATAGATGCAGTCAACAAGGTAAGTTATAAATCTGAAGCAAATAAAAAATATCTAAAATTACACGAACTAAAAAATGCTTTCAAATACCTTAGACCTAATATTACTTTCCTGGAGAGGGTAGTGTGGCTGTAGCCCCTTTATTGGTTTCTAAAGAAATTGATAATGACGCTAAATAACAAATTACCGATAGAAATATGAATATGTCGATCCTTAGCTTCTGCTACACTCTGGGAAACAGGACTGGCATTATATACATCACAATCTATGATCTTGTATTACTGAAAGCATAAACATTCATACTAAACGAATTACCGATATTTAAAAACGATATTCAGTAACAAGAAATTTTCTATTAAAATTGCAAAAGGTACTTTTGCATTCAAACTACCAAAACACTCATTCGACGAACAGCAATTAATAAAATAAATTGGTACCTACTACAAATCATACTGTTTATCTCTTGTAGTTCGTATTTAATCGAAAACCAATAAACAAACCCTTATTTATATGTTGCGCGTTCCTTTTTTGATAAATGATGAATTATTGTTGATGCCAACAATAATTATATTAGCCTTCGACATGGTGATTGGTAATATAATTTGATGTTAATTAATTTCGAGCACAATTTGATGAGTCGAGTGAGTGAGCGCAGTCCACGCGGGTTAAATAAATGTACCCACAATAATTTTATAATGTTATTTCGATTAAGTGAATCATCATCAAATTCAATTTTATTTATTATCAATAAATTTAAAACCCAATTCATTCATGTATCTGTCGAGATCCGAGCTTCATACTTGCAAAAAATTTTATTGAAAAACATAACAAAAAAAAGGAAAACAACATGGATTACCAAGCAATCCAATCACTGTGAGTAGTACTAGGTTAGCATAAAGCCTAACAATGCATCGTTGAGATTCGTTTCGCTTTTCTAACGGCGAGCAATGATTACAGGGATTAACATTCTGGTCGAACCATAGATTAGGTCGACCATAAATAACGGATGATTAAATTATAAGGCCATTAGAGATTCTTGTAAAGGACATAAATTCACATAATTGAAGTGCCTAACCCAGGCCTTTAGAGCGTTCGTTATTCATTAATTTATTAGGAACTATTCGAATGGCCGCAGCCGCAACGGACGCCTACGGAAACTTTTGGCCTTTTAGTAGAAAGGTGTACAATTGCCTTCAAAAATTATATTTTTCCATGGGTGAAGAAATTGATTAAAGCAATGATTATATTTAGACATTAACTTGTATATCTGAAGTCAAATTCATTGCTTTATTGGCACCGCTAACCACAACAATTATAACTTTTCTGTAAGAAGTAAAAGAATAAATATGTGCTCTGTTTTATGATACATAAATGCTACAGATAATTACAAATTAAACATGAAAGTCGACGAAGTGTTTCAAACAAGGCGCATGTTTCACACAAAATATTGCGCCATAAAAATAGTCATTCACATCTATCATCCTCCTGTTATAATATTCATTTTATCCTGTCACGTGGCAATGTATTCAATCAAAATATCGAATTGCATACTCTATACGAGAGGAGGTAGAAGCCTCGCATATACGACCTCCGGCAATAAATATTGTTTCGTTTGCTTAGGAGTTCCATCATGAAAGTTTTTAACTATTGACAAGTATTATTAAATATTCTGTAATATTTATTGATCTGTGATAGTACGATAATACGTCTAAATCAGTACAATTCGAACAAAATTCAAGTAGACGGCCTTCTCGAGTATAAAGTACGTCGGCCGTACCTTTTGAGGTCATTTCATAACGATCTTTGTTTGATTGACAAGCCAATCTAAATTATATTATGCAGATACGAACAACACAAAAAAATGCAGCAGATTCTTAGCAAAAATGATTGCCGAAGGGTACCATCAGTCCTGAAAGTTATTTCAAACGTCTACTTTGATTTGTAATTTAATAAATAAAACGTACAAAAATGAGAATACGACTGGGATAATATAAAGTGCGAGGATGTAAAATCACAGTTGAGTAATCTAATTTCTTTACAGCGAAGCCCGTATCTAGTCCATATTATAAAGGTTCGCAGTTCGCACGAAGTAAAGCGATGGGATATAAAATGTAGTTATTTATATTTTATAATACCCGAGAGACTCTGGAAGGCAAATTAGATAGCAAATTGAATCATCGCCGGGCACCACTAGCTCACGATTTGCGGTACACAATAAAACGTTACCTTTTCTGTGAGACATTAATGGACTCCGAATTTTATTGTGAAACATTAGAAAAGCTTTTAACTAAATCGCTTTTTAATCGTGTAGTACGTACAACAATGTAAGGTAATGGGAAATGAAATATATTTCTTTGTTTGTTTATGATTTTGAACAAAGAGTGCTAAATCCATATTTTATGATTTTTATGAAAATTTGTACGTAGTTGTATATAGATATCATAACGATTAACTTTGATCGTTTGAATTCCAATAAGTTAAGTACTCTTTAATTTTTTAGCTTATTACAGTAAATAACACAAATCAAGTATCATTATTCGGAATTCAGAGCGGAAACCTTGCAACTTGCTTTCGATATCACTTTGCCTCCAACTAATTGCTTGTTGCACGAATATTGTCGTTACCTCTTACAGTCACTATTTTACTTTTAAACACTGTTACTGCTATTTTATTTTTGGGTCAAAGAATCAGCATTGCCATTCAACGTGGCAATGCTGCCAGTCTTCGGGGCACGTTGCCTTTTGACAACGATGAGGAGGAATACTTTGATGCTTTTTAACTGTTTATTAGTTTTGTGTATATTGTTTTTATTTTGCATAAAGTTGTAAATAGTTTTTAAATATTTCATAGATAAGATTGCTTAAATAAGTGTAAATAAAAGTTACATCAGTAACGAGACGAATTGTCATAATCTATTCGTTTGAACATTGACTTACTGTTTCCTGGTATCCTGGTCTGTTTATCTTTTGACTTAAATCCGTGGAATTCGCTTATTTATTAACGTTCCTAAATGAAGTACTGGCCTTGGAATTCAGTTGCTTTGTGAGAATTTGCAAGGAGATTGTTCTAGGAAATAGCTTATCCAAAACGAAAACTAAGGACAATATTAGGTAACTGGGATTATTCTGGACCAGTAAGCACAGTTACGGATCTAGTTTTAATGCTATATCAATCATATTGCCACCCTAAACAATATAAATAACAAACCAATCTAAAAAATTATATAAATCGGCAGTTAAACGACCGACTAATAAAATTCAAAATTCTCATTTATTCCGCCATGCTAAAAAAGTAAACGTTCCCAAATCATCGTGACCTTTCAAAATATTAAAATTCAGAGTACCACAAACCAAATCTGTTCCCCAAATTGTGTCGCACGGACGATCAATCATGTTGATCCTTCCGAATCGCTGCACCGCGATAATTGCGTCCGACATTGTACCTGTATAATGTTTATCTCATTAGAACATCGATTGCAATCGGTATTAACATAATAATCGGCTTGCTGCACAATGCTAATCTGTGCAATTCGCTTAAGTCTAATTGCGGCTTCAGTTTAAACCCAGAAGGAGAGAATTGAACATTCCCAGATTATCCTTATCGTAACAGTAAAAAACTAGATTTAGTAGACTCAATAATACTTAGTCCCTCTTAAACGAGGATCATACCGGCATTAACTAAACCCCGTATTAAGTCTATTAAAATCTCTATTCTTATATGCAAGCGACAGTGACGGTATAATTTAATCCTTGGTTTAAAATTGTAATTTCTGAATAAGGGGGTAGGTGTAACCTCCTTCTTTTTTGAAGCCGATTTAAAATTAACTTAATGTGATATACAAATGCAACGACTACCTACCAAAGGTAACTAATGACTCATACATTTAAGGAAATATAATAATTATAACAAACAACGAGTAGGTACTTAATTAATGTGACGATAGTGAATAAGGCAAAGAGTCAGCAAGAATCGTAAATATAAAACGTGAATGTTTATTTAAAAAAAACAAAATACTTAAAACCTATTTTGAACAGGAAATAACAACAATTTAAAAACAAAATCAAACAGGACTGGAACAGTCAGAGCCACGCTTTAAACCTTAATTGATAAAAACGTTCTCGCTTTGATACAAAAACCTTTATTCAACGCATTGTCGGCTAAACAATACAATACAAAAGGCAATGAAATGAGACCTCTTCTCAATAACGTTTGAAGCGTACTGAACAAATGGCCGATCCGAGTTGTTTATCAATAAAGATGGTATCGACCCGTAATTGACCTTCTTCGCAGACCATTACGGGTAACTGGTAATAGTAGACTGTAAACTGAACTGGATATCAGCTGAAGTGAAAATTTAAAAAAGTATGGTACTGATGTGTTTTTGGTGGTAAACTGTTTGCATGTGACTCAGGCAGAAGTGGCTAAATAAAAGTTTGTTGAAAAAAATTAGACGAAGAGTGCTCAATGTCTAAGTTGAAAATTAAAGTATGTACATATTGTATTTCTACTATTACTTACATTAATTAATAAGTTATTTTGAATTTTATACTTTTCTTAAATATGACAACACAATACGCAATGGCCAACTTTGATTGGTCAGCAAGGTTTCAATCCCGCATGGTACACAAAGATTTTGTGTGTTCAGAGGTCAGGACAGTGCCAACTAGCAATATTGCTATTTTTCCTTTGTATTTAGAAAAACTGACTTTAAAAATACACTTTATATACCGTAAAAAGGGGTAAATTAAATTTTAGAAAACATTAATTAAATCAACAACTGACAACTGACCTTTATTACAATTTAAAGTTTAGGGAGATTCATTAATCGTAACAATCTTCAAATACTCTTTTTGCTATAAAATCATTTCCTAACTTTGGTTTCAATTCTCCCCGTTTTACCCGGTACATAAAACTAATCCGAATTTATAACCTTGATTAGGACTACTTAGAATCCGAAATACCAGGCAAACATAACGCCGAAAGCATTAGACGAAAATCAGGCCGACAAACCAAGCAACGGCTTTGAAAATCAACATGAACTCGGCGCCAAAACAGAGACAACTCTAATAAGCTATGTCACCCGAGTACTTGCAATTACGGCCGCTGTCCACCCACTCGATGTGATGCACTGTAGAGCACTCTAGCCGGTACCGACAGAGCAAACATGGTACGAATGTGTCCACATAACTACAATGGCAACCCTTGACACTTGATGCCTTTATAAAGTATTATCTTACATAATTATCGATGAACATGAAACGCTCATTATAAGTTATCAGATTCTCTGTTATTAGATTATACTCATGTATGTAATGACAATAGGTCTATAAATAACCTGGTCTTTATTGCGTGTCTAGATATCAGACAGATGCTTTAAATTATATAAATATTGTAATTGTATAATGTCTCTTGATATTTTGTTTTATGTATATAGGTTTTAAAAGGGAACTTACACGTCTACTTCGCAATCTTGTAATAATTTTAAGATCCTAGCATAAAAGACCACCACAGACATGACACCTTTACACGACAAAAAATTCCATGCTACCTACATCGAAATATATTTATGCTTAGCAGCTTCTTTCCCAGGACTACCTACTACTACGTAAACTGCGCTGTTACCCAATATTTTCTTTGGCTTGTAAGCCTGATTGAAGGTGGACAGCTGTTTGTGAGGTGTCATCGTCATCATAGTAGAAAAAACTACAAACACACACATATCATTTATTTCTACAGCCAACGCGTGACATTCAATAACTAGGCCTGTTTGTTTCTTTATTAAGAAAAGATTGAAAAACCTTAAAATATTTAGGTTTCTACAATCTTTGGTTTCTAAATATTCGGTCTATGCTATTATGTAAATGCAACAGAAACACTTCGGATAAGAGAAGCCTGATTTAATCTAAAATGTATGTTAAATGTTGGCCCCGTGCTGCAAATCGTAACTTCTTAAAAATGTTAGATCTTTCTACAGGCGTATTTCCTACTGTCACAAACAGGTAGGACGCACGGCTCTGCACGTGGCTTGCGAAGGAGGACACTCCTCGACTGCTGCGTTCCTAATGTCCAAAGGCGCTTCAAAAGAAGCTAGAGATAACTCCGGACGGACCCCTCTTCACCTCGCCGCAGTGCATCGACACACAGAACTTGTTCGAGTGCTCCTCGACGCCGAGTGTCACGTGGACGCTGGGGACAACGTGAGTTTATGCTTCCCTAGTACTATGTTGCTTCGTTTTTGCGTGTTGGTATCAGCAAAAAAACATAAACAGCTGATGTCACATGTTGTTTATAAATATCGATCGTCATTTTTTCAGGTTAACGAACAAAGTATTTATATTAATGTCCTATAGGTATGTATACATTTTACTATTTAATTGCAATCATTATCATCCCGTATCCTAATTACTTAGTGTGCCTACGTCCATTACTTTAAATTAGGCTCTAGACTACTGAATGAACATTTTTTTTTATTAAAGTACCTCCTCTTAGGCTCTGAAACTCTCGTACAAAGCGTATTTTTGTGACGTAAATGAAAATAAAAATATTATTTAAACATAACGAATTAAACTTTAACCCATTTAACTAAGGTGTATGTCCAGTCTCTTGGGCATTTAGACTGTTTTATTTATACCTCTTCCTACACAACTTTTATCGAACTCATAAATTCTACTTTCAACACAAAGCTCTCAATTAAAATAGACAGAGATACATTTTTATGAATAAAACATTTTCAAATCATTACCTGGAAGGCACAAATAACATTGTTTTGTAGCTTTTATTTGACAAATGGTAATCCTTATAATTCTGGCCCTTATTCCTTTATCCATAAAGTGCAGTATTAAATAAACAATATTTTCAGAACGGTGTGACTGCTCTGCAAATGGCTTGTGCCCAAGGCTGTCGCGGTATCGTGGAACATCTGCTTGCATTTGGCGCGAACGTCCATTTGCAAAACAATGTGAGAGGATTTTCATAATGCTTTTTTTACATCGCCATGTTGCTGGCTGGTTGAAAAAACATTTACATATTCCTAGCCATAACAGGTTTTTTTACGAAGACTTTTTGGTAAATAAAGAGAAAAAAGTGAAAAGTATTCGGAAAACATAAGTATCAAAGTCTACATCTACGAGAACAATGAACTAAAAAAATGTACGACTCGAATACCTTACCTCCTCCTTTTTTTTAAATCGTTTAAGAACCAGGACATTTTGCATCAGGTCGGGTCATCGGCCTTGCATGCAGCATGCGCAGCCGACGCCACTGACATCGTAGAACTACTCCTCGCGCATGGAGCAGACCCGGCCCTTACTGATCAGGTAAGTACAATTAATTTTTAGTACACTCTTGTGAAGCTTGAAATATTTACAGAAGTTTTCAGTAAATTTTTCCGACAAAAATAAAACAAAAAAGGTATTTCACAGGGGACACCCGGGTTTGAACCGGGGACCTCTCGATCTGCAGTCGAATGCTCTACCACTGAGCTATATCCCCATGTACTTATGCGTCAGAATAAAGGATCGAACTCTTGTTATCTGAGTCATACATTATGATGACATAATTAACATTCTAGAAAGGCATTGATAAAGCCATATTGTACGCCTACTGATAATAGGAATTTTATCGCCGTTCTAACAATGATGACTCAATCACTACATTATGATTCGACACTGATTTGATTCACATTAGTGACGTGGAATTATTTTAATAACCTACTTGACATTTCAATATATTATTTTTAATTTCATACACTGTTTATTGTATAATGTATTAATGTAGTATGGTAATCATTTACATAGCGTGTTAATTTGTGATGCTGGTTTAACATATTCATGACATTTTATTTCTACAATACGTACTTTAGATACCGACATAAGGATGGCCTAAGTCTGACTGATAAGTAATATTTCTTTGTTTTGATTTAATTCAATCTCCATCTTTATTGTTAACATGAATGAACCTTTTTATATTCGCAAAATCATGTTTTTTAATATTTGTGTATCCGATATTTGGATCCAAATTGTGAAGCAAAATTTATGTATTCATATTTGACTGGTTAATGTACCAGGCAAACATACGTATATCGAAACGTATCGAACTTCGATTGCAAACGATCACACGGCGGTAGCGTTTGCACGCGTAATATTTCATTCAGTGGGATTTTATAAATTATTGATGTCGATCGTTCGGAATTATAAAATGTATTATTCTTTGTTTGGTTATATTTTTATTTAACTACGCGCTGGGCTCCTGATTCTGAATGACAGGAATACAAGTTATTAAATTGGTGGTTAATTAATATTTCGCTATAAATGCGTTAAGGTAGAGAGAGCTAAATAAATGTTGGAAACACTTATGTACAATAACTGCGTCGTTGGACTAGTGGTCGCTAAGCGCGCCTGCTGAGCATGAGGTTCGAATCCCAGGTCGGGCAAAGTGTTTTCATAAGTAATTCTCAGTAGCCGCACGAATTCTGGATGTGTGCCTAGATACTAGCAATAGGCTCGCCGCAACACATAACTGGCGAAATGTAGGTTTATTTTACATTCACCTCTGCTTACTAATTCGGGGAATACTGGCGTCATGTTATGTGTATATAATTATAAATAAATAAAGTCACACCAGATTTCCATAGAGAATGTCAAAGACCACCGAACACCTTTTATATAATAAACCTACATAGTTGTGATTTTTTTCTTTTTCTTGCATAACAACCAGCACTCACCATACTTACCAAAGCTACGCTCCCAAACGAATCATAATGACATGTAAACCTTCAACATAAAATTTTCTGAGTTGAAAAGCTTGAGCTTATCAACACGTTTGAGTTAATAACTCAGAATATCATAAACAAGCAAGTGTCAGTAATCGTGATATACAGAATCAGGCAGCAGGCTCAAGTCCACTGAATTATTGAAACGCCACGACCTCCGCACCGGGTCTGCTCTCCTAGTACATTCACGTCTATTGGTTGTTTGTTCTTGAACCCAAACTGGTCGAGCCGACTCCTTGAGTCGAGCGGCTCTGACGTACATTTTCACCATGATTCTGTATCTTTATTGCTCCAACTTGCACAAAGGGCATACTCGGAATATTGCGCACCATGCCCGTACGTTTCCACGTGTTACCAATAAAAAATACACTAATGATAATCAACTTACTGTCGTCATTACGTATGTTGTTGTTACTAAACATTTAATTAAATACTACACATGCTGTATACCGAATTAAATTGGTTTTAAATTACTTTTGGCTGCCTCGTTGGTCTAGTGGTTGCTAAGCGCGACTGCTGAGCACGAGGTCTTGGGTTCGAATCCCGGGTCGGGCAAAGTGTTACTGGGTTTTTCCATTAGGTAATTCTCAGTAGCAGCACGGAGTCTGGATTTGTGCCTGGTTGATGGCAATAGGCTCGCCCCCTAATACATTGGGACCTAAAACATAACTGGCGAAATGTGGGTGTACTATATGTGCACCTCTGCCTACCCCTTCGGGGAATACAGGCGTGATGTTATGTGTGTGTGTAAATTACTTTTGGTGAATTGTGGTTTTCCAATTTTAAAAAATGGAAGTAATCAATTCGACACGTATGTACTTAATATTATTGTTACTTACCTACATTTTATACATGTGTGATGTATGAATGTTGGTAGGTACATATGTATATCTGTGTCAAGTTATAAGTTTGGTTGTTAACTATCTGAAATCCAGCTCCCTCACCACCAGTGAGTTGCCGGTGAAGACATGTGACTCGGAGACGTGGTCGCTAACGAGTTGGCTTTTTGGTAAGGCTCATCATAGTCAATCAACGAGCTGTGGACGGATAACTTGGTAACATTGACATTTTGATTGTTGATTTTTGGAATGTTTTTGTATGGCAGCATAACTTAATATTGTGCTTATCGACATCTTAATATTATCTTATTGTGGAATGTTAATTTATATTTAAAATAAATGCAACAGAACGACTTTCGATGTTCGATAATCACGTATATTGTGTTGATCCTACAATGAGCCCTAGATTACCGTAGTTAATATTGTTTGGTATTCAAGAGTAATTTATCCACGTTAAAATATTAGTAAATGTTACACCCACATACTATAACATATTATGCCATATAATATAGTATGTGGGTGTAACATTTAGCAATATATTTTCGTTCATAATAATAAGCTAACACCTCATTCATGTATCTATACTGTGCTAACACTATGGAGTTTAAAAATTGCACTGCCTGCACTCGCCGCATTTTTATGCTGACCTAGTAAAAGTGAAACTTGGGAAAAAGTGCACAACAGTCAGTAGATTAATTAGACAATCTGTTTAACGCATAGAATATGTGGGGATATAGCTCAGTGGTAGAGCATTCGACTGCAGATCGAGAGGTCCCCGGTTCAAACCCGGGTGTCCCCTGAATAAAACAATTTTTTGGACATTCAATTTTTACATCCTATCGAAAATTCGGGACATTTTTGTTATGATAACATCCATTATTTTAATATAAAAGAACAAGCAAATACAGACATTAGATTATAAATCTAAATGATTATATTATTTTAGGACTTAAATAAATAAAACAAAATAATCTCTTGACTAGGTTTTGATATTGGTTACATAAAAAATACATGTTGTTTTTATACAAAGTCCCAGAACTTGTTAAAATACAAAGGGAATATACCAGACTATCAATTGAATATTATTTAGCAATATTATCATTGTAAACACACTACTGAAGTCGAAATAAATTAACTATTTACTTACTATGTATTGGTATCGTCCTAGAATATTCATTGGGGGAATACGAGGGTCAAACTGAAAGTTCTTAGAAAATCAAAAACTGATTACATTAGCCAGTTATTAGTTTTATTATATCTTTTCAAAATATTGTCCATTCACGTCAATACACCGCTGCATGCGATGGAACCACTGGGAAAAGCACTTTGCCCACTCGTCTTTAGGGTTCTCTTCAATGGCATCGCGATACGCAGCCACCGCTTCTTCAGCATTCATAAACCGCTTTCCTTTAAGTTTTTCTTTAATTTTTGGAAATAAATAAAAATCACAAGGGGCGAGGTCGGGGCTATACGGCGGGTGACCCAGTAATTCAACGTTTGATGTCGCCAAATAGTCGATCGTTCGCTTAGCGGTGTGCGACGAGGCGTTGTCGTGGTGAAGGAGGATCCTACTGCGAGGTCGTTTCTCTCGAACTTTTTCCAAGACAAGTGGCAAACAATTGGTAGTGTACCATTCTGCAGAAACTGTTTTATGATCCTCTAACACAATTGTTGCGAAATGACCTATCCTTCCAAAGAACGAGGCCACCATTTTTTTTCCCGCAATTCGATCTCTCTTCACTTTAGTTGGCAACCTCTCGAAAGGAAACACCCACTGAGCAGATTGTCTTTTGGTTTCAGGATCATAACAGTAAATCCAGCTTTCGTCACCTGTTAGTATGTCGAACACAGCATTTGAGTCACCTCCGTTAAATCTTTCAATCATTTTACGGCACCAATCCACTCGATGGAGTTTTTGAGCCTCAGTCAAATTATGAGGTATCCACCGGGCGCAAAGCTTCCTGACTGCTAAATGTTCGTGGAGGATTTTGTGCACTTGACTCATACCGATGCCTAAGCTTGTCCGAATCTGCTGATAGGTCACTCTTTTGTCAGTCTCTATCATACGCCGCACAACACAGATGTTATCTTCAGTCGTCGCCGCAGAAGGCCGTCCCTCACGTAAATCATCAGTGAGATTAGTGCGACCACGTTTAAACTCATTAAACCAGTTGTAAACTGTCGCACGAGATGGGGCTTCATCGTGAAAGGCCAATCGTAGTCTATCATAACTTTCTTGTTGACTTAAATGACATCGAAAGTCATAAAAAATCATTGCACGAAAATTTTCTCGTGTTAAATTCATGTTGACGTGACACAGACAATTTTCAATTTGCCGCCAAATCGTAAAACAAATGACAAATTAATGAAATATATACTCAGTAATATTGGCAAAGAGTTCTATTTTCAAATTTTAGAATTATTTTTTTATTATATTGTTTATAAGTGGCCAGTTCTAAGAACTTTCAGTTTGACCCTCGTAGTTTTCATCTCTTCTAGATAAATATTGAAACAATGGGACCGCAAAATTATTGCAAGTTTTATTTATCATGGACTGTTGGTAGCAAGCTCACTGTTGATAACATTTTTCATTTCAATAGCGATTCACTTTAATTGAAGTTTCGAGGTATTTTGTTATAAGAATTGTATGTACCTTATTTCCAATAACTTAAGTATGACGAGTGGAATTAGTAATGCTTTTGTTCTCCTTATAGTATACCAGCTTTTGCCCGCGGCGTCGCCCGCGTTGAGTAGCCTATGTCCTTTATCGCGTCTTAAACACTCTACATGCCAAATTTCATCGAAATCTGTCCAGCGGTTTGGTGGTGAAGGCGTAACAGACAGACAGACAGAGATACATTTATAACTAGCTGCGCCCCGCGGTGTTACCCGCGACATTTTTTCGGGATAAAAAGTAGCCTATATGTTAATCCAGGGTATAACCTATCTACATACCAAATTTCAACCAAATCGGTCCAGCCGTTTATGCGTGAAAGAGTAACAAACATCCACACATCCATACTCACAAACTTTCACATTTATAATATTAGTAGGAAGTAGGATAGTAGGAAGTAGGATTATAATATTAGTAGGATATTAGTAGGATTAGTAGGATAGTAGGATATTAATTATGGATATTGTTTGGCTATTGGCTCATGCCTCGTATCGGCATGCCATATGGAATAGGCCATATGGAACATAGCCACATGGAATAGGTCATGCCGTGGTGTAGAGATTGGTAAGAGAACAAGGGTGGTAGCGAGGTTGACCATCCGGGGTGCGCCGGACGTTCATAAATATCGTCACTTGTGGAGACTGACAATTCACCCCGTAACTTAAATAAATAAAGATTTAAATTGATAAACGAATCTATTTGACGACCTGATTGGCGCAGTGGCTAAGCGATTGGACTGCTGCGCTAAGGGTTGCGGGTTCGATTCCCGCACGGGGCAAAACTTTGTGCGAACCACAGATATTTGTCCCGAGTCTGGGTGTTTGTGTATGTGATATTTCGTGTTTGTAAAACGCACCCACGACACCGGAGAAGTCCCTAGTGTGGGGCGACGTTTTTTAATAAAAGAAAAAAAATATTTAGATTTAAGCCTAGCATGGCAACATGCAAAAAAGATACAAATAGTCATATAAATAAAGATTGATAAATTAACATGTGATTGGCAGTGATGAGTATCGGATATTGGAGATGTGGTCTGTCACCAACTGTGCCAATATTTGTGTTGGCTGATTGGTAACAAACAATGGTACGAATACGGACAATTTATTTATTTGAACTATTGTTCGGAACAGTTTCTTATTAAAATAGCAGTTTATCATTTTTCTGGAATACATTTTGTTTTATAATAGTATATACTTTCGTAAAATACAACACCACATGTAAGAAAATAGTGCCTAAGTTACACAAAAACCGTAGCTATAAGAAAATGTTTAAATTTGCCAATAATTATTTAAAAAACATTGGCCAAAATCATATTTGTGACAGTTATGCCTAAGTTTGCATTACAAAATATATTAAAAGTTCCCTTGGTACTTAATTACACTCCATAGCACTACTTACAATATTACACATTGGCTACAGATAAATCAGTATCTAGCACTTACCTACCTTTATAATGCTTTTGTTTGTCATATCTTATTAGTACCTACCTAAGTTTAACCTTTATTTTAATATATGATTTCATCAGCTTTTCATAGAGGTAGATTGAGGTATACATTGGGACAAAGTGACTGCGCCGCTACGTGCACTTCCAAAGTAGAAAATGATCAGCAATACAACCTCATAGTAAAGCTCCTGAAGACCTAATAAGGAATAACCTCTAGTATAACAACACCTGGACTGCCTCGTTGGTCTAGTGGTTGCTAAGCGCGACTGCTGAGCACGAGGTCCTGGGTTCGAATCCCGGGTCGGGCAAAGTGTTACTGGGTTTTTCCATTAGGTCATTCTCAGTAGCAGCACAGTGTCTGGATTTGTGCCCGGTTGATGGCAATAGGCTCGCCCCCTATTACATTGGGACTTAAAACATAACTGGCGAAATGAGGGTGTACTATATTATGTACACCTCTGCCTACCCCTTCGGGGAATACAGGCGTGATGTTTTGTTGTTGTTATAACAACACCTTTTCATATAGACTAAATAGCCTAATAATGTATGGGTAAGTCACGCATTATTTGTGTAGGGCTAACCATTCTGTTATAATGTTGGCTTAGGATCTTATTACCCATTCGTATGAAAGTTTGTCAAGCAAAGTTGAAAACACTCGTCGGAAGAAGTTGGAGGTATGTGTACTGCGAAGTGTTTACAGGTACCAGGCAAACAGAATCGCAACATGGTTAACTGAAAAAGTTTATATGAAACAAAGGATTTGATGGAAACTTATTACGGGCAAGAAGGTTCTTTTGAATTACATTATGCATAGCACAATGTATGTCTTTAAACTCTGCTTCATAAACCCATTATTTAATTATAAGTTTGTTAATCCATCTTATTCTATCGTATGGTTGATGAACAACCTGGTGTCAGAGTTTAAACCGCCTGTAATCTGACATGGCTTTACACAACGTTAAAAAATCTCTCAGGTGAGCCGGTTTCCTTGCGATGTTTTCCTTCACCGTTTATAGCAACTGATAACCAATTTATACGCACATGATTTAAACTCGACCTTTGCAAAACTTAGCAGTCCAACTGTCGTACCATTCGGTTATCAATGCTGAGTCAATCTACACACAAGTTTCAATACAGTAAATGCATAGTACCTACACCCTATTACATAAGATGAGGGATCTTAGGCCTATCCCCTTATGTACCAAGCCCTCTACGAACTGACTTGAAAGTGTTAACATATAACATGCTTTTACAGATAAAGTGTAGAAAGTATTACAGGTATAAATGTCGTATAATGGTTAAACTAAACCAGGTTTACATTGTATAATGATGACGTTTGCAGTGATTCCACTGACTTATTGGTCTAGGACCGCAATGTGCAACTACTGAGCGTAAGGTTGCAATTCCCGGGGAATTTTGTTATTGGGTTCTTCCATCATTCTTAATAGCAGCACGGAGGAACACTATTTTTTATACCCATATTCTTAAACAAACAAATGATTTATGAGTCTAGACTTGAGCGGGGATAATAGCAATAGGCTCACCTCCTATTATTTTAGGACTTATAACGCAACTGGCGAAAGCTGGGTGTACTATACACCTTCCTCTACTTGATGTTATGTTTGCAGTGGTCTCAGTCGCCGGTGAGCGTGGCGGGGGGGGCGGCGGAGGGTCCCCCCGAGGGCTTCAGGAGGGCCGCGCGGGGTTCGTTCTCCGCCATACTGGATCTACTGACGGCTACCGCCAACCTTGAAGTACATCAGGTATGTATGCACTGACATGTACCTACGGAACTGTAACAAACTTAAAAGTAGTGGTATAACCGGATCCTGGAGTAATCAATAAATATGGCTATCTAATATTTACCATTATAATAAAAAAATGTAGTCTTCGCCGTCTAAGCGCAGAATTCGCGTAACTGTCTCATGGCTGTGGCGTAGTCGTAGCTTGCACATGATAAAACATTAACAAAATCACTTAAGACACTTTTCATTAAATAGATATTTTAAGGAAAGACATAAGAAGAATGTACGATGACTTATACCTTGAAACAAACTGCTTAGTAATAATAATCCAAGCCAAAAGATAGAATGCATTGGAAAATGCCTTTTTCCAGTAGTATAGTCACGAAAATAGATTTTTAGTAGAAAGAAGTACCGAGAAAGTGCTATACTTATCTCAAAACTTTTTAGATGTGACGCGCAGTTGCCGCTCTAGAATATTACCTTAAATTGAAAGCACTCACCCATAAAAGCGTTAAACGTTAGAAATGAAATTTTCTAGACATAATTGAAGTTGTCGTGAAATTTCCTTATTTTATATTATTAGACAGAGAATATTTAATGTCTCCGTGTAGCAATCACTACACCTTAAAAAAACATTTTTTTATATGAGCCAATTTGACATGGGGTCATGCCGTGGAGTACAGATTGGCCGCGTATCAACAATAGCCCAGGGTTTGCTGGACATACTAAGGTATTAACCACTCGAGAAGGCTCTACACTTGCGTTCTTTACTGGACTCGAAACATTTTGAAATAGACTTGTTCTGAGCTTTGACGTTGTATAGGAAACTATACCGCTGTCTTTCATTACAAGACAACAATTTTAATTGCAATCGGCTCAATGGCTAATTAGATATAAGGTAAAAAAACAGACAGACATTCAAATAAGCGATTATTTTTACTACCGTTATTGTCTAGCTTGAAATTTTGACGAATCTCAACAACAGACATTACCTGAAGCCCTAGTAGATAAAAACGCGATAAATGAACCAGAAAGCAACAAATATAAGTGGCACGCACAGTAAAACATTATGGTAAAACTTTGAACATGTTCCGGTGCTAGGAAACGCGAACGACTGTCTTTTATGTTGTCCTATTACAAATACAAAGTATCAGAGACTCGATGAGTAAGTTCGGGTTATTAATTTTATGTCATTTGTTTATATCCCATACAAGATACTACAGCTTACGGATTTGTCAGGAAGGATATTTTACTGGAAAAGTAAAGATTAAAACGAGAGGTTTTAATCTACCTTCCTACTAATAATAATAACGTACCTAACGTCACCCTTACGGTCGTAGCACATATTAACCCGGAAGGGATCGTAACAGTATCAGCCGTGCAGTATTCCTTGTGTCAAACAAACTCTTTACTACAACGCACACTAATTGAATTCGTTACACAATCGTCTCGCCTCGGGACCAGCGAGTCATAAGCGCGGCGTCGCTCGCGTCGCCTAGCCGTAGCCGACACATATCAGCGCAGCTGATGCGCTTTGGCTACGTGCGAGTTTGGGCGCCTGTTTGCGGGCGAGGCGAAAGGCGATACGGTGACGATCGCTTTCCGATTTGATAAGTGTGCTGTATGATCTTTAAGGGTTCAAGCTATTTCCATACCGAAATCATTAAATTTGATCAGATAACATAAATAACAGAAACTGGGATACTTTCGCATTGGCATAACATTAGAAACAAGTTATTTATGTTCTTTGAAACAAACTCCATTTAAACTATACAACGGAGATTTCTATGAAATATGTTTCTTTCAAAGTAAACAAGACCAACTTGTTTTATTTACTTAATGGAGGCAGAGTTCCAATAAACTCATACATAAAGTCACGCCTGTTTCCCAGAGAGGTAGGCCAGAGACCACGGATTTCGATTTGCTACGATCTTAGCATACTTTTCAATTCCCCGAAATTAAGTATTGGTAGGATACTGAGAACTATTATCATTTAAAACAACAATAATAAACTATTAGTTATATTATTATGTTGTACACTAAAACTAGAGTACCTACTCATATAACGTTAACAGACATGGGCGCCGGAAGAGGGGTGCAAGGGGGTGCACTTGCACCCCTCTGGCATGCAGGACAATACATAGATATTTTATTCTTTATAATTAATAAAGTTTGTGTTTAAAATGCACCTTTTGTCCCCTCCTAACCGTGATCTTTTCAAATGTGTTTAACGAAGCCAATGCGTCTCAGTCAATCTTTTCTACATTTTGTATTAGTTGTGTAGCAGTGTGTATGTAGTTACTAATGTAAATGCACTTTATGCACCCCCTTGAAAGAAATTCTGGCGGCGCGGCCCATGTCAACAGAGTTTTGTCGTTGAGTTTGAGTAGTATACGGCAGATTTGTACGCACATGAATTCCAAAACACATTGGTGCATGCCGGGTTTTGAACTTGACTTTGACTTGTTAGTCCAACGGGCATAGCAGTCGCCTACCAGTGATTGGTTTTCATTTATTAACGTTTCAAACTATTGGCTTTGTATTCACTATCATTTCCCTAATGGACATAGGTACTAGAGGAACAGTAACTAGGTTACAAGTTTACAACCACAGGAAGCCCAACTTCCCATCCTGTTTCCGTACAAACCTGCGGGGTTACTATCTCATACATTGCAGGTTATTTTCCGCTGTGGAAGAGAGACGCTGAAATATACTGCACGGAGCTGCATCTCGTTTCCACAGCGAAAAATGACCTGCAATGCATGCCATAGTAAGGCACCTACCCCGTTATTATGAACTCTTAAAGCAGGGCAGTTTACGTTGTGGAAGCGTGACACCGCAATCCGCATTACACTGCACGTAGCGGCGCGCCGCTGCCTCTCGCTCCAAGTCGTAAACTGTCTTGCTTTAATAGTAAGGGGGCCGTTCAACTTACATTGATCGAATGCTGTTCATAAGGCAACAGTTAATAGGAATTCTAACTGGAACGATCGAGTTAGAGGACCGAACCTTGAGAGTCGTGATGAAAGCCCTGCTCAAGCTAGCAATTATAACTTTCTACCGCTACCCGCAGTTGACGAAATAATTGTAAAATGTTTTTTATAAAAGTTTATGTTCTAGGTACAGTTAGCAACATAAGTAGCTTACTTGTTAAGAAACCTTATGTCAAATAATAGAAAGAAATAATAGAAGCGTTTAAATGATGATCTGAGAATATTGAAACGGATTTTTTTTTACGCCTAAGATAGTAAGAACAACGATATTGCATTACGAAACTTAGGTATACTTACCAAATAAGTAGTTTTATGTATTATGTATCTATATTACATGCTTCAGGATACACTATTCATACGGTCTGTATATTTTGGAGTCTACAATCGTCATTTTTAATAACCTACTTGGTATATAACCGTTTCACACGGCCTGAGGCTTGCAAATCGAATTTATTAAGTATTGCTGGTTTTCGTGTGGTATAAATAACACAGAGGGGGAAAGTCTGGGGGAGGTTAATCCTGTTTTGGTGTACGTGGTTTTTCACTCCAGCCTCCAGGCATAACTTCCAAGAGGTATTAAAAACAGCTCTTAATTTTTTATAAGTTCGTTGGCGCAGTGTTTGTGTTTTTGGCTGTCTAAAATCGGATCGAATCAGACAGCGCACAAATAAGACAACGTAGTTAAGTGTATCTGTATGACGTTTTGAGCTTTTGATCCACTAAATATCCTGAGAAAGACCAAAGATAAAACCAAATCGCGTGACTCCGGCATCGTCCGGCGTATACAAAGTAAATAAGGTGGATGTAAAGTAGGTATACCAAAGCATCCAAATGAAATGGGCTTCTCCAAGTGACCCGGAACACTCATTCAGGATCAATACCGATTCCTTCATTTTTTTCATTTCAATAACAACGAGTAAGTAGGTAGGTGCTTATAGAATAGCTTGGATTCGCCCCCGAATGTTTCAATAGCAAATGTTTTTATTAGGTACCGAGATTCTCCGTCAAAGGATCTACCTGTGTGAGGTTGATAAGAAAACAAGACATTGTTATGAAGGAATACTCAAGCGGGTTGTTCCGGCGTGCCCCGGGGGTGTTTTGCTTACAAGATAGTTTAATTTCGACAGTGTACCGTTTGTTTTGAATGTCAACGATACTTTTGAAGAGCCTTAGCACGGGTATTTACCGTAGCTAGGTACATTCTACCTTTTTGATTTGAAAAATCTTTCTTACATAATACTGTATGGAACTTATTTTGTGTTGATTTTATACCTACTTACTGTTTCTAATTTTATTGTTTATTATTTTGTGTAAATATTGTAATTGGCTTAGGTTCAAGTGAATAAATAAATGAAAAGTAGGGTTAGAGCGTGTCTGTCAGCTACAGCTTTTCCGTGTAGATTAAATGAAAATAGGTACCTACTGTTTGTCGTTATTTCATCAATAAATAGTAAGTACCGTAAACTCAGACCTTTGCTGATGTTTAAAAACATAATTTAATAACAAGATGACTAAAGCTAGACACCTACCCTCGTATTTATAAACAAGGATCATACCGACATTACCTAAGCCCCGTATTAAGTCAATTGACATCACTATACTTTGAAATGCAAACAACAGTGACAGGTATAATTTAATCCTTGCTTTAAAGTTTTATTTTTAATGAATAAGAGGGTTGAAGAATAGTTCTACCCCTTTACCATGAATTCTTAAAGCTGGACAGTTTAAGACGTGGAAGCGAGACTTACGTGCAATGTAATGCGGCGTCTCGCTTCCTGAACGTAAACTGTCCTGCTTTTAGAGCTCATGGTAACAGGGCTGCATGTCGAGATGTAATATGTATCTAAGTTGTTTAGTTCGGTCTACATTCTCTTAGGACTCCATGAAACTTTGTAGCGCCTACCTAAGTAACTTCAAGCGTGTGGAACTAATTTAACTTGTTTACTTAAGAGTAGGTAGGTAGTTTACAGTCTAGATTAGCTACTGCTCCGATATAGGCATAATTCTGTCTTCAGTAGGTAATTAAATGTTAGTGTGACTTAATTTCTTCTAACATTGTCAATTATTGCGACTGTCACGCATTATGTTTAGAAACAAATGCTTTTGATAATTAGGTATTACCTACTATAAACTATTGAGTAGGTACGTACCAGTATTCGATTTGGTTCTGTGTGTACTAGTAAATTCAGCCACATAAGTAGCTGAACATTTAAATATGCTATTATTTGAAAAACAACTTATTAAAAAGGTTTTAGGTAAAACGTCTAACTTATCTAGCATAAAACTCAATCTTTCGTGATACTTATTTGTGAGTTAGTGCTGTGGATTTTTTTTGGTTAATGGCTACTTACTACAATGGTACTACCGTTGTAGAAGGATTTGATATAGTTCAGATTCATAAAATGATCAATGGTATGTTCCTTCATAATGTTCCTCTACCTATGACTGTAGATCCACTTGCCTACATTAAGCCTATGTTGATGATAATGCTTTAATTGAAGCGGTAATTAGATCGCAGTCACGCATATAACAATTGCTTTGACGTTGCTTTTCTATCAACGTCATGCTGTCATGTTCCCGACTATCTACACCATCAAGTGGAATCGATTTCCAGTCGATAATTACCCACTTACCATGTCCATCAACATGCTCCGTGAAACTACACATTTGACTGAGTTAAAGTTTGTAAATTTCGCAGTGTCTGTCGGTGGAAGCTTGCGCCAATTTCCTGTCATGATATCAATTTCCTATCGTCCTGGTCGATTCAATTTCATTTCACCGTCACGTGGCGGTTGAACATTGTTCAATGTTGCGGATATTCTGGACACGGTTTTTCGATGGACAGCTAGTTAGTGCGGATACTCGTTTGTGACGACAGAGGGGTTGATTGGAAACATTTTGAGCACATATTCGGAGTAACTGATAGACTAAGTGGACAATAGCTAGCCAGGATTGCTTCACGAGTGTTGGAAAGGAAACATGAAGATGAAGAGCTTTTTACCCAAATCATATCCAAAATATTTTTGGATTTCCCTAGACCTAGATAGACTCCGCCTGGCACAAAACATAAAAACAATGTAACTAATTAAATAGGTAGATCTATATATATATATCTCTAACCTCTCAATCAATCTTTTTAAAACCTGCAATCATCCACAAGCAAGACGTCGGTTCTTTCAATTAAGACTACCCTCAGTTTCCCGGTAAAATGCTTCCTCGCCCCTACCTTGCCATAATATTATGAGGTTTATGAGTATCTCTGTAGACACGGCGTCGGAAGTGAGGTCCCGTGTAGAATTATTCAATTTGCGCCGAAACGAGGGCTGTTACGCCGTTACATTGAACATAGTAACATTATTTAATAAAGGCAAGGTTACCGAGCCAGCAGCGGGCCGATAAACCTTGTTTACCTTCGCTACCTATTGATTCTCGTTTTGAAATTCGTCGAACTGTACAATTTTTTTTTTATATTTCGAAACTTTACCTTTGTGCCTGTGCAGGTTTACGAGTTACGAGACCTAAACTATAATTATTAGGTACTTAGTAATAAGTGGTAAGTGGCATAACAAAATACGCGCCGAATACATAACCAACAAAACTTGTTACTATCTATATTTACCTATGTATATTAGTTTATAAGGTATTTATCTATGGGCCGTAGTTGCCTGAAGTTAAAGGATTGGTTTGTTATTATCATATTTTTATAACCTCCTCGTTTTAGAACTCGGTTTAAAAATTATTACCAATTTTTAGATCTGGCATAAAAGTGTAATCTAACGCGCTCTCCAATTATTTTGCCGAAGCTTACCTATATATTTATTGCCTAGTAGTTGCCTAGGTACGAATTAAGAAAACTGATTTGTATTTAGTTCCCTATTCAGTTATAAGAAATAATAATATAGTTGTTGCCGCGCTGCCGCGTCTCCTGCTAATGAATAGGGGTTCAGTTCGACTCCGAAACATTTTCGATTTTAGGTACCTAGGTACACGTAAGTAAAACCGGAATATTTTTATAGTAAATGATATAAAGTAGTAATGATACATGTCATCGTTGTAGGAATTAGGTAATTGACTGGACAAGAACAAGCCAGTCAATATTAAAATATCTAGATACTTGACTTCAAATATTTGCCAACCCTAATCATACCGTGTCCGCTCCGGTCACTTGATAACATTTGTGTTGGTATTCAAAGCTAACATCAACTGTCGGTGTCGAGGATAATTTCAGTTTCCTCCGGGTCAATCGATTTTGGGAACTCTCTCAAATTGCGAGGAGAAATTTGATTTATTGCAGTGAAAGCCAAGCTTTAGCTGTTATGCAGGTACTTAATCCTGCAATTATAATGATGCAGATAGATTTGATAATAAGATTTCTGTGGCTATACCCTACAAGGTAGGCCTATACCCTACAGTGGAAAGACACAAACAAAATAAAAACAGGCACTCTTTCTCTAAACACTGTACATATAACGTCGTTTTGTTTATTTTTCAGGATCAATCGGACGGATCAACTACGCCGCGAGCTGATGACAAATCCAGAGGCCACTCTCCCACCCCTAACGAAGGTATAAGTAGGTGAATGTGCCTCATGCAAGTTCATAATGATCTCATTATTTATAAACTTACGAGTTTATTACCTGCGTAGGTAGGTACACACTGAGGAATGCAAAAAATGATCAAGTAACTAGGTAGGTTACTCGTGTCGTATTGAGTTTTTATCAAGCCAGGCTTTCCACTTTTGCAGGCACATCTTTGTAAAATTCATTTTTAGAGGTATTTTAGATAACCACATAACAAGCTACGATAATGGTGAGCAACATAATATATAATGGATGTGATGTTGTACATTGTCGGTAACGCACATTGTCCACGTTAACGCAGCCCATTAATTCTTATACTACAGATGAAATTACTTGAACAGAATTGTCAACTTCTTCAGGTGTGGAGCACGACAGCGCAAGGTGATGGTCGGCCAGCACTCTTCTCGACCGGCTGGCGCAACGGGGCTTTGCAGCAGACACGAGGCTAGCTCTACCACCGACAGGTTAAGTCTACCTCCTTCCATACGCAAACTACCAACTTACGACAACTTGCCGAAACTGTTCTCCATGAGCAAACAACATTTAACCCCAAATTTATTGTGCATCCATTTGGATCGAGACCCGATGTGTCGACATAAGTGCACACAGGTGCCTAAAAATATTTTCGGGTACGTGTGAAGATTTTAAGATTGGATTTTTTTTCCAGGGTGCGCCCGCTACCGTGAGCTTTGCTATCGCGCTGCACATGCTCATCTTCCAGAGGATGCGGCGCCGAGGCCCTGTGACTGCGCCAATTGTACCTCGCGGCGGCATTCTGCCAACGCACCCTGAGACGCGGCCCTTGTGGCCACAACAGCCGCACTCACACGCCCCATAGCCGCAATACCGACTATACTTACCAAGCGAGAGTAAAACTTTGCTTATTTGTGGGACGATTTAGATGCAATTTTAATATTTTATCTTGATGTTCTTCCATTATAAGAATCATTATTTTCCATAATTTACTAGTAAAACGCGTTTTGTGCCAGCAGAATTTGGACTAGTACAAGGCGTGTTGTTTAGGAGTCACGCCACCTGTATACCTGTTGATCTTCTCTTTGTCCTTAAGATGTCACATGGACTGTAGGTACTTACCAATAAGAACCAATTTTGCAAAATTAAGGGGTTACATAATTATATTGATGTAATTAATTAGCACATACAATTGCATGTGTGTACTACTGTTGCACACCTCTCTCACTAATTATAGATGTTGATTCAACGTAATAAACATAAGGCCTAATTACATACTTATATCACAAACAATTTTTACTTACTTTCCCAGTGTCAATATATTTGGGGAATTTTAAAAATGCCATGTTACGATCGTAATTTTCGATTTGAGGCCTTTCTCTATGCAAAAGGAACAAATTAGTCAATTCTTCTAAGCTTTTGGTCATCCGTTGTAAATAATAGCTTTTGTCCTAGTGCCTTACCTGGTCCGCTTATCAAATTTAGCCAGTCATTACCCAACTATTCGGCACTTTATAGCATTGATGCAATGTAGGATTATATTCCTCACATAAAAAATTGCACATCCAAAATCGCTTTTGTAATTAAGGAAAGAAACGCAATAGAAGCGTTATAATTAAATTCAAAGGTAAATTAACTTAATATTGTAAAAAAATTTGTCTGTCCATTGATGATAAGAGTTAAATTATCCTAGTGTAAGCTTTGTAATAAAATAATGTGGAAATTAAATTTACACAATTTATTTAGACGATTCGCTACATAAGAATTTCCGTAACACTAATTTATTATAAAGAACACGTTTAATATAAAAATCTAAGCCAAAATATATAACTTAGGTGTAATGTGTAGGTGGCTATCATTATCTCTATGGTCCAGAATATTGTACTGCTAAACTATAATTATAATTCATGTGTGCTAAAAGTATCATAACCTCTTAATTTTAGAGCCTAATATTAATATAAGATTATTTAAATGTAATTTCTATATTAAATCATCTGACCTAATGTATACTTGTCCATTGGTGTAACTTTAAACGATTTATAATAATTATAATAATGTACATTAAATTCTATTTTATATTACATCGTTACAAATTATAAACATTAATTTTAATTACATACATTTTAAACTTCTGATCTATTTTCGATTGTACTTACCCGATGTCATTAAATTTTAATCGTACATTATTTAAATATTATTAACAAGGCCTACCTACTCGAGTTATAAAATGTAATTTAAAATGATTCAAAAATAAAATATAAGATTATTATAAAAAATAGTACCATCTATTAATTTATATACCTGTAGTCGTGTGAGGAAGAATTACAGCTAAACAGTAACAGTAGGAGGATATCTAGACTGTCTTGTCTGCGAATTTAAATAAAACTTAAAGTAATTAGTATTTTTATTAGGGTAAACAAAAATACACGTTTCAGAGAGAGTAGTATAAACAAACGCAACTGTTTTAGAGGCAGAAACGCCGCGAATGTTTGTTGTTTTGTATCGAACAGCAGGAATTTCATCTCTTTCATATAAACATGCAACCGAGTCCAATTTATTACAATTGACGTGTACTCGAGGAAAGTTTTCGAATTTTGTCATAAATGCCTCATATTAACAATAATACCTATTTAACGAACATGATTTCTTTGAAGTCACAGAATTTTTTAACCATGTTTAATGGTTGGCTATCCTATCTAAAATCTAGAAGTAAAGATTAGAAAAATACGTCAATTTATTTGTTTTTCACGAAGAGGAAAACTACCTCATATAGACATCGCCCGCGGTGGTATAAAATTGTCCAATCACGCCCAAAAGTACTTCATTGCTGGTATATCCATTAAAAAAAACATGAAATACTTTTTGACCCAATCGACGAAAAAATAGGCACTATTTTACAATGCTTGTAAATACATCATTAAAACTATTACATTTCAGGATATTAAAATAATTCCTAAAACCTTACACGGATTAGTTGAGCAAAATGTTAGGTAGGTATAAGAGTTTATAATAAATGACAGGTCAATTAGGCAGGAGTAATACAACACTTGGGTATTTTACCGCCTCCAGCCAGGCTTAGAGCCAAACCATAAAAACACTGAAACAGACGAGACGCTTAAAAGATCAGAATTTGTGTACTATTGTTGAGGTAATATAAAATGCTCTAAATTCTGAGAAGATATTACAACTGAGAATTTTAATTATAAAAAATAGCTCATTGGATCGACGCGCCCAATCAGTCCACACTACACAAATATATCCAAAAGAAAAACTAATCTACTAACTTAATAATTCGGAAAACTGTCTACAAGAGACGCCTCTCACTAATTTAACATTATCTTATTCTCGTCAAGTCGATGACGCTAGGACTTGCTTTAAGCCTGTCTAGTAAGACGCGTGTCGATATTTTCAAGTCAAAGGATTGTTTCAAGTCAAAAGTAAATTTCATCAAAAACAAAATCGATTAATTAACAGAGACGTTCCTTATAGACCCTTTCCAGTAAAAACAATTTACAAACTCAATGATTGCGTTCGTAGAAAAAGAGATATAATATTTTACAAGTAAAAAGTACGACAATGTTTGTTAATAAACGGAGTTCCGCACATAAAGGTTTGTTAGCCTAATTTGTATAATACATAAACTTATATGCTTTACGCTATATAAAGCTGCAAGTGACTTAGTTATTATTTATTTCCAGAGATTAAAAGCAAGTTAAAATTAATCAGTCCGCACTATTTCTAAACAACGTCTTAGTGGCGGTAAATGACGGGTGCGCTTACAAATAAATTGTAATAACTATGCGAGAAAATTACTTTTCTAAACCTAATATAAAATAATCTATATATCGTACCGGAATGCAAGTAAAGTAATAAAAACCCTCGTAGACTAACAAACATTGACACGTAGTGTAACCGAGTTACCAGGCTCTCATGAATGGCAAGGAGTCTGCGCAGTTTACTCATTAACGCCGATAGGGATGGTAGGAAGTAGCGGAGGCAGTGCCGCCTGACGATGAGCCGTGGTAGCTGCGCTTCGATGACCGTTGGTAACCGTCACCGGACCCACCAGTGTACTCATAGTCATCACCTGGCGACACAAACTTACATTATTATTTCAATTCAAAATTAAAATACTATATAGCAACATTACCAAGCCATCTATTAATTTTGTTATATTTTAAATACGTAAATAATAAAATTCAACTTACCGCACCACGCACCATAATCCACACACCAAGGGGATACAAGTATGATACTCATTTAACTAATGTTCAGGATTTAGAGGTTACAATTATTGTGATCAAGTAATTACATACACGCTTAATACAATTACACATAGTCAAATTGTACACAAGAGACACAATTAAAGAAAAATATACTTTGATCACTAATACGAACCCTTACATCCTAAATTATTATTACTCTACATAACTTCAGATGCCTCCAAATATCAATTCTAATTCTTTCAAGTGTTAATTCAACAAATTAAATTTATGAATTGGTACCTAATGTTCTTTTCCAAATTAAATGTGTAGGTAGGACTACATGTCTAGTGGAAAGGATAAGGGGAAGGAAGGAAACCTGAGACAGACGCTGATATGTCGGAGACATTGCAAAAGGACGGCTGCGGCGACACCATGCCTCCGCAATACATCATAGGGACCTGTTAAATATTGTTACTCGTATAAATAACAGTTGGGGAAACTATTCATATGGTACTACAATAAGATAAGATATATATCCCTTTCAGTCCGCCTGTTTTGAACCTTTTTCTGTATGATAAAGAGTTAGCCAGTTCGGGCACGACATACCCACAAGAATGGCCTTGTTATAGCATTTCAAATAGTGCGCCATCTAGTGCAAATAATCCGAACTCAGTAGAAACCAATTTGGCTTGGTTCATAGCAGACGGCCCCTTTTTACCCTGTGATCGTGGCGCCCCGGTATAAGATTTACGAACTGAATGAGATGGGGGGGGGGGGTAGTTTATATTGTAGTTTTCAATGCTAAGCTATGGTCAAAGTAGAGTTGTCTATGGACCTGTGGAGGCGTTCCTATGGCGTCGGACATCTGTGGGACGTTCACATACTTGGGACTGCCCGCGTTACTGCCCACACCGTCGCCCTCTGCCGTACAGAACGAGTCAATTTATCTTATTAGAACTACCGCCGTTGAAATTCATAAATTATGTAAATTTCGCAATACAACATACGAGAATTTAAACCTAAATTCAAGAAATTCCTATCCTGTAAGTCATAGTGATGTTTGCTTTCTGCTTTAGTAATTTTGGATCATTAATTTTATTGTTGTATCAATATTTTCTACTTATCAGGTTAGAAAACAATTTTTTCCCGATACCTCATTGTAATCGATACTCGTGTAAAACTTAAAAATTATTAGGGACGGCAGACGTTTATGTGTTCCAATTTGTAATATCCTACTAATTGTAGTTTTAGTTTATTTTCTACCTTCCTAAAATATGTCTCACATTTTGAACGAGTAGTTTCGAAATAGCTTACATTCAGCTTGTGTAAGGCGGGAATCGAACCCACAATGAGTAATGAATAGCTAAAGGACTTTAGCTTTCATCGATACAATTGAAGTTGTATTGCGAAAGTTACCATTTCGAATTCAACGGAACCAATGCACTAGACTTCATATAATTATATATAGATAGGGAAATGGAAAGTTAAGAGGGGAAGATAACAGTAAGTGCAATAATACGTTACCGTATAAGTAAGGAGTGGTATGAGCTCAGAAAGTGTATACATAGATAAGTGTATACATATAAATATAATGACAATATAATTAATGGAAACGGCATTATATCGTTCCATGCTTTGTGTCGTGTTAGTTATTATTGCTGTCAGTGTAAGACTATTATGGGTGTTAGTGACGGATCTTTTGTGTCACAATATAAAAACAAAAATTATGATAAATAAAAAAATCCTGACTGGAGGATACATGACTACAGGAGCGGGGAGGTGTGTAATCGAACATTAAAAATGCCATTGTTATTTTGAAATTTTTGATTTCTTTTAATTATCTACGTTTTATAATGTCCTTAAAGTAGATATATATTTCATCATAAGATATCTCAAATATTTGCAGTGGTAATATTAATATTTTATTAATCAACCAGTAGTAATTACTTAATCCATTAAGATAGAAGAAGCTTAATAATAGGAAACTACGACAAAAGTGTTTATTTCTTCCATTACATTATAAACTACATACTTATGTTACCAGTTAAATCTAACACTAAATATATATACCCAAAATACCTAATATGAATAATGCATAATTTCTACTCCGAAAGACCTCAGTGTTATGTAGTGTGATAGCACTTATTACATCAATAAATCATCGCGTACAAGCTTCTCGTCTTACTTTAGTGCTTCGGTTAAAATTAATAATTAAAACCGTAATTAACTAATTATCATTAGGTAATAATCGTAAAAAAGAAACAATAAGGACGCACGTTTAAGTCTATCATAATTTTCCTTTTTATACGAACATAAAGTAAACTTATGTGGAGCGCGCGCTCGGCGCGGCGGCCCAGCGCGCGCTCCGCTAGGCTTCACCAAGTATATCAGCACGTTAGGGCTAAGTATAGTAGTAGTTTACACATTACAAGATTACAACAAATCTAGATAATAGTCTTACAATTGTAACATGCTTAGTTTGTGGCTAGGTCGCGGTCGCCGCTTCCGATTAATTACATTTTAGGAAATTAATACAAGTGTATTATAAATACAGCGCCGCCCCGTAGTGGGCCGGTGTAAATTAAAACTTATATAGGTACTGTTGTAAGTAAACATTACTTTAAATATTGTACATCAGTCGATAGTTCACCTAACAATTTTGTTTCTAATCAATCGAGAATTATGTACTTTTATTTACTATAAAGAAAATAATAGTTTAAAAAATAATCAACATCAATTTTTTAATTAAAACAGAAATAAATAACAACTTGCCCTAGGTTTTATAATAATTAATGTTATAATTAACTGTAAAGCCCGTGAAATTTATTTTACTCGGGATCAATAATTACATTTATATTAAATTCTAGTATAAATATGAGGTTTTATATTTAATAATACCTGCATTGTTTTTAAAATAAGTTTCGAAAAGACTACAGTTAAGGCGGACGCTGGTGTCGTCCTCTGATATACATTTAAATGCAAATGAATTAATTTTATAAGACGAGTAAACAGTGAACTTAAAATGAGTCGACTGCTAATCTAACGTTAACACTAGGGGTCTTGTATAATTAGTCAATTACGATCATAAATTTATTAATGAATACTAGCACGGCACAGGAGCGCGCCCGCCCGCGCAGCGGCGCCGTGCTCTGTGCGGCTAACTTTACTTTATCATTATACCAAAATACACTTTTACACAAAACATTGTTTCCTTTATATACTACTGAATAAACATACACATATAAAAACCGCGTACACTATAATATAAAGTAATACAAACAAGAGTCGAAAGGTTAACTACGCAACAGTACTACAGTTAAGCCATGATTAAAATATTATTCCATAAACATTATTTTTAAGATACAGCTGCATATCTTATGTCGATATTACAGAGTGTAATATTAAAATGCAAAGGATGCACGTGTCGTCACTCACGGATTGTACATAGCATATAATGGAAGTGGATGGTGTAAATACCGGGTACCTACATGTACATAATACAGTTACACATATACAGAGTCGCCGTGAGTGGGGGGAGCGGGAGGGAAGGGAGGGGATGTCGCCGCAGTAGAGACGGGACGCGCGTGCAGCGCGCACGTGTGAACACCACATTTGACAGACGAGCCTCTAACGAGTCTTATCGTATTTGTATTTTGCTAACTATTTTTAATTAATAAATTCATCCAATATTTAATGTTCTTCTCCTATATAATAATAATTAAAACCCATATAAATAGTCTCAATTGATTTTTCACAATAATTTGCACTAAGTTTAATGTTGAGTAAATCTAAAATTTCTAATACATACCATACTTTATTTAAATAAATTATATTCTTTATGTTAATAAGAAGATTGCCACGTTGGTTCATTACAAACTAAGTTCTTAAATTGTTCCAAAGGTTTGTGAGTGCGGGGCCGAGCCCGAGTCTAAACACCTTAGTGCTAATCGTTATTACTGAAAATAACATAATTATAAATCATCTCTATATTCACTTAACTTTTTGTAAGGCATCGTTTCCTAATATTAAAACAGATGTGAACAATTTCGTTCGTATCATCGGTGGTTGTACATTAAACCTACAGTAAGTATTTTAAAGTTAACCCAAACAATGGAACATAATGGTATTATGCAAACTGAACATGTGCGAGAGGGGCCGCGCGAACTTAGTAACTTACGACACTGAACCGAGCCACGGTCGGGGAGCCAGCGAGGTGGGTTACTGCGAACAAATGCAAATAGTAAAAGCGATACGAGACAGCGAGACCGAAACGAACGAACCACTACCCATGTTGAGTACGATAATAGTAACCAGGAATGAATCGAGACAAATTAACCTAACTAACATAGGAACGAAGAGTAAACGAAGCGGTACAAGCAGCACATCTACACGTAACCTAATGGGCAGTCAGGCACCGACGTCGATTAGTTTATATTATTTCATTATATTGTTATAAGGTACGAGTTTCACTTTCCTACATACTGATGAATCTCAGTCGAGTCTGTTATGTTATAATATTAGAGCTATAAGAAATGTATGCGCGTTAACTATGATCATCACATTGTAAAAGGCTTCTTCACTATTTTTTACCGTTAAATTTGGGACATCGCACCCCTCGCCCCGGACCGCTAGTCACTTATAAAATTTGCTTACACCTCACAATATTCCTCAATAGATAAATTATACTTTACTTATGGAGCGATCTTAAATAACCCTATTCTAAACGATCAAATTATGCATTCAATGTAATCATCAACGATTCGTCTATTTAAAACATTTATTAACAAATCTTATCGTGCGCGGCGCGGCGCGGTTCTATTATTTAACTTAAAGGAACAACTCCCGTCCTTGGGCGTCGGGCAGTCTATCAGTAGGTCCGTAAACTCTAAGATAATTACAACAAATAATGGTCGGACGCGGCGCGCGAGCGCGTGGCCTCCTGCCGCGCGGCTGCAGGCCTGCCCCGCGATTAATTACTTAGCTTATCACTAAAATTTTAATCAGTCGATCGGTCAAACGATTGAGCGATATAGTACAGTAAAGGACTAACATTAAATTTAATCTAACAATGTTATTTTAAATTATAACTCACTTTGTAACGGAGCAGGGCGGCCGCGCGACGGAAGACCGCGTCGGGTACATATTATGATACGACTAACATACCGGTCGTAGCGACCGTCGAAAGCTCTATACAGTTTTAAAAATATTTGGCAATCACATAAATTAAAACTTTAAAACTATGTGACGAGAGAATCGATTAAAATTATGCTTTACACACAAGTAAGTATATATATGTACAAATGTATGGTGAGGGCGCGAGGGGTGCGTCACGCAGCTGCGCCGGCGCAAACGGCGCAAACACGTACCGAACTCTATATCCTAAATGCTTGAGCTTCATTACTTAACACATACGACAATATCGTTTGCTCGTTTAACAATTTGGCAGGTAAATTTAATTCATTAAAGTATAAATTCCATATAATAATAGTATCAACTTAAAAATTGCGATAAAAAACTAAAATGCGTATAAGAAAACAAATTAAAATTACGAATATTTATACAGAATTGTTCCCTTTTTAAAAACGGGAATAATTAAAATATTAAAATCACGTTCAGTCACTATGTTTTGTTTAATATTAACACATAATTATCTCATTACATGCCTACCGTTTTCCTAAGTCTAGTGTGTGGTAAATAACCAAAATTCTAACATTAAACATACATACCGATATATATACCAAATATTTATACAAGTTATTAGCTTAAGTTAAGTTCTTTTAGGTCATTTTCCCTAAATTGGCCTTGTTTAACAGTGTCTGTCAAATGTGCGTCACGCGAGCGGGCGGCGGCGAGCGGGCGGCGCGAGGCGCGCCTTGCCTCTACCGGACTGCGGTATGCCGCGGAACACTCAGATCCCATACAACAACAATACACGTACACGACATTATTAAAAGAAATCACTTTAGTAAATCCGACAAAAAATTATTAAAACATTCGAAATGAGTGAAGTAAAATAAATCTTTCACAAAAAACCCACATCCAAATAGAATATTAAAAGCAAAGTTAATAAAACTGTGTACACCCGTTGTACACGCAAATGACAGCGTCGTTTAGCTTTAGAAGAGGGGTCGCGAAAACTTCCGGTCAAGTCATGTTAGAGCCGCGATATGGGTTCACCGAACTGTGTGAACGGTGCCTTATCGAGTGTTTTAATATCATTCGTTCATAAATAGCGTTCAGAGACGGCCAAATGCCAAAAGTTGCGAGAAAACGTGGGAGTACCTTATTAAATTAGTAGACAAAGATTTTTAACACCTAATAGTTTGAATGTTATTGTTAAACTATTATTACTTATTAAAATTAACGCTTACTTACGCGTGTGGGTTTGTGTTAATGTAGTCGTCGGTGACTTTAATTACATCGCCTAAACAGGCTTTAGTTAATTTATCGATTAAACTTTAGTCAGTATAAATATTAATTTGTTGCATTGTATTCATATGCTATTTTCACGTCTTACGTCGTTTGGTTCGTGATATCCAAAAACACACAAAACTACAAATCTAAATCTTAATGGGAAGTTTTACAGAGGTATATTAATTGTCGCGTCAGTTTATGGGGGGCATACGTTACCAACACGGTTAAAACTAACTATGCCTATTCTCTTTAGTCGTTATATGTTATCGACTTAGAATCGATAGATGGAGTCGATCGAATGCAACCGTTGAAATGATTAGCAACCGTTCGAGTACGCACTTGCTTTGAGGAAACTTCAAGCAAATTGGCTACAACTACCATGATTAACACGAACCATTTGTGTCACACAAGCGTCAAGGTACTAATTCTACTAGTACAAGTGCGTACTAGACGGCGAATCAACGTCTGCGTGTGCGTCTATCGCAGCGTAACAAACTACAGAAATCACTCTACCTACCTCTACGTACCTTTTAGAAAAGAATATTGTGTATATTAACGTGTGAGCGATATGACTGTAGTTAACCACACTGCGGTCGTGTATGTGCACGGAGGAGAAAACAAATGGAGTACCAATATTTGTCCCTGAATGACAATGAATGTCGCAAATGACATGAGGGGAGAAAAAGAATCGTTTAATGTTGGCAGGACGCTGAAGTTTCAAGCGTTATGCCGACTAGCGGTTGTCACGATGATACTAATTAGGTGTAACTCGCCGCACATTTATGTCACTCCATTTGATTACCACTCGTGATGTCTGCATGTGGGTGCGTGTAGGTAGGTGTGCATGTAGTGTGTGAGGTGTGTGGAGAGTGTGGAGTGTGTGGTGTGTGGGTGTAGTGCCTACGCGGCGGGCCACTCCTTGTTAAACTCGTTGGCGTTGAAGTGTTTGGGCGCGTGATGCGGATGGTGCACACCTGGCGGCTGCGCGGCGGGCGCGGAGCCGTGGTAGTCGGTGGCGGCGCCGTACCGCGACGCGCCGCCGCCGTACGACGAGCCCTACCAGTCCCGCACACGTTAGCCCAGCTGGACGGGACGCATCGAGCTGAAGCTTCGCGTGTACCGCTACTTGCGTCTGATCTACGTGCTCTACTCGGTATAAAAATATAGCTTTCTCGAGTCTAAACTGAGCCGAGGCTTCGGCTTCGGTGCGTCCGCTAACCGTCATGGAGCATAAAGTGAGGGCACATCTAAATTATATACTTCATGCTGATATTACTATTTAATTAATATTAAAGAAAACGGGCCGCATTCTCAAATGCTCCATGACATTATTTATAACATAATTTTGTAAATAATGTACTCGATTACATTTAACAGAATAGTCGAACTCTCATCTCTGAACACTTAAAGTACAGCTCTTAATATTATTTTTATCGATAAAATTAACTATTAATGAACCTGTAACAATATGAGAAAATCCAAATTTTACTAATTTGTACTTTAAATGCCAATTTACAAGTGTTGAGATGAAACAAGGCGATTGAATCATCTCGCACGGCTACAAAATGCAATATTATATATGAATATCGAACGGAACTAAGGGTAAGCTTATAACTAGTGCGGTGCGATGCCTTTATGATGAGCGCGCGTTATCGTCGCAACAACCGACCGTCCATAGTGAGAAACCAGTGTTTCGCGACATTCCCTCATCCGATACCCGCCCTTATCTCTAATTGTCTTTCTGGAGGAGCCACTCTTGTGGGCCCTGATCGACCAACTGGAAAAGAAGAACAAGACAATAAAGTCCCACTCGCCACAATCAACTGGATCTTTAGCAGGTTTATGTAAGTAGCGCAGCGCGTGAAGATGGACCGGGCGAAAGCGTGACTATCCCCAAGGGCGAGATGAAAGTTTTAGGCGAAAGGAGGACGGGAGCGAGGAGAGGAAGGAACCGTGGAGGTCGGTGATGAGAGACCTTCAGCGAAACTCGGTAACAACACTAATCTTCTTGATTTTTCACTATGGATAGCGGTGCGACTATGAACTATAGCCGCGAGCGCGCAGCCGCGTACAGCGCCGCGTCTTTCATTCTCTTTATGAACCGCAGCATAGCTCGTAAAATCAAAAAGACATCGCACATTAATCTCGCCACTGAAAACATGCAGACAAGTGGACTTCGTAGTCGCCGCGTTATGACATTATCGTGATATAAACAAGCATTTCGAAACACAGCACACGGATGCAGGGGTGGCAAACTAATGGCTCTAACTATAAACTCATGCTGCTTTTAGCCGCGACTCCTTTGTTTGCGTGCGCGGGTAATGTTTTCGCTGAATATCACTCGCTCACCAGTTCGTGCTGGCCATGTCCATTCATTCAATCGCAAACAACTCTATTGAAAGTACAACCAAATTGAATTATACCGAAGTACGAAGAGTCGAGTCATTTCTCATTCATTCATACAACACAAGCACACTTTTTATTTCGACAGTGGGTTGAACAATATCAAATGGTCATTCATGCTATCGGGCACACCGTTACCACGCCATACAAATACGAAGGTAAATGCAGGAATCAAATCATAAGTAAAGCGCAGGAGAAAGGAGTGTGGAAGGGAGGATGCAAGCCCCGAGGTGATGAGCAAATAATACACATACATTGATCAACTTGGCTGTACTTTTGCGTTACGTCGGCCATAACTGTCAAAAAGCTATGACCAACAGGCACGAACACAAAAACCGTACCTTGGATTAATGACAACTAATTGGAACAGGGGAAAAATAATAATAAGCATTCTAGGAAATGATTTATCCAAGATATAGTCGTAGAAACATAGTTTGCGATTTTGATATTGGATGTTGGAATGTAAGAGGTAGGCAAAAAAATACTAAGTAAAATCATCCAGTATCTAATAATCCACACATCACAGGCAATCGTCGAGGCCACGCGTCGAGCGGCGTCGTCGCTCACCCGTCTCAATCGAGGTATTGTTAACCATTGCACGCGACCTACTGACACAACTCGCGATCACTATATTATTTGTTATTATAATTACAGTCATTTTATTGTACGTCTAAGTTCATCTTCGTGTCCTACTGGCGAAGTTTTACGTGATCGATATTCATAATATGAGCGTTTTTGATTTTCTTACATGTTATTTTAGAATCAATGCAATTTGGTAAATATTTGTTTTTTGGCGTAAATTTACAACATGAACTGAAATAACAAATACTGAACTCTAGTCTAGGGAAGCAGAAAGTCAAACTAAGAGCAAGCACGCATCAACAATATTACTGTTTCAATACGTTTAATTACCGCGCTGTGTCAATATGGCCGATGCAAATACTAAAATTTGGCAAAGCATGAACTTGATGAAGATAGAAAAACACATTTATATTTTTGAATTAGAAACGTTACATTTACAGTACTATAAGTACCTCAGATAAGATTGGTTTATATGAAAATGTGTTCCTTTACCTCTTAACGTCCACCCAAAATCGCAATGTCGTGTTTATATTACCATACCATCACCGGGGGCTATAGCCTAAAATGCTTAAATGGCTCATGCTACGTTAAGCGCAAAAGGCGCGAATGTTAATAAAAGACGTGTTTATATAAAGAAACGTGTTTTGCCAAGCGTCAGTTCCTTTACAAGATCATCTGATTTATAAATATGTCGTTAAATATTGGGGTCAATAATTTTAATGATAATCATAAACACATCCTCTATCATGTCATTTACATGGACACGCCGAACCAAAACTGAGATATGTGTACAAAATATGTACTTGATTTTAAGATGTTGATTACATTTCCTTAACTATATTTCGGTTGTGATTCGGTTTTATAAAATTAAATTACTAAAGTAACAGAACATGAAATGTTTGAGTAAATGAGATACTGGCTTCTAAAATATATCATCACTAATTTCCCAACAATATATAAAATTATTGAAAATATATTTATATGAAGACTCACTTCGAAACATTTAATGATACAGTAGTTGTCAATTACCCATAAAATGGTAAACATCTAGAAAGGAATCTTAAGTCTGTAGTATAACGGTACTCCCGTCAGTATCTCAAGTACGTAAGCAGATAATTTGGTTTAACAATATTTTTAACGGTCAAGTGAGCTGAGCATGGTCGATAAGTCCATTGGCATGTCAATCGACTCACAAAACAAATGATCATCAAAAAGTTAAGTTTACTCTTCTCTTTAGAGGACAGAGTGGTTTTATTGAATTGCCAAACACGATAAAATCTTAACAAATGGATAGAATCATTTAGTTTGTCGATCGCGTCACGCAGCAGGCTCACCGTGGTGTAGTGCGGTGTATGGTCTATTCGGCTTGTGTGTGTAGGTATTGTTGCGCGTGTACCTGGTCCTGCTGGTAGGCGGGCGGGTACTGCTGGTACGTGGAGTAGTCGGCCGACGAGGACTTGGACAGCGCGGCGGAGGACAGCGCGCCCGTGAGCGCCGGGCCGCCCGCGCCCGCGCCGCCCGCTCCCCCGCGCCCGTACATCTCGCCGCCCTCCGACAGCGGCACGTACGAACCTGTGCAGCGCGCCTGTTAGTGTCCACACTACTACTGCGACCTACGGGACGGCTTGCTCCAGCTTTGGTGGAGTAGCGTCCGAGACTTTTCCTCAATATTTGTACCGATCACATTTGTGTAAAATCACGGGATCATATTATTATGATATATGAATTACAAATATTGGTATAAAACTCTCTTAGAATTCCCAATAGCTACTACGTCACCGAGCATGAGCACATCATTCATCCAGTAAGAACCAAAAATAAATAAATTTGTTTTCTATTACATTTAAAATTACAACTGAGTAAAGATAATTATTAAAAGTTACCTCATAACAATATCTGTACTCAATTGAATTTTAAAAAAATAAACATCCAATTTGCAGTGTTTAAAAAAAAATACATGCGACTTGTCGCAAACCTTGTAGACTCTTGCTCATGGGAACAAAGAGTATATGCTAATTTGCGTGTCAATGTCCCACGAACGCTTGAACGCACCGACAGTAGTTAGCACTATCGGCGCTGCCTGGAAGTGGATCTTATGACAACCGTTACGCCTCTAATCATCAACGAAATGCGAAAGGCAATAGACGATTTTAATAACATTAAGAGCCATTTCACAAAATTTTGACGTTCGAATTTCGGTAGAATTGTCATGTGTGCGTGACACACCCACACAAAAATAATGCTAACAGTGTAGCGCAAAAAACGAGACGGACAAAAAAATCTTGATCGTTATTACCTATATACCTATATTCGAGATTTATGAAAATATTGAATTCATTAGTAATTTGATCATATTTATTTGTTCCTATTTTTTAAGGCTGTTTTTATATTTTTTATTTCACAATTTTTAGTGATACCTAGGATTCATCTGCCGTAGACATTTTGAGGATTAGTATTTGAAATCCTTACAAAATGCTCCCTCAAACGATATCTCATACGATATATACTATTAAAGTGGTAGAAGGGGGGACAAGGCACCACCTCCCCCTCTTTCTTTCTAGTTTGTGGCGACAATAACTTAGGCTATATTACTAGTAACGGCAGTTCTGCTATGATTTTATAAGGAGTTCAGTTCCATATCTCCAAAGATCATCATCAGATCTACATGAAATTTTAATGGGATTATTTCGAAATAAACTACTTTCCAACAAAAAAAGAATTTTGCAAATCCGTCTTTAGATGACGGAGTTATGCCCGAACATACATAAAAAATAAAAACATCCGAATTGATATCCTCCTCCATTTTAAAGTTTTCAAAATAAATATACAAAGGCGAACTTAATACCTTAGGCATTTATTACCAGTCGACTTTAGAGCGATATGGAGACAAATATTAGGTAGATGCACGTATGGCTCTGAGACGTGGTCGCTAACGGTTGGCCTTTTGGAAAGGCTCAGAGTCACTCAACGAGCTATGGAAAGAACTATGCTCGGGGTTTCTTTGCGCGACAGGATCCGGAATACGGAAATTCGCCAAAGAACTAGAGTCACCAGCATAGCTCGAAGAATATGCAAGTTGAAGTGGCAATGGGCATGCCATATCGCTCAAAGGACCGATAACCGCTGGGGAAGAAAGGTTCTCGAGTGGCGACAACGAACCGGAAGACAGCGTTGGCAGGCCTCCCACCAGGTGGACCGACGATATCGTCAGAATTGCGGCCCAAGCGGTAGATGCAATTGGCAAGCTGTCGTTTATTGTGGCGTTCTAAGGGAGAGGCCTTTTAACAGTGGACGTCTACCGGCTGATGATGATGATGATGACGTTTTTCGATACGCAAAATAATAAACATACATATAATACGTTACATACATACATGAAACAAAACAATACATATATATACATAAAGCAATAATTAATTAATTATCTCAACTATTATAACTATTTACAACTTAAATCTAATACAAGATAAAAACAATATATACAAAAATAACAAGTTAAATCATCAAAAAATTCATCCCCATCGATGTCAACCGGTAACGTGCCCAAAAGACTGGCAGCATTGCCACGTGTAGTTTGCGCAAACTCCTAGACCTACCAGGTATGATTGCTTGGCACTTATTCGGAATTGCCGCCATGCCAAATCTCTCGGACCAGTCCATTGAAGCTTAAAGATCGCAGTTGGTTGCACTCATTGTCTAGTACAGATCATCAATCCCAGAAGCAGAGTAAGGCTACAAGTTAACGGCATATGGAATACGCACACCGAAGTGATTGGATTATAAGGTTAATAAAGATAGAAAACAGCAATGGGCGGAGAATACCGCTTTGTGGAAGGCCAGATTTTAGCTCACACCAGGAAGAAGAGGACTTTTCCACATGGACCGACCACTGGCGTTCCCAAAAGTAAGAGATCTATTCCAGCGCTTTAGGAGACGCCAAGAGATGGGATAGGATGTAGACGAGGATTGCGCTTGACTATATTGAAGATATTGGAAAAATCAACTAGGGCTGTAACTTTAGTATCTTCTATGCCTGCCTTAATGTCGCCAATCGCCTGGCCTGCAACCGGACTGCAAGGGAGACAAGAGGTTATTTTGGTTGACTCTTCGTATATTCTCATGGACATAGGCCTCAAGCACTTTAGATAGGAAAGAAAGGATAGAGATTGGTCGGAAGTGACTGGGTAGAGAAGAGCTCGATATTTTAGGTAAAAGGTGAACGAAAGCTTAGCGGTACAAGGAGGGGAAGTATCCGGTATCCAAGGAGCACGATATTATGTGTGTGATTGCTGGAAGAAGATGGTCAACTATTGTGACGATCATTCCGCGATAGACGTTATCACAGTCTAACGCTATGGATTTGATGGAGGATGATCTTTTTGATTTCTCCCTCAGTGACTGGAGATATGTGCAAGGGATTCATGTTGGGACGCGGGAGACCATCGACGTAAGCAAGTGTCTGAGGTTTGGTCTTTTGTCTAAAGTTGGGCTAGTGAAGAAATGCGAATTGAGATCGTCCAAATCAATGGAATTCAACCGGTCAAATAGTGGTGATTTGCCAATACTGAGAGTTTCAAGGAACTTCCAGAGATCGGCAAGAGTGGAACATAAATAAATGTAATTTAGAATATGGCGGCGTTTGGTATTGGATATTACTTAATTATACCGATTTCGTGCAGCTTTGAAAAGATTCCAGTCCTCATCACGATCTTTCTTGAATTTTCAAAAAGCGCGATCCCTACGCTTTATGGCCAACTTTACACCATTCATAATCCATGGCGCCGGTGGACGCTTCAGCTTTACCTTTTCAACCGGTGCGTGTATATCATAAAGCTCGATGATTTCCCGGTTAAAACCGCTAACCTTTTCGTCGACCGCGGGAGCCTCCATCATAGGTTTCCAGTCGATTAGAGAAGCATCTGAACTCAGTTTGCTTATATTGATTCGCGCGAAGCTGTGCATGTACATTGTACAATACCTTGAGCTTAGGTTTATGAGGTTTGAGGATATACGATAAAAGTATAAGGTCGTGGTGTGAGAATCCAGCGGTGACGAGTCGGCCATGAGAGGAAACCAGGGAAGGATTGGGGGTATTAATGAAATCGAGCCGAGTGTGCTCAGCTACATCGTTGTGGTGAGTGGCTTGAAGCAGTACGACGAGTAGGCTGGCAGAATCGACTATGTGCAGGAGTTTGGAGGATTGGGAGGTATGCGGAGTAAGGAAGTGTTGAAATCTCCCATGATGATGTGGTGTGCATAATATGAACCTATCGATTATAATACAGTTTCGAATGCAGTGGAATCGTTACGGAGGTAAATAGCGGCGCCACCCCTTCCCTTACCGACCTTATAATTGCAAATAAGGACGAACTCGAGCAGGGGGTAGAAAGTAGATAAGATGTGAGGTTTGTGCAAAATTTCCGAAATCAGGTTAGCATGAACGTTGGCTGGGACTACTTTGCGCATTGAGGGGACAACATTTTTGGCAACATTTTTCGCGCAACTTATAATTCAGTGTGCTGCTACAGAACAGAAACTTACGTCATCAGATATCATATCTGATTGGATGGTTGCTGAATATTAATCAAATAAAATATTTTAAAAGAATTTAATAACATTTTATAATAAACAAAACCGGATGAAAATAATTCGTAGAAAATGAAAACGTTGTGGTCGTAGTATAAAAATGGGCTTTTAATACGAATTTTCGTAATTCAAAATTTGAAAAAAGTGACACAGGTCCTGCCTCTAAGGGCGCTCGGGCCCGACTGATCGTTCTACGTTTGTGCATTGTAATTTATTGTGATTTTGAGTGATATTGAAAATGGTATTATATCTAATTAAATAAAGGAATATTAAAAAACATTGTATTAATAGATTTCCCAGAGAGCATAGTTCATTATGGCATAATTTTAAAAGTAATAAATACCTTTATTTAAACCAAAAAGTCGCGATAAAATTACCATATAAAACCGTGAAAACCGGTTTAAGTATTTATTTTTTTATCAATTAAAAGTGTTATTAATCGAAAATTTTCCACCGTATGTTACAACAAAAGTATATGTCCTATGCCTACTGTATTTTTTCCATTTAAATTTGTTGATGTAAATGGTAGAATTTAAAGCCCGAAAATGGCTCTGCGATGGATTTTCAGAAAACGTGTTGCGGGAAATAGCTCACCACACAGCAATCAAGTTATATTTTGAAAATCTAATTCTATTTGTAACAATGGGAAAGATTGGTCTACATTCTACATGTATTTAGAAATTCCTTAGTACTACCTAAGATGGTAAATTTCGCGTCCGAAAATTCAGAAAACTGTCAAAAAATGTGAAATGGCTCTTAATACTCCTTTCAGTTTTGTTGTATAGCTGGTCAAAACTATTCTTCACCTCCTGTTATAGCAACAAATGCTTACATAATAAGATCACAACAAATCTACAGTTAAACCACTACAGAAAACTAGTATTTACAATAAATTGTGCATGACCAAAAATCATATATGAATCATATAGGATTTTTCGTCTAATTAAAAGCTAAAGAGAAATATGCAACCAACTTGAAATAGCCAATAAGTGCACTTACTGACGAACGGCACTTTGCGGACGAAATAGGTAACTGCAGCCTGCGGGAGTCAGCAACAGACATCATATGGACAATTGGACTTGAACAGTACGACAAAATATGACGGCATACGACGGCTGCAGTTACCTATGTCGTCACCGAGTGCCGCCGTCAGTACGCGCCCTAACGTCAGACCCGTTACTCACCGGAGCCGGTAGAGTTGGAGTTCTGCGGCATGTTCCAGTTGGTCCAGCTGCCGCCGGCCGACGCGCCCGCCGGCGCAGAGCTGTAGTTAGCTGTACACACCAATAACATCACGTCAATCAACAAGGCAGGCTACGGACTGGTCGCGGAAGGCGGAGGATGTGGCGCTTCTAGGAATATGCCTATCGTGGATATGCGCCGTGAACACAAGTTGTATTTTTTTATAGATGTAACAACTTTGGGTTGCATCCTGCTTAGCTAGTGCAGCATATGGGTCGTTCAATTTATTGTAACCCTTTTTTGCTGACACTGGAAAAACTATCAAAATAGAATCTGCCTCTTAAATATATTATAATTTGTTTTCTTTGACATTGATATCGCCAGGACTATTATTTCGAGCTCTGTCTAGCGCGAAATGGAAATGACGTGTTTGCGTTGTATCCCTAGGACGTGTAGCGCACTATGATTTATTTAAGCAGCACATCTGTCAGAAAAGGTGCTCCGACACTTTCTGAATGGGCCAGCAAAGCAGTTACTTAATTTATTTAATTACTTTGAGTTATATGAATGACTACAGCTCGTCACGCGTGAGAGCATTTTACATGTAAAAATATAAAATTGTATTAATTGTTTAACAGGAAGATGTAAAAATGTATTATGGTTAAATGTCGCAAACCTTGTAGACTCTCTTGTCCACAGGAACAAAGAGTATATGCTAATTTGCATTGATGTCCCACAAACATCTGAACGTACCGACAGAAACATAACTGAAGGCACTGCCTGGATGTGGATAGTATTGTCTCTAAGAGCTACTCGCATAGGGATATATCGTTATGGAATCGAATCGCGCGTCATTACTAGGCAGAAATGTATACCCTTTCCAATGTACGGGTAAGATTATTACAATTACTACGTTAGAGGTGTGTACTGACCGTGGCAGCCGTAGCTCTGCGCTGGCGGGTGCGTTTACTTGTATATACTTATGATTACGAATCATGCTTTCACCGAGATTCAACCATTAACAGCCATCGCAGACTTACATGTTTCGACATAGACCTCTCCCAAACAAGAAGCGTCTTCTTTGAGTCGATTATATAATTAGTAAAAAAAAAACTATTTACTAATTTTGATGATCACAGAGATAAAACTTGATAAACACATTCATGTCTGTCACCAATACTATAAACGTTGACAAAAATCCTGCAACAAACTGTTAAGAGTTACCTCGTGAACATCAAAATACGTGTGCTACTCGTGTGAAGACTAATGTCGTGGTTACCTTTTTTATTTTGTTCTAGAATCACCGTAGTTCGAAAACGTCGTCAAGCACGAACCCCCGGACTACCTAGAGAGATATGTGCGAGTAGGCTCGCATGCGACTGACCGTAGCTGCCGTAGCCCTGCGCGGGCGGCTGCGTGTGCTGCGTGTAGTTGTTGGTGGCGGGCCAGGCGGGGGCGTGCGGCGGGGCCTGCGGCGCGGGGGGCGCGCCCCAGCCCTGGTAGTTGCCCGGGCCCGCGCCCGCGCCCGCCGCGCCGTAGCCCGCGTACGACGTCTGCCCCGGGGACGTGCCCCAGCCCTGGTACCTGCCGGCCGAACAGCGCTCTTATACTACTCTGGACGACGATTACTGGGCCTCACGTTTTTATTTTATTTTGGATACAAATTAAAAGAAAGTCAAATATTGGACAAGGGTCGTGAACTTTCACTTTACTGACACTTTTATACGAAACCCTTAATTTTGAAATTCCCTACTGTCGATACTTATTAAAAAATATTATTACTATTCTATCTGTAAATGAATCAGGAGAAAGGTGTCTAGGACAAAACTGGAGTAATAAAGGGAAATCCAGTCCTCACCCCTGCATGATGTTGGGTCCGGCCATGGGCATGTTGATGGGCGGGCCGCCCATCTGGCCGTTGTGTCCCTGGATCATGTTGATGGGAGCAGCGGCAGGCGGCCCCCACTGGCCGGCCTGCGGCGCGTCGCCCGGCGCGCTGAGCGCTCCGCCGCCCATGCCGCTGGCCCCCGAGCCCAACTTGCCGGAGCCGTCGCGGGGCTCCGCGCGCTTGATCTCCACCTGTTGCGGGTCAGCGTTCAAAACTATGTTGCCTCACTAGCTATGACTATATCGAAACATCATTACGAACAATGCTGTATTATAATTTATTCGGTTTCCGCAATTAAAAATTAGGAACAATACAATAATTTAAAGCACATGTAGTGTAGTTATGTAGATAAGGAGTTTTTGCATTCAGTTCAGATTGCAACTATTCTTGACACCACGTGGCATACCACGCCGCCTAACGGGCGCGCAAACCGGTGATTTAATTGTTAAGCTCCAGGAGTCGTTCACCCGGAAATGATAAAAACATGCGTCATATCATGTTGACACATAGAAGAATATGAAACCGTTGTCGTCATGCCCAAAATAACACTATTTATGCTTAAGGATAAGAGCAATGTGCTAAATTAAAATAAATGTTGAATGTATTACCGACAAGAGAAAGGTGATTCTATAGATTCACTCAACAAAATAAATCTCGACATTAGTTTGTATTACGAAAGAATGCTTGGCAAAAATATTTGGCAAAACATTGATGTTTTCAAAGAAGTTATAAAAATAGTTGTTACATTACCTGTTTGCCGTTGAGGTTGATGAAATGCTCTTGGGTGACTCTCTCAACGGAGATCTCGTCCTCGAAAGACAGGAAACCGAAGCCTAAAACAAGTAATTCGTTTATATTGTGTAACTTAATTGAAGGTTGGCCATTACCTCAAGACGAGAGATAGATATTTTCGTCTATGTTGCATGTCACATAAATATAATAGAAAATATCAACATGTACATTTTTTTTTTCAATTAAATTATTTCAGGGTCGATAACCTTACAATAAAAGAAGCTGTGAGTAGATATAAATCATTTAAGCATCCAAAATCTTAATTTGACACGACATCTTCGTATGCCCCTTGGTTTTATCCTTATTTTATGACGCAGTAATTGCCTCGCAATAAACTGAACTAATATAAAGATGTTCTCGCCAAGTTGTGATTACAACCCTCTGATCACAACCGGTTGTACGAGTTAAACAAGTCGTAAATTGTTTGATAAAGTCGCCCCGAAGGGTGACACCTTTCACGGAGCATGACTGAGGTCGTATTATTTCGATTGCGTTAACCCTAGCTCATGTTGCTATGTGGAAAGCGAAAGTATGTTTTCTCGTAACAGAGTATTCCTTGCTATCTTTGCTTTTGCACTAATTGAACTACGTACAAGGTTACGTATTTATATGTGGCTGAGTGGTTCCCGGCTAAAGGCCACGCCCTCTCCCCATGGGTATCGCAAAAGGCGATTATAGTATAATGTCAAGGAGATAAACATCAGAATACAACATTGCATAAACTACTTTCATAAGTAGTAGGAGATAATTGAAATTGAAACCAAATTGCTTGTTTTAATAAGTAAATAGATAATAGAACTGTTGTTTTAAGTGACTTGTCGCAAACCTTGTAGACTCTTTTGCTCATGGGAACAAAGAGTATATGCTAATTTGCGTGTCAATGTCCCACGAACGCTTGAACGCACCGACAGTAGTTAGCACTATCGGCGCTGCCTGGATGTGGTTAATATGACCTATGAGGCAAGTTCACAAACTAAGAAATCGTTACACTTTATATTGGCCATTATTATATTTATATTGGCCATTGAATGTTGTGTATATTACAATTATTATATTGAACATTCTTGATATAAATTAAGCTAACCAATACATTTTTGTATTGGTAGTCGCAGTACACAGTCTTCATCAGGATCTTATGTACCTATTGCTTATCTTCTGGATATCGTAAACGAAAATTACACACACAGTACAGAATTGTTGTTTTATCAAACACACATTCATATTTTGACATGGCGGCTTACTAAAACACAAAACCACATTTATGTCATTTTTCATTATTTACATTTTATTTGCTAGTATTATTGCAATGCAATTATGTTATAAAGAAACTACTACACGAATCCCATTCAATAAAATAAGTTAAAATCAGAATGCCGCCGTCGAAAATTTTGCTTTACTATTACTTAGTCATCCAATAACGGTTCACAATAGTTTGATTTTGTGTTTGTTGTAGGTATTGCATGTTATAGTCCTTCCTTTTTCCTAGTTCCCAATGTATGGTGTTACTTGCCACACCGAATTTAAAACGTTATCCTTAAAGAAAATTCGGAGCTTGATGACATGGTTCATCTATGATAAGGAACAAAACATGTAACTAGTTAAATTTAAGTAGACGTCAACGTACCTCTAGACTTCTTCTTCTCCTGGTCGTACATGATGACCACTTCCATGACCTTGCCGTAGCGGCCGAAGAACACCCTCAAGTCGGTCTCGGTAACGTTAGATGGAAGCCCACCGAGGAACACCTTCGGGTATCCGCCGCCACGCTTCGGCTTCTGCAGCGTGCGAGGGTTGCACGGCTTCGGGTCAATGGTTCTGGTAATAAAATAAATAAATTCCATAAAATATACAGAAAGCGCGTTCTTAGACACAGTTGATTTAAGAAATGAGATGTCCAGTATATCTAAGTCATTACAACGTTAATACAACACACTATGTTAAGGGTTAAGTTCTATATTTTAAAGCCCAGAAAGAACATCATTTTGCAACCTGCTGTATGCTATGAAAACTCAACCAATTCCAATCTTCTTGTCTGTTTTAATAGGAAATATAGAGAAACAGGAACAATAGGAACTTTCCAGACGCAATCTTGCAAACCGAAATATAATAATGAACTATAAATATTTACTTTCTTAATTAATATCTAATTAGTATTATCTCTCTTTAGCTATACTTTAATTATTTTACTAAATAAAGTTTGTTAGCTCTACTACAACAATCAAGTTGAATTTGGTTTAATAGCTATCGATTTAGTGACACGCGTTTCGCCCACGTGTATATTGTAATTCATAAGTACGTAGCGCCAATTGCCCTTGTACAAAATTTCATTCAAATACGCAGTCGTCACGGTGTGTATAACATTCCATACATATTTTTCATAAATCAGATCAAACCACTTTAAAAAAAATGCATCGCATCGAATTTATGGAACATGGAAATTTATTAAATTTGGTGTGTTATACATCAAAAAGCTGAGAGCGACATTCAAAGGGAAATTATTTATGGGAACCATAGACAGAAAGTACAAGAATGTGTGGGCATGTAGTGAAAAATATAGTCTTATGAATAAGAAGACATTGTAAATGTGAACAGACATGGAATGCGGACTGCCACTTGTTTTCATTCCCTAATCAGTCTACGCGCAAGATTTCAATCAATTGCACAATTAGACTTGCAGCAAGCATTACAAAAACATATCAATATCACCACAGTCAGTCATATAGGTAGGTACTTTCGTCACGCGAAAATAATTTGTTGTTTGTTTCGTCTATACTTATAATTTTTGTCAACTTAGCTGGGTTTTAAATTTTACTCCAATCTATTATAATTACTTTAGTAGTATGGACCGGGTTATCACTAAACAGTCATATATTTTTTTAATATTTCTTTATTTGGTTTATTAAATAAAAACGGTTTTTAATAAAAGTGACGGACAAATTAGATAAATTTTATTTACAAGGTTATTTACACTTATTTACACTCCTTAAAAATAAATATATTTGTTATAATAAAAAATTGCTTTGTAAATTAATTTAAAAATGTTGACCCAATTAAAATATAGTGTAGATGCTTGATCACCTGTATCCTAAGGTATATTTCATGTAATAGTTTAAAAATTTGAGGATGCAGGGTTTATTTTGTTTTGTCAAACCGTTTAGTTTATTAGCAGTTAAGAAAACGCATAACTATGAGTACATACGATTTAATTTTACTGGCTTTCTCCACTAAAATTCTCATTATTACTGTTGACCCCGTTTAAGTCAATGTCTTAGTCGAATGTATAATTAATAAAGAAAGGGCTATAAAAAGTGTATCAGATATGGCAAAAATAGAAAAGTGTACGAACCGTTTCAGTTAGCTTATACAGCGTGCATGTGTCTATATAGATATCTACTTTTTTAGCAACTTTTCTGCCCAAACAGTACATAAATATAATTAATCAGTAATATGCCCACAGTTCAGGACATTATACTAAAAATATATGCTCAGAGGGTGGTCAATTTTTTTACTAGTATTATGTCAACTCAAGAAAATCTTGATGTTTTTTTACCATTTTGTATTGGTGTTAGATAAATATAAATAACACTCAATAAGCATTGGATAAGAAATGAGTTGAAGTTATGACGTTTTAATGTTAGGAACGTGTTGATCCTTTGGAATTCGTTCCATTCCATTCGGTAAATGTGCTGTTATATTAGTCTGTGTGACGCATTGAAACGAAGCGTTATCTTCGCTATTGTATAGGGGCGACACCGCTTCTTACTGGTGTCAATTGAACCCTATCCGTCTCATCGGTTAAGCTTACAAAGTGCGATTGGAAGTTAGAACATTCTCAAACCTTCATCTTTGTTAAGTTATGAATGCAATACCTACTTGTCCAGTTCTTTTAAACATCGAATGAAATAAATCGTGGAAACGCTGGATTTACTCTACCAAATACGGGATACTATGGTATATTTGTATATACTATGGCCTCCGCATAAAACTACATCTCAGTGGAAAGTTCCACTAAAAAACACGCGGGGTCAATTATGTGAGTGGATTCCAAAAAACATACCATCAAGTCTTAACCGTTACCTTTTAGTGAATAAAATATGATCTTTGATCCATAATCAAGTATCATGTTTTTGTTATAAATAAATTCTAATTGAAAAAATTGCATAACATTGTGAAATAATATTTTAGTCACCCGTAAATGCAGTGCTTTCTACAAAAGTAATTTAGATATTGATTTATACTATTTGCATCGAGTTTGTTACCCTCTACAGAACAATATAGCACTTTCAATGTTTGATCAGATGTTAAACTTATATTTATAGGTATGATGTTTTAATGATAAAGGTATTTGTAAGTCCCAAGTTTTTGATAAGAGAGTATTTCTTGCGAATTATAAGGGTATGACCCCGATTAAGTAGTGAGAGTTCTTGCTTTCATTAAGATGGAATAGTGCACAAATACTCATCTTTGCATTATAACATTTGCGTTTTTGCAAACATTTTGCAGGATTGACAAAGTTTATACAAATTACCATAATTTCATCTTAACGCGAAATTATGATAATAAATGTTCAGTATTTTCATGTTATGTATGTTCAGTGGAACGATAATGATAACTGCTTACAGCACACATGAGCATAGTTTCTCCGACATTATGATTATTATTTATTATAAATCTTTTTATTTTGCACTTCCGACTTGGTCGAAATTCATTTTTCAGACTGCAATGTTCGAATATTAGCGGTGATAGGCCTAAAGAGCCTTGTTGCAAACCTTGTAGACTCTCTTGTCCATGGGAACAAAGAGTATATGCTAATTTGCGTGTTGATTTCCCACAAACATCTGAACGTACCAACAGTAATATAACCGTAGGCACTGCCTGGATGTGGATATTCGGGTACCAGAGAAAATCGTAAAAACGGTATTCTATTATCGTTAAGGCATCTCACGTCAATACTTGCCATTTCGACCCACCCACCCAAAGTGGGTGGGTCGAAATCGCAATCGGCCGCGAGAATATTTTCGGTCCACGAAAATAGGCTTTTTAGTCCAAGAGAATATTATAGAATGGAGTTTTGTAAACAGTTGCAATTTTAATGAAGGCATTGTAATAGTCAGTTTCATTACAGTTTCTCGAAATATTGCAGGTATTGTAACATCGTGTCCAACAGAGACATTTTTGTCCAGTTACTGAAAATGCTGATTTGAGAATGGGAATCATTGATTTTTATGAAGCCAATCTGCTGCGATAATTTCCTGGTAAAAATACATACCACGCAACGTAGTATATATTACCAACATGCACAATGTAACAATTAATTACATGACAACAACCGTATGGCCTTTATATATGGCAATTTATTCCTATTTATGTCCATACGTATTTATGTAACGTTAGAAGGAAATCCATCTCTTAGCAATTTTGTTACAAAGATGGTTTACATAACAAAAGACTAGACACGTAGATAAAAACGAAAAGTGGAAAGTTTTGTATTTTGCAGAATGGAAAATATTATACTCTGGTCTTAACAAAAATTGTTGGTATTAGCAACCGCATCCAGATCAATCCAGATAGGTGCTAATGACGTATTGATGATGTAAATTTTTCACGACTGTGTGAAAATAATATATTACATGCAGTGTTTCCCTTACTTCAATTATTAGCTAGGATTATACGATACCCACCGATTTATAAATATTTTAAGGTTAGGAAGTCTAATCACTAATGGATAATAAAAACTTGAGTACATAGGTAGTCGATCCATCTAATAAATGAGGCTTTCAAGCATTATTATCATATTCTGCCTTCGAAATTTCCCTAATGACGCTTATGCTTGAGGCAAAACGACCTCAGAACCCATGTTCAATACCGCAAATATTTCTCGAAACTGTTTCATCAAAGCAATATTATAAAATAAACAAGTTGTTGAATTCCGTAGGAGGTATCTATTCCTGGGTCACATTGATGTAACCTCTCAGCCATAATCAAAGCATAAATTAAAATTAAAAATGTATAGCTTGACAGGTGAACAGTCTGTATTTGAGTAAGGCCATACATACAGTTTATTTCTGTTCCAAGAATTAGGTCACTATTATTTGTAGCTGCAACATTGTGTCTTTTTAGAAAGATTTCACGTTGATGTTATGTTATAAATGCATTAATCATAAGAGTAGGTAGAGAGACAAGACAGTTGAATTAAAACTCCTTAAAATTCATACTGATAATACAAGTTAATAATGTGAATTTATAATACTTAATATAAAAATCTGATCAATATGTATATTATATTTAAATAAGTAGATACTAAACGCAAAACGATTTGCGAATCTTTTTTTTTTCCAATAGATAGGTACCATAGTAAATTGTTGCTACTCACGATAACGGTATTTTAATGCCTTCACAGTTTCGACTAATTGGCCTGACTTGATCTTCTCATAAAATAATGGAGGTTTATATTCGAAAAAAAATGTGCCGCGTTGTCGCCAACTAATATATTTACCACAGACAAAAGTATAAAAAGGTTCCAATGATATTATCAGTAAAAAGTGACACATTAAAAATTGGCTAACTGGACCTAATCCTGAACTCAAATAATTTCATTTTCACTCCCGATAATTACAACAGGTCGTACTGCTTCCACTATACACAATATGTAATAGTGTCATTACAGTGCCATTTTTGAAGACCGAATAAGAGCGTATCTACTTTTTTTTTCTGGTTTTTACTTTTTATTAGATTACATTACCTGTCTTCTTTTTCATTCTGCTGCAAATAATATAAATGACGAATAGTTAAGTCACTAACCTGCCATCAAGTTGATGGGGCCCGTTCTGCAGCACGACGTTGACAAGCGCTGGTTCGGCGAAGGTGACGAAGCCGAAGCCCCTGGAGCGGCCCGACTCGCTGTTCTTCATCACGACGCAGTCGATCACGTCACCGTACCGTGAAAAGTAACGCTGCAAGTTCTCCTGAGATGTCTCCCATGACAGACCACCGACGAACAGTTTTCTGGGTCAAAAGGATGTAATACAGATATTTTATAGCACTTAGGACATGTTTTAGGAGTATACACTAAGTAGAGGCTTGTCCACGTGCCTTTTCCTATCACAATAATGCACTAATACTAATATCTACCTACTACTACTACCTAGGTGTAACACATTTATGTAGTTTTATAAGATTAAGTAATGTTTAGTAAAAAAAATAATTAATCCCAAAAGAAACGTACTCAATACCCTACGCATTTCCTGGCTTCAGAAGCTCTGTTCCTACTTCGTAAACTAAATGACTAGCCTGTCGCTTGAAACGGATCGAGGATATATTTCCACGACAGCTCCAAATAAACTAAAGCGTTGTAACAGTGACTTCAGTAATGCATTTTAACGATGCACAAGTCCTTGACAACCCGCCGGCCGAACCGCTTGTTAGGTATGTTTGCAATGTAACCGGCGCATCGGGCACTTAATATGCTGAGACATTCAAGAATCATTGTAGTTTATTAAAATTTCTCTGTTTAGTTTTGTATATTCAACATTACTTACTTAATCTCAACAAAAACTGATTTCAGATGTTTATGTAATAAAATTGTAATTTCAAAATTTAATGAAGGATTGTGAGAGGCGTTTCTCAACATTATAACAACACAGGCTAATTATAATCATTTGAACCTCGGATTTAATATAGAAATAGAAGCGTGAGCTATATGATTAATTAATTATAGACAATAGGATGTTTGCTGAATATGTTAGTACTTATCAAAAAGAGGATAATGACTCCTTTAACCAGCTATAAGCTCTAAAAACATTTGACGTCATGCGTAAATTCCGACTTGTTTTTATCTGCAGGTCAGGAATTATTTATAAAAACGAGATGTCACAGTGATCTATATGACATCATGACATGATTGTCTCCTTTATCAAGTGTTTGTGCAAAGGTAAACAATCAACCCTAACTTAAATACAATTATTTATTACACGCGATCCATTAGTATCCTTATTGTAGTTTTTATTTTATTAAAAACAATAAATGCCAACTATTTGAAAAATGTGTTGAATTATTTCCATTCAATAAAAGCTATTTTATATTTATTTAGGTAATTGATATTCTTGATTTTCCTATAACCTCCACATTCCATAAAGACAACAGTTTTATGACAACTATTGTACCCACCTACTTTCGGTATATCTAACTGTAAAACGAACTCGAAACTATTTGTCGACCTCAAAATAAAGATTGCAAGCAATTGACCATTTAGCAGTTTAACAAATTGAATTCTATGCAATCATAAGATATTAACTAGAATAAATGACCTAAAAACCTACTTGCTAGTTGCTATCTACATTAAATTTATTCCAATAGCCATTTTGTGATAAGGTCTGGTTTAATACTTGTCTACAATTGTTTTTTTAATTAATTGAATGGTAAACTATTAATTATTGATGTATATTAAAGAGAATCAGTTTTTAGTAAGTAACTTCAAGGATTAATATAATGGAAAGATCATTGTTGTGCTAGTTTAGTTAGGCGTTTTCCACACTTAGCTGTTGAGCTAAATATAACCTACTTTTTTTTTATTGTAGTAATTAAGATTTTATGTAGAAAACAACGAATTAACTGGGCCTAATTCAATTTAATCTGTGCTGCAAGTTGCACTAACATCAGTTCAGCCTAGTTTTATATTTGTATAAAATTGAGCCTATAACTGATAAATTAGAAAGTTAAATTAATAAAAATGGCTCAACCAGATAATGAATCTGGTTGAGCCATTTTTATTAATTTTGCACACAATGGGTTCATCAATCTAGTTTGTTTGTACTCATGCACTAAAATTTCTTGCAATTCATACATATCATACTTTTATAGTTAACTATCATTTTTTAACTTGTGGGGTTGTCGCATATTAGATGATGAAAGTTGTTATTATTCTTTTACTTTCACTGTACTCTACATAATTTTATGTGATGACGAGGCATACCATTATGATATTAATTTAGAACTGTGCAAAATATATAAAGATTTTGTCTACCGTTTGTATAACCTACTAGAACATTAAAATTTACCTTACATATTGTTTTGTTTGTTTTCATGTAAAAAATATAAAACATTAATCTACTAGGTATGTTAAATTAAATATGAGGTAATATGTAATTTAATTATGGTTATTCAAATCAGCCTGCAAAATATAATAGATTGAGTTATAAGCTGAATAAATTCAGATATCAACCAAATGGTAAAGCTGCTCAATTTTGCTTCATCATCATCAGCTGGAAGATGTCCATTGTTATTTAAATATATTGAAACATAACTATTTTTAAAAGAAAATATACCAACAAGGTTCCAATAATACAGGTGCATGTACAGAAGTATTATAAGATAAATGTATGAAACAGTATTTCAGTTATTTTAGATAAAAATTAAATACCTGTGTTACTCATAGCAAACATGTGGACAAAAATATAGAAAAATCTGACCAAATGAGTCATCAAAACCAATCCTGATGTAAAATAAGTAAATCTAGAGTCAGTAGTTTTATCTAATCTGTCAATTCTACTTTGTGAGACAGTAGTTGTATTATGTTCATAATTATACTTTTACTTTGTACAACCTCTGAACAATAATAGTGAAATAATTTACTGCTTACTAAGCACATTGCAAGATATGTGAAAGTAACCATTCACTTCTCTCAGCTCATAGTTTTGGTTATATGAACTGTGTATATTACTGTACATCTGTTGTATTTTATATAATCAAATGTGAATGTATTTCATAAAAAAACGTCGTATTTTAATTGCTTCTAAAAATAAGTATATACTGAGAATTCTCAAAGAATACCTAACCTAAGCATAACCAAAGAGTAGACTTAAAGGTTAGCTAGTTAGACAATAGCATGAAGCCTCATGTAGCTATGAGTAAGTATTGTTTACTCACAAGTTGAAAAAAATGATATTTCATCTTACTATTCTAAATGAAAATGACAAAATAGCATTAAAATACCGACACGTATCCGGTTCAAAATCGTTAATTATTATTGAGCGGCTAGTTCTAGTTTATGGTTTGTCTATTACCTAGCGTCCATAGCGACCGCCCAATGCATGTTTACTAAAAAATAACATTCATGAGGGCAAGCATCAAGGAAAAACTGTTTATGAACATAATTCGACGACGCAAGTAACCATATGCAAATGAATCAGCACGTTTCGCGTCTCGTAGGTAAATGAGATCGCGCTACGCGGCACTTCGAACATTGATCTAATAACCTCATTAAACAGCTTGCTATTCAATTTTTTCATATTTTACGTAAAATATGCTACTCGCAATACCCTTGTGCAAAATCACCGATAAGAGAAAGCAACGATTAGTCACAGAAAGGTTAATTTTACATATTGCGACGTTTCCACATTAACAGCTTTCCAACTCGAAGTACAGTTATATAAACTACTTCTACGTACATTTTGGCAATGAAATGCACCCAGAATTTAAGAAAATATAGCATGGGAAAGTAATAGCTGCCATGATCGTACCACGCAAGTCGCACGGCGAGGCTTGGGGTCGGTGCCCGCTAGCCGGTATAAAGTAAAAGGCTAATTGAAATATTGCAGGCTGAAACTATATATTATTGCGTGTTTTATCATAGAATAACGAAATCGTAACCAAAATCATGCTTTGAATGAACATAATTGAGTACGTAATGCTGCCTCACAAGCCCTGCTGGCTATCCGTGAAATGCGACACACCAAGCGAACATGCCAGTTTGACCTATTATAGTTGGCACGTCGTGGACAGCCTTATACCACACCAAAAATAGATGAAAACAAACTCACCCCTTCTCATCATCGTCCATGTCTGGATTCATACGCATAACTTACTACTAATTAAAAATAATGGTTGGCACCGGTAAAGACAACCAAACCACACAAGCACAGACCCACACGAATGATTATGGCGGACCAACCACTTCCGCTTTCTCAAAAAAAGTCATGGAAAGGGGAAGTAGTCAATACAATACTTTATAAGTAATTAAACAACAAAAATCTCGTATAAAGTTATATTGTTATAATTTGCAATAGTAATATAAATAAAACTTTATTTAAACAAATTATTTGATGATTGTTTAAATGAACGATAAATAATTTAATATTGAAAGTATGTAAAAGGTTGTGGTATGTTATAAAATTTCGAAGCCGCAAGGTGGCAGCACAAACAAAAGTGTTGCTACATGTAATAAATACAAAACTATTAAATGTGTTTCGGTCGTACACACGCCCACCTAAGCGTTTAAATGATTTATTTACATTATTTAACCATTGAATATGCAATCACGTATGCGATATTTAAATGAATTTATATTAAAACGGAAGTGCTATTTTCAACAGTGTTACCACCAGTAACGCCATCTATTATCAAACTTAGTAATTATACTGAGTAACGAACCAATTTAGTTTTGATCAAAGAATAAAATTAAACACATTCAGCCAGTAATAGGATTTAGAATTTGTCACCTCTTTTAGCAAACTTTAAGGTAAATATTGCATCTTTCGACGACCTAAAACAACGATTAAAAGTTGTAGAATAATCAATTTATTATTATTCAAGTCTGAACATCCATTAGCTAAAGCCAAGTAAGTATATAATTTGGCTTTCAACATGGAATAAATCATAACCGTAGTTAAACTACGTACCATACTAATCGCCTGTCAAAATAAAGTGTTTAAGATGACTGTTGTACAGTCAGGCCGTCTAATGAAAGGTCGTTTTTACGCCTAGAAAAAAAAAGATTACCGAGACAAGTTATCTTCATCATATCCTAATTTTCTTTGAAATTATTTATAAGTAATTTTCATAAAAAATCGTGGAGTTTATTAATAGTTTTATAACAATTGACTATAGATGTAAGTCAGAGAGTGCCATTTGCTAGTGTAATTAATTTGTTCCCGTGACTCCTGTGTGCGGCCTTCAGAGCCACCCATTCAATTCAATTCAAGGAGGCCGAATATTACCGACGGTTCTTAATTTGTCTGCAGAGCTCTCGGTCGATGAGACAGACATACCTACACTTCAAAAGTGCCTAATTGTATACCTAGGAGAAACAATGTGTGTTTTACTTACATCGCCACACGATGCTACTAGATTACTTAATTGATAGAGAAGAAACACAATAGATAGATAAATAGTTAGTTAGATATAGAAGAAAAACAACAATCAAGCTTTTGTATAAAATTATATAATAAGTACAGCCTGCAGATTAAGTATACTACTAGTTATGTTGATTTTAATCAAATTCATAATGTATCACTGGTACTGTAGCCACAGTGACCGGTACATCTTCTTGTAACCTCATATGAAAAGGAAATATCACTTCCACCTAAAACGATAATCAATAATCAGTTATGATAAGACAGTTTCACAAATCAATTGATAAGTATTATTATTATTATTAGGCCTGAAAAAAGGCCGTGGGTATGCAACACATGGGACTCAGATGAATGGAGTGTAGAGGAATCTATAGACACTTTGCTCGAATAACCGATGTAGCAGGGAAGAAAGGTTCTCGACCACGAACCGGAAGGCCCAGCGTTGGCAGCTCTCCAGATCTCTCACATCTCAGGTGGACCGATGACATCAGTCAGAGTTGCGGCCAACCGATGCACGTTGGCAGCAGATGGCAAGTTGCCGTTAATTATGGCATTCGAACGGGAAAAAAAGGCCTCCCCGGCTTTTTTCAACAGTGGTCGTCTTCCGGCTGATGATGATTATGAAGTAATAACATAGGTCATATTATTTATCGACATGATTATAAATAATACTTACTCGGAAAATATAGGATACGTCTATCATTGGATCTTGTATGTTTAAGCTAGTTGGTATTAATTGAGGTATTTCCATGTTAAAGAAGCAAAGTTCTGCGATATTGTGAGAAAAGTTTTTGTGTGTCACACTGCACATTTTTCGTTCTTCATCGGCATATCCAGCTAGAACATTGTATCGTAGTTTCTAAAATAAAGAAATATTATGATTGTTTATTTATATTATGTTGTTGTTAACCGCAGCCATGATTATAAACATTAAGGCCATAAATTATTATACATAGAATAAAGAACTTTTTAATTTATCTTAAGCTTTCGATCAACGTACTGGCAGCCAAAGCGTCGCCATACCGCGACGATCATGCAGCGATGTCGCATTAGATTCGCGCAGACGCAGACGCCGATTAACGATCGCAATATTGTAAGCATTGTCATTTACTCTCTTGATGCAACAACGCGGAGTTTGCGTGTGTGCTTACATACGTTGGTGAAACGCGAAATGATAGTGTAAGAGGCTCTAAGCACGTTCATTTTTGACTCACCTGGTATAATGTAACAATTATTTTGCGAATTCTTACTTTTCTCTCATTAACAATTGTGATTTCAAATGGTATCGTTTGTCTGGGTGCAAAAGCTCTATACGTCTTAAAACACATTTTAAAAGTTCCTGAATTACGAAAGGTTTTACTAAAGTCGTAAAAAGTAGGCATCTGAAATAGAACAAAAATATTTAGCATCTACTTATGATTGCAATTTATGTTGATGAATTTTTAATTAGGTCGAAGTATTTGTGGACTGCAAGCTCGGCAAAATTTGTAAAATGAAATGGTGCTTATTATTACAAGCTCAAGCTTATTACAAGGAGAATCTTCCATTCCATAAATAATAAGGCCATAATTAAAATCTTCAAATACGCACCAACGTTTCTTCTACATGATTTAAATTAATGTTTCCTAACACAGTGAATGGTACAGCTTTTCTTAGTTTGTATGCGGGTTTACTTTTAACTTTCGCGTAGTATATAACTTTAGCTATAGAACTATCAAAAGAAGAGGGTAGATCCGCTGGTAATGCAAAATGAAACGGGTACCGGTGAATGCCGGCCGGTAGTATGTTACCTGGAAGAGAAATAAAAGTATTGTAGAGATTAGAATGTAAAATCCAAAATGGAACGCAAATAGCTTCGGTGAATGCTACTTCATAAATACAAAAATAACAATGATTAAGTATTTTAAAAATATATTATTTTATTTTTAAATTATTATTATTGCACTAAAGATGTCGAAGATTAATCAGATTCATGTCATAAATTTGAATTGTCAATAGGTAGGACATAGCCCGACTGGGCCACTTATATGAGGTGGAACTGAAAACTGAAACGCTGGATTACTCGATGCGGAACAAAGCGTGCCACTTAAATAGTGTGTAGAGGCCTTAAGAAAGTCTAGTACATTTCGACTTTATGACCATACCAACACATTCTTGTTTGAATATATCTGGCATGGTTATACTAAGAAGTTTCTTTTTCCCCGAGTATATTTTAATGTAAGGTATCGTTGGCGCGGATCTCGACCACTGAGCCTTGCAAATGCCGGTGATTTTGAGGTCGATTCCTGGAACAGAAAGAAAACATTAAGTGGCAAAAAAGAATAAATCATAAAAAGCTAGCTATTGTGTAATTTTGATTCTTGGATTTGTCATTAAAAGAAAAGCAATTAGTTCGTGAAAGTCGAATTTCCCGACATCTACTAAAACTTCGTAAGTCCTAATTAAAAGTAAGTGCCCTTTCAAATTTGCCTGCGAAAGGCGTGCGGATGTCGTACGGTTCATACAAATTACTATGGTTAGTAAGAACATATAAACCTATATTATAATAGTACCTAGCTAAGGGCAGACCAAAAAGATAATAAAGAAGGTAAGGTTTGGGTTAAATAAAGCTAGTCAAACCCAAGACAAGACTTAAAATATTGTCTGCCACTTCCTCTTTAGTCATACACCGTTTGTTGCAGAAATGCTTGTTGCTGGTAGGTACCTAAGCTTGTGACTAAAAATACAGTCAAATAAAATCTAACAACATAACACAACATCATTCGTGTTTTCTCCGAAGCGTAAGACAGAGGAGACAGTAGAAGAAACCCATATTCCGCCAGTTGTGTTACCTAATGGAAAAATACTGCCCTACCCGGGATTCGAATCCATGACCTCATGCTCAGCAGTCACGCTGCGACGTGTCAAACCAACGAGGCCGATAGTATAGAATAATATTTCCTGAAGTCAGTATCTACCTTAACTAGGTAAATATATTTACTTTTAGTGATTATCTATTATTTGAGACAAAAAAAATAATAGGTCGTCCCTTTTTGTCTATTGGTTATTGAAGTAGCTCTAACTTAAATAAAAAAATAGCCATGACATCAGTGATACTTATTTATTATTGGGGGAATACATTATATCGCAATGATAGGTTAGGTACTTGGATTAATACAATCATACCTAATATATGTCTCGCCAGAAATCAAGATCATGCTAAAAAGTTTTATTCCTTTTTTTACCCGACTGCTAATGAAGGATTATGTTTTTGCAAAGGCATATGAGGAGCGTAGTAAGTCACCAGTTAGTAAAAAGTTCAGGTGAATGAGATAGTTAAAAACAAAATATTACTTTCGAATTTCTGGTCATTCTTCAGTTCCAAAACAACGTTTCCAGTCACAACATCACCCGCGTAAAAGCATCCAATGGAATCACTATTTAAGTTAATAGAACATGTCATGTCAATTGTATTATTTTGCTAACGTTTACTACAAAGTAAAATGACTTCAGCCGTATAAAAATAATTGTTAACTACTATCAGAAACTTGATAACCTCGATAAGTTAGAGATAGCAATATAATGACATAAGATAATCTTTCTCTAATTGGAAGTTTTGTTTTGCAAGCAATTGTTTGGTTCTTCTAGCTACCTTATTTACTTATTTTTAATGTCACAGGCAGGTTAAGTAAAACTTTAGAGTTTTACGTTGCGGTGAATCAACTCAGAAAATTTGATAGTTTATGTAAGTATTGGTATTGCTATAATTCATTAACTACTTAGCCAACGATCTAACTACTAAGAGTTGTCTAGTTGTTTCTGTAGCAGCTGCTATTACCATTGAGGAAAATAGTATACTTTATTATTTATAATATGCTTATAATATCGGCAGCCTCTAGGCTCAAGCAGAGACCATTTACTACAAATTTATGACATGGCTACATGTACGCCATGTATTGTGTAAAAAACTATAGACGCTTACCATACTATTACACCCTTGTCGATATCTACAACTTACGTATGTTATCTTTTTTTTATCTCGTAATGTAGTAGGTATTTAGATTATGGTCCGAGAATTGGATTGAGATAAATCTTAGTTTATACGATTTCACTAAAGGTTTCAAGTTTAATAAAGTTTCTGAACGAAAACAAATGACACTGACAATCAAATGACATTTCGTATTATTGAAAATCGGAAGTTCGTTCGTGGTGATTTTTCCGATCGGTAGTTCGGCATGATTCGCATAATATAACTGTTCGATCGTTATGTTTAGCTATTCATTGCATATTTTAGTGTATAAATATTTAGGATAAGTGCGTTTTTCCATAGTCTATTTTGTTTTATGCGTCGTATGCAAATAGTGATAGGTTATGTTATGCCCTTTACCTTTTCAGGGTGAAAAGTGAGTTTGTTTTATTTATTTCGCTATAAAACCGATCAATTTGTATATTTGGCTGTATTTAAAGTTTTCTGATGTTATGTAACTTCCATTGCCTGAGTATTACAACAGATATCGATAAATCATAATATGATCATCTGTGTCATTGCGAACATATTTGATGCACATAATATATATTTTTCCGGTTTTTCCACAAATACAAGATGCTGACGTTATTTCTAGTTTAATATGCAAGGTTTTAGGCAGTAAGTATGTTGTGTTATCATTATATAAGCAGTTAACATAAAACAAAACATGTAAATCAGCATTTTTATCTTGTTTATTCTGTGGATGCCATCAATATTGTATAGATTTATGTTACGCGTCAGGTTTCTTGCTTACCAATGCATTGACAATGTTATAGCTTGATTGTAATGAGAACAATAACCTTGATTTACAGTAATTGAAGACTAATATTTTTGCACCAAACTTATCACTTAATACCAAATAAAACTTGTAATAGCCATCCTATCATACAATTATCTATATTATAAAAGTAATTCATAACCTTTATTGCCATTTAATATTTATACCAAAAGGTAACACAGAGTATATCTTTTACTGTCATGTATGCTAACTATATATTAATGAGCCTTATCCATAAAACAATTATATAGTACACACACCTTTCATTAGTTATGATTTAGGTACTAATGTAAAGCCTAAAGGCAAGCCTATTCCTATTAACTGGACATAAATCCAGACTCTGTGCTGCTACTAAGAATTACTTAATGGATAAACCCAGTAACACTACCCAATCCAGGATTCAAATCCAGGACCTTATGCTTAGCAGTTGTCCTTAGCTACCACAAGACCAATGATGCAGCTTTATACATAGCCTTCCTTTTATTTCTATCATCCACAGATGAGCAAAATTGCATATTTATTATATTATCTAACAAAGCTAATCCAAAAAACTTCATACTACCTTCTCACCATTTAAACCTTCCATGGACTTCCACAAATATTTCAAGACCAAAATTTGCCAAATTGGTTCAGCCATTCTCAGTTTTGTTTTAGAGAGATAAACAGGCAGCAATTCATCTTTAATTTCAAGTCCTTATTTCAGAATAATAATGAGTAGAAAATAATAATTAGGAAATCCACTGACACAATCTATACATATATTAAAGATTCATAACTTTTGAGTTGATATTAAATTCATTTCTACATTTTATTTGTACTTAAAGAATAAAGAATTTGGATTTGGATTAACCTTCACAATCATGTATTATGTATGGTGTCAGTCCACAGTCACCTTTAAACACATTGGCTTACCCTATGTTAAATTCGACATTGTCTCTATCACTGGCCTTTCTCATGCAATCCAATTCAAATTAAAATGTTTTATATTTCATATAAACCAATTATACACACTTACAAAACATGAACATTAGTTTTATGTCTCCGAAAATGTCATGAACCAGTTTCTGTCAGTCTAGTCTAGCAAAATCAGTATCAGTGAAAGAGTGAAATCAGAGAAAAAGTGAAATTTGCATAACTGCCTTTCAATGCCAGTGAAGAATAAATATTCACCCTAATTCATAAGAAATGGTAATCTTAAATTACACTGTCCATTGCATGTCAAAAAATAGAGATGTCAATAGACTTAAGGTTAATATAGGTATCATCTTCTTTTATCACTAGAGGGATTTTGACCAGCTATGGATGCTACCTGGTTCAACCATGAAGACTAGCATTTCAATATTGCTTATTTTGTTTTTCAAGTTAATCACCAAAGCCATGGACCCGAACATCTATGCTCTGGTCCTAGACACCTTGAACCGTGCCACCAGTCAGGACACGGAGGTGTTAAAGCCAGCTGAAAAGAAGCTCCAAGAATGGGAGGTGGAGCCTGGCTTTTATTCTGTACTCTTGGTAAGTCTTTCCATCACAATCATTTTGTAAAGTTAAACTTGTTACTAATAGAACATTTTTGTGAGATTCAATCATCAATCAATATATGCAAAGAATGAGAGGTTTGTGTTTTAAACATTTCTGGTCTGGTCCTTTGAATGTTGCTGGTAATCTTGAGCCAATGTCAAAGGACTCACCAATTATGACTGGTCCCTAAATTAGTGACCAATATGTCTTATATATTTAGCTAACACTAAATACAACTTTCAGAATGTATTATCAAACCATTCAATCGACGGAAATGTGCGATGGCTGGCAGTTATGTGTTTCAAGAATGGTGTAGACCGTTATTGGAGAAAGAATGCACCCAACTCCATCAGTGATGAAGAGAAGCAGAAGTTGAGGCAGGGGCTCCTCACTACCAGCATATTAAGCGAACCTGTTTCACAAATTGCTACACAGCTTGCCGTTTTAATTTCTAAGATTGCTAGGTAACGATTATTAATACTATTATTTGTAATATAAAAATAATAGTTATATAAATGAAATTCATAAGCATGAAGACTTATTCTTGGCCTTAGGAAGCAATGAAACACATATTGATTGTATGTGTTACATCTATTGATTGTATGTTACTTCCTAGGCCTTCAGTATCCTATCGAATGCCTAATATATCGAACTATCTCAGCTTGAGCTATACTTATCGAATAGCACCTGTCGATGCAACAAAAGAAGACAGTTGTCTTCATATTAGTTCACAATTGACTTATTTTAACATCAACCTTTTGAATATAAAACAATTCTACTTCCCCAACTAATACAACCACTAGAACAAGATTGTATAATTATTTACTATTAAACGTTTTACCCACGTGAACATTCGGGAATACCCGTCTAGTTTCATTTAGGATTGGCCGAACTGTGCGGAATAGTCCGGATCGCGACTCTGCCGCGTCACCTGCTCATGAACAGTCCGTTTGAGTCTGAAACTAGTCGGGCATTCCCGAATATTGGCGTGAGTAAAACCTAAATACGACGAGTAAATATGACAAAAAATATGGATAACACTCACGAAAGTTACTATAGTGTAAGTATAATTATTTTGTATTCTAGGTTCGACTGTCCCACCAATTGGCCAGACCTAGTGCCAGAGTTAATGGGTGCATTAAAGGCACCGCAGCCATTAGTTCAGCACCGGTCTTTGCTGATCTTTCACCATGTTGTCAAAGCTTTGGCTTCAAAAAGATTGGTTGGGGACAGACGGACATTCCAGGTTAGTATCTTTCAGGTTAGTATTGCTTCACCATGGTACTCTAGTTACTATAAAGAAAGCTCTGATTGTTGTAGAGATAATTGCTTAAATACTCTCATGAATGATTTGGTAGTAATATCTTAATGAAGGGAATAGTAAAAAATAAAAACAAGTCTGTTTGAATATATTTTTTGACCTGTTTAAAGACTAAAGTTAGATTAAGTTGTATTTTTATAAAAGCATTATTATGTACTATCGTTATTATAAACAAAATTAAGATAAGAACAAAAGCAACGAGGTTTTATTATTACTCATATGACTCTCGTGCCTCGTGATAGCCTTTAATTATATCTATTCACATACTTTCACGAGCTTTCCTTATAGTAACTGGAGTATTGTTCTAACACATAACCATCGATTTCCACTGCCGAATTTAGACCTTAGATTTAGATAGCTACAATAGATAATCCTAAGAGTATTTATATCACAAATCATTCTGTAAATCGTCTCGGCTCATGCTGTACCAATAACAATACTAACTTTATTACTTTTCATTCACATTTTTATTTCAGATGTAAATATTTTATACATATTTTGACAAACAAAAACGGTGTAATACAATACTGTGTTTGATATTAGACCGCTTTATATTTGTTATTTTTTAAGTTTAGGCTTACCTCCTGTACATTTGGACGACGTAAGTATATTCACGCTATTGTGAGTGGTGAAATATATAATACTTTCATGAAGATGCTATAAGGTTCAATTTTAAGTGCATGCCGAAATGTCTTTACCTATTTTGCTACTAAGATACCAGAGTTATAGTAGTCTACAAAACATTTAGGACTTGGTTAAATTTACGTTGTTTCATTTGTACTGTTTACGCGGTTACCATACTGCCATAATGGCAGGCATCGTCTGGTTTGTATTTGTTACTTTTACCCCGAACCATGACGTTAGCATCGTAGCGAATACTGCACATTCATAGTAGTAAGCTTTATCAATGCAACGACCGTAATAGGTTATAATACCTCTGCAGAACCTAACGTGCTCCGTATACTCGTTTATCCTGGGACTTTGGCATGAAAACACCGAGCTATTTCTACGACATATCCAAGAAGGTGCAGCTACAGAACTGATAACAGAACACTTGGAGAAGGCACTCCTCTGCCTCAGGATACTAAGGAAGTTGACAGTTTTCGGCTTTAAGAAGGCACATGAGTGTCAGGACGCTATGGCCTTTTTGAATGTCGTGTTTGACAGGGCCAAGACGAGTCTGGAATGCAGTAAGTTTTTCCTACACTAAGTAACATTTATTTAGTCCTGCCACCTTGCCAGGAACTCTTAATCCGCAATGTACTTAGTTGAGACTGACAGTGAAATAAATTCCTTTCATTCTTCTTTTCCGTAAAACTTCTCGTTTTATAAAAAGCTAGTAAGCTTCTACAACAGCTGCAACTAAAACACTGTTAATTTCAGGAAAACTTCTCAAAGGCAGAGGGATATACCCACTGGAGTTGTGCGAGAAATTCATCATCCACCTGACCAAAGTGGCCCTTGGGGTGCTATGCTCCCAGCCTTTCTCCTACGTGCCTCTCATCAGGCCCTCGCTAGAGTTCGCCCTGTACTACTGCTTCACTGAACAGGGAATGGCGCTGATATACGAGAGGTTCACGATACAGTGCCTTAATATTGTGAAGGGGATACTACAGTGTGTCGAATATAAGCCACCGAAAGGAATGGTCCAAGTCAAAGAGCCATGTAAGTATAGAATTAAATCGATAATTTAATTTTCCTTTTTCTGTCATCTTAATGATCATTGTAAATTAATTATAATTATGTAATGAACATCTGTATGTAACCTATGTATCACAAAAAAATAATTTGAGTTTGTAGATTGTAAACTCTGGAGATTTATTTTGCTTAACTTACAAGGAGAAGCCTAAAGATAAATTTTAAACGTATATTTTAGCTGCTACGGAAGACCGTATTCATTGATAAGAATATAAGATGCAGCTGCCTTTTTTAATAATACAATATAGCTTGTAGATAGCACTTCGTCTACCAAAATATACAGGGTGTTGTAAAGAACTAAACAGTGCATTATATTATCGCTTTAATTTTCAACAGTGACATTACAAGCTCATCAAGTGAAGATGGAGGTTCTAGACCAGAATACCCTCTGCCACATGTGCCGGCACCTAGTCTCGCATTACTTCTTGCTGAGTGCGGACGACCTTGCGCTGTGGGACGCCGAGCCAGAGAGCTTCGCTACGGATGAGGCGGGGGAGTCGTGGAAATACAGTTTGAGGGTATGTCATAATAGTAGGTCTAGAGAAATATTGTGACGTAGATATCAAATGGACAGGTTTTGTAAAGAATAAGGTAGTTTTATTGCATTACATTTTTTGATATTTTTATTTACATATTCCTTAAGTAGGTACTTTAAATAAATTATACGCCGTCCATGGCTAAATATGGTAGTTTACAACAACCGACCTATTCAACTGTTACAGGATGCATTTCCTGTAAACTATAAATTTTAAAACAGTAAATATACCTTTATTTTTTGGATGAATGGTCTTAAATCTCCGACCCGCAGTCAGCTAGCGTCGTGATCAATGCTCTTTTCTTCCTTGCAGAGGAAGTAATAGGCTGGTATTATTATTTTTAGTTTTAGGTAACCTTTTTCAATGCCTTTATTTGCGATTCAAAAAAGAAACCTAGAGTGTTCTGACTTGTTGTCTTCTCCCTTCAGCCGTGCACAGAAGCGTTATTTATGGAACTGTTTCAATATCGCAACGTGCTCGCTCCCGAGCTGGTGCGATTGTTGGCAACACTGCAGTCGCAACAAATATTGCCCGATGACTTGCCAGGCATACTGAAGAAGGATGCGGTGTACAATGCTGTTGGTTTGGCGGCGTTTGATTTGTATGATGACGTGAGTAGAATATATTCTTGAAAATGTTAATTAAAATGTATGTTTGTACTAATAATTTAAGAGTCAAATGACGGCTTTTGTTGAGTAAGTACTCAGTCTGAAAATAAATAAATTATGAATTGTTTTTAATTGAGTTTAGAAACCTGTGTTTGATTGCGCTGTTCTTAAAGTATTTTTTTACTTTTTCTTGTACAAAATTTGTGTTTGACAATTTTTTGTTTTTGTTTAGGTTGACTTCGATGAATGGTTCACAAATGTGTTAAGCCAAGAGTTGAAGATCAAAGACAATAACTACAGAATAATTAGAAGGCGAGTCTGTCAACTCATTGGTAGGTACCATTCCGTCCGTCTAAATCTATCCGAATATTGTTTAAAATCATCAACCTTTTAATACATTTCACTGTCCATGTCAGGTCAATGGTGCGGCGTGCGAGCATCACAATCACTTAGACCAGCAATGTATGCGTCGTTACTCGAACCTCTCACCCGAGTAGACGAAGACGCGGCCGTGAAACTAGCGGCAGCAGAAGCTTTACGAAGCACTATTGATGATTTCAACTTTGACGTGGAACAGTTTGCGCCTTACGCACCGCATGCTATTGCTGCGCTATATGAACTCCTGGTAATTGTTTATGGCTATGTTACAAATAACGCATTATCTTTAAACAAATCATAGCTTTACCGAAAACCGTTCTATTTATACGTAAGTAGGTATATATAAGAAATATTTCATTTAAACACACTCATTGGTGCGGTGTGTATTTTCATTCTATTGCATGTATTCTAAGAGATCCAGTGTATGTCTCTAAGGAATGCCTAAAATAGTTAATTTTAAATTATTTTAATTACAAGCTCCTAGGTTAAACAGACTTAGAGGATTAATATTAGCAAGATAAATGGTACCACAGCAGTAAATAATAATATTATACCAAAAGAGTAGGCAGGTAAATTCTTAGTAAGGTCCTGGTGTGTGATCTTCGTATCGTTTGGTTGATGAACAACCTGGTGTCCGTATGAAAACCGACTGTACGCCTCTGACATGGCATTATAGATCGTTGATAAATCTCTCAGGTGATTGGTGTAGCTCTGGTTTCGTCGCGATGTTTTCCTTCACCGTTTTTAAACATAAACATAACATCACGCCTGTATTCCCCGAAGGGGTAGGCAGAGGTGCACATATAGTACACCCACATTTCGCCAGTTATGTTTTAGGTCCCAATGTAATAAGGGGCGAGCCTATTGCCATCAACCGGGCACAAATCCAGACTCCGTGCTGCCACTGAGAATTACCTAATGGAAAAACTCAGTAACACTTTGCCCGACCCGGGATTCGAACCCAGGACCTCGTGCTCAGCAGTCGCGCTTAGCGACCACTATACCAACGAGGCAGTCTTCACCGTTTCTAGCAAGTGATAATTGATCAGGTGGAGTCTGAAGAGTGCGACACGAAGATGCACGTGCTGCACGTGGTGTCGTACGTGATGGAGCGCTGCGGGGCGCGCGTGGCCCGCGGGGGCGGCGCGGGCGCGCTGTTCGCGTACCTGCCGCAGCTGTGGGCGCACGCCGCCGCCGCCGCGCACAACATGCTGCGCGCCGCCGCGCTCGCCGCGCTCGTGCATCTGCTCAAGGTCGGTGCTGCGATCATACTTGCCAAGTATAACAAGCTTTTACGAGATATTAATGGTATTGAAATTTTGAAAAAATGGTATTTGTATTTTATTTAGTGTGTTTAGCTTATTTAACAGGTACTTGAAGGTGGAAACCATAATATAAATGGCTTTACCATCTCATAAAATGTTTTACCAACTCATGCCTTTTCCAAGCAGTTCTCTAATTTGGCAAGTCAACCTTTTAATACTAAATAAAACTTACAATTACAAAAAAAAAATAGTATAACCTTAAGGTACACAAACATTTTAATTATTCAAAGTTAAGACGCGGAAAAATGTAAAATCATTAAATAAAAATTAAAATGGTAATTACAATCAACAACTTGTTTCTGAACTTGCCACTTGTCGTCCAGGCATTAGGCGAATGTCCTCCAAACATCCGACCTTGGATCCTGAGCGTAGTAAACGAGTCTACGAAACTGACAGAACCAGCTCACGTGTATCTTCTAGAAGACGCATTGGAACTCTGGCTCGCAGTTCTAGAGACGTCACAGGTCGCTGACCCGGCGACATTGCAGCTGGCGGAGAACCTGCATCCTATATTAGGTAAGTTTCTGAGAAGTTCAGGATCGATAGTGCTTGAAAGATATTGACCAAACGACGATATTCCGTTCATGAAAATGATGATAGTGACTTATTACATGTCTGGAGTATAAAGCATAGTTAATAATTTGCTGACTAGGTGGTTTATTAAAAATATATTTGTTAAAAGTACTCGAATGTTAATAATAACAAGTTAAAACCAATTTTAGACTCGGCTTCTTTTATAGATTTAATTGTATCACCTTTGCCCTAGAAAATATTATATTGTTCCAAACCTGGCCAAGTTTGTTCTTAAAAAATATAAGAAACATCGTGGAAATAGGCATAGGCATTAAAAAAAACATTATCATGTAAATAATGTGACTGTCATTCCCAACAGAGCAATCTTCAGAGCACCTCCGAATAGTGGTGTATATAATCCAAGCCTACACGCTTCTCTGTCCCGAGGAGTTCCTCTCGGGTCCCGGAGGCAAGTGCATGGCTCTGCTAGAGGACATGCTCAGCGACATGAGGACCGAGGGAGTCATCACTGTGCTGAAGATGGCTGAGATCTGCATCAGTGTCACCTTCCCTGAGAGGAACGCGTTTTTAGGGGTCAAGGTCATCTGGCCGCTGCTAATTAGGGTTATTCAGTGAGTATTTAGATATCAGTCTGGAAAGCTATGAGTAGGATTTTGTACTTGCCAGTAGGTCTCTTGTAAAAGAGTGTTACAGAGCTTTAATTACGTGAATGTTTTGTATGTGTTGAGTGATCTAGTGGGTGCTGACTTGCAGCGAATGTGGTTGCACATTTATAGCAAAGATCGGATACGTCAGCCACCTGAGAGCACATCATGGAAGCTCTCATGAGTAAAAATCCCAAGTCGCTGTGGCCGAATACGGTCTGGATATATGTATATATATAGAGTGATCTGGCTATAATGATCCTACGCAACAGGAAAGGCAGAAAGTTATAACTCTGCCAAAATATCTGTGGACCTCGCCGGAGTGCGATACCCTCCCGCTTCATCGTCAAGTCCTGTTCATCCTGTTGCTTTCAAACCATACCATAGCGGCGATATGACATCATTGATCGTCGTATTTTTGGGCCGGCTTATAGCCACAGAGCCATGCCATATTATGTTAGCAAAGACTACTAGCGAGTACTAGAGCGCAGTACGGCGGGTATTATAAGGCTCTCGAAGATTGGAGTTCGTCCAAGATATATAAAAAGTCCAGAGTACACACTGGACTTTGGTATCTGGTAAAGTAATAAAAGTAATGTTTTCTATCAGCTGTCTTCTCGAAGGCGACGATCTTCCAATGGTGTTGTCGCTGCAACTGTGCCTGGTGTCCCGCGTCATCCTGCTGTCCACGGAACTCTTCTATAAGGCCATACAGGATGCAGCCAATGGCGTCGTGGAGTTCGACTCGGATCCAGCCAAGTTGTTGGACAGGTTCCTGCATGTATGGACGGAGAAGATGAACCTAGTTACCCAGATTGAGAGGTGGAAAGTTGTTGGTGAGTTGTGATACTTTTAGAGGCTAATTCTCGTAATGTCTCTCTATTATGTCACTTTCAATTACCTTTGTTTATTTTTTACTTAAGTGTTAAAGTTGTATGTCATGAAGGTAAATATATTTCGAACTTTTCTAATTTACGAAATTTGTCTAAGATATATTTTTCTAAGAAAATTATAGTCGTACTATCGTTGTTATACTGTCTTTCACAGGTTTAGGTCTAGCAGCACTTCTGACGACTCAGAACGCGACAGTTCTGCAGCGGTTTCCCGCGATATTGTTGAATCTGACGGAAGTCTTGAATGACGTCATGAAGGCTGAGGACAATGGCGCTTTTATAGAGTAAGATTTTTCATTTTCTTATAATGTTGTAGGTATATTTGTATACTGGGTGTTATTGGGCTCTTGGTCCGACTATTTCTATAGCTAAGTAACTGAATAGAACCCCTTTTCCCAGTTGAATGAATAACTTTGTTGCATTTTTGACACATGTGTTCAAAGTCCAAAAGTTGGTTGCAAATAAAAAATGCTGAGAACGAAGTTTCCAACGAATATATTCTAGTCTACTTGTCTACTTGGGAGCGAGCAGATGAACATAGACATTGAACAGTAATACAAAATAACAACAGAAATCCAAAATGCGAATTACTGAAAAACGCTCCAGCGTTCTGTTCCTCACTTCTGCCCCCATAATGTTTCGGCTTTGTTATCGATGACTTAAGCTGAACCGTCGATTTCAATTTGTCAAGCATTTTGCCACTAATTGCCTCGGGGAGCAGAGTAGTTACATGACACAAATTTGACGATTGGAGTTGGTTATAAAGTACGTTTGTGTTCAGCGGCCTGCTGGCCCCGCCGGGCTCCCGACCCGCGTCCCCACTGGAGGGGCGCGGGGCCGCGGCGCGCTGGGGGGAGGGCGCGGGCGGCGCGGGGGGCGCCGGGGGCGCGGGGGACTCCCCGCACGAGCTGCGGCGCCGCGCGCTCATGGCCACGCACCCCGCGCACAGCATCGACTTGCGCGCCGTCATGCACCACCAGGTATGAGAAGAAAACAAAAATATGATAGAACCTGGATTTTAATATACTATAAAAACCAACTATAATAAAAATCGTGATGATTAACACGTAATGCTATTCTGTATGACCAAATACCTAAACCCTGCAGTTGGGAAATTAAAATATATTCAAATGATTTAAACTCTTATGTTTGTATCGTATCACTGCCTCGTTGGTCTAGTGGTTGCTAAGCGCGACTGCTGAGCACGAGGTCCTGGGTTCGAATCCCGGGTCGGGCAAAGTGTTACTGGGTTTTTCCATTTGGTAATTCTCAGTAGCAGCACGGAGTCTGGATTTGTGCCCGGTTGATGGCAATAGGCTCGCCCCCTATTACATTGGGACCTAAAACATAACTGGCGAAATGTGGGTGTACTATATGTTCACCTCTGCCTACCCCTTCGGGGAATACAGGCGTGATGTTATGTGTTATGTTTTTGTTTGTATCTTGTACCGTGTTTTTTCAGTAAAGAAAATTATTGAAATTTCAGTTGGAGACGCTAAAGAACCAAGTGGGAGTAGAAACGTTCGAGCGGTTAGTGCAGTCTACTGACCGGGACACGTTGCAACAGATACGAGAATACATACCTATTTGAATATGCTAGACTATACAGTTATATTGCAGTCCTTATTGTGTTGGGACGAGGTCTTCCGAAACGAGTTTTGAATGACGAATTTAAGATCACGTGACATGGTTATGACGTCATTATCCATGGTACGTAATCCTAAATTCGTTATGGTCGTGAACTTTGCCTCATTATATTGCAGTATATCAGTCGAAGGCGATAGTTTGAGCCAGAAAGAAATCTTACATGTTGTCTATGTTATGTAAATTGTATTGTTCATTGACGCATGACAGTGGCCTTTCTTGGTAATTTGTTTTTAAAACGTGGTTGAATGCACTTAAAAAAATATATAGATTTTATTCTAACATAATTAGGACCGCAGCATAATTTATAAATGCTTTTATCCCATCGTGTCGTAAACATGGACTCGCTAGAGTTACTGTTTATATTTGTACATTTTGTAACACTTATTTTAAAGTATTTAAAGTCGAATTTTGCTTAACATTTTAAGAACAATGTCTTTTATGCCGGAATATAAATTTCATATCGATTTTTTATACCAGGGTCTTAAAAGGCCTATTCATGTTTTTTTATTTATTCGCTAGAAAGCATTTGAATACTTTAATACAAAGATATCTGGCAATATTTTAATAACAGGTGTTTTGAATTTCACATTCTTAATAAGTAAAATGATCGAAAATGACAAAGCACTGTCTAATATAAACATTGACTGGTTTTACTTTTAAGGGCAAGTCCCTTGTGTATGGTAAACTAAAGATAATTTGATGAATCGTTTCGGGCATGAAAAATAAGGTTGCTTAATATAACTAGTAATAAAAACCATCCAACCTGTATTTCAATATTACATTTTGAGTAAAATAAACTTTATCTTTTAACAAATAAGGATCATTTTGCCTTTATTTAATAACTGGTATGTTATAAAAGGTTACAGTCTTTTGTTCATTTATTTTCAAACTGTCAGATAGGCCTTATCGTAATAAATATAGACATAAATATGTGTATATGTGATATAATTACAATTTCCTATACTATAGCTTTAATATAGGAGATATCTGTCTTATGTAGACGTCTTAAATGGTATTCAGATTTATCTCGTATAGAATCGATATGTTGAATAGAGTATCGAGTATCTTTTGCTTGAATTAATTAGTTCTTAATCAAAAACCTTGCATAATGGAACCTTGCAAAAGTGTCATTATCACGTTGCAATGGTAGAATACAGATCCCGGATTTGCAATGGTAAAGTACAGATCCTAGATTTGTATTTTACCATTGCAACTCGTCAATCAATAATTTCTTCCTTTGATTTGACGTTAAGACTTGTTCCAAATATGTGATTTGAATTAAAGAAACTGGCAGCTTGCAATCATTAAAATTCGAAATACAATAAAATAAATAAATCTTGAATAACGAAAGATAGAACGTCACCAACACCATATTCCAGTTGCACGTTACGAAATATATTTATAGCGAGTGATTCGATATCGGTTAGGAGGGAATGTCCACTAAGTAGGTATTATACGAGATAACAGAATACCTAGAGCTAGAGATATAGATTATATTGCACACACTACTAATTTACGTCTTGATATTAACTTTTTTTAAACATTTATTCTTAAGTCTGAAGGTTTTATGAGAACATTTCTCGCTGTGGAAGACAGACGCCGCACTACGCTGCAAGTAGCTGCGTCTTGCTTCCACAAGGAAAAGGTCCTGCTTCAAGACTTCATAGTAAGGACCCGGAGTGCTTTAGGAAAGTGGCTTAATTTGATCCATATGGTTGAAATTGCTTTGTTGTAAAATGCCTAGTAACTAACCGAAAGCAAATTGTGTTCGATTGATGATTATCTTAGAAAGATGTATCCATTCTCCTGGTAAGGAGTGGCATGATCGGTATTAAAAATAGAGCGAGTTGTAACTATATGGGGAAATTAAGTTATTACCAAGGAACGCAGGAACGTAGGGAACCTGTTACTTTAACGTAAAATATGTAATAAAGGCCTTTCAAGTATAAAAAAGTAAAAAATAATTGTTATTATGATTAAGAAAATGTTTAATCTTAATCAAATTACAGTCATTGATTTGCTAAGCTTAAGAAAGTGTGTGTATACGAAAGTATTTAAATAAGGATAGGATTATTATCAAAATAGCATTTTTTTTTATTCTGGTCGATATTGTGTATACCCTACTTACTTATATATATTGACAACTTGCTGCGCCCCGCGATATTACCCGCTACATTTTTTCGGGATAAATAGTAGCCTATGTGTTAATCCAGGGTGTCAGCTACCTCCATCTGTAATTTCAGTAGTTTTTACGTGAAAGAGTAACAAACATCCATCCATAGTAACAAACTTTCGCGTTTATAATATTAGTAGGGATGTGTAACCGATGATTAAAATTAATAATTAAAAAAAATACCGGGTTAGTTATACCTGTTTGTCGTCTGCATGTGAAAGAATAGAGATGTCAATAGTCTTAAGACAGGTGTTTCACAGAGGTTTTATCATTGTCTATAAGTAAGTGGGTTGAATAAACTCACAGAGTTAACAATTGGAATGTTTAGTGTTTGAAGTTACTGCCGATGAAACAAACTCATGAAATTGGCTGGGTTGAATGAAACTTATTAAAAAAACCATATAAAACAAGGCCTGCTCACTGAACAGCGGTGTGCGGGGTGACGTCGAAATGACGTCATTGTAGTTTGACATCCGCTACTTCTCGCTGCTTTTTTATACGTGACGTCATCCGTTGCATTAACTGCCAGTGAGCTGGCTTGTATTATAAAACTTTCTGTTTTTGAATTCTGAATACAAGTCAGCTGTACACTTAACTGTCAAAATGGAGTAAGTATAGTTCGCGAACCTTATGACCGCTCGGATATTAGCTGCGAGAGGTTGCGCAGTACGCATTTTTTTGACTTAGTAGGTCTGTGAAAAGGTGATATTAAGAAAACTTGTTTGATGGACCTACGCGGTTTTGTAGACGGGGCTAACTCCAGAAGGCTTGGTGTTGCACGAACTATACATCTGTGTCCTCATTCTGCCGGCATTCGATTTTGTCATTTGTTTTTGTTGCTTTTAGTATTTATCTTTACTTCGTTGCTTTCCAAATATACTGTAAATGAAACTTAAGAGAAAATATCTATATAAATATTGCTGTATAATTGATAGGGGTCCTGAAGGCAAGGTTACATTGTATGTTACTATAAAACAATATCAATTTATATCTTTATATGGGGTTACTAATTTAACCTACATGATTAGTTGATAAGTGTATGTGTTTTACCAGTTATCTTAAAACTATTCATTTGATATTATATATCTTGTCCCCCTATAGCAAGAGTGATAAAAAACGTTCGTTTATCTATATATTATAATAGTATGTTCAGTATATCGTCGCTTATTCAACAATACCTCGCAATATTATGTAGAGTCAAAAAAAATGATTTAGTAACACTACCAACGACTTGCGCGATATTGAGTAAAACATTGGAAGTATGCGGAAAAAAATCTATCCAATGAAGTATAAAAAGTCATATGACCATTTTTGACTTACGGGGTATTTACATATGCGACTATAATCACGTGTAACGAACGCCAACAAATTAAGTACTTATTCCCATTAAAATATATGTATTGATATGAAGTGCCAATAAGAAATAACATAGCACTGTAACCAAGTCTTTATAACTGTAAAGTATGTAAGTAATATGTACGGAGACGGTTCCAGGCGTGTAAGAGTGATTGTACTATATTATATAAATATATAATATTAATTGATGCATATTTTTTTAACGCTCGATTGTAATCTTAGCTTTATACGACGTACGGAAGTACCATGTGTTGAGGTTTTATTGCATGGTATATATGTATGTGATGGTATTTAATGTGTTTAAGTTGTATGCCACCCTTACCATGAACTCTTAACGCAGGATAGTTTACGTTTTGAGAGTGAGACGTCGCTACGTGCAGTGTAATTCGGTGTCTCGCTTGCACAACGTTAATTATCCTGCTTTAAGAATTCATAGTAAGGGGGCTGACCATTTTTTTATATATTGTATACTTGGTTTTAAGTCCAATCCTTGAATATAATACATCTTGTAATATACAGTATTTATTTCATAAAATATTACAGCAAATTCTTTTTGTATTACTGGTATATTATATTTATTTAAACTTTGAGCACGTTAAAAATATATTTATTTATATACTTACTTCTTTTGCTCGCTTTACTGAATACCAATGAATGTAATTTGTTTCTGAATTTGTAACTATAATTCCTGTAAGCCAGCAGAAGGTCGATTCTCGTACGTTTAAATCATAATTTCGATCTTGTCTCATTATAATTTATGTCAAAAATGACGTGTAAGAGACCGAACCGAAATTGTATTTTAAAGTCACGTGAACCACCCAATTGTTTTGTCTACAAACTAATTGCACTCTTAATTTTTGTATAATAGAGTTTATAATTGTAGGACGGGTAACTTGGTCATTCATAAATAATGTGATGTAACATTGTTAAGTCTGTGTTTCTGGTAGAGAGAGAAACCCATAAAAATGTAATGACTACTATATTGTACACGTATTGTTTAATTGCACTAGAACTAACAAACCCACAGTGATATAATATTACACTTACGCCATCTATGAACTTATACAATGAACTAATGACAATTCACTTTACTGACCGCTACGCTTATGATATTGGCAAAGTACCTATATACCTTCCATTTTCATGTATGTTCTTTAGAGAGACGGTTATTAAAGCTGGTTCCCAGTTGATATTTTTGAAGTTTTTTGTATGGATACTTATAAGTCATATTCTTTTGGGTTTATTTTTGTAGCGCTTAACCTGTATGTGGAGCACAAAATATGACTTATATAACCTTAATTTTCTATTTACTTTTTGCACTTTTCCATAACATCGGGAACACAGACGATTTGTAAGTTGGAATACATCTTTCAAATTCAAAATTCACTTTTTAGTGTAGGTCTTCAGATTTCGTCTAGATGGCTAAGTTCTAGTCTAGTGTACGAGAGACGCAATGACTATCTCTATTTAGATCTAACGCAAATAATAGATGAAATAAATTGTTTTACAATGCGATTGTTGGCTTTTATTTCGCACCTTACTCCTAAAGTTACTTAGATTTGTTTAATGTCACGAATGGAATCCGGTCCTGCAGTGGTACAGAGATTGGTCAGTCAACAATAATGGTGGCAAGGTTGACTGCTACTGCCAAGTGTGTTGAATGGATATAGGTATTATCACTTCGAAGCTTCTTGCATCCCAGGTGTAATAAAATGACCTGTACGTGTACATACTAAAACAAAACATTTGGAATATTTTTGGCATTCCTGTCATCTATACCGCAGGTATGATGTTTAGCGGTTACTGATAACTTAGACAAAATAAAGGCGGTAAAAGCACCTGGTCAAGTACTTTTCCACCTGGAACTACCTAGTCGAATTCAAGATTTCTACTGCATTCTATTTTCACTACATTTTCCACTTTTTTGCAAACCCAAAATGTTTTTCATCCTTCGTTAATAATTATATGTATTTCCAATGTCCATACAATGACCAACGGTAATCGATCTCTCGCCGCGATAACACCACGGCTACCGTAACAAACTTTTAAAGGAAGCACCCTTAACCGCTTTTTATGGTATCTTTTATGAAGTCGAGAATGATTTTTTTATGTCCCCAACGATATTGTAACTACAGTAAACGAAAAACTGTCTCGTTTGTGGCTACTAAGCGCGACTGTTGATCGTAACACCCTGGGTTCGAATCCCAGATAGAGCAAAGTGTGATTGAGTTTGTTCAGTAGGTAATTAATTATTATCAGTAACAGCACGGAGTCTAGATTTGTGCACCTTTATTAGCACTAGACTTGCCCGCTATTATATTAGAACCTATAACATATACCTAACTGGCGAAATGCGGGTGTATTTATGTTATCTTGCCTTCAAGAAATACAGGCTCGATGTTATATTTTTTTAATGATAACGAGTGTTCGTCCTAGCGATCAAGATTTAACTTACTTCCTCACTTTGGAACGGTCATGGCGTCTCATCGGCGTGTCGGCTACTCTCGTTGTTTGTGAACTTAGAACTAGAAACTGAATACAAACTCATTCGTTTAAATGTAATCCATTTAAAGTTGAACCATAACGGTGAGCGGCGATAACGGCTATAATTTAATGATTCTAATGACTATTATTATGGGAACGATATCAATGCTGAACGGTTATGGTGCTAACTTAGCCGTTCAGGGCTACTTGAAGTTAGTATGGCAACTGAAACTCAGAATAAGTAACAAGACCGCGTGTGTTTGCATCTAGCTCGGTTATTTTATAAAAAAAAATAAACTTATCGCCTGTATTCCCCGAAGGAGTAAATTTTGGGATAAGCCCACCACTCGTGCCCATCATTGCGACTCCTGTAAGCCAGGATCTACAATGATAACCGTTGAGAACCATCGAGGCAATGAAGCTCAAGGCGTCCCAGAGAAATGACTCGACTGTCTTGGAACCCGCAACGAAATTAATCATAGAAGAATATATAGGAGAAGTAGGAATATAAATTTAGTTCCGACTTCCCTCCATAGCAAGCGGGAGACACAAAGATTAATATGCCAAAATCATAATAAATATGGGATCCACAACTGAGATAAGCCCAGTCGCTAAGCACCACGGGTATAAAAGTTATAAACTAATGGGTCCTAATTGTTATTTTGATTCCAATAGTAGGTATGGCAAAAACGTCTGAAAGCACGGAAATTTGATCTGGTCGCAACAAGGTCCTCATAAAAAATTACACCGGATGTAACATATATGCTGTCTAACAAGGTATTACGTTCATTCTGCCATAGACCACACTCCCACAGGATATGATGTGCTGTTTGCTCGTATTCACAATCTGGCGTTGAGCAGTGGCACAGAGGTGAAGCAACAAGCTTGAAAGAGAAGAGCTTACCCTTAAAGTTGTAGAGTTGAGGGAGTAGGCAGAGGTGCACATATAGTACACCCACATTTCGCTTGTTATGTGTTAGGTCAAATGTAATAGGGGGCGAGCCTATTGACATCAACCGGGCACAAATCGAGACTCCGTGCTGCTACTTAGAATTAGGTACCTAATGGAAAAACCCAGTAACACTTTGCCCGACCCGGGATTCGAACCCAGGACCTCGTGCTCAGCAGTCGCGCTTAGCAACCACTAGACCAACGAGGCAGTCGTGCAGGCAGCAGGGATTATTTTATAAGTAGGAAAAATTACATTCTATTCACGTCCAGTACTTGAGACATAGCATACCTATTCATTGGTACTTATACACACATTATTTTACTCTTGAATACGAAATCGAAATGATACTATAAAATACGAAATTCAATAGCCTGCTTTTGAATTTATCTACTTCACATCAGCTTAACATAGCATGCCGTCTAAGAAATAAATTTATTTCCCGACTCTACAATATCTAGGTATTCATGGCGGGCTATTGTCCTGCGAGGCTACAAATCATCATGTCAATAAGATGCATGGGCTATGCAAGTTGTTATCGATAGATATATGGCCTTGCTGCGTAGACAGATAGCTTCATTCGAGAATATTCATAAGAATATGATAGTACCTAGATAGATAGATACCTAATATGAAAAGGTAGAATAGGAATTCAATGAATTAGGCACTCTTTCGAGGTTAAATTGTTGTTTAATAGGTATAGCCTGTTCCAAATAAAATATTTTTTTATGCTCTGAAATTTATATACGCATAACCTTACTTTCCTATCCTCTTGAACTACTATTTCTGGTGTATTTCGACTCTCTAGCTCACCAGGTACACAGAGAGCTTCTAATTATAATTTATGCTTTAATCTTTGCAATTGTAATGTAAGATTTTTAAATAGTTGTACTAGTTTCTGAAATAAACCTTTTTTTTTTATCTTAAATCTTTCAAATGTAATTCAACACAAATAAGTACCTGAGCTAACAGATTTGTTACGTTGTATAGTTCTTTAGATGTGAAGCTCTTCGCGGAGCAAACTGGCTTAGTTTATACGCTTGGCGGATTCTGAAGACTTGTGGAGGGCCGGCCTAATGGCGATGCATTTTAAAGGCAGAACTTACATGGATGTTGGCAGCGAGCCACGATACTTTTGGGAACTTGTGGAAATCAGGACTCTACAAAAATTGATTCTGTGGCTGCTAGTGCCTGAGTTAAGTAATGTACTGTAGGCTGCGTTTATGTAATCAGTATACCTATCTGAAGCGTAGTGTTTCACGTAAAATATTGGGCTGGTATATGATATACCTATTATAACAATGAAAGCTTGTAAATATAATGTCTCGTACTGAGAAGGTTCGAAACAATCTCGTATCGAATAAGAACAAACTTTGAACTTTCATGCCACGCTTCCTTGGTGTTTTTGGTTGGCGATTTCAGATTAGCGCATTAATTCCGCTCCCAAAAAAAGCCAATTCGTAGTTGTGGAAGAAAAAGTCCACATAATATGAAGATATCAAATAAATTCATCACTAGAACTTTTCGAACTTCGACTTGGGTCGAATCGAATCCGGGGTTCACATGATATCCGGATTGCAATTACTGACGGCGAAGTTTTAAAGTTTCAGACGATTCTTATTTCGATTCCGGCTTTAGATTGTTTTGTTTCTGAAAATGTAGTGCACTCTACGTAAAATACACTTAGGTTTAATCTAAGTACTCGATGTTTAAAAATGAATTACCTAGTAGTGAAAATATATGTAAATTATGTGTTGGGTGGAAACTTGAACACAAAAGATTTTAAGCCATTAGAATCAAATAAATAACCTTATGCAGTAAAGTAAACAAACACCACAATCTTTTTTCCAACCAAGGGTGACCATATGAATTATTTAATTCTACAGTTATGCGAAGGAGTTCTCGTATTATTTTCTCGTACGGAGCAATCAAAACCTCGTTGGCATATCATGAGGAGGGGAGTAACCCTAGCCAGCGTTATCAAGAGCTGGGTGAAAGCCAAGTAGTGCAACGTATCTTCAAGAAAATAGCGACTTTGTTTCTACTAAGGACGCAGATCGAAGAGGAACTTTAAATTTCGTTTGCTTTGCTAGATCTTGAATAACAAATGCTGAAATACTAGGAGACGAGGAAGTCATACTACTGGGTATTAAAGTCTAGTAACGTACATTGGTATAGGTAACGTATGATTGGAACAAGAGTTTTTATTATACCTCCCTGTGAAGACAATGTAGTCTATTCGCGGTATGAAGAATGTGAAAATACTATGCGGAAAACAAAAGCATGTTAGGTTCGTCACACGTGGATTCTTACATACCAACTAAAAGTTGCCCGAAAAATGTTATACCTTTGAAAATCTTTTCCCTATAAATATTTTGGGATTAAAGCAGTTGGAAGTGACTAATAGGATAGAATAGAATTACTTGTAGGGCTTGATGGCCGGATTCTTGCACCAGAAAGTTGTAGTTCGGTCTTGTGATTAATTTAGGTGTGAATGGATGTGTGTATTTTTCTTGTCTAATCAATACTGGGAAATTAAAAAAGTTCTTATTATTGAGCGACGCATTCCGCTTGAGAATAGTTTTATGCTCTTAGGCACCTAAAAATCTTTTCAGGACTTTCATACAAGTGTTATCGCAATACTTCGATATGGTAACGTTTGCCAATGAATAATAACAACATATTTATCAGACCGCTCGCATTAATCACCAAATGATATTTATTTCAAGGGTTCGTTACGCGCCGGCTAATTGCCGCGTCCCCGGCCCGGGTTCCGTCCATAAATTATTACGCGGCGTAAGTACTTGGGAGTTAGCGAATCATGTGTTGATTTTTTGCCCCCATGAATCGCCATTATGGTGATAGATGCTACTTTAAAATCATTTTAAGATTGAAGGATACATTAACATCTGCAACCCTATTTCTCTTGATTTTTGGAGGCAAGAATACAACAATTTACTTAATTTTATGTTCTTATTATAATGAATAAAAAGTACTGTACCATACCTTACCCACTATTTATTAGCTTCCTGTATTTCCTAAGGATGAAGGCCGAGGTGAGCTTTAAACATCCACAATTTGACAGTAATTTCTATTTCACAAGATCTTACCTTACCGAAGTATGTAAATTTTACTTCTATTAATTTCTGTTGTTCTCTTGGTGTGTAACTACGCAGAAAATATCTGTTGATATAGTTATAACCTTTCATGAAACGCTGTTGCTTTGAATTCCGCTGCGGCGACATCTTGTAGCACGCTCCGCCGCGACAAGTCCGGGCTCTCGTGTTGCCGACGCCATTAGTTTTGTTTCTTGCAGACTACTCCCGGATAACCGGGACTTTCTCAAGAATAAATTAGTTAATGAACCGGAGGAATATTACTCTACTGGTTGCGCAGCGGTTATTTGATAAAGGTGTTCTTGTTATTTATGTTGGACCCATGTTATACTTATATTACCTTGGCATGACTTGAGTAACTCAATCATTTCGCCGCGCACCGCGTAAGTAATCGCGGGCGAGATTAACCTTCAACCGCTATCTGTTCTCCTGGTACTTTTTATTGTTGAGCCGGCAAATTAACGTACGTACGCCTAACCAATTTACAAGTGTGTTGGGCCCACGAAATAGGTCGTGGTTGTGCCTAATTAGAACTTATAATAGTTGAACAAAATCTCGATATTTAATATTGTTGATACATTTTTCATTTTTAAGTTGTTGTTAAGAATTAATCAGTGCTTATTACATCTAACCATAAGAAATGCTGAGTAGGTAGACCTACCTACCTAAAGTTTCTCTTCACTCTATAGTTATAAATATAAACTTTTTGTCGTAAAGTTTAAATTAAAATAGTTGCGGTTTTATGTATAATTCCCCGTTGATTGTTTAAATTTTATTTTCCTGTCGCCGTTTCAACTCTTTTGTGGTCGAATTCGCGTCTCAACTCGTAAACTGAGTTTTATTCCAATGAATAGAGGTTCACGTAAATATCACAAAATACTTGCATCAGTGGAGCTCCAAAATCTTTGTTTAGTTTTCTATTGTATGCCAGTGTATTGAGGAGAAATATACAAAGGCTTGCATAGAAAAGATTAAGACATAGTTCCCTTTAAAAATAAACCTAAACTGCATTCTCGTGCAACGTTAAGTTTTTAAAAGACGCAATTCAAGTTAGTCTTTTAACAGTTTAAGGAGAAGTTCACTGTGTAAAATAAATTAAAGTTTTACGTGAATGATGAGTAAGTCCGCTTTGCAACATTAAGTAAATGAGTTCCTAATTTTTTTAAGCTTCCTGATTAAAGTAATGAATTATGAGTTACATACTTACCTTAAGGTATAATGTAACTCTTATAATTTTAGTTTCTCTTAAGCTTACTTTCTTGGACGGTTTTTCTACTCGTTCACTTCCGACATATAGGAACCAAAATGTAATCAAAAACAAATTAAAGAGACACCACGAACGACTTTCCGTGTCATAAAATCTGACGCTTTTGTGTAGTAAACTCCTTTCTATTCTATTCATTCTGTTGGTACTACAATAATTAACGTTTACTAATTCAGCATACAAATGTTAAGAATAGAATATCTTTCTGCCTCTCAGTTTGTTAATTGTCTATCAAACTACGCATTAAAATATCTCTTTGTTTCAGCTTCTATCTGTCAGAACCATAATTCAATAAAGGTTGAAAGGGCATGATTTTCTTTGAAGAACAAAACTGCAATCTGAACATCGCTTTATCTGAACCAAGAAATAATTAAAAACGTACAACAGCCAAAACATCCTACGTCCCCCAAAGTAATTACATTGCCCCTTGCTAAGATTTTACACTGGGGTGGTTTAAAAAACAAAGTGGGCCCAAGTTGCCTCTTCCAGGTCTATTTAGTTATCAGCAGAATTGTCTTGTCTAGTGTAATAAGCGTTTTGTTTGTTTAAAAATAAACAGCTCTTGCTTTAGGGTGACGTCACTGTGATGAGGTTTGCGCTTTGTGTTGGGATTAGCGGATTAAGTCTAATGGATTTTTTATTTTACAACTTCGTAAAACCTTTAATTAAGCACCTACTTATATGTTAATGAAAAACTTGGCAATTGCAGATTTTAATTAATCGGTGATCCTGCCATCGGATCAGATCGGGTGCATGGATGCATTGCAAATTCAAATGTGTCAAAACGGTAACCCATCCCACTGACAATAGTAAGCACTGCATAATCTGAATATACAATTGGATTATTAGATACGTAGCTACCAGTACCTCATAAATAGATATTCTTTATCTTAGATAACAAGTCTTAGTAGTAACCGCCTTAAAAACATGCGATCCTGGTAACAATGCTGCATAAACAGCAAATCGCTATTTCCTATTCCATGTTCTATCCTCGTATTTGCGTTTCCCTCAGAACTTCTGCTCCAGAAGTTATCTGCGCAAAGATTTTTGTCCTTCAAGTACGTGTAATCAGATTTTATGTTTGCCGCATCTTAATTGTGAGCACTGACGCTCCTCCTTGTTATCTGTCTTGTAAGGCGAAAGGATTTGATTGTATTACGTCTTTTACAATTTGTTATTCTTAAAAATATTCTTGGGGTAATTTAGGATATATTCATTATCTTCACAGTCAGTATTTGGTACTTCTTCATTCAAGGGTTTAGTTTTTGTCCTAGAGTCTAGTTAAGCCAGTTAATTTAATCTATCTATCACTTCTAAAAAGTCGTATGTGATTTGCACAGTCCAGAATAAAAATTAACGGGTGAGTATGCATATTTTTCTAACATTGGTTCAACACAAGCTGATGAAGACGTCGATACGCAATACACGCCATGCAACTTAACTATCTATTATTATATTGTTCACTATTTTAAAACATAAATATTCACACCAAAAAGCAAATCGGTTAAGTCGGTTATTCTTATTTGCAATATCTAGCAAAATATCAGATCCATACCCATTCACACACACCTACCCACACACACACACACACACTTACTTACAAGTTACAACGCTACCACTAGTAAAAAGACTGTCAAACACCTTAAGGTCTGTCATTCTTATCAGCACCATGTCAGCGGCAACAAAATACAAGAATGAGGAAACGCACCCCATTAAGAATTGACGCGTCCTGTCAGGTTCGCAATTTAATTGGTAGCGTTACAAATCAGTGGCTGGTGACGGCTCCTGCCGTCTCCTTTCATTTGTGTGCGCGTGTCAAATGTTGTGGGCCTGTTAAGGTGACATTCGTATTTTTGCCTTTGCCAGAATGATTAAGAATGGATCTTTCTACTGGGTTGAGTTTTTTTTTAAGAAGGACTGAAATTCAAATAAAAAAGAACGTAGATTTTTTTTGAACGTCGCCCCACACAAGGACTTTCTCCTGTATTATGGGTTTATTTCACAAACATAAAATATCACATGCAAAAACACCCAGACACGGGAAGAAGATCTGCGGATCACACAAATTTTTGCCGTGCGGGAATCGAACCCGCTACAGCGCCAATCAGGTCGCCAGATCTGCGTATTATTAATATACAAGCAGGTGCTATGTTTTTATTGCTGTTTGTATATTGGAACCCCAGATTTCGAATTAACTCATGCTCCTAACTAGATACAAACCGGGCATCATCCACACTATCTAATCTATCTTATAAAGCTTATCTACCAATATTCAATTCTGTTAAAAATATATCTAATAGTAAAATTCACTTAAAGCGTTCGGATTACTTCAGTCCGCAAAATATTTTTAAATCCCACGAATCTGAATTTTAAATTCAATTCGAGTGGCTTTCCCTTAATTCGCAATTCCTATGGGGAGAATTGGCGGGTACAATCTAACGTGTCGCAGGGGGCGCCGTGTCTCACACCATCGGTAAAATATATTATGTATACATACGTACTACTTTGCATTCTTTCGGTACCTAATGAATTATAGCGTTGAAGCGGAGTCTTCTAATGTGATGTGAATCTGCGTTTACTATTTTGTTTGAAACTTATGGGAAAGTCAAACGCTTTAGCTAGGTACGTTACTAACTTTATAACACGTAGGTACTCATCTATGTATATTGTAGAACGTTTGGATAGTATTTTACCAATGGCGCTAAGTTCTGTAGTTGTCAAGATTAATTAAAAAAAAAAAAAAATGTTTTGTGACAAACGGGTCTAAGCCGCTGTAAATCATTAATTTTACTTTTCTAATACACTGAGCCTACTCCTTACACATGCTTAAGCTTTTAAAATCGTGTTGTCTCTAGTATTTGTTAATTTCTAAAAGAAAAACTCTCTAGCCTAATTTCTCATATATACAAACAAATATGTAAGTATGTATAATATGATCAAAGTATCGTTAATTACAGCTAGTCTATAAGACTAGCTCGGTGTGACGTCACAACTTGTGCGATGAGCTTAAGTTTGTACTTTGCGGGTACAAGGCATTACATAGCATGGAAGCGACTTTTTACTTTAAAAGCTACAGACGATGTTCTCAATTAGTCCAAATAATACAAAAACATTGATCAAAATCTCTCACTAAAGCGAAACATATAATTTAAAAAGGAAACACTTCGAAATATGACAGTTTTCGGTCCTCGAAGAAGTTCTCATGTAGAGGTATTATCCTCAAAATGTCTCAATGAGGGTCGAAGTATTGATACAATATAAAACGTTGCGTATTTTTTTCAACGTTTGGGTTCATAAATACTCGTTCTACTCTGATCTGAGTTTTGAGGCAGTAACCTTATTAAAGTGATGATTAGACGATGGTATAATATTAATAATAAAAAATTCCTATATCGCTTCCAGCTACTTTATCGAGTTCGTTGATTAACGTTACCGAACAAAGTTAGATCTACCGATCTAACTATAGTTTTTACACAGTTCCCATTAACTGGTGGGTTTAGAAGGTAACTTTTAATTGCGGCCGCCGGGACGCTTTGCCTGGCACTAAAGACGACTTGTGATGGAGAAATGTCACGTACATTATAAAGGTTTACTACTTTTTAGGATACAATCTGTTCACAAACTAATTTTAACCTAATGTTTTTTTAAATTAAGGGTGGAATCGCAATATTTATTTGGTTTCTATTAACAGGTACGAGAAGAAGAAGAAGAATGAGAATAATATGTATGAGAAGGATACAACATACATTCCACCCGTATAAAGTTTAATGGAAATGAAGAGCAAGCCATTATATGGACAAGTATGCAGATTGGTTACTGTACCTTTGTCTTCATTTTCAGCTCCTTGGAATTCAGCCTTGATGTTATCTACTCCGAAGTTGGGTCTTCATGAAATGGACATAACTATGTACAGAGATAGTATCTATGTAAGTATCTTACCTATGTATGAAGATATAAAACAAACACGAACACCTATACTCGTCATTACTTTACCAGCCGTATAATGGTAGCTTCTCACGACGCGCGATCACACGGGCCGCGCCAGCAAGTAGCCGAAGAGCGCGCCATGAGAAGGGGTAGCAAGGACTCGTTCGTCGTACTTTCTGGCCTGTAAAAATCTGCTCCAGACGGTGCGGCCCGTGTATCACACGCCGTGAGAAGCCATCGTAACTTGTAACGTGTTACGCAAACACAATACACTTCACGCGTTAGGAGCTGCTTCTGATCTCGACTTTTATCTCCTAGTTGGCGATTCACGTCACGGCTAACGATTTATCCGTGTGTATCGGCTGTAGTGTAGGTACTGGCCGAATGTGCGTCTATTTTTTATTTGATTTAGATTATTCAGAGGGAGATTTTATTGGAGTCTTCTTGTAAAGAGCCTATGTCGTGTTCACGGTTTAAGCTTTCTCCAATATATAGTTTCCGTGGATCTTTTTGAAATATAAGTAGATGATGAGTGAAAAGTTGATTCATATTTGTGGGTTAAAACCCCTCATTATCATTATCATCAGCCGGAAGACGTCCACTGTTGAACAAAGGCCTCCCCCTTAAGTAAAGGGAAGGGTTGCCATAAATATTTTTTAATAACCCCTAAACATGAGTAAAAGAAATTAAAGATACTATTATAATAATATCAAAGCCTGGCGCTCAATCGACGCTATTTATAAAGTGACCCGCCCTTTGCCTGCCCTTGTGACGTATGCCCCCGAGTCATATTATAATTTGTAAGATTATATTAATGTACATCTACCCACATACGACCACTCTTCTGGTCTTACTTATCCGGACTTCATCTGTCAGAATCCTTATTTCTCAAATAAGATTCTAGGTATTATTAAAATCATCTCAAATTAGACCCCAAAAAGACTCCAAAGTAAAAAATAGTTAAGTATACTTCAATCCTGAATGGTGGTTTCATTTAGTACTCCAAGACCAAACAGAAATCATTAATTACCCGCTTCACTACGTTCCATTAAACACCAAATCATTTAAACAAATGAAATCAACGTAATACATTTAAAATGAAAATAATTTACAATGCACGGAATGACTTCCTCGCAAAGTTAATACGGTTGATTGGTTAGTTATCGGAAAAATGTTGGGAGCCACTGACAAATGATTTCGCTTCAGTAATCCGTCTGTAGTCGTGCAGTTTTTCCAATAACGCTAATATATTGACCGGCCGAAGCTATTTCTGGTTCAGTACGTCACCCATATTGGCCACTCCTGTTCTTAAACAAGAATGAACCCGTGAAGGCTTATGATGACCAATGTTAGATAAGACATTATATTATCACTTTAATACTGTTGCGCTACTAGTCGGTAAGCGCGTGCTGACCATGAGGCCCTGGGTTCGAATCCCGGGTCGGGCAAAGTTACTGGGTTTTTGCATTAGGTATGTGTCTGCAGCAGCACGGAGTGTCTTGTACCCAGTTGTCAATAGGCTCGCCCTCTGTTACATTAGGACCTTAAACATAACTGGCGAACTGTGGGTGTACTAAACACCTCTGCCTACCCCTTTATCCCGGGAATACAGGCGTGATTTTATGTATGTATGTAAATGTGCACTAACTGCATTGACCTTCTTGTGATTTCAACCAGGCAATACATTTTTCCTAAACGTCACATTAGAATTTATGTCAACGATACCGTATTTAGTAGCTCAGGCCTTGAGGTTCCAGCGCAAGGCTTTCTGCATTTATAATGTAAAAGAAACATATTCAAACCAATACGAGATCAATGTATATATACGTCGCATTTCAACCCGTCAGATATCCGCGACACATAATTTATTAACCCTTCAAACGTCACGTAGTCAGCTCGGATGACCGGGCTTTAACGACCTAAACTTAGAGTTGTGTACTCACCAAACATTTATTATTTAAACACAATCGCGAGCTAGCCCCTACTAACGTTTTGCTGATGGCAGTTTATACTGTTTTTTGCTTGATTAGTTTATATTAATGGTCATTGTTTGACAGTGCAAAATGATATTTAGTTAACTAATTTTAACAACAGCTATACGAGCTCCAGTTTGTTAGACAAGCGTAGAAAAGGACTATGAAAAAGTTTATGTTCAAGCATTGTCAAACACAGGCATTATAACAAAACTAACTTAAAATTTACGCTAATATGTTATCAAAATTCGCCAATTTATGCGAGTCTCTGCGGCAATTCTATAATGTATTACTTCCATACAACTTAAAACAATTTTGCATATAACTTCCAGCGAGCTCTGTATCCCTAGTACCTCCACACGCACGTAAGACAAACTTTCCATTGTTCCGCATTATGCTGATGTCGTGAAATCGCGTATAGACCATTGCACTGCTGGTGCTCTAGTAGAATGTATGAGCTCTTCATTGTAGGCGAGACGATAAAACTGTCTGAAACTGCAGCCCTAGTGTTTTTGTTTCAAATGTCCGATCAAATCGACGGATTATACAGCCAAGGTGCTGCCAAGAACGTCGCTTGTAAAGTTTCGTATTATTTGCAGGTTGTGTTCGTCTTGTGTGTTTACGAACCTCTTTGTAATATTTCTTTGTAGCTTTATAACAACAATTCTTAGTAGCTTATTATAGTCCTGGCTCTAAAATGTATGATAAGTTTATTCATTCTTCAAAAATCCAGGCAGCTAATCAAAAATCATTCATTATTAGATTGATAGATGTTTACAAATTCAGTAGAAATTATAAAAATCAACCGTTTCTGTTTCTCCTGAACACCTAGTAGTTGATCGTGTATCGTGGGGGCGTGTACAGACATTTACCTAACATGAATAAACGTCAGATGTTGTAAAATATCTGTGAATCGTGTAGGTAAATATAATCGGAGAGAGAATCGAATCAAAGAACATCGAGTTAGAAGTATCTAACTAATTGATATTCTGTGCTCCCTGCACTATTACAGCTAAAACCTTCATAAATGTACAATGTTTTGGGCAATAACCCCAGGACTTATAAACGATGCTAACATGTGTCTTAAGATAATTACTTGTTAAGTCTCTCTATTCTTTGTCAAGCAAACGACGGTAATGGGTATAATTGAATCAATAATTGTTCAACACTGACATTTTTTATAGGTAAAGGGGGGGTTAATGTCTTTGCTAAAGACGAAGATGAGTTTGCACGTATTTAGTGAGTGCAACTATATTACTGTAACAGTATGTAGCTTCAACACCAGCTTTCCGTGATGTACGGACCCACAGTAGGGTCACATTCCATACAACAAATTTCCCGAACAACAGGGTCCCCAAACTTTGTTGTTATTAATTAAGAGTTATACTAAAAATAGTTAGACCGTTTACCGAGGTATTTTTCCTGGATCTTTGTATATTTTAGACGGATTTTGATATTGATATTATCCGAGAAAAACTGACCTTTGAAAATTTTAATTGTACCTAAGTATATTTTGTCATCACTATCTATTCAGTTGCATAAACAGAATCTAATGTAAATTCACAAACGTAATGAAATTTCTCCCTATTAACAAGCGTGGGGAAAGGATAAGATATTGTGTTTATACCGATCAAATAGGTCCGCTTGCTTTTAGTTAACTTAGTATACAAAATCGCTCTCAATATTAAAACCTACGTAAGCATATTCATAGTTTGATATGCCATTTTCTAATAATATTCTGTTCCATTTCAATGACGCGAGTAAGAGAGTATAAGAGGGATTTGGACCAACAATTTTAATTTAAATATGGCCGCTTGTATGAGAGTGTCCTAATAACTTAACGATAACAGACGATTGGTGCAACCTACCCCTAAGTGTTATTCAAATTAGCTTAGCACTAAGTGCAACAACATCAATGCTATCTTATTCTTATGTAAAACTTTAAACTTCCAAATGTTTTTCTTAAGCGGGCAGACAAAGTTGTAATCGACGCTAAAACTAACATTTTATTTTCATCTGTAATGCGTTTTTTGTAAACTAAACCTATTATATTTTACTATCGGATCGGAATATTGGAAGCTCGCCAGCAATATACAGAATCATTTTTCTAAGAAAGTTTAAGTTATTCAAAATATTTTCCGTCGCAAGATGCGGAGATGCTGTTTGTTAGTTCCTATTAAGTAATATTAGATTTCTTATACACTTTATGTTGCTGTACAGAGGGGTCTAAATCCAAAATCTAGGTTTAGCAAAAACATCTCAATAGTATTATTTTTCAATATTTATTTACCTTTTTTTAGCCTCACCTTTACTAGGGGCGTTTCTTTAACGAAGACTTGAAAGATTTTTCGTTACTTATCTAACTTGGATATTATTATGGTAAATTAACGCAATAGTACAACTATAGGGCTTTTGTTTAGCAGCTTTTCGAGGAAGTTAGATAAGAATTTGATGGTTTAGCATATTTTTCTTCTAGCTCGGCGTGGGTCGCCTATTGCAGTATGGAGAACCCATCTAATGACTGATTATATTGATGCTATTAAGTAGGTACTTAGATAACACAATATGAGATGACTTATATGACTTTTTGTATTTTTTTTGCATGATGCCATGCTAGGCTTAAATCTAAATTGATAAAGGAAACTTGAAAAATAACTTTCGCCGTACCGTGGCGCGAAAGTCGCGTGTTCGAGTCCCGCTCGTGTCCATCATTTTTCAAGTTTCCTTTATCAATTTAGATAAAATGATTTGTCGACTAACTCTGAAATGATGTCAAAATTAAGTGCAATTGATTAAAACTCCACATTTTATTGTTCATAAAAAGCTCTCTAAAGATAAACCAACACCTGAATTCCACGTCTCCCAACCTCAGTAACTATGTAAATACTGGGTAACATTAAAAGTAATATATACCTCCAGCAGCCCGCCAAACTTCAGGCGGACGTCAGAACATTGTTCGCACTGAAATATATACTGACGATACCATTAACTTTAACGTTATTTTATTGGAATATGTGGCATGTACTATAAGCTTTTATACTATGGCAGTGGACGTCATGGAATTAAAAGTAAGACTTTGGTGACCTACTGTGTTATTCTAAAGCCGACCTGATTAGCGCAGTGGCTAAGCGATGTGACTGCTGCGCTAAGGGTTGCGGGTTCGATTCCTACACGGGGCAAAACTTTGTGCGAACCACAGATGTTTGTCCCGAGTCTGGGTGTTTGTGTGTGTGATATTTCATGTTTGTGAAACGCACCCACGATACAGGAGAAATGCCTAGTGTGGGGCGACGATTTTATAAAAAAAAACAGACATTACTTACGAACTCACTTCTAAATTCGCTGTGAGATTCGACACTAGTGCATAGCACGGTGACGGGATGACATTCAAGATGATTTTAGTGTTTCAGAATAGCATAACTGAGCAAATATTTATACACATTTTGTCAAATGTTTAGAACTCTCGGTATAAAGGAGTCTTTTGTATATAAGCTTGAAAATTGATAGCAAAATTGTTCTATCTAACAAACGGTTACAATAGTCATTGTTATTGTAACAGGTAAACTGGTCAGGTGGTGCAGACATTGGCCAATCAAGTAAACGATGGTATTAAGATTGACTAGCCGCCTATCTTTACTACATGGCTTTTGGTATTACTGCAACCTTAAAAATAGACAGCCGACTTGTAAATCTCCTAGCTCTTCAAAGAATAAGAACAGTAAGCTAAAAACTCTTGCATTCTGCTTATGCCTTAGTCGAATACAAATTGCGTGAAGCAGATGCTCTTGATGTAGTATCAAATGTCACTATAAATTGAACGAACTCGTAAATATAGCGATCTCATATTCACTGTACAATAAATATGACAGTCACATTGACGTCAAAGTACCTATCAATATTGTAGGAATGGGAATTTTTAAAATATTACGTTTAACACGTGGGTATAGATAGTCGAGCGTTGTAAAGTGTTAGTATAGTGGATTCTAAAGTATGTATGATACTTTTAAATGGTAATTCGTCTTTTAAACTAACTTTAATCTATCGCATATAAGACTACCAATGTAGTATATACAATTTAATGGAACATATCATTTGGCCTGTATAGCCAAAGAGGTAGGTAGCACATATAGTACACCCACATTTGGCTGGTTATGTTTAGTAAGACTTTGTGCGACCTGGGATTTTAACCAAGGACCCGCGTTCAGCAGTAACGTTTATGGACCACTAGACCAACGAGGCAGGCGATTTAATTTAATGGAAGTCAAAAACATATACACACACATACACACATAAAGTCACGCTATTTCCAGAGGGGTAGGCAGATATCACGGATTTCCTTTTGCTACGGTCCGGGCTTTTCCAATACTCCGCTAACATCTTTCTCAAATATTTGTTTTGTCATTCCTATTTTAGACAGATCCAAAACAGACAGAAACTACTGCCTGACATAAAAAGTAGATATGCATACTATCATTGAGATAAATTAGTACTCTCACATCTGGAAGCTTCAAGTTGCAGTGAGAGTGTACGTTACTGAACATCTCTAGTAAAACACTATATATTTGTAAGTCCAGTGTAAAAGGAGGCGAGCCTCAAAAGAAATATTTCGTCCAATATATAAAATCTAAAATGACATAGTTGCCCAACTAGAAGATCCTTTACAAAACGTGACTACAAAGAAGCGTAACACAATTCCAAATAGGTCTGAAAGCGTCAGAAAAGGCAATAGAGTAATTACGTTTGACACAAAACTTTAGTTGCAATTGTTGAAAGAACAGCGGAAGTGACGGCGCTCGTTTGCCACTTCCTTCCGCTTGGGGACGCTCTACTAACTGAAATGTGCTATAATAACGAACGGGAAATATATAGGGCTGTGTGTGATAGAAGGAACTTTATGTACTCCTGGTACACGGCTATGGTTTCTGTTTATGTTTAACGATCTTGCTTGTGTCAAAATTGACGAAACATCGAAATATGAGGATCACCAACCAGCAAGATTGTTTGTATTTTTTTTTATGTTTGTTACCTCATAACTTTCGCTTGGGTGAACCGATTTTGATGTTTTTTTATTTATTTGAAAGCTAGTGCCTCTCGTTTGGTCCCATTGCAATTTGATTAAGATCCGATCAGTACCTACTTTTTCAGTAATTCTTAATAATGCTGTTTTTTTCACGTTTTCTACTACATTTTTCTATGATTGTTCTCCGATTTCTGCGGTTTTTTTTACTTTTTAGTGCTTTTTAATTTGTTGTGTTTTGAAGTCGGTTTTTTTGTTAAAATTTTTGTTTATCCTAGTAGATAGTAGCTAAATTTAATGTAAGAAGCAAATCTTGTGTTAATTTGACACCCGTAATAAAAAATTAGTAACCTAATGAACGAATTTTATCTAGCCAGCTCGGCGTGAAAGACTTTTTTCTAAGCTCCTAATAGAAATCCACTATACTTCTTTCCTTCTAAAAATAATCATGGTATTAGCCAAACATGTTTGTTAGTTAACTAGTCCCTTTACGGTTTATGGTGCCCTGGTACATCGGATTAGATAACATTTTATTGGTTGTTTTTATGTTATACGCAATCATCGTTGGGGAAGGACATTTTATTTAGTTGGTGTTAGTTTTAATAGTAGGTTTATCGTAACTTTATTCGAAGCTGTGCTTGACAAACCATACTGCTGGTTATATCTTTGATTTCAGATATAGTAGGTATATTATTTATGTAACTCAAGTTAATCAAATCGAAGATTGCGAAAAATATATAAAAAAAATATATAAATACGTATATAAAAAAGTCTGGACTATAAAATGTATAATATTATCTACCATGACTAATGCAGTGAGAAATGGAAGGAGAACTAAAATGCATTTTGCGCAAAAAAGTGAATAATAATAGGTACGTAACCACTGTAATCCATGAACAACGGATAAAGAAACGGAATCTGCAATCATACTTATTTTAATTTTACCATTATGATCAACTGTAAATTCTCTAAGTCTTGCCTGTTGACACAAAAAAACCTTCATACATTTCGTATATTTAAAATGCTTACTCAACCTAAAATCCCAAGTAAAACTTCAACAAATAATAACCCGTATCCTGTACTAGACTTGTTTGACGCGCCCGATGCATTTTAAAAGAGAATTTCATTCATATCTGCATTCTCGTTCGGTTCGAGTCAACTTGTTGAGCAAAATATTTTTCAATGTGATCCGAGTGTTACGCATTACCCAGATTGAATTCCAATTGAAAACGATTCAGAATATGTCAGACAATCCTGTAATAAATATGCTTATTGCATATGCACTCACATTTTTATTATCGTATTTTCTGGAGTGCAATTTGAGAGCTTACTTTAAGATTGCTTTTTATGCTCACCTAGTCTGTGCATTTGGATTTCTTTTAGTAGGATGAGTGAGCTTTCTTTTTAAATACTTTTTTATATACCTATCTATCTTAAAGATAAATAAAGTGTCTGAAGAAGTATTTTAGGCACTAAATTGAATTAGTTTACCCTACCGCGGTATTGACGGCTCATATTGACATGATGAAATGGAATCCAAAGAAAGTAATCTATATATGTAATTATTATTCAGTTACTTACTTAAACAACAAAAAGCAACCTTCTAGTTTCCCTAATAATACAATATTCAAGGCAAATACCTTAAAAATAACATTATACCCGTAAATTATCTGGCTCAAATTCCTTCCAAGAGTGCTTAGAGGCGGCTAGATTTTCTAAGACACAGGGAGGTATTCAGGCATTCAGTGTAAATCTTGTGAGCGCGGGAATGCGGGCCTGTGTCGTCGCCATGACAGCTTTGCAATTAGGCGTCCCGCAAAATGGCGGTGCCGCGAAATTACCGCGCGGTACGTAATGCTTCGTGCAGACTTCGGCTAGGGTTTGAACCAATATTGGATGTAATCTCAAGTAATATTGGCTTTAGTGTGCACAGATATTGGTCGATTTACATAAAATTAATCTAGGAAAGTATGTAATGGACGGTGTTGTTTAAGTTCAATTTAATATATGCGGGCTAACTTTAAAACATTTAGGTACACATAATAGATTTTTTCTAATCAAATATGAAGTCACATTCTATTTATATTGAAAAGTAAACTTAGCTAATATGTATAACTATTAAAAATCAATTTCCAAAAATATTTTAAGAATTAAATAAGGGTTACCATACTGAATAGCCGCTAATATCAGATAGTCTGCTATCTGACCTTATTATCTGTTATCCACACACATCCTGCTGACAAATAACTCAAAACGTCTAAGCGTGTCACAAACATTGGCCCAACTTTATCAGCGAACGTGTGGGGCCGACTTATTCGCAGTGACTTGCGTAACTTAGTTTCGGCTGAAGTATCAGCGGGCTGATTAAGTGACTTGCAATTCGTGGTTCGGTTGATTTTGTCAAAGCAAATCGCCTGTCGAATGTTTACTCACAAGTATAGTAAGTAGCTTTAGCTAATTGTAAACTGTAATTAAGTTTGTGACTTGTATAGATTGAATTACCTAATGTGAATAATTCATTATGAAAATGCCATCCAATACCGTAATGTACTTGGGCCGTGCAATTCTGCCCGCATTTAATAAAACTACTACTTATATTACTCAATACTCATTGCTGACAATTGATGTAGGTAAGTTGAGCAAAGAAAATACACTCATACCAAAAATTATGCTTGATCATACATACCATAATATGGGCTTCAAAAGAAAACAAAAACCAGGAAGTCCAAGCCACCCTAGAAGACAGAGTATTAATAAATACACTTGGTCTTAAACTTGTTCAGCTCTGGCAGAGCGGATACTAACTAATACAAGAGGTCCGCTTTGTTTTTCAATAAATATTATATGTTAGGACTTTTAAGTAAACAGTAAGTCTTGAGCTAAGTCCAAACTCAATCTCGGAAGACTCTTTAGAACCCCCCAAATCCCAGAAGAGAAAAAATTTAAATTGCAATTCTGTGGTTCATAAGAGGGGCTCGCAATAGGCGTAAATTGCTCCTTATTCGTTCCCATCTCGATCCCGTTACGTGGTCTAATGGCATCGGAGTGTAGGTAAATACGGGGTAAATATATACGACGGGGCTTTTACCGTATTTGAATAAGACCTGCCTCGCTCCGTTCGACGTGTAGCGAATAGTTTTTGTGTGCTCTCCGGTTTTATGGTATCCTGGTATGCAGCCGTGATTATAACCAGATGTGGGTGGAGAGGAAAATTGATTATCATGCGAATTCGTTTACCGACGACAAACTAGATTTGCTAAAATCATAGGGTTGAGTGGGTTTTGAAAATATTTGTCATGATACATACCGTTTTGAAGAAAATACAAGTCAACAAGACACCATAAATATTACCCATAAGTGTACCGAATCTTAAGTGACATAATATAAAACTGTTTTCTATAATTTTTATTCTGTCTGAAAGTTTTCTCGATTATTATTTTGTACCACCTCTTGATGCATACAATCTACATTTTGCTCTGCAGACAAGTACTTACGAAACCATTTATATCTGCACAGTTTTAATAGACAGCTTTCCTATACAGTGGAGGCCAATTAAAAGTTTCACTGAAGTTAGTATGGAGGCGACAGCAGAAATTACACAGTTAAATATAACACAGATAGACATGCCTGTGGAGATATTTCACTCTGCTCAATACAACGAAAATGGAATTATATAAGGTGATGTTATTATTAATATTTTGCTTTTTTATAAAGGAAATCTGTGAGACTTTATATCTTGTTTTTTGTTAAGGAAAAGACTTGTCCAACTTGCCAGTTTTCGTGACAATAAATTTGTCTATAGAACCTGTATCACAATGGTCAAAGTGTATTGAAATGGAAGCTTTATAACGGCTTAGAGACTTTGAGTATTGATTACTTATATTTATTTCTGAAAAGAAGGAAAAAATAAGTAAAATAAAAATCGTTTACTTGAAATAATGGTGTTTACAGCTGGAGTTATTATAAAAGTCCCACTTATTTCGCCTACTTTTTTCGACATGCGTAAACAAAATACCTACACCTACACATTTAAACTATAACATGACTGGCGGATCCGGCAGATGTTTCACGGAAAAGCAGGGTGACTTGAGCTGACAATTGCGAAAGATGGCGGAGTAGGTACCAAACCAATTTATTTAAAATTTAATTACCTGTTTTATTTTTTCCGTGATTTTTTCAATATTTTGATAGTTATTCTGCTATTCGAGGCGGAGATGAACCAAAGATCAATAAAATCGGTCCAGCCGTTCTTGAGTTATAAATAGTGTAAGTACATATCAATGCCATCGTAGCATAGAGGTTAAAGCTAGATACGTTTTGTTTCAGTCGAGTAATTCTTGAGATAAACAAACCGTTTCTTGAGCTCTGCAGTACCGCATAAATAAGGTGATGCGTCGTTTTAATTGCACCACGACAGTGCGTAGTGTCCACAAATCCTCAGAATTTCTGGGAAATTTTGCTGTGAACAAGCGGCGGTAATGCAAATCAACGCGGCTAGGGTGACTATGTTACTGTGACTGAATAGGACTTTAATATGCTAGATGAACAGATTAAGATTAATATGTTCTTTGGTTATAGTGTTGTTTTGTAACAGGAGATTTTTTAAGTATTAAACTGGGTTTATTTGGTAGCTCTTTTTACAAGAAAACCCTGCGTTATTTTGTTGTTTCAAATGTTGAATTCGTAAAACTTAAAAATTCCATTTACAGAAAACTACTAACTATGTTCAAGTATATTTACTTAAAAATTCTAATATTAATTTTATCGATTTATGAATAAATAATTTAATAAAGAGTACGTTTCAAAAAATATGAACTTAAATGTTGTGGTGGATACTTAGCTAGAATCATCATACTTTTATAAACGTGAATAATATAGCTGCAAGAAACCAAGGGTAAAATATAAACAAACACCATAAAACCCGACCAAATAACTCGTATAAAACAATGCTCCACACTCCACAGTATTTGTAACTGTTTTATTGACTCGTGGAATACATATCAGAACGAAATATGCAGATGTGGATTTTAGATTTTTCGTGCAGTTTGGCGAACCTATTCCATTGTATTTGTTGCATTCAAAACACTTATGTGGCGCTGTATTACTAAGGTATTCGCTGTTGAAGTTAAACTTGCAACCCTAACGTGAACTTGGTGTAAGTCTACGGTGGTAGCGACGCCATCATAACAATTGGAATCACTTTTCTATCCCTATTTAATTCGTGTTCTTTCTCTTTAGAAGATAAAGGCAGCCTAAGGCGCGGCGCAAACATCCACACTTATGTGTCTTGTGTCGGATACAAGCTACCAATGAATATTTGATTTATATATTTATGACCAGTATGAAATAAGCCACTCCCAGCGCAGATGTTTCTTCGCTGCTGATCAAAAAGCTGTTTCCTGTGATGGTGTGCTGTGTCGGTAACAAAACGATACGTTAGCACAGCCCCTATGAATGAAATACAACGTGATCACACATAAACAATGTTTAGTATTTCCACACATCATCCAGCACGCTTACTAGTACGACTCAACGTGACGAATCTCCCCTCAAACTAAACCACACAATGGCTCGCTTGTTCTGCACCACGACTAGTTTTAAGAGGATCGGATAGGGGCTACAAATAAGGGTACAATACGAACTAATAGCAGACACTAGTAAGTTCTACGAATAAGTTAAATTTAGGACTACTGCATGCGAAAATGATGGTTAATTAGTAGCTCAAAAATAGCATCACAACTTATCCCTTTAACAATACCTGATCCAAAAGGTCTAGATTTATTTTAAGTAATCATTTTGTTTAGTTCTACGTCTCGGATATAATATATATTGTACAGCGAAGAGTTGTTCTATTTTGCTTGAATGATAGGATTCATGTCATTTCCATATTCACAATAAAGGCTATAATTGCCTGAGCCTTATTTACATTTTCCGCTTTCAGTTCTTCCCACAGTGCTGTCTTGACACATTTGTCAGGTGGCACCGTGTGGATGTTGGAAGCACTCCACTCGTAATGAGGTTTACACTGCACGATATTGATATTTGTTACTCTTGAATGGAGGTCCCGTGTGAATTGGGTTTATACTTGCCACAATACCGCGTAAGAAAAATTTGTCAAGTTTTCAGTACAGACAAAAAATGATTCACTCCACAAAAATCTATCAAATAAAGCAACGAACTATCAAAGGTGATAATTATGGCCATTTTTCGATTTACACGGGAATGTGTAAACGATGATATCACATTTTTGCGTTTTAAGTATTTTATTTCTACCAGCATCAATAAAAATAAAAACATAACATCACGCCTGTATTCCCCGAAGGGGTAGGCAAAGGTGCACATATAGTACACCCATATTTCGCCAGTTCCAATAATAAAGAGGCGATATTTACCTCAGAGGCTTATAGGTTCAGTAAGTTTGTTAATGTATCGGTAAGGGCCATCTGCCGTCTTCTGGTGCAGTCTATCCTCTTCCGTATCACCCTTACCCCGCTATTTTATCCGGGTGAATAATATATGAGATTAAAAGTAGCTTATTTTCGTCCCTTCTTGGGTTGAAACTACCTCGGTACCAAATTTTGACAAAATCGGTTCAGTGATTTAGTCGTGGAAGTGTAACAGACAGATAGCGTTCCTTTCGCATTTATGACATTAGTAGTCCGTTCCTCAATCAGTAGTGTCATCAGCCTCCATGTTGTCTTGGTCGTGGTCATCTTGTAATCAAGATAATCCGTTTAGTTGCAATCCAGTTGTACGTCCGTATGTTTGCGACTGAATCACATGGTTTGAGACGCGGAAGGTACACAATAGGTTGGTGTTTGGGTAACTATATCCCATAACTTTCCGTAGAGTACTAGGAATCCAGACATAGGAAGTAATATTCTTTGTTGCCTATATGAATCGTCACGATATATGATACGACTAAAGTAAACTTAAATTAATTTCGTCAGCAGTTCTAGTTGACATCTATGCCAAGATGAACTAAGAAACTTGAAACCAGGCTCTGAAACAGTATTTGAATAGATTTCCAACTTGCTCCTCTGTTTTTACCTACTACTTGTTAATATATGATTTTGTCATATGCCATTTTAGAAGTTATAACTAAAATTATGTTTCCAAAATTTAAAAATATTTTTAATTGCCATTGATTTATATAATTAACGCGTCGAGTAATAAAAAAACTTGGATGATGGCTCTACTCGCTTACTTACTTTTGATTGATTGCTATATTTATTTGCAGAAACATGGGTATAGTCCTTATCCACACTTACCAAAGATGATTGGTGAACAAATACATATTATTAGCAGATTATATTCAACATTGCTTTTTTTAAAACCTCGCCCCATTCTAGAAATTTCTTCTTTATTGTGGGTGCGTTTCACAAATATGCTGCAACATGCGGATCGGACAATTAATGTCTCGTGTGAGAATCGAACACGAGACATAAACGTAGCAGTCCAATCGCTTACCAGCTGTGCCAATTAGGTCGACAAATTATGACAAAATGTTCAATAGTTTTAACACATTGTAAAAGCACTAACCGATTGTATCATAATAGTAATAATTCAATTCATATGGCGAAATCAATTCAAAGCAGAAAAGTTTCACCTACACATAGTTCCTCTTTGGTTAGCTCCAGACGGCAGAAAGCTGTGCCGTATACAATTAGAGTTCTAAACTACGCAATACCACTGGTGCACACCGCATGCGCCAAAACATATTAGTATTCTTTCCCCATTCGGCGCAGATAAATATCCAATAACAGCCTATAACTGTCCCGATTCACTTGTTATTGAAGTAAAATTATTTTATTTATTCGCCCTAAAATTACAATGGTACGTATTATTCCCTTTACAATGCTTTTGTTTTTCTTGTAACGGGATGAGTGGTTGACGAAATTTGTCCTGTATGCGTATACTCTATGTGCCGCGTGCCGTGTCCGCTGTGTGCTCTATTTTTTAATACTTCTATATTGTTACTAGCTGTTGCCCGCGACTTCGTCCGCGTGAATTTCAGGTAAAAACACTGAATAAAATAGATGTTGGCCGATTCTCAGACCTACTCAATATGCTTAGAAAATTTCATGAGAATCGGTCTAGCCGTTTCGGAGGAGTATGGGAACGAAAACTGTGACACGAAAATTTTATATATACCTATAGATTTTCCCTGTTTAACTCGAAAAATAACTTAAAATGAAAATATTCGTTGTGGATAAATTTGGACAAGTGTCAATGGCATCAAATCCATTACAATACGTATAGGCAATTTTTTTTCTCGAGTATATCTACGTACATACACATACATACATAAAGTCACGTCTGGTTCCCAGAGGTGTAGGCAAAGACCACGGATTTCTATTTGCTACGATCCTGGCATACTTCTTTCGTCTTATTCTCACGCATCATATTCCTCATACACGCTCGTCGGTTAAGGGTACTCTTTACTTAAACTTTTTGCAGAACATCTCCGGCCTAGGTATATTCACCGAGGTCTTCCCCTTTCCGATACTCCACTAACATTAACCTTATATATTCGTTTTGTCACTCTTCTGAATAGCCATCCTTTCGAGATGCCCAAACGTTTGAAGTATATTTTTCTTAACTTGAGTATCGACACATTTTCATCATACATAAAAAAATACTTAACCAAAATACGTCATTAAGCCTGTATATATTAAGCAAAAAGAACCATTACATCCCTAGAATTTCATTAGAAAACGTAGTCTCTAATTACTTTGGCACTCCAATCGAGATCCGCTCGGAAAAGGGCCAATTCATCGAATTCCAATTAGAAAAAACTTATTCTGATGCTGCTACGGAAGTTTCGGATTCATTGTTTTAGTCGCATTGTGATCCAATGTCAGGCGGATTTATTTGTAGCGCAATTATCTCCCTTATTCCGTAGGCAATAAGAAAGTTTCAGGTACCATTTAGTTCGGACCATTCTAAATGAGGAAAGATAAAATTGAAGTTTGTGTAATTTGGTTTACTGAAAGAGGTGGTTTGAAGTTGTTTGCCGCTCATGAATCTACAAAGGAGTTTAAATATTAACCCTCTTTATTTCTAGTTCTTTTTGTAACTATTGGCATAAGAAAAATATTCTATGTATGTGATTCATAAAAAAATACAGTCCAAGTCAGTATCCAAAGATCAATGCTTCTTCTTCTTTGGGTTTGGAATAACTCAATCATTCATTAATTATTATCAGGATTTCTTATATGGTATTTTATGTGAGTTCGCACGCATATGATACCCTGAAAGCAAAACTGTTAGGGGTACACCACCTTCAAAAAAGTTCAAATCAACTATTACAATACCACGGAACTTCTGCTTCATTTTGAATTTATTTAGTCAGTAATGACTCAGACATTGCGAAATATACCATTAGGAAAACAAATATTTGTTCCTTTCGGAAATCAAACCCATAGGAAGTCAATCGGAGCCATTGCGCCAATGTCGCCTCATCAGATTGAAACATAACATCCTCTCGCACACTCTAAAACATTTTCCTCATTGGATTTTTACAATTCTTGTCATATTTTTTCCTTATTGGTGCGGTGAACTGCAAATTACCAAGATACGGAATTAATAGAATATATAATATATACACGAGGCAATAGATCCAAGGTACTATAGATGGAAATAAATTAATACTTCACAGGTTTTTCACGGCTGTTCATAGTTGTTGTACCTATATGTATACCACAGACAACAGTTATAGATTTATAAACAGTAATAATACGTTCTATTACGTGGGTTGTATAGTCATAACAAAGCACTTAATTGACAAGACTTGAGACTCATAATTATCACATCACAAAAATATCGTGGTGACGAAGGTTGCAGACATTTCTTTTTAGATTTTTTTACGCAACATATGTTTATAACAGTGGCGTGCATTGGTTTTTGGACAAGGTAGGCAGGTATTAGGCAAGTGGTGATTTATTCACAAAAAACTAAAACTCGATTATTTGTCATACATTGCGGCGCGGCGCTTCGATGAATTAGCATATTCTCTTCCCGAATCCGTAAAAAGATGTATATAGATACCTGCTTCATTTACTAAAATAGCGATTATATATTATTTATCAATTAATGAACTATACCAACGATCATTATAATTATTACCATTCGACAAAAGGTACCTACTTATAATCTGGTATGACCACTGAGCTTACCGAAGGTCTCTACAGTAGCCCTGGCTTTTTGAGTCTGCAGTGTCTGCACTAGCGAGGTACCTTTATCGGCGACACGACAAAATGAGAAAATATTTTATAGATATTATAGGTATTTTTGTTTTTCTATACCTACGTTCGGCATCTGACTTCCGCGTAAGTTAAATAACTTTACAAATAAGGTGATTTTTCACAATGAAGGTAACGAGTGAATAAAGTAGGTATGAATGTCGGCTCGTGGCAATTGGCTCGCCCAGACTATGGGACGGGGAATAATACAACTCGCAGATAGGTACTTCAGTAGTAATAAAAGACAGTGTTCAAAAAATGGCTTATCGTAATTGATATAGGTACCTACATTTGTATGCTCGTGAAGTCGTTGTTTACAAAAACAAAACTACTTAGTACCTAACTATTCGTCGAAAAACATATAAATTAATTGCTTACTCACGTACTTTTAACTCCACGAATTTCCTATTGACATTTCAAGGCTTATTTTTCGTCTCTTGAACTTTTATTTACCACTACAACCATCTAATTGTTTTGTCAACAAACGAAAACTAAAGTTGTTTGCATGTAATTTATCAATACATGTTGCATTTTCACCACAAACTAAACACTATAATTTATCGATATTCCTAAATGGCAATTATTTATGTAACACTTTCTAAAAAATCACAATTTAATTAAAGAAATTGATAAAATTGTTTGCAATAGAATAAAAATCGCGCCCGTAAATGACATTTGCCGACTGCAGAGTTGCCAGATTCATAAAACATTTTACCCGTAGTAAAACTGTTTAAATCTGCATTTTAATTTATATAAAATTATTTTTGTCATAAGAAATATAATAAATAGACCTTATCGATTAATTTAAATGAAAACCAGTCAATATTCTATAACGAAATGTAATGAATATATATTTTGTTTTAAAAAAAATAGTTTCCAATGTTGTCTAAAAAACATATAAACGGGAAATTGCTATGTATTTGGCAACATTGCTTAACAATTCGACGGAGAAGAAAGTATAAACAATACTTTTCTCTCTTTCTGATCGCTTTAGAACCATGACAGTAACAACCAATAAGAGACTCGAACCTTTAATGCAACAGACTGCAGCATGAGTGCAGCCAATAATTGACTGAGGTAGGCTTGCTTACCTTGGCCTGGTAATTTGCGAATGTTAAATGTCAGTGTGATACGTATGGAAAAAGGGGAATTATATTTCGGTCGTATTATTCTAAAGAAGTGTGTGTGCGTATACGAATACGCGGAATTTTTTATAGTGTGCGTGGATTTAGTAGGCTGCTCGACCAGTGCCTACTATGACGTCATGCGGTGAATGAACGATCGTAGGCATATTTTTGTGATGGATAATAGAAGTTTTTTATTTGTGTAGCTACATTTTAATGTATAATTGTTGTTTTATATCACTTGATATGACGAATTATTTTATATATTTAGTAAATATAATGTATTGAATTGTTAAATTTATCTGAGGTAGGCACTGCCTACTTGCCTATATGGGATGCACGCCACTGGTTTATAAACAAATAATATTCAAACAAATTCAACTTCATTAAGATGTTACCGAAGATATCGCTTTAACCTAATAAAACTATATTAGGAAAATAACAACGCAGTTGGCTAAACTGTACATGGTAACTTTCTATTTTTGTGGAAATTCCGCGGTGTCCCCTGAATACGCGATGAGGAGGAGTTATAAAATAGCTAGTTACACATGCAATGGCCTAAACAAGCCGGCTTTGCGTGAGATCAACTATGCTTGCTTACTTGTGAACGAATGTCGGATTGTGGTCAACTGGATTGTGGATGCGGTACATTAGAGCTCCAACTAGAAAACTGTTGGAGTTGTGACGATTATTTTTATGTCAGATATAAGTTTAATACTATAAAGCGAAGAGTCTGGGTAGAACTTGATAAATATTTTTATTAGATAAGTACAATTTTAGCTTTACTTAATTCCTCTATGTAAGTAAATTATCCTTCTTCCAAAGATATACGCTTTTTCTTGTTAGCAAGTGTATAATAAAAACTCCTGCAAGGCAAAAGTTTCTGTTCATACAGAAAAGCAACAAACTCCGATCTCATATAGATTTATACACTTGGCCTTCCTGGATCAAATTGGAGTTTAATACCATCATTATTATTAGCCGGAACACGTCCACTGTTGAACAAAGGCCTCCCCCTTAGAGTGGGGGGGGGGGCGGTGCTATAATCCCCACGCTTGGTAAGCGGCTTGGGGTTGGCAGTATTGGTGGTGAAGTTACAGAAGACGCCGCTGTCTATCTGCTGGATTTTCCTTTCCGTCGCCTCTTTCGACACCCGCAGGAGGAAAGAGGGTGGTCAATTCTAGGCCGCATACTACTCGGCAATAATACCATATCTACATAGTATTTAGCTTTCTCACATTAACGACAGTAAGCAAACCACGTAGAGCCCGTTTGTTTTCATGCGCGCGAGGCACTTTCGGGCCGCGTCCGAATTGTCGGGTCCGCCCAATATGACCACGTTCTAACGAATAAACCCCGGACATACTGCGCTGTTGAGAAATAATATAGGACGAGCAAAGATATTTGTTTTTCATATGGACATTGAATTTTACTGGCGGTTGTGTTTTTTGTGTATTCTAGCTATAGGTATGCGGCATTAAAACAAGATGGCGGATAGAATACGCGCTGCTATGTTTTAGAACCATATCCTTTTCATAATTGCAGTAGTTTATTCTATTACTAAAAAAATAATGGCTTGCTTTGTAAATCACTACAAAGCTTCTTACGTTGATGAAAGTTTAAATCATACTTACCTATATGATTCAAATGCATACTAAGAGTCTACAACATAATTATCGTGCACTTTTCTAGGGGCTCTTTTAAATTGTAAGTCTTTCAGGTCATTCAAATTACTAAATGGAGGTCTCATATTTCTACGAATAGTACGACAGCAGTTCGATTGACGATGAGCCCTATGAATTGCCCCAAGGCCAAGTTTGTTCTAGATGACTACGTGTTAATCTAAAGTAAGAAACAAGGCCATTGTATTGTTGCAAAATTACTTGACCATACTAAAATCAAAGTAATTGTTCAAATTATGATCAGTGTTTGACCCTAAAGAGCTTTAATATGAATTTAACGTTAGCAGCGTTTAATAAGGAAGTCAAGTCAGAGTTACTTGTAGTAGTATAGCTAGTTCGAACATTCATCGAATGTTACAAGGCGAAGGCAAGAGGCGAAAAACGCGAATCCATTTTTGATGAGCTAAGTCCGTTTAAATTATTTATGCTAGGGTCGCGATTGAGGAATAATTCTCGTGGGTCGCTCACAGTCTAAACCCACGGCGTCCGGTGCATATTGCCCCATTTTACTGTCGTTTGGTTTTATGGGGTGTGGACGCAAAAAGTGAGTGAGTTTTTTATGGAGTTTCTCAGATATTGGATGGCATTTTAGCTGTGAGATTTCTGCATCAAAGTAGCTTTTGACGCACGAGGTCGGGTATTTGTAGCTGCGACAAAGATTTATATTCGATGCCGTAGAATTTTCCATGAGATAAAAACCAGATTTAGTTTTGGGTGCACGGAGTTTTGATTGCAATATTTATCTCAAGACCCGTTGTATGAATCGGTACATGTTGCGGTCGTGTCAAATATAACTATTTGTATACTCAGAAATATATTTAGTATCTAAAATAATCTTTTATTTGGGTATGTAAGGATCACCACGGAGGAAGCGCTCCAGAGAAATAGCTGTGCATGCGAGCTCAGCAAAACCCGTGAAGCCAATGTCTGAACTCCACTGGACTTTAGGAATCACGTTTTGCCATATCAGCTCGAAGTCTACAGTCTCAAGAAAACATATCAATCGATATTTCCTTTACGAATTGATCTTGAATATTAATATAACAAGGAAGGTACGAATAATAATGCATCCGACGGCTCTCTATCACACTGATTGAGATTGACCAATATCCCGTCCGACGACAGTTTACGACACCATAAACAAATTTAACACGATTCTCTACGAAGACTATAAATGTCTGGGTCGGGACTTATCTATCAAATTAATTGCTCTATGCCGCTGTCATAAAACGATCAACTAATATTACATAAAATGGTTTTGTTACAGAACTCGGTCATTGATGCTTTCGGATCGGTTTGATTGTCGATAAGGCTTTTGTGTTTAATCAGAGATTGAATATTTGGTTTAAAGGTCCTAGGATGGATCATCATTAAAAAACTCTAAAGCAATTTTGGGATTCTGCGGTTTTGATGATGATGATGATAAAAAGTAAAAACCTTCCAGTATAGTCTACAAAAAATATATAAATTATACACAGTATATGGTACACACGTTTTAATAGAAAATTTAAATCCCATTAAGTAATAAAAAGTAGCATATTGCTAAGGACAATTCCAAAATCTTCTAATTTGAATTATTACAGCTATATACAACCTAATATAAACAAATTTAAAACAATATATAGAAAATTAAACAGTTGATAAGCATCATAGTATTCATCCCATATTTAAATTACCAAAATCGTATAACGTTTAGAGCAATAAATTAAAAGGACCTTCTAGATCACTACTACTGGTTTGTACCTACGCATAATTCATTGCTTACGTCGTGTTGTCTTTCCCAGCACATTTACTACCACTTTGGAACTCATACACTTTCGTGTAAAGTACTCATTTCCGTTTCCTAAATCACTACTACTCAGATACGGCGAAACAAACTAGGGGTCAAGGGCGAACGCGGTCACTTGTGTAATGACGTCCAAGAATAGACACGTTTGCGTTTTGTCATGTTTGGCGCAGTGGAAACGAGACTACAATTGTGAACCGGAGCAATTAATGTCTTGCGTAATTAAACGAGAAAGAATACTAAAGTTCTGGGCAGCACCAGAGAGACATTATAATAATATTGATAGTGTAATTCTCAGAATATGGTATCAGTATTCGGTAGATAAGATTCCGACATATAAACAGACGGTAATAGATATATGAAATCACCACGTGATCACAAGTCTAACTCCGTCGAACGTCGATCATTTACATTTATTATTGTATTATACACTCTGCGTGAGCAGAGCTTCAAAAAATGTATTAGACTCATTTGAGTGTCCCCCTCCACGGAAATCTTTAGTAAAAGGCGAAAGATTTATGCGTTTTGAAGGGAGACCAGAGTTACTTGAAAAATATTTCGCGTGCCTTATATCATTCCGGCGGTAACGAAACCATAGCGCGATTCAGAAATGAGCGCTCAATGCACAACGCCATCTATCCGTCATCCGAGAAACTAAAATCAACAGTACTTTGTGCCGGTTTGCGCATTATAATATTGTTCATGATAAATATTGTATTAAATAAAATTATTGGTTTACACGCTGTGCATAATAGTTGTATACTGTACATACAGCATGTACTACTACAATTTTAGTCAGTAAGTTTAATACATATGAGTAGTTCGGACCTTCGAAGTAAAGTGACTAATTTCAATAAGGCGTGTTGAGGGGTTTTTAATATGGTATTTTATATCTCTTTTTACCCGTTTTAAGCAAAATATTTTTTAGTCTTACTGGTCCTTAGTGTATCTGTTATATAATAGAATTAGCTAAATTTGAATTTTATTTCAATCCTATTAACGTTTTCGGAATGCTATACCTATACATAATTTATATTATAATATTTGTAGATCAAATTTCATTCCCTACCCACTATAAAAAAAATCCTCCTTTGTATTTAGTTTAAAATGACGAAGAAAAGTAAAATATTTACAATCAAAAACTCAAAAATCAGGTCTTAAGCTGTTGTAAACGTAAGTGTAATTAATGTTAAAAGCTAATTAGTAACGAGATTCACAATTACCTACCACGAATTATAATCGATTTGTAAATTAAGAGTAATATGGTTGCCCAGTTATTCGTTCTATAGAAATCGATTTCTAATCACTCGTTAAATAATGTTTATATAATTGGCAGTCGTGTATTTCGATTTTAAGTGAGGCACATGTTATTTGGTGAACATAGTTTAGTTTAGTTTTTTGCAAAATGTGTGCTTTAATGCCTACAATATATAAAATAGTGTTTGTTACTTTCCACTTTAATGGTAAGATTTTTTTTTTTCAAAAACGTCGCCCCACACTAGGAATCTCTCCTGTATCGTAAGATGTATTCAAGATTGCTTTTGATATTACTTAAATGTATTGCTCTCGTGTAATTATAGAACTACAAAGAATATTATAAGTTTCCAAATTATCTATAACCTGTATTTTTTTTTACTTGTCATAAGATGAAATTCTTCTTCTATCGTATGGTTGATGAACAACCTGGTGTCAGAGTTTAAACCGCCTGTAGGTGGGCGCTGACATGGCTTCATACAGCGTTGAAAAATCCCTTAGATGTACCGGTTTTCTCACGATGTTTTTTTCACCGTTTTTTGTTAATACCTAATTTATTGTACGCACATAATTTCGATAAGACATTGGTGCGTGCCGGGGTTTGAACTTGCAAACTCTGATTAGCAGTCCAACGGTCATACCTCTCGGCTATCAATGCTTTTAAATTAATACATACTATAATGTTTATTAATAATTGTGACTGTTTTTTAGTGTTATTCACACAATATGTAGCCGGAAATACTACAGGGCCATTCGACCCCAAGGTAAATATTTATTTTTCTTATAAACAGTTTACTATAATTGTTCTATAGAAGTCAATATATAGCTATGTAAAATATTGTCTCGCCTTTACTTCCCGGAGATACGCGTTATATTAGCTTCATTTGTGATTAATTTGTTTAATTAATTAAGCCTTAGTAAAACAAACAAACACACTAAGCACAATCAATAAGGTCACCAATAAATAAAATGCACTCTCATACGTCATGCACGCTTGTTGGATACCAGGAGTGCATAAATTGTTAGGTCTATTCATACCGCCCATTGTTTATGACTGAGCACGGTTTTACCCTTATGCGTATTTCCCGAAATCCATTGCGCTAGTTTGGGCTTGACCTGTATGCGAAATGTCAGTTTGTTTTACAAGAATGTATGTATAGGTATAAAAAATATATTCTTTCACCGCATTCTTGACACGAAGGGGCTGTAAAACATCAGTTTTTACGTTAGATTTAATTTTAAATCATACATAAAGTGCTATCGGATTATATTAGGATATTGTTAGAATTTTTTAGTTATTCAAATTTCGACATAAACTTGTCATAAGTAGTTATCTAGCAGACAGTGGTACTATGAACAATTTTTATTGCGGCATTTTCTCCTCGTTACTTCAAAAAAATATTTTCACTTTTTACCGATATTATATTATTCAATTGCAGATAACCCAAGATTTTAAAGGACTACCATCGTCGCTTGTCCCACAAACGAATGCTTCCAATCTGCCTTCTCTAGCATTCTCAACACTAGAAGAAGTTAATAACCCAGCTCCTTTAGATCCAAACGATCCTTGCGCGACCTATGACCCGCCTGTACCAAACTTCAGGGCTCCTGGTAGAAGAATAAGTGAAGTCAGTAAGTGCTATGAAATATAAATTATTAAAATATAGGTTTACTTTGATAAAAAATCTATAGAACAAATTGAAGGCGTACAAAACTTGCTTTTAAACTATGGCGTTGCATGATTATAATAGTATTCAATTACAACACGGGAATTAACTCGGTCGAAACGTCAAGCTAAAACTAAAAACTTGTGTTTACGTTGTAATGTTTTAATTTAATTATATTATTGCTAATAATATTATATATTTGATTGTTGCATTTTATCTTATTAAAATAAATATATTTCCTATATTTACATTTCAGAATGCTTCGAATATATTTGGCAAGTAAAACAACGGGATGAACAACGGAGAAGATCTGAAGAGTGTAAGTTACTGGAAATTATAACATAATAAAGGCGTTAAGTAGCCTATGTCTTAAACTATCTACATGCCAAATTTCATCAAAATCCGTCCAGTGTCGTGAAGGCGTAACAGACAGATAGACGGAGTTACTTCTTACATTTATACTACTAGTATGGAAGTATGGATGTGTTGTTGATATAGAATGTAAATAATTTTTTAGGTGCCTTGTGTAAATGACATGATTTGGTCCTCGATTCCCGAATTTGTTATGTAAGCTAGAAAGCACAGGCTGTCTACCTGACCCCTAAGCAAGCTATGTGTATAGTATAGTTGAATATTGTTGTAAATCATAAATCTTACCTCGTACGTTTTATTAATAAATAATCAAAAACATCAAGTTGTGCTTATAATGTAAAAATATTTCTCGCTTAGTTTTTCGAAATTAAATTTGTTTGTGAAAGTACTAACGGGACGTTATATGTTTTGTTTTCAGGTATGGAGAGACAAAATGTTCTTGGCATCATCGGCGGTCATCCAACCAATGCTGGTGAATTTCCGAACATGGTAAGCATTAAATTTGCCGGCACCGACAATACTCCACATGTCAAAATAAATGTTGAGAAACAGAATAAAATTAAATTAAAGAAACACGACGAAGTATATTAAATTAACGTATATTAAAGTTAAGTTTTATCGTAAACTTCATTAAAATGTTTTTGTTTACCAGGGCGCCATAGGCTGGAAAGCGGTTATTGGCAAGTGGAAGTTCATGTGTAGTAGTTCTCTCATCAGCTCTAAGTTCGTGGTGACTGCTGCACATTGCTCCAGTGCGTCAGAAAGGGACACCACTTTATTGGATGTTGTTCCTAAGATCGTCAGACTGGGAACCCGGAATATTCTCCATAGCGTAAGTAGAATTTTTTATTGAATTGAAAAAGCTTTAATTGTGATAAATGTAAATCCTAACTATAGCAATATACTTAAAAAAATGCAGTATAAATAAATAACAATGGCATACACTGGGGTGTGAGTAGAGAGCCTCGACGAGCGATGTCACTAGTTTGTCCGGCGCTCCCTCGACTGTCAACCTCGCTACCATCCGTGTTGACAGGCCAATCTTTACACCATGGCATGACCTACGAGGAACATAAAGAATAGAATAATACTTCAGGTCTCATATATGTATATTTTATGAGTGATTAACAATTAAATATTTAAAGAATGAATTATACATTATCTACATCTTATACAGCCGGCTTGCTGCGCGAAGCCGTGCCTTTTTTTTCGAAATAGAGTAAACAAAAATGGATACATATTTTTAAAAGTAATCTTGTTGCTGGAGATTATAAAACTTCTTCTATTACTGATTCGTGCATGAGTTGCAAAAAACTTATAAGTGTACCTCGGTACAGCTTGTGTATTTATCTGTCCATGATGCTACCTTAGCGACAGAATCATCACGTTGTATTTCATGTAGTTGAACGGAACACTAATTTATCAAATGCCATAGCTCTTGGTTGATCTTTAAAATAATAATATTTTATTGTCCATGAAATAAATGTCTTGGTTTTGTGGGTCTCCTGATAGGATTCCGTCATATTATTTAATGGATTAAGAGGCTTCGTAAAATACTTTAATTTTATAGCAACTGTACGAACAAAATTGATATCAGATAAGGCCAGCAATGAAACAGAATCATTTATGGATTCATAAAATGATGACTTTTAGTAGTCTCAGCTGAATGGACGGAGGAAATGATACTGCAATGTTGCTAGTGAAATAGAAAATAAAGTCCTTTTAGTTCTAGGTTTAAATATAAACTTGAGTAGAGAAAATATAAACTAGAGTTAAATATTACAAAGGCACCCCAAACCCATTGTTATGGGTTTTCTACCATCAAATCTTTGAGGAATATAATGTACGAATGCATAGTGCGGATAAAAAAAATCGTCAATTTGTTCCTGTTTCCAATTACAGTATGGCGGCGTCTCGCGTATCGACGTGGACATCATAAAGATCATCGTCCATCCCAAGTACAAGTCACCGAAGCTGTACTATGACATCGCCCTCATGGAGTTGAGCGAACCGCAGATATTCTCTTTCAACATCCAACCTGCTTGCTTGTGGACCAAACGTGACATCGGCATGTATAGTAGAAGGGTCAATGTAACTGGCTGGGGCGTTACACAATCTGGTAAGATAACATTTGTACTACTTTTTTATTGTGTTTCAATATAAACGCGTATAAACACTTTAAACCCCAATTGAAGTATGCAGCGCGCACGGAGACTGAGTTTGAAATCTGTGAGCATTATGAATGTAGCCTGTTCCCTGTACCTGTATCATAAAAAAACTATACAATATTATGAGGTAATTTATATGTGATATGTTATTATTTTCTGTAGGTAGTCTAGACACATCCCCAGAGCTGTTAGCAGCGGAGATTGACATCATAGACTCGACGACATGCGGCAACCTGCTTCGATCGTCATGCAATAGGAACTGGTGTGGCGTGCAAGAGTACCAGCTGTGTGCTGGCAAGCTGAGCGGCGGTGTAGATGCCTGTCAGGTAGTCCTTGTTTTTTGTAGGTCTCTTGTTAGTTTTTATCCTTCCTGCTAGATTCTACGATGCAATTACTTTCTGCAAAGACTTGGAACTTATGAGATTTTTTGCCTTCTTGGTCTAGTGGTTGCTGAGTGGGACAGCTGAGCATGACGTTCTGGGTTCAAAACCCGGTTCGAGTAATGTGTTATCTGGTTTTTTCATTTAGTATTTCTTAGCAGCAGCATAGAGTCGGATTTAGGTTCGCCTCTTATTACATTGGGACCTATAACATAACTGGCGAAATATGGGTGCACTATACTCATTGGCCAACCCTATCAGGCGTGATGTTATGTTTTGTCTTATCATATTTATAATTATCTTTTTAGGGGGACTCCGGCGGCCCTTTGACGGTGAAGATTCCTCTCCCCGTAACTACTCAAGGCAATATGAACTACATCCTGGGTGTGACGTCATTCGGCGTAGGTTGCGCTCTGCCGGGCCTACCTGGGATATACACCAGGATATCTAGTTTCATTGACTGGATCGAACCCATTGTCTGGCCTGGACAATAAATGTAATCGGTTCTATGGAACTAAGTCTAGAGAATAAAAATTTGATTCAATTTAAAACAGCTAAGACAATATTAAGAATTTATATATAGTGTATGGCATTTTTACTGCGCAACGGTTCTAGACAAGCGGCAAAACGCCTGATGAATAGAATTAAAAATATAAGGGTTTGACATAATTTATGTAATCGATAACATAATCAAAACATTGTCATCTGTCTTACTCTTCAATTTATATTCAAGTGATTTGGCTAGGAGGGACAGATCCCTTCTCAACACAATATTAGATATTATATATTTTTTTAATTTTTTAATATCATGTTTTTTATAATCTTTATATTATCGTCTTCACTGAATGTGATTCTCTTCTAAGACAATGTTGCAGCTGTAGTATATTCTTTAGTTGGTTATAGATCTGTAATTCTGTACCGTAGTTAAATGTAAAACGGTGATGTGATTATAATAGGATTTTGTCAAGCATTTAATACTGATAGTCAATGATGATGTATCATGAAGTTAACTATGATGGATGGAGCGGAATAAAACTATGTTACAAATGCTTTTTTGATACTTATTTAAGAGCCGATCATTCGTAAGGCTTATCATTTAATTGATAGGTAAGAAAGTTTTAATTGCTTTACATATTAATTTATTTGAGGCTGATATGATGTTAATTTCATCGACAGATTGGTTAATTACTTGTTTCATTAATATCCTCTTAGAGGCAATTAGATGTTTGTATATTACGATTCTTGACAATAATTTTAAACTCTTTGATAGAACATTATGTACCTTAACGTCGACTGTACAGTTGTGTAGAAAATGAATTGTATATTTTTAGTTTTTGTGTTGTACTTTCTGGGTAAGCAATTTTTATAAATAAAAATGTTAATCTTTGTGTGGTTCATGTATGGAATATGATATGGAGAAAGAGTTAAAAGGTGTTAATTTTATAACAACATATACACACCGATGCCATTTTTAAAATATTTAATTTTGATATAAAATACGATTTGAATAAGTATGTTTTTAAGAATGTTTTATTAAAATAAAATAGAATAATTATCCTCTGTTTTTATTATTTACCTAATTGTTGTTTCTTATTAGACTTGTAGAAAGAAAAGTCTGTAAAGTATGATACATTATATAAGTATTTAAATGGCTACTAAAACCGCCAGTGTATTCAATTTAACTTAGTATTAGTTCGCTTATCGGAATTATTATCCTCAACAAGTTTATGCCTGAGACTGTACTTGCTACAAAACATACAAACACATGAGTTAAAAAAAAGTCGCATAAAGTGAATGAGGCAAAAGCAATTCCTTAAGAGTTTTATTTACATTAATATGGGAATCCAACTCAAAATAAAAAACAATACCTCTTCCAAAGGCAGTCGTAACTGATATAGAAACGGCGTGGCTTAAAACACTGTACAATTCCATTCCAGCATCTGTAGCAGGAAGATGGAAGGAAAAGGTTCCACAGAATTCTGAGGTAAGTATTTTCAGTCTGACTTGATTGCCACGTGTTCTTACGGGTTGGTGGATCGGAGCTTACTTGGCCATTGGTGGTAACATGTGTGGGCTGATAAATAATTGCAGTTTTAAATCTATTCATATCATTATATTTGACTGCCTCGTTGGTCTAGTGGTTGCTAAGCGCGACTGCTGAGCACGCGGTCCTGGGTTCGAATCCCGGGTCGGGCAAAGTGTTACTCGGTTTTTCCATTTGGTAATTCTCAGTGGCAGCACGGAGTCTGGATTTGTGCCCGGTTGATGGCAATAGGCTCGCCCCCTATTACTTTGGGACCTAAAAACATAACTGGCGAAATGTGGGTGTACTAAATGTGCAACTCTGCCTACCCCTTCGGGGAATACAGGCGTGATGTTATGTTTATGTTTTATGTTTTCATATCATTATAGGAAGTACATCAATGGAACTGGGGAAGCGCTAGCTACAATGATGTGATTGTAAGTATTGTTAACTTTTTAAATTCCCTTGTTGCTTTGAGTTTTACGAATGACGGTATTTTCATCTTACAGCCACCTCCGAAAGCAAGTATGGCGAAGCATTGGCCATCCCCTCCCATGCCACCACTACGACCTCCTCCGAAACCATTACATCCAATATTTAGTTTTCCTCTACATCACCACCGTTTTCCAACCACCACGGCTCGTACACCGCCTACTACTACTAAGGCACCCAATACGACAAAAACGCCACCTCCTTCGACAGCTAAACCTTCGACTCCTGCCACTCATTCTGTAGGATCCTATAATCCCTGTGCACCATTTCATATACCACCTGTACCAAACTTCAGTGCTCCTGGTAGAAGAATCAGCGAAGTTAGTAAGTGACAATGTTAAATTGGTTGTTTGTCTTTCGAAGCAAAGATAGTGGCATCACTTAAAATATTTTTTTTTGTTAAAGAATGCTACGAGTATATTTGGCAGCTGAAAATAAGGGATGACATAGCTGGAAGGCAGAATGAATGTAAGTGTTAACATGAATAGACTTGGCTTGTTGGACTTGTTTTATATATTTTTGGTAACAAAGTTAACAATTTTACCGTCCACGATCCATAATAGTTAAACAATGACCATATATCACATGTGACTCACGGGACAGGGAAGTTATTAAAATTATTTTCTAGTTCTCAGATCCTTTAAAATTATATTTTGTTCGTAGTAAATGTTTATACCTATTTAGATTTTCAATTGAATAATATTTTTCGATTTATAAAGGTAAAGAATGGAGAGTGAGGGGTCTTGCCTCATATATCGTTGGAGGACACTTTACCTTTTCTGGAGACTATCCTAATATGGTAAGAGAAAAAATCCCAATACGTACCTAAATATATGTGTTGAGTCTATTAATATTCCTGGTTAACACCAGGGAGGCTTTGGTAGCATAAAATTGTAACAGAGAAAAACATAAAGTGCGCGTTTCAATTACCAGGGCGCCATTGGTTGGAAAGCGGTTGTTGGTACGTGGAAGTTCATGTGCGGTGGTACTCTTATCAGCCCTAATTTCGTGCTTACGGCTGCTCACTGCTCCAGCGCATCAGACGGTGACACTACCATCGCTGATGTAGAACCCAAGATTGTCAGACTTGGGGACAAGAATATCCTAGATATTGTACGTATTACCATGTTTATCAATTTCTTTATATACACAACGATTTTACTATAATAACTTTCGTGAGTGTTATCCATATTATTTACTATATATTCCGGTTATACTCACGGGTGTATTCCATATCCGAAACTAGTCGGGCATTCCCGAATACACCCGTGAGTATAACCGGAATATATAGTAAATAATACACAACGATTACAAAAAAAAATAGGTATAGGTACGAAATGAAATGATACAGAAATACTAATATATATTTTTTTATTTAATTCAGAATGGTCTAGATAAAACTCCACCTTATGATGCGAAAATTATTAAGATCATAGTCCACCCAAACTATAAAGCACCGAAGCAGTACTTCGATATCGCTCTGATAAAACTTGAGCACAACTTGAAGTTTACCATTGACATCCAACCTGCTTGCTTGTGGACGAAGGATAATATCACTATTTACGGCGATGAGGCACAGGTCACTGGCTGGGGTGTGATTGAATCAGGTAATAACTTTATATGAATATAGACTTAATAAATAAATAATGCAAGCTAAAATTGGCCGTAATTAATGTTGCTATAACGGCTAGAAAAAGAAGTAAGAGCATGGTATGCAGACGTAAATCTAATTTCATGATTTTTAAATATTTGCCGAAGCAATACAATCATAGTCTTCTTCCTATCATATGATTGATGAACAACCTGGTGTCAGAGTTTAAGCCGCCTGTAGGCCTCTAACATGGCTTTACACACCGTTGAAAAATTTCTCAGGAGTGGCGGTTTCCTCACAATGTTTTACTTCACCAATTTTAGCAACTGATAACTAATAATATGCACATTATTGAAAAAGATATTGGTGCGTGCCGGAATTTTAACACCTAACCACTTGACTGTCCGAGCTACATAAACTCACTATTAATTTGAGTATGAGATCCTATTCTTCCGGTAATAAAGACCATAGTGTAGCCACTTGTATGTCTCGTAAAAACTATTCTGGTTACTGTGCAGGATCCTCAGTAACGTCTCCAGAACTGCTAGCAGCTACAGTGGACATCATAGACTCGACTAAATGCGACAAGCTGTTACGTACATCTTGTAATAGGAACTGGTGTGGACTGAAAGATCACCAGCTCTGTGCGGGCAAACTGGGTGGAGGAGCTGACGCCTGTCAGGTACGTTAACTCTGGAGGAAGAAAATGAACAAGAACAAGATAGGGATAATATTATAAGTTCAGTAATCTAGCTGTATCTTTACAAAAATTCTAATGGCGATATTTTGTGAGTGTGTTTATTACTTCTTCACGCTTAAACAGCTGGACCGATTTTGATAAAATTTGGTATGGAGGTAGCTGACACCTAGAATTATCATAGGCTACTTTTTATTTTTTTATACGGGAAAATGAAGCGCGTAACAACGTGGGGCACAGCTAGTCGTTTAATAAAATTGAAAACTCATTGTCATTATTGCTAGATTACATGGAATTAATATTGCGAATATTAAGTCCCGCATTTTAGTTAACTTGCACGTAAAATTGATTTAATAATAAAATAATTTCTATATACGTATAATTTTACGTGTTTTTCTAGGGTGATTCCGGCGGCCCACTCCAAGTGAAGATCCCGCTGCCAATCATGAGTCAAGGGACTATGCACTACGTGATCGGAGTGACGTCATTCGGCATTGGCTGTGGTATGCCAGGATTACCAGGAGTGTATACAAGAGTGTCTAGCTTTGTTGACTGGATAGAAGGCATTGTGTGGCCTCAGAATGAGTTGAGTCATATGCGAGACTTTGTTCCCAAAGTGGTGCGATTGACTAGGTAACGAGCATATTAAATCACCTCTTTTTAATCAAAACACATATTCTCTTCGATATGTACTCCTGGTACAGTAAAAAATACTATACCTTAACAGTTTTGAGATGATAAATGAATTAGTTATGTAGGTAGGACTAGTTTAATTTTTACATTGTTTTATTTGTTTTGTTTTAAAAGTATGTAAGTTTGGTACTTTGTAAAATATTTTAATAAATAGTAAAGCTACTTTCTTCTTCAAGACACAAGCTTAATTCTCGTGGATTGCAGTTTTTATTGTTCCATATTCAACGTTAAAACCGTTAACTGAATTCCCAATGCAACGTATTCAACATTTAAAACAAAGAACCATTCCACAAGCCAAACATAAAATAAAACAACCACAATTTTGAATTAAGAATGTACGTAAAAATAATTAAAGTTTAAATTCTTAACCCTACCGCAGCTGCCTGCAATTGCATTACATCTGTTCTCTACTGCAGGTTTAATAAAATCCCGTTCGCGCTGTGCACACTGCGTGGTGCGGACAGCATCTTGATTTAAGTCCCACTTGGATAAAGAAAACGTACTGGTTTATAGCCGCACTAAAGGGTTGTTTAGTCCTTTACTGTCGATGGTTAAGTGCCGACGACGGATAAAATCTTTTAAAATCTGCCAGTTTTATTCTGCAATTATTTTATGGCGTACTTTATTGCGTAATTATGTTGCAGAGAAAGGGTTGAATAAAACATTGTTTTGATTTAACGTTGTATTAAGTTTAGTTGGAATTTCGTGCAATCCATCTTAATTGCATACCTTTATTTGGGAGGCTAGGCAGGTCTGTATTGACGTCGAACGTTAATGTATTTATTGTTACATTAAGACTAAGAACTGTGCTCTTCAAATTGCTTACCTCCTATTACATGGAACTCGGATTAATACGATAAGAACTTGGGTGCGCAATAGCCTCTGCCTATCAATTCGAGTAATGATGATAATATACTACCCTACAAAGAGGGAATGAAAACATTACTCAAGTCGTTTCTCAATTGCAGCTTTTCTTCACTAAACATAGTGTAATTGTACCTAAGTAAACTTAAAGTACGTTCACACTTGAAACATTCCGTAGCTCTGTAGCCTTTTGATTGTCAATAGGTCAAAATAAGTATAAAGATGATTTAGAATTTTGTAAAAGTTATGATGGGGCTGACATGGTTACTATTATAACCACAAGCCTCTAAAAAAAGTAAAGATTATAAACAAAAAAAGACCATTTGTTCGTAACTTTTTGCCGAAACATCGGGTTCTCGGGAGTTTAGAGTTATAGACCAGAGACGTGAGAGACGTCAATTTGTTACGATCACCGAGGAATGTTCGTTGAAATATTACAATTGGGGACACACCTTTATACAATTCAGTTAGCAGACTACTTTCAAACTTCACCCTTTATGTAACTGGAGTTTAACTTGTTAATCTGTTAAATCTAACCACGGCTTATGAATTTTGATGACAACGGTCCATTAAAAAAAAGATTAACGTCATTTTCGTTTTTCGAGGACTGAGGTTTTTTTTTTACTTTTTTCTTGGCTCATTGTTTGGTTTAAAACGTGATTGTTTTACATAAGGTTGTAGGAATCCAGGATTCTTAGGTCTGATAACACCATATTCGGACTTGATGTCCGGTATTTTTCTGAATCGAGTAAGCGGTTAACAGATATTGAATGTTATAGTGAATTAACAGCCAATAACGCTAATTAATAATTTATCAGAGAAACTAGTCTATCTCTTAGTAAGTGCAAAAATTGCTTCCCATCCACTCCCACTCGTTACTATTACCTCATAAACCATTTTTTTTCAATAAACCTCTTCCCACACTGTAGGAGAATTCCCTAGAAATCCCTAGATTTCCTCTGTATCGTAGGTGCGTTTAACAAACATAGAATGTCAAATACACACTCGCTAAGACTCGGGACTAACATCTGCGGATTACACAAATTTTTGCTCCGTGCGGTAATCGAACCCGCAATCCCTTAGCGCAGCAGTCCAATCGCATACATACTGCGCGAATCAGGTCGTCAAATATAAAATAATTATTGATTAAAAAAGAATGATACGAGATTTTCTCTCTGCGTCAATTGTACCACAAATAATTAAAAAATCATTTATCATACCACTCTTCACTGAGAGTATAAAACATGATGTTCATATTATCCCGATTCCATTAATATCATAATGTAGGATGTGGAGCGACAATCGCTCGTCCCTATCTGTCCCATGTCTGCTGCTGTGGCCCAAATTTCCGGGCCGTGTGACCCTGACACGATAATCGGGTCACTAATGCCCTATTCACTTTGATGGTGGTTCCCTTATATACTTTTTAGAGAACATGTTTTAATATTAAATGCTCATTTGTAATCGATAGGAAATTCCGCTCAGCTTCTGTCTCATGCCCTCTGTTTTTCTGTCCTGTCACTCAAGGTTCACCTTTGTACATACAAAACTTACTTAAAACTGTGATATGTGTAATTTCTGCTATGCTATAATCTATAACAATACATTTGAGTCGTAAAACTGGTTCGAAAGTAGTTCAATCTAAGGTAAAGTAGATTGTTTTGTTGGTTGATAAAGATTTTCGTTTTAATTTTTCACGGGATAAGCCCACCCCACGTGCCTATCATTATAACTCCTGTAAGCCAGGATGTAGAATGATAGCCATTAGGAACCATCGAGGCAATGAAACTCGAGACGTCCCACGAGCTTCTTTTCGTTCCTGTAATAAGGGTTCCGAAAGTAACTTTCACAGCTAGAACAAAATGTACGAAGAATGAGGTTCGTATCGATTCATATTTGTAACGCAGCCAAACATACGACGACACCTCAAAAAAGTAGGCAGACAGCCTGTATAACAAAAGTGGTTCTTGTGTGATGGTGAACTATATCAATGCTTGCATGCCAAAATGGGAGAATGTGCAGCTATTCATAAATAATAATATAACCACCTCATTGTACCCACATTCTGAGCAAATAAATAAATATTCTATTCTATGCTGAATAACAAACTTCCTGAATAACAAACATTCGAAATTAAAACATCCAAATGTTAAGCTGCGTCACAAAGGCAGCTAATTAATACATGTCATACTCATCACGTCAACACGCCAGTCCAATGTTCCTTACCCTCCAAGCCGTATTGATGGTAAATCTCAGAAAGTCGAAGCCCAAACGTCAGCGTCCTGTTACAAATTAACGACTTCAGCCGCCATTATGACGTCACCTGACATGCCTGTCCAATCAGAGGATCCCAATGAAAAATGGTTGCGGACGCTAATACGAAAACTTTCTTTGATAAATGAAAGTGCAAGAAAGGAATTAAATACGTATTTGTAAAAATTCACGATTGATGACAAAATTGATTTTTCATATTCCATTTTATTTTGACATTACGATGTTTTTTGAAGAAGCATCTGTTGCAAAGTCTAACGATCTATTAGTTGGTTAGTTTTATTTGTGATTTAGAAGACATTCCGACGATCCTTGTAGCCTAGGTTGAGCTGGTCATCACGTAGAATCGTAAATCACGTACCTAACTATCACAGCTTAATTACGTTTTCTAATCTTCTACCTGCTTTTTAAGATGGACCTCAGGATGGTTGTATAGATGGCAGGATTCTCTCATTTGACCATGACACTTAAAATACTGAGAATTACTTTTCTAGGCCCTTTCATAGCCTTAAGGCATTTCAAGTTGGTGAAAACGATCATACTTGTTCTAGTAACATCTGGGGCTAAAAATCTTGTCATTGACGAGTGTACACACAACCACAAAATGACCACGACATGCGCAGCATAACCTTAAAGATCTTTCCAGCCCCGCGGTTGCTAAGCAACGGGCCCCCACGTCCTCTGTACACACACTGCAACATTAATTTGAAAATTTTATGTACAAAGGCAGGCTTAACTCAAGATTGAGTTTATTGCCGTGAACTTTCAAGTGATGAGGATTAGGATGTAGAACAAGATGGCGGAAAAATTAAAGCTTTTACATTTTATTTTATATTACAAACAGAAAGACTTGAATTGTCAGAAGTGTCTAATTTACAAATTAATCACATAAAACGTGAAATGTATTATGTTTCTTTGATCGGCGCAACACATTCACGCTCAAACATTACTAAAAGGATAGTTCCTATCGAACACATAGCACGTATATCAAGTAAAATAATCTTGTTCCTCCGTATAAAGGTCCCTTTGAACAAAACAGACACTACTTTAAGTGCATTTTATTCCGTCAGACCCTTTGAGAAAGTCCTGATATAGCGACCAAATTGTCAGACCTCTCAGTGACGGCCGAGGGTGTCATTTCATCATATTTCGTGTATGCGTCAAGAGGGGTGGGAGGTCAAGATATAGTGGACGCCTAGCAGTACACAGTCGTTCGCGAGAATTGGTTAAAATTCAATTATTCGTACCCATTATTCGCGTACTCAAAGTTTCGAGTAGGGACGGACCACTTAGGACGTTTCGTTCATGTCGAGTGCCTTGCTCTGATTCGGTTTAATCTAACTTTAATACAAGCTTTTTGCTATAAGTTGTACAACATACGAGGGTCAAACTGAAAGTTCTTAGAACTGGCCACTTATAAACAATATAATAAAAAAATAATTCTAAAATTTGAAAATAGAACTCTTTGCCAATATTACTGAGTATATATTTCATTAATTTGTCATTTGTTTTACGATTTGGCGGCAAATTGAAAATTGTCTGTGTCACGTCAACATGAATTTAACACGAGAAAATTTTCGTGCAATGATTTTTTATGACTTTCGATGTCATTTAAGTCAACAAGAAAGTTATGATAGACTACGATTGGCCTTTCACGATGAAGCCCCATCTCGTGCGACAGTTTACAACTGGTTTAATGAGTTTAAACGTGGTCGCACTAATCTCACTGATGATTTACGTGAAGGACGGCCTTCTACGGCGACGACTGAAGATAACATCTGTGTTGTGCGGCGTATGATAGAGACTGACAAAAGAGTGACCTATCAGCAGATTCGGACAAGCTTAGGCATCGGTATGAGTCAAGTGCACAAAATCCTCCACGAACATTTAGCAGTCAGGAAGCTTTGCGCCCGGTGGATACCTCATAATTTGACTGAGGCTCAAAAACTCCATCGTGTGGATTGGTGCCGTAAAATGATTGAAAGATTTAACGGAGGTGACTCAAATGCTGTGTTCGACATACTAACAGATGACGAAAGCTGGATTTACTGTTATGATCCTGAAACCAAAAGACAATCTGCTCAGTGGGTGTTTCCTTTCGAGAGGTTGCCAACTAAAGTGAAGAGAGATCGAAGTGCGGGACAAAAAAATGGTGGCCTCGTTCTTTGGAAGGATAGGTCATTTCGCAACAATTGTGTTAGAGGATCAAAAAACAGTTTCTGCAGAATGGTACACTACCAATTGTTTGCCACTTGTCTTGGAAAAAGTTCGAGAGAAACGACCTCGCAGTAGGATCCTCCTTCACCACGACAACGCCTCGTCGCACACCGCTAAGCGAACGATCGACTATTTGGCGACATCAAACGTTGAATTACTGGGTCACCCGCTGTATAGCCCCGACCTCGCCCCTTGTGATTTTTATTTATTTCCAAAAATTAAAGAAAAACTTAAAGGAAAGCGGTTTATGAATGCTGAAGAAGCGGTGGCTGCGTATCGCGATGCCATTAAAGAGAACCCTAAAGACGAGTGGGCAAAGTGCTTTTCCCAGTGGTTCCATCGCATGCAGCGGTGTATTGACGTGAATAGACAATATTTTGAAAAGATATAATAAAACTAATAACTGGCTAATGTAATCAGTTTTTGATTTTCTAAGAACTTTCAGTTTGACCCTCGTAATAGACAGACGTTTGAAAGTAACCAACAGGATGAGAACTACGGGACTTTTATTTCCAATTTGGAGGGAATTTTACTCTATTTAACGTTTAAGATCAAATTTTGTATTTTGATTTTGCGTATTACTAGTATTATTTTACCTTATTAGGGGTCTATTTTTAATAGCCATTTAAGATATAGGATGTTGTTATCGGTTTACTATAGGAAAACGAATTTGAATACTACTGTTATGACGTTTTGTAAAAAACACATGATAAACCCTCTTCCTCTGCCATGTTTGTTGTGCCCGACAGGGTTCCCAATGATTTGGATATTTATAAGTCCACTTTTATACTATTATGGAACGTTATAAAGAACATATTCACACGGACACATGGACTACTACAGCTCACAAAAGAAAGGAATGGAGGAAGGAAAGAGAGGTTTTTGCCCTGCAGTGGGACGATCATGGTTGAAATAAATATTAATAAAATATTATTTTATCAAAGATTAAAGTTCCCAACGGGCCTCTGCGTGTTGGACCTGTGTCCCCATGTAAGTCTTTTAAAAGACCGGGTTACTGTCACATGGTTGACAGGCCAAGTAACAAATTGAGATATAAATAATAAAGTTCTAGGTATTAAGGCATTGTGTTCATAAAGTTTTACGTTTCACATTTCGCATTGACCAGACGAAATCGAGAGCATCCACTAGTCGTTAGCAAATATCCCTCAATTCTCGGTGTAACTATTTATCGTATTTTCTTATATGAATGCTATTTTCCTTAAAGGCACGCGGCGCGGTCTCATGCGTGGTTTGGTTTTCTCTTACAATTTCCTCACAAAGATCCGCAGGCGTCGAGATGTCTCGATTCAATACTGGCGGAATTCAATTTGCACAAGTATCTATGTATTGGCTGGAAGTTATATTGGACGAGGTGACGAGTGCACTGTCTTGGTGCGTATACTTTTAGATGAGGAGGGGATTTTTCTATACTCAAAAATTTTGAAAGTTGATAGATTTCTCTTTATCGCACCCCAAAAAACAAATGCATAAGTATAGTGTACTAATAATGTACAATGGGCGGTCCTATCGCACTAAACTATCTCTTACAGATAACCTTAGGATGGACAGAGTAAAGTATATTATAAAGAAAGAATTAACTCTGAGTAAAAGAAGGAGGATATTGTAGGAGTAAACGTTTTGTTTTAACAGTACTATACCTCAAGTACTACTTGACCACCTCAAAGGAATATGTCCGATGAAAGAATTTAAGGATGATACTATTACTCGGTCGATATTATCGACAGGAGCTAATACCCACATGGAATAGGTCATGCCGTGGTGTAGCGGTTGGTTTGTCAACAAGGATGGTATCGAGGTTGACCGTCCAGGGTACGCCGGACGTACTTAAGTATCATCATTCGTGGAGGCTCTCTACTTGAAACTAAATCTCGATTTAAACCATTAATTAAAATATAGTAAGTAAGTAGTAATTTTTTTCAGTAAGAATTCTTACTGAAAAAAATTACTAAGTAAATACTTAGCTAAGTATTTCATATAAATTCTGAGACATATCATCATCATAATCTCAGTTCACGCCCACACAACAAACGCTAACATATTCCCCCGTATATAATCCTATAATTATATAATACGAGTCACCTATTACCTAAACGGCGTAATATTAAACATCCCGCTAACTTGACGGGCTGAGTGGCGAACTTACACAAAAGACATCAAGTTTTGACTCAAATCCAAAGTTGGGAATCTTGACGTCGGATGCAGCGGATCTGTAGTTTTGTCGCGAGCAGCGAACAGACTGAATTATAAAATAAATTTCTGGTAAAGTAAATATTAAATCGTTTGTGTTTTCTGTAGCATTGTGATATCCTGGGGCCCTTTTTAGGCCTTTTATTAATTATATTTAATTGTTATTTATTATGTAAACCTGTATGTTTGTTTGTGTCATTATCTACTGAACCACTGAAGCTATCGTCATGGCATTTGGTATAGGTATAGAGTGGAACCTTGGACATAAGATAGAAAAAACTGTCCCCGAAAATAGGTGTTAAGTATCAAGTGGAATATTTTAATACAACATCACATGAAGAGGTATATTAGGTGCACCAGACTTACATTATATACTAAGTTATAATCAGGTATAGAGATTAAGATATTATACATTAAGGAGGTTATATGATCAGCCCTTAGCTATTTATTATATTCAGTTCCTAATTAGTCAACAGCGTCTTAGACCAGAATAGAATATTATTTGAAATCCGAGTATAGCGTTAGATATTGGATAATTATATTTAAACTCGCTCTCTAGTTATAGAACCTCTGCCGTTATTAATATTTGATGTGGTGATATGAATAGGTGCTTGTTAGATAGTATGTGGTTGTAGATAGCGCGTGATATGAGAACAATTCAAATTATGGTTCGGATTCCGAAGTAGATGAGTTCCAAGTTAACTTGTCCTTTACGAGTTCTTTAGTATCCTATAATTAATTCTTCAAATTAAAAGGGAAATTAATTAACAGAATTAACCAATTAAATCGAAAGGACAAATAATTTTAAAGAGTTGTTATTATAACCTTCCGATCAAAGATTATTTTTGTAATGTCAAGTTTCGACATCAACAGTGGACGTCTTCCAGATGATAATGATGAAGTTCCAACATCTTCTGTAAAGGTAATAGTCAAATCATTTTCCCGTGAACAAGGCCCTAATCAGTTTTGCCCAAAATACGGTAGACATACTTGTATGATCTCTTAAGAAGCTTTTCCACACACGTGTTAGATAAAACACGTATAAGAGGGTTTATAAGATCAAGATATAAACATTAATATAATCATAATTCGTCTTGTGATATTCACGAGGCCCCGACACCCCTCTTTTCCGCTTAACCCGTCTTACGTAATTACTTTTTGAGGGTGCGACACCGCGGAATTATCAATGTTCCTAACGTCTTGTGTCTTAGAAGCTGTATGTATTATAATTATGTATATAGGAGACTCGGGAGATGTGTGGTTTATATTCAAAAATATATTACTGTGAAGATTTTTCTTCAGCAATTTGCGAGTATTTGAACAGGCAAAAAGATTTTTTTAACATTGCCCCACTCTTGAAATTTTTCTTATATCGTGGGTGCGTTTTACAAACATGAAATATCACATACACAAACACCCAGATTAGGGCCAAACATCTGCGGATCATATATTTTTTTGTCCCGTGCGGGATTCGTACTCGCTACCCTCAGTGCAGCAGTCCAATCTGCTGGTCAAATCGAATTATAGTTTTTGTATACTTATTTATTCTACTTGTTTTTATTAATATTCTGTATCTAATTCCAAGAATTCTTTACAGTTTCAATCGCACACGATGCTACAAATCCACTAAAAGGCCCACATTAATGTTCTGTTCTCCAACATACATTCACGTAACGTAGCAACTGTCTTAGCATTCACGTCATACATTTTATTTATTAAGTCGTCGGTAAATAAAAACCCCTCTATGTTTCTTGCAAGTCAGTTACTTCTATAGAATTACGTTGTTATGTTCCTCAGAGAGGCTCAAATAGCCTCATTTTGTTGCGAGAGAGAATTAACGAGCTGCCGCCGAGAAAAAAAATGAATTATGACGTCACTTGACGCCCAACGATAATCAGCTCTGTACTTTATCGCACAGTTTGAAGGATTCCTCAGATATTGTTTTTGTTATTACATTTTTCTTGGTGAAATATTCTCGCTCGGCCTAGGCAATATTTTTAAGGTCAGAATTTTTGTCAGATTAGCGCAATTTGAGCGTGCCGTAAATTGCGTTGAATAATTACGCTGCGTTAACTCGGTGTACGATATTAAAATTTTGGCTGGGTGCCTTAATAAAATTGACTTCTGTTGAAATATTTGGACCTTTGTTTTCCTCATTTTGCGGTTGTTTTTTAATAATTAATTACAGATTAAAAAAAGTTTAGAGTAATATTCAGAAACCTCATAATTGTTATTCATGCATTGAATTAGTCTTCCACTAGTTTTTGTCAAATGATTTCAAAGGTTTTATGTTTTCTCAGTTCTCATTTTCTGGGAAAAAATTATCGCTAAAAGCAGTAATCATCTTCAAAAACCTGAAACCTGTAATTGGCTCCTTCAGCTATCACATTAAAGTATTACCTAACTAAAACTACCCAATGTCATTCATAAACTTCCTCCATCTACATACAATAAGAGAGATAACAAGCACTGCGGAGGTCCCAAAACCCAAGTGGGACGCATATTTTTCTAAAACCAAGTCCTACTTAATTCGTTCTCAAAACTTTACGTTGAGAACTCGGGCGATAATTTCAAAAGTTTCTCCTTAGATTTTTGGCTACCTACTTTATAAATTGTGTTGCAATCTTGGTAAATTGTTTTCGTATGCTTCAAAACGTTGAGATAATTATATTGAAATTAAACTTTTCGCTGTTAAAGTTTGAACAATGGTGTTTTGTTTACAACGCTGATCTCGGGTTGAACGAAAACATAGTGTCTTGCCTTTCATCCTTGTGGAACAATAACTTGTATATTCATGCTCTATTAAGATCTTCCGGCGAGGTGACCTGGTTTACCAACAACTGTTTGAGCGTTGCTTATGAACTGTCTAGCTCTATCATGATGTTTTACTTAGGTGAAGCGTGGGCAGGATCTGTTTGGAACTTGATTGTCTGTAAAATGAGTTTGTTTTTTTTTAATCTCTTCCCGCACTAGATATTTCTTCTATGCATACTACATGCATGGCATATCACAAACACCCAGACTCGAGACAAACATCTGCGGATCACATACATTTTTGTGCCGTAAGAATATCTAATCCGTAACCCATACATCAGCAGTCCAATCGGTTAACTACTGCGCCAATCAGGATACACCGCTTTAGAATCTGAAGGCGTTTTCTTGCCGAAATTGCCAACCGCTTTAGCAGTAGATACCTATTCTTGATCCTTGCATTAAATCAACTTTTGCTGAACACTATTGATCTTTGCGTCAATGCCACAACCTTCACAGTACCTATAAGCCATGTTTGAAACTGATAAAACAAGGAAGGAAAAGAAAAGTTAAAATTTGGTCTGGTCCCCAAACTTAATACATTAGGGCAATACGGCCCGCCACCAAGTTCCCTTCTAAAATATACTGAAGACTATCAAAGTACAAATTGATTAGACGGTCGACCTATCAAAAGACTAATATTAATTGAATAATACCGTCATTTCCTATTAAACACAACACCTGGGTACTTTATACTTTGGCGAAGTAATAAAGAGAAAAAGTTGCCACCATTACAGATATTGATAATGTCCATAACAGAGTATAATAATGGTAGGTTTTGTTCGCGCCCAATGTTGCGTGCGTGACTGGGTCCAAGCTCATAATTATGTTATCAGGATAACTGAAGAACTGGTGAGCGACGATGTTGGTGTCATTTAGGCGCTATAGGTTGATGTCGTATAGATTTGTTTAGGTAGTTTTGAACTACCAGCCTGAGTTCAAAAGGTTAATATTGAGAAATGTTTTGTGGGTGACTTGCAACTCAGACGCATAGTCATTGGATGTGGATTTAAATATTTGATTGTTATATTTATGTATATACCTAGATTTTGTAAGTATCAAATTTTTATCATGAGTTTTGTGTGTTTCTTTTAAAGGTAAACACAAAGGAGTAGGTAGAGGTGCACATGTAGTAGATACACCCACATTTTGCCAGTTATTTTATAAGTCTCAGTATAAGAGGGGGCGAGACGATTGCCACCAACAGGTCACAAATCCAGAATCCGTGCTGCTACTGAGAATTCATCATCATACTGAGAATTACCTAAAGGAAAAACCCTCTGACACTTTGCACGACGATCAAACTCAGCAGTCGCACCTAGTGACCACCAGTCCTTTAAAGGTAATACTACAATATTCTCTTAAGTTGTTGGTGCGTATATCATTCAGACAGGAATCTGTCCAAAATGAGGTTGATTTGAGAGTAAAATAGGGTCGGAAAGCTGAGCAACAGAGTTTTTTATTATTTCCATTTAGTTACATCAACAGCGCGAGATACAATTTATTGTAGGGCTCGACGCAATAAATACTGGTGAAATGTATGCTTTTTACCATGGTTTAAGCTGTTTCTCTAATTTCCTTTTTACACAATACGGTTTTATGTAAGACGACTGTGTCCGCGTGGATTTTGAATATTGTATAGCCTATAGCCTTCCTCGATAAATGGACTATCCAACACAAAAATATATTTTCAATTCGAATCAGTAGTTCTTGAGATTAGCGCCTACAACCAAATAAACAAAATCTTCGTATTTGTATTATCAAAATATAGTACAGTTGTTTGTAAAGAAGTATAGATACAAAAGATGGACATAAGTATCTGGTCTAGTATTTTCTGATACATAAAAATACTATAAACTGTAAAAAAAGCGACAGTTTCATCAATCCAATTACAATTAGGCCAGTAAAAAGGCATTACTATTATTATTTTGCTAATGGCGCATGCTCACATAATTATAGTCTCGTCTGCAGCAACAGACGCGTAGGGGCTGACACGATGAATTGTATTACATTATTTATACAAAGCGCGGATGGAAGGAATGAAAGGCATTAATCCCTTTACATACTTACTATCCAGACAGTTTACGTAGATACTAGTAATAATTATAATTAAAGACTTGTGTTATAAAACGTATTATCACGCCTGTACACCCATATTTTGCCATTTAATAGTGCCAATGTAATAAGGGGTTGGCCTATTTCTATTAACCGGGTAGAAATATACTAAGACTCCGAGCTGCTACTGAGGATTGCCTATTGGAAAAACCCAGTAACATTTTGCCCAATCCGGGGTTCGAACCCAGGAACTCATGATCAGCAGCGCAGCGCTTAACAAACACCGGTCCAACAATCATCATCATAAAATAATTAAGAAAAATACCTTGTACAAACTTTTAAATAAGTTTTTTTTTAAATAGCTGGCGTAAACCCTTGAGTACAATGCCGGAACTAATTCAAGGTTGAATTCTTCCCGAATTCCAGGCATTGCTCATGGTACAAAAAAACATGCAATAAGTATTCTGTGAACGGATATTTTGGCGTATTGTCAACGAATTTTTTTTGGCCTACTTAATGTATAATAATCAATCCTCTATGCACTTTCAAAACCAAAATCTTTACTTGTATAAACATAGAAAGAATGCAAATCTTATTATTAAACATTAAGTGAACTCTATTTCTCTCTGTCTACGGCATACAAGTATGGTGGTTTCCTCATTAAACTCAGAACAAAATACTAAATATTTAATGGAAATAGTCAAGAAGTGGGATTTCTCTACTATTACGAAAGTGTCTAGGGGAGTGTGCCTTATTCTCAGACATTATTTTTGTATTCTCAATACAGTTAGGTCTTTTGGTCCTTGTTGCGCCTCGAAGGACCAATCCTAATTTAATAAAAGACGAATGGAACAAACCTAAAAAGCTACAATTAATTGTTTAGATGCTATGTATAGTTATGTAACGCCTACTTTATATCTTTTTTATTTTAAAACGTTCCATTTTAGAATCATTCCGCCAGCGTCATTCGCTTCAGCGCCTAACTTAACACGCCAGCGCAGTCGACAAGCGAAATTAACAGTCGCCGGACGTGGGTGTCGACCCATGTCACTGGAAGCGCAATCCAAACGATATTGCGCTTACCTATTTATTTATCCAGCCGCATATTTACTATAGTCACGTCACTGGCTATTGTTGTGTTCCCGTATCGCTCAACATGTGACTGGGCAGGAATGTTTTTGTACTGTCACCTGGAGAATGTTGAAAAGTATTACAGTGGCTTAGATACGCAGATTTATTAAAAGTATGTTGAAAAAGGGGCACCTTAGTACAGATTTGTGTTACAATTATCGGCGACGAGTCATACCGTACATGAGAAAATTACTTTTAATATTTTATACTTCTAGCTTATAGTTACTTACAATAAACCTATTAAAGTTATTTACTTTACATTTGATTGTGATAAGTTTGTTTAATTTCAAACTTAACCGGCAATAAACACTTGTAAATGGCTCGAACAGAATACCGACCACAACCATTATCTATTCTCAATACACGCCGTAGACTCGTATCAATATGTGCAGTACCGTTCTAATACGTTATTACTGCGTCTGGCTCCCACAGATACGATACACATACATGCCAAGCGATACATGTGTATAGCATTGGCATGCCATAATGACCCAGCAATACCTAAACACTTGGCATTTTGCGTCGAGCTCGCACGAAGCAAATATTTGGCTAGTCAACAGATATTTGTTCCGAGTTTCAATGCTTTGCATGTTAGGTTTGTGTTTGTAAACTGTATAATATCTCATTTCCATTGTACACTTGTACAGATAAAGGTGACGGATTAGGATTACGAACGTTTGAGGCCACATTTGCTAAGATACAGAAACAAACAACTTTGTAAAGTAACAAATATAAATTATATATGTGCAATTAATTTTGTTTATATAATATATTGCAAGAGGAATTGGCAGCAGTTTCAGCCTCTGATGTCCTAGTTCACCAATAGCTAGCTGTTTCAATAAGCAAATGGAAACATTAAAGCCGTTAAGCCAAATGGAAAAATATTAAGTTAGCTGTAGTAAGGTTATACAAAAATCGCATTTTACGCAAAATAACCGAAAGGAAATTACATATAACACAAGAAATACACATGAATCACACTGATAAATCTATATACCTATAATCAACATCCAGCCTACATCTACCGAGCAATGAGACCAGTTCCCTAAGACCTTTCATCGTCCATAATCTTAACAATTTTCGACCACAGCAAATATGATGGGAGTAATTAAAGAGGTCTAAGTTGAATGGTCGGCCTGTGACCGCAGTTTTCTCGATTAGTTCCTAATGGCGTGGAACGAAAGATTAAAGTTTGTGACGGTTCTTGGATAGCAAATTTCTTGGGACATGTGTATGACTGTCTGTGAAAGATGGCGTTCGTTTGTTCGGGATATTATTCGGTTTAAATCAGATTTTGGTAATGTTACTTCTTTTACTTAATTCATGTTTCAGTACAAAAGCGGACATAATGCCATTAAGATGGCACAGAATTGAATGACAACAAAATAAGCCTAATTACATTTTTGTGGTTAAGAAATAGAGTAGTATAGTACTAAGATTAATGATTTTTTGTAGTAAGTACCTACCGAATATAAAAAAGGAATTTTTACCAATAAGTCCTGATAAACAAATGAGTATATAACAGTATATTGATTCAGTATATACAATTCTCTAAGTGTTTGTACATAATCTAATAGATAGATGAACGATTAGGTTAAAATCGTCTATTATCTATAGACGATTTTAATGTATGATGTCATTGTCCAACTTAGTTGCAGGTAATAAATCTATGGAAAATAATACATTTTTAACTTTCATAGTTTGAATTATAAGCAGAAAATAATACTAAGAGACAATACGACTGGAGATTAAACTTTTTTGGCTCGCTGGAATATTCTTAAAGCGATGTGCAAGTTAGGCATTGAGGTATATAGAGATAACTTGTCTGATATTTATAGAAATCAGATAAAATGTGATTAAAATGGCATGAGCTATAGGTATGTAGGGTCATTGTTTAATGGTTTAAAAGTAGTTTCGGTTCATTCTACGTGGTTTTTTCATTCAGTTTCTTAACGAAAACTAAAATATTTATCGAGGTTTAATAATTCCAAAAGATGCTCAATGGAAAGAACGGGCAAGTAAGATTTATTACTTGTATGCAGTTTTTCGTCTTTCGCCTACAATTTTCATGGTACTGTCTGTCATAAGTAGCGGAATATTTGGTTTTTTGAACATACCATTAATTAAAGAACAAGTTCTTTAAAGTTTTAATAGTCTCAGATCATCATTTGGACGTTGCTATAATTTGATTTGAACAATAACCTGAATTTATGTTTGATTCTTTCAATTATTTGACGTAAGACTTAACATGTTCAGATAATCACCCATTATCAAACTCAAAAAAGTGAGAAAAATTAATAATTCGCAAATGTAAGGTTTTGCTGACACACTTACGCTATAACATAAAATAAACAAAGTGACACGCCAACTTTGCTACCAGGACTTAATAAACACATGAGTCATAATTGCCCCAAAGGTATTCATCTGCTAAACAAAGTGAACCAGCTAAGAATCCCATTATGAATGTTGGTCGTGCCGGCAGCCGCACAACTTTCGTATGCAAAGGCTTTTAGCCAATGCTGTATAATGTCTACGAAATATGAGGATGTACCTCCAACGTGGTCACACACGGGTTGTCTGTTGGGGAAGTTGGTATTATAATGTAGAATTTAGTTTTTACTGTATGATTTATCATCATCATCATCGGCTGGAAGACCTCCACTGTATGTTTAACTGCCTTAAATACACATAATTCTGGATAACTTGACCTAAGGTGGACTTCTTCTTATCGTATGGTTGATGAACAAACTGATGACAGAATTTAAACCGCCTGTAGGCAACTCACATGGATTTCCACACCTTTGAAAAATCTATCAGATGTACTGGTTTTCTTACGATGTTGTCCTTCACTGTTTTTAGCAACTGATAACCATTTAGGAAGAAGTATTTTAAGAATAATTATATAGTAGGCAGTATATTCGAGGAAGGTTACGACGACAAATTATCAGATCGTTTCGCCCGTGTGTCCGCACACCGCGGCAATATGTCTTGATAAGTGCAGAGAGCAAAGTTTGGGTCGCGCGGTTGCACATTTTTTATGAGTGCTTCGTCCTCCCACCTCATATTCTCTGCAGTCCTGGTCATATCACCAAGCTATATTTATTTACCTAGCATAAATTCAAATTGAGCAAGTATATAAAGATTTTTTAGTTTACGTAGTGTTTGTCAGATCCTGTAATTAATCCAATCCAGATAAACAAATTGAGACATAATGAAAAAAAAATTAAATTATCAGCACGCATTTCATATAATACGAATAAAACTAGTTCACAAATATCAATACAATTTCTGTAGTCGATTCCGTCAGAACTATCATTTTGTAAGACTCGTCCACCAGTTACACCACAACTTGGAAGGTGGTCCCTTTGTGTACAGGCCAAAGTTCAATTTGAAGCGGTTCAGTCTGCAACTGTTCACTGCAGGCGGTATCAGTCAAAGGGAGCTAGCTACAAGTTGGCTGATAGATACCGATTGCGAATGAACACGGATGGTTTGTGAACAGTTACTCGGCGCACATGGAACAAAAGAGGTGTGACGTGCGAGTTGATGACTGATGACAATTGTGCTAAGTAGGGGAAAATATTGAAGTTGTTTTGTTTGTGTACATAGCTCGGTAGTTCTGTGTGTTTAGAGATCTAAGAAGATCCAACTTTAAAATAAGATTAAGTCTTGTAAAGTAATTAAAGATAAGACTTGCAATTTGATGGGCTCACAAATTCTAGATAATGGAAGTCATGTAACTGTATTTGGTAGACTAAGGATCAGCCAAAAGTTACAAAAAGGCAAAGTACATGGTGGAAACCATCACCCAAAAACAACAAATTTAACAATCCACAGCACGACACAAAAACAGAACACATTTACGCATTTATACTGATATTATTCTGTATCCGAATGGCAATATTTGCCCCTGTGACGTCATAGACGACAAGACACAATCACTGTTTGTTGACACACACACGCACAATACTCACACACACAGACTACGTATGCAAATGTATGTGAGCCTTTATTTATTTACCTGTATACATTTGCTTTGAGCTTGATTTTCCCTGTTACTGAATGTACCATGTTTTTTTAACAGATGCAGGAAAGAAAGACGGTATTTTTGGCTTTGCTACAGCGGTCTTATTGTATTATTTTTACTTAACAACGGGAAAAAAGCCGGAGAAGGGTAATGTGTTTAATAGTCTACATATTTAGAATTGAAATGTATTGATTACTGTTATTTATTGGCTATATATATTTTGTTTGAAGGTGGTTCCGTTACACCTTAGTATAACTACATAAATCTAAGCGCTCCCCCCAGCGCTCCCAGCTCACAGTTCGAATTAGTAACTATTGTCTAAAATTTAAGTTGGTGTGGACTGTTAAAGTCGGCTGCAATAGTGATGTGCCTGTATTAATTCTCAAATTTTTTACGGTGCTCTATTTCTGAAAGTAAGTGTATCAGTATAAATGTCTACTTTTCCAACATTGCTTCCAGCATAATTAGATTCACACTACTTTACGTCTACGTTATTACTGGTTTACGATTCATTTTATTTAACAGGCTATTACAACATTTGTTTTAGAACTGTATTTTTGAATGCGGTTTAAAAATATATGAGTATTTTTTCCTAAGATTAACTTTATCAGTTTGATCCAATCCACATTTGGGGATGTCTAGCTTCGTTTCTTTTCTGAATTCGGTCAGTTACTTGCTTAGGCTTGTAAAAGAAAAAGGTCTAGTTGTAAACTAATTTTTTTAATAGGATCTTTTTATTTATTTATATTTTATTTACAAGGTTATTTACAATTCTTAAAAATAAATATATACAAAATAAAAAAATTAAACTAAAAATTATGTATCAAAGTATTCGTCCTCATATCTAGATCTAATATAATAACTAGCTGTTGCCCGCGACTTCGTTCGCGTGAATTTCGTGGTATGAAAAATAGATGTTGGCCGATTCTCAGACCTACTCAATACGCTCACAAAATTTCATGAGAATCGGTCTAGCCGTTTCGGAGGAGTATAGGAACGAAAACTGTGATACGAAAATTTTATATATATAGATAAAACTTTAATATCACCGTTTTATTTAACATATTATATAATTAATTTAATAGCCCGCAAGCAATAGCGAAGAAATCGTAAAGGAAAATGAACGGAAATATGTTTCTAACGATTTCCTCCTACCAGGCTACCATAAAGCGGGTGAAGATTCTTTGTCTTATAAAGATATCGTTGGGAATTCTTTAATTAGTATAATGAGGTGAACTTTTTATGTTGCAAAGGGGTTGGAGCATAGTCTATTTAAGATATCGTTGTTATTATAATAGCTTATATCTGTGTATTATTCTTTTGTTTTCTCAAGGCGCTGAGTGAGCGTCCAACGGTTACTGCCGCGGTAAAAAAGAAACAGTTAATGACTAGAACTTACTGCCATCCTGCCTTAGGTTAGACTTCTCAGTAAGATGTGGAACAAAAATCGTGCTTATTCCTTGGTTACAACGTTATTTTCTTTTTTTAGGATTCAAACATGTCAAATTTGATGTTTCTTTTTAAATTTTCAAATCAGTTCCAAAATTTTGTTTCTATTCACACTTGAATTTCGATTCACCCCGTTTTACAGTATATATTTTTTATTTCTTGCAGTTGTGGGAGAGATGCTGCTACGTGCAGTGTAATGAGGAGTCCCGCTTCCACGACGAAAAATGTCCTGCTTTAAGAGTTCATGGTAAGGGGGCTTTTGTGAAAAAGCGTTTGACATGTGACTGTGCCCGTATTCTTCTGTGAAGTGAGCTAGTAACTTCGGTCAGAAGGATGTTTTTATATTTAAGAAAACACTTATGACGCTGTTATTTGTCATGATGAGATATCGGTCGCCACCCTATTGGCACGTTTCCCGGCAGAACCAACACTATTCTTACTTTGTTTGCAGTTCGCTGGGAATGGATGCAGCTCTGCACCGCTCTCAAATTTGCATATTTATTTTTTGTGTTCGTGTTTTCATCGGTATGTAATAACAGCTCATTTTCTATAGGAAAAGTTTGCTCGCTACATCGTAAAAGTGTGATTACTTGTGTTGAAATATGTTTAAACTAAATCAGATTTTTATAACGGTTCGTTTAATTGTAATGAGTTACAAAAATAAACATTATATCTATATACTACACTTTCTGTAACTATCTACATTAAAACTAATAATACCTCTACAAATAAAAAACCTAAAATTATCGAAGTATTCCCTCCCTGCTTACTCCTCGTCACTGTCAACGCGTAATGTGCCCAAGACTGGCAGGCATTGAATAAAAAATCTTGAAATTATCAAAGTAGTCCCTGCCTTCTCCTCATCACTATCAACGCGTAAGATGCCCAAGACTGGCAAGCATTGCCTTGTTTAATGCCAATGCTAATTCTTTGATCGCCAAACAAGCCAGCCCTTTGGTCACGTGAAGAGTCGAGCAACCGTTTAGGTAGGTCTCTAAAATACACGCACTCGGACCGAAAAGTTACGACCTCAAACGGCTCAAAAATATAATTACCAATTAGGTTACAATACTTCCTACACCTGTAATATAGGTTTTTATACAACCTACAATAGGCAACAGCTCTCGCAATGTGTTCTAACTGAGACCTAGAATTTTTAAATCATGTACCCCATTGTGAGAGAAATAAAGAATCATATTATACTTCCGCCGCTTGAGAGTCTTCGCAGCTGCAGCAGCAACGCCATAGCAAACCGCTGTGCTGGAAACATATAGATGGCGCAAGGGTGTCGACACATGTTGCATCCCCCACCAAAGGCTTTTTGATTAAATTGATTACGATAAGGCGGTTATATCGAATAGTAAATTTAATAGATACTGGATAACACAATTTAGATTACTAATTAATACACTGGGTGTGACGACATGAAGTCACCTTAATTTTATACATAAAGTCACGCTTATTTCCCAGAGGGGTAGGCAGATACCACGGATTTTCATTCGCTAAGATCTTGATATACTTCTTTCGTCTCATTCACTCGCATCACATTCCCCTACACCTTAATGTACCTATTTAAATGTGTCAAATGCTATTCAGTCCATAACTTTAACAGTTACATACTCTTAATAGAGGAAGCGACGTCATACATTCACTGTTTTTCTTACACTTCCATTTTAATTCGCAATTCCGTGCCAATGAAAATAGGTCATTAGGCGGCGACAGTTAAATTTTTAATTGCTAATTGCCTCAACATTGAAAGCCATCCTATTTTTATACTGACTGAGGGTTCTGAGCAGGCTTACAGGTGACTAAGCCAAATAAATGGCTGAGATATTTTCTGGCTGTAAAATGGTTTCCTTTGCTTAAGTGCGACATTGACGTTAAATCCATCATCTTATTCGCTCGTCGCTGTGAAGTTTATTCTGCAAGTAGAGATAACAAAGCGCAATAATTTTGTTATAAATTATTCAGTTGTTATCTACTATATATACCGGTTGTACTCACGTTGATATTCGGGAATGCCCGACTAGTTTCGGACTCTAACGGAGCCCTTATTCATGAGCAGGTGAAGCGGCGGGGTCGCGAGCCGAACTGCTGTAGATAATATGGATAACACTCACGAAAGTTATTATAGTATATTCAGTTGTTTCGTAAAAAAATACAAAAAGAGATACGAATAATGATCATTCGATTATTGCCCTTACCTTCCACAACGTAAACCACTCTCGAGTTCATGGTAACCTTATGGAAAACCCATTAACACTGTCCGACCCGGGATTTTAACCCACGACCTCAAGCTCAAGTAGCAACCACTAGACAAACGAGACACATTTCATGATCTAATTGTATAATCATAATTAAAATATTAAAATTACCTTCATTAAGATGCGGCCGTGCTAAAAGTTTAGAACTGGAGAAAATCTAAATAACGTCTAGATTGATGGAAAATGAAACTAGGTCGTCTTTCATGTGCAAATCTTATGGAGATTAGGGCGCGCGTCCTTTGAGTAAAGCCCTCGATAGCTGGAAATGGACTTAAATGTATTTTTTTTATTTATTTACATAACATAACATAACATAACATCACGCCTGTATTCCCCGAAGGGGTAGGCAGAGGTGCACATATAGTACACCCACATTTCGCCAGTTATGTTTTTAGGTCCCAATGTAATAGGGGGCGAGCCTATTGCCATCAACCGGGCACAAATCCAGACTCCGAGCTGCTACTGAGAATTACCTAATGGAAAATCCCAGTAACACTTTGCCCGACCCGGGATTCGAACCCAGGACCTTGTGCTTAGCAGTCCCGCTTAGCGACCACTAGACCAACGAGGCTGTCTTATTTGTCAGTTTTATTTATTTGTACGTGTGTAAAGTATCCTGAGTACCTCATTGGTCTAGTCACTAAGCGGGACTGTTGAGCAATATTGATCATGAGATTCTGAGGTCAAATCCCAGGTCAGACAAAATTGTACTGGGTTTTTGGACAAGGTAGCGGATTTGTTCACGGCGATCGATATAGGTTTGCCCTTATTACATTGGGACCTATAACTTAACTGTGTAGTATATGTGCACAACTGTCTACCCTTTGGGGAGTATAGGCGTGATATTCTGTTATGTTAAATATCTCCCCTATATGTCCCGAAGGGGGTAGAGATGAGTTATTGTGCATTCCCATTTCGCCTGACAATGTTTAATCAAATCTAAGTACAGTGGCGAGGCTACAGCGATTTATTAGTCCAACTATTACCAGATAGAACCTAGAGTCCTAGGAGTAAGGAGGTACAAAATGCATTTGAAAGATCACATTACAGGTAATAGTAGGTACTTCGCGGTTTAAGACCACACTTAAACCAATCTAGTTCGTTAAACACTCGGCCACGACATTACAGTGCAATAAAAAGGCATTTTGAAAGAGTTCTCTATACTTATACCAATGATGTTTCAAAAAGTACAGATATGTTACGAGCTCTCTCATTTTGAAGACTCGAAAAGGTAACAAATTGTAGTTTTGGTTAGTACAATTTTTGTCTGTATTGACCAAGACTTGAGCAGTTCGCACTTTGAGATCGGAACACTTTTCTTGCTCATTTAGTTAGCATATAACGTATCTATACCTACTTTTTGACATATCATTGACCTAAACAGTATTACTCAATAATACTTTCAACGTATTTCATGTAATGTGTCAGAGAAAGGGTTCCTCACCAGAATACCAAAATAAAGTATTAAAAATAAATATTTTACGTGCTTCAGAATTCGTCCAGAAACTTCCTACAATAAACATTAAATAACTTGTGAAACAAATTATTCATCATGTAAAATAATTACTCATTCACATAATGGTCGTTTAAATAGAATACTCAGATAAATGCCCATCAAACATCTACAGGCAATAAACGCGAGTGCGAACCGTCACACATAGTGACGTTATTGCGTTATTATGTGATTTACGAGCGTTTGTCAGATTAAAGTTAACGTTAACGCGCGCGTAAAGACGCGTTCATGTATGAGTTTACACTTGGAAAGTTAAGTGAAGTTTTTTATTTGATACGTCTTCACTGTAGGTACTTTGGTATAAGAAAGGAAAACTGGAATAATGTAATTATTATTTCATGTCAAAATAATTGTGGTTTGAAACATCACCTTAACATATAATTATGTAACTATTATCGGAATATTTAATCAACTCAAGTTGATAAATGTAGAGTTATAATAATAAAGACTAGACCTTATCATTTTATAAGTTTACGAAAATATGAGTGTTATTTTTTTCAATCAATATGTTCAGTTGATGTCTAGAGCCTAAATGGTGTTTATGTAATGGACTCAATTTTCACACAACGAAATTCTAAATTCATCTTACATTTTACCACGATAGCAACGGAACTCTGCTAGCAAATATATATATATATAGGTACGTAAAATAATATATTTATCTGTGGCACAAATAAAGCTGCCTATAAAAGTAGCGACACGTCGCCGGACAACCGCACTCTTCCATTTGGTCGCAAATTGCGGCTTTACGTGACCTACGACAAACAGAACGCGTGATGTACGCGCATTCGTGCAGTAAATGGGGGGTTTTATAACATCGAACGTACTGGCCACGCTGTGCTGTAATCAGTAAGGCAATTGTCAGAGTGGTTAACCAGAAAAATGGCCTGCCTGCTAAGAAATATATAACTGGAGACTAGATTATGTATGTGTAAAATTTTAAGGGTTTAGAGAGCCTTACGTTGCCGTACAGTGTAAACGACTACTAAAATGTAGTTTAGATTAATTTACGACGATATATATATGTAAACTGACCTCATTGGCGCAGTGGCTAAGTGATTGGACTGCTGCGCTAAGGGTTGCGGGTTCGATTCCCGCACGGGGCTAAACTTTGTGCGACTCACAGATGTTTGTCCCGAGTCTGGATGTTTGTGTATGTGATATTTCATGTTTGTGAAACGCACCCACGACACAGGAGAAATTTCTAGCGTGGGGCGACGTTTTTTTAAAAAAAAAAAAAACTAGCGGACCCGGGGAACTACGTACCACCTTCTCACCGTTTAAACCTTCCCCGGACTTCCACAAATATTTCAAGCCCAAAATTAGCCAAATCAGTCCAGCCGTTCCCGAGTTTTACCGAGACTAACGAACAGTAATTCATTTTTATATATATAAATAATATAGGTAGCAAGAATAAAAAGTGAAAACACACATCATGTTCCATGAGAAACGGATAGTTAGAACAGGTAAAGGAAAAACTTGATTTAAAATAGCAATTTGAATTGATGATACCATTATAATTACGGTATTGAAAAAAATCTTGTGGCAGCAACTGTGATTCTAGTCGAGAAATGTAGTAGTTAATAACTTATTATAGAACTAAACATAGATATACGAGACTGCCTCGTTGGTCTAGTGGTTGCTAAGCGCGACTGCTGAGCACAAGGTCCTGGGTTCGAATCCCGGGTCGGGCAGTGTTACTGGGCTTTTCCATTAGGTAATTCTCAGTAGCAGCACGGAGTCTGGATTTGTGTCCGGTTGATGGCAATAGGCTCGCCCCTTATTACATTGGGACCTAAAACATAACTGGCGAAATGTGGGTGTACTATATGTGCACCTCTGCCTACCCCTTCGGGGAATACAGGCGTGATGTTATGATTTTACAAAGATATAAAAAGAGTTAATTCATTCGAGGTGTGCTCGAATCCGTTACTTTGTACACTGAACAACTTTTAAACTTTATCTTGTGAGATATATCGCACGTACTTGGAATAAAGTCCACGCTCAGTCCAGCAGCAAATAGCAACGTTCGTAGTTGACACTCGTAGCAAGTTCCAACTTGTCGAGACCATGCTATCAAGTATTTAACAAGTTTCCCTGAAAGAATAGTCAACAGGTGCCCTCGGGGACCGGTGGGAACTAGAAAATATTAACAATAGCCCACTTCTACTAGTTTGTTGTTATGTTAGCCTGGTACATACAGTTTTAAATAGTTGCTGAAATTTTTAGATCTTGTTTCTTGGTTCCTGATCCAATTGGAAAAGATTCCACGTGACTTGAACTAAAAGGAATTTAAATTATTTTAATCCTCGCTTGTAAAACTGAGAAACTATACAGCCCTCTAAGTAATATACTCCTGGGATGAAAATAAGTATCTAATCCTTCTCTTTATAATATTAGTAGTATACGACTGCCTCGTTAGTCTAGTGGTTGCTAAGCGCGACTGCTATTTATTTATTTATTGATGAGGCAAACCAACGACATATTTCACGCACGAGGTCCTGGGTTCGAGTCCTGGGTCGGGCAAAGTGATACTGGATTTTTTCATTAGATTATTTCCAGTAGCAGCACGGAGTCTGGATTTGTGCCCGGTTGATGGCAATAGGCTCGCCCCCATTACATTGAGACCTAACAAACATAACTGGCGAAATGTGGGTGTACAGTATGTGCACCTCTGCCTACCCCTTCGGGGAATACAGGCGTGATGTTATGTAGTAGTATAAGTTATAGAAGCAAAGCAGCAAGTTTCACATAGAAGATTTTCGATGAACCCCAATGATTTTAGTTTTGCAAATAAATAAATATAATATCATGTTACGAGTATATGGTACTCCGTACTGCAAATAACGACCGTATTAGTACTCATGTAGCTATGAACTTTCATGTTAAGTATACGTTTACGAGTTCCTATTAATTAACAAAAAACATTAAACCTTCCGAATCTCGTAATACGAAGGATATCAAACTAGCCTATATACTTGAACGGTCGTAAGTTGCAAACGTCGTACTTAAGTTTATACAAGAGATTTTAGTGCCGGCGCACATAATAAAGCCTTGAACACATTCAAAAAGTTTCCTCGGAGCACTTACCTTAACTTTGAACGCATGATACGCGTTAAATAGTAAGTAACTCATTGGCTTGTACGTATAGCGGACTGTTACACCGAGGATGCTTGCTATGGTCAGGGGAAGACCTGTATATACAAGCAATGTCCTAATGTCCATACGCATGTATATTTATATCACGTGAAACCTGATTTAGGTTATACGTTTGATTCTAATTGCTTACGTAAAAATCAAGCTGGTTGAAATCTGTTACATAAATGTTTAAGTTTCGTCGTCCTTACAAAAGATTTCTTAACTTTACCACACACTTTTTGCAACCTTATTTTTAGAAAGCGTTGTTTAAGTATTCACAACACACGTAACGCAACTTCGCGACTGCAATTGGGTCATAAAATACATCTAAATATATGTCAGCGCAAAAGATCGATATCTTTTTCCCACCTCAAATCAAAAGAGGGATTAAATTCTAAGCAGATCAATACAGTCCTTACAGGTCGGTGTGACATCGGTCGCATTATCCGCCCCGTACAGTGCGAGTCGTGACGCCGCATACATTAGCGCCCCCCGACGGCAGTTGTGCGCAACTCGGATTAAATATTAACCCCCGCTTAACTTTAATAAGCCAACGAACAACATGGATACTGTTTGATAATTCGCCCCCGTTATATTAATGTGCTTTTTGTAGCGATATGTTTGCTTTATTGTTTTGTATGACTTTGATCTTTAGTGTTGACATACGATATGCAATTGGAATGGAATATACCGTGGTACCAGGTGGCTAGTCAGAAAGTTGGTAGCGAAAGCGATTGCCCACGATGCACCGTACAATATAGTATCGTTACATGTGGACCTCAACGCATAGCGCCACCATCCATTGATACATCTGACACTTAAGAACAGCGCAAAGTATACCTAGTTTAGATATTCTGTATAAAAGTTAATAAAGATAATAAAAGATAAACCCAGTAACACTTTGCCCGACCCAGGATTCGTATCCACGACCTCGTGCTCAGCAGTCGCGCTTGGCAACCACTACACCAACGAGGCAGTCACCAACATGTTTTATAACTAGCTTTCCTGAATAGGTATTCAGTAACACCAATTATGGCAGAAGTTTCAATGTTCCAGTAGGTTAGGTGCTCTTGTGCGAACTTTTAAAAAATACGTACCAGGTTCTGGAAGTTGGTCATTGGCGACCGAGCGAGTCAGTCCGCTCCGCTTCTGTAATCCATTTTAAACTTTATCCATTTTCGAGTAAATCCATTTTTAAACTGAACTTGTTAAGTAAACTATTGTATGTGAGGTACTTGTTGGAATCGGGCTTGAGGACGCTTGGGTTGTTGCTTTTACGTTACGTACTATGAGGGCACCAAGTGAGTGGAAAACTAGAGTGGAGTGTTACGGATGAGCTAGATTCAGAACTGTATACAAAATTGAGGATGATTTATTTTTCGTTTTTGTTTAGGAATAATATGTAAAACTAAATCTTTATCATATATAAATTACTACTTATATAAATCGGTCTGCCTGCCAAGACTAAACCACTAAATCGAAAGTGATCAATTTTGGAATTGAAACATTTAATTCTGGGGACTTGGCTACTTTTATTCCAAATATGCTTCTAATTTATACATGCGAAAGAATTCTACTAAAATTTATAGGTGGTTGTTAACATTGCTTCGTAAATGTTGATTTCAATTTTTTAATTACGCCGAAACGTATGTGTGCTAGGTTCATTTAGTTTCATTCAAATTAGTTAGCACCTCTAAAATATGAACCATTATATTGATTCCCATAGCTAGTTTATAGTTAGGTTTCTGCTTCCCTTACTCAAATAGCGCAAAAAGTCAACGCGCGTCTTTTTACGTTTCGCTACAGTAAAGGACTTTCCTGTTGTTATTGGTTCGTATTGTGTTTCGGAGTTGACAGCCAATCAATGGTGCGCCCTCCACGAAATATGGGTGAGTCGAGATGAAAAAAATACTTTGTTTTATTGCCTTGGCCCAGTTTAGTTCGACGTATACGCTTGCAGCGATCAGTGGATGTAAATAAAAAATAAGGGTAGCGTGGTTTGTAAATTGTGATTGTGGAAGCGTTGTTTGTCAAGAGTTGGGAACTTGGGTCGAAGTTGGGATGTGTGGATAAGGGTTATCAACCTATGAATATGAATTTGTTGTTTTTTCTTTCAACCTTGTTTCGCAACAGAACCCAAGGACCTTTCCGACTAGACAAAAGAATTCGTTAGCGTATTTGCATGAATTTTGACAGACGACATTACGCAGGAACGTGCGAATCTGTTACTTCGAAATATTATACTATTATTTAATAAAACATACAGACACACAGAGACATTTCGAAAGCATGAAAATAACTCTTGGCCTAGCACTAGCACTAGTTCGTAACGGTAGGCTTTACGTCCCAATTTCCAGTTTAAGGTCGAATAAAATACATTTAGCACAAATTATTAGCAGTTACGTGCTAGGTCCCCAATCCCATAAAGCCGACATTCCAAATTAAAAAATATCACCAATAAAAGGCGCAGCTCCTTCCAATACCTTTACAATTGTAGCATGGCGTTTTAAAACCCTAATCGGAAGTTACTAAGGTCATTTATTACTTTCACTTTAATCGAAGTAGACTCTTTTACGAACCTCGTTACACAGTCTTTATTACTCTAGGTGGCACATAAAAGAGCATAGGTAGAGCCATATTAAATTAAACTTTAGTACCTAAGGAATAAGGTCTGGAATTTGTTTTGTAGCAGCCAAGGTGTTCAAGTTAGTAAATTCGACGTTTATTATGTAAGACGTCTTGATTAGATCGTCACTGGATTGTTATTTTGTTAGATATTTAATTAATAGACGTTATATGTGAAGGTGGATATGAAAGCCTTATAGAGACTTAGCAGTAACAGCTTTATTCATAAATGTTAGGTTCATATAAACTTAAAGAGTAAGCTGTAAAGACTTTATACTATAAAGTTTTACAACTATGGGAAAATTAAAGCGCTCTATACTTGACATGAAACTAAAGGACTGGAACCACAATTCCACACGTCGAAATTCGAAGACGATGTGGATCTTTGATGATAGAAAATAAGTCGAACAGAAAATCTTGCAATATTAAAATTGAATTATTTTATAAACTGAAGAACCTATCTCTAAAATATAGTAGATACTTTCAATCCAGCAACATTCAAGTTTCAAGCCAGTCTTCCTGGACAAGTGGCAAAACTTGACGAATCGAATAGAATGAAGAATAGAGTTTGGCATATTTCATCGATAACAGTCGAAATATTATGTCGTCCCCATACATTTATCAAGGACGTTCATTGTGGCGTTTTAAGGGGGAGGCCTTTGTTCAACAGTGGACGTCTTCCAGCTGATGATGATGATACATTTAGATTATATGATATGATTTCTATAAGTCAAGCGTTTTGCTTTTCTAGGAGGGCAGTACAGATTAAACAAGCTCTATATTAACAAGGAAAATCTACAGCAAAGCTTTTAATAACAAAAATAACTTAATCTAAATTCCAAAGTTAGTACAATTTAACAAATTATCTATGAGACGACATAATGAGAAAAAATGGTGTATTTGACAGATCGTGTTATAAAACTCCTGTTTTAAGTTAATTTGTCTTCATCTCTTAGATTTATGGGCGAGGCATGGGAGTTGGGTTGATCAATTGTTTTCAAGAGCTCTTGTTAAAGTAAATGAAATCGCTGAGTACTATGATAGAGAGAAAATCAAGGAACTTACTTTTTATCCTTGTAATTCACGTTACTTAGAGTAATTGGGCTTTTTTTTGTTTTACAACTCATTGTCTTACAAACATAATTATTTCTTAGTCATTTCATCACTAGCCGGAAGACGTCCACTGTTGACACAAAGGCCTCTCCCTTAGAACGCTACAATGAACGACAGCTTGCCAATTGCATCCACCGGTCAGTCATTTATAGTTTTTTTATTACCACTGAAAAATAGTTTATGAGGGTGTAGTCGAAACTTGATCCTACGGTTTTGACTACACTAGTCGTCCTATAGCTTCATTATCAATATATTTATCTTGAGCCGTGAGTTTTACGACATTATATACTCAGACTCACGCTCAATTTTGTGGTGTAGGAAGAGACCACGGAATTCTATTTACTGACATACCTCTTTCAACTCATTTACTTTTAACCCATTATTATTCATTCGTTATTTCATCTCTTAATACTATTTCGGTTTAAAAAAAATAGTTTAAATTTTTCAACAGAAAGTATTTTCTACATATTTTATCAGGGACTTTTTTGTGCTCAACGTACTTTGCTTTGCCAGGCAGCTTGTCTAGAAAATACTACAAGCTCTGTAGGAAATTCAATTTCTGCTAACATGCGGAACCCATTAAAATGATATAAAACTCACATCACTCTTTTCGAATCCTTTTACCCTGGACACTTAAAAAGTGGTCCTTCTTCCATGAATAAACATGTTCTATAAGGTTTAAAAAATGTTCTGCCCAAAGGAACGGAGCACCATGTGTAATAGCAATGTTTATGTGTCCCGGCTTTGCCCTCCCCCCGTAATTTATGAGTTCCCATAAAAACGAGTTTTAGGTCGCCTTACTTACAATGATTTGCATTTTTTTCTTTCGAACACGTGTTGATGGGGATATTTGCATATTAGGAAACTTTTTATGTAATTTTCTGTTTTTTGGTTGGCATAATATTAACATGTTGGTGCATGGTATGGATTTTTCTTGTTTGCTTGTTTTTATTTATATACAAGGTTAAGTCATACTTGGTGCGATTTGTCGTAAGAATATCAGAGAAAGAAATGTTTACCTGGGATTCAATGTTGATGATTAAATTATTTAGACGTATAAATTGAAGCGAGTATTAAATAAAGTAATGGTGCAATTAGCAAGTTATCGTTCATTGTGGCGTTTTAAGGGGTAAGCCTTTGTTCAAGAGTAAATGATGAAGAGTGAAAGATGATTAAATAAAGTTCATATTGTGCCCACATAAGCTATTTTTCTTTTCATATCATAAAATTAATATTATTTGATATTTTATTCACGACATTTTAAATTCCACGTTTCGAAGAACATTACTTAAGCACAAGCGATGTAACTTCGGTTTCAATGAACCCTCTCGATACATTGCTACAAACTTTTACTGGCCATTATTTTCGCCACGGCAGGAGCAATACACTTGCTATTACCGGTGTTATAAGACTCAACTTGCAATACCTATTATATCATCCAGTATGACAGTTGACGTGGCAACCCTAACGTACTCTGACGTAACTTTAAGGGCGGGCTCTCATTTATTATTCTTTTTTTATGACGCATAAATTCCACCGCTCGTTGTAATCGGACCTTGTCTTTTACAGATCTGCATATTTTTTATGCGCTAAGCATTGGTTTCTGTGTGTTATGAGGAAAAGTTGGGAAGAACAAAGAGAGGGGACTTTTCGCCTATTTCAATTATTTAGGGTTGCCTCTAAATGGAATTAAACTAACGTTATGAATGAAGAAGATAATAACCATCATAGCGAATATTAGATCAGTTGTGTATAATAAAACACTTTACCTCAAGTAAATTCTGAGAAATGTTAATAATGAATGTGATGCGTGTGAATGAAGCAAAAGAAGTATCCCAGGATCGTAGCAAATGGAAATCCGTGGTCTCTGCCTACCCCTCAGGGAAACAGGCGTGACTTTATGTATGTTAATAGGATTAGTATGCAAAGTGTAACAAAAGTCGATAAAATCTAACCAGGCTATTGCTACAACACTACATGCTCAATACAAGCAATAAGTATTAGCCAAATTGTATTTATATCCGGAACAGTACGCAATTCGAACTCAACATTGCAGAGTACAGTCGATTGCATCGTGCAGAGTGTAATGTCTGTCGGGGCAGAGAGAAACTGCCACTGCTATCTGTCTAGTAGACAAATCGCTCCCTCAAATGGAAGATTACTGTAAAGCCGGGTTAATATCACACCGGACTGTAATGCTAGCGGTTGGTTCAGGCCAAATCTTTATAAATCCAAATTGTTGTAGAAAATTCGAAAATGAGTGACACAAGCGGGTTCCTAACGCGCATCCTTTGCTTTGTTTGACTCCAAAACTGGTCCTGCATTCCAAAATAAACACGGTAAATCATACCGGTGTAAATAGTAAATACCTTTGCAATCAGCCCCCTTACCATGAACTTTTAAAGCTGGAAAGTTTACGCTGTAGAAGCGAGACGCCGCATAACCCTACACGTAGCGGCGTCTACCTCCCACATCCTAAACTATCCTGCTTTAAGAGTTCATGGTAAAGGGGCAGTACGGTGTAACAAGCGGTCACCTTAAGCCTACGTCCTTAGATATCCAGCCGCGTAGAGTGAGGCTAGTTTTATTGTTTATAGTTCTCATTTTATGAGGAATTCATGAGCAATTTACTTCAAAGTGTCGAGGTAATAAGGTGCCGAATTGCTAATGGACAGTGTTCTGTTACTCGGAAACTTTTAAGGCGTTTTTACTTCAGCTCTTCAACACTTCCCGACTTTATTGGGTTTGAAGCGATCTGAATTAAAGTTTATTGGGACTAGATTGTTGGTTTATGTTGATGGGTTGTTGGATGTGTTTTTGATGGTGTGTAGGCTACATCCCTCTTATTCGCAAACGAGGACCATACCAGTATTAACAAAACCTTGTATTAAGTCTATTGACATCTCTATTCTATGACTTGCAAGCGACAGTGACGGATGTTATTTAGTCCATGGTTTAAATTGGCATTTTTTTAGGAATTGGAGAGTACGTGTTTATAAAAAAATGACACTATTAATAACAGAACATTGGGATATAATGCCTCTAAAATTCCGTCCAATTCCAAATACTAACAGGGATTGTTTTGGTTAATATTATGTAACCAGCTATATTGTGAGGTTCTTGAAGTGTTGGTGAGAAATCAATTTAACTTGCCAGTTTTTTGGGCACGTTACCGATTGACATCGATGGGGATGAATTTTTTGATGCTTTTTAACTTTTGTATATATTGTTTTTATTTTGTATTAAATTTCAGTTGTAAAACAGTTATAATAACCAAATTAAATTATATTAACAATTAATGCATTAAAAATAAGGTAATTAGACTATTTCGTTTGTACTCTCCTTTTCTATATAAGAATGAACATCGTTTACAAAATCTCGATGATGGAATCGAATTTAGTCAAAAAGTTATGTCATTAAAACATTGCTACCTTCACCTAAACATATTATACTCTATCCAAATAGCTTAATAGACCCCATATTGTTGTCGACAGCTGAAATCCGCTTAAAGATTGCATTAGCAGTACGCAGCTACCAGCTAGTCTTTAGCGTAAAAGCCTGAGGTTAATCCGTCCATTCTGTTGACTGCTGTAGAATACAAACTGCTATGCAACTTACTGATATTATGGATAATGGGAGCATTTGTTTCCTAGCTTTAAAATGTATGTTTACACGGCAGTATTCTTTGAGAGGGTAGGCAATGTGGTGAAGTAAACAGCATTTAGCTTTGCTGTTAGCTATATTGTAATACTGGCAGGTTTATGGTCATTTAGTGTGTGTAATTTTGAATTCCTGATAAATGAAATAATAATAAAAAACTAATTAAAATACTAAGGTTTTTATTTAAAAAGAAAAGAAAATAAGGAAGGAACAGGAACAATTAGACAAAGAAGACTAAAAATACTGTTACGTTATACCACCGCACTCAGAGTCATAGTTAATTACTTAAACAGATCCTAAGTAAAGATTTCACAAAGAAAACCATTACTTGGTGAGAGTTTAAGTCATCATTAAATCGTAATCACTAAAAGTCTCTGAGTTCGCCAGATAGTGTCTTTTATCATCGTCCTCGAGGCCAGACGATAGGTTCAATCCAGTCAAGATACATAGATACTCTGGAGTATATTCCAGGTAGATTGGGTAGTGCGCAGCCTATGCCGAAAGAGGTAACGCCAATGACGTAGTGCATGGACCCTTGTGACTTGGTAGGCAGAGTTATCTGCACCTGAAGAGGTCCTCCGGAATCACCCTGAAAATAGATATTGATCTTAATAAGACTAGTATGAATGATTGTATTTAACTTTCTATTGGACAACTACGCACAAGCACCAAACACTTTAGCATAGGACCATATTATGTAGATTTGAAATACCAAGTAGTTTCTATAGAACAATACCAGCTGGGAGCGTTCAGGACTAAGAGGTGGGTAGATAAATTTATCCAGTGATGCTAATAAAGCTATTGGACTATGTCAAGTTTTGGGAAGTCCAAAACTGACAAGACGAAGGATTTAAGTAAACTAGAATAGGCAGGCTTGACATATCTGATGAGTTTCATCCGTTTATAGCTCATTCATTCATCATTGGCCTTTGCTTCCATTACAGACAGCGCAAAGCTTGAATAGCTATTTCTTTTTAAAAAACGCACCAATATTTATCCCATGCGGGAATCGAACCCGCAACCCTAAGCGCAGCAGTCTAATCGCTTAGCTACTGCACCAATCAGGTAGATAAATTTATTATGGCTGTCCATGTTTGACCATTCTTCTTGGTTCTTCTTACCTGACAAGCATCCACCCCTCCCGCCAGCTTCCCAGCGCAGAGCTGGGTATCTTCCACGCCGCAAAAGTTTCTGTTGCAGGAGGGTTTCAGCAGCTGGTTGCAGGTGTTCAAGTCTATCACGTCTACTACCGCAGCCTGCAGCTCAGGAGACGTGGTCCTTCCATCTGGAACATGGTCTATTATTAGCGACTGTTCACAACACTACGCGTTCTGTTAGGGTACATAGTTTAGAAAAGGGCGTTATTATTGTGGACCTGAGGAGCAGATAGTTTGACGTTTTTTCTTCTTTAACTTAAATTACTTACTTGTTTCCACGACGCCCCACCCCGTCGTGGTTGCATTTGTCCCAAGGCTGCTAGTGTCAAATTTAGTCCACATGCACGCTGGTTGAATGTATTTACTAAATATTACGTTTCGTTCCAGTTCCATGAGAGCAATATCATTATATTTCTTTGGGGGAGCGTATTTTGGATGCACTATGATCTTGATGATTTTAGCATCAGTCGGAAGGACATCGTTTGCTAACTGGAAAAAAGATAAACATTTTATGTGAACATGTAGACATTTATTACATTTTGCACAGTTATGTAAAAAGCCAATATTCTCCAAAGAAATAGATCTGAGATTTTTAGAATAATATGTACTGATATGGCATCTTGGTATGTTTGTATCTCTGCTGTATAGTATCAAAAATATTTAAAACTAGAAAATGATTTATACATTTTGATTTCAAGGCTTCACTTAATTATTATCAATATTCGAAGAACTCATGATAATATTTTTTTTTTCTATAATATTTCGGTAAAAAGCCGCCAAGCGACAGAGCGTGGGGATTATGGCATCGTCCCCCCTTATCAAAGAGGGAGGCCTTCGCTCAACAGTGAAGGTCTTTCGGCTGATGATGATGATGTATGAAATCTAATCAACACAATTATAACGTACCACATCAATAATATTCTTGTCCCCCAGCCTGACGATCTTCGGAACAGGATCAGAAATGGTTGGGTCTCTGTCTGAGGCTCTGGAGCAATGCGCAGCCGTCAGTACGAACTTGGAGCTTATCAGTGTACTACCACATTTGAACACCCATGTCCCTGTCGGTGCCGCCCATCCTATGGCGCCCTGGTATTTTAATAAATATGGAACAAGATGAGAGAAGAAGACTTTTAGTGTTTTATTATTAAGTCAATGTCACTATCGAAATTTTTTTTGTTGGATTTAGGATTAGATTCAAGTAACTAATTTATTTAAACACATTATTTAATGGCGATAATAGAACAATGATTCCACTTCTATTGTTATTTATTTATTATATAACAAAATTGTGTACAGCTTTTAGCCACTTACACTAAATTGAACTATACAATATTATATATTCTAATAAGCACTATTATGCAGTCAAATTCAAATTAAATATGTTTTTATTTCATGTAAACCTATTACAGGCGCTTATGATACTAGTTGCACGGTTCCAAAATGACATTCCAATGGAGAAGAACCGGCAAGAACCTCCAAAGCCGTGATTCAGATAGCAAGCTTAGTTCCATTAAGAACTTCTGAATTGATAATTTTCCCATCAGAAAATGTAATGAAATTACCCTATGTGTTTATTTAGGGTGTCAGCTACCTCCATATGAAATTTCATTTAAATCCGTTTTGTAGTTGTTACGTCAAAGACTAACAAACATCCATCCATACTCGCTTTCGCGTTTGTAATATAATATTATAAATGTGAAAGTCACTCTGTCTGTCCGTTACGCCTTCACGACTATACCGCTGGACGTATTTTTATGAAATTTGGCATGTAGAAAGTTTGAGTCCCGAGAAAGGGCATCTAGGCTACTTAACGCAGGCGAAATCGCGGGCAAAACTTAGTTATATGTTAAACGAAAACTTACCATATGTGGGAACTCGCCAGGCTCCGTTATTCTTCCCGCTATAACTCCTGGGGGTGGTATAGAATTTGGATCCGGATGTTTTTGGAACCAAATATCACCTGCCGAAAGTATTTCTTGTTCAATGTGTAATGTGTATGTATACCATCTTGACGTATTTATCGTAGGAGTTGTGTATTAATTGTATATCTACATTTCATCAGAAAGTACAGCCCACGCAATATACTAAATGAGTTTTAGGAACGTAGATTACTATTAATATTGGCGCAAAACAGTCTCCAAAGAAGGAATTCTAAGTTTTTTTATCCAGGTCTATGATAATGATAATGATCTGTATACTTACAAGCTTTCCTTCTTTGAACGTGTTCATCTCTGACTTTTAGCTCCCAAATGTACTCGTAGCATTCTAGAACAATATAGGTTAATATTATAATCCACAATGAAGCAACGGAAAAATGATAAGAAACTTCGGCTATTTAAAAAATATTTACTGACTTTACTGACTACTTGACTGATCCAGGACTTTGGTTCTGGTTCTAGGCTCTGGTTAGTGCAACTGTTAGGTCAAAGGACCACAAAACATTCAAGAGCTATCTCACTTGTTTCACTGATCCGTCGCCCCGGTGCAGTGAAGTTGGGTTTCGGAGGGTTGTGCGGAGTGCAGGGGTTTTTGTTTTCCTCATTTTTGATCCAAGCGTCTGTGGGATGAGGTGGCAGAGTCTGAAAAGGTTTGTGTGAGAGGTGACGCACATTTACTGAGGAGGAGTATTGATATGCATAGAAGGAGTGCTGATATGCATAGGAGTGTTGATAAAAAAAATAAGTTAATTATTATTAGGAATAAATTCCTTATATTGAACAACTTAAATATGGTGGCAATCATACATAGATCTGCAATATCACCAAGTAATTAATTATGTTTTCAAACATTCTTATGCCGATACTTTTGAAGGCTTACTGTACCTACATGACCATCTTAAAATGATCGTGGACATGATGGAATTTACAATTATAGTACGAAAACCATGGGAGTATTTGTCTGGTGTCTTAGTTCCGACATAAATATTTGTTGTTATGTGAGTTGTGTGACCTTTAACCTTATACGTCTTGTCGGCTAATGTCGGTGACCTTCAAATAGCTTGAATACAAAAATATATAAGTAAATGAAACAAATAACGCCTTTATATTACGATTTTATATCATAAAACGTGACTTCAAGCCTGTATTCTCCGAAGGGGTAGGCAGAAGTTGGCATTTAATACACCTGCATTTCACAGTTCGCAAGTATGTTATAGCTTCTCATTATAAGGTCTTATATTGAATGTATCAGTGCAGACAATAACCATTTGCTTATTCAGTCCAAGTTTAAGATTATAATAAAAATGGAATACCTTAATAAGCAACAGAGACGTATGTAAAAAATTGAAACCACAAATAAAATTAATATGTACGGATGTAAACAAAAAATATGCACAAACTTACTGTGGGTTTAGTCACATCTACGTATGCCCAGGTCCATCGATCATTGCTCTGCAAACATAAAGACAATATAACAAAGTGGAGGAAGGGACGTGGAGTTCCTACAATGAAAAATCTTCTAACCAGGCGGTGGTATGCCTGGTGGGCCGCGACGCCCTGCTGCACAACTCGGGGTGTTTATATAGCTAGTGATTGTGAATATTTCGTTAGCGCGATGCAGGATAATAACAACGTCATTCGTCCTTCCGCATGTAGATGTCGTTACAACAATATAGGTACAAACACAAAGCCAAATTAAGGCTGAGGCCGCACTACAGTTGAACCGCCGTGGTTTTTAACCGCACAAATTTGTTTGTCAAAGAAACTAATAAAATACACTTGCGGTTATTTCCCGCGACTGACTTTAAAATCGTTTACAAAATGCCGTAACATTTCTAGAAAAATGTATTTGTGTTTAGCTGAAGAAGACGCTTGTGGCAGACGGAACATCGATTACAGAAATTTTGAGAGGTGCACATCCAGCAGTGGAACAGATATTATTTTAAAGACCGATCAGAAAACATCTATACTACGCAAATCTAAATAATAACAGCTAACATATTGACTCATGGCTACAGCATACAAAACAATTAGTTAACTTATTAATTATACACTGTTTTCCGCTGTAAAGAATTGACGTAATATTTGTATTGCCTACGTCAATGTTTCCGATAATATCAAATCAAGATAAATTCAAAAGATAGATTGTTACACAGTTCCGTTCATATCTTCATCATCATCAGCCTGATGACGTCCACTGTTGAACAAAGGCCTGCCCCTCAGGTGCGGAGGGGGGGGGGGGTCCATATCCCCACGCTTGGTAAGCGTATTCAATTCATATAGAACAAGGAAAATCAGGCACATGTTGTACATTCTAAAGATAATAGGAAAGGAAAATCATGATGTCATGTGCCTGTATGCGATGGGGCAAGTCCCTAGTCGTTGGAACTATTGTGACGCAATGAATACACTTGCAATGACTATGCACCTGGTGCAGGGGCTTTCTCAACTAAGCGGGTGAGGGTCGTTAGTAGTAGGTACTGCCACAGATTGGTTATGCGGCATTGGGTGTTGCGTTTCATCTACCCAGCTAGCACTAGGAAGTGGTGATGGCCGGGCTCTTCGGGAGCTGTCTTGATGTAATTTGAAGTTCATAATCATAGAAGATGTTGATAGAAGTGATCTCCTATAACATTTGGTACATGGCCCTGTTCATGCTACGTATTAGACCGAGCCTATTCCCAAGCATAAACTCAAGCTACTGTTTGTCACCTCTGATGAGTATACCTTCAGTTAGTGTACTGGTCTAATCTGTAAATTTTTAATATAAATTTTTTTTTTTTTTTTTTTTTTTTTTTTTAAAAAAAACGTTGCCCCACACTAGGAATTTCTCCTGTGTCGTGGGTGCGTTTTACAAACATGAAATATCACATACACAAACACCCAGACTCGGGACAAACATCTATGGTTCTCACAAAGTTTTGCCCCGTGCGGGAATCGAACCCGCAACCCTTAGCGCAGCAGTCCAATAGCTTAGCCACTGCGCCAATCAGGTCGTCCAATTGAATCCCTAACATCAAAAAGGAAATAAAATAATATTTTTGTACACAACTGATTAATATTATTTTAAGTTTACACAGTACGCAAAGCTGACGGAAAATATTGCAGGGAAGAATTTGTAAGTTTACGCTAATATAAGCTTGGTTTAGTCACGGTTAGGAAGTATTATGGTGCTTAATATCTTACAAGTCTATCATCGTCGACCTCGAAGGATTTGTAACCGTTATTTCCTGGCGGTCGCTGAATCTCGATTGAAGAACCTAAAAAAAAAAGAAATCTGTAGTAATTAAAATAAATATATCTGTATGTCGCCAGACCTACGAGTATGCTTTAGCCAGTGGTTCTCAACCAGTGGTCCTTCCAAGAATATTTCGAAACAAGCTTAAGTTGATCAAAAGGTGATATGACACCCTTTTAGCATAGATGCCAATGAAATTGCAGAAGTACTAATAATAATATTAATCTCAAGATTACTGATCTTGTGTAGAAGATTACACTGACTAAAAAAATTTGAAATTGAATTGAAATATTTATTGGTTTTTTTTCTTGTAAATCGAGGTGCCTGCTGAAAAAAATAAATCAAAGTGGTCCTTTGTCAATAAAAGGTTGGACACCACTGCTTTAAACTTTTGATATCCATACTTCTAATGCTGAAGGATTGTTCATAAGTCTATTGTTAGAGTTTAATCTCAGTAATTTTGGGGTTTGGTATTCCAAACGACTTAGGTAAATTGGGGGTTAAGTACCTATGCTGAAACCAAAGCCCTGAAGGCCTACCTTCTTTTCCTAAGTCGGACATACGAAAAAAAGGCTGATGCTTACAATTTTGTTGTACTAAAAGCTTACCTAAAACAATCGATCAACTATTTTCGTATAAACATAATTAGTTGGTAGAACCCGCCAAACTGGTATTATGGTTTATTACGTCAAACTTCATTAATATATCAATGTAGTTCCTAGTGTGAAGCCAAGATAACTTGTGACTCATTATTTTTTGCTTATTATAGAATAACTACCTGTATTTGTTTACGAGCATGTCATCGTTAAAACGTGCAGCCAAGTATAACTAGTGTGCATTAGTCCCAAGAAACAGTATACAACAAATCATTTTAGATCCGCATTATGCATGGATACTAATGGATACAATGTTATTGAACAAAACCTGACTCTATTGTTACCGGACTTATAATGAATACCAGGCAAGCATGCAGCAAGCGTGGTGCAAGTAAAGAGCTGGCCCACGCTGGACGGTCAACCTCGCTACCATCCTTGTTGACTGACCAATCTCTTCACGACATCACATGGTCATACCGTGGTCTATCAATTTCAATGCTAAAACTAGTATCAAATTGAACGCATACAAGTTAAAATTCAAAATGTTTTTATTTTATGAAACCTATTACAGGCGCTTATGAAAAGTTAGGATGCTAGTTGCACGGTTCCAAAATGTCATTCCAATGGAGAAGAACCGGAAAGAAACTCCTGAGGTATCATTTAAAAAAAATATGGTACAAATTGGTAAATTTACAAAGTTTCATTATGCGCCAACAAAGTAAACTAATGTGATAGGAGGAGGGAAAACAATAACAATTTGGGTCAAAACCCCACCCATACGTAATACCCCATAACACCATAGAATTGGGCACCGACTCTTCGCTAATGTAAAGTGAAGTGAATAAAAATTGTAATTATTTTTGACTTTTGAGTTCGTGTTTTTGAGGGCGGTTTTATTCTATTTTTTTATTATACAATACGTAATTAACTTCAAATTAACATACCTGTATAAAATAAGCATAATATCATGAAACACTTGGTAATTCCACTTTCATTCATCTTTAACGTCCACACAATTAATCAGATATCAATTAACACAACACAAATTATCACATCACTATTACACAATAGATCATAAATCGATAAAACCTTAGCAGCTCTAAAAACGTTTTATTCACACGGTGTAACGTATAAGAATACATTTTTCACGTCAAACTAGTATTTTTATAATGTACTTGACCGATGATGACCGGTATGGTAACATCGCATAGCAAATTCAGAAGGTTTTCTTCGCACAAATGATTAAAATTTAAGTCTTTTGTTGTTATTTTGCCTTTATATAAACAAAAAACAATTATGTTGCATTGTAATAATCTAATTGGCGCAATGAGTAAGCGACTGAACTGCTGCGCTTAGGGTGTGATTTGGATTTGGGCACAAAATTTTGGGAACAGCAGATCTTTGTCACGAGTCTAGGTGTTTGTGTATGTGATATTTCATGTTTGGGAAATGCACCTACGACAAAGGACAATTTCCTTTGTCGTTTTTAAAAATCAAAAAACCTCTTTAAATAGTACAGTTTATGTTGTGGAAGGGAGACGCATAACACTGCACGAAACAGCGTTTCGCTGCCACAACGTAGACTGTCCTGCTTTAAGCGTTTATTACCATAAACGCTTAAAGCAGGACAGTCTGCAGTATTTGAACAACTGGATTCTTGACCTTCTGTCCATTTTCTTACGGTACTGTTGATTCTCATGGGACAGTACCGAACTTATTTGCGGTGTAGGCATCTTGTGGTATGTCTCATTTCACACCTTAACGACCGACTTTGCTTTTCGTAAGTAATTTTTTGATGGGGTCATAAATTGCGAGTTTCGGGACTGGGGGTGGGTTTCTGGTGATTTTTCCTGTTCATTTGTGTTAAAAGGTCATCGCGACTCATTTACTTTTAAAGCTTTGTTTACAGGATTTTATAAAAATTCCAGTAATCTGGGATACTAATATGTACGATATTGAACTATATTAGAATAGAAAATTCATTATAATATAGAAGTATTATTGTCTTAGGCAGTCTACTCTAAGAATTTAAACATAATTCGTAAAATAGAAAATACTGATAAATCTTAAAAAAACATAGGTATGTTACCTTAAAAATTATTTTAAGTTACCATATTAATTGAACCTCAGTTTATAATGGTCCATAATCAAGATAAATACACTACACATCACAAACACCTCTGACTTTTATAACACTGAGCAAAACAAAAGATGCTAAAAATTACATTAAAAATGCCACAGAGTAATAAATTTAACAGAGGTTTACACAGTGCAATTTTGTCGCAGTGAACCGCAAATGCAGAGCTAACGGGTATAAGAGGACACTTCATGATGGTATCTAACTTAAGTTATATTTCAGAGGTGTATGTGACTCTACGTGTGCATAAAGAGAAAAGAAAATTCTGGATTTTGGTTTTTAAAGGAGAATTCATGATTACAGACGAAAAGTTGCGGAGTCCTTTGTGGAAGTTTGATTAACGGACGAACTACTCGAATGTTAATTATGTGTGCTGCTGACATTTGTCATGATATATTGACTTGACTGCTAGGGTTGCTTGGTTGCTAGGGGTTGCGGGTTTGATTCCCGTGCGGGGCAAAAATTTGTGCGAACCACAGGTGTTTGTCCCGAGTCTGGATGTTTGTGTATGTGATATTTCATGTTTGTAACGCACCCACGACACGGAAGAAAGTCCTAGTGTAGGGCGAACTTTTTTAAAATAAAAATTGCGCAATTTGGAACAGTGTGTGTTTAAAAAAGAAAGATCTAGTATTGAGAGCACTTTTAAGTAGTTACCTATGTCATTTTATATTTTAAACCATTATACATTTATAAAAAAAACATAGCCATTTATACCTAATGTACATGAATTAATAATAAAATATTGTAACGGTATATAACAAGGCAGCAACAAAACGTTTATAAACAAGAAACACAATTCAATCCGAAAACAAAAGTAACACAAATTGATCACACAAACTTAATGCATGCTATTTGTTGAGTATTGCAATGAGCGATACAAATTGCCCCATTGAAACCAGATTAGTGCAAATCCCTTTCCCAGTAAATGGAATATCGAGGCACATCGAGCCACATCGAGCCACACCGAGGCACACCGAGGCATCGAGAAGGATATCCACTTCGCGTCGACGAACGGATTTGTTTTATTTAGATATTGGTTTTAAGCTTTTTCGCTTCATGAGTGTTAGGAAAAATGAGCTAGTTTTTCTGCCAGCGTGGCTTGAAAGGCTTTATGAATTGGTTTTTTCTTTACAGGTCAGGAGTGTTTAGTTATCTCTCGTGCAGCTAAATAGGAATTGTTGATATTGGATCTTGCCTTGTTAAGTTTGTATAAACAGATTTGCAGAAACAATAGTTTTACGCCTGTTTTCCTCGAAGTAATAATAATGACAAATAAATTATTTATCACACTTTACACTGTATATATATATATATTATATTATATTATATATTATAGTTATTTAAATTAGATAACATTGTAATGTATGTTCCTAACATTGTAACAAACTATACAAATTAAAGTTAAGTATTAAAGACTAAGAGTAATATAGTAATACACATATTATGTGGTAATGCATTCACAATTTGCGAGAAAGTATAATATTCTAGGTTTCTTTGACCTTTACCATGGTTCCCGTGGTAAATTCCCGATCAGAATAAGTGAACTGTTAGACATTGTAATTTAGCATTGAACAAGAAAAAACAAAAGATGTATAAAACATAAAAAACATAACATCACGCCTGTATTCCCCGAAGGGGTAGGCAGGCAGTGGTGCACATATAGTACACCTACATTTCGCCAGTTATGTGATGTATAAATTAATCTGTCAAAAAACCTAAAATAATGTTACAAAATATTCATTTCGCCTTTCTATGTGCTCAAATTGATCGCGCTGCCGTATTTTAACAAAACAATATCTCTAAACGTGATAAACGTCACAGCAAAACGTCACATAATAGATCCACTTCGTACGGGTAAGCTGGCCAATTTGTCCGGATAGCGAGTGAACATTTGTTCGATATCCTATCAAGTCCCCGGTAATATACGGATATAGACGTAACAAAGAGAGATTACTTACAATTTCCAGTAAACTGTAAGAGCTATAATGCAAGGTGATTAAATCCTTCCATTTTCCCAGCATTTTGGTCTACTGTGGCTAAATACTAAATCAGTAAAACAAACTATACGTTATATTGGTTCTTCCTGTTAATTGTTTCTTCATTCACTTATGTGATACACATAATTTGTGTGATTTAATAATAGTTCTATATTATTCATAAGATTACGCGTGTATTTCCCGCAGGGGTAAGCAGAGGTGTACCTATAGGACACCCACATTTCGTCAGTTATGTTATAGGTCCCAACGAGGGGGCGAGTCTATTGCCATCGACCAGGCACATACCAAATTCCGTGCTGCTACTGAGAAATCACCATCATCATCAGCTGGAAGACGTCCACTGTTGAACTAAGTCCTCCCTCTTAGGTAAAGGGAGGGGTTGCCATAATCCCCATGTTCGTCATGGAGACCGCGGTATTAGCGATGAAGTTACATAAGAAGCTGCTGCCCATCTTCTGGATTTTCCCTTACTGAGAATTGCCTAATGGAAAATCTAGTAACACTACCCGACCTATGATCTCATGCTCTGCAGCCATGCTTAGCGACCTCTAGACCAACAAGTTTATTGTTTGTTAACAGTCAATTGATCAGATTTGAAAGGATTCATACAAAAATCATCACAATAATACATCTCAGTACTAGGGGCACATAACAACAGCAGAGCAGGTGTGTTCAATTATGGAAAGCACTTGTTGCGCGCCCATGAAACTGAGTGGACCGAGTTAAGTGTAGAACTTGGCTTGTAAAGCCTTCATAATGCAGGCAATGTGCCGGAGTTAGTTCTTTAGGAACATGACGCCCTGGTACCAACGATTTAATCAATACATTAGCTAGATTGAACATTATTAATGAAAACTGATCAATTAATTTAATTGTCCATCGAAATATCAAGTCATTTAATTAAATCGTCATATTCAAAATTATTTATAAAAAAATGCATTAAAACTATCTAATATTATGCATTTTTAATATTAAAGTTTATACAAGGCAGAATTTGTATGTATGTACATATGTGTATAAATAATTTATTTTTAATTTGAGGGATGTAAAAAATTTTACAGGGATGTAAAATTTACTTAAATAAAATACATCTGACAACAATCGTACGCATGTAATAATAACAGGAAAAATATATTCAACCGCGCTGTCGTATCATTATTACTTTCATTTTAAGATAACAATATATTGATTGTTTCCTACTGTTACTCACAAATTGCAATGAAATACATTTAATAAATGCACTTGAATATCACAATTACCTGCTAAGTGCATATGACTTATTCACACGTAGCCGTATGACCCGCGAAGTAATGAGTTCGCCAATTATGATCAATCAGTTATTGGAAACTCATCGGAACTGTATTTCGTGCGGGCACCGGGGATTCAGCCGTCGCGGGATTTAAAATCCCCGGGGATTATCTGCGGCCGAGTGGACGGGAAAAACCCATCGAGTTGAATCCGTACCGTTTTATCCTTCGGCCTCGTTCGCGATGGTTATTTAGTGATATCGTAAGCCTGAGAAAAACTGATTAGGTCGAGGTTTGGTACTTGGATGCAGGTACCTGAATGTTTTATTCGTATCCTCTTTACTGTTCTCCGCAGTGGCTAATGCCATTATGTCTAGTCCTCATTCGTTTGTGTTACAAAGTTTTGCACTAACTTGTGTTTTAAACCTACATTCCCAACTTTCTAAGTTTGAAGAACTTTCGCTGAGATAGTGTTGCACCTAATGCTTTCAGATCTATAGGTAATGAAATGTCAATAATGAGAAACTAAGTTCAGAAAAGGTTGAAATCTACTATTTACATCGTTGATAATTGCACAGACGGTTCTAGTTTGGCTTGGTTAGAAGAAAAGGCGTAACACACCAAGTGATCCAAATGATTAGGTATGGTAAAGACTGGTCAAATTGTCAAACAATAACAGTGGAAGAAGAAATACTCTTAGGTACTTACCTTAATTTTTCATACTTTCACTTAAACTACAATAAAAATGAGGACAGTGCATCCAAAATGAAAACAACCTTCGTGATTTTTGAATACAATTTACCATTTATTCATAATTTCTCGTGTAGATCAATTCGATTAAAATGTATCGCCTGCCTGAATCGTAACGAATTGGTTTCTGCAATGTCAACCGTGCATCGAAAACGTAGCATTTATTGCGTTCATCTCATTTGCATAGTTATGTAATCAAGCGGTGAAATACAATTTAAATTTGAATCGATTTAATTTAATAAGCTTGTATCGAGTGTTTGGGATTTACGTGAAGTTTGATGTTATTTACCAACTCGATAAACGGATATGAGTGTTTAATTTATTAAACAAACATTTTCGTTTATTGTTTAAATAACAATAATATTTTATTGTGAAAATAAATATAAATGATACACATAAAATTGAAATTCCCAATGGGAAATAAGAGTTGATTTCAGTACCTAATATTTAAGCTGAGTGTTACAAAACAAAGTCGAATATATTTGGAAACATACTGAGCCTTGTATAATGTGTACAACGTTACTATGTTTTAACACATTGTCTGCCGTGCGATAGACACAATAGAGAACCTACTTTTTGGAGTACACCTGGTGACTGTCATCATCATTAGCCCGAAGAGGTCCCTTGATGAACAAAGGCCTGAGGTAAAGGGATGGGTTACCCTAATCCCTAAGCGTGGCATGCGGCTTTGGGATCGCAGTATTGGTGTTGAAGTTACAGAAGACGCTGCCAATTTTTTGGACTTTCTGTTAGTCGCTTCTTACGACACCCACGGGAGGAAAGGTGTGGTCAATTCTAGGCTGGATACGAGTACCACTCCGTAACTGCTGGTGACTATGCTGGCACTCAATGGGCTAAATGATAATTTTTACGTATCTTAAAGCAATGATAGTCACGTTTTTTTATATATCAAGACACGATGGTTAATCCTAGATATTAATTAATTTATTTAGGTTGAGAGATTAGGGACTTCAAATTTCGGGTTTTAAAGGTATTTATGGAGTCATAATATAAATCAACATTTGGAGAGGATTGTTTTAAAGAATTCATCTCTCGGCTGAACTTGCTTTCGATGCTTTCGTTTGAAATAAATTGGTAATTTAAAAAAAAACGTTGACTCTAGGGATTTCTCCTGCATCGTCAGTGCGATTCACAAACATGGAATATTATATAGTAAACACCCAGACTTGGGACAAATGTGTGCGGTTCGCACAAAATTTTCCCCGTGCGAGAATCGAATCCTTAGTTCTACTGCGGTAATCAGGTCGTCTGATATGTCACCGAAGATATAAGCAAGGTGTTTAGTGAAGCCTTTGGATGCTTTCATTTTAGATAATCTTGAACATAATATCAGATCTTTAAACCCTTGCGAAACACAATATGACAGCCCAACTCCTAGCCTAATAGAGCCGACTGAACTAAAACTAATGTCACAATGCGGTGTGAGATAACTGCACAACTATGGCAACACTACTGCCTACCGTCTTGTGAGATGTAGGAATATTGGATGCGGCACTTTATGTTTCTATGTATGTTATTTCCGTTAGTAAAATCTGAATAATACCTAGTTGATTTTTTCTTATGGATTTAGTATGGGGAAGAATTGGTGGAGAATAATCTTCTGCCTGATGATAATGGTTTTATTGGTTCGATATTATTGATCAATTCTTAATTGTGTAAAAGGAGCAATGTATCAAATAGATAAGTTTTTAATTAAAGTGTTTCAAATAATTGCAATATTAGATATATTATATGAAGAGGCATACCTCTTCTTGCCGTCAAATTGATTGCTTCAGTTATGGCTTTATCAGTACATTATCATCGATTCAATTAATGCACAAAAATATAAACGTGAACATAGAATTACCGATAATATTTATATTCAACTCGATGCGGACGAATATACCAAGTCTTAATCCTTGTAGTACATCCACGTTCACCCGCACGTTAAGTTTCGGATATTATAACGACCAAATTCGCGGCGCCGATTATGAGTTTGACGTCAACTAGACCGGCTTGTTGTCTCCAACTATTTGGAGAGCTGTCGTGGATATATATTAACTGTTGATACGATAATGCGCAACATTTTAATTCTTCTTCTTCTTCTTGCGGTGTTTCTCCACTACTGGAGGTTGGCCGTCAGCTCCGTATATCTCTTCTCTCTCGCCAGGCGAAACGGTTCTTCTACGTTGGCGATGCCGGTCCATTGCCTAACGTTTCGGAGCCAAGACATTTCTTCTTCCGACGTGTCTTTTCCGCTCAATCTTTCCCATCATTATCGTTTGGAGAAGATGGTAATTTAGAGTTAATACATGTCCCAGATAGGCTATTTTTCTTCTCTTAATATTATTCATGAGTTCTCGGGATTTCTTGACACGCATTTTAATTAATTGTATTATTATTAGACAAATTCGATGCGTTGAAGCTTGTGCAAATAATATCGCGGTGGGAAATATTTAGCAGTCTAGTTATATAACCATTACGTCAAACAGGTCAACTTTACGTAATACTAGCTTTTCAGTGCTGGGCTAAAGCCTCTTCTCGCATAGAAAAGGAAAAAGCATTGACGCGCTTGTTCGCGTTAGTAGACTAAACCATTCGTCAAGGTTTGTTCAGCAACAACATTGTAAAACCACATAGATGCTTCGCTGATAATACTTTTATAGATAAACATTTCATTAATACAAACGTCATCAAATCTACCCAAAAAGCTATGAAATGCCAGATAGTCGGTACTCTAATCAAAACAACAATTATGGATTTTGCCGTTATACATATTACTAATTGTTATGTCCCTCGCTATGGGAATAGTGTGTTGATGTGGAGTGATAATATTTCATTATAGTCCATACATAGTTCTGGCAGTTGGCACGAACGCTGGTCGAGTGCCTGAAGCGTTTGCTCTGCACTCGATGGAAACAAGTGCGATGTTGACTTCTACAGTAAAGTTTTATTTCTTGGATAGTGTTTTTATAATATGAGAGTAACCAATAATATTGGAATGTTATAGCCGTAGATCTAGCCCAGTGGCTTGCTATAAGAGAGGCTTATACCCAGCAGTGGACGAAGATAAGCTGATAATGATAGCAGAGAGAAAAGTTGAAAATGCTCCATAATTAAACTATTCTCTCTTCCTAATTGTTTCCTAACTATGAGTTCTTAAAATGTATTTAAAAAAAACTGTGCTCAGAACATTTCAGCACATAAGCGTTCAATAGGTTCAATGTAGACCTACAGTATTTTATTTTGGCGGTCTTAGGGCTTAGACTAGACTAAGGTAATGACATTTATGCGTGATAGATCCTACTATGAATTTCTAATTGTGGTTCCGATTCCGCTTGCAAACAAGGGCCCTGGATCCGTCAGGCTCTTTGTACAGGCGTGTTGAATTTCATCTAGAGATTTCATGACCATGAAACGCAAACACGGAACAAGCAATATACGGTATGTAGATCCAACGTTTTAAAATTATTCAGGATCTTCTGCGTCAGCTTTCCTCCGCCCACACGTATTATATATTGTGGATGGCGTAACACTGCGCACGTTTACCAAGTACGCACCCACGTGTAACACTGCGTGTTTGCGATGTTTGTACTGGCGTCCAACATTCTGTTGCATTAGAATTCTGGCAATCGTGTCCATTCACGGCCGCTGCGGTTATTGGCGCTAATGGCGGCTGATTTCACCATTGTGTTGATAAATTCAATGATTACGGATTCCGTACGATATTAACGTTCCAAATACGCTGTAATTTTGCAATTAAGAATGGTAATTTTTGATTGTGCGTGTGCTTTGTTTTGTTGGTTTGTTTGTGATAACGTTTTATTAAATTACATTTTAGATCGTATTCAATTTATATTATTTCTAACTCCAACATGATTTAGCCTACTGTTTAATACCGAGTCACTACGTGGAACAGCCACAGTGAAGAATCTTAGGATTCAACAATATTACCATTGTTTGTGCGTATCACATAATTGTGATATTAGATCTATTAATCTTAATAGTAGTATATAACAATCATGCACTTTCAAGCACAGCTGTATGAAACCATTTGGATAACCAACAAAACATTTACCTCGTAATTAACAACAAACTTATCATACTACAGAAATGAAAGGATAAGGCATTATCACGGCGTCACCACGCGTTTCCCAAGGAAAAAAGGCATCCAAAATTGATATCCCAAATAAAAAGCGAGGTAATCTACAAAAATGGCATTGTGGGCTCTCGGCGGAAAGCAAAGAAAACGAATTTATAACCAACACAAAGGACGTAGATAAGCCGCAAGCGAAAACAATTCGAGATGTTGCTAAGATAACGTCGCAACGGGGTTTTTGTCGAGATTTTCAAGTTTCGCGCAAAGTGGAAATCTCTATAATCGTCTCGGATTGTGACGGCTGACGACGGCGGCGAACGAATGCAACTACACTGATGGATTTTTGCTTTTATTGTGATTATTTTGTTAATGTCGTGGAGTGACGTGCGCCGATGAGCGCCGATATGCTTGTGTGATGTGTATGCGGGTATATATATATATATATGTGGGTTGTGATTTATTTTGTCAGCGCTTCACTTGTTTTTGTTGCTTTTAGCATGTATTTGCTGAGATTTTTATTCTGCTTTACGGATTTAGTGTCGTTGACTTTACTTGATTGGTTACAAAGACAATTATTTATTTGAATCAGAGTAAATACTATACTACTACTATACGTACAAAATGTAGAAAAGATATTATCGATAATCATTCTCAATTACTTTAAATGGTAAATTAATAAAATCGTGCTATTTATCTAAAGTGATGTAGGTAAATGCGTAATGGCGCGTCAAAAACAAAATGAAAACATGACTGTAAAAAATACAAGTATAAAATAATATAGAAACTTATTTTCCTAAGTAACCCGTAGTAATTTTTATATCAAAACTTTTTTTACTTATCTTTAAATATATAAAATCTCCATTAACACTTTTCTGAGTTACCAGGCTATCAGAATCAGGCGGAGGTCCTGTTAAAAGTCCACTCTGGAAGTCGTCGGGCCTTAACAAGAAAACTTTCGAGTTCAATGGACTCCGCAAAGATAAAACGAACAACAAATAAGTTCGTAATATGAGAAGTATTTAAATGTATGGAGAACCGACAGGAAGAATTTGTCTTAACCTGCATCATTGTGTTGTTCTGCTCTCTTGGTAATTTGCTTTATTAATACAGCTAATGTGTAGTATTTAAAACCTTCAATGAACAAATTTAAAATCATGAGTGGTATGAATATATAGTCCTAGAAGCTAGAGGACTTATTAATGCAGTGGCTTAGCGATTAGACTGCTGCGCTATGGGATGTTGTGGATCCGATTCCCGCACGGGACAAAAAATTGTGCGTTCCCCAGATGTTTGTCCCGAGTCTGGGTGATATTCCATGTTTGTTAAATGCACCCAATACAGGAGAAATTCCTAGTGTGGGGCGACGAATTTTTATAAGTAAAAAAAGTCTCCCAAAACTAAGTCATAATACTCTTAGAAGTTTACCTACACCACGTGGAAAATGTATGCAAATAAGTTGACATCAGGAATGCCTGAAACTTATGTCACTTACGGCTGTCGTGTGAACGGGTCTTCAAACTTCGTCTGGCTCCACCTGAGAAATGGCACATGTTTGTTCCGAATTTATTATGGTCAATAACGAAGGTGTGGGTGGCGTGTATGTTACTTGCATTTGAGGTGGTTTGAAATAAGGTCGCTAATTGAAATTTTGTGTTTTAAGTCCTTTTCGAATTGTTCTTTGTTTCAAAATTATAATTACTGTTTTTATCATTTTGTACTGTGGCCTTAATAAAACAATTTCGTTGTTTGGTCTTTTATACATCATTTTGATGACGATCAAAGTTTTTGGTTAATTACTAATTTAAAGAAACTATATGGACTTGTATATAAGTATCATTAATCTAAGGTACTTCTTCCCTTAGCCAGAGTCCGGCCTTGTGTGCCAAACTTAGCAAGTCATTAAGGCGTTGTTCCGAACTAAAATCACTCTAAGTAATAGTCGGGGCATCAAACAGGGAACTACAGTAGATCTACTCTTAATCATTTTTAAAAGATACCGTACATTGTAACTTTGTTTATAATTGTGTTATGTTGATATAAATTAAATCATCTCCTATCTTTGAGAGTAAGCCAATGACGCCAGGGTCAGCTTCTATCTACATCTGTATTTACACTAAAGTGCAGTTTCTGACTTGCCTTGAGCATAGGAATCCTATGCTTAAGTAAATAGCAAGTAAATCCGGATGTAGGTTGTAATTGAGACCAATGTTGACCTAATACGTTGACCTAAGACGATATGAGTTTTATGAGCTGTGGATAACGTCGAGCCATAAAAATAGGTTTAATTTGGTGCAGTATGCAAGTAATTGCACACATTACAAATAAATTGATAAATGATTTATTTCTGCAAAGAAAATCTGAAACAAACTCAGGGTCATCATTATAATTAGCCTATCTCAGTCCACTGGTAGACATAGGCCTCTCCTATGGCACGCCACTGAGCTCGATCTTCGGCCTTCCATTCAGGGTCACACTATACCTAGTCAAAAAATAAGAGTATGAACCTTCTGTATTATCTGTGTTGTGTTTCAGGGGGCCTAATTGACTATACTATTAGTGAGACTACCAGTCACCACTATTGTGAAGTTAACAAATTAATCTTAGATCTAAAAAGCTTTTGTGTGGCTTGTCAGTTGAGGTGCAATTAGGATTATCTACCAGGGATCCAGATTTGGTGAGTAGTTTCTGCTCTGTAGAATTTGGCCACTGTCATATAATAATCACTCGAATGGTTTGATGCTTGGTTGTATCCTGGTGTTAATTATACGTTTGATACAATATCCTAGATAATTATAAAATTATGTGTGTTAAAGCTCTGTATAATAAAATCTCGTGTTTTTTTTTTTTTTTTTTTTTTTTTTTGTTATAACGTCTCTTTCTTGTTCGTGTTTCTTACGAATGTGTGCAGAATTTTGCTAACAATTTGTTTTAGTTACGTCAGTCGGCGAAAGTTTGCGAGTGTGTTTGTTACTTCTTCACGCTCAAAGGTCTTGACCAATTTTGATAAAATTTGGTATACAGGTAGCTGACATCCTGGATTCACTCATAGGCTACTTTTTATCCCGAAAACATATTATGTAGCGGCCCCGCATTTACTGAAACTTACATCAACTTTTTATAAATTTACGGACTGAAAAATGGACAACCTAAGCATATCGTTTATCATATTATTGTAATATGCACAGAATACCAATATAATTACCATAATATGTGTAGCTAGCAGGCCAAGCCAAAACAACTTCCCAATATGTTTGCCCATCTCCTGAACTAATAGTGCGATTATAGTAACGTATGATATCACTAAAATCACGATGTTTCATACAAAACGTCTCCAGACAAATCCTGCTATCAATTTTATGAGCTACCATCAGCCTCCAGTCAGTTCCTGGGCACCTACTAAGGAACAATGGAAAACAAAAGAAAATAATGACTTACATTTCGGGATAATTTAAAGACGTTGTTAAAATTTTGAATGAAATGAAAACCTGATTGGCGTAATGGCTGAGCGATTGAACTGCTGTGCAAAGGGTGGCGGGTTCGATTCTTGCACGGGTAAAAATTGTGAGATCCACAGATGTTTATCCTGAATCATGGTGTAATATTTTATGTAAAACGCACCAAGGAAAAAATATATGTCCGGCGACTATTTTTTTAAAATTTGACGTAATTTTCCAATGGGTTTCAAAATGTAAACAGATAAAACATATTTTACTAGCGACTGTACTATACTACTGTATTGTACTGCAGTTCTTATAGAAATAAAACGTTCATAAAAAAATTGATTTAGTGTAAAGAGTTTCACGTGATTTTATTTAATTTTTAGTAGTCGTTTCAATAATACTGATTTGGAACTATATTAAAACATTTATTTATTTATTTATTTATTTATATACACACTTACAGCTACCTTTACAGAAATTTAATTCCAATACGATAGTGTAGACACTTATTATTATAACCTTAATTATCTAATTTGCACAGTTAATACTACTAGGAACTTATTTATGTACCTATATCTAATAATTTACTATACTTAAACTAATAACATAATATATTCAAAGTTACTTTAATAAATTCACTTCGTGAACAAATTTTTGTTGATAGATGAAAATTTTATCTCATTGTTGAAACACCAGACAGAACAAACTTAATAAAATATTACTGCTGTACAACGATTCACAGATTTCACAGAAGAGCAGTAAACTCATCCAAAATTCGCGGAACTCGGAACAATTGAGTTTCCATAGTAGGCACCTTTAACGTTTGAAAATATACGCCACACTATTCATCTTTAGCATGTCTTGAGTCTAGATTTATGTCTTTATCCAAGCAATACAGCGCCAGAGCTTGTGATTAATTGTCAAGACTTTATTTTACGACAGTATGTCGATGGAACAGAATTTAATAAACTTTTATGATATTGAAAGTCAATCTTTTCACTTTAGCGTTTTTCGGGACGGTATCAGAAACTGCTGGGAAAATAGTTTTACTTAGCACGCTTTTTCTGAAATAATTTAGTAGTTATATGGCTTTTGGTGTTATTGTAGCATGTTGCCCATGCTAAGCATGAATCTAAATTGATAAAGGAAATTTGAAAAGTGGTGCCCGACTCAGGATTTGAACCCAGGACTCCATGCTCAGCAGTCTCGCTTAGCGACCACTAGACCAACGAGGAAGTCAACTCAATAGAACGTCATAGTAGTCAATGCAAACCGCTGTTCTATTCACCATTTATTACTTGATTTTCCCTTTTGTCTCCTTAATACAAACTGTTATTCCGAAGGAAACTTTCTTTAGGAAGCCGATACATTATTATTTATACTCAGTTCATTAGTGGTTTCTGATAAAGAATCGGTATCGGGTAGACGTCATTGCGGTCTCGCCTTAGGCTGATTGGGGGCGTTTTTTCTCGCTGAAAATACGCCAGTATATTGTACTGCTATCCTTGGGAACTGTTGTAGTAATTGTTACCTGTTTTCATTCGTTTTGTGTATGTATATACATCCGATATAATCAAACAGTACTGGCGAAATGTTGGAATTCAATTGATCATAATATTTATATTGGACTATATTTTTTTGCAAATCATATTTTTATAAATGAATAATAAAACTGGAAGTCAATTCTTTTACGTTAAAAACATTGTATCAATATTAGTAATTCAATATTAAGAAAGGTCATAAATAAAATAAAAAATAAGTGAAAGAGGAAACAAGTGACAAAAATAGTAACATTTTAAGCCGTTACAGGCGACCGAAACGAAAAGGATTATGGTGAACGCGAACATCGAAAATGTAGTTTTTTTTTAACTGTCGCCCCACACTAGAAATTTTTCCTGTATCGTGGGTGCGTTTCACAGACATGAAATATCACATACACAAAAACCCAGTCGGTCGTGTGTACCTACCACTAACGCACATCGAACACTGTTCGCCAAAAATGTTCGTTGCGATCCAACTGTACCTACTACGTTGATCTGTATTTGTAAGAGGTCATACGCACTGTCTGGTTACCCGCACCGCAGGACGCGGTTACAGATGCGTGCAGCAGTCCGGCTGTACTGCTTACCACAAACTGAATCTCACAGTGCGTATAGCAACCGTCCGGCTGGCCGTCACCTGGCCCGCAGTACTCGAAGCAACCTGAGCGGTTTGCGGGTCTGCGGTACCCGCACCTGCACAGTGCACACGGAAATAAATACACACATACATAAAATCACGCCTGTTTCCCTGAGGGGTAGGCTAAGACCACGGATTTCCATTTGCTACGATCCTGGCATACTTCTACTTGGCAATGAATATTACGTACAAAATTGTGCTTGCGGGTGTCCCGTCCAGTTACCCGCAGTGCGGGCGGGTAACCGGACAGTGCGTATAAGCTCAAAGGTGTTCATGTTCGCTTTGCTAATATACGTCCACACGTACGAAATAATTCCGTGTTCGATGTTCGTGTTCACCATGCCCTTGTTCAGTCGTACGTACACTGCTTAAAATCTTGCTAACATTATTATTTCCTAATTAAGTAACAAGAACGCTGACTATAGGAAAGATAACATCCTCATGTTATATAGATATAAATTATAATATTAACGTTCATATTAGGATGGCGTCAGTAAGGATAGCGATGTTGAGAAAACAAATAAATACCTAAATAAATAAATATTGATAATAGTTGAAGCGTATGAATCCTGTTAATTAACTATTAGGCTACTATGCCTCAATATTCACCTATTTATCCTAAAAATGTTATTCTTATAAACTCTTCCAAGCACAATTTATTACGCTAAAATAATGACGCCATTGACGTACACAAAACCGGTAAAAACCGGTAAACGAAGCGTAATAAGTGAGCGCTTGCCTCAAAGGGAGACGTCGCAACATGCCCTTTATGACTCCGCCCTAGGCCAAGTGTTTATAATGAAGAAAATATAAATTGTCGGATTATAACTAGAGGTTATGACGTCATAGGTTGAAGTAACTTACAGAAGGGTCTTTATTCAAATCTTGAGCGGCTTTTGTTTATGGAAAGTCTTAAAAGTAAAAAAAAATACTATTAGATATCTATTTATCTTTTAAATACATACGAATTATTACGGATCAGAATGCGAACAAAAATGCAAGCGCACCGGCGCGGTTAACCTGGCAACATTTTTGTTCGATTTTACGTTTTATTATTAGATTTATATTATTGTAATGTCTAACAGCCTCCCGGCCTACTTACATCATATTTAAAAATCGAATCAGCCATCATAAGTTCTTTTTAAAATTAGAAGGTGAAACGTGCTCACGCGTCCCATTCAATGCGTGTGTTTCGATTGTATCCTTATAAAAGGATTTTTACGTGTGCTTAATATGAAAGAGGCAGAAAATCGGTTTCCTAATCGAGGGCTCTGTCGTCATTTCCGGCCGATATGGTATGAATACGAATGTATCGTAAGATCACGTTAGAACGTGGAGCAGATAAAGATTTCATTTGGCGATACAAAAATATCCTGATTTGTATGCACTCCTAGTAGTTTTAGTTTGTGTTTTAACCTTTACAACATATCCTTAAAATAAGCAAACATCATATTTTCTTGCCAATATCGTAACATATACCATAGTGCAGCTGGTAGAGGGGCTCGTAGCTATGTGGCTACCGTGCAGATTGATCTGCGAGGTGAAGCCGTGCTCGCCGCGGTCAGTCTTGTGATGGGTGATCGTTTTCACATGTCGAGGCATGTGCTTCGTTCGGGGCATGTTTATCCGTTGGTCCTGAGCCTGATCTTTCTCTTTTTCGGTATTCCGTCCCATCGGACTATGAAAGTGAAGGAAGATAGTGTGAGACCAGTGTTTGCACGTATATTAATGCAATATTGTCTCCTGCGTAATTAGGCGTCTCAGCTAAGAAAAGCCGTCGTAACCGAAATTCGGTCTGGGGAACATTATAGGTAGGTAGATATCTCATTCATTCAGCATGCACTATTGTTATAATTGTTACCTCCCATAATAGTTAGAAATTATGTTGTATAACCTTAAGGAAGTACCTGCATTAGAACATTAAACCGCTGTTTACCCAAGGGATAATTGCTACACATGATAATCATAAAAGATAAGGGTTAAAATAGCCATGCGTCACTTAGACCTAATTAAAATAGAAGCGTTATGGAGGGACTCAAAAGGCGTCGCGGTAGGCCTAGAAGGAGATGGCGGGATGAGCTGGACTCCTTTTAAGAAAAATTGTTTATTGCAGCTCACAACCGAGAGGAATGGAGGAAGGAAAGGGAAGCCTTTGCCCTGCAGTGGGACGATCATGGCTGAAATAATAATAATGAAGGGACTGAACATAATAGGTCGTGGCTATTGGTTGTGTGGCTAGAACATACCTAGGTAGATTTTTTTTGCTGCATCCTTGATCTAGATTAGGTTATAAAAACCATTCCAAATACTGAAAGAAAATTCAGTGTCCTTTAGTTTGTGGATTAAATAGGTAAACGACAATGTGAGATTCTAATGACATATTTGAATTTATTTATCAGAGGGATTTTAGTAGGCAAACTCAACAACTTAATTGGGGAAGCGTTAACATGACTGCTGCATTAAGATTTGAGGCACATTTTCAAATTTTTGTGTGATTCGTAGATGTTTGTGCCGAACCTGGAGTATCTGTAAAACACTTCACGATTTAAGAGAAATTTCTATATTATGGCAATACTTTTTTTATACGTATACCACTGAATACTTTCGACGAATTTTCCTCGATCCAAAATCCCACGGAAAAACTATTCGAGAATCGAAACATGCGAGTCAAATCGATGCGCACACACGAATGATTCACAGTTGTCGATCGCTGAAGATTGTTGTCATCGCACGTAGTTTCAAACTATCGACTCGAGTGAGCTGACGTCGACTGATTGATTGCAAACGAATCGACTAATCCACAGTTTCTACACGTTGCCATTTTAGTCGAGTTACAGCTGTGACGTGTGTATTCGATGGCTGCAAATAATTTGTTAAGGGAATTTAATTTAAAAATAGTTCTTTGTCTGGGTATTGCTTAAAATTAAAAGCATACGTAGTAGTAAAAACTTCATTTCTCTGTTTAGGATTAGATTAAATTAAGAGAAAGAACTACTAGATCTTGTGTGTCGCTTGAGACATGCTCAAAGATCTGGTTATACTATATTGCTGAAACTTGATAAATTAAATATTATATTCACATTTGACTATCCTAACTTAAATTATAGCTAAGCCACCTCCTCGTTGTAGCGTTCCAAACCTCAGCAAGACGATAATAGTAGCTAAAGGAACTATTTCAACATAATTTGCTCTAAAATTCAGGGTATTCTGAAAATTCAGCGTGCGTTTACATCAAAGAAATAGTCTAAGAGCTCGTAACTTGTCCCGTTTGATATATTGTTGTTGGGACGACATTTTCGGGCACCGCTCCGCAATGAATATTTTGTAAGTACCTAGCATTATTATTTAAAAATGTCGTACTTATGTATAGTTTAGATGTTGGGAACGTTGAAGGTACTTAATATTACTAACGAAAGTCCTGCTATAAAAACTAAAAGAACTGTGGCTTAAAAATTACAAAATATGACAATAATTTTGCACTAGAGTTGAGTTGAATTTCCCTGCCTGTTTATGTATTGATTTTATTCGTTTAGAAAAAAGTAATTTCTCCTATATCGTGGGTGCGTTTTACAGACATGAAATATCACATACACAAACACCCGGACTCGGGACGAACAACGAATCACACAATTTTTTTTCAAGTGTGGGATTCGAATCCACATCCCCTAGCACAAAACTCCTGGGTTGTCGAAGTTCCTTTACCGACATATTCGAAAACCAATAGCGTTCCAATCTTTCCTTGTTTCACCCACGATTCACGTGTCACAGTTAACTACTCACGAGAGATTTCAGCTGTCATACATCAGTGACAATCGGATTCCCGATTACGTGTCAATGTCAATTAGGATGCTCAATAATCTGACACAACAACAACAATGTATTTGGTAAGCAGGAAATTACAATAGATATCAGTCCTCATTGAATAAAGTTGTGTATAGATTAAGATCGCTTCCAAACTTATCTAGATCTAGTCGAACATAACCTGATACTGGTAGATGATGGTGGGTTGGTTGTTTAAATGATTTTAAGCAATAAAACCGGTTGTCTCAATATTGTTTTTGTTTTTAGACTGACAGACTGCCTCGTTGGTTGCTAAGCGCGACTGCTGAGCACGAGGTCCTAGGAAAGTGTTACTGGGTTTTTCCATTAGGTAATTCTTAGTGGCAGCACGGAGTTTGGATTTGTGCCCGGTTGATGGGAATAGGCTCGCCCCCTATTACATTGGGACCTAAAAACATAGCTGGCGAAATATGGGTGTACTGTATGTGCACCTCTGCCTACCCCTTTGGGGAATACAGGCGTGATGTTATGTTATGTTTGATTTTGTTATGTCGTAGCCAGCAGGATAACCTGCAGGCTGCTTTGAAAAGGGTTCCGATATTTTTTATGATACAAAAAGAATAAGATTGCTTTAATATGGTACTCGTATGTAGGCAGATCATAATTATGCCTATGATTGTGCACTTAGCTACAATGTCAACAGTGGGTAGTCATTACTAAATGACATGGTGTATATAACGACAGGTTTATCCGAGCTTCAAATAGTATGCGTTTTTCTTAAAATATTAGTTTATTTATTTGTCATCGTGTGTTGATAATAGTCGTCGGATGGTTTAAAAATTATCGAAATATCTTCTCCTATGTAAATAAGAATTAATGTTTTTTTTCTAATCGTTGCGAAACCTTTCATCAAATTGTGACAAAACTTTACGGTTTTCTGAGACGCCCACAACGGTTTCTTGGCTTTACCTATCTATGCCATCTTCTTATGAAATCGCCAGTTACCATAAAAACCTTAACTTTCATCATAATCAATTCTTAAAAATAAATATATACAAAAATAAAAAATTTAAACTAAAAATTATGTATCAAAGTATTCGTCCTCATCGCTGTCGACTGGTAGGGTGCCCAAAAGGCTGGCGGCATTGCCACGTTGAATGGCAATGCTAATTCTTTGGCCGAAAAACAGGCCAGCCTTTTGGTCACGTGAAGCGTCAACTAACCGTTTAGCAAGGTCACTAAAAAGAAGACGCGCACTCGGACCCCATGACCCGAGTGTTTCGACCCCAAACGGCTCAAAAATATAATTACCTATAAGGTTATTATATTTTCGCCGCTTGAGGGTCTCCGCAGCTGCAGCAGCAGCGCCAGAGCAAACCGCTGTGCTGGAAACATGAGATGGCGCAAGTACTACCAAACCAGATTCATGATTAATTCAAATATGTGGCCAAAAACGTCTACATTGACCTTTTTAATGAAATGCCTGGCATGTTGAGTCGTCCTGTCGGAGCAGATGGGCCGTAATAATCAGTCATCTTGGTGAGCAACTATATTTTAGGGGCTTACGACCCGTAGTACAAATCAACGCTTCGTAGACACAGTTGGGGAGGCCGTGTGAAATACGCTTAATCTCTAGACAGTTCATAAAGTCTCTAGTTTGTCATATTTCATTTAATAACCTTTACAGTCTTACCTTCTAGGAATTTAGTTGTGTGTAATAAGATAGTAGTAATAATAATTTACTGTTATGTGAACTATACGTGTGCATTTCGCCAGTTATGTGACAGGTCCCGTGGAATATGGTGGCAAGCCCATCGTCAATAGCAAAACATACAATCCAGACCTGTGCAGTTACTAAAAATCTCTATAGCATTATGTTCGAACCAGAAATCGAATCCAGGAAGGAACTGACGTGTCCGTCGCGCGATGCGACCACTTAACCAACGAGGCATAGCTAACTGTGAATACAGATTTTGGCAAAATTAATTTGGTTAAATCAGTTTTAAGTACCTACTTACTTAAATAAGTACTAAGGCGTCAGCAGCTTCAGAAAGTGAACTATCTGTCGTCAGTTTATACAGGACGCCGCATTGTCTTCTATTGAAAATCAAATTCGTTCCGTCCGTACTCCGAACAAAATTAAACGCGGAACGCATAAATTAAGAGGAGTTAAAACAAACTTCCTTCACAAGTTCCGTTCAAAGAGGTGAGCTCTTTTGAAGGATTGTTTCTGTTCAACCTCAGGAATAACCTGAACAAAATTAATATTGCCAGCAAAAGATACAAGGTACTCAAGGTACTCATTTAAAGAAGAAAATGAGTTGTTTTCTTAGGTCGGTTTGGTGTGTACCTAAGTTGTTCAAGTTGTATGGTAATGCATAGCTCCCATCGGAAGGATTTTGTAGTCAGCCGAATTGGATGGCAAATCATTGGCATATTTATTAGTCTAGGGATTTGATCTTGGTTCTTCACTTCGGTCCGTTGTTGTGGGTACAATGGTAGTGTTAACATGTTCCCTTGGTGGAGGGGCTTTATCTCGTCGACATTTATCGTTAATTAACAATTCAGTAACTTCTTCTAACTTTGAACCAAATTACATCTATTCCATCTCATCGTTTGACCAATTCTGATTTGGGTCTAAACATAATTATAATATTTGTTTTGTTTGTTATATTGTAAAATTCTATAATGATTTTGGACAATACAGATTTTAATATCTATTGATATCTGTAGTTTTGTGTGTGTAGGTAAGCTCTAAAGCAACTACATCGTTTGCAATTACTGAAATATCTTACTGAAAGTAATTCAGTAAAGACAATAATAGCTACTGAAGACACAAGTCACATGAAATCCAACAACACTTAAATTATGTCGATCACAAAAGTAAACAGAGGGAAGACTTATTTAAAAGCCCTTAACAAGAAAATAAGCAAATATTTTCTTTCCGATAATCGATGACGAAGCAAGAAACAACCGAGCGTTTACAATAACACTTAATACGAGTTTATTGACTCGAGCACTCGGAACGAGTAGGAACTATCACAAAATAAATACACAATTCGGAGTTGAGCGAGGAATTTATGCATAAATAAATCTGTCGTTTAATATGGTTTATGGGCAGTTTATAACAGCTGGCAAATAATTCAATGTTGCCACTACAAAGCTAGAAGCAATTTAACTTGGAATTTAATTGAATTGCAGATGTGGTAGCCATGTTTGCCACGCCACCCGGTCCCTAGTTAATCCGTTATAATTTTTGCCCTTCGATGTTTGAACATTCAAACTATGCGACTAATTGGAGAGGTGGTCTTTACATCTAACGTTTTATGTTTGCCTGGTAGGTACTAAAGAGCTGGTCAAATTAAATTAAGTTTTAGTTTTTAGCGACTTTAATAAACTACTCATTTAATTTATTTTTTAACGTAGGTTATATAGTGTGTAAATAATCTTAAGTATATTAATGAACATTTACACTCACTTAATTAATATACAATTGTTGTAGACAATTTTTAATGTGGTTCAACTAGGTTATTAGTATGTCTATGAAGAAAAAAATCTTTTTGTAATGTAGAATTCAGGAGCCAACTTGGTTCTTCAAATTTGCTCCTCCTTTGTATTGACCTCCCTTGCCCTTTTGATATATTGCAAAATACTGTTTTGTTTCTATAGGATAAGTAGAATCGCAATATATCAAATGTTAGTCCACCGCTTGACATTTTCGTGGACCCAAAAAGTAATAATTGTCCCTTTGGCGACTTGTATGGTAAGCTAAAATAATAACGTAAGCTTAATGGATAATGAGAATCACAAAAGTATCATTTGTTTGTTTAGGCTAGTCACCAATTCATAATAATGTACATTTTGAAATGTAGTCTAGAGGAGATTGTTTAATCAAACCATAATCATCAATGAAATTTTCAGGCTTGTTATGCGAAATAGCGATTATTGCAGCGCGTCAATGGTTATACTACCTACTGGAATTACGATTAATTAATCAACAATAGCGTTATTACTGTCTTTAATTCAATTTAAGCTGTACGACCCTGTTCTATATAAAGCAGAGGACTTTGCTCTTTCATCATCATCATCCACAGCCTTCAATATCCCACTGCTGGGATACTTTGCTCTTTAATGAGGATGAAATAAGGGGGTATTATAATGTATAGGTATTTTTACTTAATAAAGCTATGCCGTCTAGGCCCTTTTTAGAGGTTAATGAACTATATTCTCGAGAAGATCGATGTTACAAAAAGATACGACAGAGCTACACCGCCCCGTCTGTCACCCCACCTGCATACGCTACGGACAATCTTGCCGCTCCATTTATTTACACATTCAGTTGTATGCACATAATATCTACGTACATTGTACCTATTCTCCTCCCTTGGACAAATAGTGTGGCTCGGAGGAGTCCCGCCGCATCGTACATTGATCATTCTTAGATTAATTACTTACTCTGATACAATAGTACACAATGGCCGATGATGGACACTGCTACATCTGTGTCTAGTGATCCATCAAAGTTACTACCAACAATGAAACAAAAAAACATATAGGAAGAAGCTAAGTGTATATGTAGGTAATCTTAATCTTGTTACACTCAAAAACTTAAACATAACATCACGCCTGTATTCCCCGAAGGGGTTGGCAGAGTGGCACATTAGTACACTGACATGTCGCCAGACATATTTTTAGGTCTCTGTAATAGACGTTGAGCCTATTGCTATCAACCGGGCACAAATCGGGAGAATTCGTCCAGAATTCATCATCATCATCATCCACAGCCTTCAATATCCCACTGCTGGGTATAAGCCTCCCTTAAACAGTGCCATCCGCCGCGGTCCTGTGCCAATCTTGTCCAGGTGCGCCCCGCAATCTTTATTATGTCGTCGAGAATTACCTAATGGAAAAAACCAGTAACACTTTTCCTGACCCGGGATTTGAACGCAGGATCTCGTGCTCAGCAGTTGTGCCTAGCAACCACTTACTAATTTGTAAATAACGTTAACATGTAATTTCTAAAGAAGTGAACTTTTGGATGGCTAGCTTAATTAACTATACAGCTGGAAAGTACATAGCATCTACTAAACATTTTCCTCGACTTATTTTACTCAGTAATATATAATTATCTGATAACACAATAGGTAATATTTCATGTAATAGCAACAATTGTCGGGTTTTATCAGTTGCTTTTGACAATTTACTGTGTCTATACGTCACAGCCGAGTCTATGTTGGCGATGAACTAAAACTTGAGAGATTATTCTCGGTCGTGTCTGTCACTCGAACAAGTTTGTCGAGGCGGGCGCCCGAGTTATTCGCACTTTATCGCTAACTTAGCGATAGTGGGTTGGAGACCAGCCGCTGTCGCTTATGTACTCCTAGTACTTTTATAACGACGATATTATGCTCTGGTAATTTTTGTTGTTGTTTGGAAGTTGTTTTTTAAACATTTCGGGTTCAGTATAGCGGTTGATAATAGATAAATTGGGGGTTAAAGAAAACTGATTTAACCTATACGATGCAAGGCAAACGATTTGTTTTTCACTGAGAATCCGATTTCTAACGACATCCCAATACTAAAGTTACATAAATAAACTCAGAAACTTAATTATCTGCGGATTATTTTTGTACTGTGATCATACGTGCGGAAAATAGAATGGGGATGTTTATTACCCAGCAAAACGCATGACGTGAGGAAACAGCGATAGATTGTAAGGAATTATTTGAATGTAATCTTTAAGTATTGTTGGATACGGAAATGTTAATGACCGAATTTCCTGTAGCCACTGACCCCTGCTTCAAACATTTGGGTTAGTTACATATTCATACAGTCCTCTATTATGATCATTTCAACAGTCACGGTCACCCAATCACAGAAACAATAGCAACAAAAACTTTTGACCCTAAACTTTGAGGTCTGTGAATTTGTAACAAAAGTTTTAAGGAAACTTTACTAGGCGAATATATTATTCAGAACTGATATTACACATAGATTTGTCAAATTACATTTGCGCCAAACTCTCGCTTGTCGCTCTAAGTTCTCGTGTTGCAGAGATAAAACTTTCAAGATGATCGCACTCCAGAAACTAGTGGAAAATTGCCACTGATATAACTAGACCTGCCTCGCCCCTCTCAGTTTCTTGGAATTCGAAGAAGTTAGCGGATTAATCCCTAGGACTGAAAGCTCAGAGCTTGCTGGTACGTCCGCAATGTTTATTAACGTCAAGTGGCCTGGCAGCTAATTCGCGCTTGGACTGACAAATTTAATAACAAGTAATGAAGTACATAGAATCGAACCTCGCTAGCTTGCGCGCTTTGATCCCCTGGTACTTCTAGCTCAGTTACTTGAAAGAAATATAGATATGATGTCAGCGTAGGTTTTAGAAAAACTTGGTAAGTAGGTTGATGTTTCAAAGTCTCAACTAATAACACCTTCTTAACTACTAATATAGTTTTATATCATGCAATTATACAGTCATGTTGTGTGCAAATGTGGCACGCAAATTTTATTATTTTAATGTCGCCATTTCGCCGCTAAAACAGAAAATGCTAGTTAGAAACCCATAAAAATGCGTTACGTGATTTCTATACCATCTCTTTCGACAATTGTACATTTAAAAATACTTAGATCCCAACTTACGATTCAGCACACGTCCCGACGTGATATTAATGGAGTCTCTCAGTGTTTGAACTAGACGCTGGGAGATAGGGTGCTATTTTGAAAAAAGAACCTACTCCCGCGCAAACACTGAAGTATTGTTGCGATGTAATTTTATTTTTGTTTGTTTTAACAATGAGGGAAGTTTATTTAATCTAGAAAAGGGAAGTTTAGCTTACTAGTACAAATACTTTAAAGGTAATAAATGCATTTTTCGACATAATTTTTATAAGTTCTACAATTCTACTTATATATTATCTTTCGTTTTGTTTTTTATAATTATATTGTAATAATATATATTATGTAATATGCGGGACACGACGCTTTTACTAATTACACTGTGCTTCATTAACGTGTTCCTTGAAGAATTATTGTATTTTTTTTGTGGACAGCAAGAAAGTATGATGATATCTTTTACCTTAAAAATCGCAGCAGTAAATTTTTTCTGATACAAACAGAGAATATCGTACGCGAAAATGTCGTGATTCGCTTGTTTCGTGTCGCTTGGTGTCTGCATAAAGTGGTTGAATTAAATAAAAGCTTCAAAAGGAACGCAAAACTTTATTGTCTAGGTACTTAACGCTTCCTGCATTTGATAAGTAGATTTTCTTTTTCCGTTCCCGTTCCAAATCAGATAAGAGAACCCATTTCCATCTAACAAGATTACGCCAACCGTTAACAAAGCTATTAGAATTAAAATCCTATGAGTACCACAATCTACAAAAACCATGGAGCAGTTGGTGTCAGTTTGGAACCGAGCCAGTCTCATGTACCAGGAGAGCAGAGACGGGGCGCCGTGTTTTTAATCACCACTGCCTCTGACGCGGCTTGACATTGAAAAATATTTCTGTTTAGATTCCGTTCGTGCACTTTGACGCTGAGTGTTTGGGGCCGTTTATTATTTTGTTTGGTGAGTGAATTTTCTTATTGATCTTCTATTGCTTATAATTATTATTTAGTTGTATAAGACTGCCTCGTTGGTCTAGTGGTTGCTAAGCGCGACTGCTGAGCACGAGGTCCTGGGTTCGAATCCCGGGTCGTGCAAAGTGTTACTGGGTTTTTTATTAGGTAATTCTCAGTAGCAGCACGAGTCTGGATTTGTGCTCGGTTGGTGGCAATAGGCTCGCCCCCTATATTACATTGGGACCTAAAACATAACTAGCGAAATGTGGGTGTACTGTATGTGCACCTCTGCCTACCCTTTCGGGGAATACAGGCGTAATGTTATGTGTTAGATCTTGATTCATTTTTCGGCCCGATTTCATCAGGATCCATTTATTTTGTCTATTTATTTTTCTTTATATGTATATTAGTTGAGTCTATATGAGGTCTAAGACCGCTAGCTAATATATGAGATCACTGGTATTTCTTTAGCCCAGTCAGTCCTTATCATGATAATTACGGCGCCACACCGTCGAAAACAGTCAAGTTGTTCCATATGAGGTCCATATTTTCTGGCTTTCTTGGTATTATAATTTTATCAATATCGTCAAAACCACTCTGGTTGATCAAACTTTCTTGCAGTCTAAGCTCATTGCATATAAGTTGAAACTGTTACAGACACACAGACTGCATTCAGTTCTTTTGAAATCTTTCAAAGCTTCCTTTGTACCTTGTGTTTGTCGAAGAGAGTTTAAAATAAGCAATAAAGGGGCAACGGGGTTACTTGAAGAATATATTACTTGAGGTTCCTCTTTGTACATTATTGTTTTGTTATTGCAGTTTTAATTTCGGTGGCCCGGCGGGTGCAATCCATCTTTTTTAAAGCAAACAAAACACTTCTTCTCCGTACAGTTGGGTCTACAAAATGAATCACACTAATATTATTAAGACGAAAGTTTGTGTGTGTTTGTAAGTTTTTTACCTCTTCACGCTCAAACGGCTCAACCAATTTTGATAAAATTTTATATGGAGATAGCTGACACCCTAGATTAAGAAATAGGCTACTTTTTATCCCGAAAAAATGTAGCGGGTAACACCGCGCGGCGCAGCTAGTTACATTATAAATTAAAGAGATTACATAATGGTTATTATTGACAGAATTAATATTTGCTTCTTTCGTTATGGTATCGAATGTTATTCCTATATCCCTTCAATTACTTATAAAGTCATCTAAGGCACTAAATATTAAAACGGTAGACCGTGGGTTGGTTAATAACGAGTATGTATATTCATTTCTCTACTAAAAACTTTTTACCAAAATGCATGGTAATTGCTACTTCCCCAAAATGCAGCTCGCTTTATGGTAAAATAAGTTCTTCCACTTCCTACCTCCCCACCCCAATTAATTTGTTAAATGCTAATTTTACGACCAGATAAACGCAATGGTTTCTCAGAACACTTAAAAAGCTGTAATTTTAAATACTTTTATGAAACTCCTATCAAATTGAATCGCTGAATTACTTATTCGTAAGTCGGGAGCGAGCGGAAATCGAACGGTGATCGGTCAGTGCCAATGAATAATTCAGTAAAGGAGTAAATAGCTACTAAACTTTGTAGCTAATGTCAGTCGAGTGGAAAAACGTCGATGAAATTTTGTAGTTAGGTGAGCGAGCAGAATTTCCTAGTATTTTTAGTTCGCACGTGAATACTGTATGACCGAAGCTCGGTTGAGATAAGGCATCGCAAGTGATTGATTCTTTATAGATACGTATTATAGATGCAGGTAGACTTGAATTAAAACTTTTGATAGAGATTTTCTTTTTTATTTTGTATATTTTATTGTTAACTGTTACATTATCTGCTTCGCAATCCGGAGGATGTATGCATTTACTAGTACTTATTTTGATCAAATATTTAAATATTGATTGAATAGCTTAGCACGATGCCTGTGCGGCATTCGATGTATGCTAATAGCTACGATAGATCATGCCGAGAGGCGAGGCGTTTGCTGCTGTTTTGGCATAGCATACCCACTATGTAATATTTGGGGACACTGAAGTGACTTTTTGTCATCCTTGGGTACAGTCTAATTAAGTTATTAGGGGTGCAAGAAGCATAGAGTAGTTGCGAGTCCTAGTTGATAATAAAAAAGTTAATATCAACTTCTTCGTTTTCTTATCGTATGGTTGAGGAACAACCTGGTGTTAGAGGTTAAACCGCCTGTAGGCCTTTGACGATGCTTTACACAGAGTTAAAAATCTCTCAGGTCTGCCGGTTTCCTCTCGATGTTTTCTTCATCGTTTTTGCTATTGAGAACTAATGTATAGTGCGTGCGGGGTTTAAACTTGCTACCTTTGACTTGGCAGTCCAACAGTCATAACACTAGGCTATCAAAGTATTTTTTTATTATAATTATATCTTATCTCATCTTTGGTGATGATGACGAATCTTTGGTGAAGAGTGAAATAAAACAAATGAAAACATACTTCGACGCTTTATTAAGTCCAAGTTCACAATATAAACACGGATTGCGTTACCGGTAAACAGCTACAAAGTCCCTTAAACTAAACTTATACACGGCTTATAGACTAATTTCACTACTTTGTTTATTTTAGCCGACGAGTATAGTGTTGATAGACCCACTTTGATATTACAATGAGTTGAAAGCCTGTTTAAAGTTTGATAAGTGTGAGTTTAACTATAAACTAAAGTAAAGGCAATGTATTATGATTACGCACGTAGCTAGAAGAGTAGACCCAGGTGTTTTGTGTGTGTGTATAGGTACAATCTCCCTTATAGTCAATGATGTGATAGGTAGTTCATTTTACACTAGACTCAGCCACGACTTCGTTTGCGTGGAAAACTTTGATTGAAGCGGCCTGTGTCCACCCTGAAGGTTCATTCTAGACCTCATTGATGCAATGGTTAAGCGATTAGACTGCTGCGCTAGGAGTAGCGGTTTCGGTTCCGGACAAAAATTTGTGTTCCGCAGGTATTTATCCTGAGTCTGGGTGTTTGTGTATGTGATATTACTAGAGTAGTATTACTAGAGATAGAGAGAGAGGGCGCTACCGTGCGTAAACAAACACCTGTTCCGCGTAATTTAAAGTTTAAAAATAGTTTGAGTGATAATTCAGCTTAAAAAAGTTATTATCGTTGCACCAATTCGGAGGTTAAAGTGATTAAAGTTGGAGTACACAAGTTTTGGACTAATTCTACAAAGATTTCTTCAAATAACATAAATGCTAGAAGTTGTAACGAACAAAATTCAAAACGAAAATTTTATCCGCTGCCCATAAAGTGAAGTTGAAATATCCTCATTGTCATCAGAAACAGCGAGTCAGAGAAAATCCTAATTAAAGGTACGAGAATTATTATAAAATTAACATAATTAACTATCTGAATAACCTAAAAGCTGCTAGTCATTCTGACCAATTACTGACAACAGCGCCATCTAACATCTAATAGACTACTTAGCACTAGTCACTGAACGAACCATCGATTGACTAACGTTGATTACTCAAGTGTTCACTAGATGGCAGCACCAGTCACGAAATTAATCATTATGGCACAAAATTGCGCAGGCTGTACACAAGATCTCCCAACCATCGAATATCTCACCTGCTCATTATGTAGTTATAAATATGATCTCGAGTGTGCCAACATCTCCAAAGACCACTTTAAGTCAGCAATGACTGCAGACCAGAAAAAGACATGGAAATGTCAAGACTGCCGCTGCAAAATGCCGAAAATAGGAAACACGAACACTCCTTTACGTCCACAGAATTCTACACTTAGCCAGCAAATAACCTCACCCAATGAATTATGTAATGTCACACTCAGAAAAAGAACTACTTACCCCAGCAACGATTCTACCTTCTCTGATGAACTCAGTTTACTAGGAGATACTGTCCACCGCGATGAAAATAAATCTATATTAAATTTCAACACGCAGTCTGATCACTTACTGCAAAATTTGAATCAAATGATTATTACACGTCTGAAGGAAAACAACGAAGCAATAATTTCTCAACTACGAAGCACTATTCAAACAGAAATTAGCAAAGCTATTGCCAAACTCACAGAAGATTTTGAACAAAAAACCAATTACCTATCAAAACAGAATGATCAAAGAAAACAAGAATTAGAAAAAGTTGATACCAAAATAGAAAACCTAATTAAAGAAAATGAAAAACTTAAAAAAGAAATATATGAAATAAAAACAAAATCTGTCACCTCAGTTATTAAATGCACAGAAAGCAATTCTAAGAAGATAGTTCTGTACGGATTCACAGAGTATTCGAAAGAGTCGGAAGTAGACTTACATAACAGAGTAATAGAAATATTCCAAGATATTTTGCATGTGGATCTTACGGGTTTTATAGAAAATATGTACAGACTAGGTAGAAATGCCTCCAATACCCGACCCTTGGTAATAGAACTACTAAGCAAAAGAATGGCAAAGTACTTAATCAAAAATAGTCAATACTTTCAAGGCACAAGACTGTCCGTCTCTGAATTTTTAGATGAAGATGCACGTAAACAAAGGCATCTAATGCGAGAAGAAATGTTAAAAGCGCGAAAAAAAGGCCTATATTCAGTGATCCGGAACAATCAATTATACGTCCAGGGAGAATTAATAAATATGATGAATATAACATATCAACAAAACCACGGAACTAACAACACACACGATAATACTTTAAGCCAACATATTAAGAACAACAACAATCAACAGAAGGATATAATAAGTGACATAAATACAGGAAATAACTCCTTTCGAAACCACAGGACAACATTTTAACATTTTGTTTCAAAATATACAAAGTATTTATAATAAACAAGACATATTTGAAGCGTTTATCGAAGAAAACCCTACTTTTAACGCTATATGTTTATCAGAAACTTGGTTGTCGTGTGAAAAACAAACCATCATACAATTTAGCGGATACAAAATAGCTGCCTCATACTGCCGAAACACGCGAGGAGGCGGCGGAGTATGCATCCTGCTACAAGATCACATAGAATTTAGAGAGAGAAATGATCTTACAGAAATGTCCATAGAATATGTTATTGAATTATGTGCAATTGAATTACCCAAAGAAAATATATTATTACTAGTGGTATATTGGAATAAAAGAGAAGAAGATATATTTATAAGTCAATTAAAAACTATTTTAAACTATATAAACAATAAGTATTACAAATATGATATTGTACTTGGCGGTGATTTTAACATAAATGTTTTACAGTCCAACAGGAAAACTAGTCAATTCTTAGATCTAATGTTAGAGTTTAAACTTACACAACACATAAAAAAACCCACTCGTATTACACAAACTACAGCAACATGCCTAGATTTAATCTTTACAAACTATAACATAAATAAAATATTCGCGAACACTGAGGAACTTGGTTTGTCTGACCATAGTGGAACAACAATAAAAATTTCTATACCACATGAAACCACACCTCAACATACATGGTACGCTAAGAAGAGATTATTTAACGACACCAATATATCAATGTTTAAATCTACGTTACAAGAAACAGACTGGGACAAAATAATTTTAGAAGACAAAAGTATGAACGATAACTATAAAGCATTCAATGATACGCTAACTATTATCCTAAACAAATGCATACCCTTACGTAAAATTAAATTAAAACTAAACTTTAAGAAAAAATGGTTAACCAAAGGTATCAAAACTTCCTGCAAAAATAAGAGATTATTAAAAATACTATCAATTAAAACAAACAACCCAATCCTATCACAACACTATAAAAAATATGAAAAAATATTAAAAAGGTCAGTAACAACAGCAAAAAAACTACAATATATTGAAAAAATAAAAAAATCTAACAACAAAGTCAAAACAATGTGGAATATAATAAACGAGCGAACCAATAAAATCATAAAAAAAGACAAAATTAACATAAAACTACAAACAAATAACAATAAAACAATCTCGGAGCCAAAGGAAGTAGCCAACATGTTCAACAACTTTTTTGCATCCATCGGTGAGGAAAATCCAACACGATCAAACAATGAGTCGAAGAATTTTCCAGTGGTTTCACATATTGAAAATACAATGTTCCTTACTCCAGCAGATCCTTACGAAATAAACATTATGCTAAAAACACTGAAAAATAAAAAAAGTCACGGCATAGATGAACTCCCACCCTGTTTACTCAGACAATGCGCTAATGAGCTTACTCTACCATTTTATAAACTGCTTAACCAGTCTTTCGAAGACGGCGTATTTCCTGATTATCTGAAAATAGCATTAGTTAAACCTTTACATAAAAAAAATGACAAAACAGAGCCAAGTAATTACCGTCCAATAGCTTTACTACCCACAGCTTCAAAGATTTTCGAGAAAGCAATGTGCAATCGCGTTTATAATTTCTGTGAAAAATATAAAATATTCGATGATTGCCAAAACGGCTTTCGGAAAAATCGATCAACGGCATTAGCGGTTTATAAATTTGTACAGGAAGCCCTAAACATAATTAATAATAAAAAATACGCAGTAGGGTTAATGCTCGACATGACCAAAGCCTATGATAAGGTGCAATATGATATTTTATTAAATAAATTATATAGGCTAGGGATCCGCGGTAAACCATATGAATGGTTTAAATCCTATCTGGAAAATAGAGCACAGCTAGTAGAAATAGAATATTTCAACAACAATAAAAACGAACTTCAAAAATTTCGGTCTGACAGAAAGGCGATTAGCGCGTCAATACCACAAGGAAGTGTTATTGGATGTCTCTTGTTCCTTATTTACATCAATGATCTGCCAAAATTTATATCAGAAACCGGACCTTGCGTTTTATTTGCGGACGACATCTCCATTCTCACCCAATGTCATGACAACATAAATTTAAACAATACCCTTAATGAAATTCTTAGTAAAATAATAACCTGGATGAACGAACACAATCTTGAGATCAATTTTTCAAAGACGAAACTCATAACTTTCCATCCCCGACAAAAAAATCCTCTGAATGTAGTTTTTTCTTTTAATAATAACAAAATAGAAACAGTCAATGAATTTAAACTATTAGGCGTAACCATAGACAAAAATATAAATTGGAAGTCACACGTACAAAACATAAAATCAAAACTTTCAAAGTTTTTATATGCTTTTCGTGAAATTAAAAAAACAACAAATTTACAAACTGCTTTAGTTACATACTACGCCTATGCCTATGCTTGGCTAAATTACGGCATTATAATGTGGGGATATAGTACAAATGCACGTACATTGTTCACAGTTCAAAAGAAATTTATCCGTACCCTGGTAAATATTCAACAAACAGATAGCTGCAAGCCCCATTTTATAGAACTAAATATTTTAACTCTGCCTTGTATATATTTACTTGAAATATGCAAATTCGCTCACAAACACCAAGACTTTTACACTAAACGAGAAGACATACAAACACAATACACACTCCGACACAAAACACGACTCAACTTACCAACATCCCGTTTAAAAATACATTCTACAAGTCCTCTTGTTATGTCAATAAAAATATATAATGTGTTACCCAAATCAATAAGAGAAGAAAAAAAACTACATTTATTCACAAACAAGCTAAAAAAGTTATTATTGAGCAAATGTTACTACAGTGTCGACGAATATTTAAATGATAAATCTTTAAAACTTGAAAAATAATGTTTATATTTATGTTAGGAATTTAATAATGTTTATGTTAGTAGTTAGTAGTTTATGTTAAAGTTAGTAAAATGTCTTTGTTTTAGAATAAGTTAGATTATAAGATAGCTTAAATGATAAGCCCTCTCCACATACCTTACTTTTGCTGTGCCCGAAAGGGTCCATGATTGTGTCCTATTAAATGTTTACCACCTAAGTCTACATTGTGGAATGCAATAAAGAATTGAGAATTGAGAATTGAGAGTGAGGCGATGTTAAAAAAAAATCTAGCATCCTAGTGTTTTAAGTTATATAATCATACTTTTGTTTTTGTAGTTGTATTTAAAATATTGTAATTGAAATTAAACAATAAGGATAATAGACAAATTGTATATAAACTAAAAAGAAAAAACAGTAATAGTTCTTTCGCTGCACAAGTGTCAATGTTGGTGTCATACAATAAAATAAAGCTATTGTTACGATATTTAAAATGTCATACTCCTTTATGCTAGTGAGTGTCGGTTTCTTCGTTACCTTTATGCGATCCTGGTATGTTTTATGCATACTAGGTTTTCATTATCTCCTTTTAGTCAATTTGAAAAGGATTGAAAAGTCATTTATAATAAATATTGCGTGTTTTTATTTTCATTAATAGTATCTACCTATTAATTATTTGTAAGAATATAATTTGTAAAGCCTAAGTATAGCTTAAAATAAATAAGAATCGATTTAAAGTGAATTAACCTAGAACCAAATACAACTTTAACAATACAATATAGATACATGAAGCTTTTTTTATGATTTTTAATACATTACGTGTAAAAAAAATTGTAGCTGGAAAATTTACAAAAATTCAAAAGAATAGTTACAAGAATTAACATGGAATAGAATTTTAATAACATGTCTTTAATATAAAAGCATTATTTAAAAAGTATTGTATACATACCATACCATCACGCCTGTATTCCCCGAAGGGGTAGGCAGAGGTGCACATATATAGTACACCCACATTTCGCCAGTTATGTTTTTAGGTCCCAATGTAATAGGGGGCGAGCCTTTTGCCATCAACCGGGCACAAATCCAGATTCCGTGCTGCCACTGAGAATTACCTATTGGAAATCCCAGTAACACTTTGACCGACCCGGGATTCGAACCCAGGACCTCGTGCTCAGCAGTCGCGCTTAGCAACCACTAGACCACGAGGCAGTCAAAGTATTGTATAATACTACTATTTCTAAGAAAATTATTACGGCTCTATTACAGTATCTTTACGAAGATAATTATAATTATAACGATTACTCACGACTACTAAAATACAATAATTATCACTAACACAGCCACGTTTTGTTATGAAATGCACACATTCAGAACATTTCATAATGCTTAACCCATCACCGCATTTTTGGCATCAAAATCATTGACCATTCTTATTCTCATTACTTTTATTATGATATCAAAGACTTTTTAGTAGTTACCATGGTTACATACCTGTGTGTATACAACGAAATACAGTCCCTCTTATTGTTTTAAGTATTTCAAATTGTCTTGTACTTACATTTAGATTAAAAAAAAAGTTTTATCAATAATTTTCATTTTCATTCCAGTCGTCAGTTTCATTTTAAGAGCAACTTTCTTTAATAGACCGTACAGATATTAGTTAAGGACAAGATTAGAAGTTGATTTGCCGATTCAAAACGAATGAAGACAAAAAAAGTTGGCACATTCCTACAACCTTTGATAAATATTGGCAGCGTCGACTTAATTATATGAAATTTAATATTACTAAAAAAGTTATTAATAAGTTTGAACTTTGATCTAAAGAAGATACTGTAAGACAAGATCATAATGAGATATTAGTGTGCCGTATCAAAGTAAAGGAAAACAATTAATTACCCTTCTTTGCTTCATCCAACTTTATAAATTACTCATTACTTGAAACCCTAAGTAACTTACATAACAATGTTACGATACAATTCACAGCCTATTTTGGCTTTACAACGACTAATAACACTAATGATGAATATTTCAGAGATTATCTAACTTTAATACTAAGAGATTCCCAAGAAACGCCATTTTAGGTCATCATATTCCGTATAAACTATTATGTGATAATTAAAATGTATAATGGAAGATTATTAAGCTGATATTTTTAACGACAGTCTATGTATTCTACTTCAGCAAAAAACAACATTTATTCTTCTACTGCTTGTGTTCAGTCCAATTTTAAGCGTAATCAAAAATCACCTTTCGTTTTGTCAGATTTTGTATTAGAGTTGAGTATTTATTGTAGTACCTTGACATTGTTATGACTGGTTATACATGTGTAAAAGCCAGTTACAAGTGAACCTACTATCTAGCAACAATATTTACCAAATACTTAAACAATTATCATCTGAAAACACCACCTTCGTCACGACGAATATGGTCAACATTGATCTGAATCCACAAACTTTTACTGAATTCTTACCATTTAAGGACTCATTAAGTGTAGTACTTAAGGATCTCCACTGTCCACAGGTAAGAACTGCTGCTGTGCAACTGAAGACAGCATCATATCAATGGGCTTGGTGTCATCATAGAGCGATGGTGCTTCGCAAAGGATAGCAAATGTTCCAACAATGGAGGCGATGGTAAAGATCCAGAGAAACAGACGGTCAAGCACCATGGCCACAAAGCCCCAGTCCTGATCTTCCTGTTAGGAGAATTACAAAAAATAAATAACAATATTGTTAAATAGTTTTTGGAGGATATGGATTTAACATCATACTGAATTTACAATTTCCACAATTCCATGTTGAAATGAAGTACATAAGAGAATCAAGGGAAGCTGGTCTCATCCTATAGAATTATTGTAACAAGAAAGAGAGAGACTATTAATAAAAAAAAAATGGATACGTACCGCGTTGAACTCATCCTGCCGCTGCATGTGGTGTTGTATGAACATGACGTTATGGATCGCCTTCTCCAACTCAAATGGGTACTTCTTTCTAGGAGCGACGTCACTGAGAGAGTCGTCAAGACCCGACATTACAGATGGTAGGCCATTGTAGCCGGCTCCAAGGCTGCCTAGGGCACCAACGAGACCGCTGAACCTGGTAAATTAAGACTTTTTAGCGCATGTGTATATTCTCACCCAAAATCAACAGGTTTTATGTTAGCATTTGATAAATTAAGTTCATGTAAAAATATATTAACATACCTATTTGTGGCAGTAGTTGAGTGTAACCCATTACACCCTCCGGGCAGATGATGACGTAGTGAATCGGGACTTGAAGCATTAGAATTCGTCTGTTCGGCAGCCGCCAAAGCATCTTTAAACTTATTTTTATTCTTCATACTTCTTCCCGCTATCTTCTGCGCTGCTAGATCTCTCAGCAGATCCTTTGGTACCCTCATCAGCAATAGCTTTGGAAGCTTCGTTATAAAGAATTTTCGAACCCACGGAGCCATTTTATGCGTACTTGGCTTTCGGTAGTGAACGTTCAATATTATTATAGTGATGACTACTGATAGTCCTACGAGCAACATAGTAAATAGGAGGTATTTTCCCAGCAATGGTAATGCAAGTGACGTAGAAGGAATGATTTCGGAAATCAGAAGGAAAAACATGGTCTGGGACAGCAGAATTGAAATACTTAAAGCTATCTTCTCTCCAGAGTCAGCAGGCAAATAGAATACTAAGACTGATAGGTATGAGATGCCAACACAAGGGACGATTAGATTCACCGTATAGAATAGGGTTTTTCTTCTTAAGGTAATGTTGAAGAAAATATCTGAAACAAATACTCGTGGTTAATACTATTACATTATCTGTGAATTAAGACACATTTAGTGACAATTAATACGAGTCGTAAAGCAATATCAGGATAAGCAAAATAACTTTGATCAATTCACAAATAAATCAAAGCTGTTTAACACTGTATGATCAAAAAGATTTACTACGTGACTTTTTGTGTCATTTTTGCATATTGCCCATGCCAAGCGTATTCAATTTAGATTATTTTCTTCCTTTATCAATTTAGATTTACTACGATTAACGGTAAGGAAAAGGATAAAAAAAGTCCCTATCCTTAAAGATCATTGTGATAAAGTAGTAATCCATACACATTATTTTGTCTTATATTCGAAGGGGCTTGTGTTATGGTTAAGTATAGCAAGACTTGGTAGTTATCCATTCTTATTATAACATATTTCAACTTGATAGCATCTTTATCCCCATTCGGGTGCTATCGGAAACTTGAGGGAAAACCTCATACAAATAATATTGATGCTGTTTTTGCTGATATACGTATTATCTTAATCAATAAGTGTGAGTAAGGTACTTCATGACCTGATTCCCACAATAGATAAATGTATGGTTCACTGTGCAGAAAGAAATTCTTATTTGTATTGACTGTATGTATATATAATATGTATATAGAAATATGCGCTTTATGTCTTCCTATCTCGGAAAAAGAAGTGTTACTATTCGTGTATAACTTAATTATTTGTCTATATTTTTTTTTTATCACATTATTGCCTTCGTAGTCGCAAACGTGATTGTGAAATGTAAAGTTTTGAGCTGCATTTCTACACCAGAGAAATATTATTGACCTATACAGGTAACACACAATAACATACAATAGGTACCATTATAACATGGGATTTATGTCCCATAAAGTGTGAAGTCTTTTACATTTTTATAAATTTCTTTAAAAAAATATAAGTCTATTTTTAACCCAACGGAGCCTTAAAACCATAATGCAAACAGTTTCAAAACACATCGTTCATTCAAATCTAAATAAGCACAACCCGATCTATACGTATTGTAGTAAAACAAAACAAAACAAATTGAAAATCGAAACAAACAAGGACCACCCAAAATGATCGAAAACAAATCAAAAGATTTACAACAAACAAACAGAAGCTTTACAAAACCTCTATTTGTAAGGTCTAGAAGACATAGAAGCAGACAAAGGATTTAATTTCAGTCTTTGTGGAGTATCTTATTGTCTAGACTGAAACACGTTACGGTCAGTTACTGCGTTGAATGAGGTTTTCTCTCAGAATAGCCAGCGTTACAGAAAGATAAACTCCTTCGTGGACTTCGATTTGTTTGTTCTAAGTTTTGCAGGACTTTGTATTTATCTTTAATGGTAAGCGAATCATTGGTATTTAGAGCTTTTGTCTTATTAGCGTCAGTACCTACGTTGAAATTTTTTTTTGTTTATGACTATTTGGTTTCGTACCTATCTAGATACGATACAATATTTTTAACAATCAAAAATTTAATTACATTTTGTTAATGAAGTTTAGAATAGTCCAGAATATATTGTATGCTATTTGAAGAACTAACAATTCTTACAATTTTTTTTTCTTTTTATTAAAAACGTCGCCCCACACTAGGAATTTCTCCTGTATTGTAGTTGCGTTTCACAAACATGAAATATTCACATACACAAACACCCAGACTCGGGACAAACATCTGTGGATTGCACAAAGTTTTGCCCCGTGCGGGAATCGAACCCGCAACCCTTAGCGCAACACTCCAATCGCTTAGCTACTGCGAGAAACAGATCTGATCTGATGCTGCAAATGTGAATAACTTCTTATAGATACAGACTAAAATAAAACAGCAACAATTATCATCAAAGAATCGAAAGGGGATTTCCCAGTTGATGCCGAAAAGTCCTTGGAAAAGCCGGTAGTAATTACAGAGGTGGCTCTCGTAGCAAATTGCTCAGATTAATTAATCACTGAAGATGTTACAATTATGTTCTAAATTGACACGTAATAATATCGTGATTGCAATCGTAACTAAATCTTTGAAGTAGTGGTATTATTTGTGGTTTTAAAGATTTTTTGTGCTGACCAGAAATGTAACCTAACCAGCAAAGAAGGAAATATGTAGATGAGGTATGGTTAGGATCTCGAATGCGAATATTTACAAGTAAGGTTACATTACAAAATAACCAATTGAAATATGTGAAAATAAGAATGGATAACTACCAAGTCTTGCTATACCTAACAATAATACAAGCCTCTTCGAATATAAGGCAACATTTAACTCCAAACAATAAACTAAGGAGACTTTTCAAAGTACCTTTTCGTTAAGAAATACTCAGATAAAATAATATGATACATGTTCCGAGTAATAATAATAAAAAAATTGGCTCCGCGTTAGTAATGATTTATCCTGGACTAAGAAAGGTTGGATGTGTGTTCGGAATTTTTATAAGTTAGGCTTTTTGGGCGAAATGGCCATTGTAGTATAAACCTCATGTACGAAGTTATTAAGTTTATTAAGGTGGTATTGATATATATAAAAGTTGTTGGATATAGTGACGAGAAAGTTCAGATTAAGCAGCTATATTTAAGCCTGACGTTATTAGATCAGTCGAAGCAGTAGACCGTAATTATAAACAAAAATTCCTATTACCTACAAACAAAACATGTTATCATTGCTATTTATCACAAACCATTACAAGTTGATAGCAATAACTCGTCGAAATTAAAACCATTTGACCTCATAATAAAAAAATTAATCAAACAAGCTGTGAAAAATGTAGACCGTAAAAATGTATCAGCGAAAAAAAAGGTTGGAAATCTCCAGAGAGCCGTTAAGCTGAAATGAAAGGGGTGTCATTATGAACTTCCAAATGTGTTTATCTAAACGTAAAATATACGGCTGGTAAATGGCGAGCGTGGTAAGCGAAATTACGTATGCTGCAAAGGACTGGTGACGTCACACGGTAGATCGGATCTGTGGATCGTGTATAACAATGACTGGACCAGACATTATGGGCTGTTAAGCCATCAAGATGTATGAAGAGGAAGTGTGAAGCAGAAGGTGGTAAAGACGAGAAATAATTTATTTCCGTGTGTTATTAGTGTCCCACAAAAGGTATGATTGAATGAACGATATGACTGAAATGTGACATTGCCAGAAAATGCAAGTTCCATTTTTTGCTTGCAGGACCGGTTGGACTTATTTTGGTTTTAAAATATTTGTGGGGTTTCGTGGGTTTGAAATATAAGGCCAGGGAAGGTTTCAATGGAGAGAAGGTGTTACCAATTTCTGGGTCAGCTAATAACTTATATTGAAACTTGCCTAGGTTTAAAAGTACACAAATGTAGAACATTTCCAGCACTTGGGGAGTTAAGACAAATTAAATACATTACATAAACGAACATGCTATGTTAACTGGACTCAATCTATTTAGTCTTCTTGTACGTTTTTGCTTGAGCATTGTATCATCAAAACATTTTCAGACTAAGTTTTCCTCGTAGAGTATCAGTGTATTTTGCTCTCGTAAGAAAGTGGTTGTAGGACTAGAATGGCTTGGTAAACTGCTTGATTCTTTAACAATTGACTGTAAGTGCATAAAGAAGCGAGTTTCTATAGGCATCAAGTGGTCTCTCGAAAGCGCTTTGTCCGACAGCGCCCCTTTATATTCCTGGTGATTCTGACACTTGGGGATCTTTTTTATACTGTTAATTTATCTAAGAGAACGTTTACTGTTTTTTCATAAAAAATCTTTCTCTAGAAATCCACTTTTGAATAAACAGGCATTGAAGATACGGAATAGCAAGTACGTAAACGTTATACGGTACAATTGTTAGATGAAAAATTCAAAATTTTGTTATTAAATTGAATTATGTAGATTGAAACTTCGTAGCGTAGTTATCCCTTGCTGTTTGCTAAAACTAAGACAATAGGTACATAGCCTCAGACTTTACATGATAAATTAGCAGCATCAAGCCTTGATCAGCATTCACGGCGCACTGGAGAGCATTACCAAAACAACCATTTAACCTGTTCAAGTCGGCAGTAAAACTCACTAATTTAGCATAGATAAGAGTTTTCGTCGTTCTGCGGTAATTTACAACGTCCCCAGATTAGCTTTGTGCGACATCTCTCGGATATAAAAGGGTTGTCTAAAAGATGGCGCTTAGTTAAGATTTGTTCTAGTTCTGGATGCCAAGATTAGTCTTGTGCGAAACCCCCTTTATGTTGTGGCTTTGTAACGGAGCGAGGGAAGGCAAGAACATTATTTATAAAAAAAATACATTATATTTAGTTACTTCTCTGATTAAAAAGATTTATTGTCAGTCTCAAGTAAGGTGGTAAATCTATAGCAATTTTTAGGTTCTCATCAGGTTCGTCATCTCTTACGAATTCGACGCGGTTTACAAATTTAAATTCTACTTTACATTCATTGTCTTCTTAGATGAACATTTACTATTTGTTAGTAAAATAATTTACAGTCAGTGTTCCTAATTTATTTATTAATGAAACTAAAGCTATTAATTCCTGGGCTTTGAAACATCTTCAACATGATTATAATTAGGTACACTACAGCTTTACATGATTTAATATAATGTTCGTTATATTTTCCAAGAAGTTCTATTCATAGGAGAAATAACACTTTACTGAAAGTTGGTAACCCATATTCGCAACTTTGTAAGCATATTATCCAATCAAACTTGGTAACAAGTAATTTATTTAGTTCTAAACTTTGATTAGATTTATATTGGTACGACGTTAAGTTAAATCCTTTTTAGTTTATTTTTTTTTGTATATTAGAATCAACAAGTTTTAAAAGAAAGATACAGTTTTTATCTGATAGGTGATTCATTTGTTATTATACGAATAAATTTTGGAACAGGGATATTCTTTTTTTAAATAAATATAGTACTATTTTCTTTTTTATCTCTGGTAGGGCATTGTAATCTTGAATCTATTTTATTCCTACTGGGAAACCATATATCAAATGTAAATTTGTGCTTATTAACTATTAGTTTTCGGTTTGACAGTTCTTCTTCATCAAACCCACAGTAATTTGCAAGTGATATAACTATTGCATCAGTAGGGATTGTAGTACTGTCACTATGTATGCTAAGTATTAAGAAAATATACTCCTGACTTACCAGGATAAGGTTCTTGACAGCACGGGTAGTACCTCTCGTGCCTCTCCGCTGGTACTCCGAGGATGTCCCACTCCACCGAAGGGTAGTACTCTCGGAGGTCAATGCCCACGTCTACCATATCACCTTTCTTCTGATTGATGTGTTTCAAGTCGATCTGAGAAAGAAATTTTAAGTTAGAAGGCTCGTACTTTAGTATAGGTACGTAGGACTATGGAAGTGTTACATAAGAGTAGCGATTATACAAATCGTAAACCTTCTGGTTAAGTAGTTCCGGTTTTTTAGAACACTACGACATACATATAAAGCAGTGATAGCTAAGTGGTATGACCGTTGGACTGCCAAGTCAAAAGTCGCAAGTTCAATGTCACGCACCAATGTCTATTCGAATTCATGTGGGTACTATAAGTTAGTTATCAATTGCTGAAAACGGTGAACGAAATCATCGTGAGGAAACCGGCATATTTGAGAGATTTCAACGGTGTGAAGCCATGTCAGAGGCCTTTAGGCAATTTAAATTCTGACACCAGGTTGTTCATCAACCATACAATAAGAAGAAGAAGATGAAATACATACGTAGAAACAATAGTAATATAACAGTGAATCATGACGATGAATTTTCTGCTACAAAATATACGGTTGGTGAAGCCCTACAGATATTTGCTAATGTAATGAAGTTTCCTTTACAAGACAAATGAAAAAGGGCTCCATTAAATTTCTTTGATCTGCTATAAATTTAACGTAATTTCAATTAACTAATTGCCTAAGGATTACGTACATTGGGAGGCCTATAATGTCTTTTATAGTCGCTGTAACGATCGCACTGTTATCGTCATGATATTTAAGGTTTTAAATTAATATTTTTAATGACAGTATGTTCGATAAATGTTTTGCTTCATATTTATAATTAATTCTGGTCTATTCTGTGATAAAGTTATATCAAGAGGACCTTAAAGCTACTAGGAGGGTGAGGATAGTAATTATTCCATATAAAGCAAACGGGATGTATAATGGTAACATAAGTATAAACAAAAAGATTTTGATAGACGAAATGCTATAAATAATAATAAAAAATCCCTAGTAACAACGCAATGATTTCTTCTCAAAAAGTTACATCTATACACAAACGTGATTTTTACTCCTATTTGCTATTCCGCCAAAATGTTGACACTGTCTATTTGAAGTCGGTACTCAACGATTCGATTTGCGCTGTTACTGTACGCTTGGCTTCTGGTACAATCTGCTGGATTTAATGTAATTCGAACTAGACCAAAGCATGTACCTAAGTATCATTATACCAGTTGAAAATAGCATTGTTGAAGCTGTTCTGATGCACTTTTATGGTGGCCAATAGTAGCAAAGAGAATAAATATCAGGGGCAAAAAAATTACGAGCCAAAAGACAACTCTCATACTAATGCTATTCGACCTGACCTCGCTTATCCCGTGACAATATTTTTGATAGTAAGCAATATTATTGGTAAACAGTAATAAACTCTCGACCAAGTTTAGGTATAAAATCATAGGATACCTGATCTCCATCATAGCTCCAGGATCCAAACTTCAAGAAGCAAGTTTGCTGGTCAAATGGGAAGTATCGCACGTCGATCTCGCACGAGGACTTGAAGATGGCCGGAGGAGTCCAGAGAACCTTCCCGGTGTGATGCAGCACTGCCTTTGTCATCGTTGTTACGACATACTCGCCGTCGGCACTAGTGAAAAAAAGAATTAATTTAAATATTGTATGTTGCCTACATTTTCGCAAAGTCGGCAAAGTATAAAATTATTGGAGCGAACGTTATATTGCCATTAACCGGGCACAGTTCCAAAATCCCAGGCTGATACTTAGGGATTTTAAAATTGATAAACTCCCCACCTCAATTACGTTTAACGATTGGCGCATACTTGCGTGTGTTTTTATTTTGCTTGAATAAGTCATAGTTAAGCTAAAATCAATTTTAACCAGCGTTGATACTGGAAATGTTAACGTTCATATATGATACCGCATTCCACCCAACTGTAGTGCGTAACCCAATTTATGACAGCCACCATAAACCTATCAAAAGGCAGCTGATACGTGAAGCGACGGTACGGCCCAAAGATGACCCGGTGCAGGACACGAGAGATTAGCGAATTAATATGTATCATGAAACAAGACTAGACTAATCTTATTGACTTACAAATAAGACTAGAAGTAGACCCTACATAGATAAATTAGGAAAATGACAAGATACATGAATAAGGCCGTACTAGTGGCAACAGTTGAAGATGCTAATTGACAGATTACCTTCTACAAATGGACAGACGGGCAGTCAATGCTACAGCTTGATCTATGGGAATTATAGTCAGAATGAAAACGTTAACAAACTGGATTGTGAATAATAATAATAATTAATAAATTATGGCAAACAGTGATTTCTAAAAATGTAGACTAAAGAATCGATTGAAATATGTGCAAAGAAAGCTTTTCTTTTGCTCTCCTAACTAAAAAAGAAAAATCTGAAGGTAGAAAGATTTTTTAATGAAATTTGTATCAATCATAATGGTTGATGAATGAACGGTGTTACTGATCAAGTCTTCATTCTCTTAAGACTTAAGCCGTTCATACAGGGTCGACACAGCGTAAGATTAGTCGCACGTGCGTCTCTCATTCGCCGGCCATGATTAATCGTTCGCCGGCCTGTTTTGACACCGCGTGATGTATCATTCCCGAACGCTTTCTTGTCGATATTTCGCACAATCAATTAACTTAAGGATACATTGCCTACTTTGTGTTCGTCACAAGTTGCGACTTGTGAACACAACTTTATGTTTACTTAAGTAGATGGAGCTGCCAGTTTTGTCTTTACGGACACTATTAAATTATCTTAACCTTATTAATTATATAACACTACTAGACAGCAATTTAAACACATGAGTTTTTTCAGCGTTGTTTGTGGAGGACGGAAATATGAAATCGATTTATCCAAAAATTTGATGTTATAACTTTTATAATTTGATGTTATACTTACAAATTGAGCATTAAAATAAATAATTTCATAAACAGATTATTCACCTTTAATTGGAATTTCACTACTTACTAACAAACATCACAATTTTACGATTACAAATTTTGGCACAACCATAGCAAAACAAACGCGACGGCAAGAAGCTATCAAGATCCGTGTATCCAAGTTAGTGGGACGCATGAACCAGCATGATTTATGTCCTCCTGGTACCGGGGCGACGGAACACTATGCGTCATGGGATGGGAATGTTCTGTCCATAGCACTGACACGTTAAATCTTGGAATCCTCTCGATATAGGGATGTTTAATGGCTATTTAGTTTTATAAGGACTAGTTTATGTGGCACTAAAAATGATTCCTCGAAACGCTAGTAATATAACACAAGAGTGAATCCAGCAGAAAAAAATGACACCCAGAATATTGGTGACATAGATGAGATGACAGCTAATGGAGTTATGATGCTGACCTCTAGCAAATGGCTCAACGCACAAGAGCAATGACGCGAAAAAAGTTTAGTAACATACTCGTTGCTAAAAGGACAAAAATACGGTCATAGGCTCTTGAATATAGAGGTGGAATCTATAGAACATCCTAGAGACCTTTTTGTAAAGATGGTAAAACAACACCACCTTTAACAACAAAAAACAATAATGAATGGTTTATAAATTATGTTACCCATATAATTATGTACATGCAAAAACTATTTTCATATTAAAATCATTATGACAAAAACACTTCCACAATTAATTAACAAGCGAATAACTCACAAATTACATCAAAGGGAAATATTTTAATCAGGAACAAATGCGGACGGTAGAGCAGCTCGCAATTATGGCATCTACAGACAAGTTGGTCGGTACAACAATGCAATTTGGTACAAGCTAATGTCCAAATGTTGTACGGCCAAGTTCGTGAGCATTGCGAAATTAATTTGCTAACGTACTCACAGTATCGGATGTCGCTCGTTGCGCAGTTAGACCACCTATGAGTTGTGTGGTTTTTGTTGTTGATCAAATTTGCGTTTAGTTCAAAATGCTTTTAAATCGTTTACTTTGAATGGATTTAAATTGTGATAGTAATTCGGTTTTCTATATTCCTTTTCGAAAGTCTGTATTATAGGTATATTCATCCTAATCGTGTTTCCCTTGTCAAATGTGTTGTTTGCATTATAAGGTTTTTTATTTTATGACTATTCAATGAGCTGGAGGTAAAGTTTAGATTATTGCATACTGGCAGTGGACTGAGAGAGTGAGAGTGAGTGATGGCTACTTTTAAGCTGCTACCACAAGATTAAGTCGTTGTATGTACTTTTTTTACTTGTATATACCTATGCATCGTAATTATAAACATTACTTACTTGTTATAAAGCACGATGTCAGGTAACCAGATGTGTTCCGATGGTACATATAACTCCTTGACTCCTCCATACTCCAAAGGATCCCATTTGAATTTGTGATCTTCCCATTCCTAAAGACAGAACATTAATTACGCGTTCCAAATTCCATAATTAAAATGAAAACTGCGAAGGTTTTATTACTTACGTGTTCGAGCCATACGTTCGTCGTTAAGATCTGATCCTTTAGATTCTGGAACAAACAGAATAAGACATAAATTTTAATGTTTTAATTGAACCAGATGATAAACTAATTATTTGAATTTATATTATAGGTAAACACACTTCAGGTATCTGATTATTTTGACCCATCATTGATAAGCATCTAGACAATCCTAATTTACGAAACATAGCCATTTAGTTAACATTACTTGTTGACTGATGATACATTTCTAAAATAATTCTTGATAATCTCAAAATAACTTAATTAGACCCAAAGAAATCTTAAACATAAGCAACTTAAGATGATTAATCGATGAATGATGAACTATCAGAAATATGACAGAAGCACGCAAAAACTAAATCAAACTGAGTTAAAATAGATTTTTGATCCTTTATTCAAGTTATGTAAATCGATTGTCGTAAGTTGGGCCGGTGCCAACGGGCGGCCCATCAAACTGAATGGCTCATGGGTAACACTGGAATACCAACTTTGCACCGTTTAGCCGCTGATTCATGGCTATGATACCGGCTATTTTGTTGGTTTTAGATTCTTTATGTGGTGGGCTTTGTGCGTTGGTTTTAATGGCTTCACGTAACAGTTTTAACTCCTGTCGGTTACTTAAGTCATAACAAGCAAAATTTGATTTAAAGAAATCACTGATAGCAGCAGTCTTGTGCTTGAAAGTAGGCCCGATTAATAGCAGTTTGGAGGTAGCCCCTCCAAATTACGATTTCATTCATCCATTCATTCTCTGCCCTCACATGAAGGAAATACAAGTGTAATACAATCTGTCCTCTAACCTATACTTTTAGTAATAGATAAACAACGTTTAACAATGCTATAAATCGTTAGGTGTATCGCCCGCTTTATCCGAAACAGTTCAAGCTGCCGATCAGCCAAACTATTCGGACGTGACAACACCGCAAACATTAATTTGTGGACAAAGCGTTTATAGCCTGCCTACAGTATCGTAAGTGCGGGTTTCATTGAATTCTCTCGTACCTATTCAGAACGTTTAGTATGAGAGCGTCCGTACACCCTTTCAAATCTTTTTCTGTTACCAGAGTTGTCAAAAATTAGACTTTCATGAAGGTGTCTAACTGTCTAGGTACTTCATTTCTTATCTTTTAGCTCTGTTGAGGCTTCAAGGTTACGGTATTGATATCGTGCCTGATCGATGCGTGAGTCCGCGAATCAAATACACTTACCACCTTCAAGTGTCGCCACACGCTCTCATAGCCTTTCATGGGACTTCAACATTTCATATCGAAGACCATACTAATTCATTTATTCGCAATTGTGGTCACACCCATCTTATTAAGCACATAACAATTCATTGACCTACGAGGCTAATGACCTTATTACACCGCACATAAATACCCCTCCCATCCCTCAACAGTACTTACCTCCATACAAATGTTACCTAGGCATGTATCTTCTCGTCTTAAGCCTAACATCGCAATCCTTACCAGAATAACCCTTACTAAGGAGGATATGTGAATACGGCTTTAGGAAGCATTGCGAAGATTTTGATCTTGAAATATTAGGTGAATTCGGTCTAAGGGATTTTGGTACGAGTGTGAATTTCCTTTCCTATTAAGAACGGGTGTGATCGTCTTACGGAATAGAAATCAGAGGATTGAATTTCTTACTTCCCTTAAACGTAATGCAGATTTTGTTTTACGTCATATTATTATCATTAAAGTTACCTTCCATCATGAATTTTCGAGAGTCACTAAAAAGCTGTTCGTATAAATAAATACATTTGCACAACTTATGAGACATTTTTTAAAATTAATTTTAAAATTAACTGCGAATTGAGGTTTTATAAATAAATGACACATAAAAGACATACTTTATTATAGGAGAATTACTTAAAAAGTGTTGTAAAAATTACTAAACTGCCACAAATTTCCTACTCTTTTGATTTAGACCCTCTTAATGGCAACAACTGTAGGCACATTACATAAGTAGTCTAAGAAACAAGGTAGCGTAATAAGGCCTATTTCTATTAACCTTTGCCATCAACTAAATGGAATTAGTTCAAATGGACGTCTTAACGCTGTAATGCTTTGAGGGTCAAGTGACACACGCATATGAATTTAAGTGGCAATAAACCCTAATAGTGCCTTCGTATTCATTCACATTAAGTACTAGGATTTAATGAGTTGTTTGTAGTTACTATTTAAATTTATAATGGCTTTCAAACAAATGCCACGGTTTCAGTATGTATGTTTCAGTATCATCTTTGTATTTTTATAACAACATGGTTGTTATATTAATTTGAATTTTGGGCTCAAGTACAATGTAATTCTGTTCTCGCTTCGTATATCAATGCTATAAACGTGGCAGAATTGTCAAAAAAAAACAATTCTTCTAATTATTATTGTAGCAAATTCTGCAAGGTTGATGTTTCTTTCATCGCTATACCTGTTTCAATAAACATGATTGCTTCAACAATTCCGTCGTCAGTTTCCAAACTACTAACCTAAGCCAATCCTTGAACTTGCATAACGACTATGCCAGTTAAATTGGCCAATGAATATTCCACTGCACCCGAACTAAGGAGATGACACGCAGATCACGTGCGGAATCATGCATGAAGTGGAATGGACAAGTCTGGATGCGAGAGCAGTAATCTCCTTCGAGGATTTGCTGAGACATAATGAACCAAAGTGGTTTGATATAAAGCTGCATTTCGCATAAAGATTTTCCGGCAAAGATGGGATATTTGAACAATTTGTAATATGCGATTGTCGGTAGTTATGCATAGTACGTGGTGTATAAGTTTGTTTGCTTTTTTTGGAAGATCGAAAATAAAGTTGCTATTGCAATTTTGCCTCACTAAAATCGCACTGCCAGATCTGAGGATTGCTGTCAAAGCGTGAGAAGTAATTGCAATTGCAAAAATGAGATTGTAATAAATGATTTTCTTTACATTCTTACTTTACTCTCACTACTAATAACAACGTGGTCACATTCCCATTTTGGATTAAGACCTAGTATCAAAATGAAAATACATTGCCCAAAAACTGGGCAATGATAGTGAACCTACAAAAGCAAGAAAAATCTTAAAAATTGAGGATTTTTGGTCGAGACAGTGAAGTCACATTTGCTAGGGAAGCCACATGTGCAGAAGACATTAACTGTAAACTGTTCAATCCTCAACATTCTCGCAATATGTATAAGGAATACGAGCATGTGGTCGGATATTTCTTTTTTATTGTTCATCTACTAATATACAAAAGGGCATCTTATTCCCACAACAGTATATTTTTAAATCGGTAGTTCGCTTGGTCGGTCAAAGGCTTCATTTCCAAACATGTAAGGTTTCATCTTTTAGGAAATATTTGGCTTCTCGATGTAACCCCTCGGGAAATAAGGAAGCTTGAAACCAGATAGATTTATTTTTTGAGTTTTTGAATCGTCTTTGATGGAATACTGTTTTTGTATTGACTACCAGTTACATATTTTCAAAAAGAGTTGTGATTTTTTATCATCTTATAATGTTTCTTTACATTATTTTATTTTAATCAATGGTTTTATGAAATTGAAATAATTATAGCTCAATATTTCTTTTATGTAAATTGCAATGGGGTGATTTTAGTATTTAACATAGGCACCAGATCTAATCTTCTTTAAAACTTAATCAGCCACTTTTGGACGCAGAGGTGAATAGAGAAAAAACTTTATAGAGAATTTCAAAAAAATTTAATAAGTTAACTATAAGAAATCAAGGAAGATTTCTAGTTGCTCTGCTTACCGTCATATTTATTCAATGTTTAAATCCCTTCCAGAGATTACTTCCTATATTCCCCCGCGTCCCTATCTACCCCGTTTGACTGTACTACAGCCGATACACGTAAAATCAGAGCCTTGCTGTTACGGTTGAAGAAACCGTTCATGCGCTCGATAATGAGCTTTGCCTTTCAGCTAAGCACCCTGGCAGGGGGCCAAAGGTACACTGCTACAATACTTAGCACTGCACTGCTTAGATATTTCGATGAGATTGGAACTTACTTCCCAAAGATAATGTTCCGTTGCATCTAAAAGATTTTGTGCTACATGGAGTAGGGAATATATAACGCTATATCTAAGATGCTAAAAGTTCATATCTATTTAGTTGGGTTTGTCCATTAGGTAATTCTTAGTAGCAGCACGGAGTCTGAATTTGTGCCCTGCTGATGGCAATAGGCTCGCCCCCTATTACATTGGAGCCTAAATACATAAATGGCGAAATGTGGGTGTACTGTATGTGCACCTCTGTCTACCCCTTCGGGAAATAGAGGCGTGATGTTATGTTATGTTATTTGGTTAGTGGAGACTACCTCTTCGTACTCGATCCTCGCTAGATTTTTCTAGTTTCACGAGACCCTATGGAAATCCTATGGACTTCCTCTGTCCTGAGGTGGACGAAGGAATATAACTTATACCGGCTAAAACCGCAGTGTCCTCCTAGCTACCTTAAGTCGAGGGATGCGGGATCTGTGTAAGCTGCACCGTATCCCTTGACAGGTCCCAACCCACTTCTCTTCGATAGGTCCCGCTCACGTCGTACGGCCTACGTACCGCAGATCTCTTTTTCTCTCTCGAGGGGCGCGCGCGGTGTAACAGCGCACGTCGCCTCCTTTGACCTATCTGGTTGGGCGATAAACTGCCCAAAATCAGACGCCTGCAGGCCGGTTCATACAATACTCTACTACCTAAAACTGTTACATTGGTGCGCTTAACAGATGCCAATCAGATAGTTCAATCAGGTCGTCAAAATATTTATTTGACAGACAAAAAACTTGAGTCCGAACTCAAACTAAGTCAAATCTTATCGTCAATACAGGCATCTGAAGCAAAGCTATAGAAAACATGTAATGGTAGATAGAATTTACAAAAACACATATAAAACAAACTATTTTTCTGAATAATTACTCATATTTATACCAGGATACTAAGAACTTCTTACCAGATAGCTTCGGTAAAATCTATCAATAAATTATATCAAAGATTTTTAATTAAAAGTTCAAAGGAAGGCACAGATATTTCCGTTTAATTAAATTTCCAGTTCTTATAATAGATTTAATAGTTCTACCTTCCGTTTTACGCTGTTCAAGTTGCGTGACTGTATTTTTATGGAACTGCCAGTCTCAAGTATGAGTCTGATTTTATTTAAACCGCTCTTTCTATTTTGATTAAACATCATATTGATTACACTAAAAACCCACTTTTTTTGCCAAACAAAAGCTTAGTTAATAATAAAAAATAAATTAATTTATTTTCTTTCATAATAGTTTTACAGAGTATATATATATGTATGGAGTTAAAGCATGAATTCTTGATGGAAAGGGAAATAGAAGAAGGAGCAAAATTATTATTTTTATTAGTAGCCTGTTGTACACCTATCGCTCATCATAAGTTTCATGTAATGCGGCGAGTCTATACGCAGTAATAGGGTCCACATCGGTTTTGTCACCACTAAGAACATGCTCTGCGACGAGACAGTGTACATCTTGATCTGTCTTTCTAACTAATTAGTGACATCGCTCCCCATTTGGCGGTAGTACCAAGAACCAAGACCAAGATCTAAGGTATATATTTAGTCGATATCTTCAATTCAATCGTTATTAGTGTGAACGTCCCGCAAGTCTCCGAGGTGATTTGTCTGTAACTAGGTATTTTACAACGCGACATCCAGACATCGTTTAACGTTTTACAGTAGTCGTTTCTGTAAAACGTGTTTCGCTTACACAAAATTGAACACGACTTTTGTACTGTCGACAATTTCGTCTGTTTTGTATTGCGACGACGAAAATACGATAGCTGTGACGTAAGCAAGGATATCAGGTTGTGGGTGGTAAGTGCTTATTATTGTATCGGTTTTTATTGTTTCTAGCACAGGATCAGATGTGCCTTCACTTGCTTTTCTGTTGTTTTAGATCAAATTGCTTTTGGTAAGGCTAGCTTAGTGTTCAGCTAATTTATTAAAACTTGAATCAGTGGTTAGTAAAACCAATTTAGTGTACAGTATTGTAAACTAGGGTCCAAAAGATAAATGTTAATATTGATCCATCTGGTTGCTGGTATTGATATTATTGTTGGCTTCACGGTGTCTGGTTTATATCTCAAAATTATTGATATTGTTTACCTAAACTTTAGTATTATGGTATCCAAAATTTTCACCGAAGATCTTATTTAGAATCTTTGAAACCATAAAACAAAGTCGTATAAAACCAGTAAACACCAAAAATTTTTATCGGGAATATATTACAGCTCCCCGCATTGGTTACCAACCACTTTTAAAATCCACAACACTCGCAGCTGCCCCCATCCACGATATTCCAGCCAGCACACAACATTCTCGTTCATATTAAACTTTCACGAAAACCAAAAATACTCCGAACGAGGAGATCAAACCAATTCCAAAAACATTTCAGGCACGCAAACTCCAGCTCTGAATGGCTAAGTCATAAAAACGACATAAAACCGAACCTGTTTTAAGCCGGCCACGAACCGAGAACTACCGAGAATTGCCGAGAGTAGCCGAGAACCGTTCAGAACGATCGAGAACAGCTTACGTGGCCGGCTGTATAGCAATTAAGAGTCCCCCGCGCTGCCTGTAAACGTCAATTTTATTTCAATTAAGGACCCTTTACACTGAAGTCGTTAGCGACTAGGTTATGCACAAATAAAAAGAACTGTAACAGCTAGTGCTGCCTGTAGTGTGTCCCAGCTTTAAAAAAGGTTGATTTAGAGATACAGCTTTTTTATTCTGCGGTCCAGTTTTATAGCGCACTGAATTTGTACCTACATAAATAAGATGCTGTTGGGAATTCGAAATAGTTTAAATTCAAATAGCTACCTAAATCTAATTAGAGGATGATTGAATTACGAATGTCAATATTTAAATTTCGCGACTCAAGCTAGTTCCCAAAGAGACTTTCGTATCCACCAAATTAATTGATAAAATTGACAAATAAACACCATATCGCATAATTTAACAAGGCTTATCGCATATCACTCGGGAATGAATAGTGTAGCTTCAACCCAAATAGTTTAAACAAAGACGGAACATACGACAAATTTCGCAGCACTAAAAATACAGAATATATCGTGAGAGGATCTCTTTGTGCCCATAGTTAACATTCCAGCTGCGAACTAACAGTTAAGGTAACGTCAGGAATTCGTCCGCTTAGTTACTTCTGCGTAGTTTAAATGATCATAGTTTGGACCTACCTTTTATCCTTATTTCGCGCTAGATACATTTTGATGGGAAGTATCATTTTTTTGGAGTGTATATGGTGTCAGACAGTTTAAGCCATATGTGGCCATCTTGTGCCCATTTTCTAAGAAATTAGGTCTAAGAGTATTGGATTGATAAAATTCAAAGGGTACTTAACTGTTCTAATAATTAGTAATAATAGGCACCTATGTATAATTTCACATAATTTTCTAAATATTAAAAAAAAATCTTATTTCCTTTTAGGACTTAGGATTACTTCGAGGTCGACGTTTTGATAAATTAAGTATTGTGGTTTGCTGTGATTATGACAGTTACAATTCATAAAACTATCCGAGGGTAGTGTATTAAAACTTGTGGCTAAAGACCAGGACTTCAGTCTCCTCGTGCCCGCGATTAATATATATATATAATTATATATATATAGTCCTCCATGTCGATTTCGACAACGGCGACCCCCGAAATCACCTTCCGCGATTAATGCAACGTAAATCAAAAGGTCGAGCTCATTAATATAAATTTTGATGACGATCTGTGGTTGATTTGCATATAAGACTTGAACTACTGTCGAATAAGTTGAAAGAAAAAACAACCTGCAGACCAGAACTAAAATGTTTCTCATCAAAATACCACTCCCAGAATGTATTGCAGCAGCAACAATTTACGAACTTTAGAACAAAACAAAAGATGCATTAAAGTGTTTGTTGGCTTATGTTTCTTCGTTCGTGTCATATTATATTACATTTAGGCTATATTTTATACAACATCTATATTTAAAACATCTTGGTGCTTTCTGGCTTGTTATATTTTACTGTAATTGTTATTGTATTATCTTTGGCTGGTGAATTAATTAGTTGTATTCCTATAGCACTGAAAGTAGAATCAGCTGTCCGTCGGCGAAAGACATTGATGTTATTGTGGGAACAGTGGAAAAAACCTTGGTGTAGTTGGGAAAGGAAAGTGGAGACTGGCACAGAAAGAGAAAGGCCTCTTATTTAACTCTGGTGAAGTCGGGCTAACGATGATGATAATGACATGAGTGAACTTTTTAATATTCATATTCGGAATTCTCCAGAAATCCATACTAATATTATATATAGGTATGCGAAAGTTACTATGTTAGGCCTTCGCGACTAAACCGCGAAAGGGATTTTTATGAAATTTGGCATGTATAAAGTTTAATACCCGGAAAGGAGAAGCCGAGGGCTAAAGCTAGTTATTTATAAGTAATAAAATAAATAGGTAGTACTACTGTACTACCTAGTTCAGTAGTATTACGTACTGAGTAAATAATTGAATTATAAGATCAAAAAGGCCGCTGTCACTTAACACCGTTTTCTTTAATCTGATCCGGATTGAACTGGTTTAATCCCAAACAAACAGAATTCTTAAATTCACTTGTTTACGCGGTTAATCCCTTCTCAAATGTTTAAGTAGGCCCATGAGGGTTCTCCATATCCGAAGCACCTGTGGAACCCTGTTGGTCGTCATGGTTACCAGTTACCTTATCAGGGTTGTTTGCGATAGAAATTAGAATAATTAATTGCGGTAATTCTGGGGAATTTATGATTTTATTATCGTGTTTTATGAGTTGTTCTTGTGTATTTAATAATACGCTTGTATCTTCTTCTGAAGAGTAGGAAACAGTGTGGCATATTTATAGTTATGAATGGTCAAACTCACATTTTGTCTGATAGTGTATAATTTTGCTACAACGCTATTATTGAAGCTGTTTAACAGTTGTGTGGGTAGAACGAGCCCAGATCACTAATATTATTACTCGAAACAATCATATTCCGAATCTAAAACCTTTACACCAGCAGTCCAAACCTCTGGGCTGCTGCGCAGCAGGTCCTCTAAATTCAATCTTATGAGATGTTGCTGTACTTAAAAGTTCGATGGATTATTTTGGGATTTTGGAGCTTATTTCAAACGCATTAAATACGTTTTGTATTAACATTCAACCTAAACAACAATCTTAGCTGCGGCAACTACTGACGTCATTGCTTGCCGTACTTAAACAAGTTCAAATATTATACGCCACGAAGAACAGTAGCTTGTATCCATAGTCTGCTTGTAAATGCGAAGGCACTGGCTCACCTAATAGTGTACACACTGGCCCAAGTTGGCTTCACTTCAACGCATGTCTTCATTTGCATACAAGAGGTCTATCAAAGTCGTTAGCTGGATAAACTTGTGCCTTAGTATAGCTACGAAATTGACGATGGCCATCGAATTCCACAGATAGTAAAATCTTCGGTGATTATCAGCTGGATAAGATAGTTTAGCAAACAGATAAACGTCTAGGTCCAAGCAGATTACTTGTTCTAAAGATGTATGTGTAGTTACTATAAAAATTTAATTTCCATCTACAAGTTTAGAATGTATGATACATTTTCCATGGGGTATCGTAGAGAAGATCCACGTTTAATGGTACAGTCAGCATCATAAGTACCTGTATATTAAACTTAACGTACTATTCATTAATTAACAACTTCTTTTATAGTAAAAAGTCTCAAATAGTCTCATATCATTTGGATTTGTTTCTTTCAATTATTAGACACAAGTTTTCTTTACATGTTAAGCTACTTATGATGATAACTGTACCTAAGTATGTCTATCCCCCCTAGGTAGTCTGGTACACCTGGCTCCTATGCTTATTGCCTGGCCAATCTTTACACTTCGTTAAGACCTATTTCCATGACAATATTCTTATAATTTTTTACATTACCTTTAAGTTTGAAAATATAATACTAAACATCGGATCATTAAGTAAGTTATTACGTAAAACCGGTATTACAGAAACATAAGGGTTTGGTTGAAACATTGCAAAAATATATAGGTATCTAAACATCACTAGTCCGCTGTCCCAGCAGGGAAGATTTTGTATATCTATACACCCCTTTTCATGCACATACAATATGAAGATATTTACTCTAAATATTTGAGTAGGCCCACGAGGGTCGCCCATGGGCGCACCTGTAGAACCCTCCAGTTGCCATGGTTACCGTAGGTATAATCTTTCCCAGTTTACGGTAATCAATACCCTATGGAACACCAACATCATATTTTTTTAAATCTTGTCTATTTTTAATGAGAAGCTTCGGAAAAATAAAAAACGAAATAAACAGCAATATACATCTAATGATAAGTATAATTGATAGACTGGTAAATGGTTTGGTTTCTGCACAGAAACTAGAGAAGATGCTGGTGTATGAGCTGCAGAAGCAGAATTGAATATTATGTAATCAGTACCAGTTCACCCATTGTCAAATTTAACACTTATTACACATTCGAATATCTGTAATATGTTTTGTCATTTGTCATAGACTCAACCTTAAATGTATTTGTGTTAAAACTAATGTGACTAAAACGATCTGCCCCCTTACCATGAACTCTTAAAGCAGGGCAGTTTACGTCGTGGAAGCGAGACGCCGCATTACACGGCCCTGCTTATCTCATGGTAAGGAGGCTGTTTTATCTGAAAGGGTAAACAATGTAACCTGCTACCTTATCCTTTCATTACGAGGCTACAACTTATCATCATCAGCCGGAAGACGACAATGGCCTTAGAACGCCACAATGGCTACTTGCCATTTGCATCCACCGGTTGCCAGCAACGTGACGATGTCGTTGGCCCACCTCGTAGGAGGCCTGCCAAGGCTGCGTCTTGCGATTCGTGGTACAACGAACTCTTGTATATACTGGTGTAGTCGTTTATCTCCTTACAAGAGTCAGCTTCTTTCGCTTCATATTAGTATACCACACCCTTCGGAATTGTTCTCGAAATAATATCTACTTTCTTATACCAGGAATTTGCTTCAAAACCAACTTTACATACCTAATGTTATGGTAGCTTTATCATCACATATTAATCAAATAAACATAGATAAAACTCATTTACTCAAAATAGACTAATCAATTATATTTATTACTATTTTTTGAAGTTCAATAACATAAAGACAGCCCCCAATATGACTGCCTATCACCGCTTCCTAGTGCTATAGCTGGGCAGAGAAAACTACGAAATAAACTACCTTTCAACACAATGTGTTTGTCAAAAATTTGAAATGTTATATATTACCAAAGTAATAAATAAAAACCAAGAACAAGTCGCACCTAAAACAAGTGATGTTTAGAAAGTTTGGTGTCGCCGTGTGATGCAGTATAAACTACACACTACACTACACGACTCAATACTCATTATCGCTGACACTACATGCATAAATACGCATGTAAATACGTATGTAGTACTCATGGGGTAGGCAGAGGTGTTCTGTTTATCAAGGTATATTCGGTTTTTGTTGGTCATCGTAAGGTCCAGAGTAAGTGCATGCGGGCCATTTGGCGATCTCGTACTGGGTCGTCGCATCGTACTGGGTGGGTGTCTCTTTACCGGTGATGGAAAGGATATGTATTCATGATTACGGATATCACTGATTGTGTTTTTATTTATCTACCAAAAAGCATGCTGTATTACGATATCTACTAAAGAAAAATTATCTAGAAAGAAATTATTGTCTTAGTATAGCGTCAAGCTTAGTTGACAACTTTGAGAATGAATCTTCAGTACTCTAGGTAGGTCTCTTGGTTTTCAATCATGGACCGGTCAAGATTTTGGACTGATATTTTTTTTTACATACATACATACATAAAGTCACGCCTGTTTCCCTGAGGGGTAGGCAGAGACCACGGATTTCCATTTGCTACGATCCTGGCATACTTCTTTTGCTTCATTCACACGCATCACATTCCTCATACATTTTTTTTTAAATCTGTCTAATTTACACTAAGGTCCCGTGATTAACTGCTAACGTTTCTAAAAATAAAATAATATAGTTAAAGGTACTCACCAAATCTATCAGTTGCGACAACCTCAGGCCGAGCTTCACAAGCACTGTATTATTGTTTTTATCAACCGGCCGTATCAGTCTGTTGTAGTTACTCAGTAGATCGTCGTATAGTCTCTTTGCATCAGGATTACAATAACAAACGCCGAAAACAAACAAAAGGCCAAGAAAAACTGTTCGGGACATCTCGCAATAACACACAAAATTATTGTCACCATACACCACCGACGCAGACCGAAAAGGTTAGGTTTTATACGAGAATCAAATTCTGAGTCAAACTGTTCGAATTTCATATACGGGTCAACTAATTAATTAGTTCGTTATTTAAGAACCGAATATCGATATTATTCGATGAAACAAAAGCTTTTTTATCGTAAATGTAATTTTGACAGCTACGCCCGAGAGGCTGCAGCGATCGTGGCGCCTCTACTGGCGGGAAAATGGGGTAAACACAGAGGCGTCAGTGCGCCGACTCCGAATAAAATTTTATTGGTGAAATGAAATATTCGGTATCGCAGAAACGACGGCTCATCGACGTTTAATAATAAAATTTTCTTTGTAATATCTGTTTCAAACTTCGAATTTCTCTGTTTTATACATTTCATCGTAAAGGGATTCCACTTTATTCAAGAGCCACTACTATAATATATTTTATTTGCGAACTTTTTAAAGGAATTAATTTGGATTTTTACGACCTACATTCGAGAAATATTACAAGGCCCGAAAATTATTTGTCACGATATAGAATATTTACAATGTTGGTATCCCGGATCGATGTGTAGTACGCATGCGTGCTGGTCCATTCATGGCTGTTTCATGTTTAGTGCCGCGCAAGTAATAATAGATGGCGTTTCAACCAATTAAATTTCAAATGTTAAGGACGACTGCGTGTTTAGATAGGCCGGGTTGACGGAAGTACCTAACGCAAACTGTAATAAATGTAGGCCTTTCAGAGTGGAAAGTAGGTAACGTTGAGTGACTTAGTAGAGTGAAGCTTTAATACTATAACATAATGTACTGACACGAAAGTAATGAAGTAGGTACTTGGAAATTTGAACGAATAAAGTCAGTATTCACTAACATTGTTGAGTCAAAATTTATCGTGTACAGCGAAATACTGATGGTTCTATTTAAATTAATATTTGCTGCGACTACCGCAAGCAACGAGGCATGTTACTAATTAGATACTTCACATCAAATATTACGTCTACCAGGACGGCAGCCTGAAGAGGAGATCTCGAAACGAACCAGTCGCCCTCAAAATTAGAAATTTTATAGTTCAACCGTATAAAATACGTAGTGACTGAAAGTAAGATCGCTTGTAAGTACAAACCGGGTTTCGAGCACCAAAAAGGTTTGTCAGTAATGTGAACATAAAACGCGGGAGTTTCCAAACTTAAACGAAAAAGTTTTCGCATTTTTCAAATGTAGAATTGTCGTTACGTTTTTGTCGCGTCGGAATTGACTCGACAGTGTCGACTTTATGGACTTGCGGGGTTTAGTGTGTTTTCGAATTTCGAGATTATGTTTTGATTGCGTAGTAAAATATAGGATTTATTTTATTTGTTGTGGAGACGGGGCTTGAGAGGCAAAGGCGGACGTCCATTCGCTTTCTCTTTATTTTATATTCGACAGTTTATCCCAATAAATCTCGAAAAGATATCATTATAAGTAATATTTATTGTGTTCCGGATTTAAACGTCGTCCCTTCATAAATATAGGTACTTGACATCATTTAACGTCCCTTGTGTTTTTTGACATTTGTTAAAGGAACAATCATTCATTATTTATCATGTTTTCAAAATAAACCTATTCTTTATTCAGATTATATTATGTTAAGTTAAACTAATTTCACTAACTTAATAGTTTTAGACTACCTTTAAGTATAAGATAATAATAATTTTATTATGCAAAATACTAATAAAAATCTTTTCAAACTACATGCGCTGAAAACAAAAAATGATAAACACTAAATTATTATCACAAAATTTTGAAAAATAATATTGGTAAGTCATGGCTTTTCTCTTTGGAGTTGTATAACAAACTGCAAGAAATAGTTTAAAAACGAAAAGATATAACAAAAAGTGCCTAAATAACGTGCTCAAAGTGTTCCTATAATTAATGTAATATTTCATTAATTTCCATCTCTGACACCCATCCCTAAGAGAATCAAAAGCCCGTTGAAGGGACTAGTAGGCAGAATTAAAGCTAAGTTTAAAGTAATTCTACTGCAATGCGGAAGGCGTATCTGTTCATTTTGAATTATGTATAACAAGAATATCCTATTACTGGGTCGGGATGGAGGCGGGCCAGCGTTGACAGTTGCAGCTCTTCGAATTTGTTATAGGTATTGCAGATCTTTTGGGTGTCCCTGCGTTATTTTTACCGGTTGCTGATGTATTGGCATCATTGGGAGCCTCCATAAAAAAATACGCTTGTTGTGTGTATTGTATCCAATTTATGTGTGGACTCAAGTTACCATCATGTATGGATGCTAGTTTCTAAATGTATGGTGGATCACGCACTAGTTGTGCCTCAAAGATTTTTAATTATTGTCATTTTTATCTAATTATCTTAACATTTGAACTAACAAAATAACATTATGCTCCATAAATTTGTTATGTCAAAGTTTCTATTTCTATCAAGCTTCAGTTTTAATAGCTTCAAATCAATTGAAATCTTTAGTCTTAATAGTTTCGTATTAAGAAAATGAAATCAATCCTCTATTTTACTGTACTCTACAGCATTAGGCACAGTAGGCATCGGCAGTATTCCTGGCAGATCCATCCTCACATATCTTAATCATGGAACAGAGACCTTCGTGAAAGCCTAAAAGCATTAAAGTGCAAAAATAAAGCACATTTTTATCGAGCACCGGCTCCTGACCTAGGGTTTAATATTTCAGACCGATTCGGGTCCCTTTGCGGATATCGTGTAACCTGTCCCACACGCGATGCTATACTATCTGTACGATACTATCACCGAGATCGTCTTCTCACGTTTAAGTAGCCCAATTTTTGTGCTTTATACTCGATTTTTGGTTGGTAATTTCGGTATTTTGAGATGGATTTCATTCGCTGTTATCAATAAATGTGTTCTGGTTTTAAATGTTACTTCGGTAAGGAAAATGTATTGGATGTAACTATTTTTATTTGTATCGATTGTAACAAATACATACATTAAGTTACGCTGGTTTCCCAAAAGCGTAGGCAGATACGAAGGATATCTCATTCATACGCACACACATACATTGTAAAAAACATTATTTTAGAAATAGTAATATTATAGGTGGTTAGTTTTACTCATGTAAGATATATATGTGAGTGTGTTGGTATTGTGCAATTGCCAATACCTCATCATCGAGCATACCTACTTAAAAAATAATAATAAAACGTTTAATAACTTATAAAAAAGCAAGAACGCATAAAATCAGATTTCCTAAGACTACAAAAATTAAGAATCAAATCAAACTCACCAAAACTTCTTCATTTACATTTTCGATAGGAATCAGATTGTACAATTCACGCTGAAACTTGAATGTCATCAGAGACTGTCCCAGAACTTGACTGGCAGCAAATAAAACTGCAATGGAATGTTCAAAATGGAAAACGAAATTGCTCGTTGGAGTGACAGGAGTGCCACAAGAGGTACTGAAAATAAAAACAATAAACACAACGATGCCTAACTTAACTAAAATTCTAATTACATTTGAATTACTAAATATGTATATTAATCATGCATAAATGTATAAAACTAATAAATCACTAGACACACGAGACTGCCTCGTTGGTCTGGTGGTCGCTAATCGCGAATACTGAGCATGAGGTCCTAGGTTCGAATCCAGGATCGGGCAATGTGTTATAGCGTTTTCCGATTAGGTAATTCTTAGCAGTAGCACGGTGTCTAGATTTGTGCCCGGTTGATGGCTATAGGCTCGCACGCTATTACATAACTGGCGAAATGTGGGTGTATCTTCGGGGAAAACAGGCGTTATATTTTTTATAATACATGGGAATTTTATTAGAATAGTTTTTGACTGGCATAGTAGATAAGGTGCGCTAAAAAAAAAGAAAAAAATACAGTGTCCTAAGTTGACTCATATCTTGATTGGTCTACTGTGTATCTCTAGTTTTATACAAGTACCTACATTTTAATCTTTAAAATATCACCTACTTCTCCGCCAATCTCCTAGCAAATACCGGTACCTCCATACAAGAGGCATCAGCCGGCGGCGACAGCACTTCAATATTTTTATTTATGTCCTCACATTCATGAAACACTCCACAATATATTATTCAGGTTTAATCTCCTCTGCGATAGTTTCTGCAAACGTGGGAGGTTACAGAACAACGAATATTGTAATAAGTAGCAGTTGAATTTATTTGGAACCTACGTTTTTATTTGCGTACTGGGAACAAAAGACAAACGAAGTGGCTTCTTCTTTGAGTTTCTTTTTCCAAAGGAACGCTCGAAGCTTCTTGGAGGAAATGGTCGTGTAGGTACTAACAAAAGAACAGTCGTTTCATCTTTATTAATCTTGTTTTTCTGTTAGAATTGGTTGGTGTCTAAGTGTTTATGTAATATCTGATTATATTACAGAGAAGTGTTTATTTGAAAACTGTATCTCCTAAATCCCGCTGTGCATCATTGAATTACAATACAAAAGGTTATTGTTTCATTCCAGCTGAAACAAAAGTGTGTAACCATATTTTACGTATATACTATTTTATCAAATTCAAGGCAGCATGCATAAATAGAATATAGATCTGCTTTTCTGTTTCACGTAATCTAGGCAACACTTCCTTGCCACTTTGGTTGACATAAGACGTTTTTTAAAAAGTTTTTGGTAAAATATACAGAAAGTTTATGATCATTAATAATTATTGGTCTTCAAACATAAATACATACATACTCGTAGATTCTCCAGAAAATAACACAAAAAATCTTCACAAAAATTCTAGTTTAGAAGAAATTCGATATAGTTACCCAAATAGTATTCTGCCATATCCAATGCACATATACTCCCATCATGTTTGTTCCAAGGCCTCGCCTGACGAGGGTGGGCTATTTATCATAATATCACGGTCCGTTGTCAAGGTGCCGACTAACTCTTATTAGTTTTTGGGCTTGTGTTTTATGCATGAAAGACCGGGGTAATAAACGCACTACTTGTATCGATATTTACATTGTGTTGAGAGAAACCTTTTCGAAGATTTGGTATTAAAATGATGTAGAATGATTTGCGAATTGGATGGGTTTCTTTTTTTTCGTGGTTGTTTAGTTTTGTATTAAAGGGATTGGATCTTAAAAATGTTTATTTAGTAAGGTCGTTTATGGCGTCATTCAACCTCAGAAGGAATAGGTATCTGGTTAGTCTTCTAAAATCTAAAAGCTTAAAGGTATGACATAATTATCCATAGCCTTTACAGACTAATAATGCTTAGAGATTTTTTTTTATATTGGATCTATGACAGATATTTTAATTTTGAGTAGAAAATAAAGGAAATTATGAATGCTGTAAATGATTCGAAACGTCGGGACTAAAAAACAGGATAGAACCACGATGAAATTTTAAAAAAATGTTTTATTTATAAATAAAGGAAAATTGAAGCACCCATACGGATAGTGCAGATTTGGATGATAGTTTACAATATTTTTTTAAAAAGAAGTAAATTAAGTACTTAACAAAACTATGGGAATGTGTTGTGGTTTATGAACATCTTAGTCTTAAAACTGTTATCAACCAACGTATTACTAGCATACACAAAAATATTCATAAAGCACTCAAAACTCCAGCATCCTAGACACAACACAGAAACTACAAACTCGCGAACATAAACACCAAATTATACCAAATTCAAAACATGTGGTAAACAAAATTTACTCCCATTTAAATACAGGGAAATTACATTTGTGAGCAGGTGTAAAATAAAATTATACATACAAAAAACTGTAGCACATAGAAGGCACCTGGCTCATGAATAACGCACGACTTTGTTAAGGAGCTAAGGACTTGTGTGCACAAAGCGGTTTTGGAACCGCAAATGGTCTTGGGACTTGGTAAATAGTTTAATGTGAGATTCGCGTTCCTTTAATGTTAAGGAATAAGGTATTTTAAAGGCGACGAAGATATTGGCACATAGTACATCATTTGATACAATAATACAGGACCAAGTACATATAAAAAGCAGGAACAGTTTCCTTAATGCTAAAAACTGTTGTACACTTACGCTTCTAATATTAATTTCTTTTTTAAATCGGTCAATATTTTTACTACTTCTTTTGAACGGCATTGTAATTTTTATCATATACCAACACCCGCTGCATGTACCCAAATCTTTAGCGTTTGCCTAATTACGGCTAAGGAGCGGTTCGATCTTCGACTTGTAGAATCGAGTTTAGCAAAATTCCGAGTTGGTAATTGGCCAAACTTTTGCACGCCAGTGTATTTAGGGATGTTCGGCGAGTTCGTTTCGCGTGTTACGTTTTATCGCCAGTTGGTGCATAAGTATGTGGGTTTAGTAACATTGTATAAGCGGTTTATCATAAAGAAATGTTACCAAGATTTCCCTTTTTTTCCTTGCACGTTGATTGGAGTTATTTTTCTTGTAAGTTAGGAAGTTATTTAAGCTATCTGTTATTATGTAGTAAATACGTTTAATAAAGACTGGTGATTTAATGGGATGTATGGACCTGGCAATTTGATAAAGCTTTACATATTATGTCACTTTCCCCATACCATTTTTTGTATACAATCCGTTACTCCTATCAAAGTAAGCGATCAAACAACCAAAAACCTATCAATAGCCTCACTGCTTTAAAGGACCCTGATTACAGAACAGCTTACAGGCACATTAGAACTAATAACACAAACAATCAATTACATTAATTTGGTCGACACCACACCAGACACATGTTATTCGTTAAATAACTAATTATCTTTGTCACAATTAATAATTGATATACATTTCACCGGGCCGACCAAATTTATCTAGTTGACAGCTCACCTAATGCGATATGTAATTAGATAACACACGTTTAATCCTGTCAATTACATTACCGGGTCATATTGGTCACTGGATCGTGGTTGGGTGTTCGTTATCTTTTGTTTTGTTGTTTATCTTTTGTTTTGTTAAATATCTTTTATTGTTTGTTTTTAGAAGTGTTTTCTGAGGCATCGGTTTATATCGGTATTAAGACAACAAATTTGTTGAGTTAATGTTGTATGTGGCGTCTCATGTTTGTCGGCTTCAGGAATTCTTTCGTTGAATTTATAAAAGAAAATGGAAAATTGATGGACACTTTGCATGAAAGGTGTATTACTTTCTATCTTCTTCTTTGTCACATGAAAGGTTATGCCGGAGTGTAAACTGGCTAGTCAACAAGGATTATAACTAACAGTTAACAGTGGGGTGGCCGTAAGTAGGTACTTCGTTTGGGTATCATTAATCGAGGATGCCATTATTTGCGCCCATTTATAACACTAACTTAAAGCCGATATAATTATTACATTAGTTGTAATGACAAGGCATCACTTTTTTTTCGGGACCACCCCACCATTCGTGCCAATCATTTGAGCTCCTATAAGCCAGGACCTGCAATGATAACCATTAAGAACCGTCGAGGCAATGAAGCTCGAGAAATCCCTGTATATACCTATCAGACAATCTAACTAACCATTAAAAAAAGTTATGATAGACATAACATAACATCACGCCTGTATTACCTGAAGAGGTAGGTAGAGGTGTACATATAGTGCACCCACATTGCGCCAGATATGTTTTAAGGTCACAATGTAATAGGGGGCGAGCTTATTGCCATCAACACTTTGACCGACCCGGGATTCGAACCCAGGACCTCGTGCTCAGCAGTCCGATAAAAGTTATGATAGAAAACGAACTAATTTGACTAAATGTTAACAAAATTCCATATTTTCCTTAAAAAAAACTTACACAGCCTCTCTTTGAAGTTGTCCATGATTCGTGGAACAGAGGCACCGTGGTCTCTATAATTAATTTTATCCTTTACGAAACTACCAGCGAATATTTTTAAAGCGGAATAAATCGCATATATTCGTCACAACCATGAATGAATGCTGTGGTTAATTTAAATTATATTTGAGGTTGGATTTTACCGCTAGAAAATGAAATTAAAAAGCCGAGGGCTGTGGTGAATAATTTCAGAATGCTGTTTAAAAGTTCATCTGATTCACCGCTGTAATTAGCGGCCAGCTTCTGTTCACAAGAATATTACTTACTATTTATTTGTATATCGGTATCACAATGACACACTATAGGGATAGCCAACCCATAATAATTTTATGTATTTTAAATGATTATATAGAACAGTTTAGAGAATTTTACCGACTTAAATTAAGTCCGCAAAATATAAATAAGAAAATCAGATGTAATTAAATTAATAAGCTCTTTCACTTGAATTTAATTACTTACAGCACTAGATTAAGTTACTAACAGCATTATGGTGTATAAAAATTGAACACCCTATTTTGTAAACGTTGGTGACAAGATGGCAGAAAAAAGGGAGGCCAATACCCAGTGGGTACAGTCGGTGGGTCAAACCTGACTGAAATGATGATGATGAAGGTATAAGTGTAACTTATTCATCATTTTAGTTACACCTCTACCAATTTGAATGCTGGCCATTCTTGCAACACGTGTGTCACGGCAGTTAGTTGCATTCTCTTGATAATAACATTACGTGCAGTGGTACTACTGGCGCGTCTCGAACGCTTACTTGTATTGCAATTTAAGTCGTTCAAACCACCTAGTTAATAGACGAAGAAGTGCTGCTAAACCTCACAGATCGAATAAACTGGACTATAGCTACGTAATTAAGAGTAAGAAGCACAAATTAGACTATTTCTTTCCAAACTTTTAAAAGCACCTGTTCCTGACATGTTCTTACAACGCGTGAGTCACGATAGTAGCATTCTTATGATGTTAAATTTTCTATTTCAATACATAATTATATAAAAATAAATCGCTGTTTCCATTGTATGAAGTCGTGGGTAGGTTTTAATTACGGTGCGATATTTGCCGTGTCAGCTGGTATATATTATATATGCAGTGGTACTACTGACGTGTTGTCAACTTATAATATAGGTATATGCAAAACAATGATGTCTGGGTTTCGTAGACACGTAGCACTTTAGCATATTATTCTTAAAACACAAGACTTGCGGTTTTAAGTTACACCTGTACCTAATTACAAATGCTGGCCGTTCCAACAACGCGTGTGTCGCGGCAGTTAGTTGCATTCTCTTGATAATAATATATATGCAGTGGTACTACTGACGCGTCGTGTATGCGTTTTAAGCCGTGCGACCGCAATGCGGTCCTGTACTTAAAACTTACAACGTGAGATGTTTGTGCTGATTTATGTTTCATACACGGATTTTTGACTGTTGAGGCTCCTTCAACATTTCTGTGATGTTGGTAGCAGTGGTTGCGTTTCTTTGACAGATTTGGTTTGGAACTGGTGGCTGGACCATGTTGTGAGTAAGGAACGTTCATTGTTAGGGAATGATTTTAAATGATGTTGAATTATTCTTATTATTGAAATTTTGACGGCTGTAGGTATTTCTTTTTACATTATTTCCTATATAATAATTCCGTTTCTTGAGTCTAATAACTTAATACCAAAACCATTAGCAATCTATTGTTTATCAGCAAGTTGATTATTAGAATTAAAATTATTGATCATTTTTAGCACAGCAAATCTTTAACACTGGACACTCTGTATTCGTTTTATTCGCCTGATAGTATAAAGAAAAAAGTACGGCTATAGCACCTGTATATAAATGAAGTACACTCCGGTTAGTAACAAGTCAAGTGTAAAAAGTAGAGTTAGTTAAGTCCACGAAAGCCAGTCTTTGCTACCAGTAAAGATCTAATTTGACGCCTCTAACAGTGTTACGGACCTCCCAAAGTCCCATGCCAATTACGAAATTGTCTGTAGCCTGGGGGGAGAAGGTTTTTATATCATTTAGCGAAGTTATGTGGTCTTTGAGACCCGCAATCAGTTGGTTACTTCTTGTGTGGTAGAACTTGTTAGACGAGCTTGTATGTACTGTTTATAATTTGGTTAGTAGACTTAAGCCTATAATATCCCACTGCAGGGCAAAGACTTTTTTACTCTTTTTTCATAAGTCTTTGTCAAGAGCTGCAAATGTCCAGTAGCTTATATAAAAGTCCAGTTCTAAGTTCTGTTAGGATCTGTCGGGACATTTAGCCTATTGATAAATAGACTTAAGAAGGGTATAATCATCGTGTATGAAGAGGGACAGTGTATAGAATTAGGACTCTTAATTTTTTCACATCATCAGATTTCAAATAATGTGGGAAAAACGTCTTAAGATCTTTAGTTTGTCTATCATAATATTATTCTCATTCATAATACTATACGGCACGTACCTAACAAAAAAACTCCCTCAGTTACCTCTTTGTCAGCAGCATAAAATAATGGCCTCTTCCCCACTTTTACATTATATAGTGCTCCTATACTCATAATATATTATATACCGTTTCCTCAACGGAATGATATATGGAAATAGTTGGAGGGCGAGATACAATTTATGAACAATGGAACAGTCAACAAGAGTTCCCGTTATCGGCATTAATACGAACATGAAATGATTTTGCCGTCCATTAAACTGATTGCTTCGTTGTGATATCATTCGTACTTATAACTTATTCATTCATTCGTTCGTAATAACCTGTAAACGTCTACTCTATATCGGTACAGTCGACAACCCGTAATTGATATTGCTTTTCTATTGCAACTCATAAAGCTAGTGTCATGAACGGCGATCGAGCTTCATCATCAGCCGGAACTCAGTCTCTGTTCTACACTCCACGCCTTCCCCTGACGTAGAGGTTTGCCATACTCCTTACTCCTCGCAGTATAGAAGTCACAGAAGACGCTGCTGCCCATCTTCTGGACTTCCATCATCATCTGGATCATCATAAGAAGGAGGTACCTAAATGCAAAAAAAAACACTAAAAACACAAGCCAATATTGCAATGAAATTGCATTAGTCAAACAGAAAAATCATAGCTACAAATATCGGGAGATATCTTGGATTGAAAGTAATTCAATTTGTTAAGGATAGGAGTCGGTGGGTCGCGTAATGGCGTTTCCGAGGCAGACTCGATGCACCTGTACCATGCACCGTCCGGGACAACAAAATACGTAGAAATGACTTAAATATTGAGAACTGGATGGTTATTTTTGTATTTTCTTTAGCTTTTGTTTAGATAAGGTTAACACGTAAATAGTTCAATGCTTTTGGAGATATAAGTAATGTTTTCGTGTAAAAAAATCGTGAAGAGATTAGTTACTGTCCCATCGTTTAATGTGTGATGCATTGAGACTGCACCTCAGTGTACAACCTCTTATCTAATTCGGGATTAGTCGTTGTGACTGATATTCAGACTGGATGTTTCGTCTATGCTATGTTATTACGCTTTTAAAAAGTATAAGGCAATGGTTTCGTTTGATAAAAGTGAGTATTAAGCTATCTAACGTTATAGGTATTCTTTACATAAGTTCACTTTAACAACCACAGTATTACGATATCCGTATAGGTCTGTTAAAGGTGTCATTATCCTGCTCTTCTAGTATTTTCATGAAAACAAAACAAGTCTCGGTATCAAATGCATGCACTATCAACAAGGAACCAAGTTATAAACCCTGAAATATATTACCCTAAAAACCACAGTAGCTAAAACATCAGGCTGATCCCCATTTATCACACTTAACAGCAACAATTAGACACTACCAAAACACTGAACTCATCATACAGGTTCGTTGAGAAGAATAAGTTCTAACAACAAGCGAAAAAAATTCTTTAAAAGGTGAAAAATGTTGCTAGTAATTTCAGAAAAATCATAATTTTCTGTGTTGGTATTCAATATTAAAATATTTAGCTTGGCAACACAAATATTCTGAAAATGTAAACTGATGATTTTGGATAATTAATATAATTTGTATCGAAATAGTTTTAGATGAATGGATCATGGATACCTTACCTATAACTAGAAACATAATAACCGGTGATAAAAAATACACTTTCTTATACATACATGTGGGATGTCAGACGGCTACGATTAATTTAATTTTTCAAAGCATTAAGTGAACCTTCTGAGAATGGTTTTCTTGTTGTGTACTATAGTTTAATTTTATGCTAATCTGTCGCTATCTATTTGATTTGCGAGTGCCAGCGCAGCGGGAGGTTGTAATCAATTAGTTCCCGTTGGCTGTATGTTTTCTGGCCAATTGCATTTTAATTGGTAATTTTATATGATTTAGTGTGTTGTTTATGAAAATGATGGTTTTATTACTCAATAGCCATTCTTGTTATTAAAAAAGGTTTAAAGTCGGATCTAGTTTTAGTGTCGTCAACGTCCATGCTTAATGTCAATCCCTGAATCATTCTAAGATTTATATATTGACACTGGCAGAATAGCATAAAGCGATTATATATATAGCACAAGCGAAAAAAAAAGATTTTATTGGAACTCTAATTTTAAAATTGTAAAATAAAAGCAATTTTGTAACATGCCACCCATTTAATAGCTAACGACTATGAAAAAAAATACGTTTTCATATATTAAGTGTAAGTTAACGTAAGATGCGTCCTTACGTCTATGTCTCTATACTAAGAGTACATGATTGAAAATTACCTATAAATAGTTTAATTTTTACTTACTTACTCTCTAATATTGGTTGCCAAGGAAAGCTGACTCATCTCTCAATAAAAACGAAGATTTAGTTAAAAAAAGATATAAAAATATTCATATTATGTTCAGTAATCGTTATTTACAGTACAGCTAGGCTTCCTAGTAATCGCCGGCCGTCCTAAACCTAGGCCATAAAAAAATCCCCCGACTTAGAATCAGGATTTATTCTGAACAGGCGTAGATATGGGACTTTAAATGAAGAGGCATTAAGTCCGCCTTGTACATATTTTTTTTTAATGAAGAGTAAATAAATGAATTAGTTATATAAGAACAGAAAATTAGGTCAAGTGAAGAAGTGTTGATTAGATAAAAATAATCCGCATAACAGTGTCAATACCCTCTCAATCCGCGAAACAAATGACCGGCGCACGGCGGCGTTCCCAAATCCTACAATATTCGCGAACGCAATAAATATTGTGCTCACTCCTGCAGTAGGTTAAATCGTCCTTAAGGATAATTTATCTCGGAGGGCCTACGGCTCCACTCTCCAGTGTTACAGTGCTGTTTGCGACGACATAATCTTAGATCTTGAGAAATTCGCGTAATTCCTTCTCGTTTTAATGTATGTATGTAAGATTGGTTTGTGTCGCGTCTGTAATTTGTATGTGAGTAGCTTGGTCTTTGATAACGGATTTTTATTCTTATTTTGTTTTATTGGAACAACAAACAATTACGTTATACAATTGTTGTAAAACGTATATAGCTAATAATTAGACTTTTGGAATACCAATAAGAATATTTAAATCTTAGATCGCAAACTGACTAAGGCGTGTACACTATACCGTAATATATATGATATAACACAAAGTTAAACTACACAATATGTAGTATAACTGACTGGTCAATTAAAGTCTGATGTAAAACTCACACAAAAATAATTTAATTGTTGCTTAAGAAATACTAATAAAATAAAATTACGAGAATACATGATCAACTATGAAGAAAAACCGCGTATACGCGGGAGCACAAGCAAAGCCCGTGTTACCTAAGCTGACCAATACAGATGAAGTATTTCCAAAACGTGTAGTATAACTCGTTACTCTACCTTTCCATTCTCAAGTTCACACGTCCTCAAAAACAAGTAATCTACATGGACATGTTCAAAGCCGTTATAATACATTATGTGCGTACCCAGTCCGTTTGTAAGGTCCTGTTTATCATAATTTCTGGCAATACAGCGCTTCTGTCAAACAATACACGATATTATTGGGTTCATAGCTCCGCATGTTTTATGTATGAAGATTCGGAACGCACTTCTGAGGGTGTCTCTAGCTGGGTTTCGTGTGGCTATGATGTCTAGTTTGGGGAGACTGTCTTGTTTCATAGTGATAGCTGAATAGTACCTTATATTATGATTTAATATTAACAATTTTCTAAATAATATTTTACATACGTCCCTGTTTTGAGATTGGTAAACAGCTGATTGGTTAAAAATAACATTTTTACACAACGGTGTATATATTTGAGTATGCTAGGGTGTCTTTTTAAAATCGTAAAATACAAAAATAATGCTCTAACACGTCTATTTTTATGATGTTATGTTAGGAATTTATTTGCAACAACCAAGCGAAAATCTCTATGTATTCCTTTAGTGTAAACAAATGTTTATCAAAGCGATCCACCTAATTCAGTTTCTCTAATTCCTTAATACAGTTAATAGTCATTTGAGTCACACACTGACAGAGGCAAAGTCGTAGGCGTTACGAACTCCGAACCCAAGATATATGAGCGAAAACCGAAAGTTACCCGTTGTACCTAATGACCTGCCCGAGGCGCCTGCCATCAATACCCACTGCCCGAAGAAACCCGAAAACCTGAAACTCTACCCTTGTTTCTTTGATGAGGGTGTGATAATGTATACTTCACACATACATATACACATGATTATACATTTGACCAATCATAGCACGTCGACATTTGATATGATTTGCCGTTTAGGATAAACGTTGAAAACCCTTTTCATGTATATTAGGTTGCAATAATAGGCTTGTTTATGAGCCGTATTAAGGGTTTAGTTACAAACAATATTAAAATGTTAATTAATATTTAGTGCTGCTCGTAATTTACGTCAAACGAAGAGCAAAATATGCTGATAATGAAATTTAACGCGACAGACTCTAGTCTGCTCTTTAGTTGGTAAAGAGAGCCAATTATAACTAATTATGTAATAACAAGGGTCCTACGCGGATCGATGTCCGCATACCACAAATATTTGGGTGATAGTTAGATATTTATCTGGATTCCTACGTGTTTGTCATGTCCGTGAAACGTACTCACGATACAGAAGATTCCTAATGTTAGACGTATCTTAAAAATAAATTGAAAGAGAGTAAGAGAATTTAAACCCGCCATTGTATAAATGTATACATCAACATGTTACAGATCATGTGGCACATCATGTTGCTCGTCATCTTGTACACTATGTTATACAACATGTTGATGTATATTCATTTAAAACCGCATGTTTTGTGTATGTGCTATGAACACAAAACTACGACAACATTTTTTTTTACTTTCTTCCATAAGTATAAACGCTATAACAGATCTTGGGCGTTTATTTAAAATAACTTTCGGGTACTTAGCCAATACTTGAAATGTTGTACATTTCGCTCGTTCATTACAAAGTATTTTGCCGAGTAAACTAGTCAAAGGCGAAGAAGGAGAAATAAGACTTCTCTGGTTATGTTTAATTAAAACAAACTGAAGCAACCGTATTTACTGAGTCGTGCCGGGTTTTAAGGATATTTTTTGTTAGTAAATAAATGTGAGCTGTATTTTCGTCATACAGTTTTGTAAGGCTTGGCTTTTGCTAATTAGCCGTGAGATATACCTAGTCCTGTAGGCTAGAATCTTTGCGACTGGATTGTGGAAAGTGATCTTCAGCCCCCTTACCATGAACTTTTAAAACAGGACAGTTTACGTAGTGGAAGCGAGACGCTGCATTTCACTGCGTGAGTGTACGAAGCGGCGTCTCGCTTCGACATCGTAAACAGTCCTGCTTAAAAGTTTATGGTAAGGGGCCTGGTTTTCCTTTCACTTACTATTATCCTATTACTTATGTTATCCTTCTTTTATTCAAGACCGTATACCGTACCATTCTTCTTTGATTGTAAACAAGACTTGTAGTGCGCGGAAGCTAAGTATTTTGTATTATTTTCATCACATAGCGATAATTAAAAAATACGCATACAATACATCTCAGTTTTGTGACAAGCGTGTAAAATACCCAATATATTGAGGGAATAGGCTCACCTTTCTTGTATAATTATAAGTCCCAAAATACCTGACGAAATGCAATCAGCCAACGCATATTTATCAACAATCTCCGCCTCCCTGTTTATACAGTACAGGCATGATGGAATTCATACAGAATTTCCAACAAATCTTGTATCTTATCTCTCGATTGCCGAATGCTGGTCACCACACAATACTTCTCGTTACGTCTCACGAGTTGTATGCTCATACAATCGATGCCGCCGTAAAAACTCGGCGATTTCGCGTAAATCCCGGCTAGGAGAGTTTTAACGGGATCAACCGGAGAAAGTTTGTTGAATATCATGTTTATCTGGACGTTCTGTTGGTAGTGTGGATGTATTTATTCGTACTCTGTTGGTCAGGTATTTAATAATTATAATTATTGCTTGTCTTTTCATAACTGCTTATTGGACTTGGTGTTGGCAGGGTTTAATCCAATGAGTGAACTTTTTTGGTAGTGGCAGTCCGCCAATCACGACGACTATCTTCCTTAAAATATATATATACATACAAATCAATGTATAAGATCAAAAATAATAATTTCTACGTATTCAATTATAGATTTAACAGAATACCAATAGAAACACATCCCTGAACTTAGAACTAGTTTTAGCTCGATTAGGTACTTACCTACCTCATGCTACTTCTCTGATCGTCTTATTCCACTGTAAAAGGAGAACGATGTCATTAAATAAGTCTTGTGCGAGGATGGTCGATAATAGAATACATTAGAATACGTTTGGTAATGCAAACAATACCCCGAGTTATTACTTCCGACGGTACGAAAGATTTCTTGTAGGTTCGCAAACAAAAGACATTATTTTGTGCCTTTAAATCACGTTAGCAATATCTTAAAGAAACTATTTCCTTTTAATATAGCTTTGGCAATAAAGAAGAAGACACTACACTACACTCAAAGAGAATAGACGAGAATAATCCACGTCAGGTGACGTCACTCTCAGCCTATAGAAATCCACTGCTGGACATAGGCCTCTCCCAAGGTTCGCCACGACATACCGTGCATCAGTAAGTTGACGTTAACGATAACTTATTTACTAGATGTGTAAATTAAAAACGAAGCTTCCTAATAAAGTAGCCAAGAAGGAGATGTCAAACGATATCTAATTATGAGCAGCTATTTCTCACAAAATCTGACACAAACAAAGTCCCATAACACAGAACACAGGGAACTTTCACAAAACAGCCTTCTTAAATTAGGTAACACGAGCTCCAAGTATACAATATTTTAATTAGATTTATTACGAAATTAAAAAGAATAAAATCCTCCCTAAATGTAAAACTTTGAAAGCCATCTTGAGAGTCTTTTGAAGCAGTAAGAACTCTTGGAACATTCATCTGTTGTAAAATATAAAAAAAAGTTTTCCTCCCGTATTAATCTGCAAGCAAATCAGATTCATACCCCGGAGGCTGAGCCACATCTGGCCAGTTAAAAGTTGCCAGTAAACTGGTATGAATACACCGCGTAACTTTGTTAACAATGTAGTACAAGGTGTAAGACTGAGCGGGTTTTAGTTGTCGTCTAGAAACGGTCAGTCCAATATCTTGAGCTGATGAAACTTATTTTACCACTAGCTGCGCCGGTGGTGTTACCCGCTACATTTTATCGGGATAAAGAGTAGCCTATGTGTTAATCCAGGGTGTCAGCTACCTCCATATGAAATTTCATCAAAATCGGTCTAACCATTTGAGCGTGAAGAGGTAACAAACATACTCACAAACTGTCGCCTTTATAATATTAGTGTGATAATCTGATTAATAGCTCTAACATAATCTGGTAGATCTGGAAGAATCTGAATTGTACAGAAGTTATGAAATCGTTCACATTCATAGAAAAGTAGTGACTACCTAAACTAAATGTCTCTCCAAGCATTACTTTTCAGTCAGGGGTGTTCTTCTATTAAATAAAATTAAAAACGATAAGAGCTGTTTACGAGTACAATCGTTTTGCTATGGTGTCTACTGCGTGCCAGTCAACCGTTCAGGTGGCTTTACAAGAGCAAGTGCAAGTAAATAATTGCAGGCAGGGCTCTAAATAATTGCAGTCTTGAGGAAACAATAATCATAATTGATTAATAGCCTCTCGTCACTTGCCCCACCTCCCAAGTGTATCTAAGTCCGAGACTTCATACTTTGTACTCGTGGCATCATTCCGCGTTGTTAGTGCGGGAAATATGAAAATATCATGTTATTATAAAGTTAGTTCGGTTATATTTAACCGTGAAATACAGTTGACTTGAGACATTATGTAAAGAATTAGGGATACTTTCTGGGAATCATTTGGGATTTTCGGTCGGCATAGTAGTCCACATTGTGTGGGTAACCTTTAAGGAGGTCTTACGTTGTATTGTTGACATGGTAGTTTCTACGTTCTAGTGGAGTCTAGTGTAATGTAATATGTACTATTATAATAGACAGGTTAATTACATCACTTTCGTCGGGAAATACAGCCATCTATCTATCTTCTATCTTCTATATAAATAAAAATGAATTGCTGTTCGTTAGTCTCACTAAAACTCGAGAACAGCTGGACCGGGTTGGTTAATTTTGGTCTTAAACCACTCATAGAAAACCAGGGAAGGTTTAAATGGGGTTACTAAGTTCACCGAGTCAGCTAGTCTATATATCGAAAAATGAATTGCTGTTCGTTAGTCTCGCTAAAACCCAAGAAGACCCAGCCGGACCGATTAGGCTAATTTTGGTCTTAAAATATTATTGGAAATCTAGGTAAGGTTTAAACGGTGAGAAGGCGGTGCAAAGTTCGCCGGGTCAGCTAGTTTAAAATAAAAATAAAAATCGCCAATCTACCGACTATCTAATTTGATTCCACACCGCTAACCATAATCCTAGCGACGCAATAAAACATTGCAGATATTTTTAAATTCATTCTATCTAGCTTAATGTATACAATTTAACGTATCAGAAGATCTTATAAACAAATTACTTCTGTAATACGTCACGCGTATCCCAACCCGGCCTAAGCCACGCTAGATCTTCGGAATATAAAGTCATTATTATGTACATATCTCAGAGTTATTCCAAGTTTTCAACCGGGAGCATTACCTCATTAATTCTGATATCTAAAGCGTGTAATTCCTTTGTAAAGTGCCATATTAGTACGAACAAATAAAGCTAAGAATATAATATTTTATATCTAAACTTATTCATGAGGAGGCAGAATGATGATGCTTAATTTGCGTGTCATTTATCAAAAGATACGATTGTTACGCTTTGTATGAGACTTTAATACGTGTTCAAGTTTCGTAGGTTTTAAGTAATTAGGTTGTACGAGTATTATGCTCATATATGTATTATTTAAATAATAGATATGTTATCGTGTGGTATCCGGTTTAGAATTGACCACCCCCTTTCTTCCCGTGGGTGTCGCAAAAGGCGACTAAGAGAAAATCTAGAAGATGGGCAGCAGCGTCTTTTGTAACTTGACCACCAATACTGCGATGCCAAGCCTTTAGGGGAGGCCTTTGTTTAACAGTGGACGTTTTGCGGCTGATGATGATGTTCATATATTCACATGCTGTTGTTTGCTATTATTTGCGGCCAGTTCTTCAGTACACTCCAAGCTTGATCATCACATTTGGCAATATTTTCTGCAAGACTAACAACTGATTTTACGAAGAGCCATGTTAATAGTTACCCCCTAGCCGTTTCATTTAAACTAAAAGCTTGTTAATTTACTGAAGTATTTTAGGTTTCTAGTGTGGAACACTGACATTATGCGATGTAGGTATTAAAATGATAACCCTATTATATTTCTGAAACGCTGCCTATGTAGGAAATAGTGTAAACTGTTAAAATCTACCTATATTCATGATACACATCAAGACTTCAAAAATATGACAACTGCCTTGACGATATCTATTAGTTATCATCTGTCTATTTTAGGTACTGCGTTAAAAATACTTACAAATAACGAAGAGTAAATTGACTGTAATATTATTTAAACATCAGTTATAATATTATATAGGTACTACCTTATTCAAATTTATGAAATCAGCAAATATTATGTAGGTTTCGCTGTATATTTTCGAGACGACCTAGAGACTTATGCGAGAAGAAACTTTTATCCAACAAAATATATTGTTCCCATGAGGTAATGGAAAATCCAAGTTTTACTAGAGCGAAATCGTAGGGCCTTTTACTTATTTATATTTTCAGTGTGTTGCTTTTATAAGGTACGTTTTTTTGAGTAGTTGTCTGTAACAAAAGTGGGTCATACCCTGCTGCGCTCTCGTTAAATTAGCGTGAGGTTATAAAGGTTCAACTATTACTCGCAAATCGGTAGTTAAAGAGAGAGTCGTATTGAGGATGATGATGACATCCTAGCTGATTTTGCCCACGGTGACTGCTTCAGCTCTGGGGTTGGCGGCGGAGACGTATTATCCATAAATAGGAGTATATAACGAAATTAATGTTTGTAATTATTCACTTTCATCAGAACTGGTAACTTGACCAAACAAAAATGCCAGACGAGATTTTGCAATAATATTAAAGCTTACTTTACAGCCAGGATAGGCTGGCCACTGGACCTAAAACATAAACCGGCAACACCTAACATTTACAACAAAACGCCAAAGAAATGCGGCCTGTATCTGGTGCTGATTACTCAGGACCTCGTTTAAGCTTCAACACGGCTGTGCCGCCTCAAGCAAGGTACGCAAAACAAATGCAAATAAATACACTCGCTTTAATACAATGCTAAGAGGCCCCGCCCCCTTTCCCCGCAACCCTTGTATAAACTCCACATTAGCACTTATATCCTTCAAACTTTGCAACTCATCAAAATCTGGCTTCAATGCGAGGCACAGCATTCGCATTTTATGTTAAACAGGTAAATAAAGGGTTTTAATACTAAATACGTATTCACAAAGATGTTCAGGAGTTTTGGAAAGGTAAGAAAAAGCGTTAAATTGTTCTCGGAACTTGTGAACGTGATGATAATGAATAAGTCATTAAAACTTGTAAGTGCTCGGTTCTGGGAAATTGCAGCTTTTGAGCAAAAGAATTGCTTTCAAATACCAAAGTCTGACAATGATATTATTTTATGATTTAAAATGCTACATAAGCTTATAGGAAAGGCCATTTCTCAACAGTGGGTCAAAATTAGGCTATGACAAAAGTGCTACTATAGCTATATAGTGATTCAGTGATATCGCTTTTTGCTAGACATACATAAGTCTGTAGAAAGCCGACAGAATTACATAAAGTTGCATCAGTATGCAAAGTGTTTGGACGGTTATAATGCTTGGTTAAAATAACCATAGCAATTACGATAAACATTGAAGGATCACAGTCCACTTCCGATAAAATTAACGATATCATAAATCACTTAAAAAAACATCGGTGTATCCAACGTTACAATTGGGGCCACAAAAAACTACACGCACAAGTTTTTCCGACACGACACGGTTTAGCTCGAAATAGCGAAACATATCGCTTGTCGTATTTTTCAAATGTGAATACGCAACGCCCGAGATTAACAAATGGATCGCGTGAAAAAGTTTCAGCAATAAATTTAGGTAAAGTCACAAAACTCGGCAACGACACGTTAAATTTTATTACTGCCTCGAGCCTGTGGAACGTTGCTATTAAACTTGGGATATTATTGAAATGATCTCAGGCAAAGGTTGTTATTGCACGAAAATATATGCGAACTTGTGAGTGAGAAGTTTAAGCGTTCGATCAGTACCGCTCTGTTCAATAATGCTCTCAAAAGTTAGTGCGTGAGAATTGAGTTATTGCCTTCTGTATTGGCCCGCAGTGTATTAAAACGGTAATGTTTGAAGTTGCAAAAATTGTTTATATTATTTTTATAGAAGTTGTAAAACCGTGTCGTCCCCAGCTAACCGGGGGCCTTCCCGGGGGTCTCGTGAAAGACGACTGAGTGAATATATAAAGTAGAGGATGGCGACATCCACCTGTACAGGGCACACTGATAACATCAAACCTAAAATGTACAAGTCCAAATCTTGGAATGAAGGAACTGTATTATTAGGAAAAAAACTCCTTAATCATAATAAGAACAATCAATGTTGCCTAGGACATTTTTAATTGATTAATAAATGTAGTAATTTGGGAGATTGTTGTGTATATGTGGAATATGATACCTCTTTTAAAACCTTCACAATATCAAAAGAATCGTCGCCCCACTACAAATTTCTCCTGTATCGCGGGTGCGTTTCACAACCATGAAATATCACACACACAAACACCCAGACTCGGGATAAACATTTTTTAGTCCCGTGGATTGCACAATTTTTGGTCCCGCGCGGGACCCGCAAGCCACTGCGCCAATCGGGTCGCCATTAAATAAGAACATAGTAGTAGTAATATTAATCCTTGCAAGTAAAACCTTAACCCATCGTTTCTTTATCAAATATCCTAAGAAGTTAATAATAAGATAAGAAGAATCATCCCATGAATTAACATCGTAAAGGCCGAAATATTGCTCACTCAGATAATATTTCGGCTATTTAATGCTCTAAAATGTTGTAAGAAACGAGTTTATTGCCACTGGGTGTTCGTAAATTTATATATTACGGGGACGGCTGAATACGGAAGGTAACAAAGGTTACTTGGCCCCGATTGTATTACAAGTACCTTTCTATAAGGAGTATTAAATTAATTTTGCTAGAAGGTTCTTCTTAAGCAAATAGAGATCTGTTATGATACCTATTGTTATTTTGGGTGTGTGACTATTGAAGTTTAATAACGAGTTTTTAGAGTTGTGATTAATTTTAATTATATGTGATTTTGCTGAGATAGAAAGATACTATGAAAATAATAATAATAAAGTATTAGACGTCCTACGACCAGGCAGACCTAGAAGGCAATGGAGTGACAATCTGGACACCTTTGCGGGAAAGGCATTGCAGAAAATGGCACTGAAAAGAGATTTGTGGAGAAATACCGAGGAGGCCTTTGCCCAGCAGTGGGACTACTTACAGGCTAAGCAAAAAAAAAAGTACATAACAAGTTATTACAGCTATATATATTTGTAAGATTAATATTAAAAGCTCGAGCAACGTGATTGCGAACATGAGCTTTCTGACTCCTAAACTAAGTATACATCGCTGTGTATCAAGAAGACTTGAAATGGATGTTGCACTGTGGATAAACTGAATTTATTACATAAGGTATAGAAATATGATATCACAAGCTGTAAATAATAATGCAATTTAGTGATACAAATTCGCTTTCTGACCCGGCTCAAAGGGAAAATGTAACCAGCTTGCCATTGGGCACTGCTTGCTGCACGAAGTATTAATTTACCGAAGCAAAGCATTCTATAAGCTGTGTAACACAAAAATATAGTAGGCATTGTAGTCAGGTCACCGGCCACCTAACCACAACACTACCAAGTTAGGACCAACCAAAGCTTTGTGTAAATTCCCAACAAAATACTCTTGGAAAATTTACTTTTATATATTTACAATCCATGAAAGTTCCTCAACTATTTCGTGTTCCGTTTGAGAAAAACAACGAGAAATTAATGAAGAAGAATTCCATTTTATTGGATGCCCGTTCTTTGTGGTGAGATGTACTGCTTTTGTTTATTTGTTCGTTTTAATTGTTTAAAAAGTTGTTATTTTCAACGGTATTCATAATTCGACTTTCTTTAGCGCCAGACTATTTTATACCTTAGTAGTCGCCTAGTAACCGAAATTCTATGTTATTTATATACGAATTTTAGTTTTCTGTACTTTTTCTCTTACACGCACTTGATATGCTAAAAAAGGGTTACACAGTTTTCTTTTAGAAGATTGATGTCTAATTACGGTTTACGGCCGTCATACAGATATTTAAATATGATTATTATAGTGAAACGTCATTACAGTAGACTCCAATGAAGACTTAGTACCACAGTAGGTACATTTTTAAACTACAATGTTGCGAGTCTCTGTGTAAGCCGCTTGTGAAAATTCCTCCACTAGCGGTAGGCTTTATCGGATTTCATCAGATTTATTTTCTGTGTTATTTTCAGAATGTATTTGAGAAATATTATTATGAACTGTTTATTTTCCTTGTGTATTGAAAGCTTTAACTTGAGAGCTAGGAAGCTTATGGAAACATTCAATTCATATTACAAATTCTAAAGTATCAATGCTTTGATGGTTCGAAGCTTCCTTATTGGGGTATTATTGATAAGAATTTAAACACATAACAACAAAACGACACAATATCATAACGAGGTCTTTGAAATATCATAAGTTCATATAAATATTGGATTAGTATGAACTAATATCGATTCTCGGTCAGGTGAATTAAATATTATACGTGGTCTAGATACGTAATCTCATTACAATTACAGGGGTTGGTAAGGTGAGCTGAGGTATCGATGGCCAGTCTAATGTATTAATAACTATGCAGAGCTTAATGGATATCGAAATAATAATTATATCGAATTTTCGATAAACAATTTGAAATGGAGATATAGAATTATTTTTTTGTACTTTTCAACCGACGTAAAATAACGGAGGACGTTCTCAATTCGACGCGTATATTTTTTTTATAGTCACTCATTGTCCAAATCGTAACAATGAGTCAAAGTTTTGGTTGAAAACATCAAAGAAGTTTCATCATTATAAACTAAATCCGCAAGGTAAAATTTTTGGCTTTACCATTTAATAAAGCATAACTTTCCCTGAAGTCAAATTAGTAAATCCTGTCTGCAGTAAACATAGATACAGACACAGAGAGCGCACCTCTAAAACCATTTTTCCATACACCAAATCGGCGCGGCGGCGCAGTAATTTCAAATGTACGTATGTACCTATTCCTTACTCTGGAAATTGGAGGTGGATAAACAAAAACACACGGGGAACCGAAGTTGGGTGTGGACGCTGGCAACATTATAAATTCACCTGAAAAGATATCATAACGGGTAGTTCGGCAGCTTCACTCTTCGTCAGATCACCAGTCACTCTGTGTGGTATAATGGTATCCAGCAGCATTTTGTTAAGACCAAAAGCCTACCCCAAAATGGTGGGAAAAAGGCTATGCCATGGTAAGGGCTTGGAAGGAAAGATGGAGTAGTTGTTGGATCACCATTATTTATTAAAGTGTATTTAAATAGGAATTTGTCATCAGTAATAATAACAACCTATAACTATCCCACTACAGAGCAAAGGCCTCTTCTCGTATAGAGAAGGATTGAGCATTAATCACCACGCTAGCTCACTGCCGGTTGGCGACTTCAGATAATTAAATCCAGGTTTCCTCACGATGTTTTCCTTCACCGTTGGTCAGTGGTGCCTTAGAATAACTAAGAAAGTATTTATAACATTGAAAAAGTCACATTGATACTTGCCCGGGTTTGAACCTGCAACCTTGTGCATACAAATCCGGTTTGTTAACCACTAGGCTATACTACATTTCAACAGTTAGTTAACAAATAATATATCACAGTAGGTGCAACAATTAAGCTAATCAACTTAAGTACCTACTCCCGACGACTTCTCCCACAATATCAATCCGTATATTCTCTGTTACTCCGAAAATTGTCGTCGTAATTCTCAAAAATTCAATTTAAAATCGCTCCGAGTCCGGTCAGTTCGGAATATTCCGCGGGGGCCGGCCACACGAGTAATTGGTACAGCCGTGCACACGATGCATTCAAAAATCGTTCGAGACGACACGTTTGTGTTTGCTGTACACTATGAAGTAACATTAGTTTGATTTAGGCTTGATTTTTGCATTGTTTTCTCGTGGATTTTTAGAAGGACTTGATTTGTATTATGTCTCATAACTATAGTAGTATTTTAACATTTTCTTATACCTACTTCTCTACTTTGCTGTGTCTGTGACAAACGGCCAAGTCCTTTAGCTTGATATTTTGATTTAAGAACAGCTGGCGATTAAAATGAATTATACTGCTTTAGGTTTAAACATAATTTAGATCAACAATTTTGCAAGACAAAAATATAACCAAAACAAGATGTGACGAAATTTTTTGAACAGGATTAACACTTAATCTAAGTTTAGACTAACTACTAGACTGGTATTTATTACTTAGTGTTTTATTAGTATTACCTTGGCAACGAACTCTTATTTAAACTTTAATCAACGTTATTGTATTATCAACTATTCTGTTTGCTGTCTCCGTTGCTTGTAAATTATAATATCCAAGATATTACCACAGATACCTGATGCGCCCTAGAGCCTTGAAATTGCTTATTCCAGGACGACTTTCCTAGAACAGACATCATGATGTAATCAACATACAGATAGATTTTGCATCAGTCTCACAAGTAATTAGATTGATACATATTCAGAGGATTATACATAATAACATCACGCCAGTATTCTCCGAAGTGGTAGACAGAGGTGCACATATAGTACATACATTTCGCCAGTTATATTTTTAGGTCCCAATGGAATAGGGGGCGAGCCTATTGCCAACTGAGGATTATACTCAACCCTCAACAGCATAATTGTTTGTCTACGTATGAGGTTATTAACATTAGTTTTAGTCTTTTGACATTGACGGTTATTGATCGTTAAAATATCTGACGAATTGGATCACATTGTGGCCAAATTTTTTTTTAAACTAAGTATTGTCCAACCTGCCTAACACATGGTCAGACTGACATAAGGTTTTGGGTACAAGCTGATATGGTGGAATGTGTTTACATAATATGCAAAGTTATGTGACATATTTTTAATGCACTTTTTTTCCAATCGTTTGGCTGATGTGATGAACAACCTTAGCTCAGAGTTTTAACCGCCTGTAGGCCTCTCATCGTTGAAAAATCTCTCAAGGTTTTAACTACTCCTGTGTGTCGGCGTAATCTAGCTATGAGATGTAAACAACCCGTACCTTAGTATACACCAGTACAGATAGGTCAGTTTAAAAGGTTGGAAAATCTAGCTATGAACAACCCATACCATGGTGTACATCAGTACTGGTAGGTTAATTTATAAGGATGGCAGCAAAGTTGCCCACAGTGCATCAAATGTCAACGATATCATCACTCGTGGTAGGCTTTCAACTTGCACCCAGTATAACTTATTTTATTTAAATAAATGTGAATATTTTTATCCGGGTAACAAATGACTTACGCTCTAGTGGGCAGTGAGCTTAAAGCACATTCGCGTTTCAACTGCGGCAAATCTGTTGATTGTTTTGTGAGAGCCTCTCTGTTTGAAATACAGTTTTTTATACACACGTTAAGCGAGTGACAGGTCGATAACCAATTTGGTTTATGGCAGTGAACCAAATTTTAAACATTGGCCCTCTTATCTGGGTTATTATACTGTTTATTAAGTTTAAAAAAGGAACTAGAAACGGCGTTCTGATGTTTTAGTTTAATATTAAGTTTAAAAAAGGAATTATAAACGGCGTTCTGATATTTTGGTTTAAATAGAACACTATGTTTCTTCGTTGGCCCAGTGGTTCCTAAATGGGACTGCTGAGCATGAGGTCCTGTATTCAAATCCTGGGTCGGGCAAAGTGTTATATGCTAAATTAGGTCTTTATCGGTAGTAGCACGGAATCTGGATTTGTGCCCGGTTGATGGCAACAGGACTAATTAGGATAACTGGTGAAATGTGGACGTACTATACATTTCTGCCACTCCTTCGGGGAATACAGGCGTGATGTTATCGTGTTTAATATTTTTGTACTATGAACAAATTAAACTCTTGCCGGTTACTGTAAAATTCTTAGAAGAAAAACGCAATAACAACGTACCGCGATTCCTATTAAGTCCTTCCAAGAATCGTGCGACTATCACGACGAGAAAATTCAAATAAACACTATTTTATTTACGCACCGTTGACTATCTCGTTGCCTAGTGGCCACCAATTTTGACTGCAAAGTATCAGGTCCAGGGTTTGATTCGTGGGTCGGGCAAATTGTAATTGCAATTTTCCTTTAAGAAGTTACTTAAGTTGTAGCGTGCTAGAGTTTAATAATAGATAGCGCAGCAATTTAATCCCTTAACCACTACACCAATCAGGTCGTCGATTACATTGGGTATTTTAAAATAACAGGTGAAATGTAGGTGGACTCTACTATTTATCTTATCTTTTTCTTATTCATCAGCCGGAGGACGTTTACTGTTGAACTCTACTTACACCTTGGGAAAAACACGCGCGATGCAATGATTTATTATGTACACAACAATCTTCCATTATTATTTTAACACCACTCGAATCAACTCAATTAAAATAGACTACAAATAATCAATGAACCACAACTAACCCTCAAATCACTTACCATGCACCTCATTTTCCGATAAGTGTCCACAACCCTGCATGATACGGGGCTATCAGGTATCTACATTCCACACACGGCAGCCCCACGGTATACCAATCAATAGGGACCTTTGCGTTAAACAGAAGCGCTAAGGGGTTGAGTGGCCCCTGTGATATTGCAACTTAAGGGGTAGGTTGACTTACTTTTTTATCGCTTTAGTCTGATGGATTTTTAACCGACTTAAATAAGGAGGTTATGTATTGGGGTCGTAACTTTGTGTGTATGATTTTTGAAGCTGAAGTTAAGGTTCACTTTTAATTAAATGATAAATGCTGTTAGCATTATTACCTTTTATGGTCGAATTTAGTCCATAAAATCTCTTTAAATTAACGTCTTTGAACTAGAATCTTCCATGCTGGTACGTTAAGCTGGTCCTGCGCCTGATCTATCCCCAATCGTGTCAGCCTGCCGCCCATCGGACTATGGTAGTAAGGGAATAGGGAGTGCATCTGTGTTTGCGCACGTATTTGTGCACTATAATTAATTCCTGCGTAGTTGGCTAGTCTTAGCTGAGACAGGCCGCCGTGCCTGAAATTCAGTTAGGAGGACATTATTATATTAGAATAACATAATCGACAAGACGACCTGATTGGCGCAGTGGCTAAGCAATTGGACTGCTGCGCTAGGGGCTGCAGGGTCAATTCCCGCACGGCACAAAAATTTTGTGTAACCTGCTGATATTTGTCCCGAGTTTGGGTGTTCGTGTATGGGATATTTCATATTTGTGAAACGCACCCACGATACAGAAAAAAATATATTTGTGGGGCGACGTTTATTAAAAAAAAAACTAAATTACAAACCTTAGTTTCTTATGAGAGTAAAAGTGTAATGAAACATACAACAATATGCGGACAATCCCAGGCAAAGTTACTGCGCTTACCAAACCGAATCCCTTTATCCGTGATAGACCTAGCTAGCGGTAGTTGCTCTGCGGTCTAACGCAAAGCTATTCTCATTTGTCCTCCGCAGCCGATAAATGGTTGTAATAGGGGGTACTAACTGCCTGGATAATATAATACTGGGCGTACTGTTGATAGTTTGAGCCTTCATGGATTCTTCTGATAGCGGTGTGATGAATATACCTAATAATTATGAATTAGTTATTAGGAATATATGTAATCCGTGGTCTCTGCCTACCCCTCAGGGGAACAGGCGTGACTTTATGTATGTATGTATATATGTAATATAATACAAGCACTTATATTCATAGTAGCTGCGCCCCGCAGTGTCACCCGCTACATTTTTTCGGGATAAAAAGTAGCCTATGTATTAATCCAGGGTGTCAGCTACCTCCATATGAAATTTCATCAAAATCGGTGTAGCCGTTTGAGTGTGAAGAGGTAATAAACATACAAACACACTCACAAACATTCGCCTTTATAATATTAGTGTGATATGTAAAATAATACAGGTAATTATATTTACATTAGAATACACGAATATATTATTAGGACTATACTAGACTATTAGGATATTAGTCAAATAATAGGTTCCTCGAGATTCGCGTCGCGTTGTCATTTTAGTAAAGATATTACCAACGCAATAACAAGTATTAGAGAGCGATTAATTTTGACTAATACGAAGGATAAGCTAATACTGTGTTGTTTATGTTCACGAGAACACGTATAATATATATGAATAATTAACATTGGCTGAATTATAAACAAGACGTCCTAGGTTCCGATTGCGGGTCGGTCAACTGTAACACATCCATAAAAACATAATTAAAAAAGTACTTTTTCCCGGACAAATGCAAGTTTTTGATTGGATAGTTAAACACAACTTAGCTACTCCACCAATCCCGTGTGTTATTTACTTCTTTCAGAATTCAAAATGCTTATTGCCTCAGTCACTTAAATATACATTTCCAAGTAAAAACAGACTCTAATAACAACAGTTGTCTGCGTGTAAATGCAAAATAAGACCCTTAAGAGGTGTTTCACCTTGTTGTAATATGCATAGTGCAATTCTCTAGAGCATATCGAGACTCAATTCTGTATTTCTAGAGGAGTCAATAAACTTAAGTATTACTTAAGATAGAATTGAATTACATTTACTGAGTTAGCTTCAAGTCATATTTGTGTTTCGTGTTTTTGTTCTTCTATTACAATTATCATAGCGTTGATGACTGTTGTCTGTTTTGTTTTAAGAAAGTCGTTTGCAACCTCTTTTTAAGTCAAGTTGAATTAATACATTTATAATTTACAGACAATTTTTTGGTGAATTGTGTTTAATTAAAGTAAAGCAGTTTAGGAATCGATTTATTAGGAAATCAATTTGGGGTGGTAGTTTAGGTATCGATTTATTTGGGAATATCGATATCGATCTAGTATGGTTGAAGACAAGTTTAAAATTCGCTATCTAATTGCAGGGAGACTGTGAAGAAGTTAAACATAACATAACAATAACACAACATAGACGCTCTTGCTGAAGAGTAAGTTTTGATAATCTCTTCGGCCATAAAAAGTGTAAAAAAAAATATTAAGAAATTATTATACCTAGTAGTCCTTCATTGAAGGGTTCATCATCATCGTCATCAGCCTTTAAGTGGCCCATTGCTGGGCGTAAGCCTCCTTCCCTAAACGCCCTTACATTGAAGGGTTAGTACCTGGTGGATAGCAAGGTCCCATTGCATGGTTCTTAACACCAAACTACGTCAATCATTACTAACATTTAGCACAAATAGACAATCATATCATTGAAAAAAAATCAATCATGTAATCGTGAAGCCTTGTCAGTTCAACACACCCACAATGTCGAGCCAAAACTCAAACATTAGCTTCATATATTAGAAATCTCTGTCTGTAATTCAAACCTAAACCCAGTACTTGTGGATCAAATCAACTTTTTGAACGTACTATTGATCTCTTGAACGCTGGGCGGTGTAATTCGAATAAGCCTCTACAAACTTAACTTCACCACCAACACATACCAAAATAAGCTTTATTTTCATTGTCTTAAGGTGCATATAAATGCCGATGTTATCATGGTATTGGAGCACAGGAGTTGTGTTTTGTCAACAAGAATGCGACAGGACTGGCATACCTACTTTAATAATGTATGAGCAGAAACTGAGATCCTTTTTATTTATTCGGCGTGTACTTACATGAACGCTTACTGAGATTTATTAAATAAATAACGCTTTAACTTTACCTGTGTCGTCTTAATATGTAAGAAGGTAATTTATAGCAGGATTATTATCAAAACGAATACTTTATTATGTAATGAATGACATTATAGGTTTATTTTACTATATATTATGCCGGTTTTACTCACGTGGATATTTGGGAATAGCCGACTACTTTCGAACTCAAACGGAGCCCTATAAGCCGGTGAGATGGTGGAGTCGTGCCAGTTCGTCTCGCGACTCCACCGCTTCACCTCCTCATCAGTAGATACTGTTATAATCTGATATTAAATAATAATTATTATAATAAAAATAAAAAACCTGATGGCATTAAAGATTTTAAATTACTCATAATATAGGCGATAAGATAAGTAGAACAAGATCCTAACGGTGCCAAAATGCAAGATGGAATGCGATGCGATTGAATGAAGTGAAAGTGATAAATGTGGACCCAAAAACGCAAATGAAGCAAGTCACATTTTGATAAAAATATTTCATTTGGGCTCTATTTTAAAGTAAAGTAAGTAATCTTTATTGTCTTTGATAGAGTAGGTACTTGCAGTTGTTCAGATAAAAATAGGGCTCGGCTATCGATGATATTCGAAGAAGGGATCAGCACTGATCACCATGTTTCATCATGGTGTGTTGATAATACCAGTAGGTTTAGGTACCTACAATACATAATCGTCACCGTTTTTTTAGTCTTTGAATGCCATTAAATACATTGATGACATTACTCATGTACTTCCCTTGTAAAAAAACATAGAAAAAGAAAGCCAAAAATAAAACCAACTAATCAAGTAATCGTTCATTTCTGTTGAGCGTTTTTGTTGCATATTAGAGAGACTAGCCCCGCCCACTAAACATAATTACTTTGCAGTCTTCCATCATCTTTGAAGCGGTACCTCCGAGTCGCAAACTCACTAAGGTTAATGATGAGATTGCATTGACGAAGGAATACTTAGTCGGAATAACGGAGACAAACTTAGGACGCGTCTTGATTGACTATGTTAATTAATCCCAATATATATGTAGATCCTCTGGTAGAGAACTGAGAAAGTCTTAGTGAATTGTAGCTAATCATGTTTAATAGAATAGAGGTATTTGTGGTTTTACGTCAATTCAAATAATTGTTTTTTAAACAATCGCGTCTGTCTTTTTGGAATCAGAATACATCTCATATGACTTCGATAAGGACAATTTTAATGCAATACAGTTGGTTGTTGGTGGCAATTTATTTAGCTGTATTGCAAAACATGAAAACAGCAAGACACGAAATGTTGAAAACTTCCTGATATTGACACCAAATCCACTAGATTATGATTGATTTAAAACAAGAAACTATAAACAATTTCATTTGAAATACTTTGCATTCATATTCTCAACTATTTGGCGCTGAAATGCATTAAAAATATGCGCCAAGTTATGTCGATAGATTGAAGGCTTCTCTTTTGACCGAAATTGTAGTTCAACCTTCAGCTATTAAAGGTAATGTGAAATAGAGTGATATACTTTAATTCTAATTTTAAAAATGTAAGAATAAGCGGAATTACTCTAAAGTACACTATACAAACTAATAAAAATAATTGATTACAGAGAATTCTCTTGATCTGTATGCATTAAAACTTTTGGAGAAATGCACTCGGAAACTTTGTTTTCATAAGATTTGAACGCTTAATGTGACATGTAAATGTGACAAATATTCTTGTGATGCCCACGCATATATGTAATTTTACCTTGTATGTAAAAAGAAAAAACTGTCGCACACGCTGAAATTAAGGCGTTGTATCGATGTTTAAAACTATGCCCAAAGTATACTATTTTCCAATTCTCTTCATATAACGTAACAAACTTATTCTACCCAATTCGTAGCTCTTGCGCCCTGAAGCTGGTACATACCTATGAAAATTTTCGACGTTTACAAGCTGTTGGCCCAAAGACGCTTCGCTAACACAATTTGCTGGGGACGTTTCAGCTATGTCGCTAAACAGTTTATGCTGAACTTTGTGACCGCGCCGCAAGAAAGCATACAACTTTGCAGTCTTCGAACCTGATAAATACTTACCCAAGTTTCATAACATTTTGTTGTGTCGTGTTTTGAATAAGCTATGTCCTCAGAGACTATGGCGAGGGAACCATTTTTCTCAGATGTCAAAAATGGTTTAGGAGGATGAAATTTTAAAGTGGCAAGTTTAGGTGATGGGCATGTTAGTGAAGATTAGTTTGGTCTCCGCTGACACTTTGTTTATTCATTTTGCATTATAAATGCTGCAATATGACAGTCATATTAATCGGAGTCTACAAAGTTAGGAATATATCGCGCGTAGAATTTTTGTCGAGTGGGATTTTTATTTGTTCAATGTTTTCTTCTTAGATTCTATGAATAATTCGTTTTATCTTCGTCTTTACCTTAAAATAAATTTAATCAGACTATTCAGAACAGATTCAATATGCTAATATGCTAAGGAGAAGGCTTCAAACCTAGCAGTGAGTCAGCTAAAAGTTGATGATGATTGAAATAATTACCTAATATTTTTAATGAATTTCATACATCCACATAAAGTCACGCCTGTTTCCCTGAGGGTTAGGTAGAGACCACGGATTTCCATTTGCTACGATCTGGCATACTTCTTTTACTTCATTCGCACGCATCACATTCCTCATACACGCTCGTCGGTTGAGGGTACTCCTCACTTGCCCTTTTTGCAGAACATCTCCGATTTGGTCTAGGTATGTTCGCTTATATTCTTCCCCATTCCGATACTTCACTAACACAGCATAATTAATGAATTTCATTGCATTAACTATATTCCTTTTCTATTATTTTTCTCTTATTAAAAGATATATGTAGTTGTTGATGTCTTCATAGGCAGACAATAACGGTATCTATTTTTAACCTATTTATAACAGCTATATTTTAGTAGATTGACTTTAAAAATGATATAGTGCATGCCACATAGTTATAAATTGCTCGGTCGTCGCCAAGGAACGCCATGGTGATCAATTTTGTTCAGTTGACACCGAACAAAAACGTACAATGTGTAAAATGCTTGTCCTTCTGTAAAATGTCTTAGGTAGGTACTCAACGGGGAATAAGCTGCAGAACTATGAGCAGATATACGTGAAATGAGCACTTACAAAAACCTTGACTCTAAGTAAAATGACTTGAAAATAATTTAATGAATGAGAGCCTAAATCTTTAAATTTACTCGAGTATTTTGCAATGCATAACTCTGATGGAGATTTTCCCGACAAAAACAAAAGTAAACTACATTTAAAAAATAAGGTTTTTACGCAGCTTACAGTTGTATTATATTTGATGAAAAGACGTAATCGATTAAATTACCCTTTTTAATCTTAAACATAAGGAGGATTATTTATTATATTTCATACAATACTTTTCCATCGCAACAATCATGAAAATAGATTTAGTCGTTTTTGAGAAAGTTGCCAACATACACACGAGCCAATCAAACACCTTCTATTGAAGCCTTTTAAAATGTACGACGCGACCAGATAGTTTGTACTTACAATCTGAAGACGATGCCCTAAAACCCGCTACCTATATATACAGTCTTAACTCGGAAAGTTAGGGAGCATTCCTTCCATATGCAGTTTTAAGTTCCAACTTTGGGTTAAGAGTTGAGACCTTATTCGAAGTTTTGATAATATTAGCTTTCCGTGTCTTTCAAAGGAGTATGGAAACTCAATTCCTATGGGCATGCTTTAATGGTAAAGTTGCTTAATAGTTTGCGCTTTTTGGTGAGTGGTCTTGGTATGTATGGTGGTAAAATATGTATGCTGTGGTGAAGGCATTTGGTCTATCTCCAAGTTGGTTACCGGTTTCTTGCACCTGTTTTTGTGTTTCCCAAGGCGGTAGACTTAATTTATAATTACATAATTGCAAAACTTTATCTCCAATTCCAAAATATATTCTACTACACGTAAATTTTTAATAATGTCGTTTGTAATTGTGTAAAGTACTTGGTTTTCTGGTAACAGTTATTACAAGCTAATATTTTTACGCGTAACACATTCCAGAACTTTGAAAGTTTGGATATCTATACCAGATAAACTAATATTAGTTAATTATACACAATCTGTACCAGCTAATATAAACCAGTATTCCTCTTCTAAGCAGAAGCTTTACAATTTTAATGACGTACCGAATTCCAGTAATGGTGAGCGGTCGATTCTGACTCATCCATTATGTACAGTGCTCGTATATCGGCGAAGTTAAAATATAAGTTGGGTCAACCCTATCTATTACTGTGTACTACGGCAGTTGCAAATCTTCAGAACGATGAAAGCACTAGGGCTGCGCTAACGAAGCTTAGCATAACAATTTAGTTTTAATTTTTGTTCCTCTGTAAACGATATTATACTACTACGTAAGTGATAGTAAAAATATTTTATGAAATTGGTAAACGTTTACAATAATAGACTTTTAAAATTCCGTTACTATGTCAATTATCTATGTTTGGTTACTCAACCTAGCAATATAAATGACTTTATAAATCAGAATAATATGCATCGGGACAGTTTGCACCAGTTTCAACTTGTGAACTGAAACAAATAAAAAATATAAGCTGAACTGTTCCGAATAAATCCTTTTCAACGTATCGATAATCTCCGTCAAACCACAACCAGCCCTTTATCACTCGCCAATGAAATGGAACTGTTTAAAAAACGCAGTAGATACTTTATCCTCGGATCTGTATCTACAGCGTTGCCCGCATTACTGTACAGTCGAACCGGCTTGGCAAACCACCCCCTGCTACTGGCTCGCAGCCAGTGAAATCTGTCCGCGGTTCATGCGCCCCTGGTACATTTTTATACATTTTCATATTAAAAATAAATTTTATTACTTAAACAGCCCGGTATGATGTGGTTTAAACTAGGTCAGTTTAGTTGCAATTTAGTTGAAAGTTGTGTATAGTTATGTGATGTGATCTTTGATGAATGTGAATTCATGTCTTTAATCACTAAACGATATTAAGTTCTTAATTTGTAGTCGTTGCCCAATTCCTGGTCTAAGAGTAAAAGACATTCATTTTGCCAGATGGCTTTGTACTTAGGGAGTGGACAAACCAATTTAAAACTGATTAAATTATGTAGTGCAGTTCCATTATCTATTGTATTATCTTTAATGCTGAAAATAATGCGAACATAATTGGTAGCTAAGTCCGATTTGCTGTGAACTGAAAACTACACAGCCTTACACTTCCTAATTTTAAGAGAACATACAATAGGTATACGATCTTTATTATTATAACTCAAAGTTAACTTACTATAATTTTCTAAGGCTTATTACTCTCAACCATCAAAAAATCGAAGTCCACGGTTTAATAACAAGGTTCCACTTTTTATAAACACACTTACGTAAGTTTCATCTTCCATTCTATTTATCTCGTGTAGGTTGGCAACAACAGAACCGTAGGTACATCTTAATTCCCTCCCCGATATTACCGCCCGGAGGCCACTTTTCTAAAACCAATAAATATAATAGCATCGGATATCCTATGAAAAGAAAAGCAATCGGGTGAGATCTATTTCGTCCAATATTTTGTATTGGACTTAAATTTTCTGGCGATGAACCTCAATTCATTTAAGAATAGAGGCTTGATTTGATTTTTGGCTTGTGATTTAGGCCTCAATTTGATTTAGGAAAAGAAAAGTGAAAAGAATTTCCAAAAGAATTAAGAATTTAATACAATAAGTAGTACCTGGAACAATAGTTAAGTGATTTTGGTTTCTTCATTAATTTGGATTCGCCTTCGTTTTAACTTTTGCGTATGGTTCATTTGCTGGTTCATTCCAAATACAACGCAGTTAACTATTTATATTTTAGTCATGTGCTTGAAGCTTAATACATAATATATTAATTATCATCACGCCACAATTGCCATATGAGGGAACAGCTAAGTGAAATCAGCACACCGCGCCGACGCGTTGCTTTGGTGTGCTAATTTCACAATTAAATATCCCTATAAATAAGGCAATGTATCAGTCATGAGTATTAAACCCAGTTGCCAAGAAAATTAGGAAGACATAAATTGCTATTAGTAAAGTCTTATATAACTTGCAACATAGCACGTATAAATTTGGCCCGTAAACTTTTGAGCATCCACGATACACTTTCAACCAGCATTGCGCTCATTATTATCATAATACCGAGCATTTAAACAGTCGTAGTAGAAGTAAATAGATTAATTCTTTGAGTATGGTATAGCAGCGCGTCGACGCAGATATATCACACGCCATGCCCTCATCACACTGGCCTCTAGCCTCCGGGGAGCGAGAGCGGGGAGTAAACAGAATTCATTTGTTCCTCTTTCTACCTGTATTCTTTGATCATAAAGTACTAGTGAGCGTCAATCAGTTATGCAAAGTGGACTATTTGATTTAACATGTTGGCTGATGAATTTAAATGTTTAGAGATTGCTGGCATTACAGGTACCTTAAGGGGTCTAAGACTGTTGATTTAAAACCTAGCGGTGGTCTCCTAAGTCAGATTTTTTGACCTTATATAATATGAGCGTCTGACTGACAGACTAACTCGTTGGTCTAGTGATTGCCAAGCGCAACTGCTAATTTTGACGTCCTGGGATTGAATTCCGGGTCGGTCATGCCGGGCCCATCATCAGACTGGCCCGTGGTCTCGGGGGAGTAGGATTCTGCTTGTATTCTTTGATCATTATGTACCGTGTGCTCTCTGTGACCGTCAATTGGTCATGCATAGCGGACTTTTTAATAGAACATGTTGGCTAAAGAATTTAATTGATCAGGGGTTGGTGACCATAGCAGCATTATATTGAGAACTTTCTAACACCTAATTAAGTTTGCATGATTAATATATGAATTTTAAACTACAAAACCTAGCGTTGGGATCAGAGTTTGTCCAGTAATATACCTAGAAAAGAAGAGATGATAAAAAGTATATAATATTATTTATTTGGACCCATTATCGAAGGATTTATACAAAATAATATGTGAGAGCTTTGTCGTGAATATTATTTGCAGTTAACATACTGATTTATTAACTACTTATCGCAGTATGTAACTGTACGTAATGTAAATTAATGTCAATAGGTAATAATAATAATTACATATACGGATAGAAAAATATAATTATATATTTAGACATTGGAATTTAATATTGACAACAATTTGTATACATAATAACTAGCTGTTATAAAAACTAAAGAAATAATATAGAATATTTTAACTAACAACAACGTAGTAGGCACTAAAACATTATTTTCTGTACAATATTAAATTCCAATAAAAAATTATCTTCAAAGTAAACAAATACTCTAAGAGCCCGGCGTTTTATCGGTAAAATATTTCACCTCCATTACCGCCAAATACTAGGAGCCTTGCTCCAGAAATTGAATTACTTACAGTTACACGAAGCGTATGACTGGTGTGGAATTACTTTGTCACTTTCGTTATAGACTAATGCATTTCTTTTACGTTTGGTCTCGAAGAAGCTAGCGACATCTGTTGGCGGGTTGACACTTTAAAATTCTCGAACATTTTTACTACAAATTTTCGTTCCTGTTTTCACGTTTATTAGTCATATTTTTGACAGGCTTTTTGGATTTTATTTCAGTTATTTTACACCTTGAAGTAGGTAACAAAATTACTTTGCAGTTAACTTCCTAACATTATTTCACATCTTTTATTTATTTGTTTTGAGATAAGTACTCGTCGGCTTCAGAGGACACGAAACGGGCACTTAGTTTTTCGATGATATTTAATACATTTTTTAACCAAATTTGTCTTATACAATTATAATGATAACACAAACACAAAGGTTGAGTGTTTTTTATTAAGTTAAAATTTAAATATATCAATTATTTCTCAAACATTCAATTCACTTACAATGAGAAACTTACATAAATCATTTATGTAGTTCTCAAAATTATAACCACCATAAAATAGTATATTTATTTGTAACTTTGTTGCCACTGAATATGCATCAGATATCGTTTATGGTTTACGACAGAGTTGTTGCTGAGGGGACCGGAGATTACACGACCAATACAACAAAATGTGACCCATTCAGAATTGAACGTACGAGCAACTAAGGGTTGAAGCACACACGATGTTGTCAGCATCAGCGATGGTTACATATTGAGCACAAGATACTTAACCCTGCACATAATTATGATCTACGTATTGGCATGACGTGATTGGCTCATGGATACCGGTCACGTCATGGTGTATAGATGAGCCAGTCAATAAGGATGGTCGTGGGGTTAACCGCCCATGGGGTGTCAGACCTACAATGGTACTTAGATATAATTTCTAGTGGAGGATCTCGACTTCTTCATTAGATATTTTTCAGTAGCAGCACTGAGTCTGGATTTGTACCAGGTTGATGGCAATAGGCTCGCCCTTATTATATTGGGAACTACAACATCTGGCGAAGTGCAGGTGTACTGCAAACGTTTGCCTACAGGCATGTGTTACAGGCATTCCGTAAAACAGGCGTTTAACAAAAAATGCAAGTTTAACATTACATTATGTTAAATTAAAAACATAATCCTGCAAATATGTCGGTTTTTGAAGTTGGCTTTGTCAGTTTTGTCTCTAAGCCTCAATCCAAATGTAAAGCTAGTGATCGCTAGTCCTCAAAGTACAGTGTGTGCGTTAACCCTTAAATCGCACGGTCCAATATCGTCCGGTCGCACAAACCAAACTACAGAAAATTCGGAGTACAAACTCACAGTTTTGCTTTCAGAATTTGTAGGTAATTCCAAACTAAAGTTAGTTTAACTGACGCTGACTCAAACTAAAATATACTGGGCACTGAAATAACGTGTAGAAAAAAACGTTTGATTGGACAACTTCGAATATACAGAATCAACTTTTTTTCTTTTACTAGCTCAGATTAACACCTGGTGCGCTGATTGTGATGTTTGTCGATCTAGAACTTTTGCTCAATACAATTTTATTCAAGACAAAATTGAAAATTTCCATTTTTACCTGAATACACTACTGTTTCCGAATTAGTTGACAGAGTCGACGGTTATTCATTTGCTACCATCCTGACATGCCAGTTTGAGCCTGAAAGGTTAAACAGCGCTCACTGCGGTCCATCATTGGATTGGTACTTTCAAGTTTAGGCCAGGATTTCTTGTCAAGTTGTGGAAAGTTGTCGTTCATGGCGTTTGGACTGATGATATGGAATAATCATTGATTTTATCTTTTAATTTGAAGGAAAGGATAGAGTGGTTTGGAGGAAGAAAGGGGAGGCCTTTGCCCAGCAGTGGGAAACAAAATGGGCTACGAAAAAAAAATTGAAGGTACATTTTTACTTTTATACCACTCCATAAAGTACCATGTTACATTTAAAAAATAATCCATTACTAGATTTAAAACCTATAAATATTTAAGTTATTCATATACAGCTCTTGTTGACAAGATTTGTCCTTACGACCTTATGAACGAAATAGAATTGTTTGTGTAAACCGAATAAAAAGATAATGATGTGTTTATGTTTGTTTGTGTACTTGTGAATTTATGAAAGAGGTTTTTATGTTATTTGTTATAGTAGGTAGAAGTTTCTGGTTGATTTCAATAGCTACCTTCCTAAAATGCCTATTTAATTGTATTTGGAATAGGAAAGAAGGGCGTGTAAAAATGGTTTTAGTTTTTTCAGTTGGGTTCCCTAACATTTTATTGGTTTTGCATTCCACAGAAATATGAGTATCAGTATGGCCTTTATTATGAGAGTTATTGTCATAAACTTTTGACACTTTTATCAGTATTATGTGTAGATTTAAGATACGTGGTATCGAATTCAAACTTCAGCTCTTTATTCAAAAGATTCTGTTGGAGTCCAAAACTTGTAGGTCGTTCTTTAATAAACAATTGTGTGGACTGTATATATAATCAAGTATAACGCGAAGTTCCTTCTCTATACGAGAAGAGGCCTTTGCCCTGCAGTGGGGCAGTTATAGGCTGTTATTATTATAACAAGAAGGCCGTAAAAATTCTGATGATCAGGCAAGATTTTACAGTAAATAATACATCTACCGCTATTAGAAAAAGTCCTGACGCCAAATAATACAAGAACATAATTGTATCAAGGCCTTTCAATTTCACTTGCCTCGGAAATATTTTTCGTCGCAAATCCAGACGCCATAAAAACGGTAATGGAAATATCAAGTTACCGGCTGCAACGGAGACGAATTGATTTCACAAATCAAATAACTGGTTGCCGGGCAACCCTCGACCTACCGCTGCTAGCAACATGTTCATGCCTGTATTTTGTAGGACTTTGCAGGCCTTTGCGCCTGTATTCCTCGAATGTGTAGGCAGAGGTGCGCCTATAGTACACCCAGTTATGTTATAGGTCCCAATGTAATGGAGGGGGGAGCCTATAGCCATCAACCAGGCATTAATCCAGACTAGATGCTGCTACTGAAAATTACCGAATAGAAAATTTGGATTTAGACCCAATAACATCAAAAAGCTAAAAATAAATGTTTGGATAATAGCTTTTTCTTGAGGCTGTGGAACAGACTATCTAAATGGCCAAATCATTAGGAATCATCACAGTGATAGACTGTACTCTCTTCATATCAGCTATAATCTGGTGTACAATATTATTGTTTATTGGCTGATCTATCAAATATTATACGTAGTAGGAAGCTTCAGCTGGTGGTTTAGTAGGGCTATTTATTTAATGACTTTATATTACGTCGTGGGTGCATTTATGCACATACATCTTGTACGTATAAACCATTAGGTAACAAATAAATATCTGTTTACTAAGTATTTGTCTTGTGCGTCACTCGAATCGAAATCTTTCACTAGAAATCAGAAAGTGCCATAAAAAATCATTCACAGAAAATTGCAAGCAACTGAAGCATTTTAGAACCACTTTATTTCATATCGCCGGCAAATTAATATAGACGTGTCTATCCCCAAGAGTAGCCGTCAATATCCGCACAAACTATGGAATAATATCACGCCACTCGCCATTCTATAGTTTTAAATTTAAAACGACAAGATGCTAAAAGCCCGTTGTATGACAGAATCCAATCTGTGAGCATGCCAGTTAAAGAGTAGAGGGAATATCAATCTATATTCCAATAGGCAGTCCATGTACTCCTGGTAATATGTTAGTTATATTTCTTTGCAAAGATTATTAAAGGTGAGTAGTAAGAATGCCAGGATCGTAGCAAATGGAAATCCGTGGTCTCTAACTACCCCTTTGAGAATCAGACTGACTATATGTATGTATGTATTAAAGGTACAATTTAAATTTAAAAATAACTATGTTTGTATAAGTAGTCAATTGAAAAATAGCGGAGCCATGTTTGCAAGAAGAATCTATTTGCAGAAATAAAACTATTTGCATATACAATATAGAAATATACAAAGCTTAACGCTAGCTAGCCCGTCTCATGTTTGCTACCGGTTACTAACAATTTACCGCGGACCCGATGCATTCTGTTCGGGATAAAAAGTAGCCTATGTATTAATCCAGGGTGTCAGCTACCTCCATATGAAATTCCATTAAAATCCATTCAGTAGTTTTTACGTGAAAGAGTAACAAACATCCATGCATACTTACAAACTTTCGCGTTTATAATTTTAATAGGGATGAAATGTTTAGTCGTCCTTCGATCTTAAACTTTCCTTAGAAATAATGCAACATTACTTACATTAATGGTGACAGTCTTGGTTGCCCCTTATAATTACGGGAGGAGACTTACAACGCCTAAACATATCTTTACAATACTCTACCTACGTGTTATAGTAATGTGTGCGTGATGTTATGTACCTTCAAAATATTGTCGGTAACTTTATTAAGGTATTTAATCTAATAATTCCACATATAAATGTAGATGTAGAGTTTACATTCATATGTATTCTCACCTTCTTTTTATGAACTAGTTTTTTCTACAAGTCAAACCTTTGGGTAGAGTAGACACAGATCACGGTGAATGCACAAACCATTTATTAGTCCTATTTATTTCCATAACGACTTGTATATATACATTATTTTTCGGCCATGATTGTCCCCCTGCAGGGCAAAGGCCTCCCTTTCCTTCCTCCATTCCTCTCGGTTGTGAGCTGCGATAGACCATTTCTCTTTAAAAGAGTCAAGCTCGTCCCGCCATCTTCTTCTTCTCAACTTGTTGAAAGTCCTAAAAATAATACAAGTCCTTTTGTTTAATTTTAAGCTCACACGTCTAACACAATCTAACACCGGTATCAAAACCAATGCAGTCAGGTAGGATAAAATCTTCGAATAATATTCAACAATTCATTCAGCCGAAGCATAGTCCCTCTACACTGTAACCAGCTAAGGTTTGACAGTGTATCGGTGACGTTAACGAGTTTTGAATACCGCGTGCGGTGTAATGGAATATAAGCTTTATGGAATCGTAATAAGAGATAATCAGATTATCAGGTTAATGGATCTCTGTCAGAATGGAGGAATATGAAGCGAACTTTGGTGATGGTAAATGATGTTTGGAGAACATTAAGTTGTTTGTTTAAAATGCGTGTTTATTTTTCTAACAGAGCAAGCAATCAATAACGTCTTGCTTCAAATAAACAGATTTGTTATTTTTTCACTAACATGTTGTGTATCGTGACAGACTAATTAGTGCAGAATTACGTAATGGAAAAACGTAGCAACACTTTGCCCGACCCGGGATTCGAACCCAGGACTTCAGCAGTCACGCTTACCGACCACTAGACCAACGAGGCAGTCATGAGTCGGTTCAGTAACAAAGATGGCCTGAAAACCATGACCTCCAGTATGAAGTCATTGTTGACAAGTATAATCCGAAGGTTTAGTCCTGAATGAATGAAACGCACCGATTTACGTCCCCATGTCGTCAATCGTCGATATCCGTCGATATATGTCAGTTTCATAGGCGGTAATTGACTAAACCTTATACTGTACTAGCTGCGCCCCGCGGTGTTACCCGCTACATTTTTTCGGGATAAAAAGTAGCCTATATGTTAATCCAGGGTATAACCTATCTACATACCAAATTTCAACCAAATCCGTCCAGCCGTTTATGCGTGAAAGAGTAACAAACATCCACACATCCATACTCACAAACTTTCACATTTATAATTTTAGTAGGAAGTAGGATTGATGCTTATATAATTGATATTTAAATCAGGTTACAGTTTACATAAATTATGTGATTTATGCCGTGTAAATTAAGTTAATTGTATTTGAAAAGTATAAATTAAGGCAAGATAAAAAAAACACTTTATAATAAGTTTTCCCAATCATTCTGTCTTTTTTTTTAAAGATCAAGCTATTTTTTTTTATGTGAAACGTCAATACTTAACGTACTATTAAGAAATTGAACACACACCTCAGGATAAAAGACTAAATAGATATTATGAAAAGTTTTGTAGAAAATTGAGATTGCTACGAACAGTAATCATTGCGGAATAGAACTTTGTACTTGAATAAGTTACTATTAAAAAAAAAATTAACACAAGTTTTTAAATCAAAAGACCATAATATTGTATTGTCACCAAACCTATTTATGTATGCAAAATTTCATTTCAATCGGATGCCAAAAAGTGGTTCTCATTTAGATTGCAAGATTTGACCTAAACACACACACACATAGTACATACCAACATTGCAAGTTAAATAAAAGGAATGGAAAATTGGATAAAGGATGCTAAAGCATAGAATTAAAATACCATTGGGGCTTAAAGCGTCTTGATCCTGACGTTTGTACCATACAAACGTATACCTATATAATATATCGTAAGCACATGAATAAAACCTACTGAAAACTCCAAACCATTCTAGCTTCTTCAAAAACAAACCGCAATGAGTGAGGTGCGAAATATTCGATAAAGATATCTATTCCAATACAAAAATCCAGTATATTGCTAAACATTGGGACGGAATGCACCGTAAACAAGTCTGCAGAACTTTCCAGAATAAATTCCCCTCGTAATTTAATCGGGAACTTGAAACAAGAGGGATATTGATGCTCGAGTCAGGGTTGCTAGGTTTTAACATTAAGCTCCTTTATTATATTTATTTTATACATTTTTAAATATATTATTAAAATACAAAAATATAAATTCACACATTAGAAAAAAATTACGCGCCGAATACCTCCCTCCTCTTTTTTTGAAGTCGGTTAAAAATAGCCTCCACTGGCATCGGAAACAGAGTCCAAGCGACCGGTGGTTACGACACCAGAGAGATGAACCTCCTTACAATGCGTGTCGTGTCGAGGAGAACCAAACTATTAATAATGTTTTTAAGATTTTTCTTCTTCCTTTTGTGTCTGTTTGTGTGTATTTATTATCAGTAATACCTAGGGGTTTGAATTATGTTCACGCCACCATCTGGCCGTACACGTGTGCACAACGAACTGAAACTATGCGTGACCGCATCCGGTGCAATTCTGCCAAAACTTCAGAAAATACTAACTCGAATATTGTATTTAGGAGTATTGTAGAGTCCTTTATTAATTGCTATTTTATTATTTAGCTTTCAGCATTTTACTGTGTTAGATTTAAATAAGTGAATTATTTTGTAGAGCTTTTTAATGTTCTTAAATATTACTATATAGTGCTCTTAAAACAGGATCATCATGATCATTTCAGCCCGGTATCACCCACTGGGTGGGTATAGGCCCCCCTTATTCTCTGCTTCGAGCTCTCATCCAGGTGTTTTCCACAATTTTGTTTTGAATGGGATTCCTATTCAATGATATAATTATAAGAATAATCAAATTAAACCCATATAACATTCGTATCTATAAGTTTCGATCTCTCGATTTTGATTGAACAATTCACAACAGTTTAAAAACATTTCCAGCAAAAAGAAGTCTCTATTTCACAAAAAACAGCGCTTTCAAAAACAAAATCAACACGCAAAAAAGACAAGTACCATATCGAAATATAATATCAATTTCCAAAGCCGACGCTGGCAACCCCGCCTACACGAAATCAATTTACTTATTTCTCTAAAGAAATAACGATTTATCTTAAGTGGTTCCTCCAATGAGAATTTGATTCACAATTAAGTTTAAATTGAGAGTGATTGAACAATAAGATTCGGTAGTCAAATTACTATTTCTTACCGATATTGGTAGAAATTGGCGAATTAATTAATTAATATCTTGTGGGAAACGGGTTTGTTGATTGCTTGTTTTGTTTTAATTTAACTTGAGATTAATTTTCCATACATATATTATACTATAATCACGCGTTTCTACCCCCACCTATCTCCTGGTGGGGTAGGCAGAGATTTCTAGGACCCTGGCATACTTCTTTAGCTTGATTTACTGGTATCACATGTCTGATACACGGTCGTCGGTTATGGGTTTACCTAGCCTGATCTCTCTGAAGAACATTTTCGATCTAGTCACACTATGTTTGTCGACTTCTTAGCCTATTGTCCCAATACAATCCTGGCTATATTCCTATAAGTTTTCTGCACTAAAAGATAGGTAGGTGCCTGCTCAAAGCAGATTTTTTTTTACGAAAGATGTATTTCATTGTATTCTGCAATACCTAAAGCTTTATTGAGTTCAGTATATAAATTATATACCTATTCACGTGTTATAAATCCAAGAGTAGAGTCTCCACCTACTGTTGGACATCGGTCTCTCCTATAACACGCCGCTAGGGTCTTCGGCCTTCTTCCATTACTAACATCATCATCATCATCAGTATGATTCAGATTCAAGTCATATACGTACCCACCAATCAGAAGGTTCAAGTGTGGGGTGACGTTTCCTTAAAATAAACATGTACATATATTAAAGCAGCAGTTAAACAGTGGAACTGCTTCTCAAAAATAAATAAATATAAAACACACAAATACACAAAATGAAAACAAATACGCGTAAGCTATGCAAATATGTATGATCCGAGTTCCTAACTATTCACTGTTTCGACTAACCCAATCACCGAAAACATTTGCAATTTTCATCGCCCACCCTAATTCCCAGGCCAGAGTACGAAACCAACCGATATCCCATTAAATTCATAGGATTACTGTTAGAATTAAATAGCAATTTAATCTCCACGTGTTCTGTACATGGCTTTGAGAGGTTCTTTGATATTGCCTGGTATATCAACCTGTTAGGGATAAGCTCTGATCGATACATCCTGCGCGCTCCTGTAATCCTAGTACATTATATTATAGAGAATCTTTGAAATTGTGTGCCATTGTGAAATGCTTTAGTGGTTAATTTGTTGGGAAATTAAAGTGAAGACTTGTTGGTGAAGAGGGAAGATTGACTTCCCTAGATCTGTGAGTAGCTATAATTATATATGTGCATCTGCAGTGCAAAGGCCTCCCTACTCTCTTCCCATATTATGTCTCTGTCAAAGACTGTCGATATCCAGTCGTCCATGAAGGAGTCCAGTTCATCTCGCCATCTCCGTTTAGGTCTGCCTCGCTGACGTCAACCTTCTTGAGGGGTCCATTGGGATGTACATTTGACCCATAGATCGTCGACCATATCGATCATTATTCTAGATATCATATACCATTTAAGATATCCAAAATAATTACGTGTAGTCGATGTCTTCCTATATAAAAATGCTTCTGTAAAATTGCTATTACGGTTTCTTGAATACAATAGTTACAAACTTTTGCATGAAGAAACGTCGCCCCGCATTACGTATTTCTCCGGTGTGTTTCACAAACGCAAACACCCAGAGTCGGGACAAACGTCTGGGGTTTGCACATTTTTTTGTCCCGTGCGGGAATCTGACCCGCAACCCTTAGCGCAGCCCCATCGCTTAGCCACTGCGCCATCAGGTCATCACACAAAAAACGTAAAACAAACTTACTCTAATTTAGTTGCCTTGCGAATATACCAACCTTTATATTAGACAAGGACATTTTAAATGTATCTAACACCTCTAAGTTTTTCAAAATATATCTTCAAACGCCGACGTCACATTCATATAATTTATTTAATCTCAAGTGTCATTAGTTACAGTGGATTACTGTAATACTCCAAGCTTCAAATCGATTTTAATGGGCATTTATCTATATGACGTGAACACCACGCATTTAATATAAGTAAGCAAACTTGTGTTACCTACTATAAATTAATTATCAGTTGCTTAAAATGGTCAGAGAAAACATAGTAATGAAACCAGCAACTAAGAAACCAGGTTATACATCAACAATACTATAAGAAGAAGACCGGAATTCGAAAACGCAACCTTTCCTAATTCATAAATCTAGTCTGTTTACATCTAAGCCAACTATTTAAGACATGCATCTTTGTACTTACATGTGATCAATCAAAAAACTTTTCAGCTACGAAGGAAGTATTATCGAGCAAATAATTATCTCTAAAATAAGCCACGATTAGACAGACAGACGTACTTAAGGTTTGTTTACTGAGTGTTGATTAATAGAGTCCGTTAGATCCAAGTTCCAATTAACGGCCAGACCAAGAAATAACTAAGCGTTTCAGGTGCCTCATTCAAAATAAGCTCAAACTGTATTCAAATCCATTCCTACCAATTAGTTTTAAAGAAATCTAAGTGTAGGTAATTGATTTCGGTACTTAGGCATAAATATCTTAGTATGTAGTGTAATATGATATGTGTGTGAGTGATGAAGCTTTTCTTAAAACACCGATCTCCAATACTGAGAATTTCAATGCATCGAGTTTCTGTATGGGAAGTTAAAACAGCGCAATAAAATATGAAATCTACCTGAAGAGAGCAAGCATTGTTCAAGGTATATATTCTCTATTTAATAAAGCTCCTTATAATATTGAAAAATTGTCCCTAACTATTTTTTTTTAATGTTTCAGAACAGTGCACAAGACGGACTTAATGCCAGCATTTTCTACCAGTCAAACCTTCAGATAGTGCTGAGATACAAACAAGGTAGATTTACTATTTCATCATTATCATCATCAGCAGGAAAACGTCCACAATGAACGACAACTTGCCAATAGTATCCAACCGGTGGATCAATCATTTATTATTTACAACTCTTTAACTTTTTGAATTAACAATAAAATAAACATTCTAATTTAAAGGATTTCTGCCGCCTTAGTAACTCAATAATATAATGGATATATCCATTAGACATCCTATAGATAATATAGACGGCAGGCAGACTTAGAGTTATTTCGCAGCAAAACGCATCAAACAGCATTGCCAAAATTCCTATGCAATTGATTTGATTCCTTTTATATGGACTATCGCACAGTTGACTCTGCGGCCTCCGTCGATCCATCATGTGTGAATTGTTCGTGTGTGATTGTATTCTCAATGCTTTCGCCGTTTCATACGTGACTGTTTTCATGGAAATGTATCGGAGTTTGATTTTCTACTTTTGTTTTGTAACCATATGGTGTCTTTGAAATTGCATGAACATATTATTTAGCATTTTTTTAAATTTATTTACATATCTGCGCCCCGTGGTGTTACCCGCTACATTTTTTAGGGATAGAAAGTGTGTCAGCTACCTCCATATGAAATGTAATTAAAATCGGTCTAGCTGTTTGAGCGTGAAGAGGTAAAAAACATACAAACACACTCACAAACTTTAGATTTTATAATATTAGTGTGATAATCCTGCAACAAATTGGGTGGTCTAACCTTTTTTATTCCTCTATCAATTATTAGGCATCTGATTAACTTACTTCTAATTGCTTAATAACACCTCCATACAAAAAAAGTTAGTTCAACAACAATAAGTACTGTTTTTAATTAAATAATGTTAATTTGTAGTCATTATTGTATAGAAAAGCTAACTTAGTAAACAAAGCTTAATCTTACGAACAACATTTTCAGTCAATGTAAACTCGAATTACTAACAAATTAATAGTTATTTAAGTTTAATGCTATTTGATTAGGTAGGCGAAAAGAGGTTTGTATGCAAGTATATGCTACAACTAATTAAAAAAATAATATGCAAAAGGACCACAATTGTTGGTCCTTTGAGTCGAATTTTAATACAGTATTAACAAAAATATCACAAAAACACTGCTATTAATATTTAAATTATTAACAGTTTTCATTTAAAAAATAACTACGTCACATATTATTTCTAATAGCAGTCTGAACTATAATAAAAAAGATAAGACCCAACAAGATTTACAGTTTCAGCGAACGTTTAATAAAACCTAAATTAATTGATTCAATATGAAACACCGCAAAAGAAAGCGATAAAACATAAAGCGGTGTTAATAAATCCCGTCCCACACACTCGTATCTGTAGCGACGCGTAATCTAACATTATTGCAACTAATAATAGTCTACGAGAGCTAGAATTATATCCCACCGACTAAAAAATAAAACGTAAATTGTCTCAAAAACTACCCATTATTTTTAATTTTTTTTTAAACTAATTGCATACTAATTAATTAATATTCAAGTTTCTTCATCGCTCTAAAATAGTTGGTAAACTTAAGCGAGTCTCGTGTATAAAATAATTTTCCTTAATCTAGTGTGAAATCTGGATGCTCACGCTGCAGCGCGATATGCTTATTATACAAAATAGTCCAGTTATCCTTAATTAAATGTAATTATTATAGGTTAGTGTCTTTGTTCGGCGAGTGGAGACGGCCTTATTGACTGGGCGGCGCCGGTCGCGCGCGTTCGGCCGCGCTCGTACCCCGCTGCTCGGCCAAACTCGGCAAACTTCGCACCCGCTCGTAACGTTTCACTAGAAATTTAAGGGCTGCGTTAGGGGTATTCCGACAGGCGCGCTGCGTCTGCGGGACGGCCATGGCACCCGCACGGCGTTACATAACGCGCCGACCCCGATACATGACTGAAAACAATTCAAATATAATTCCCCAGATCTAAAACTAAATAAAAACAATTCAAATATAATTCCCCAGATCTAAAACTAAATAAAATAGCTTCTCAGATGCTATAAGCGATCTGCTGCCGACCCCCGGTCAAAGAGAAAGCGCCGCCTAAAGCACGGCCAATTGTCGTCACGACAAAAAGACGATAGTAGCAATTTCCCTTTGCCGACAACCCTTTGCGAGGCGAGAGGCTGAGCGCGCTCCGGGCACATGGCGGGCGGGGTGGAGCGGGAGGGTGGCGGCGGGGGCGGGAAGGGCGCGGGGAGGCTTTCCCGGGCCGCCCCGCCTCAGTGGCGGCCTGCAGTGGCAACGACGCGCGTGTCGCCTCCGACACTTCCGCCCCGCGCACCTAATCCGCTCATTTAGCAAGCAAACGCCGCATACGGTGTGGTGGCGGTGGCAGCCCTGCGGCTCCGAGCCCCCGGGGCCGATGCTCTGACGAGCCGGGCGCCTCCGCCCGAGCTCCTTCGATCCGCGTCCGACCGGCATGTGATATCGCGCCGCGCCACTCGACAAAATGATTGTGTGTTCAATTGTTTACGTTAACGATAGTTGATAACCGGGAGGCCGACGCTGGCATGCTAATGTGAGTATACACAAGCCCGATCAATTTTAACGGCCGCAGACACCACGTCGCGTCCACGCGAGCACGCAATTTTCCCCGTGAATAAATAAGCTAGCATGTAAAGTCGTACTAGAAGACAAAGCGAGTTAATGTCTCGGAGCGGGTTTTTCTGCAATGCGACAATGTTGGGTTACGAAAAAGTTTTCATACATTATTAACGTGCGAGTGTCATGACATGTACAGTCGACGCGGCGGTCGGTGGCGGCTGTTTACAGGTTAGAGTAAAGTGACGATGTTGTGAATTGTTGGCAGTCGGACTGTTGGTGGGGAGTCGTGGACTGGTTGTCGTGGTCGCGCGGGCGTTGGACGCGCGGTTTTGTCGCGCGCGGGCTGCTCACCGCGCGGTTCTGGCGGGCCAGCGCCATGCGGTAGCGCGGCGGCGCGGCCGAGCGGCGGGCGAGCACTCGTGCGCTCTCGGCTATGTGCCCCCCTTGCGCTACACTGTAAGTACCATATCATAAACATTTTCACCAAAATATGCACCCATCAAAAAATATCACCCCAAAAACCGGCCGACAGGGTCTTCGCCAAAAATACCAAACCAAACACATCGACAGAGTTATGTCCATAATCACCGTGCTCAAACCTAGTCAGAATTACACGTATCTTCTAAAATCCACCCTAAAGTACTCTTACACAAGACCACAAATCGTAAAACAGCAGCATTACACACGTCCGCTAAATGAAACAAAATAATAAATCATCCTCGTGTAATATTGCTACAATTACCGCGCCAGACAGGCAAGCTGGTGATAACCATGCGTAAATAACGTGTGGGCTAACGCTCCTCAAGAATCCCTATCTGACACAGTTAGTCCTTACGATCTTAAGTGAGATAAGGGTTTATCAAGGCGGAGTACTCTCCTGAAATAATCTCTAATCCGCCACTTACGTAGTTAACATTACTCAGGCACTAACCATTTTCTCAAAATGACCCATAACTTTATTCCCCATAGCCATTCTCCTGTCCGTATATTTACGATAACGTCGCAACGTAACTTGTACAGACGTCGTACATAAATTTTGTGCGTACGCTTGTTGCAATTTGCTGTCTAAACCCGAAAGTGGGTTACGTCATAAATTGTAAATTTTTGTGGAGCTGACTCAGACGTTGGAGGAAATTTTGACTCAAGATTTCTGTGGACAACGTTGAACGTCAGATACGTTTAGTAATTTACCAACGTTATAAAATTCAAATCTACGTTTTTTACATGAACATTATATTATAATTTTCATAACCTATAGCTAGCTAGATTTGCAGGCATGAAAATGTAGATCTCTACTAACAAAAATTATGAATCTAATTTCTGAACCTCGTTTCGTAACATTATTATTTAAAATAAAGTAATACTATCGAGTATGTTCAAGATACGAACATTTAAATCACTTTGCTTTGTAAAACTGAATAGAAATCAAGTAGCACAACTAATAAAATAAACCATTAAACATTATGCACTTCGTTTAGCCAATCAAAGGCGTGATTGGAATACAGTTCAACGGATTCGAGAGCACTTACTTACCTTATGTCACTGAGGGCTTAAGTTGTGCACGGTTTTTGCTCTCATTTTAGTCATAAAGTTTAGCTTTTTCTAGCTAAATGTATTGGATTTTTACTGGATGTGGTATTATTTGTATTTGTGTAGCAAAATAGTATATTGGGATTATTCAAATATAGAGTAAAAGCGTTTGTAATAACCGAAATATTAGCCAGAATTTCGTGTCTATGTTGAAACGCGGTACTAGTTTACAGCTCCTATGCAGTTACGTATAAAAAAACTAAAGTATACATAACAAAAAATATTTTGTACAAACGTCGCGTTTTATTGGTTTTGACAGAAAAATTAATGTAGTACCTATTTTGAACTTATTATCCATTATTAAATGGATTATGTTCTGTTGAAGTATGGCTTGAAAACGTTTTTGGTGTCTAAAATCTATTATTACAAAAAAATCCCGAAAATTTACAGAAAAAGTTTGTCATGTCAGTCTAAAATTACAATTTTCGGCATAAAGTAACAATTTTGACTTAACCAGATTTTTTTTATAAATTATGACTTTAATTTTGTTACACATTTCACAATTGAACCGGATCTATCCTTCTATCAGGTAGGTATACATCTCCAAAAGTTAAAGGTCGATGTGTGAGCTTAAGTAGTGCTTGTTAAAGTTGGATTTTTGTATATCCCATAAACTGGTACATACCTGTGACAACATAACTATAGATAGGAAAAGACTAGGTATAAAATAGTGTAACTAACAGAAAGGAAACAATTTATAATCAATATTAAGTTACGAAGAATATGAAAACAGTTTCTATAGGAAAATGTTAGGAATGAAAGGTTCACAGAAATGGTATCAATGTAAAAAAACATCGTGTGAAATACACGGAAGGAAACGGTGATCAAAGCTGTTTATATGCCCTTCAGTAGCCAATCATTATTGTATAATCTTGTCTAATCTTTAGCCACTTGTTTTAAAACATTTCATTAGGTTTAAGTTCGAGCTAAGTTTTTAGCTGTAAAATAAATAATTTAAGTTTAGCTTTTTAAAGGCATGTCTGAGACCTTTGATACAACGCGTAGGTACCTACAGGGGAAAAGCGCTTCTTTGCAAAATGGTAATGAATAAAAAATAATTCCAGGAATCCAAGATATTTTCATTAAAGTAAGAAATGCTATGAAACATCGTTGGCATGCTTTACAAGTCGACAGCTCCTTTGAAACAAGAATGAAGTTTGAATCGTCAGATTACAAGTCTTTATAAAAAATAAGAGTACAAGACAACCGAATAAATTGATACTCCTTGATTGATGAGTTGAAGAAGTTGTAATGTGTTGTAATTGATAAGGTAGGAAAGGAGGGAAGTCGGTGACTGATCACCGTCCGCATGTAACCAAATTAAATTTGGCCCAGCACCTTGCAAGGCACAAACAAATAAAAAAAAAATATTTTGTCTGATGTTTTCATTATATTAAGGCTAATTAGTAACAGTGAACATCAAGCCTTCTCTTACACTCTTCGTAATTTTCGGCATCTTCATTTAGTTTGTTGGTTACTATGTCAGCATCATCGTAACTTGCACACTACTTCGTATCTAAAGTATTTTACCTAAACTAAAAAAACGAAATACTGACTTAAGGTAATTAGAAAAAAAAAATTCTATATCCAAAATATCCCCATTGAATGAATATGCACTATTAGGTAAGATATATCGCTGACGCATTGGGTAACCTGTAACTATAACTTTTATGACTTTTTAATAAATAAACATTTCGAAATGAATCTCAATCTACTATTATTGGCCAATCAGGTAATTCTCTCTTTTGTTAACTATAGTTTACTGTTACTTAGTTTAAGTTCGGTCTAGCGAGCCTCATTAGGGCTCATCAAAGAAGGTAATTCCATCGGTCGCCGTTGTCGGAATCGACAAGGACTATTTATAAAAGTTTTCAATAAAATTGACTGCCTCGTTGGTCTAGTGGTTGCTAAGCGCGACTGCTGAGCACGAGGTCCTGGGTTCGACTCCCGGGTCGGGCAAAGTGTTACTGGGTTTTTCCATTAGGTAATTCTCAGTAGCATTACGGAGTCTGGATTTGTGCCCGGTTGATGGCAATAGGCTCGCCCCCTATTATATTGGGACCTAAAACATAACTGGCGAAATGTGGGAGTACTATATGTGCACCTCTGCCTACCCGTTCGGGAAATACAGGCGTGATGCTATGTACGTATGTTTCAGTAAAATAAGCAAAGACACCAGTTTTCATTTAATTATATCGAACAAACAATATTATTTGTTTATTTTTAACCACTTACGTCGGGCTGCGTAAGGTAAATGTCAAAGTAGCTACCGTATCGGTTTCCATACCTTTGGGAAATCAGGATCATTTCGTTTTTGAAGGATGGTGAATATTTTCAATTCATCAATGTCTCATAGAACACGAAGTCAACTTTAACATACACGATTTAATAGATTGATTATTTTGATTTAATGGGAATATTTACCATTTTAGTTTGCTTCTATTATTTAATTATTTTGCTTTACAAATGTTTAAAAGACAATAATGCTAGTTATAACAAATTTTATATTAATATTACTTTTTATATGCTAACTTAGTAAAAAGCCCTGATTTTTTTTTTCTAGGAATCCATTAGTGAAGTTATTTTGACTTTCATTTTTTAATAACATTTCTTTAACAATATAAGTCAATTCCAAAATTAGTTTCGTCAATATTATTGGCATAAATATTTTCACGTTTACGTAAAAAGGGCCTTATCTCAAAAAATGCTGAAACTCCTCGTCTCTAAGGACTGTTTCGTTGAGAACCTTCTCGAAAAATACTCTTTCAAGTAAAGATGGCTTCAATGACTTAATTAAATTCAAAAATAATATAAACATCTTTAGCTGATGCTGGAATTAGAAAGTTATTTTAGTGCATGGTAATTATACTGAAAAGTATGGTATAAAATATTTTGAAAGACGATCATAGAAATTCCTTTTTGAAGTGAGTTAATTTTTTTTTATTATGTATATCGTAAGTTTTAATCGTTTGTATACCACCATTCATAGAAAAAGCATAAAAAAAAATCTGTTAAATGTGAAATAAATTTCCGTATATGTAGCCAGGACTATTTTTAAAGTATATTGAACGTATACGTAAAGTATAGTCAATATTCAATAGATAAGAAAAAAAAACAGTCACTCACTCTTAATACTGGTTTCCGTTAATAAAACGAATTTAGTTGAATATGACATAAAGATACCAAAAATTCCAAAAAAGCCAAATCAGCTTACGCTATGTTAAAATATGTTAAAAGATCACCTACACACCGCAAACACCTTAACAAATAAACAAATGCAAAATAAATATTTAAAATAAAACTTAAAAAAAAATGCTAAAAAATATTTATAAAAAAGATTATGTTTAAATAAAACTACCACAAGAATTAAAATTGATAAACAGTGAAAAAAAACCTAGAAATAAATAAACACCAATCTAAAAACATCTTTGAGCGTCAGAATTAAAACCCGGTTTGACGGAGCTTATCATTTTATCGTCAAGGGGCAGTTATTGCGTCAACAGCGTCAAAGTATCAAATATGAAGTTTTTTCAAGGGTCTTCATCCCCGGTATTGTTTTGTCAGCGTTTAACGTTTATTGTGTCGGAGAGACGGCTGTAGCTATAGGATGCATTGTAGAAGCTTCACTTTTAAAGCTTAGGAAATATGGTTTTTGTTGGCTTGAAGTTTGGGACACGCTGTTCAAGTCTTTATTATTCATTGGTTTAATACAGTAGAAGTGTGAATCGAAACTTAAGGGTGAATGGAGACAATATTTTGGAACTAATTTTACAGCAACAATATATTTATGTATATATTGGTACTATTCAGGACCCTATACTTTAAATTGTAATATTATCAACAAATGAAAATGAAAAATCTCTCAGGTGTGCTGGTTTCCTCACGATGTTTTTCTTCACCGTGTTTAGCACTGACAACTAATTTATACTACGCACATGATTCGAAAAGACATTGGTGCGTGCCAGGGTCGAACTTGCAAACTTTTACTTGGCAGTCCGACGGTTATACCACTCGGTGTTTAATACCTTACATCAATTGCACATGTCTGTTTCGCAGTAGAAAATAATGATATCATAGTTCAAACATTGTGTTTTCGCAAAGGTTTCTTCGTTCATACAACTTATATATTCAAACACAAACTTTCCATCAGACGAGAGCACTCTAAAAAGTCAATCAATACAACATGATTTGTTTACGAAAGTAAAATTTCGTCAAGTTGAAGTTATGAAAAAAATGTTCGGCTGATATTTGGTTACAGAACGTCATTAGAAAGGCAACCTTATTACGATTGTATTACGATGTATTTTTGTCTGTCCACCGTTCACCGCAAATCGAGACTGTTATACGGAGAGCTCGGTTCAGGGCTTGCGTCCGTCGTTGGAGCCCAATGGACCTCCTTTATTTGAATATTTATTAAATCACCCCCCCCCCCCTTCTACCCCAAAACGATCCGAGTCTACCCCTAGTGTTGTGACAACGGGTTTTTTTCTTTGCGTTTCATTTGGCTTATCGGTTGAGTGTTTGTGGCGAACGTTGTTTTTGACTTAAGGCGTTTTCAAATACGAACGTTATTACTCAATTATTGGCTTTCCTGTTTCGTAATATTGTTTTTTATAAGAATTATTAAATTCTGCATTCATTTAGTTCAGATATAATGATACATTAAGATAATACGTACGTATAATTTCCTATGTAGATATGTCAATCGTCAAACCAACTTTTTGGAACTTAGAATTCTTCTTAAAGAAACACCCAATATCCAATGACACAACTTGGGTCGAACACAAGACCATACATTCACTCTACATTCATAGAGTTTTTAAATCTAAACCCATGAATTAGTTTTTGTTAGAATAATCAAAATATTTCAAAACAGCTTTTGTCTGTCAGCAGCGTATCAATTTACATTTTGCCTCCCTCGTTTGCTACCCTATCGATCTAGATATTTCAGTGCTTATCTGCAAATAGTTAGGGAGTTAAATAGAGACTAATGCAACTGGCTAATTTACGCTTTACCACTGGAACTCACAGCTAATGTACTTATAAAATAAAATAATTAAATTGCCATTAAAAGAATTTATTTTTTTCTTAATAGACTAAAGCTTCGCCTCCAATTCTAAAAACAAAAAGTCCTATTACCTACCAGCTAAAGCTCACAAAACGTAAAAGGCTTCCAAGATAAACAGTAAGTACTTAAATCGATAAGAGCCGCGAGATAAAACTCCATCAAAGTTGCAATTTAAATTTACGGCAGCATTTTTATGTTAGATATCATTTAATATTCTCGAATAAACTCGAAGCTGCGATATACCAAAGATACTGCATTATAATAACAAAGTTACTAAGAGCATCATGAAACCATAAATGTAAATGCTATTAAATTTTTCTTGCATCCGTAACGCGCGAAGCTACGCCGTAACGCGCGAAGCTACGAGCACCGTAGCGCTTCTACGAAATTGCTACAAGCAGTCTACAGAATAGACTACGTCAATTCTACATTTTCTTTATTGTATTTTTTATAGCTGCAAATTAGAAATTTATACTGTATTGTGTTTTATACATGTGTCATATATGTTAACTTATAAATAATTAATGTGTTTCTTTGTTGGAAATCTACATTATGCTTTGAATACGCGTCAACAAAGACAATTATTCAAGTATTTACGTAAATAAAAATATAACTTTAAATAACCTTGTCCTCCACGTAATTCACTCATTTTTTTTAATTTATTTTTTATTTGTTTTAGAGAGAAACCTGTTTACCTCAAAACACGTATAATTAAGTCCAAGTTTGTGCAAGTCAATTGGTTTTGAATGAACAAGTCAGGAAAGGGTTTCGACGTATGAATGGGTGGAACAGTCGAGTCGGGCCCGCTGCTAATGTGAAGAGCCAATGGTAGAGGGATAGGATTTCGGGTGTACCAAACTTGATGGACGAATGAAGGGTGCTGAGCGAATTGAAAATTGCCCGCTTCAGCAATCTCTAGTATTCTTGATTATTTCTGTGCGCCTGGTAGGTCAATTTAGAAGCATAGAATGTTCGAACATATCTGAAGTTGAAATTCGGATCATTTTGTAATTTATCTATGCCTCGTTGGTCTAGTGGCTGCTAAGCGCGACTGCTGAGCACGAGGTCCTGGGTTCGAATCCCGGGTCGGGCAAAGTGTTACTGGGTTTTTCCATTAGGTAATTTTCAGTAACAGCACGGAGTCTGGATTTGTGCCCGGTTGATGGCAATAGGCTCGCCCCCTATTACATTGGGACCTAAAACATAACTGGCGAAATGTGGGTGTACGTTATGTGCACCTCTGCCTACCCCTTCGGGGAATACAGGCGTGATGTTATGTTATGTTTATGTATCTATAGTATTTTTTTTCATTGATTGACAGTTTCAGTAGTCTTTAAACATAAAAAAAACATAACATTACGCCTGTATTCCCCGAAGGAGTAGGCAGAGGTGCACATATAATACACCCACATTTCGCCAGTTATGTAGTCTTTAACCAAATTTAATTAAACTTGATTAAATCGTAATGCATACTTTTTATTATTTTTACTACTTTATGCGTCACGATTAGCCGTAGGTACATATATAAAAAAAACATACCTTCTATCTAGATAACTCTTTCACTCATAAATATAAAATTATGTAGTTAGATTAAAGCTTTCAAAACCTTTGAATTACGTATAAAATAATGGTTGAAATTAATTAATTAATTGGTAAAGATATTGGTTTATATAATAATATATAGTATTTTACCTTCATCTTTTTATCTATATACGTTATTATAAATATAAAAAAGATAATGAAATAACAAAACTAAAATACTATTTTTACACTAATATTTTTTACGCATTTTATATATATTTTAGTTTTTCGTTTGTGAACAATCTGTTGGAATGAGCACCGTTTTAGTATTTTAACCGCACGTCGCACTCATATTCTTGTGATTTTAAACAAAATCGTATTATTTGTTTGATGTCTGAGTTTATGTAAAACCGTTCAAAGCTTACGTGACTGAAGCTGCATAAGATAACTTAATAAAGAAACGAAAAAACCTTCGAACATGACATTTTTGAATAATTTAACTTTAAAATAGTGGGTGTACTCAGGGTTAGCATACAAATTGTATGAATATCTTGTCTTAACATTGTGTATTGCTTGTGAATTTGACATTATTATAAAATATCCCAGTAGTATATACATGTTGGCTTTATATGGTATGTTGTGACTAGAAAAGAAAAGTACCGATGTGTCTAAAGAGTTTGGTACCCTTTGACTAAATTTTATTGTAAATTTAGTGAAGAATACAACCCCCTTTTTACAAGCTTATAAACTTGCAGTTTTTGTATGTGAGTTTCTTTAAATCAAATCTCAATCTAAATTAGAACCACTTTTTGACATCCGATTGAAATGAAATTTTGGTGGTAAAAGGTTTGGTGACAATACAATATTATGGTACTTTTGATTTAAAAGCTTGTTTTAAAAATATATTTTTAAAATTAACTTATTTCGTTAGGCAAATGAGTGACACGATGACGCATGAAACAACCCCAATATCAGTCTCAATACATGGCTCGCCCACATGTCATAGGACTTTAAGTGTAGATCATAACATCACGCCTGTATTCCCCGAAGGGGTAGGCAGAGGTGCACATATAGTACACCCACATTTCGCCAGTTATGTTTTAGGTCCCAATGTAATAGGGGGCGAGCCTATTGCCATCAACCGGCCACAAATCCAGACTCCGTGCTGCTACTGAGAATTACCTAACGGAAAAACCCGGTAACACTTTGCCCGACCCGGGATTCGAACCCAGGACCTCGTGCTCAGCAGTCGCGCTTAGCAACCACTAGACCAACGAGGCAGTCAGTGTAGATATACATACTTTTCCAAAAATAGCACGTGGTTATATTTATGTATGTGTGTATATCTGTGTGTGTGTGAAGAATACATGCCCGTCCTTCAGACTCCGAAATCACACTCGAAGCCAATCAATACCTGTAGCTATTCAATATTAAGTGTAGTAGATTGGCATGCTAGACATGTGTCGGTGTTAATGTCATTAGTCTAACGCCTGTTGTGTGGTGTGTAACCAAATCGAATATATACCAATTGGGTTATTGCTATTTCGGCTGTGTTGTGAATTTTCGGATCATATTTGAGTGGGCTGTCGGCTTACGTGATTCGGGATAGTTTTGTCATGATCTGAGTGCTAAACTTTGACTATCTATTAAGTAGAATGTAGTTGTTTAGTATTTTAGTTATGTATGTTTTTCTGTAAGTAGCTGGATGTATCAGTTGATTCTCTACGTGTAAAGTGAATTCTGATGTTTGTAAGACCATCGTTTATGAAACCTGATTAAATATGAATAGTTTAATGGAAGGTTTGTATCATTATAAGTTTGGTATAAAAATGTACCTAGTCTTAGTGTTTTTATTTATATAGGCTACGAAACATAATTATATTATATGAAAGGAGGCTTCACCTGTTAAACGAAATAAGTGTCATTACTTGTTTTTTTGTAAAAAAAAATCTGTTTAACTAACAATTTATTTGTTGAAATATCAAGGTTTGTACTATAGTAAAAGAAGAGGTATTAACAATTAAATATAGCTTCTTGTAACAATTTCTATTCATTTAGCGCGTGCAAGCACGGTAGAAACATTTTGAGTAAAATAAACATTGCTACAAAAATGTGTTCAAATTTTTCAAAAATAATTTTATTATAACATCAAAAAATTGCGCTTCCCGACTCTTATACGTTTAAAGCTACAGGCATCACCGTTATCGACAATCGCAGGCTCCGCACCCCTTAATTGGCGCGAACGAACGAAACTTCCGTGCCACGGTCTCGATTTCCCTTCTCAAATGAACAGGGATACGTCATTTCCTTGCACAGCGATTGGTTTGATCGCGGTAACGACTTATCCGGTACTAATTTGTTCCAACGCAGATCCGTCATTGACGCATCAATGGCTCCTTTGTGCAATCCATGAGAATGCGGTTTGTGGCGTGTGTCGGGATTATAGTTTTGTTTCTGTTCCATTGATCGTTTTGCTTATATTGTTTGTAGTTATTTCGTTGGTGGTCGGGAATGGAAGTTAACAGGTGAATAGCTTATTTTGAGTGTTGGAAATGGATTGTTAGTGGTAGGTGGTGGTGCAGAGAGTTTTTACTGAAGTGAATAGCTTTTAGTTTTATAATGTTTGTTTTCTTGTTTATTGTATACGATATAAAACCTGAAAGGTCTTATTGTGCATGAATTGGAGACGTTAGAAAGTATACTAAATTAGGTCTTTTTTTGACTTAACTGTTATTGAAATTCCGACTGTGATAATCTAACATTTCACAATGTTTAACCTTTTTGTTATTATCTTTACTTTTTAGTACAAAACTCAAAAAAGCCCTTTTTTTCTGATATAACGGAAAAGACGACGTCAATCCTTACAACCTTAAAAACTTAGTTCAACAAGTACATGAATCTTTAATTTAAAAAGAAAACAAGAAAAATATGTTTCTGAACAACAAAAATACTTTTCCAGTAAGTGACCGGTTTTATCAAAACAAATCAATACACTTTGCATCGTCTCTCCCCAAGCGAACAAAACCACGGGCGAAGGCTATCTCGTAATACAATAGTTATCTTCCTAGCGATCAGTGCAAAGATTCTGTGAAATGAAAAGGGGATTATTCTATGGACCAAGATGAAGGGATTCATGGAAATGACGAGAAAGTGTTTTTTCGTCTCGTTCTAACAACAGACAAGTGAAAGAGATAGGATTGCTGTTGAGACGTGTTTTTAACCTGAACTTTCATGTTTTGATATCGAATTCCTGATGTTTTAAAGCGAATAATTATTCTGAGAATAGCAGTGAAATTAGGGCAAGGCTTTGGAGTTCTCGAAACCTCGAGTACTCTGTGATCACTGGTTAGTATGTATACAAAATGTGATGAGAATGAATGAGCTGAAAGGAGTATTTTGCATATCTTGGGACAAGCCCACCACTCGTGCCCATCATTGCGACTCCTGTAAGCCAGGATCTACAATCATAACCGTTGAGAACCACCGAGGCAATGAAGCTCGAGGCGTCCCAGAGAAATGACTCGACTGTCTTGGAACCCGCAACGAAATTAATCATAAAGAATATATAGGAGAAGTAGGAATAAAAATGTAGTTCCCACAATTTGCATATCTACCTAACCATGTGATAAACAGGATACACTTCAATCTTCGATTAAGACTGTTAGTGTATGTAAGAACGAAGTCGTTCTTGCTTCTCGTACGAACTCATTTTGAAGAGTGTTAAAAATAAATTTAGTTAATCAAACATTTTGACTTAACTTCTACTGTAGGTCTTATTTTAAGCCACTAAAACCTGTGTATGGTAACCTTTTTATAATTTTGCCCAATATCCTTGAATAAGGCTCGCCCCCTAATATAACTACGGCCACGTTCAAAAGTCTATGAACGCAACTCCGCCAAAAATTTGAAAATTCCCATCCTCATAAACTTCCCGTCCAAAACTTCCAAGCTTCAATGACACCTGGCATGCTCGCTATCACATGTCACCGTAATCACCGCACCGTAGCCCTGACTTAGAACACCCGATCCTAAGCATGCACAGATTATCGCCGGCTGTGTGTACATTAGACAGTTTGATGAGCTTATGAAGTCACTTTAGATGCAAAATTCCGTTGCCAAGCGGCTTTCGGCGGCCAGTTTGTCGATAGCCTTATGAATTTATGTGCGGCTACTTGGGGCTCTAAAATGTGTATTGAATAGCGGTTTTTGGTTGTTGTTCCACTTTGTTTGCTCCGGAGTCTCGGCTGGAGTTTGTTGTTAATTAGTTCCGTTTTATGCTACAGTTAACACAATGACAAACGGATAGGTAAGTTTGTTTTAGCTTGCATCGTGTTTCGGATTTGAGACGGAGTTAGCACTTTTATCTTGCGGGTTTGTTTTATCATTGTTAGTTACAATTTATAGGTGTTTTACCTATAAAGTCCTTGTATATTTTTCATTTTAACATAATTGAATAAGTTGATTGTTTAGTCGAGTATTCGAGGAAAGATCTCAAGCAATACGACACATCAAACTAGTACAAACCTACTATAATTACTCATAATAAAACAAACACAATTTTACATTTTCTCTGATATCGAATCGACCATTTTATGTCAAACTGTGCAACCAAAGATCAACGATAAAACTATTATAAAACGGTATAGCTGTAGGTTATAGTGTGTAAATAAGTTATACTTAAGTATGTTATAATTAAATAAATGTTTCTTTTAATTATAAAACAGTTAGTTTAGTGCTAATGACTATGTGAATAGTTTGCAATTACACGTACAAATAAATTATTTACATCAAACATAACAAACAATATTAATAAACTAAAATTAGAAAATTTAAATAATATGCAAAGCCGTTTCTGCAACCGAGCTTACAGTGTTGGATATAAATAGAAAAAGTTGGACACTTTAGTTAAATTGCATTTTGATGAATATTTATAAGCACAAGGTTTTACTTCTAGTACCACTAAGGTGTGGAATAAGTAGGTAATATCTAGTTTACCTTACAGGTTACGAAGAGCAGAAAAAGGATGTTATATTTAAAAAAAAAACCTTGCCTCACACTAGCAATTTCGCCTGCTATGCTATTCCGAAACACTAATATCATCTCGAACTCATCTCGCACGTCATCGTGCAATGAGCTGGTGTCAAATCTCCTCACCGCGAATTTAGAAACGAGTTTTTAAGTGATGTTGTAGAATAGCTTGGCTGTGTCATGGGTGCGGTTTACAAGCATGAAATACTAGATATACAAACACTGAGAAACGGGACGAACATCTGGAGATCATATGTTATTTTTTCCCGTGTGAGAATCGAACACGAAGGGCAGCAGTCCAATTGCTTCGACACTGCGCCAATCAGATCATCGAATAGCTAATATCTATGACACGACGTATACATCAGGTGTGTATGCATATTTGCTTTGACTGCGGTGAGCCTTTTGAAATTAATTGGACAATAGTGCAAAGTAGATAGTAAAAGTACAAACTTACGATGTGCAAAAGTTATGTGTATTGATATATAAAAATATACATAGTATGAGAGCATAAATATGTAGCCGGACAAGAATTATAAGTGTTGTACAAGATACAATGAAATAATGTACAATGTAATACATTAAGATAATGCCGAACAACGTCAAACAACCTTTTGCCCATGTGATTGACAGAATTCTAATTTTACTATAATAACTTTCGTGAGTGTTATCCATATTATTTTCTTTATATTCCAATTACAATTAGATTTACGTTCGCCGTTCGACGTTCTTTTATAGCGTTCTTCATTTGTTACCATGTTATCTTCTTATACACCAGGTCGTTCATCAACCATACGATAAGAAGAAGATAGAGTAATGTCCAGAAGTGTAGGTATATGGTAAGTTCAGTAGTATAGTATAATGTATCCCTTCTGATAAGCTGCAGTGCGTACCTACGCACCATAATCAATAGCGACCTATTGCCGCAATGTCTCAGTTTCAGTATGTAGATTAATAGGTATTTGTAATGTTAATTACCTCATAATAGATTTAATTCTGAACTTGAAGTACCTTTATTTTTCTCAAACCGTGAACTTTTAATGTATTGTTTACCTATATATTATTTTAGTCGTTCCTTTCTCAGTTATTGGCGAATGCCACCTTCCACTTTTTCTATTTCTCTCGACCAAAAATGTTCAGCTAAAAAAATAATATTTCATGACGTACAATATCCGAACATAACATTATTTGGAAGCTCCTTTTAAGCTAAGATTTGTTCGTGGTGTCCAGTCCACCCAGTTTTCAGTAATAAATAAATGATTGCAACAAAGGAAAACCGTGGTCTCTGCCTACCCGTCTGGGAACGGGCTTGACTTTATGTATGAAATAAAGGATGTAACAATAACAAACGTTTTGCATGCAATAAAATATGTTGACTAAAATAATAAAGGCGTTTCTCACCCGATAGGGTATTAATTGAATACCTATGTAAACAGCCGTTCAATAACATTTACGTCCTACACTATTACGGGCAACAAATTTCGGGACATAAAAATACAGATTAATGGACTAAACGTGTTAAAACGATCGGACGTTACCGCACTAACTGCCGTCCCAGTATTTCAATGAATTTATTTCTGGATGTATTTTGCATATTTTTGAAGCTGTGGTTTTCGGGCAGATCAATCGATACGCGAGATTATGCCGATTGCCGTATCAAGGTCGTAGCACACATTGAACCCCGGAAAGGGATCGTCACCGTATCTACTCGATCAACCGTGCAGTATTTTTTGTATGAAACTCCTTACTGCGAAGCACATTAATCGGAATCGTAACGTAATCGCCTTGGGACCGGCGAGCCGCAAGCGCGGTCTTGGCTAGCCGTACCCAAAGCAACGTGTCGGAGCAGCTGATCCGCTTTGCTCTAGTGCTTATGTAAGGTGGACGCCTATTTGACGGTGATGGTGATACAGTGACGGTGCTATGACCCTCATGCGTTGGTACGTAATAGGTATTTCCCCAAATAAAATGCTCTATGTTGACAGTCAGATGGTGATTTTCCCAGTTTTTAAATATATTATTGTTATAGGAGATAGAATTGAATACTTATTACATGGGACTTATTGTATAAGCGACTGTTTTTGTAGAGGGACGAAGGGGCTAATAATTTCCTAACACTTCTGTTTCTTCTTGCGATTGTAGGCGTGGTAGGTAGGCAGTTGTGTCAGTCTAATTTCTAGTAGTCTAGTTTAATTTGTATAGTAAAATAACAAGACTTAATGAGACAATGATGTATCCAAAAACTGTGTTTTAAAATTACGAGATGGTCATGGTAAAGGGTGTGTTCTCAGTAGCTCATCGACACAAAAATTACATCTCACTACATTAGACATGACAGGCGCAGTTTTATGTACAAAAAAAAACATAAATAAGTAACATACATGACCCTTCTTGGGTAATGGGGCAATAATACATACACCACACTATACAGCGTACTCCGGTAATAAAAGTCACGCTTAGGGGTCGTAAAAACTCAAGATGTGTCATATACCATTATATCTGCAATGTAACATGGGTTAATATCAATAAGTTTCAGTGGGCTTACTTGTATATCGGTGGTGTTACTGCATATAGCTATGGTATGAACGTAAAAGTGTTGGGCTAGCGTTTTCGTGGCGCGGATTATGGTGACTCATGTATTTTGTATAACATCTAGGCAAAAAATATATTTTTTTAAATAAAATAAATTGTCGCCCCTGTCTAAAAACTTCTGCTGTATCGTGAGTGCGTTTCACGAAAATGAAATATCACTTACACAAAAAACAATCAGACTCGGGACAAACATCTGCGGATCACACAAATATTTTTCCCGTGCAGGATTCAAATCCCTTGCGCAGCAGTCCTATCGCTTAGTCACTTCGCCAATCAGGGCCTCATAATTAATATTAAGACGTCTACAGATGCATCCAATATACAGCCAAGCATCCTTAAAACACAGGTTCTGTAATATATTACTAATTCGCCTTATAACTCATATATTATACTGCTCTTAACCAAAAAAAAATCTACGACAAGTCTTGTGTAAATCTGCGATTTTATTGTCAATGGTCGACTTTATTTTCGGACGCCAACTTCTTGAATATGTCTGCACATAATATTTATCGATATGAATTAAAATGAATTTGCAAATGCTTTATTAATTTTACGTATCAAACAGTTTCCAATTAATATTAAGAGAGAACACAAAGTAAACTTTAAGCCACAAAAAACAAAAATACGCATCAATATCTCGAATAATTGCTTTGATTGAAAATTCCACAGCATTCGAACGAGGTACTTTGCTTGTGTTAAAATTCCCAACAGATAATCCCATCGATAAACCCCGAAGAGAATCGGTTGAAAGATAAACATGGTTTAAATAAAAAATAAAATTGAACTTCCAATGAATATCGAAGAACTGAATGAATGATTTTACTGTTCACAAACAAACAAACAGATACATTCCATGATTCATTTTTGTTATTATTTTCGAACCGGAAGCATTTTCATTTACGATTTTAGTTCACTTAATGCTAAAGGTACTGGCTTTTAACATACGCAACACGAAAAACAAATCATACATAATGAAAAGTCGAATGATTTCTAACGTTCGAATTCTGTTATTTACATGTGTCATATTTGATTAGTCAGACGTTTCAGATTGACCGTCTTGTAAAATTTTCCCGATCATGGTAAAATTTCGGCGAACATTTGCCCGTACTTCGAGAGTATGGTATGGGAACCACATTTGTTACGCGATTTTTTTACGGTTACGGAGGAATGTTCGCCGAAATGTTACAGATGGAGATGCACAATGAAAGTAAAGACAAGATTGGCTGGTGAACTGACGTCAATACATAGGATAACAAACAATTTTCTTCGACTTTAGGATCAAGACAGACCACCAAATCCAAGATTTATGAATGAAACGTATTGGTTTCAACAACTCTTTACACAATATTTTTATCAGACTCAAATGATTCATTGCAACAAAAATAAGCAAAAATATAAAACAGAAGAATTGCATTTTCCTTTTGTAAAATACTAGTACATTATGCTTAAAAATATTTTATACAAAAATAACGCTGGGCATCGCGCAGGACCCAAATTAGCGAATGCAGAGACAATGTCGCTTGGGACAGAATTACATGTGCACTCAACCCTGCTAAATTATACAGTATTATAGCACAATAAACAAAAAATGTATCTCCTTGAATAACACTGTTTTTGTTTATGTTTAATGTGCTGTTCAGAATTTTGTTTGGATAATTATGCAATACTAGATAATGTCCGAGACTTTGCGTGATTTCGTTAAAAAGCACTGTATACCTATACATTGATCACTTTTCAGGCAGGACAGTTTAAGTTGTGGAAGCGAGACGCCGCATTATACAGCAAATAAAGGCTTCTGACTTCCATATCGTAAACTCTCCTGCTTTAGGAGTTAAAGGTAAGGGGGCTGATTGGCGTAATGGCTAACGCGCTTAGTCTTTGTCCCGAGTCTGGGTGTTTGTGTCTGGATATTTCTTATTTTTGAAACGTACCACGATATGGACAAATTCTTAATGTCGGGCGATGTTCTTAGTAAAAAAAACTGGTGCTCAAGTATAGGCTATAAACCAGACGACACGAGAACAACATAGAACAATCGTTTAGACCGCCTGAGTATCGTCTAAAGGTATATCAGTCGAAGTGTACGGATAACTAGTCATCTATGTGAAGTGTTTACCGCACATTAAATGGCAAGTTGGTGATTATTGTTGGGAATCAATCGACCTGATATCACGGTTATAGGCGATTATCTATCACATTGTTATCTCTATTGCTATATACCCTTATCTTAGGTTACCAGTGTGTACATTTAAATCTAAATGGGCTTGAACTACGGTCGATTAGAATGTCTTTTGTTTACTGGGTTAAATGGATTCAAATGTCGGTTGACCTTTGTTTATATATGATTGCTTTGATGTCGGTGTTGTCTGACGATTACAAGAATTTATAAATGTTTTAAAGTAATTTTTCTTTTTAATTATTTTCTTAATATTTAGTATATTAATTTTATTTTGTTTTTATGATAAGCGTACATTTTTATATGCTTTTATTAATATTTTTTTTCTTTTTTGGGTTTTACAAACATCGCCCCACACTAGGAATTTCTCTGTCGTGGGTGCGTTTCACAAACATGAAATATCACATACACTAACACCCAGACTCGGGACAAACATCTGTGATTTGCACAAAGTTTTGCCCCGTGCGGGAATCGAACCCACAACCCTTAGCGCAACAGTCCAATCGCTTAGCCACTGCGCTAATCAGGTCGTCAAATATATTGACATGGTTTCGGTTTCTAACATTATTGTTATTATTATTGATACAATTTTAGCTACGATAAAGAATAGTTCATTTAAAATTAAATATTAGCCAAGATTAAGATTTAATAACAAACCAAAATTCGATAACATAATTTTAAAGTCTTTTTGCATTTTTTCTAATTGATTTCAATAACCTATATTTCTTTTAAACAAATCACATAAAAAACCAATCGTCAATCCGTCGTTTATGTAGGTGCAATGGTAGTAGGCACTAAAACAATCGAACATCGACGTAATAAAACCACTATGATGTATCGTAGTGACGCGACCAATCGGGACGTGCCACCGCGACACGGACAAATTGGTGATAACCCTTAGGATGGATGATGAATGGATGGATTAGAATAGCATTTAAACAGTCTTAGATTCTGTGAATCATACTGTTTTCTAACAGTTTAAGAAAAACGTTTATAAAACATTCAAATGTCGCGTCTAAAAAATATTTCCTTACCAAATTTGATAATTTAACCGAATTTATTCGTCATTATAATTTTCTAGGTATGTTGGTTAGTTAGTTCATAAACAGTATAATAATTATAAGTCATTATTTCATAACATATCTACAAGAGTTATACAAGATTAAAACTCATAATGTTTTGATTCGCGAAAGTTTTGAACACTGTAAACGACTAAACCGCTGGACGGATTTTGATGAAATTTGGCAAATAGACGAAGAAAGGACATAGACTACATAAGTAGTTAATATTTTCAAATTGTATCTGTAGCGTTCAACCGTGAAATTTCAAACCAAGTTCAAGCTGGTTTTCACAAACACAGTACACAAGCTCACTAACAATAATTGTGACAAGTTACCTTCGAATTACGCCAATTCATTGACAATGGCGGCGACTGGCCCAAATCATCTATTTGTCACGCACCGCTTTGTTAACAAAACCCCTTTTGATACGGTCAGGAACAGGTGGCGGTCTATAGTATCTAATGTTTGTTTGTCGACTGTTTATCTGTATGTGTACTGTTTTGATATTTGTGTTGAATGAAATAGTGACGCAACTATGGAGGCTGGTTTGAAGCCCATCAAAACTATTTAGAGATAGTATTGATGTTTGAACTGTTGTAACAATTTTTTCAGTATATATGACGGTGTGGTAGATGTTTTTGTTGTTTAGACTTTTTCTGTCATATATTGTTTAGATAGCCGAGTGGTATGACCGTTGGACTGTCAAGTCAAAGGTCGCAAGTTTTAATCCCGGCATGCACCAATGTTTTCGTATCCATGTGTGTATTATAAATTATTGCGTGCGTATAATTTAATTAGTTATCAATTGCTAAAAACAGTGAAGGAAAACATCGTAAGCAAACCGGCTCACCCGAAAGATTTTTCAACGGTGTGAAAAGCTATCCTAGAGGCATATGGGTGGTTTAAACTCTGACTTCAGGGTGTTCATCAACCATACGACACTATTTACACTTTTTAAATGCTTATTTTTTACCATAAAAATACACGGTTTCCGTGTTATAAACTACCGCTACTACTGTATCATAAGCTAGTTGTTTTTTTTAATTTAAATCGAATATTCGTTACGGAGATATTGTAATTGGGCTATCTATTGGCCATTGTATTCATACATACACGTACCAATGGATTACTAATTCCTTTAAACTACGTCTCCGAAAAATTACATGGATGAGCCAGATTTAAGCTCCCTTACAACATCTTTTAATGAATAATGTCACAATAATGTCCCTAATTAAATGAATATTCCTGTTTCATGAAGTGTTAAATGTAATTACATCATAATTATAATATGCCATTAATGTACCATCATGAGAAGATATTTGCATTTCTTATGTTTAAATCTCATGCATACACGACGAGACTTTCTTTACCGTTTTATAAAATCTGCCTCAGGGTTGAATTTATAATATAATTTCTTAGCTGGTGTCTGAAGAAACTGCAACAGACGTGCGAAATTTAAAGGTTGCGGGCTTAGAGGTCTCATGATAAGCTAGTGCTAGTTTTATAAAATTAAAAATGTGCAGTGTCAGGTGTAGGTAACTGGAAGGGGAAAACCTTAGTAAACATACCCTGGCCAGATCGGATGTATTCTGAAGTAGGGTTAGAGTAAGTAGTAAAGTTAGGGTTAGAATTAATAAGGCGAAATAAGTATGCCACGATCGTTGCAAAAGGAAATCCGTGGTCTCTGCCTATCGCTCTGAAGGCAAGCGTGACTTGCTGTATGAAAAAAAAATAGTGTAACTTTTAATAGATAAATTAAAATTGCTCGTTCTAGGTAATTAGGCAAAATGCTGACATTTATAACCCCAAAATGAAGTATCAGCAAAACTGAGCAAGTAGCTCAAACAATGACATAACACATACCTTCTTTGCCTACGCAGCAATCAGGCACATTACCACTATCCCTAATATTGGCATGGCGGAGTGACCTCATTCCTCGGTCGCCGCAGTTACTGTTTCGACCCATATTTTGTGCAGTAACTATGTTAACAACATAGGTTATGGCTGGAACGACAGTAAATATGATAAACAGGATATATTTATACAAATGTTTTACAAACAAAGTAAAATGTTGGGCGATGGAGGGTTGGAGGTATGTGTGTGTGTGAGAGGGGATGTGTGATGTGTGTGTGTGTTTGTGAGGGGATGTATAATGTTTGGTTTGTGAGCGATTGCGTGTTTGTATTGTATTTAATCAGGATGTTCTTCAATACAGAATTCTGGTCGATAGTATTTTTAATGTTCTTTATTTGTATATCGATGTATTATTCTGACAATTTCTTAGTACAGTCTGTGGCTATTATTTTAAGCTTGTTAATTTTTGTAGCAATGATGAAAGGTTATCATATCACTGTCTACGTTTTTAAGCTGTTGTTACGATAATAGCGTTCTAGAAGTTTCCATTAACATATCAGCTTAAAATTTACGTTCAGCTTTGTTAAGAGTATTTCAAAATTGTTTCAAAGTTTCTTAAAGTTCATATTTAACATTTCAATAAGTCGTTTTCTTTATGTTATGTGTCTATAGCAAATAAGTTAACAATATTTAGTTCGTAAAAACAAGTCAAGCTCATAGCATGACGTGTATTCTAAGATCTACAGATCAGCCAGATCGGATGTTATCGAGGACTGCTCATAGTAAATGCATAGTTATCACACGTATGGAACAAATTTAAACATAACATAACATCATGCCTGTATTCCCCGAAGGGGTAGGCAGAGGTACACATATAGTACACCCACATTTCGCCAGTTACGTTTTTAGGTCCCAATGTAATAGGGGGCGAGCTTATTGCCATCAACCGGGCACAAATCTAGACTGATGCCACTGAGAATTACCTAATGGAAAAACCCAGTAACACTTTGCCCGACCTGGGATTCGAGCCCTGGACCTCGTGCTCAGCAGTCGCGCTTAGCGACCACTAGACCAACGAGGCAGTCAAGTATAAATGCAAAAAATATATTAGCAGTGAGCAAAACTTGTCATCGCATCATTGTCGATGCGTTGACAATAAATAGAGTAGAGTAGGTGTTTTAAAAATGTGCCCACAAAGTGCAGAGGACGGTGATCCTAAAAATAAACTTTAACGTTTAAGGTCGTATCGTAAAAATGAATGGGTTGTTGCCCTTGCAAATATTCTGTTGCGACCCTTAAAAATTAACATAAACGAAACGCCCACTTCAAAGATTACGGTGCGAAGTGTGATGCGTAAGCATAATTACTATCTGTATACAAGGGTATAGTTTCGTAAGATCGAGGTTAAGTGGCGGTCATCGTGGCCTGGAATTTGATGGGTGATCGTGGACTTTTTAAGAGCCTTGTGGATTATTTATTATGTCCTTGCGTATGGTACTTGTACTGTTTTTAAGATTACCTAAGCAATATAAGATCTGGTAGCTTGTTTATCTTTCGAATCTTCTTCTTCGTATCACTTGTCAGAGCGGTTGTGGTCGCTATTTAGCAGTGGTTTGCTTCACCACCCGCCTCCATTCCACCTGCAGTGCTGCCATGTGTGTACGTGCAGGGATGGGTCTATGGCAGACTTGATTTGATCCGTCCACCTCTGGGTCTGGTGCCTTCTTCTTTGCCTTGGACTACTAGGTGTTTTATAGACTCTTCATTGCGCCGTTCAGTGATTCATGACCAAACATATCTTTAGAAACACTAAACGAATTGCTCATCTGTATCTAAAGATTTAATTTAATATTTAATTTTAAGTTAATATGTTATAACATGATCATACTGCACGCTAGAGTTATAGCTAGCAACAATAAGCCTGAATGTTGGGTCGCAAAATTTCTGTCGCAATAAAACTGGCACATCATTGTAATTTATCACAATTCATCTGCCCAATGTATGAGTATTGTCGCGGTTGAGTTATACTTCGAAATAAACCATTTTAAAATACTAATATATTTTAAAATATGGAAACAACGTGGATACTGTCGTAAATAAGAGGTTGATAAACCGATGCCATTAACACGAGAGTAAAGGTTTTAAATATGTCATAATATATTTGAAACTTCAAATTATAATTATTTAGAACTTCCATAGCTCTGCTATTATACCATTTCCTAACTTCCTTATCTGGTATTACAGGCCCTTCGAAACACAAACTACCTAAAGGGAAAAAAGGCATAATTATGCATATACATAGCGTATTCCAAAACGTAGACTCAAGTCACGCCTATTACCCAAAGGGGTAGCCAAAAACCACGGATTTCCATTCTTTCGCCTCAGTCACTCGCATCACAATCTTCATACATGCAATGTCTGGTAATACTTTTGACTATAGTCATGGATCACATGAGAGATCAAACAAAGTTATACTGTGTGTTTAAATTCAAGCGTTAAAAATCTCTCTATCTATCGAAAAGCAGCGAAATGTGGTTATAATATACACCGCAGCCTACCCCTTCGGGGAATACAGGCGTGGTGTTGTGATGTTTAAATAACACATTCCTTGAGCAAAAATTATGTCTACATCGTGTATACTACATCCATCTTATTTATAACCGAGGATCATACCGGCATTAATTAACCCAGTATTAAGTCTATGGACATCTCTATTCTTTGATATGCAAACGACAGTGACAGGTATAATTTTATTCTTGGTTTAAAATTGTATTTTTTTTATGAACAGGAGGTGTTCATTCTGTACTAATATTCTAGACAGAAACGTGTAGACTTGCTTGTAAATGTATCGCCAAGACTTGCGTCTACCACTGAACTGAGAATTTCAGCGGGAGAGAAGTAAATACGTGAATAAACATTAATAATTTAAGGTTATATCAGATACATCGAGCCTTGGACGATGCTTGCGTTCGTTTTCTGTAACAAGGCTGTGGTACAAGAGTATAGGAACAGCGGAGAGGCAAAACAAATAGATATAATCAGCCTGTATAATTGTTCTACTAAAGTAAAATTTTCTTTTCCCATTGTAAGGGATCGTGCATTTACTATAGGTCAGTTTGTGGTGTATTTATTAAATGCGTGTCCCTAAGTCTGTCTTTCCCTCGGTGGTAGAGACAAAAATAAAGTGTACACTCCCCCTCATTTTCCTGGGAGTAAATCTCATGCAAATGGTAGTCTATCATCATATTTAGCCCCTTGCAGTCCACAGCTGGACATAGGCCTCTCCCAAGGTACGGCACAGAGCCCGGTCTGTTAATTTATGCACTCAGTAGCTATATGGTATTATGGTAGCCTATATCGGGAACAAAAAAAGTAGTAATCTTAAAATTACTGAAACATAAATAATAGCAGTTGCTGCCTAAATAAGGAATCACAACTTTATCGTAAATTATATTGTAAACGACATTACACACATATCACGCCTGTATTCCCCGAAGGGGTAGGCAGTGGTACACATTTTAGTAGACCCACATTTCACCAGTTATGTTTCTCCAAATGTAATAATATTCATTTACGTTATAATATACGACATTAGGTATTTGATAATGTTTCAAGTGCCATTAGGTACCCAATAATGTTTTAAGTATCATGCATAGTTGTAACAGCTATCGTTATTAGTTCTTTCTCTATCTAAATTCCACTATTAAAAATTCGCAAACGTCAGCGTGTACAAAATTCGTTTGTGCTTACACCCACAGTTACCGACCTCTTTACAACTTAAGGCACACTCCACGTCGGCGTACGGTCACGAACTACAGCCCCCCTCCCCCTCTACAACAATGGGCGCCAGAAAATGGCTACAATAAACTGATGGGGGGAAGTGGATAAATTTGGTTTTACACAGTTTTCGTGGAGACTTTTTAGCGCGACAAAGTTTATATTATATTATTATAGCTATTTATGAAAATATTATTGTTTGGTTTTTGGTTTAGTATACTGTCGTTACAGCCTAGTATTATAGGCTTATTGTATGAAAGACCTGTGATAAGGAGAATTTCATAAAACCACGCCTCAACATGTGTTTTGAATCAGAAAGCAAATGGTATTCAATTAATGTAATCATTTCTTTAAGTTCTGCTTAATAATCGCCTTAATCTATGCTTCACGTAGGTACTGAAACAATCTATAAAAAGCAGCCCAACAATTTTATTTTACACGTCAACATACATTCAGATAAATCCGCGCATCCGTACATAAAACAGGCTTTCACCACGCCAGCTAAACATACAGAACTAACCTACTTTCGACGTTACAACTAGTCATAGAACAATCCATTCCGACCCTAACTTCACAGCTATGTGCACCCACGCCAAGAAAAAATAGAAAAAAAAGAAAACACATTCGCTCATTTATTTACGAGTGTGCCTTTGGCTCGCCTGCCCCAAGCCATTAGCAGGACCACTATATCTGTCTCTCTCTATCTACAGACGGCTTATATTAAGCTGTTTCGCCAAGATTTTCCAGCACTATTACTCCACGGGTTAAAACACTTAAACTTTGAACCGGAGAAAATTGTACGTTCGTTTTTATCAGTGTTCGAGATTGTATCCTATGTTCAATTGTTTTTTCGTGAATTTAGGGAACTCTGCGGGCGGAGGTTGCCCCGATAGCTGGTTACCTGCTTTTTATAAATAGGTTTGCGGTACAAAAGGACGGTTTAATATTTTTGGTACCGGCAACGTATGCGTCGTTTGCAACTCGTTTAACCGTTATTAAGCGTGATGAATTTTATTCAGACCCATTTATTTTTGCGCTTGAATTCCACGATGTGCGACGAGTTTGTGCAATTTAATTTTAACACAAACTAGTCGTTGCGTAGTTTTGTTTCTGTAGGTACGTCTTTTTGATTGTACTTTAATGGCCGTAAAGAAGGACTTTAGTTTTAGAACCATTAATTTCAATAAACAATATATATTTCAGAGATCCCGGAATAAGCATTTATAATTATAAATACTTAAATAATGTCGCTTTATATATTACTAAAAGGGCGGCAATATTGTCGGTATTTTTCTCCACGCGCGTATTTTTTTTATGTGAGGTACCGTAAATATAGAGCCTGCAAAAAAAGCAGGTCGATAGACGGGCGGCGCGTCGTGCCTGCGGCCTCTGTCCCGTCGTGACAGACGGAGCGTGGTTCCACAAACCGAGCGATGGACTTACGGGTCTTGGTACTCGCTGGCTGAAATTGGTTGAGCCCGGTTCGGTTTGGCACTGGACCAGTTCTTTTTTGAGGTGTAACTTGATGCATTGGGACTCATCAACCTGCTTGTTTGTATCCAGTAAAGTTGAATAGATTGTTTACTATGGATACCACTGATATGTAGGTATAGATAGATTTTTCGTCCGCCATGTCGATAGATTGTCATATTAATTCAATATTTCTTAATTCATAAAGGTTGACTGCCTCTTTGGTCTAGTGGTAGCTAAGCGCAACTGCTGAGCACGAGGTCCTGGGTTCTAATCCCGGGTCGGGCAAAGTGTTACTGGGTTCTTCCATTAGGTAATTCTCAGTAGCAGCACGGAGTCTGGATTTGTGCCTGGTTGATGGCAATAGTCTCGCCCCCTATTACATTGGGACCTAAAACATAACTGGCGAAATGTGGGTGTACCTACTAAATGTGCACCTCTGCCTACCCTTTCGAGGAATACAGGCGTGATGTTATATTATGTAAAGGTATATTGCGGCGGACCTTACTTGTGGGCAATGCCTGACCAAGGACGACGAAGTAGGAAGAGATCTAAAGGCAGGTTGCTATCGTAAAGGCGGTGCTTAGATATCTACTCACTTCTCGACCTATATGATGCAGTGAATAAATTCATAATACACACGTTCTATCCACACTGCGTTCGTAAGCGTTTTTCTGTAGTACGTGACTATTGGCGGTTCGATGCTTTGACGAATTTGATTTGAACTTATTTGAATGTGAAAATTGAAGATTGACGAATGAATATTTTTCTAGATATCAAACTTTACTTTGAAATTTAGACCTCAAAAAAAAATTACAATATGAGGGGTGCAATTTCACGCAATCCAGTCAATGTTAACTTAAGCATCCCGAAAACTAGCCCGGGCTACGTAGTTTTAGGATCAAATTGTAGGAAACCTAAGTAAATTTTCTTCACTCTTTAGTTCCAATAATTACCTACATTAGTGAAATAGGTTACGTGTGTCGTTGGCACATATCTACCAGTACGGTAGAGCATTATTTTCGACCCAATAAACTATAAATCAACATAGCAGGGCACAAAAGAAAAACTAACACGTATTTCTCAGTAACAATAAAATATTCATCACGATTACCGTATACAGAGCTAACGTTTCAGATAGATCCATATTTCATCATTCGACAAGCTACTTGAAAAAATAGAGAGGACCCAATAAAATAAATCATTCGTATAAAAATAGGATCCTAGACCAAGCTATGTCTGTATCGCAGAAAAAATAAGTCTCACGATTGGCCAGATCAAAGGATTCCATAAAAAAGAATATATCTTAGTTTTATCAGGATAGGATCGGGTGTGTGTGACGAGCGAGGGGCGGGTGTTATGGTATATTAATCTTATTGTTCAGATAGAAATAGTGTTTTTAAAAATAAAAAAAAATACATTTAATTTATTCAAACATTCATTTCTGAAATCTGAAGCCTTTGCCACTTAAATAATATGCCTACTTCAAAATATCAGGTTCACAAAACTACCGGTAGGTACTTATGTATAAAAATAATGAATTAAAAGCAAATCATTTATACAAGTCATTACACTGTAGGTCAATTTGTAGCACACACTCGTACAAAATACAAATATAACCTACATACATACGTACATAATACCAACGTATTAATAATTCTACCGAACATTCGCTTAGCCTGTCTCCGCAGACACATTTTGGATTTGTTCGTTCGGCTACGTGTGTGCTTCGCGCTATAGGATTTTCACCAATATCATGTCTGTACTGACTCTGATTTCAACCAACAAACTTCTAATACCATTAAATTTTATTCACGCCATTCCCACCAAAACCAAGCACAACAAGAAATAAAAACAAAAGAATTACAACATAAAACAAAGCATAATGCCTCCCGAACACTTCCTTTCAGCTAATCTCTCATCGTTCATACCATAATACCATTTATAGGGCTGTTCTTGTTTCCTGTTTGTTTCGAAAATGGTGGCTAGAGAACCCTCACTAAGGATGTATGTGGATAAAATAAATCTTAAACCAAATACTCTTCGATAGCAGTCATTACGGTCAGTAAGTACCTTTTTTAACTTCTTTTTGGGACTTTACCGGGGATTTGGGGGGTTTACAGTAAGTTCTGTTTCGCTAAAGCCTGTAAGCTGCGATGGAATAATACAATTTATAGTAACTTTGGGAATTGATTGGATTTCCTGGAGTTATTGTCGAATGTATTGTTATTGAGTTGGTATTAAGCAAGAGTCATTGAATGTGTGAAAGGAGGCTTTTCGTGGTGATAAGGACTTAGATTGATCTATAGCCGTTTTGTTCATAAACGCAGCATTAACTAAACCCCGAATTAAGTCTATTGACATCTCTATTCTTTGATATGTAAACGTGGCAAAATGTGGGTGTACGGTATGTGCGCCTCTGCCTACCCCTTCGGGGAATACAGGCGTGATGTTATGGTATGAAATTTCTATTATAATCATGAAACTTGATACTTTAAAAATTAGTATTGCAAACTACTCCAGTACTATTAGTCCCAACCCCTAAGTCCACATAAGCATGGCCATATAGTCCCAACATACAGCTACCCTCATCGAAGGCTCGCATAGTAAATGCGCGTCGGGTTTAAAGATTGGTGGTGCGTAAACAGTGTCAAGTCACTAATTGGCTTCCAACGACAACCTTAAGGTTGTCGTGTGTATACTCTGCTCGATATGATATATATTCAGGGTCACGTCGTGTTAGGCGTGTGTAGAGACGATAAAACACCTCTGTATACCTTTAGCTATAATACACCTATGTTGTTTTATTGCAGCTTTGAATTTTATATGGTAACTAGCTGTTGCCCGCGACTTCGCGTGAATTTTGTGGTATGAAAAATAGATGTTGGCCGATTCTCAGACCTACTTAATACGCTCACAAAATTTCATGAGAATCGGTCTAGACGTTTCGGAGGAGTATGGGAACGAAAACTGTGACACGAAAATTTTATATATATAGATATAAACTAGTATTGTAGTATACATTGACTGCCTCGTTGGTCTTGTTGTCGCTAGCCGCGACTGCAGAGCGTGAGGTCCTGGGTTCGTAACCCAAGTCGGGCAATGCGTTATTAGGCTTTTCCATTGGATAATACTCAGTAGCAGCACGGAGTCGATGTTGACGGCACTAGGCTCGCCACAAATTACAGACCCATAACATAACTGGCGAAATGTGGATGTAATTTACTACACCTCTGCCTACCTCTTAGGAGAGTACAGGCTTGAAATTATGTTATAAAGTATAGAAGTTGAAGTCGTATGATTTCATGTCAATAAAGATGTGATAACTAGTTACCTAAAATAAGTTTCATTAAAATCAAGAGAAGAATTAATTCTATAATAGTCATCATCTTACCTATGGTTACTACCATTTTACTAAGAAAAGTGTGATTAAAATATAACATTTTTATTTGCCGAAAAAATCACCATTAACTTTGTCAGGTCCGAACACAAAGCTTCCGATGAATACCGATAGATTTGAAACCTCAGACATAGGACCAAAATGTGCGTTTAAGATCACAAAACAAGAACACATTTTACCTTCAGGGATTACAGATGGACGTGATTGAACTTACGCAACTCCGAGGCTGGAAAGGTCGATGCTACAATATTCCACAATCATCACAGCCCGCATTAATCCATTTTTATATGACCCCAAACCAAAAACACGGCGGCACGTCCTAACCATAAAACTGCATTTCTCCTCGGAATTACCACTCCTCCACAATTTAAAGCGAAGTCAGCGCTGTAATATTTATCAAGCGCACTGCGTGTCGGTCCCAGGAGATCTTACGGTCACCGCAAAATAGGTATTTTGGGTTCTTTTACACAATCCCCCATTCTACTTCGGTAATTATAAATGTGTTCCGCTGAAATAGGTATCTGTTTTGTAGTTGGATTACAGTTAGTGCTGTGTATTCGTTTGATACCTATTGGTCGGTTAGTCGTGTGAAATATTTCATCGTTATATCTCATACATCATCATAATTTAGAAGGGTTGTAAATGTATATGTCTATTGTTAATAATAAAGGTTTTCTTTTTAATAAATTTTCATTGATGTCAGTTTTTTTTTTTTTTTTTTTAAATCTTTATTTTTAAGGATTTTTGTACATAAAAATGACAATGTCAATCCTATAGTATCTTATTCTAAATGTAAACTAACACGCATTAAACATCATTATTATCTACTTATACCAGTAGTATATAGCATTCTAGCCGCATCAGAGTTTGGTTCAGCTAGAATGCTATGAAACACACCGACGTCACAATTGTTCAATTTATACTTAACAAACATTTGGGCTCTTTTATCAGCATACCGGACACATTCTACTAGTCTGTGGTAAACATCATCCTTTATACCACATTGATCACAATCAGGCGAGTCCACTTTCTTCATCAAAAATGCAAAACTTTTACTAGGAATGTGTCCAGAACGCAACCTACAAGCGGCTACAATTTGTTGCCTATTTAATTTAGTGGCGGAGAACCAAGGAACGTGAAGAGGCTCACATTGAATACTTTTGTACCATATACCTTTGAATTTAGACCTCTCGTCAAAGTACTCTTTAAACATTAAATAACATTCTGCTTTATATTTAGTTAAGACTTCCGAGTAGCTCGGTAGTAAATTAATCTCATCACCCTCCAATATAGCTATTTTGGCTAATCGGTCCGCCTCTTCGTTCCCGAAAAGGCCGATGTGAGATGGAACCCATTGGAGTGCGACATCTGTACCCTTACTATTAGCTTTATCTATTTTACTTAGAATGCTGTACGCTATTGACATACCTCTGTTACCAGCGGCGCAGAAAGAAATGTGAAAAAGAGCACTTAGACAATCTGTAAATATTGCTATTTTACGAGCATCCAACTCAAAAGCATAGGATAAAGCTTGTGACACAGCAAATAATTCAGCAGTCATAATACAGACATATTTATTTTTAATTTTGTGCAGTTTATAACTGCTAGTAGTAGGGTCAAAATACGCAGTACCAAGACCACTTGACGTCTTAGAGGCATCAGTGTATATCACACGATAATCAATATACTTTTGACGTAATTCGTGTAAAACTTCACTTTTTAATATAGTATGGTCCAGATACTGCGACTTCGATCCTTTAACGCTATCTAATGACTTATTTATCACACCTTTTAAATTTATATTAGTCGTCCAGGTATCCAAGGAAAACATTTCAAGAGGGCATGAGGAAGCTATTACATTTTGTTTTATTTTATTATGACTTGTTGCCAATAAGGGCTTCTTTTTATTCACCCAAAATCTACTTCTAAATAAATCATTAAGTTGTATTAACATTTGATTAGTAATATTATTGGAGTGAGAGTTAGCTTTCAAACAATATTTATACGATAAATATAATCTCCTTATTTTTAACGTTGGAATACACATCTCACTTTCCATGACGTGAATAGGGGTTGACCTTATAAATCCACCTATGACTCTAAGGGCTTGGTTTTGTAGCCTGTCCAATTTGGATGTATGGCAGTTAGCAGCATTATCATATAAATAACTACCGTAGTCTAATCGACTTCTAACGAGAGCGTTATAAATTCTACGGATATGTGTAGGATGTGTACCCCAGTTAGATCCTGCTAAAACTTTTAATAAACTTAAAAATTTACAGGTTTTCTCGCAAATCTCATTAATGTGTTTGGACCATCTAAGAGATCTGTCCAGCCAGAATCCCAAGTACTTAATGTACTCTACTGAATCCAATAAAAATTCCTTAACATGAATTTGTATTTGCTGACATCTGCGAGCTCTGCTGAAGACACAGTATTTAGACTTGACAGCTGATAACTCTAATCCAAGCTGATCTAACAAATTAACCAAGCAGTTGAGCGCTCCCTGTAACCTTGAAACACTATCTTCAATTTTATTACAATTAGCAAATATGACAAAGTCATCGGCATATTGACATATGTATACCTGATATACCTGTTCACAAACCCCAATAGTGACTAAATTAAAAAGTAAAGGCGATATGGGGTCGCCTTGAGCAATCCCCTTGTTTGTCCACCGGATCAAATAATTATCTTCTTCATCACATTTAATTTGAATATGTCTTTCTTTTAAAAGATCCCAAAGATACGAGCACATTCTACTTCCAACATGTAAATCATTTAAAATAGAAATTGCTTTACTGACTGACACATTATTGTAAGCCCCTTCTATATCTAAGAAGCAAGCGATGGTTGATATGTTATGCGAGAAACCAATCTGAATACTAGTTACGAGACGCGTTAAACAATCGAGACAAGATTGGCCCCTTCTAAATCCTACTGTATTTGGTGACAATACTTCATTATGTTCGGCGAACCACTCTAAGCGTTTAGCTAACATTAAATGAAACAACTTACATAAACAAGAAATCAACGCGATAGGACGAAGGCTAGAATTTAAACTGCAATTATGTTTGGGAATTGGTACTATTTCGATCTTCCTCCATTGAATAGGAACACAACCAGAATTATATATTAAGTTGTATAATTGAAGTAGAAACTGTTTTCCTGCATAAGAGAGATTGTAGATCATTGAGTAGTAAATACCATCTTGCCCAGGAGAAGTATCTTTGCGTTTAATACAATTTTCCATTTCATGTAACGTAAAATCAGCGTCAAGCTTGGGGTTACTTGAAGTAAACGTCCGAGGGGGGTCCGTTACAAAATCCGGTGTTAAAGAAGACAGTAATTGTTGTTTGGCTAAATCAGAAGTATATGATCTTGCTTGTCTAAATCCCTTCATCCACCTCATTTTACGCCACATGTCCGATAGAGAGGTATTTTCATTAATACTATCACAAAAATTTTTAAAGCTCTGAGATTTAGCACACCTAATCAAACGTTGAGTTTCTGAAATTATTACATTTAATGAAGCTAGATTTTGGGGAGTTGGGTTTCTCCTAAAGTTCTTAAGTGCAAGTCGACGCTTGGCGACAGCTTTTGATAATCCTTGATTCCAATAGATTTTAGGGACAAAGTTACGAGTAGGGTTAATACAAATCTTCTTACAAGGTATAGTTTGTTCAACTGCTTGATTAATATATACTATGAAACAATCGTACATCTCCTGGACGTTATCAAACGATCTATTACATTGTGAGAATAAATTTTCTACTACAACTTTAAATTTGGACCAATTAGCTAGTTTGAAATTTCTTTTAATTGTAAATTGTAATGAATCTTGATATTTTATGCTTAATTTAATTATTAAGTGGTCGCTACCCAAATTTTCATTAGTTACATCCCACTCGGTATTAACAGCAATGTCTGCGGAACAAAACGAGATATCAGGAGAGGTTTCTTGAAGCAAACCGCTTACAAGCTTTACTCTGGTAGCTGTACCAGTATTTAGTGAGATGTAGCCATTTTCAAGAGAGCTGTCAAATATCTGAATACCTCTCGTGTCAGTCCTGTTCGACCAATTACTATGATGTCCGTTAAAATCCCCTGCTATCAAGGTGTTAGCAGAGACAATTGAAAATAACACATCCCAATCTATTTGAGAAGTGTGTACAGACGATGGACAGTATATGGAGATTATATTACGTAAAAGCTTACAGTTTAAAACTTTAATGCCTATACACTCAATACCAGAATTGCTTAATTGAATAGGAGTCCTAAACGTTCTTAGAGATTTGTGACATAAAATAGCGACTCCGCCATAACTATCTGACCTATCTTGTCGATATATGTTGTACCCCGACACATTCATATGCGAGTCTGGTTCTAGCCACGTTTCACTAACTATTGCGACATGTATCTTCTCCCTATTGAGTAACATTTCAAAATCTGCTATTTTTGGTCTTAGACTTTGCGCATTCCACTGGACTATATTAATATTAAAATCCTGCCTAGCCATTGTTAGTAAATAGTACATTAAATAAATCACCTCTCATAATTTGTTTCGACACAAATGATGTTGCTTCTTTAACGATGTACTGTATACATAAACAATTTTTTTCTTCTAAAGATTTGTCTGATAACGTAATCTCTTTAACTTTATTAAAAATAACTTTTAACCTTGTAAACAACCCTTGTCCAGTTTTATTTTCTCTCGATGTAGATGCTGAATTCCTAGTTTGAAGTATTTCTTCTTCTTCTTCTTTCTCTTGCTCTATTTCAGTGTCCAGTATTTTTTCTTGTCTGTTAGCTTTACTTAGGCTCTTTCCTTTAATGTTACTTGATCTCTTTAGGTTCTTATTGTCCTCAGATGTTCTTTTTTCTATATTTCCGTTTCTTATTTCTTCTACTGTTTTAGTTTGCATTTTGTTATCTTCCTTCTCTCTCAATAATATATCTCTATACGAATAAGAGTCTGATACTTGCATTTCGGTTGTTTCCACATTACTTTGAGATGAATTAGCAATTCTGGATTGGATATTACTTTCGTGGTATGTTAATAAAGCTTTTTTATAAGTACAGTTATTTTCACTCATTAGTTTTTTAAGCTTTTTTTCTTTTATAAATGCTGGACAGTTCTTATCCAACGCCATATGCCCTCCTTTACAATTAATACATATGAATACTTTTGTTTCACAGTTGTCATGACTTTGGCCGCACTTGGGGCATTTTATCTTTTGAGTTGGGCATACTCTTCTTATATGTCCAAACTTCCAACACCCTGAGCATTGTGTGACAGGAAAGACATAGGATTCCACTTTAAACCGGCACCCGTATCCAAGTATATACGAGGGTAAAGAAGAACTCCTAAAGGCTAGTCGAATAACTGTACTATCTACCCACTTACCATCATCAGATAAACGTCTAAGTCTTCTCATGGCCACAATCTTGTATTCACATTGAAACTGTTCAAGTATTTCCTTTTCTTCAATTTCTAAGTCTATGTCTCTCACGACACCATAAGACACACTTACTTCGTCTACGCTTTGACAAATATATTCCAACTCGTTAAACTTCTGGCAAGTTAGTAATTTACCTGCATCTTCCTTACTCTTAAACATAATATTGACTTTATATGGGCTTTTGTATTTAATTGTCACTATGTTGTCAATTTGCTCCGAACTCAAAAGTTTAGCCAAGCCAAAATGTTTCGGCAATATTTTTTTAGACGATAATCTAACTTCAAACCCCGAATTCTGGACAGCTATTTCTTCTGAACTCTTACTCTGACTGTTATTATCTGAATAACTGCGCAAAAGGCGTTTTGAGTTTCTATGAACAGTTATAAAACCCTCGTTATCTACCTCTTCTTCCTCACTTTCTCTCCTCCTCTTCTCCGAGCCCTTTTGGGTATCTTTTGTGACATCCTCAACTACTTGCATGTTTTCACTTTCTACACACATATCTCCTATATCTAATGGATCAGAGCTAATACTTAGCGAACGACCGAAACTAGACATTATTTTGAATAACAACTAACATGGGGGTAGTTTTAAATAAAACGACTACGAATAACAACGCTGACGCTCGGGGATCGTTTAGCAGACGTGTGTCACGTACAACCGCCCGCGCGCAACTGTTGATGTCAGTTAAAGACGTATATTGTCGGATTCTATGGGTATTTTTCGTACTTGGTACATAATTATGTAATAAAATTTATAAATATAGCAGAATACACAAGTTACAGAAACTTATAATAATATACACAATATTAGGTACTGACTGCCTTGTTGATAATGCCAGCCATGAGGTCCCGGGTTCGAATCCCGGGTCGATCCAAATATTACTGGATTTTTCCATTAGGTAATTCTCAGTAGTAGCACCGATTCTGGATTTGCGTCCGGTGAATGACAATAGGCTCGCCCCCTATTACATTAGGACCCATAACATAACTGGCAATATGTGGGTGAACTCTACAATCACCTCTGCCTACCCCTTCGAGGAATACAAGCGTGAGGTAATGTGTATGTTTTTAATACACAAAAAGATCTAAATGAAACAGCAGATAAATGACTCAAGCGTGTTTGGTCCCTAAGATTGCTAATCTTGAAGCTTCACAAACCCAACATTAATAACAGGTGAATGTTTCACTACATTCCAAAGCAATGATTAAATACGCACATACATACAACTCAACCCTGACCCGTTGAAGCGCAAAAAATAATACCAAGCAATTCTATATTTAGCCGAACAATGCTAAATTTAAACAGTATGGCATTAATTCTGGGCGAGAGAGCCGGATACCTGACGATTGCCGCCGCACTGGCAATTTTGAATTGGTGCCAACGGCAGAATACAATACGCATGTATTCTTACTGTGGCCGTCCCAAATCCGTAATCAACGCTAGTCTTGCAATGCTGCTAAGTAATACTTACTGAAATATTTTATTTAGATTATTGAGGACTTTCTATTGTTACTATGGCTGACTTATCCGTTTACTGAAAGTAATTTACTATTTATTTACTTTAATTATAATTTTAAAATTTCCTATTTACTATGAATGACTTACCCTTACAGTTGTACCTTACAGATAATTCATACAACATACATACATAAAGTCACGCCTGTTTCCCTGATGGGTAGGCAGAGTCCACGGATTTATATTTGCTACGATCCTGGCATACTTCTTTTGTTTCATTCACATGCATCACATTCCTCATACACGCTCGTCGGTTGAGGGTACTCCTCACTTGCCCTTTTTGCAGAAAATCTCCGATTTGGTCTAGGTATGTTCGCCTAGGTCTTCCCCTTTCCGATACGCCAATAACACTCGCCTCATATATTCGTTTCGTCATTCTGCTTTCATCCATCCTTTCTACATACAGCATAATCCATGATATTCCATAATAGGATATCGGCTTAGAATATTTTACGCCTAAAAATACTCTTGACACTTTGAAAAGTGCCTAGTGGACGACAAAATTATTATAAATATTTTTTATTTATAAAATAATAACGGAAAAACGAAAGGAAGAACATCCTCGAGCAAATCAAGCGTCATTCATGTTGAAAAGTATATGTTGTTGTATATTTTGCAGTTGATATAATAGTACGTTAAGTTTCGATGTAACTTTGCGAAGAATACGCGACGAGAGACGCTCTATAAAGAGAATGGCAGAGGAAAAGGAACTCCAGCAGTGGGTGATACCGGGCTCAAATGATGATGATGATAATGATAAGAGATATAATGATCATTATCTACATTTAGTTACCTATCTACACCACCTGCAGACAGTATCGTGTCGAATCAATAAGTATTCCGTTTTATGATTCTGTGCGGAACCCTATAAACGTTATACTCAATTCAACGGAAAACATTTCGGCCCTCTAATGTATACACGCTCCCTTTTTTCTCACACTCCAAGCGTTCTTATTCGACATTTTTCTTTCCCTTACTTCTGTACTGGCATTTTATTTTTATAGTCGTGTCTTGGAATATTTCCCGTTGCCTCGCCCCGGTGTAATACCAAGGAATTTCCAAATACTTGCGACTGTCTCCGTAACCAATAGTTCAGAAAAAATAATACAGAAAAAATGAACAAAGAATTTATTGGGAAAAGTATACAATCACGTCATGGTGGCATTGCTTGCCTCTAAGATACTAGAAAGCGTGCTTCTCTCGTTAGGGTATTCGACATTCTTGATAATAACTTTAAGTTGCTCCCGAAGTTCGTTGGTAAATAAAACTGTTTCGTAAGATATTGACCTCTTTACTCTGAGCAGATTAGGTAAGATGCTTTCATTTGCCGCATACTTTTCCTTAGATTTTGATTTTTTGACAATCAATGGTTCACTTCGTTTTTCAGCGAGAACCGTCAGGCTTGCAGTATATGAAAGCAAAGCTCGCACGCCATATATCACCACGACCAGAAATAGGGAAAATCCAGCAGTAATGTAGTTCTTCTCCACGTTGTGCAGAAGAATTAATTTATCATATTCATGTAAACCAGTATTGAAGATCAATTTGTGGATGCTTTGAAGCGGTAGGTACATGCCAAGATATAAAACTGATGTAAAATAAAAGGCAATAAAGAAGAAATAAGTGCGTCTGTAAGTTTTTGTTAACTTACTAATGAATATTGTAAGCTTACGGACATCATAGATGGGATTCAACATGATTAGCACTATGGCCATTTGCATTAATAGCAAGCATGTTAGAATCATGCAACTGCCGTTCATCGTGATCTTGGCTGGGTTACACTGGCGGGGAAATTACTATGGCATTGTTGCGTTTAAATATTATTTTCACTTTTCCCTTTTTTTGTACATTTATTCACTATTGACTTGTGACAATTTATTGACAATATGATCATGACAAGCGATTGTATTTTGTTCAATTTACTATTTTCTTCTTTTGTGGTGTTTGATGACAGTCTGTTATTGAATTTTTTTCTTCATATACTGCATGGTGTACGAAGCTTACGTATTTCTCGGCACGAAAAAGAGTTCGATGCATTTTTTTAATAGGATATTTTAGTCAAATATGCAAACTGTGTTATATTATATTTTAATAACACTTATTAGTAGATGTTTAAGTAGGTTGTTTATTTGTAGAAGTTACGTCACATTTTTAGCTGACATAATGTTTTCGCTTTTTTTTTGACTTTGCTTTAAGTTTATACATATTATCACTCGAATTGATAATCCTGTTGGTAGCTTCCAACAAATTTGTCATAATAATTGTTGAACAAGAAACCTGTGTACAATCGTCTTTCGTTAAAATGGCATGTCGACACATTACTTCGAATTCTAGTAACCGAGCGATCCTTATCGTAAATTCAGCTAACCATTCGATTAAAAATAAAAGATACGCATTCATAAAAAAGCAAGTATAACATAATGACATCTTGCTTGCGTAGAATTGTAAAATGAGAGTTGGGCTACGTACGTCTAACAATACACGGCGATAGCGTGTGCTTTCCCAAGATATTTCCAACAAAGTGTTAAGGAATAACACTGTTAATAATATTGCTATTACTTTTGTCGGATACGCAACTGTTTTTTTATAACTCCACCACATATCTCTAAAAGTACATGGTTCTTGAAACGGTTTTAAGAGAGTCATCACCACTGCAATTTCTGCAAAGAGTGCGGATCCTAAAATTATACTAAATATGTTTATCATTTTCCTTTTTTTCTTCTCCCTCTGGTTTTTCAGATTTTTTAGATTTTTTCTTATCTTTTGTTTTCTTATTTTTCAATTTAGGTCGATCAGTACTGACAGATTTATCCTGAGTTGTTTTACTATTGTCTTCATGAGCGTATACGTAACTCTCAGAGTTTTTAGCAATAAGTATCATAGAATCTTGTTCCTCTGGGGAATTATGTTGAGGTGTCTCTCTAAAGAATATGTTTAGTCGTTCTGATTCTCTTTCATTTAAATGACCTAGTTTTGGCCAATGTGCCGGGGTTTCCTCATCATCATCGTCGTAGAAATTGATAGAATCATCTATAACCCCAACAATATTTTCTTCTTCAACTTGGACTTCAGTAAATTCTATATCTACTAAATTGTAGTTTCCCATCAAATCAGAAAATTCGTGAAGTGTGGCTGAAAATAGTATAAATTCAAGTAATCTCCAAATAGTTAGTACAAAGAAAAGTGAAAAACTTGCAAGGAAGTAGTTTCTGATTGCATTTGTTGTTTCAATTATTCGAGACAGTTGGTCGTGAGGTGTCTCAACTGGTCTGAGATACTTTGGTACTTTATAACTATTGATAGTTTGCAATGGACTATATACTCCATAACCACCTATCATCAAAACATACATAAGGGTTAAAGTAATGAACATGTGATTCTTCCTTATCTTTTCGCTGCATTGTTTAATATATTTAGCGAGGGTAACTACATTGGTAATTGGAAACAATAGACACGCAATTGCTGCCATTTGCAATAAATTAGTTATTATGAGTAATACCGTGGAACTATCGAAAAGCAAAATCATTTTTACAGTTAATTTTATGAGCACTACTGCATCCAGTGCATATTGTCATAGTGACATAATTGCAAAACGAACATAGACACAGCCACCATAGAGAATAAAAAACTCTTTACGTTACTGATATAATTCATTGCTATATTTCTCCTTGTTACTAAGGGAAAGAAAAATCCCTTTACGATCGTTTCCATAAGACGTATGAACGCAAATTGCGTCACCTACTTCCCCATGATTGAATTCGTTATCAAATGCCGCCCTACAATGGCGTATCGAAATCGAAACTTGTAACAGAGGCCTATTTACGTACGAACGTACCTATGAAACAAAATAACGGGACAGTCTGGCATATATTTCGAAGTGAAACATATGTTGCGCCAGTCTCCTGCCTCGACACGCACAGCACCCGCGCTGCCTGTAAGCACACGTATACGTCAGCCATTAGTGTGAAAGAGATAGGGGAGTATTGTGCTCTCGTTTGCGCAGTTTCTGCACGTGGCATCCCCCTTACAGGTGGCGACCCACCTTCCTTTATCACAACCATTACCTATGTCGATTCAATTATGCTGAACTGTTGACTTTGCGGACACCGATATTTTCAACGGTTGCGGTTGTGTAACAAGCTCTCGCCGAGAAGCCCAATCTGGCGTCGATAAAATCTTTTAATTAATTACTAACATGGTAGGATGTAATAATTTTCGTATGTACTCACATTAATTTTCGGATGTTTGCCCTGCGAGATGGGATCGATCGGGAGACTACCTTCCTTTGTTGTTATTCGAAATCTTTGGCTTACTATTAAAGAGCAAACTGAAATATTTACATATTAAATTAACTTTACTATCGATTTCGTTGTGATCAGGGTCGGCCTGATTTTGAGCATGGATTAAAGATTCTCCTTATTTATCTGTTTATGAGTGTTGATTTTAGTTAAGAGAGAACATTTTGCTGTCTTCTTTTATTGTAACACGAATCGACATTGTGAATTCCGTATATTGCCCGTGGTCCGATGGCGGAGCTCACTGGTCGATCCATTGGCATTGTTTTTATGCCCATGATCCTATCAATTGAACCACGGGTGATTCAGACCATAGGCAAAAATAATGCCCACGAATCTGCCAGTAGAACTCCGCTATAGGACTACGGGCAATAAACGACAAACTCGTATTATTTGTTATATTAAAGGTCAACAGCAGTCGTAACCTAAGCAGGGAGTACTATGTAAAGGTTTATTTGCTTTAAAAGAGACTAAATTTTCCAATGAATTACTCCAAGCAAATATAGTATAAGCAAATTCTCAGCAGCACTAACTCTCAAAGATTAACAAGCTATTTTAACTGTTATCTCAGTGAATTTGCAATTAACTGAGTACTTCAGTGCCAGAAAATGTTCTGTGAATGTTTGGGTACCGTAAAATGTTGCTTTTTAGGTCATCTGTAATGTGGTTAAGATTTGTATAGAGTTAGGGTTTAGCGTTGTAAGTACTGGCAAAAAAATACCAAAATGCATGTTCTATGTTGGTTTTTTCTAAAACATTGTCTTTTTCCTATCCTGCGCCAGTTTTAATAGCACTCTGTATCATCTTTTAAGTCAACTGCTAAGAAATGCCTTTGTTATCAAGTCCCCCTTTCTCAAAGAAATTATATAAATAAATACATTATTATAGTTATTTAAGAGGGGGTTAAATATCACTTCCTAAACACCAGTAGGCACAAAAACCTTTATAATATACTAGCAGGGTCCTAAAAAGAAAAATGAATGGCACATTTCATACATTCATAGCAAGAGTAAAGAGACTTCTTTCCACAGAGGATTTTAAATTTATAATAAACTCCTTGCCTTTACCCACGTGCGTCAAATTTGCGCCTAGCAAGCGTGACGTCATTATCTTGGTAGACGTGACGACTCTGCGTATACCCCACCCTAAACTTTTGTTTTAAAGGATACATGAGGTGTGGGTTTGTGTGTGTGTTTATGGTTTATGTTCTAGGGTGTTTATGGTTAAATAGGTTAAAATATTACTTCGGACAAATGAGGGTCTTATCTTTTGTAAAAGCTGGTAAAATAAACTTAATTCTACATCATACTCACATACATAAATACTTAATATAGATCATGTTATAGATGACGAGGCTATAGTCTTAGACGGGTTTGTCTCCTATTAAAAGTCATTTAGTCACTGCCAAAAAATTCGTGGTGGCCTTGTGGTTAACATACCGGATTTGTATGCTCAAGGTTGCAGGTTCGAACCCGGGCAAGTATCAATGTGACTTTTTCAATGTTATAAATACTTCATTAGTTATTCTAAGACACCACTGACTAACGGTGACGGAAAACATCGTGAAGAAACCAGGATTTAATTATCTGAAATCGTCAATCCGCAGTGAGCTAACTTAGTGATCAATGCCCAATCCTTCTCTATACGAGAAGAGACCTTTGCCCTGCAGTGACATAGTCATTATTATTATTATAAGAGTCATTTTGTTAATATGTGATATACCTACAGAAAAACTGATCGGAGAATAACCTTACTAAAATACATAAATAACATATCACTATCAAAACCCGCGTGTCATTCACAAGCTTGTAACAACATAACATCTGTATATTTTATCAAAGAGTGTACATAACTAAGAAACCTATTTATTTGTTTCAGGTAAGTTGGACCTCCATCAAAACGGACCTCTCGACATACGCTTTTATTTACCAGCGACCAATATTTGCGCAATAGGACCTTTGCAAGCTGTGACCTCTTTAATCAGGATGTGAAGATTTGCATGTATGTGTTTATATATCACTGTCATTCCAATAACATAACATCACGCCTGTATTTCCCGAAGGGGTAGGCAGAGGTGCACATATAGTACACCCACATTTCGCCAGTTATGTTTTTAGGTCCTAATGTAATAGGGGGCGAGTCTATTGCCATCAACCGGGCACAAATCCAGACTCCGTGCAGCTACTGAGAATTACCTAACGAAAAAACCCAGTTACACTTTGCCCGACCCGGGATTCGAACCCAGGACCTCGTGCTCAGCAGTCGTGCTTAGCGACCGCTAGCCCAACGAGGCAGTCATATTTTTTGTATATTGCAGTATTTTTAACCGACTTCGTTAAATTCGATTTAAATAATATTTGGCACGTAAGCGAACAAAGTAAAGATAGGTATTACGAAACGTTCGTTCAAAACATGCTTCTGTGCCCGACCGCGGTTCACAACATAGCCTTATGAAACTTTCAGCGGGACCAAATACAAATACTGAAGTTGGCTCCAACAGATACGGGATGTTTTCTTGTTTTTCTACTTTACGTTTTAGTGCTAGCTTCTCTAATATAGTTTGAGATCTTGATACGGCGAAGGCTCTCCGGAGTTTTGGTCGCTTCAGGTGCATTTGTTATTAAGGAGTTTTTGGACAGGAGTGCATTTCAACCATTTGGTTTTGTTATCATACAGGTAAATAGCATCGGTTTGGTTTGGTTTATCGATTTTTTTTTTGAAAACTATTTAGATGTGGGAAAAAATTGGGTTAGGTGACCAAGTGAAAAACATTGCATCACTTAAACTCAACTGAAATGAAAATTTTCTAACTGATATAATAAAAAAAACAGCGTTATTCGCAGTTACCTAATGGTAGGAACAAGACTACAACTATATACGTAGTAATGCCCAAAGAACCTTGGAGTCCACTATTAGAATATTGGAAGTTGAAGTGAAAGCATCAAATGGTTAGCAATTTGCAAGCATTTGATGTTTTACTGCCCATTACGAAATCGAAGGAAAAAATGGAGGGAACTGAAAGCGATTATTATCGTCAATTCTTTTTTTATTGAACACCCTACTTTCACAACTTTAGCAGTTCATATTGATTTTCGGTTCAAAAGTCGGAAATAGGAATTATGGAATCGACTCCGTTTCTCTTGGTTTTTGGTACCGTTGTAGGTTATGGCGACAGGGGTCTTTAGAATGAAATTATTTCGGTTTTTTGGTAGGAATAATTATAAAGTTTTTGCTGAGAAAGTCAACAAGATATCCCGTAGTTCTTTATGGAAATACTGTACAACGCTTCATATTACTTCTTGAGTCATCCGAATTAACGTCTACTCTTTTAAGTCCGTCCATGAATGGCTGAACTGTTTACACATCTGAAATTTTCACTGCACTTCTAATAGACTGTGTACTTTCAATTATAATAGGCATGATCATTTTAAATTAAAAAGGAATTTGTATATTACTATAATAATAATATTTAGTTTTTTTAACTTTAATAGTATACATACATATGGTATTGATAGTAATACCTTTCTGCCCAACTCTATTTGGAGACACGATTAGATGCAGTTTGTATAGTGGCAAATCATTAACAACTATTTAGTGCGACAGGAGCTAATGTCATTATTACTAATTTAGCAGCTCATTTATCTAATTAATTGGTTACATGCGGGCCGTATCAGTGAGAGGAAACTAATGTAAATGCTCCATCATTTGTTTATGTCTATGTTAGCCTGGTAAATCAATGCCCTGAATGTTGGTAGACAACATAAATTGGATTAGGAAGAATGTATTCATTAATGTTGCCAAAGTTATTGGACATCAACGTCACTGTACCTGCTGGAAGCACGTGAACCCATTGGTTCTGCTTCAATCCCTCTTCAGTACCCAAATTGGTCGATCAGTGATATATGGGTGAGAATAATAATTACACCTGTGTTTGCACTCACATAACTAAAACGTTAAAACAAATTTCAATATTTCAAAATGTTGATGCCTGCCTCGTTGGTCTAAGGTCTTAAGCCTGATTCCTGAGAACGAGGTCCTGGGTTCGTATCCAGGATCGGGCAAAGTGTTACTGGGTTTTTCCATTAGGTAATTCTCAGTAGCAGCACGGAGTCTGGATTTGTGCCCGGTTGATGGCAAGGCTTGTTTCCTCATACATTGGGACCTAAAACATAACTGGCGAAAGGTGGGTGTACTAAATGTGCTCCTCTACCTACCCCTTCAGGGAATACAGGCATGATGTTATGTTGTGTCAAAACGTTGATGTAAAAACATGGTTTTTCTAATATGTGGCCAGCCTAATACCATTCATCGTACTCTCCTCCCCTTTCCCATATTACGAAATTACTTACTTTAAATTAAAAGAATATTACCAAGACTGCCTCACGCATTGACGTAAAACTATATGGGACCTCGTAACTTTCACCTACATCTTAATTTTTTCAAAGAGCACACCTTTTACCACGGGCGGTTGAAAGCCATCTCGTTGCCCACTAACCGGCAATAACAATTAAGCTAAATGAGTCACCGTTACACCCACCCTTACTTTATTATCCCTGACCAATGGGCCGATCATGTTTCTCTTTGTACCTACATATGTACCTCGTTATGTGAACACTATTGTAGTTAAGGTGAGTTTTTATTTTATCGGGTTATAACGTGATTTTAAGTTGAAGTTCGTTAAAATTCATTTGTAAGCTGATAGAAGTATTGATTTGTCTATAGAATGTAGAATACATCGATTTGTTCCAGTATCGAGATATTTTCTTCTTTATTTTGTAAGTTGTTCCTTATGACAAACTCCTGTTAACATCCCTATTTACTTAGATAAAACGAAACACAAAAACATTGTAGCTCAAAAATGAGTCGGCAGAAAGTATTTTATAATTACTCAATATCAGTAGCAACAAAAAGCGAAAGATAAAAAATTTAATTAAAAAATAACACAGGCCCCGCGGCCACGGCGCTAACTATCGCTATCAATTTTATTTAAAAAAGTTTCCTTCACAAATTCATCTGATTGCGGCCCTCCTTAGCTTAACAAGAGTTTTAAATGCTCTGAAGTCTGCGTTCATCTTGATAAATTTAACGATTGCTTGTGTAAAATACAAGCGGCGAGGGATTAGTGACCTTGCGTCTTTGGTGTACACGAATTTAAGATCAGAATACAAGTTTTTCGACAGCACATCGATATTGGTTTGGTTTTATTCGAAAACTTTTAACTTTTTGTGATTATTGAAAGTTGGAATTTTCTTTTTGTAGAGGGGTGATTCGGTCACGGAGGCGTAATTTGGAATGAAAGGGCTGAACTTAGTTTACGATTTTGTTATATTCACCAAATTGCTTAAAAAGATTTTTCCTCGGATGCGATAAAAGAAGGGTTATTATTTTCGCTGCTTAGTTCGAGTGGGCTTTGTGATTTACGGAACGTAAGGAATGCCTTTCTTTTGTTGTGGTATTTTATTATTCTTCGGGATCGAGTATAGTTATCAGCTATTACAGCCTAAGGAACCGATCATTGTTCACTTTGCTTGCTCATAACCCATACTACCTTTTCTTGCAAATGTTAATTGAAAACAAGTGAAGGTAATCGGAACATCGTTGAATCGATTCTGGTCATGTTTTCTTTTAACTGTGCTTATACCATTCGATTCTTGAATTACAATTGAATTTTTGTCTTTCAATTTTGAATTCTTGTCTTAGACTTAACTTCACCTTTGTAATTTACACTAGACAGAAAAGAAACGGCAAAAATTGTGTCTAAATGAATTTTACGTGCATCTTAATGATTAATTAACAGAAAATCCTTGCACTATTCCAAATAATTTTCAGCAATCCTCTTTCTGAACGAACGTAATATAACGGTAACAAAACGTATATTTTTATTTAATACAAAATAAAAAAAAGCCTCCTCCTAAACTGTAGTACCATAAATTCCGTCGACAGAGCCTTTGGAATCAACATATTTCACGTACTTAACAAATTTTATGTATGTCACGTCCAAACCGAATTTCAGCTACGAGTTTACAGTGCCTACGAGGCTAATTCAGTTTCAGTTGCTTCCCTTTGCCTACTTCAATTCACTTCGTACATTCAGTTTTCAGGGGTGTCTTTGAAATTTTGTTTAATGTTACCCGTTTGGACGAATTTGGATGCTTCAGTAACGTGTGGTGCGGAATTGTTGTTTTTGTGTATAAGTGGGTCGTTTTTTGTAGTGTTATGTTTGTTTTATGCAAAGAAATTTTAAAATTAATTAAAGTATAAAACACCAGGTTAGTTTTCCATTAGAGTAGGCAGAGACTGCTATTTTCCGCTTTTTTGATTTAGGTACTAGTGTCACAATATTTATTCAAAACTCTAATAATAAATTATAATGAATACTTATCTATATATAATATAGTACCTATATGATGAGAATTACATAATTGTATATAGAAATTGTCGATGACCTACGGAACTTTGAACCAAAAATGTATAGACATAAAATTCAGGACGCATATTGAGTTCCGACAAAAAATCGACAACTTTACAAAAATCATTTAAATCGAACAAAAGTTCCGATCACTTATACCACGAGTCCTTTTTGATTCAAGCTTTACCTTTGTGCCAAGTTTTGTGTACCCACCCTTTATGGTTTCCAAGTTTATTTTTGGTAACTTCGGATATCGGACCTCCAAATCCCGGAGGTACACGCGTCTCGGTTACGCTTTCAACCCTCAAGGGGCCAGCCGAGCCTTTTTTGCACCTTTTGAAGCAACATGTATTAAAACCATGCCGTAGGCGAATTGTATAATGATCTGCATATTTTATGCGAAGAATACTTAGGATAATGCTTTTGTTCAAAGAAAATTATGTCCAAAGAATAAGCAGTTTAGGGTATGATTGTGTTGAGATGTTCAGTTTATTAAGGAATTTATTATGGAAAGTCCACATCTCTTTTCAGTCGTACCTTTTCTAGTACTGACAATAGTCGTAAAGTAGATCAACCATCATAGCATGGGTTATAGATTTTTTTATTACCAATAAATTATTCTAGAATTTCCTAAAACAAGTAGGTACTCAACATAAATCACACAATAACTAAACCGTTACTATCGGATCGGTTACTGAAATCGTAACCGATCATCATCATAATCATCATCATCCCTTAGGCAATGAAAAGGGTTACCATAACCCCCACGCTTGGAAATCGCAGTATTACGGGTGAAGTATCAGAAGGCGCTGCTGCCCATCTACCGGATTTTCCCCTCTTACGACACCCTCGGGAGGAAAGGGCCACCCCTTTTCCTCCATTCTAGGCCGGATACCACACGGCATCGAACATGGATTACGGATCTTACTAATTACCAATAATATATTCATTTTTTTCTAAACATGTAGGTACAACATAATACATACAATAACTAAATTGTTACGACGGTTACGATTTCACTACTTTTAAAAAGCACTAAGTCTGAAATTTATATTTGTATGTTGCTATTAGGTAGCTACGCAATTATGGGTCTCCTGCCCAAAGTAAAGGTAACCAAATTTGCCAAAGCAAACAGAATTGGTTCCGCGACTTTTTCCAATTTCATCAAACATTTTTGTTCCTCTATAAATATTGAGTCAGTCATGCCTTTGAACGGAGAGACAAAAAAACTCCGTGCAAACTAAGTCAAGGCAAGTTGTTGATTTTGATGGGTGAACTCAGCCCCTTATCGGTCGAGAGTCAAAGTTTCATCATGTGGGTATAATTAATAATATCAGTAACAAGATCCCACAGGTTCACCGCTGTTTAGTGGGACTTGGGGAGTAGGAACTAAAGAAACTTATTACAGCCAATTTAGCAAGCCTTATTATTTATCTAATTATTATTTATGTAATTAAATATTCTTGTAAAAGTCCGTAAAGAACAAGCCAAAAATATACCGAACTACCAAAAAAATCTTTTTATTCGAAAACAAGCATTCGAACAATCCAATCCAACCTAACCCTACTTAAAATAAATTATAGTTTTACGTAACAGTAATTTCATAAGGACCTCTGACATCTAGTTACTTAAAAGTAAATAAGATAAGCTATTCTTGGCTGAATTAACCCAGAAAACTGTTTACCTGGAACTAATCAGAGGCTCAAGAGGGTCTTAAACTCAATAAATGTAGATAAGTTTTAAGGGTTGTGTTCGTGCGTTTAAGCGATGCAAATTGGACGCTACCGAGACTGGAGTATCATTTCAATTGGCTGGTTTTGTTGTTGTTGTAAATAACATTTTACCTAAGACTTCGCTTGATGATTCTTAAGCATCATGATGTAGATCTTGAACTTCGGAGACATTGAAAAGATTCACTGAAGCAGCTATTAAGAGTGGTTCATGACCGTTAAGATTTAGAAAACCCATCTCCATTTTGCTTATTATGGTCCTCATAAAGCCCATAGAATATTTTCCAAGGATGACAGAAGTTTGAAAAAAAAAAAAAAAACAGTGCTGCTGAGTTTCTATCACGTGATTATTTAACTATTATGTATCAATACAAACTAAATTCTATGTGTTTTGGTATTAGGGAGGAGTAAATAATGTTGTACCAAAGTGCACAATTAAAGTGTAAATAACCTTGTAAATAAAGTGATTATACCTTTATCATTAAGTGTTATGGTGTCTTGTGTGAATACAATTTATATTAGAGTTCTAAAGGCTTCCCTTTCTCTGCTTCTTTCTTTCACCAGTTAAAAATAATTGCAATGAAAGCTTTTGCGCGTATTCATTAACAAGTTTTTAGTCAAACAAAAATAATTGCTTTGATTCACAGGAAAACGTACCTTAAATTGCTGAAAATAAAGCATATTACACTCTGAATTTGCAACTTTACTTACAACACGTATCATCACCCGGCCTTCTAAAATTTATTCCTTTTGTATCCTGATATATTTATCTTTGCGAGTCCAATATTTGAATGCTAGAAACGAATTCTCCACAATAATTAAATCAAACTTTGCACAAGCGGGTCACGGGTACCGCTTACTGGAACAGACAACCACGGATCAAGAATTCACTTTGCAACTTTCGCCTCCGAAATTCGCGCCCTAACTTGCAAAAACGTTTACAGTAACGAAGAGGAAAGTTCTCGTCTGTATCACATTGATATTCCTACGATACAAGAACTTGGACGAATGGACGGGAAAGTTATTTAACCGTGTTTTTCTGATATTTTTTTGGAGCTGAGGTCAATATGGCCGGGCTTACCGAATGTACGCAGACTTTCGAACAACTTAATGGATTTGGCACGAACATAATAAAGTAATGTCGTAAAGAATTTGATAATAAATTATGGAGTAGGTATTCTCACTTGGTTGGATTTCACAGTTATGGGTTATTTATGGGCTATATTTTCTTTATTTGATATGGTTTTGTAGAGGAAATATCAGTTTAGAGTGCAAAATGAAAAGGAGAATGATTAAGTTTTGGATTCCACAGTGTTAAAAGTATTGTATCCTACAGTGTTGTCTAATGACAACATTTGAGTGCCTTACCCTCGTAATTCGGCCCAAGTACAAAAAGCTTAAAATCACACCAAAAATATTATGAACATACCAAAATACATACTTTATTTTGAATCCATGCAAATTGGGGACATGTTATATACTAATGAATACTTTCAACGCACTTAAGTAAATGCGAATCGTCGAGCCATTACGAAAATTTGAAAAAAGCACCAAAATTTTCGATCCACGGAATTTAAAGGGAAAAATACTTGTACAAAGCCGTACTTATACTGCCACGAAAAGCAGCTTTGTGCAAAAAACAACGTAAAAACGTCCACAAAAAGCGTACACCGACGAAAATGTCCAAGCCAATGTATTCCATTCCGCCCCACTAGTTATATTCTGATAAATGATTGTGGGTGATATACTGTTTTGTGGAAATTGTGCCTTTTTTGTTTCAACCTTTTCTGTTTTGTGTGACTACGCGTTTCGGCTGGGTTATACGGGTTTACTAGTGATTTTAGTACGTTGGGGTCGAATTACGGTGTTGTTGGAAATCATTTTTGTATTATCTAATCTGGCTTTTGTTTTGCGACTAAACTCAATGAAGCGGACATTATCTTTGATTTATGTGTACCTACAGCTTAAGTTAATACGAAAATAGTAGCACTTACTGGAGATTCTGTTTTTTATCTACGGTCATGACAAATAATGATACGCGATGGCGATGTTTTACCCATAGGGGAAATGACCGCTGTCCTTTCAATTAATTTTTGTATCTCGTTAATCCTGATGAAGTATAATACCCTAAAAAGTGAAATGATTTGATTCTAAGATGCAACTAAGACGTGGATACCGACTTCACTGTTAAGGTTTTTTACAATTTCATCTTCTGAGTTCGGATCTGTGGTCAGTTTATAAACGCAAAAATTACTAGATACTGTTTCAATTAGGATCTCATTGGCAAGATGAATGTGCATATCTTTAGCAATAAATACTTCTTCTTCTTTCTTAACTGCAACGATGAGATGAATTGTTTAAATATTCACCGCATCAAAAAATTCAATGCCATTAAACTTCTTCTCATAATCAGTTTTTTCTTCAGTCAGCAACCAGTTCAGTAAAACAAGAAAATGAAAATCCGATTTATTGGAACTACTTCCTTCATTACATGCCTGACTCACAAGTCACAGTTTAAATCGTTCGTATAACTTTAATACATTCTTGGGACCGAGTTAAAACGACCAAGAAAGAAAGTCTGTAGACTAAAGATGTGTTCAGAGGCGCCACTTCGGTGCTCACTTGGGCGTCACAAGAGCTTAGGATTTGGATAATCCTGGTATCAATCATACGGACTATTTTGTTAGCCACGTTGTTGGCTATTGTTATGAGGGTACTACAGTGCTGATATTGACGAGCTACTTTTAAGTCAGCGATAAATCTCTTTAGTAAAATATTCCGGACTTGCCTTATCAAATACCTATGTATTGCGTTTTGATAAGATAAATTAGCTTAAATAGGTATCAAATTGTGTGCTTGTTATACTTTCAAAAATTTCCTATAAGTTGTATCAATCATCTTTACATTAATTAATTATTTTTACTGCTATTAATAAGATGCTCATAAAATGTATAAATATTTTAATTGCCGTTTGAAATTTCATATTATGTTTTTCATAATGCATTACAAATTAGCACAGTGCAGTCTTTTCATGTTCAAACATAAATCCACCTCAATTATTTTGAAGCTCTAGCAACTCAAAGTAGTGTATCTGAACAAGCCTTTAGTCTTTGCACGCGAGCGAGTGCCTCTACACACGGTCGGCCAACTTCGCGTACAGTCGGCAAAATTCAATTTCCTATTTACACTGCATCGGAAAAACCGTGTAACTTGAATAATGTAATGAATGTTTGAAGTATGCGACGAAGTTGTCTCTCCATTTGCTCACGGTGTTTACAAATTTGTTCGAAGAAAATTTATTATGTACTGAATATATTTTCACGTAATTTGGCCGATTGGATGTTAAACGGTGCGATTGAAATTTAGTTTCCTTTGGCATTTTTATGCTTGGAATTTAAAGTGGTCGATGAATGGGAGCGGGATTACACTCCAGAAAATAAGACGCGGTTCGTTTATTTTATCGACTAAGGTGCTATGAGAATATTTCACTGGTTTTTGTAAGTTTGTTTGTTTTCTCTTTCGTTTTAATATTTACTGACTAGGTTCTCTTATATCTTAGGCGCCTACTTTATTTTAAACATATTAAAATCTATAATCTTGGTTGCACCAAAATTCTGTAACTTGCAATAGTTTAAGTTTTGTGGGAGATTTTACTATAAGTGATTAGTGTTGTTAAAAACAAGCTGTGCCCCGCGGAATTACCCGCTAATTTTTTTTCAGGATAAAAAGCTAGTATATTAATCCAGGATGTCAGCTACTTCTATACCAAATTTCAACAAATACACAATCGGTCCAGCCATTTTAGCGTGACGAAGTAACATACATGCAAACACACTCACAAACTTTCGCGTAATATTAGTGTGATGTGATAAATAACATACAACATTGAAGCCTGAGAGACTAATTCCCCCACAAGCACCAACCTCCATGTATCCGACACTCCATTCTTTCCAACCATCTGTCATGCGCGTCTGCTTTTGACTCCGCCATCAATTAAAGGGCGAGCGATTTGTCAATTAATACCCGTCAGTGGGACAAAGAACGCCATTGTAATTGCAAGACGTGTGGAGCGCCCTTATATTAATGAACCTTGAGCGGTCAGACTTACTGATGTATAGCTCGCGTTGTTATTAGGAATAATTCAAGTGGATTGATGGATTCTGATGATGCTAGTACGTAGGGTTCAACTGTCGTTATGGGAATTCGTTGACCTGGTTGCAGTATTTGGATGATGGTTATATTCTGAGAGTTTAAAAACATTTTAAAATGAAATACTACCAAATAACTAGTATTAATTGTAGTTTTTATTAAATACAAATATTATTATGCAATTATTCAATTATATTTTTTTAAGGAAAATTATTATTTTAAAATATAAACATACTTAGCCTGTATTCCCCAAAGGATGGAAAAAAGAATTTGGCGGAGGCGACGGTAAAGCACATTCACATTTCGCCAGTGATGTTACAGGGTATGAAGACAAAAATGCATATTATTCAAATACCTATTGCCATTACTGCAAAATCTGGTCAGTCACCATTGAATATTCGTATTTATTGAAGTATGTTCAGATTTTGTGAAACACGTCTCGCATCAGTGAACACTGACGCCCTCTGACTTGTGACTCGTAAGATTGGATTCAAGATTGAGGCCAATCTTTTGACAAGTCTGTCGTGGAAACCCATTCAGCCGTACCATGGGGTAAAAGGTTACGAACAAATCAAATATGTCGGAGAATGAATGTGTTATAGAATCAAATATGGTGGAAGGTGTGCACATCACTGTTTAATGCAATAATATGCTCGGTGGTTGCCGGGACTAAGAAATTAGCGTCAAGAATATATGGCAGAACACCTGGCTAGACGAAAAGACGGCTGATGGAGCAAGGCTTTAACCGAATAGTGGCCAAGGTTGGGTCAAAGAAACCAAGAACGAACAAAAGCACGTTGAGTTGACGACATAAATAAATTTGCTTTTATATTTTGACGACCATTGCCGCGGTGGTTAAGCTATTGAAATGCTGCGCCTAGTAAAATAAATTGTGCGACCCCTAGATGTTAGTCCCGAGTCTGTTTTTCAAGTGTTATATCATATTTTGAAATGCACCTGCGATACATGAGACGTTCCTTATGTGGAGAGATGTTTTTGGTAATAAAAAATACCGTTTTATGTTATTCTATGAATTAAAATTCATAGAATCAACTATAACACATTATAATACAGATATCGTAACATTTAGTATGTTAAAGTTTATTTTTACAAAATTAAATAATACGTTGTTAAATTATCATAGAGACAGCTTATAGACAATTACCTTTCTAGAGACGTGTCTATAGTATTGTTATATTTAATAAATTACAATTAATTTGACTATAAACGGCTTCCTCTTAACTTAACATTTAATCCCCTTTGAGTTTGATATCGAGAAACACAAATTCATCATAATTTCACAAAGACTTGTCTTGTTATAAGCAAAGGGGCATCGGGCGGTGGCACAAGTAACAAGGATATAGTTATAAATCCATTCAATAAAACACTGGCTAGCAAAACTGAGTATCACACTTTTAAAATTGCTATAACTTTTTCAGTAAATAAAAAAAAATAAAAGGAGTTTTAGTTTACTGCAGTTTCAAAGAAAGCTGGTAAAATTTGCTTTAAAATGATTTTTATTTTAAATCTCTAACTTCTATAGTTTAGTAATAATTAATAAATTGTCATTTTTTTATTTTTCATTATACATTAATATTTTTGTTCAGATACATTCTTCATATATAGAAAGAAACAAATATAGCTAAGGCATTACAAGATACACCAACTGAAATCGTTGTGTAATCGAAACTAAATCATAACCTAACCAAACCTACAGCTACGGCTATACAGCTGCCGCATCGCAAACAGTGTAACAATTTAATCGTGGGGTAACAATAACCCGCTGATTACTTAACCCATCGAACATCGAGTAACTCGGTTCTCGAGAAACTTGTTCCTTGCTAACAGAACGCATTATCTACACCGTAGTCGGATCCTCACGGGACTCGGAATTGAATCGGATGGTAACTTCAAACGTTTCTGTTAAATCTTGATAATAACTTCATTATAAATATAATTGTTTGTGTAGGAGCTATAAACAACGGTTACTGTTTATTGAAAGCATTATTAGATATAATTGTATAGCTAAATATATATTTCAAGCAACTATAGCGTCATTTTAAATCATTCATATTTGTCTTTTCATTTCCTTATAAATGTACTTGTCAATAGATGACCTGATTGTCGTAGTGGTTATACTATTGGACTGCTGCGCTAAGGGTTGCGGGTTTGATTCCCGCACGGGGCAAAAAATTGTGCGGACCCCAGATATTTACCGAGTCTGGGATTTTGTGTATGTGATACCTATTTCATTTTTGTCAAACGCACCCACGATACAGGAGAAATTCCTAGTGAAGGGCGAAGTTTAAAAAAAAATTATATGACCATTTTAGGAAACTAATGTAGCTTGTTGCATTTCTTGTAAATGAAATATTAGTTGTTTCACCAACGGTAATCCTTTAATTAGTATATATTAAAATGGCTTCCAGTATGTCCCGTTAATTAAGTCCAACTATGTTGTACTTCGTATTTTACATACTCCAACATGAATTTCTCAGTTTAGTCCGTGGAGAGACTGCTAACAAGACGCATTATCTATGCTGAGGACTCGTTCCCCGAGGTGCCGTGTTGAATCACTTGAATCAACTGTTTCTATTACATTTGTATAGAAATTGGGATTAGACTTGCCTTCATCAAGCGAAGTTGCATGTGCAGTCGTTGTCGCACTGTGATTATTAAGTTGGTTATGAATTTGAATACATTTCGTAAACGTTTGAAGAGACTTAAGAATTTTGTCGTAGTCTAATGTCGAGAAAGTCAGTCGTGCAAACCTGTGTGAGCCTGATAAAATATGGCAATAGACTTGCCCTCAACATATTATAATTGATACCTAATCATCATCAGCCGGAACACGTCCACTGTTGAACAAAGGCCTTACCCTTGGAGTGGGGGGGAGGTTGCCATTATCCCCACTCTTGGCAAACGACTTGGGGATCGCAGTATTGGTAGTTAAGTTACAAAAGACGCTTCTGCCCATCTTCTGGATTTCCCTTACTCGCTCACTGCGGGTTTCCAGATTTCCTCACGATGCTGAGAATTACCGAATGGAAAAACTCAGTAACGCTTTGTCCGAGCTGGGGTCTGAGCCTAGAACCTCATACTCAACAGTGACGCTTACCGACAACAATACCAACGAGGCAGTCTTCACCAGTCCTTCCAATACCCAAAATATGGAATGTGAAGGTACCCCGCACCCATATTCCATGATACTGACGTCAACGCGTATCTATAACCTTGGGCCGCCATTCTGACTATCGAATAACTGTTTAAATCGAGAGGCACCCACTAGAACACGTTCGTCTTGAAGGCTAACAAAACGTTTGGTTTGACCTAAAGATGTGCGACCTTTTCATTTTCGATACGAGCTCTAAAAGTTTTGATTGCACCTTGTTTAAGATCTGTTTTATTTACAGGATCAGCTGTGAAGTGTTACTGGGGTTTTCATAAACTATTTCTCAGTAACAGCACGGAGTTTTATGCACGGTTGATGGCAATTGGCTTGAACGCTGTTACATTGGAACGTATAGTATAATTGACGATTGTATCTGGGGAATACAAGCGTATTGTTATGCCATATAATGCAATGGAAAATAATAGATAGGTAATAATTTTAATGAATTATGGTAATGAAAGTAACATTAGACGTTAGTGGTCAAACCATTAGTCAAACGTTATTGAATCGCCAACGAATAATTGAAATGTGTAATTCTATAACAAAAATAAATTAATGCCGTTCCAATAAACCAAAAAACAATTATTTCTCGCAAACGACCGACCACAATTGGTTACAGTTGCGTGATGCCGCACACGATCACGGCAAAGTCCCGATCATTGATACGGTGCCGTTCAACCGCAACTCGAATCGAAAATAATAACAGATTTAACTTGGTATCTACACTACAGCTTTACGAACCAAACTCATCTGATTACAATGTTACTTCTTATCACAATTCCGCATTGATTCGTTTAAATTTGTTACCAAATAAGATTAATTCACCCATGAGCCTCCCCTGTCGATTAAAACTTAGTAGCTGGTGTCATATCAATATTCTATAGCTTACTTACACTCACGCACATAACATCACGCTCGTATTCCCCGAAGGGGTAGGCAGAGGTGCACATATAGTATACCCACATTTCGCCAGTTATATTTTTTTGGTCCGAATGTAATAGGGGGTAAGTCTATTGCCATCAACCGGGCACAAATCCAGACTCCGTGCTGCTACTGAGAAAAACCTAATGGAAAAACCCAGTAACACTTTGTCCGACCCGCGATTCGAACCCAGGACCCCGTGCTCAGCAGTCGCGCTTAGCAACCACTAGATCAACGAGACACTCTATAGCTTACTTCTTTGGAGAAAATAGGTGGAGCACTTGCTTACAGACTGTATGTTTGCTAGAGACGTGTTAACAGATTTGTCTAAAAAACTGGCTTCATCGTTACGATAAGTGTTGATGATAACTGATAGACTTGATACGCTGATAGATTCTGTCTTGAAGGTGAAATCTGTATAGCAAAAGTTCTGGGCCTGGTCTAAGACACGCTCGCCATAAATTACTTTAGCAAAATTTATAGTTGGATGTCCAATATACCTATACAATATATAAATAAATATATCGATACATATTGATCACAAACACTGCAAAGCCTCGAAGGTTAGGTAAACTCGCATAAAAGTAGTTTGCACATCAAACATAAAATCGGATGTGTCTGATCTACCAAAAAGGATTATTCTTACGAAAATGTTTTTAAAATGGACATGGAATATTACAAATCCTCTTACGTCCTCCATTTTCCATTGAGACACAGTTAAAATAAAAAGGGTTCCGGGTATGTTGGAAAAACTAAAGGTTACGTAGCGGCCTCTCAGCCGTGTTAAGTGTTACTTTGGTCGACGGAGAAAGGAGAACGAGTAGTGATGTGATTTTAAAACAAAAACTGTTTAATAATTACAAAAAAATTGATACTTTTGAATTATGCTCTCCAAGTATGAGGATTTGAGTTTAACCGAATAGTCGTTATAGACGAATCAGGATGCGATCCGCTCTGCCTGTTTTAGATTGAAAATTAGTTATTCTGCTCATGACGGCTGGCGAAGAAAGTTATGCGATTTAAGGCTTACGATTACGACGGTCATTTCCTACGAACATGTACCTAGATTGGGGCTTTTGGTCTCGAAAATTAACTTATCGGTTAAGTATGAGCTATATTTTAGAAATTGCATGTGCTAAAGTGAAGGTATTTCCCACCTTTCCATCCATGAGTGCAAGGTGTGCCAGACATAAATATATAATCACGTACTTTTGTCCGGAGAGACTCTACAATTCTACGTGCAAGGTACACCCCATATAAGAGCTTATAAGGCTTAGATATTTGTAAATCTGTAGATGGTAGAGATGGTTCCTAGAAGTGACTAACATAATAGCCAATATTATCTCACGATCAGGATGCCTAACTCAGTCCAACACCAACATATCACAAACAAAGTCGATTCCAACAATTTCGCTTTGCTCCGCTTCGTCAACTTCGCTCCGCAGAATTTAATGCCGCACCACTAAACAGGCCGTTTTAGATTTCAATAACACCAGAAGTGGGCCAAGGACGCGTTTCACTGATCCCACACACACATGCATAGTATTTTGTTATTTTTATTAAGCTTACTCGTATGTGTACTCATGTATAATGCATCCAGACTTTAGCTATTATTCATCGTTATGATCCAAACTTTTGCTTGTGATATTAAAGATTCGTCGACGTTATTGGATTACGTAGTCTGATTCTGCTGTTGCTTATTTATGTGTACAGTTGTGGCAACCCTACGATATGAAATATTATAATTCAAGCAATAAGAAAGTATTGAGTCATTGAAAAAAATCGTAAACGATTGAAATTATTTTATGAAAATAATTTAACAACTAAAAATATATGCAGATTACAGACATTAAAAAACAAAATATCTTATGTGATTCTAAACTTCAACTTTCGACAAGAAAATAACCAATGAAAATATAAAAATATTTCTTGAGAACACTGGGTTCCAATTGATATTACATACAGTCAGTAATGTCCCAAAAGAATTGTTCGAACTGAAAAGGTTCAAACAAAACATTTCAGAACTACATTACGTTGTCTGTAGTACAAGCTTCGTGTCGTTAAAAGAAAACACCACATAATGCCATACAGTAACAACAAGCGAACATTAGTTGAAATTCAAACAGGTAATGATTCCTACCTGAAATGGTCTACACCCGAATAGCACGATAAAATTCAGCATAAAAATTCTAAGCGTTCACCAAACTTAAAACACAATAAACAGAAGGGACAGAATCGTTTTCGTTCACCTCACAATAAAAATATCATAGGACCGCCGGAATGGTCCACGTATATAAAATAAACAATGTCTGTAAAGAAGTAAAAAGGTATGAGGAGATATTTAGGTTTCACGTCCAAAGTTTATGGGGTAATATCGTTATTTCTCATGATTGCGAGTGAAATTGCCTTTTTGGGAACGGTTAGTTTCAGTACGCGGTTTTTTTTCTATCTTTCTTTTTCCCCAATTATTTTTTTGGGCCACGGCAAGAAGTTATTTCATAGAAATAATTCAGAGGCTCATGAAGGCTCCCGGGAGTTACGGACAATTCTATCAAGAAAGGGACACGGACTCAAAATGATTTTTTGTGGAAACTAGCCGGTTATCGTTTTACTTTATCGCTGGCCTGTTACGTGGCTCTTACAAGCTTCTGCTCTCCTAGTATTCGAGACTGAGCTTGCCTTACTGCTTAAAATATAATTTGGTCGATTGAATTTTGCTATTTTAGTTCGATTTATAAAGGTTTCATTTCTCCAACAAAACGGTTTAGTCTTAGGTAATTTTGTGAAGCGATTTCGCTCTTTTGTTTTTTAACATTCTTTTTATTATTATTTTAAACGAAGAATTGCATTTAAGGTATTTTATCACTCTAATATCAAGCAGATATAAAACTTGTCATCAACAATTGTGCCTGGATTCGTTTTTTCTGCAAATAGAACATATCTGACGCTCCTTATTCTATGACATCTCCTAACAGTCGTGATCTTTCTCCTAACACGAAACTCATTTATTTTATTTTATTAGAATCTAAATAACAAAATTGATTTATATCATCCTAATGAATACAAGGTATGAAGTACTTAACATAAATCACGCGGTCAGATACTTGCAGATAATGATTTCATCTCATTAATTCACTACACTACAGCAAATTAATCCGCGTGTAAAACGAGATATTTCTATTTAACAATAATTACTAATGGAATGTGGTTTAGCGGTCGACACTCAACAGTGGTCCAGCATGTCGTTAATTATAATATCATGCATTAATACGTCACAATTAATTGTCGGCTTTAGGATGACAATTGGGTAGTGACGAAATTGTATCGACGTGCAAAATGTTACAAAATTCCTTTCTATCTATGAGTTTACTGACTGCATTATATTCATAGCTAAGTGGCTGTATTAAGCCGTGCTAACCGCGGTCACTCTTGTGATGGGTGACCGTTTTTACATGTCGAGACCCCTCCGTGCATCCGGAGACACGTTAATCCGTTGACCTCCGCCTGATTTCTCTAAAACTGGATTTCAAATCATCATTATCAGCCGGAAGATTTCCCCTATTGAACTGTCCCTTAGAACGCCACAATGAACGACATCTTGAATTTCACATACACTATAATCATATTTATGTGACCAATAACTAAGAAACAAGATAAATGGCAGCGCTAGGTGCATGGGTGAACATTGATGATATCATACTGTGTAAATATGATTTCCCAAAGGGTCTTCGAGGTAGAGGAGACGTTCTTATAATTTATGGTTAGAGTGCTCACGCGCGAGGTTTTTTTTCTCCTTTATTGATTAATGGAACATGACTAGAACAATGATGGTTTTCGTCACTGTATATTTTTATAAACATGCAACTGCAATAAATCATTTTAATACAGTCTCTACTTGTTGCTTCTTTTTTAACGTAACTAGCTTGAATTTAAAATTTTAACTGCCAGTGAAGAAAAATGTCTACATCGTTCTTGGTTGCTTTTCACGAATACATTTAATTATCAAAATTGTATTTATTTTGACGTTTGAATCAATTTGTACTTCCCGTAGTTTCGATAAGACAGTATTTTATACTTGAATAAGCTTAATTATACAACCATGCTTAAGAGTCGCGAAAGTTTACAACCTACAATTGAAAATTAACCAATTATCCATAGCCCTATCAGAAACTTTTACAACAGGGCCATTAATTAACAATATCAGATTATCCAAAGTTTCCAATTTATACTTTATTTTATTGCTATTCCAGCAAGTGATTTATCTTTACTGAACAAACTTATGTTACAAAAAATTTAATAGCCTGCTAATCCGGCTTCAACTTTAAACATTAGATCCCATTTTTCAATGTGTTTTTCTTTATTCATTAAAGGAATCAGAGCTTCTGAACCGTCAACTTTTCTTTCAGTAACTTCGTTGTCTCAAGGACTTGCTCCTTCGTGATTGATGGAGTGTCAATCAACTCAGTGATGTGACAAATATTTAGCGATACTTCAACTTTCGCTTTAAAGAATCTCGTTCGTTCTTCGCTAAAAAGATTTTCTGATACCCATTTATTATTTTTTGAGTATTTCGAAGTTAATGGAACGAAAACATCGGAGCTTGTTCTTTTTAATGTAATTTTATGCTTCGAGACTTATTAAGACGTTAGTGATTACATTTCACAGTGATACCAAGTTAATGTCAATATAGGTACTTAGTATGATCAGCAGTCAAAAATGTGTTGTATATATCTTTTGAAATATTTAATTGTCTGCGGAAGGCCGGGCACCAGGTGGACCGATTATATCGTCAGAGTTTCGGACTAGTGTATGCAATTGGATGTTGTTGTTCATTATGGCGTTCTCAGGGAGAGGCCTTTGTTCAACAGTGGACGTCTTCCGTCTGATGATGATGTGTGTATTTTAAAGAGATGCTTAATTTTATCTTAAATTATTAGATATAGGTACATAAATAAGTTCCTAGTAGTGTTAACTGTGCAAATTAGATATAAGGTTATAATAATAAGTGTCTACACTATCGTATTGGAATTAAATTTCTGTAAAGGTAAGTGTGTATATAAATAAATAAATAAATTAAATAAATAAATCTTCTTTTTAATTACAGGTAAGTCTCGATCTGTCGATGACGCAACCAAGGAGGACCCATGTCTTACTGGTAGGCCTCACTTGTTGTACTATATAGCTTTATTATATCTTATGTTGCTTTTAATGTAGCATGTTTGTATAATGTACATTTTTATGTTTCTTATGCCCTTATAGTTGCTCTAAGCACAATATTGTGCCAAGAACCTAGCAATGAATGTTTTACTTTATTGGTTCATCAACAATTTTAAACACAGATGAAATCATAAATACAACATATACAATATCATATTGTCTTATTATGTTAAACGCCATTTTATTTGATGCCCGATGCTTTTGTATTTATTTAGTGGCCTTGACGTTTCAATGTTTGGGTTACATTGTTCTTCTTTTTTACTATACCAGCCAGGCAAAGGGATTTTCACATGCTCAGAGTTAACGAGCATTGATCACTTGTTTGCGCACTGTGTGTCGTTTATTTAAAAAACGGATAAAGTGCGTTTCAACACATTTATTAATCATAATTATATTTTGTAGCCTAACATATTTTTTATATCAGTCATTACATTCAAATATGTAGCTCCTAATTTAGTATTATATTATGTATATATAAATAAAAGAGTATTTTATCATAGAAGTACTTCACGTAGTTTTGTATTATTGCATTATTAAAAGAGTCAAACATGCTGCCAAGAAAATATCATTAAATATACAAAACGCACTTCGTAACGGCGTATTTATAATGAAACTTCGCAACACCAATTTCTAATTAGCAACTCTTAAGCTATATTCTAATAATTAATTCCCGTAAAACTTTGGTAACTGCTTGGAACCACTTTAGGAATCATGGCTCTCATAGGCCCTGGTTCATCTTTCGAAGAGCTAATTACAAGCTAGCTTTTCAGTGAGGCTTAAATAAGTAATACTACTCTACTACGCCCCGGTTTTAGGGCTGCCTCTCACACCGGGGCGAGCGATGTTTGTGTATCTACCGTATTGCAGTTACCGCCCTTTGAAAGACATGCGTGTCTTTACGAATATTCCATGAATGTAGAACGTATTTTGAAGGCAAAGTGCGTTTATTTTGTTTAATTGTGTTAAACGTTAGTATGGTTGTAATGTGTAATTCTAAAAAACAATCTTAATTTGAAATTATAAATCAGTCGTAAGGTTTTAGTTTCGTGTCTTATTTTTTTTGAGTTCGACGCTAATTCTACCAAGTAACGATGGAAGTGAGCAGCATTACGCATTGCATTTTTTACGCGGAGTGATTGGTCAAGGGCTTTAGTTTAGTAGCACAAGGCTTGACGAATATAAAATAAAAAAAAATGGATGTATTATGTCATGGATTTGATTTCGATTCATATGTATTAATTCGATTTCTATTCGTTACGCATTTTTCCAATTGTCTAAGTTCCCCTGAAGGTTTTGGTTGGGTTTGGTATTCCGTCCGATAAAACAAAATCGTTTCAAAATCGTTAGCCATACCGTAATCTAACTCAAACCTTACACATAAACATTATTAATCTTTCAAAGTTAAAGAGTGAGAATTAGTTACGAAGACGACTTTGGTTATTTTCTTTTATATTGCGATTCCGATCACATCATATTGTAGAAAACTTTAACACACGAGAAATATAGATAAAAGCACTGCAACTTAGTACCCTTGTGTATCACGTTTTGAGGTTTCAGTTCTTTAATATTACACAGTGTCCATTCAGCCCCAAAACCTTTTAACATAAACGATCTAAAAGACATGTTCGAACGTGACCTACATTGTAGTACCAATAAATAAATTCCCCCGTTCGGCACTGTGTGAGACAGGATTAACTTTAATATGAATCGAGCCTAAACAACGGCCTTTTAATAAAACAGCAACGCAGCGATAGCTTGACTCATGAAATTTATATTAACACCCGAGATTGTCCCGCTATGTAGCCTATACAAGTTTTTTTTTGCTTTTAAGCCAAGCTCGCACAAATAGAATGCTTTATAGGCTAAATTAAATTCTGCAATACCTCCTTTGTTTTATAATTGCCTGGTACTTTTATGAGTAACCATCATGTGTTAAATTTTAACATAAAACAGTACATAATACAATTAATTATATATATCAGATTAATAAAGTTATTTTAACTTTTTTTATCGCGGTTTTAATTACTTGTAAGTCCCCCTTTTTTGTTTCAAACCATTCCATCTTTCGCTATTTCTGACCACGTGAGCTCTGCGTATGTAGTCCGATCATAACACCACCTTTAACGTGGTCATATTTATTCCATATTCATTAATAATAAATAAGTTTAACGATAAGATTTAATTAATTCCTCTGCCTGCAACATATTTTTCAAATGACGCCACTTTAGTGGAATGGCGACCATTGATCAGTTTTACTTCAGAAACGGGACGGAGATAAATAGGATTTCACGAAGCCTGTAGAAATTGTATTTAAAGCTTCAAATATATCCATTTAAAACATTGCTTGCCTATCTAGATGAATTACTTTGCTATTGTTCTCATTTTTACGAAAATGGACGGGAGCCATGATATTTTTACAAAACGTTTTAGAACAGCTAGACCGAAACGAGTTTTTTGTTACTTATTCAATATCCAGAGATTTCCATTCCATAATAAATGGCTTCTAGAAGTTTTTAGGAGCATACGGTCTAATTGCTAAAACTTTAAAAATGATTGATTCTACTTATCCTACAAGCATGTTGATTACATGCAAACAGGTTATACTCTGATGTTATTGGCCGGTCAACAAAGACGGTGGTGACGTTGACCGGTTTTGATGCACTGGACATTACGTACCTATCATCACTCATGGATACTGGAGATTACGTGTGATGATACCTTGCGTATGATGATGCCTCCATCAATGATGCCTCACAGAGGCTCTGTAAGAAATCAGGATGTTATAAGACAGTAAAAATGTCGCCAAATAAGCTGTCGTTATAATCCCATTAATATTTACTTCACAATTTATTTCGTTTTAAACAATTACATGACGATCAACAAAGAGATTCACTTAATGGATTGAATTAAAACCTGCGCCCTCTTTGATTTATGGGAGCCTGGTACCGTCAGTTGGTTACGTTGATCAGGTTCGCTTGACAGTATTGATTGATGAACAACTCGTAGCCATGAAAATCCAGACTATTCGTCAACAATCTTAAGTAAAATAACAAAAGAAAGCTATTTGTACCTTTAAGTATATTTTTATTACGTTTCCAATAACTTTGATTGAATATATAAATTGATTTGTGATCTAAGAGTAAAGTATGTCTATCGTAGAACGTAAAGTATTTATTTACTTTAATAAATTACGATAAATATAATTCTATTTCAATTTACCTGCTGTTGTCATATATGTTTATTTGGAAATGTCCTAACCATTCTGATTTAAACGGATTCCTTTTCATGAGCTGGTGAGACGCCGGGGTGGCGAACAGTTCAATGATAAATAGTTATAACTATTGCCCTGAAATCCTAATTACAACACGTCTGAAAGATCCTAGCCACGTCATAATTTTGACTGATGCCAGAACTCCTAGCATCCTATAAAACAAATCCAATCATCCACACGCCATTGCACACACAAGATAATAATAGGAACAACGTAAAAACTTCTATAAAACATCAATAGACGGTATCAACTTTCCCTTGTACTTCGCTCAAGTTACTAACTAACTTCTTTCGTTATATTTTGCTTCGTCCGTGCCATCGTTACGGGCGATCGTGACTGCGCTGATTAATTCATTCCACCAAGTGGAGGGGGGGGGGGGCTATTGTTTTTTCCTCTTTTTAGGATATTCGGCTTTGATAAATGAATGAGAATTTGTCTATTGTGGTGTAGACGGGAGATAAATTGATAGGTTCTTAGCGGAATAGAGTAACGGCCCATTGATGTCCAGCGAGACAGCTTTCTGTTGTCTGTGCTTGTTTGGGACTAACTTTATATTGATTAATGCTGTGACGGTTTTGTCTCAATTTAGTGCAGTGTGTACTTTGTCCTTCAATATGTACTTTTGATTGTCATCTGACGTCAATAGTATGGAAGATATATCTTGTTGATTTTAGTTTTCTTCTTAGCTTACACCGTATTATAAACTATACCTCTAAGTCCGTATAAATAGGTAGGTAATATTCAATTGAAAACATCTATTTAAATTCAAATCAGTACGTTAACAATGCTGCCACCTGTCAAAGATTAAACATTTGATTTAAAGATGAGATACAACGTTTACGTATCACTTGACCGTTCACTAACTTTGTCAATTTAGTACATGTTATTGACGTTTGTATTCCTAAGAGAGCAGCGATCCTCATCTTATTTGAGAGCACAGGTTTGACAGGCCGTATTGAACAGTACTACATTGTATTTGCTAAACAAATTGATGTATTTCTTTACTTAGTTCTTATTGTTAAATAATTATATTTATTTTAGATACAATAAATACTCTCAAATAAAATTATGTACTCACACAGACACACGCGTCTAGACGTCCATAACTATGCGTACACAAAGGTGCGGCTATCATGATTTTATGGTTTATTGTTATCAAAGGTTACTTACTGGGTTTACTTAATTTCTCCAGTTTGGGCGTATAAGAGTTTATATCTAAACACATTGTATAAATATTCTTATGCTAGTAACATACATACGTAGTGTAGGACGCCCCCCAGCCCAATGTACCGACGACCTGAAAAAGGTAGCTTGGTAGAACTGCAGAAGGTAGAGGACCGGGTGTTGTGGCACAACTTGGGAGAGGCCTAAGTCCAGCAGTGTACCGCGATAGACTGGGAGACATAGAGACTTACATACAAGACAAAAATAAACGTGTTCTTCTCAATGACCCAGAGGTATTTTCCTATATAGTATAGGTATACATGAATATTTCACTGATCTTTACAAATCCCCGATGCGCTCTCAACGAAGGAAGGGAATTACAATTTCCACCCCTCCACGGACCATGCCAATAAACTATGGAGGTATTTAATTTACAACCTAATATAAAACCTTGTTTCTTTCTATCCTACCAGGGCGCCATATTTCAACAGCAATACAAAGCGTACGATTACATAATTCAAGCTCGCTACCCTTATCGACATGACCTTTGTCACAGAACCTAAAATTTTCCCCAGCCACATCTAGCCGTCTATTAAAGAGTGTGTTTTATGGTACACTATCCTGAATAGAATACAAAGTTAGATTTTGTTCAGAAATAGGTAGTGTTCCGACGATTCCTATTGAGATCTTCCGCATCTTCTAACATTTGTATTCAAATATTCCACCCTTTGGGAATACTTGTTCAATGACTGTAAGTTTTGAATCCTAGTCTGTGAGGAAAGTTGGAGATCTTTAATATGATTAGGTGCTGCATTGTAATGGAGTGTCACTGAAATGTTTATCTTGTTCAACCTGTATTTTAAAATGGTTTTCTATAAAAGAAACAATATAATACAGACATAGTACGACAGTAATAGACTGAAACGATTACTCTCTGGGCTTTCATGAGAAGGTTTTTATGCCATCGAAATAAAAATAATTTAGTTCCAGCATCAAAAAACAAACGAATCGCAAAATTTGTTAACACGAGTAATAAACATAACATCAACCAGCACTCAAAAGTGGTTTATCGTTAATGAATTGACACGCTAAAACTCCTAAATCATGATCTGTATATTCAAATTCTCCATTGAACCGTTATGTATGGATTATATACAAGCTCTATTGTCCCTATCATTGTTCAACACACCTACTGAAAATGTTTCATCCAAAACATGCGTCAATGAGGGCTTCTAAATCGGGGCCTCTAAGTGCAAATAACGGCGATGGACGTTTCGGCTATAAAAACGCCAAGCGACATGATGCATGACTGCTGCGAACGAGCTGGTATCATACGATGACATATAACAGCGGCAATGTAAACTGCTATATTTAAAAATACGGTGTTTATTTTTTTTGTTTTATAGCTGGCTAATATTTGTGTTGGAGGTTTAGGAGTTCAGATTAAATTAATTGATAATTTCATAGTGCTTCCTCTTCTCTTAGGTGCGGTAACGCAAAGGCTAGTTAGGGTATCGGATACTAATGATGTCAGAATAAGACTTGCTTTACGTACTTGGTAATTATCTAATATATTGCGAAGAAAGGAAAGAGCCTGCAGTAGAAATAATTATCGTTTTTAATAATTGTTATTAAGTTGACGATTAGGTAGATATCTACATGGCTACATACCTGAGGATTAACTCTTGCTTAGCAGTACTTTTAAGTGTTCAACACCTAAAAGTGGTAAGATATTTTATAAAGCTATCACGAGAACATCTCTACTAATATTATAAAAGCGAAAGTTTGTAAGGATGTTTGTTACTCTTTCACGTAAAACCTGAAATTTCATATAGCTGACACCCTGGATTCACACATAGGCTACTTTTTATCCCGAAAAAATGTAACGGGTAACACCGTGGGGCGCAGTTAGTTATTTTATGAATTTACATTCCACTTTCTCAGTTAACAAGAAATCTTAATACAAACTTAAATTAAACGGTTTACAAGTAAATACGTTTTGTAGGCATACAAAATCTTAAACAGTAGACTTTGTTGAGTAGTAAACCTTTGTCAAAGTAACTCTTTGGACTTTGAGCTTGGCTAAAGTCACATCCATAATTTCGTTTCGCACATTTTGTTTCACTCCAAGTCTACAACTAATAGAGATGTGCCAAGGTACAATTTGTCGATATTATTTTACATAATATTATGTTGCACATAAATATTTCGTACTAGATGCGCTCCGCGGTGTTGCTCGCTACATTTTTTCGGGATAGAAAGTAGCCTATCTGCAGCCCCTTAGCCTATCCCAGCTACTTTCATATGAAACTTCATCAAAATCGGTCCAGGCGTTTGAGCGTGAAGAGGTAACAAACACACTCACAAACTTTCGCATTTATACTATTAGTGTTATAAAATATTGCTTTGTTTACTTATTTATTTATTTATCAATCTGAACGGCCGCTGGCTAATAACACTAAAAAATAAAACATCCATACTAATATTATAAATGTGCAAGTAACTCTGTCTGTCTGTTACGAGTACGCTTTCACGGCTAAACCGCTAAACGGATTTTGACGAAGGTTTACTAACGCTGGGGAAGCCGCGGGCAGAAGCTAGTTTTACTATAAAAAAAAACTAAATAAAATACATGTAAACACAGGTGGAAAATTAAAGTTCAGCTCTGAGTATTTTTTAATTAAATTTATAGTAAAATTTTACTAATTACATGAAAAAAAGATTAATATATATTATAAACTCAAATAAAACCACCAATCAAAATAATATTTTAGCCACTTACCACACTAATACAAATTAAAACAAAAAATGAGGACGAAAATATGATGATACCATGAAATCAACTAAGTTAAACAAGTCTATTATATTAGCAAACAATTTGTGTTCAAAACTTTTCAACATTGATAAGAGCAATATCCTTTAATCTAGACGAACAAATTTCATGACTCACTTTATCTACGAAGTTAATATTATCCCAATTTGAAATTTCAATACATGAAGCGGTGGTAATAAAATCGAGCCGAATCAATTCCGAGTTTAACATTCGTAACAGTAATTGGCTTTATCGATTACTCGGATTACAAGACCGTACTCGATAGTCGGCAATGAACTTCAAACACTAATTGGGGCATCCTTACTAAGTAATGTTCGTTGCGTAGGAGGGCCCGGGCTCGCGGAGGGCGTGACGTCATCTACAACCTTCGCCCAGGTATAAGCTTCATATTAAATTTATACAGAGTACGATAATATTTTCTTTTTTTATTTAACGAGGTGTTGCTTCGCCGTTATTTTTGTTTTTGAGACGTTATTAGTCCAAATAAAAAGTATTTTTGTAAATAACTGTTTCTGGTTAATGATTTTTAATTTATTTATTGGGATGTTCGGCAAGTCCGGTCAGTTACTTGTCTGTCCGCATTTTATATGTATTGATTTAAACATCCTTACACGTGGCATGTCAAGGTTGAAAGGACGAGGCTACGGAGCAACAGTAAAGCCCGCAGTACCGCTACTAATATTTAATTCGGTGTTACTCTAAGTGTAAGTATTATTAAATACAACTTTAATCTGCGTTAAATATTAATCGGTAGGATAATTGAAGTAATAATTAAAGAATTTAAGAATATATTTTTGTTTTCTGCTACTTATTATGTACTAGGGTCTTTAGATGAGCGGCGAAATGTGGGAGTATTGAAAGCTACCCACCTCCTTAGGGATTACAAACTTGATTCATTATATACATTATACATACATACATACGTAATATCACGCCCGTATTTCTCAAAGGGGTAGGCAGAGGCATAGCACACCCACATTTCGCCAATTTAGGTCCCAATGTAAAGTTGGAAAGAGCCTATTGCCATCAACCGGGCACAAATCCAGATTCCGCTACTGAGAATTAGCTAAAACCCAGTAACATTTTGACCGACTCGGTATTTAAACCCAGGACCTCATACTCAGTAGTCATGCTTAGCGATTACTAGACTAACGAGTACAATACAGGTTATAAGACACAGATGCATTGATCTCTTTTCCCATCGGCTTTCATAAAACGTCATACAATAATTTCATACATCTCTGCAGTACAACAAACTATCGTGTTTTCTGAAGCAAATATACTGATTGAATATACGTACGACGTACATCTGACAACACGGACAACAGAATCGAATTATTATATACACAATCACTGAATCAGAATAATAACAGTATATTTCTTAGGAAAAACTGACGGGCTCAAATCAACTGTTATTTCTTTTCACTTTATTGAATACAGCCCGTACCAAGAACTCAGTTCAAAAACTTACTTCAAAAGTCTATGGTAAGGGGGCTGATTTATTTCGTTTATTTAACACTTGCTTCATATATGGTTTAGGTATGTCAATGCATTCTGCGAACGATTTTGAACAGGTGGAGAATTTTCGACAACTTTTCCGCCATATAAAGTAGCTGTTTTTCATAAAGTAGATATGGCGATATAGATATGGACGACCTTATTAGTGCAGTGGCTAAGCGATTGGACTGCTGCGCTAAGGGTTGCAGGTTGGAATCCCACACTGGGCAAAATTTTGTGCGAACCACAGATGTTTGTCCCGAGTCTGGGTGTTTGTGTGTGTGATATTTCATGTTTGTGAAACGCACCCTGTTGGGCGACGATTTCAATAAAAAAATATATTGGAATCTACATTAAACGTACGTAGTTTGCCTACATCTAAAATTCAGTAAGATTTGTTTTGTCGTCCAAACCAAGTAACAAACATATTATAGTTACGTTTGATATACATAAGGAATCATAAATTAATTTAAAACATTGTAGGACAGTAAAACTAATACCAGTAACTATAGCTTAACATTACCAACCAACCAAAAAACAGGACTGAATCAAACATTCTTTGAAGAGCACACAGCAAAAAAAACAATATAAAATCAGAACTCTAACAGCATAAAAGTGATAATATTATCCTTCAAAAACATACGCAGTAAATACACTTAGACGGTGGTACTTGTACATTCCCTGAGGAGCGGAGTTATAAGTAAGAGTTTGTTGGTGACACCTCACTTTGCAGGCCCGGCGTCAGACATATTATAAATTTAAATGTATATTTATCATACAGGGGTAAAGAGTTCCGTGTTGAAGCTGTTATAGACGTATTTGGGCAGCTTTAACATTCAACGCGGTTATCATACACCAACATTTTCTTTTAAAACATAGTTGCCTTAACTTTAGCCATGTTTTAAAAAGATTTTCAAAGATCTTAAAATCGCATTTTTATATGAGTATAATATCAAAACTAAAACATAGCAACTATAGTTTAAAATACCTGATATCGTTTACAAACCATAGTAATCATTTTCGAGTTTATTTTTATTTCAAACTTTCTATTCCTTTGTTTTTAGTTAAAGAGTGATTGCAATTTTAAAAGTGTGATGCTTAGTTTGGCAGGTCAGTGTGGCATCGCTTTAGGCATCAATGAATCATAATTCCTTAGTCTAGCGCAATGCGCCACTCCCAGTCCGGTCCTGTCCTCCTTCGTACGTTTACGGACTCTAGCACACTTAAATCGAGCCTGCCTCGATTCATATCTGAAAGTTCCCGGCGTTACTTAGTTTCAGAGCGTATGAAAGGAGTTTCATTGTCGCGAGCATGCTACATCAATAATAGTCTCTGAATTTTGTTTATTTTTAGCACACGACTGTACTTTTTGTAGGCGGTTATTGTATTTATTGGGATTTTGCATTTTTAATGTCGATGTAGATACGAAACATATTTATATAGGAAAATAATAGATTGTAATTTGAGACTAATAGAAAGTTGTATTGAGTTAAAGTTGCAAGCTACTATTCCATCACATTAATATTTCAAAAATGAAGAGATAGAGTTTGCTGAAAGTTTCATGAAGAAGAGAGTATTTTATTGCCAATTACCAGCTGATCCAGTGCCAGTAAAAACTGACTGAAAAACTCAAGCACGCTATACCTATAAACTATTCCGGATAGAAAATTCTGAATCTTAAAAACTATTTCCAACGTCGCCACAAAGTAAGTTCTTGATTAAACTAGGAAATTCAGCTTTAGGTATAGGAAACTTAATTATTCCATCGTCCAATTCAGCAAAAACATTCTTCTTATAATTTATTCGGTCCGATAACTCTGCGACGAACCAAATTTGGTGCAAGCGTAAGCCATGCACCACTTTTGACAGTGTGCCAACTTCGGAAACCGGTTCAGACCGGTTAAATTCGGATATAACCAGACCAATCCAATGTAACAATGCGAAACTTTGTGGATATAAAAACTATAAAAAGGTTTATTTAACTTTTGGAGTCGTTTCAAATTAATTTTTAGTTGGTATTTTTGGCAATAAAGACGATTTATAGACGATGTTTTTTGTATTGAATTTAATGGAGCTACGTATATTGTTTTTACGGGTTTTGTAGTGGTATCATGATAATATCGACACGCTTCAATAGGTATCATCTATCTCTTAACGCTTATTGTACAGCGCATGCGTCAACTTCTCCGAGACAAGCGATACGCATTATGATTACATTCTTTTCATGTATTAGTCTTAGATTTCACTTGAAGGCTTCTAAGTTTTACTTAGCCCAAAAAGTAAAAACTTATTTTAAGTAACATATTTCAAGTAAACAACTGAGAGGGCTCCCAGAAAATGTTACCCACAAACTCGATAAATCCAACTTAAGTTTACATTGACGTTTTTATATGAGTGCCAGCCTAAAGAGGTCTAATGAAAGTTAACTCCAAACAGGGATAGAACTTTGTTATTGGCCCATACTTCATGATTAGTCGGGAGCAACGGGATCAAGGATGTCACAATAAAGATAAGATTTCATCAATTGGCCTTCGCAGAGATTATCCAGAGTTTAGACAACGAGTTGCTGTTTGGTTTTTATCCGGGCTTTTGAAGAGTAAAATAAATTCGATAATATAATGCTTGCTGCTGTATAGTATGTGGCTGTTAAGTTGGTTGGTTCTGTTTTTTCTACCGTATCAGTTTTAGTATAGATCTTAGTATCAACGTGGATTTCTGAGCATTCATTCTTATGGTAACGATACATATATACGTGAAAATAACTTGAATTCAAAGTTATAACTTGAAGAGAGTGGCTGGTAGTGGCTGGGTGGCTAAACAGGGGAGTTAGCCTTATGGCGTACTCTGGAGAAGGCCAACGTTTAGCAGTGGATTGTAATAGGCTGATGTGATAATTTATAGTGTTTTGTTTTCTGCGCAAAGTTTATCCAGATCCAATAGGTACTATTATTAGCCAACATACATTTACAAAATGCAAACGCGATCGATAAAAAAATAATATTAAATTTAAACGAAAAGGATACTTTTTAGGGGAAACTAAGAATTTAGAGTTTGAAAGTAAAGTGTTTGTAACACAATATTACTTTCAAACTCAAAATTCTGCTAATCTCATCTTATCTTCAGATAAAAGCCTAAAGTTATTCCTGCCGACTCTCTGAAAATAAAGCAGCATTACGATAAAACTGGGTCCGAATATGGCTAGGTACCTAATTACGTCATCGGGCGGCCATAGCTAAGAGCCAGCGGTGCGTGAACTTCTCTGGACACCAATTGTATCCATTCGACGGACGAATGCCGGATTTTATTTCAGCTACGTGTCAGAAATGTTTTTTTTCCCTGTTTTTTGTCTCAAACCATGTCGGATAATATTAAGGATTTTATTGAAAAAGGTTATTGTACCCTGGTGTGAGACGGCACTTCGCTTTTTGATACGAAAGGTGTTTTAGGCGTCCATAACTCGAGGGTCGGAGCGGTAGCTTGGCGACGTGTATTTTATTGTGATCGTTGATATTTCTTTGTAATTCCTATTGGGGTTCGAGCTGGCATTGTGCTTTTAGTTACAGTTGGGTCGCTTATGTACGAGAAATCGTTTTATTTTCGCCTGATTGGTGTTATAAAAAATACTGCAACTAACAAATAAAGACTTTATACACTTTTATTTCTTAGTTGAAATTCGTTGAAACGCGATTTCTTTATTATTTGAACAACATTAGTTACATCATAAGTCCATCTAATTATTTTGTTAATTATATTAGATTGGTTTCATTTAGATAAAATTTATTATATTATACTCATAGGGTCTAGAATTCTACCAGATTTATTAAAGAAAATTCCTCTTCATAGGTTAATTTTCCTTTCAAAATCTCCTCCAAACAAGTGCTATTTTCTGTCACCGGCTCAGTAGGTTTGTCGAAGTAATATATTGAGATGTATTGCCCAAACTGACGATTCGCCAAGACTTATAGTTCGTCGTACATTCGTGAGCGAAAATGTCCTTTTTTACGTCAATCCAAATCTATTTGGGTTTGTAAATGGGTTTTCTACGCCCTCTATTTTTTTTCTTTGTTGTTTGTTGCATGTCAAGTTGGACTAGAAGATTGTTTTTGTATTTTGTTTTGAAGCGTTCATGTTTGAAACTATAGGGTTAGTGAAAGAATACTACGTTATGACGTCATGTTCCTATGGAGTGTCGTTTTTACGAAATTATTTTTGTTATCGCTTCAATTTGAAGACGCAAATAATATCTATATCATCTATATATATTAAATTCTCGTGTCACAGTTTTCGTTCCCATACTCCTCCGAAACGGCTAGACCGATTCTCATGAAATTTTGTGAGCGTATTGAGTAGGTCTGAGAATCGGCCAATATCTATTTTTCATACCCCTTAGTGATAAGAGTTTTTTACCTGAAATTCACGCGGACGAAGTCGCGGGCCACAGCTAGTATATCTATAATTACAGTGAATGCATTTAGCCCATTATTAAAAATATATATAAGTCACTAAGAATACATAATATCAGAAAACAGGTGGAGAGGTACTTTTATAAAATGAATAAGTATCGCGTTTTTCTTGTTCCCTTCAGTCTTATTATAAAGGTATTGACTTCGAATCACGTTTAAATTGCCGCTAAAAGCAATTTATATCAGGGAGCATGTTTTCCTCCATTCTCAGAACACATGATCACAAGGATTATTCTAATTGAATACTGACTTGACTTTTAATATGATTCGTATTACTTTCTGAAACGTATTTCACAAGGCGATTATGTTTTAATCTGTTTTTCGCAAACGTTTGCTTCTATGTGGTTTCTTAATATTTTTTATATCTGTCTATAAAAAAGTTGGGTTTGTTAGAACTCTTATAACTCGAAAACTGCTGGACTTATTTTTATGGTTTTTGAATTGTTGGATTCGTCTTCGCCCTGAATACAAAAATAACTATTAAAATCGAAAAAATCACGAAAAAATATCAAACAAGTAATTCATTTTTAAGTAAATCTAAAATGGTTGTTTATTTACATAGTTTAATATGATTTTTATTAAATAAATTTAAAAGTTCTTTTATTTAATTATAGATTAACATACTATTTTACAAATATATACAACTTAATTCTAATACAAAATAAAAACAATATATACAAAAATAAAAAGTTAAAAAGCATCAAAGAATTCATCCCCATCGATGTCAACCGGTAACGTGCCCAAAAGACTGGCAGCATTGCCACGTTGAATGGCAATGCTAATTCTTTGGCCAAAAAATGAACCAGCCCTTTGGTCACGTGTGGAGTCGACTAGGCGCTTTGCTAACTCTTTAAACAAAGCACGAGCGCTCGGACCCCATGGCCCAAATGTTTCAACCCCAAACGGCTCAAAAATAAATAAATAAATTAGGTTTGGTGCGCCATCTTTCGCAATGACAGGTCACGTCACGCTTTATTTCTAGGCAGGACGACGTCTGCCGGAATAAGAATAAGAAATTTTATTTGCGCAAACATGCTCGGATGCAACGGATCAGCTAGTTTAGTATATAAATACTATACTTTTTTTAACAGTGGTCATCTTGCGGCTTATGATGATGACGATAAAAAATACCATTGTCCAAAAGGAATAATCATCACTAAAATATAAGTTTCTGAAATCTTTAAAATTACCTAGCATTAGCAGTGTTTTACGATTACCTTACTGAAGTCAAGTGAAACAAAGGAGAGGTTGTGCTTTAGATATAATAGAAGTTGACGATTAAGTCACCCGTTCCACGGGGTTCCACGAGTAACCCATTTTCTCAATTGTCTTGAGTGAGATTATTTACTAGTCATAGTTGTTGCATTTCAATATGAATTGTAGTCATGTAAATTTCAACTTTAAGTTATAGGTATACAATTCATTCTAGAATGATAATTTTTACTGGAACTGTATACTTCGAAATTATTGTAGTATTTATAATAATACGTACAATACACATAATATAAAGTCAAAGCAAGCTATTTATAAAAAGCATGTAGATATTTATAATCTGTTGTCGCTTCGAAAAGAAAGTATGAAATGAAAAAAAGGCCATAGAATAAAGTTGTGAATTATTTCAGTATGTAATGTATACCAAGGTTGCAGGTTCAAACCCGGGCAAGTATCAATGTGACTTTTTCAATGTTATAAATACTTTCTTAGATATTCTAAGACACCACTGACTAACCGTGACGGAAAACATCGCGAGGAAACCTGGATTTAATTATCTGAAATCGCCGCAGTGAGCTAGCGTGGTGATCAATGCTCAATCCTTCTCTATATGAAGAAGAGGCCTTTGCCCTGCAGTGGGACAGTTACAGGCTGTTATTATTATTATTATTTATATGTCGCATCGAGGGTGGCCGAGGTGCGAAGCATTGGACCTTCTTCACGATCCGACATTATTTTAAAATGAATGTGGGCACTGTGTGAGAACTCGAACGGAAATACGGTTTAAACTTTGAATGTCTTTATTAAGGTATAGTAACAGAAGCAAAGTCGAAACAAACACGTGCGTTGGTACCGAGCGTCTGCCAAGCTGTCCGCACTAGATAAAGCCAACCTCGGTCTCAGCTGCATCCCCTCTACCAACGATCGTGTCCAAGCGGTGGGGCGCGCTTGCGTTTCTGATCACGTGATGCTTAGTTGCGAATTGAATGGATAGATGGCGCTGTACGTTGTACAGTAGCGACATCAATCCACGACACGGCCATCTCTGACTAGCACCCGTCCTCGGGTGTAGTACCTGTGGACAAAATACACTCGGGAAAAATAGCTCGGCTATCCTGCCAATAGAAACTAAGTAACTCATTTTTACTGCAGTTCATTTCCACTAAATCTACGTACACACAGTAACTAACTGTTATGATTTACAATGTCCTCTCATAAGGGTTTCTACACAATGCTTCCTGCGCAACAAATGATTGAAAGAGATCCGATCAACAAAGTAATCAACGGAAAACTATTTCCACTAATTTGAAACTAATTTCATAGGCAATGCTTACTCAACTCATCAAAACTTTCGTCACAATCTGTGCACACAGATCAGAATCGCACCAACGATTCTTTTCATGCTCGCTGCCACATGTGCTACAACACATGAGACACTCTGTGCACCAACACAGACCAGAATCGCCCCAACGATTCTCAAAACCTCTTGCGCAAAATGTGCTACAACACATAAAGCGCTCTGTGCACCAACACAGACAGAAATCGCACCAACGACTTCTCACAACCTCTTGCGCAAAATGTGCTACAACACATAAAGCGCTCTGTGCACCAACACAGACAGAAATCGCACCAACGACTTCTCACAACCTCTTGCGCAAAATGTGCTACAACACATAAAGCGCTCTGTGCACCAACACAGACAGAAATCGCACCAACGACTTCTCACAGACCCATCGCCACATGTTACTCATGAGGTGCGGTCAAGAGGTTCGAGTATGAGTACACACGCCATTCTTAATCGGATGTGGTTTCACTACCACTGTCATCAACTATGACATCTAACTCTCGAGGCACTTGGTGATCGGGGATCTTTCTCACACGGTCATGGGGGTACTTGTACGTTCGTTTAGAGTCAAGCGCCTTAACCATTTGTGTGATCCATCCTTGTCAAGGGGAGTGCTAACCGTCTCTCCTTTCAATAGACACAAAACAACACTATCAGACGTCATACTAACGTTAAACCCCTGATCTAAAATCTCGCGACCAATTAAAATATCATTTTTAAGACAACTATCCGGGACAACATGAAACAAAATCTCTAATCGTAGATTGTTTATCATAACCTCAGATAAAATTTGTAGGGTACTTTGCACACTACCGTGACCGATTCCTGTTAAATTTACTATATTGTTTACACGTTTGCCACTAAACTTTGACGCAACATTATCTTTTACTAGAGAGCATTCGGCACCAGAATCATAATAAAATGAAAAAGACTCACCAGAGTTCATCAACACACCACTAGGATTACTGACATGGCAAATTTCAATGCGTCGCTCGCTGTTCGCTGCTGGTGCAGGCGCTGCCACTGAACTGCTCGAACCACGCGTGCCGTTGCCTCCGCCATTGCTTCGTGGACATTTAGAAGCAAAATGTCCGGCGTTACCGCATTGAAAACAGATGACATCTGAACGCTGCTTCGACCCCGTAGAAGTTGATGCAAAGGTTGCAGAGTTGGCTGCCTTACCCTTCACTTCAACCCTCGATCGACAGTCAGCCGCTCTGTGACCTGGTTTACCGCAGTTGTGACACTTCAAAGTTGACGGCTGAAGCTTCGATCGCTTGACATCTGGCGCAGACTCGGTTGTGATACCATTCGAAGCCTTCCTTTTCAAAAATGAGAATGCTTGAAGTTCACACCGAAGCTTGCTCCTGTTGCTGACATCGGTAGTAAAAGCCAGTCTTTGAATGCGTCCATCAAATTGTGTCATGTGAGCCAGCACTGTGGATATGGCTATCTGCTCGGCGCTCATACTTTGCCAACGTGACGAGAGTGTAGAAAGCAACCGGGCGGCGTAAGCAGCATAGCATTCACCTTCTTTAGGCTTGCTACTCATCAGTTTGACAAGTGTGGCGGCTGGTGTGTCCACGCAGTCGTAACGGGATAAAAACAGGCTTTTAAAGTCACACCATGTCATCCCCGCAAACGACACTTGCGCCAGCCAGCGTGAAGCACTTCCTTTCAGGGCCTTGCTTAAGGTGATGATAAGTGCACTTCCCTGCAGCGGAACTTCCGATAAGCACAGATCCGCTGTAGTGCACCAAGCACGTGCGTCTACATCCGGCTTATCCGGGTCAAATTCAGGTAAAGAAATATGCTTGGTACCTGTTGGACCCCTGATGGCTTCTATGAGGGACGTCATGTGCTGGTTTTGGGCTGCCAACAGCGTACGAAGCAAATTCTCGTCAGAGCGTGACGTCATCGCTCCATTCTCCGTATGTTCTTCAGCTCGAGTGTATCCCAATTCTGATGTCGCATCGAGGGTGGCCGAGGTGCGAAGCATTGGGTCTTCTTCACGATCCGACATTATTTTAAAATGAATGTGGGCACTGTGTGAGAACTCGAACGGAAATACGGTTTAAACTTTGAATGTCTTTATTAAGGTATAGTAACAGAAGCAAAGTCGAAACAAACACGTGCGTTGGTACCGAGCGTCTGCCAAGCTGTCCGCACTAGATAAAGCCAACCTCGGTCTCAGCTGCATCCCCTCTACCAACGATCGTGTCCAAGCGGTGGGGCGCGCTTGCGTTTCTGATCACGTGATGCTTAGTTGCGAATTGAATGGATAGATGGCGCTGTACGTTGTACAGTAGCGACATCAATCCACGACATATATATACCTCAGGATCTCGACAGTGGCGCCAACTAGTGACCACAAAAACGGTACGCCCTATTCACTTGACACAGCCTAGTCAGGCAATGGGACTACATAACGTAAGTCTAAATCAGTTCTCTCAGTACACACTCCGATACACAAAGTCCTGTTGAAACAACAATAGGACCCCTACTGCGGATTTTTATACACCTGGCGAGGTCGTTGCACTTGCTTTTGAATAAGAATGCCTATGATACACAGGGTTGAAAAGTTTTACGATTTTAGTTTAATAGTGAACTTGGTTAGTTAAAGGAAATTGACTTTTAAGTTGTATTTATTAGGGGTCATTTTCATTTGAAAATATTGATGACCTGGTATTAAACAAACGTAATGTTACGCCTGTATTCCCTGAGGGGGTAGACAGAGGTGTTTACTACACCAAAATTTCGCAAGTTATGTTATGGGTACCATTGTAATAGGACACCACCATTTTGCCGTCAATTGGACATAAGTATTCGTGCTGCTGAGAATAACCTAATAGAAAAACTCATTAACATTTTGTACGACCCAAGGTTCAGGACTTCATGCTAATCTATATTTATCAATATACATTCCTTTCGAAATAAGCTTTTGTTTCTTTTTATCGTCATCATCAACCGGAAGATGACCACTGTTGAACAAAGACCTCCCCCTTAAATAAGGGGTGGGGGAAATAATCTCTAGCAAGCTCCTTATTAGCAAGCGGCTTGTGGATCGCAATATTTGTGGCGAAGTTACAGAAGACGCTGCTGTTCCATCTTCTGGATTTTCCCACAGTTGCCTTAGACACCCACGGGAGGAAAGAGGGTGGGTCTATTCTAGGCCGGATACCACTCGGCATCTACTTTACTACAACTCTTTCTATACTACAGTCATACATACTAAATGACAGTACTGAGCCGCCAAAGTATTTTCCAGCCATCGACTCCCAACGTGTTAGTTTCCCGGCAGTGTGTCTCATTCCTTTGAACGTCGAGGCCGCACGAAAATAGGATGCAATGCAAACACGTCTGCCTTAGTGCACTGAACTCGTGCGATATCTATTTACTGCGGGAATAAATGTTGGGACATAGAACTGTGTACCTGTAATAATGTAATCGTCAATAAAGTATAGGTAGAGCTGCAGCTGTAAACAATTTTCCGATTAATGTCGTACCTTGTAGAGGTAAATTGTATGTGGTATATGTAGGTTAATAGTTAGGCACTTAAAACAATTAGTAAAGACGAAGACTGCTATATAAACCAACGCTACGTGTAGCGTAGACACAAAAGCTACGCCGTAGCACTACAGCTACGAGCAAAAATTGTCTACAAAAATATTTTTTTAAACATTTTTACGTTAAAACCACCTAATTAATTAAACGTTTAACAGTATCTTCATCAGTAAATAAATATCTCGAGGCTTTTAAGCCTTAAATACATTATTTTAAGAAGGCTACCAATTTCATTACTCATTGAATTTACGTAAAGTCGAACCCTTCAACGCTGGTATTCCGATAATGAACAGGCTCATTAATTAGGTGTTAGATCCTCATCATCGGGTACACAAGACTTTTTGCAAATACCTTCGTCCTTATTAAATAACTTGGTAATGGGGGAAATGTTGTTTTCTAGCTATATAGAGTTATTTGTTGGAAGAGAATTTTGGGAGCTCACAAATACATAGGTCCTGAGCCTTCCTTGTTAATATTATTATTTGCAAATATAATCTAAGTTACCCTTAAGATTTCTAATACAAATTCAATACAGAAGAGAAAGGTTATAATTACAGTAAATACGACATTTTATAATTACAAATGAAGCAGTATCTTAAGGAAATATTATTTTAAAATCGATTTCATAACATTATATTTTTAAATATCATTACATTTGGTAAGATTGAACAGGTGTTCCATTTGCAGACAGAAATTTCATAGAACTTTGTTTCTAAGAAAAGGTTCCGTATAAGTAATCATTGGTCCGTGTATTAAATTTCGAATATCATCGTTCCTACGACTATTGACTTTAATGAAACATATTTCACAGAAACAAAATTCAATGAATATTCAATTTTTTATTAAAAAAAAATAATCAAACAGTAGAATGATTATTTACTAATGTTGTTTGTTCGGTGTATTTTTCTATGGAGGTAGCTGACACCCTGAATTAACACATATGCATACTTCTATACGGGTAACACCGCGGAGCGCAAGACAGAGTGTAATCGTAAGCAGGATTTAACGTAGTATAAATTAACATAGTCGTAGTCTAAATTTATATTCCTACTTCTCCTGTATATTATTTTATGAATAATTTCGTTGCGGGTTCCAATACAGTCAAGTCATTTCTCTGAGACGTCTCGAGCTTCATTGTCCCATGGTTCTCAACGGTTATCACTGTAGATCCTGGCTTACAGGAGTCGCAATGATGGGCACAAGTGGTGGGCTTGTCCCAATAATATACATCGTCAGTTGTAGAATAATATCATTACTAAACACAAAGATACACATGTCCCTTTTGAGGTACATAAAATAGAAAGTATGTATAATAAACTCCCGCCCAATTTTAATATTTATCATGTATACTTCAGATGACAAGCACTCAATGTTTTTACCCTACCATCGGAATTAACTACCGGTCTAATATAAAGTTTATGAGCCATAAAAAGAACGGGCGTAACGTTTGGACAGCCCACACGATTGATTTGGAAAAATGACTCTTATGCAATTAAATTTGTTTTATAGATTCCGAATATCGACGGGGAAGTCTTAAAGATACTTTTCCTTTTTGGTGTTAGATGTTTTTTAGAACTGTAAGCATAATTTGAGCGTGAATTCCGCTTACAAACTCGGAAGATAATTTTATGTTTAAAAAAAATTACTATAGTTATAATAATGTTCTCGACACGTCCGTTCTCAAAGCGACCTCTCTCATCTAAGAATAGCCAATTACGCAGGAGATATTATAGTGAACAAGCATACGTGCAAACACAGGTGCACTCCCTATTCCTTCATTCTCATAGTCCAATGGGACGGTAGACCGTCACGATCGGAGACAAATCAGGCGCTGGACCAACGGCGTAACATGCCTTCCAAAGCATTGGGATCTTGACATGTGAAAACGGTCACCCATCACAAGACTGACCGCAGCGAACACAGCTTATCCATGCCAATCGACTAACCTGCGCGGTAGCCACGTAACTACGAGCCCCTTACTATAATATGTATTCACTGTAATATATTCTACTATCCTGTTTTACTCGCGTGTATTCGGGAGTATCCGACTAGATGCCAAGCAAAATTTACGACACCGTGAATTGTTTCAATCAAAACCATCAACTTCTAAGTAGCAGACTTATCTTAATTACTGTCCATTGACTTCGACACTAATTTATATCAATAGGACACTCTAATACCCTCCTAAGTAAGATATAACGTAAATCAAAGCAATTAACCACCCCAAACCGTATTTCAAAACGTACCGCAATAAAACCTATCGTAAGGCACAAGGAGCGAGAAAATTCAAAGTCAAAGAACACCGTCATTACTTAAACTTTAATGTTACAACGTGGACTGGCCCCGTGAAACATTGCCACTTAGAAGGGGCTGAGAATTTCAATTTTAGGTCAGACCGCCCTCGAAAGGGATTAGACAGACTCCTCAGAGGCGCTATTACTACAACCCTTCACAAACAACGGATTCGTCCTTTTCTCCTATAAAAGTAAAATATGAGGCGACTGCGTGACCTACTCGATGTTTCTGATCTCCTGGTACTTTGGTCGTCTTAATAGCTGGTGATTTAGATGCCTGAAATGTTTGTTTCAAATGGAGTAACAAAACTTGATTCCAAAGTTAATCAGTGTTGATAAAATAGTACAGGAATAATTCGTTAAATATAATAATTATGTAAAAAATTTAATACAAACAAAAACTTGACAATATATAAAGAGAAACTTCAAAACATCGCCAGCATTACAAACGCTCAGCATCATTCGAGGCGATATTTTAAAAATGTCAAGAGTAAACTGAAAATTGAATTTCCAGTAGCATCACCCCTTTCATAAGCTCACATACTAAAAGACATTGGAAAGGACACTAAGTCGTAAAATCGCGACGTTGGAGGTTCGCAACAAACGTCAACTTCTAGCTTACTTTTTGGAAATGCATTTACGTTTAAAGGAAGCTTTTAGTGAGCGAAGTTGCTGCTTTTGTAAATGAAAGCCATTGGCAATGAAAGTGAATGTAGAGGGTTTTGCTTGTTCATGTTCTATTTTTATATTTCAAGAGAAAATAGCTACTTTTACGTATCAATAATATACTTACATATTACATTGATAAACTTGAAACACCTAGGGTGACTAGGTTTACTCTTTAAATTCTTTTCTTTTTAAAATATAGTATATATTGTTATTATATCCTATTTTACAAATATATACAACTTAATTCTAATACAAAATAAAAACAATATATACAAAAATAAAAAGTTAAAAAGCATCAAAGAATTCATCCCCATCGATGTCAACCGGTAACGTGCCATAAGACTGGCAGCATTGCCACGTTGAATGGCAATGCTAATTCTTTGGCCAAAAAATGAACCAGCCCTTTGGTCACGTGTGGAGTCGACTAGGCGCTTTGCTAACTCTTTAAACAAAGCACGAGCGCTCGGACCCCATGGCCCAAATGTTTCAACCCCAAACGGCTCAAAAATACAATTACCTATCAGGTTATTGTATTTCCGCTGTTTGAGGGTCTCCGCAGCAGCAGCAGCAGTGCCAGCGCAAATTGCCGAGCCAGAAACATGAGAAGGTGCAAGGGTATCGACACACGTTGCGTCCCACACCAAAGGCCTTCCCAATTTCCAGGGTAACAACGACATACCATCTGGTCTTTTTCCATCGTCACGTACCAAGCCATTAGGTTCTAGTACGGCTGGTACGCCGGCGGTGACAAGAGCACGACGGATGATGTCATTTAAGTTAGCGTGTCTCGGTATGCGACCAGCACTCCTACTGCAGGATAGACCATGCCGTCCGAGGCTGTCGACTGCTTCACCACAGTGACATTTATTATTTATTTATTTATTTATAAAGGTACATGATATTTTTATGACATACATTAGTTGTCCAACAAAACTATAGACATAGTTTGTCTGTTGGATCTTGTTACTTACTAGATTAAACATAAATATATATATATAAAGAACTATGTATATATATTAAACTATATAATATTAATTAGGAAGTATGCTTGCACATTGAGGTATTTATGGTAGTGTGTAGTGTGTATCGATGAGGTGCAACACTTGGAGCCCCTAAGCGTAAACTAGTAGCCACGCGGAAATTAAATAAATAATGTTTTACTTTTCTCTAAATACAAAACATAGACATAAAGTTGTCAAATGTCTCTTCATCGTCATCATCAGCCGGAATACATCCACTGTTGAACAAAGGCCTCCCACTACGGGAGGATTTTTGTCATAATCCCCACTTACCTAATGCTTATGCTAAAAGCAATTGAAAAATATTTACATTACCAAAATAAACACATTTAATGCCAGCTTTGTTTCTTATCACTTTCCTTTTGTTTAAGTAGACGTGCAATTATCCTCCACCTCTAAGAACGTATTTCAAGTAGGTAACATAATATAAATACCAAGACACCAGTAGGCGTTGCGACTGTCTCAGGTATTTATAGTGTCCAGCTTCATACCTGCACCAGCATGGGCTGGCTTAAGCCCAGTAATTGGCTGCAGTCCAACTCTGGATCTTAAGCATAAACTTAAGCTTTTGTTAACTTATAGGTATCTCAGTAGTGCTTAGCCGGAAGGAATTCTGCTGTAGTTGTGCTGCAGTTCCATGATAATTCTGAATCTGTTTTCAAGTTGCTGCGTGTGCTGTTTGTTAATTGTGTTTCTAAAATGTGTTGAGACATTAGTATTCTAGATGCGTTTAGGTGGAAGGTGAATGCTTAGAGTCAATGTCAACTAAAATGTTTCCCTCATTAAAATCTATACTAATATTATAAAGCTGAAGAGTTTGTTTGTTTGATTAGCGGGTTCAACGCGCTAATCTCAGGAACTACTGTACCGACTTGTAAAATTCTTTAGTGTTAGATAGCCCATTTCTTGAGGAAGGCTATAGGCTATAAAACATTCGAAATTCACGCGGACGGAGTCGCGGGCGGAAGCTAGTAATTAATATTTTTTGGCCTGAATTTAGTTCCTTCAACTTAATAATCTCATAATGTGAGTTTTTAGCACTAATTTATTGGTAAAACATGGCGACCTACTTTTTTGTATTTTTATAACCTGCTACTGTTCCACAAAATAAAATTTTGATTTGATTTCGTAAAGACGTATATTCTTTCGTCATTGCTTTTTAAATGTTAGTGTTTTATTTCTTATGTAATTTGGTCAAATAATATTCGTGTATGGCAATCTGCTCGCCATTAAATGAAACTTATGATGACCGACAAAATGTTGGTGTTCATGCATAAATATTGTAATATACAAAATAATGTGCAACCATTTGGTACGAGAATAAATATCATTCTTAATCTCAGACACTTAGTTGGAAACTTGTTAGGAAGCATCATTTTAGAAAATCCAATTCAAATTTTCAAATAGTACCGAAGTGAATCTCCATTAGTCATTTCTTAGAAATTACTTCCAAAGTTCAACTTACGATTTATGTGTTGGAATAGTTGAAATCAGTGAAGCGTTGTTATAAGGCTCTGTGGATATACATAAATTAGCTTTATTTTAAAGCTATAAAAGTGACATTGTGCCTGTTAATGGCAGACCTACATACATGATCAGTTTACATGTATACGATTTAAGCCGTACTATCTGGAGTCACTCACTTTTTAGTCTTACAAGAGATAGGTAATAAAGTAGTAGTAGAAGAAATTAATACTTGAAAGAAAATTAGGAATCTGTCCAAAGTTTCCAAAATTCTTCCGTCTTTTTAAAAAGGCGTGACTTTGTTCAACGAATTAAGTACATGCCTATAAGTTTAATATAAGCTTCAAAAGCAAATATAATTGAGGCTTTCCAATCAATAAACTCCAGCTATAAAGGCACTGTGGAGAAATAGGCACAAACAAGCCTATATTTGTCCTATATTTCGCACACTATTAAGCAATATACTAGACAAATAAGTCAACAAACCCATAAACTGCTTTTAATCTCCTAGGAACCAGCGATTACATCGGAATACGAATTTACGACAGCGTCAATGAACTTCATATCAAGCAATAAATCAAAATAGACAAAACCTAGAAAAATAAAGTTAGCAAAGCAGAAAAAATTAAGGTTTTATTCCTAGAGATCAATACCATAAAATCTATTGAACTGGAAACAGAAAAACAAGGTTAATAAAGTAGAGTCACCTTCAATAATTCGTCACGGGTTTTGTAGGACGCGAATCGCTGAATCGACGTCGACAGCACATGTGGCGTAGTCGTAAACTGAGCAAAGACCTCACGTTTGCCTCTGATCGGAGATTGCCGGCCTAGGGTTGCAGAATTTAAGCAGATTTATTGGCACACTTTCGGTATTAAAATGGTATTGCCATGCCATTAATATATAAATGATAACGGTGAACTTTGTTTTAAATGTCAATTGGTAGGGTTACCAATTTTTGTTTTGGCAGAAATCGAAATCTGAACCTTAAAAATTTGAACATTCTGTCGGTTGTTGGCTTCTTCTGCTTGATGAAAGATTTTTTTTTATATTCATATAAATCAAGGTTCTTTAAAATTGGTAACCAAATATTTCAGATTGCTACTTATCAATATATTATGCGATAATACGACAATGTCAATAGTAAGATTTTTAGAGCTTATCTGGAGAAATTGTTTATCACTTTTTTATGGTATGGGAATTGCTGGAACCAGTTAATCCAATGATCAAAGGCTAGTTTTATCCCAAAAACAACGGTAGAAGTTGTCTAAATAAGCACAGGTGTAGACAGTACTTAGAAATAAAATAACATGAAAATAAAGTAAAAACGTTTCAATCGACACGTGCCAAATTATTGTATAATCGGTCAGCTATTGGCAGCCCTGTGTTAAACGGTCTGGTCACGGTTTCCTTCAGTAATTTATTGCTTTTATTGACCGTTAGCGCTGTTAAGTACGACCCTGGCGTTCTCTCAAACGTTTTCTTACAGTATTAACTTCTTCTAATTTAGTGGTTCAGTTTTTACGTGAATAGGATGAGTAATAAAACATATCGGCTATTGAGAAGTCGGGGGCGTGTGGGTAGTGAAATGATTTATTGGCTTGTTTAACATACAATCAATGCTTGTCATTTTTGAAGTTACGCACGGGTGTTCTCCGGTCTAAGAAGTTAAAATACTTTATCATGTAGATAAAATTGCTGTCATTTATCCAACCCTTTTCAGGTTCGTCACTTTCTAAGACACAATTTCCTGGTGACAAAAGGGAGTTGAATTATAATTAATCTGGAAAATTCTAGGATTATATTTCGTCAAAACAAAGCTATCTCCATAAAGTAGGCCCAACAACAGATTAGGTGAAAGCCCACTTATAATAATATAATTGTTTGAGTCCGTTATAAAACTTGTACTACTGGTAATTTCAAAGTTTATTGTATCATCATTAAATTGTTATCATAAACAATATTGTTGAAATTCTACGGATATTTCGCCATTTCTCACAATACCTTCAATTACAAGTATTTTATTTGTATATCTTCGTGTATTCCTAGAAATAACACTCTAGGTAGAATAAAAATTAGTTACGTTACTATTGGCAAATATATTAAACATACAAAATCAAAAACGTCGTATTTTTAAGTCGGTTAAAAATATTATTAGCTGTTGAATTTTATGCGAGCATCAGCACACGATGTTTATGTTCACACGACCAGTCTTAAAGCGTGTTGACACGATGTAGTTTCCTTTCTAATCAGGAGCCGGGTGCTAGGGTCGGTCATAGTTCTCGATCGTAAACTTGCTTCATTTGGCGCCGCGCGCAGATTACAAAAGACCCTCATTGGTCATTTTATTTCTCTTCCAAAAATACATTTTGCTGGTTCAGAGTTCGGTGCTAGAACTGCTGTTACTGATGTTGCGAAATACCAGAGATACTATATTGTGATTTGTGTTATAACCTCAATGAACCTTTGCCTTTCAATCTAGCCTACAAACAAATATCTATATTATATATAAAATTTTCGTGTCACAGTTTTCGTTCCCATACTCCTCCGAAACGGCTAGACCGATTCTCATGAAATTTTGTGAGCGTATTGAGTAGGTCTGAGAATCGGCCAACATCTATTTTTCGTACCACGAAATTCACGCGGACGAAGTCGCGGGCAACAGCTAGTATATATATAAATAGCATTGATTATTCTGCTGTAACTACTCGAGTTATTAGTATACTGGTCTTTGTTGAGGACCAAAATAGAGAAGTATCATTGACACTGCGACAGCTTTGTTTAACCAAAGGGTTGGGTGTTTTCAAATCACAGAAAATCGTAGCTTTTTTACGATGAACTTCAGAAACAACATCTGGTCCAAATCAAAGCGGCGTCAAACTTTATCACACTTTGTAGGTACCCAAAAGATATTTCAGCATTTGGTAGGTAGCCGAACAAATATTTCTTAGATGCGCGTTCATATAGCTGATTTTATCACGCTGCCAATATGTGTTGGAGTCATAAGCCGTCGAAAGTAGCGTAGTGCGGGCCGAACCGGGCCGGACCGGGCGAAGCCTATAAGTCCGGCCGGTCAACGTCCGTACTATTTATTGTTGCTTCCTAATGGTTTATTGCAGATCGCCTTTTATCGTAATATATTGCTTGCTTTGCTAGTTCCGAAACGAAAGTTTTAGTGCGTGGATGTATTGCTAGAGCGGCCTTTGTAAGGTCAAGTATTTGTTCAACCCCGTTCGAATCCCTGTACTTTGTGAGTTTTGTTAGAGAGAAACTTTAGCTCTAAAAGTATTTTTTGAACACCTTTGCAGGAGAGATGGCCATAATTGGCGTTGAATAGAGATTCGTGGAGGTTTTTGTCTAGCAGTGGGTCATTGAAGGGGCTAATTACAAAAAAGTTTTCTCACTAATACCGTGTAAAGTATATATATTATAGCTATGAAGTATATATATATTTAAATGTGCGTGTTTTACCTTCATAGGTATTCTGGAGTAAATACTCGTAATTAATCTGCGAGTTATCAATCACGGAGAGATTTTGCCATAATTATACGCTATTTACATTTGGCACTGGTTAATTCTCTACATTTATTAATTCGCCCACAGATCCAGTACAAATTATATTTACGTTACATATTATTTACAATAATTTCACCTATAATGTGAATAATATTACCTCGTTAACTGTGCATATGGTAAGTTTTCGTTGATTGTGGCTTTCTAAGGCTTTTGTTTAACAGTGGCTGATGATGATGACGATTTGTCTTTGTGCTTTCTGTGCGTAGATAACTGACTATAAAGTTTGAACAAAATGTAATCAGCCATTTCATTTCCAACCTTAAATGTCAGATCTCTGTTGAAAGCAAGCACGCCTAACATAAATCTTCTTTAACCTTCCAATTCACTGGTACTCTGTCTAAAAGTTAATTAATTAATGTTACAATATTCTATAATTTAACATAAACAGTTTTACTTATTCGAGCAGAACAGTTTGTTGGAACTTAGAATATCCTTTTGTAGACGTTTCAAAGATAGTCCAATTACGCATTTACACAAAAAAAGTCAGAAATTCACAAAAGAATCTTATCTAAGTAACATTTCAGGAGAGTTCAAAAGAAACGACGCATTTTAAATCTATTGCTAAAAATTATACATGGAATTATTCATTCAAAAAGGCCGGACGAATGAAATGCTCAAATTTTTTCGGTCCCAAGGGAAATCGCTTTTCATCTTATCTTTTAAATACTTAAAATTTGAGCGGCCGTTTCTGAGTATTGGTGTTATAGGATTCAGAGGCCTAATCACTTGTTATTTATATGATTTGAAGTTAGAGTACACGGAAGAAGGTAAATTAGAACAACACTTATCTTACTTTTTTTTACCGTTCATTCGTTGAGTACTGGTTTTAACAACTTGAGTACACACCATGTGAACCATTTCTCAAGTGTTTCTTCTTATTTTACAAAATATCATTATTTCAATTGTCACTTACATCATTATCGCCAGTCTTATTGCTAGGTAGTTTTCTGCTTAAAATATCATCAACATCTCCAACCCAATTTCCCCATCTATCCAAACAGTCTTCAAACAAAATCTTGGACTTTCACTCAAGAAACTTATTTGAAAAACATCACATGGTTTAAAAGAGCTGTGAAAAAACGGGTCGTGTTAGAAGCACCCGCGAAGTGGGGGGTAGGGGGGATCATCACATAACTTTGTAAGATTTCGCGAAAGCACTTCTTTGTAAGTAGCTGCTTTTGTCATTCGCTGTCGTAGTTCCGAACTATCGTTGAGCACGAATACACTTGTTTATGTTTTATATATACGTTCAGGAATCTTTTGTTGTCGTCGGTTGAGTCAGCGCTTTAGTTATGATTTAGTTTGTAATTACATTGTCCTTTGGGTAGAGATTGACGGGACTTTAGAACTTCGTGAGGATTCTTCTGATATGGACTTGGTAGGTTGTTTTAATGAATAGTGTTAGTGCGGTTCATAGATGTATGTAAGTATTTTTCAATCCGTCGGACTAAAGCAATTTTAGGTATTCTAAGAACTGCCTACCTTAATATCTTTTGAAAATTAGTAACTAAACCTATAGGCCGAAAAAATGTCGATGATAAATTAAACTATTGATCCTTCGCAATTTTACTGTACATTGTCACATCAGAGTCCACGAAACTAATCAAACGTTTTACATAGATAGAAAAGAAAAATGTACACAAATGAAATCCAAAAACATTACTTTAGTTTCATACGTCGAGTGATATGGTATCCTAGTTGCGCAGTGGACAATCTAGCTAATTTCAGGTCGGCTAGTAAAATAGTGTTAATATTTTATGCAGCCGCAGCGCACCAGGTTTAAACGTTAGTGTAAGCTGATGGGAATTATCAAATGCTGTCGGATGTAATGCTGAAGTTTACTCGGTAATTGTATGTTTACCATTATGCCCATGTTACTCGAGGTGGGAAGATGTGCTATTTGATAAGCGTCAATTGACGGTAATCAGGAAAACGGAGTTATAGGCGATAGTCGTACATTTCGAAAGTAAATCACTGGAATGTTCTGCAGACTTAGGAGTCTAGACCAAACCATCACTAATGTCTTGGGTTTAACTATTTCATTTGCGTGTTAGGGACACGATGCTAAAAGACGTACATTATACTCTTACTACTGGATTTTTTATTATTTTACTGTACGATCGCGTTTTACTCCCTTTAAGTATAATAATAATGTAAGTGTTAAAGGTCAATACGCTCATCACGATATATGTAGCTGGGAGTCACGATTTCTTTTTTCTTAGTCTGATGACGTCACCCATTCCTCTGTAACACTGCGACACAGCTTCTATCACTAGCAGTATGTAATACTTATAACATACCATTTTTTTAAATTTGAAGACAAAAAGCTTTAAATATGACTTGCTTAAGAAAAAAAAAACATACAACGTAACGCTATACCGTATAATAATAATTAAAATTGTCAAATATTTCTTTCGTCCGTTCTATACTTAAGTATCCCCACCACGCCAGCCCCCTTACCGTGAACTTTTAAAGCAGAACAGTTTACGTTGTGGAAAGGGGGCAGTATGTAAGTTAATTATTATTATAATTTCTTATAATTATGACCTAGAAATGTACAGTTTATTGCGGTCAATGACTTGTTTACTCTCGTCTTTTTGAAAACCAGAATCAAATAAACAAAAGAACATTAGACAATTGTTTTTAGCTCAATACGTCAATAACACAAATTCCTTTCAATGTGTGTATGTGATTACTTATTCCAATACGCCCACTTAACTGAACCCAACCATTAATATCAGCTTTTAGCCAAGCGTGCAAAGCAAAGAATAATCTATCCCTTTATTCATAAGCTCTATTTTCGATTAGCGCAGTAGTGTAATAACAGCTGGCTTACGCAGAAATTAATATTTAAAAACAGTGAAATGCAACGGAATAACTCGTGAGTGAAATTGCTGCATATAATATCTAATATTGAAATGAATATTATTTGATATCAGTTTCTAACACCTTCGTTAGTGTAGGAACTGATGACGGTTTGCTGGCTTATCGGAACCTCTTCGTCATACACGATACTAATAAGATAATTTGTATTTGTTTGGATTAGAATGTCGTTTAGTAGGACGTGGTATTGTGGATAAATTACTTTCTGTTGAATTGATAATTACAAATTGACTGCCTCGTTGGTCTAGTGGTTGCTAAGCGCGACTGCTGAGCACGAGGTCCTGGGTTCGAATCCCGGGTCGGGCAAAGTGTTACTGGGTTTTTTCATTCGATAATTCTCAGTAGCAGCACGGAGTCTGGATATGTGCCCGGTTGATGGCAATAGGCTCGCCCCCTATTACATTGGGACCTAAAAACATAACTAGCGAAATGTGGGTGTACTATATGTTCCCCTCTGCCTACCTCTTTAGGGAATACAGGTGTGAAGTTATGTTTGATAATTACAAATATGTCTGAAAAACCTCATTACTTGTTTTAAGAATCAGTAGGTATAATAGTGTGTAGAACATAACACATCAGTAGGTTACTGGTTGACCGTTCCAAACTCTATTCTAATCAAACATTATCCTTTTTTGACATTTACCCATGCACCGTTACATTTATAATTCGTTTTTTTGTGTAATATAACAACTACAATAACTGAAAGATAACTTCTAAACTTGATGTGAAGTGAAAATTGCGCGTACAGCGACGTCAAGTTTATGTTATCAATGTTAACCATTAATCTGCCAATCAAGCAACTCAGTGTAATAATTTTGAGTCAGAAACAAAAGCTAGCTGTAGGCTTGAATAACAGTAAAGTACCATTACACCTGGCGTAGCGAGACAGCGTCGGTGTAAAGTAAATTGCAATTTACAACGTATAAAGGAAATTGAAATGTAACTATGATGAATAAAGTCCATAATTGCATGTTACTACACATTTGAGCTGTTATAGCGAGACCCGTCTTGTTCCTCAAGGGATTCTAGCCTTTTCTGCGAAATGCGCAAGGTTTCTAACGAGCGGATTTCACGAAGTTTACTTCTACTTTATAGACGAGAATTCAGGTCAAAAATACTTTTGTCTACGCCAACACGTTTTGTTTCGTGTCAATCATTCGTCGAAAAAGTTTGTGGACCTAAACTAACCTGTTACCAACTCAGGTTTAGTTTGAAGTATCAAGATCGTAAAGATAAATTCCTTCTTATCCATCGCGAAGTTTATTACTACCATCATCCCGTATTTTATGTGTTGCCAACCAACCTCAAAAATTCCCGATTCTACTCGTTACGTCATAGAGATTTTGCAAAGTTTTCTTTGTAGAAGGATTAAGGAAGGATATTAGTCCTCCCAAGTTTGAGGCAAAGCGGATTGTGATGCAGCGGGCGGGCAGGGCTTTAATATTTTGTTATCGTGAAATTCTTTTCAGGCTGTAGTTTGGAGATGATGGTCTAAAAGTAAAATGTTTAAATGGTTTAGATATGTATTATAAATAATTATGACGAAACTTACTGCTAAGTTCCTTCAAGTAAAACATAAAGATTTAATTATAATAAGCAATACACAGCCTGACAATATAAAAACTTGATGACTTACACACAACTTGATGACATTGAAGCAAAAGCAAAATATCAGCACTATTGTACTAGTAAAAAATCTATCTAGCTTTGCTTAACTTTTGGGAAAGCCGTAAAATTTAGGATATAAATATTGGTTTTACAAAATTGCTAGTATTAGATGCTGGCGTTTGTAATATAGTCCTAGTAAGCTAACCCTACAAAAGCTGCATATCACACACAAACATAAACGTTCAGTTGACTTCCAACTGTGTACTTTTTGTTTTGTAGTTCGCTTGCAGTTTAGGGTTATACACGATGAAAATTGCGTTGTGTTTGCTTCCGTACCAACGGGTATTTCATATTTATTTTGCACACAATTTGATTCCATTCTACAGATTTCAAACTGGAACTTTCATTACTATGATTGACTTCAGCAATATTGGCGAAGCTTTCCAATTACTGTGAATCTCGCAACTAGTATACACAAAAAAACATTCACAGATTATCCCCAAATAGCGGGCAAACCAGAATATCTGCTGATGTATTCAAGTAATCCCAGCATTCACCCATCACGATACGATACCCAATACATCAAAATTGCTCGGGCTGGACCCATCATAACTAGACCCCCCAACCCCTATCTCATTAACAAAAATGTTTGACCAAATCTAGGGAATCCTGTATTAAAGAGAGATCTTGTTTCCTGGCCAATTTCAAAAGGATAGCCAGATTAAATTGAGACATAGGGTCGTGCATAGTTCTAGTATTTACAGGTCTCACGAGTGGTCGTTTACAAAAACTGGGCTGTGTAATATGTAGGTCAAATATATTTCCTGTTATAAGTCAGTGGAGCGTTTTGCTGAATTGCTTCACTAAGCTTGGGACTGATTTATGGAGGGCAGGGGCCGACTTCCGGATTTCTATTACTCTGTATTTTGCAGATCTTTTATTTAATTAGTTTTAGATTTACCGAGGTTTGTTTCGAAGGACCTTGGAGTATAATTGTTTGGGTTTCTTAATTAAAATAAACTGTGTACCTATCCACTACACATACATGTTCATGTAAATAGTTAGAATCAGCAGTATTATCAAATAGTATTAGAGATTCTGCAAGTCATTTATAATTGGTATTATTGCAAAACTTCTAGAAATTCCTGGCCATTTTGATACTCCCTGAAAATACCGTTTCACTGTGCGTTTGACAAACATAGGTACAGCATACCACAGAAAGGCGACTCACATTCAATTTACCTAATGCATACTAGTATGCGCTACCTTTTCCTATCAACGCTTTTTGACCGACGCGACGTCGACCGGTGAACGCAATGACGTAGAACATTCTGTAAAGTTTACACACAGTTTAGCTTTCCAACTTCAAACGATATTTGGTACGGAAATCCTAAAAGATAGATTAAAGGTTTTGGTTCTTGTATAATAAAGAGGTTTAAATTAGGTTTTTCATAAACTAGTAAGTCGAAAGCAATGTAGGTATTATTATTGGGCAATGCTTCCGGCGTTCTAATGGGGAGGCCTTTGTTCAGCAGTGGACGTCTTCCAGCTGATGATGATGATGAATGCTTCCAATTGAGTATCTTAACTTAGTGTTTACGTTTGACCTGATTAGAAACTAGGAGCTTGAAAAATTTCAACAAAAAAATAATAGTAACTTCTGTCTAAAAGCAGGTGCTTATTTACAAGTTAATGTCCCAATGTATTGTGGCCGTCCTATAGTGCAGTCCCAAAGCGATAGTTGGCAGTCAAATATCCTGCCACATATTAATGTTAATGATCCCTAATAATGTAATGTACGGACCCCGCCAGTATGGGATTGGCCCGATACACCCAATGCGGTGAATTATACTAACATTTGGCAATTTCGTACCGTTAATTATTTGGTATAAAATTGTCGAAATTGGCTTGCGAATTTCAGCTATAATGCCAAAGTTATTAGGTTCGAAATTGAGTGCAGACTGCCTTTGAAGTTATATAACAATAACAGCTTGACTGCATTTTGTTGTAGTATAATTTGTGTAACGACGCTTTTATTGCCTTCTGTGATAATATATTAGGTGTTTATTTATTGTTCAGCGGTATTTGCGTTTGTATTAAAACTTAGACTGATAATAACATCGTCACTAGTGTTAGCAGTCATCAGTGTAATAGTTAGTAGTCATTATATTAGGTACACGTATGTCATTTTTTATGCAGCCATGAAGTACCCCTAATTAGTGGTGGGTGTTAATAATATTTATTATTTACGTGTTTTTGTCTGAATTCGGAAACTATGGTACATAGTAGGGCTTACACACTTTTTTATGTCCTTGATTCAATCAATTTGTACATCTCTTTAGTTTTATTAGATCCAATCTTTGAGCAAAAGAAGTATGCCAGGATCGTAGCAAATGGAAATCCGTGGTCTATGCCTACCCCTCAGGGAAACAGGCGTGACTTTATGTATGTATGTATCTTTGAGTCACCGATAAAAGATAGGAAGTTATGCATCCACACTATCCCAAATCCTTACTATTAAAACAAATGTATTAACCAAAAACTGCTTTCAGTAATTGTCCAGTATCATTCGATTTTATATTACACTATGATGAACGGGCCGCCCAAGGATATAGTTAATAGGGGACAAAAATGGCACAATATATTAGTTTTATATGTGTTCCGTTCCCCAACGGGTCGTATTTGCGCGATATCACAGGAAAATGGGCCTCAATGAGATTGCGTCCACTGCTTTCAAACGTTACAAGTTTATTTATTACTACTTTTATGTGTGCTGCCATGATATTTTCATTTTAGTTAATAGATTTGTTTCTAGTTTCTATTTGGTTACCTGATTCGTTGATTATGGCTCACGAAGTATGGTAATAACATTTATACGTAGTAATTAGTACAACGTTGTTAAGATTTATTTTAATTATTTTTTTACACGCATAGGATGATTTATGATATCTTATATATAAAATTCTCGTGTCACAATGTTCGTTCCCGTACTCCTCCGAAACGGCTTGACCGATTCTCATGAAATTTTCTGAGCATATTGAGTAGGTCTGAGAATCGGCCAACATCTATTTTTCATACCCCGGGTCAGCTAGTGATATTAAAATCACTTCTGTAGTCTGCTAATAAATAAACAGTGTCCTTTTGTTCAGGCGCCTATACTCCCAAATTACCGCTCATTATAAATCACAGTAATTTAATATGTAATGAGCTTATTGCCATTGATTTTGCCCACATCGGTGTTGCCTCTTTGACTTGCTTTTCGGCGCCGATATGGAATTCTATTTTTTTGCAATCCCCACGGAAAAAGTAAATGTTAATTCAGGTGTAACTTCACGTAAATACTTTTATATTGGCATTCACGAATTTGATTTAATACAATACAAAATATACGGTCACCTCTGAGCAGTAAAACCAGCGCCATCTAGCGAGTACAACTGAAAACTCTCCCCACACACTTCTTCACAGTTTAATTAATTTCACCTCACACGCTGTCAACATCCAGGTGAAATAAAGCCGTCCGAAATGAAAAGACGTTTCACATAACCTGAACAATATTTCCTTACGTACAGTGAAAATTTTCAATTTTCGCAAACAATGTAACCGCGATCCAGAGTTCTTGGTACAATTTGGTGGCGTGACGTGGCACTAGCGACAAAGCGACATGTACTGTTGTTTTGTCAAATAAATTCTTTTACGAATGAGTGTTTCGGAAGTGGGCGGTGTATTTTCTTTGTTGGCACATGTGTTTGGAAATGTTATTTGACACTTGAATTTATGGTTGAATTTTGTTGCAGTTTAGGTGTCTAAGACAAATATTTGAACTAAGTTGGGAAACAGGATTTTGCCAGTGCTTTTCTTCTTAGCTTTACACTATAAGATACGAGATGACATCTATACTTCAAGCAACATAAAGAATTGTGACACGATGGTGCAGTTGGCGGAGCGGCGCCACGGTACGGCGAAAGTCGCGGTTTCGACTCCCGCTCTTGTCCATCATTTTTCAAGTTTTCTTTATTAATTTTGATTTAAACTTCGCATGGGCAACATGCAAAAATGACTCAAATAGGCATATAAAGAGTAAATTTTTTTAGACCTTAGTCATGTTTCATTATGTGATAAAAAAATTAATCCTTTCTAATTATAACCAAACTGGCTCAAACTATGAAAATATCGAATATGAAATCAAAACATTCTAACAAACGGGCAAAGTTTATTCAACTATGGCCAGCGCTGAGTACAGCTAATCCCCTAACATCATATATTAAATTTTGTTGTTGAGTAGGATGTATTATAAGTTGGCAAACTTCTACCGCACCTAACACGTGTAAATGGGGAATTTAAAACTTTATATAATGTAAGTTTTGTTGCAGCCACAAGCATTCAAAGTGCTTCGTCATTAATTTATTGTGCTAAAGCGACAATTTTCGTAATAGGAAAAGTTTTGCACCGAACTGCAAGAAAAATGTTCATTTATCATTGACGAGGGAAGAAAAGTTCGTTTAGTGAGAAGTTTGGTTAATGGGCTGTACAATACACGAATTTATCAACAAAATTTGTACTTCAATACGATGCTTTCAATTTTATAAAAAATGAAATGATTAAAATAGTCATTTTAAAAAGATTTCCATTTAAATAATATTCCAAGGTGAGACAAATAAAAAATATCGCTTCTGATGCCAGAAAAGGGAGCTAAAAGAGGTGACAGCCCAGTTTTATCCCCATGAATCACATTAAACTCACCACCTTTTCCATGGAAATTATGATGAACCCCCCGAAATGAGAACAGCTATATTATATACCATCATCATCAGCCGAAGGCATCCACTGTTGAACAAAGGCCTGCCCCAGAACGCCACAGTATATACATCATGCATGATAAATACGTTCATGTTTGTATGTATGACTATAATGAGATAGTTAATTAGTGACTACAAATAAATAGGTACTATATTCTGTCAGAAAACATAAAAGAAATGGTAGGGAAGACCCTGCGAATGACCGTAAGACTGTTTAGCTGGAGGTAACTAACGAATATCTTTATAGCGACATTGGAGAGCTCTCATTTGCACTTAAAAATAAAGACTGTAGACGTTAGCGTAAAATTTGATGGCTTCTTAAAGTATATTATGAAAATAATAATAACATCTTCCTCTGGTTATTATATGATTGGATTTCGCATGTTTTTAAACTAATAAACAAACTAATAATCAACAAAGCAGAACATCAGAGGAATAGGAATTTGCAGATAAATAAAATATTTTTTTTCGAGTGTTCCTGTTTTGCTTGTAAAGATGTTATAAAAAAATAAATTATAACAACTTGCATCCTTCCTTTCGTTATTAATTCAGGATAGGAACTTGACAATGAACACGGTAAAGAAAAACCACAGAAAATATACACTTCTTATCCACATCTAGATGCATACAAAACAAAAGAGTACGCCAGAAAAATCCCCGGTCCATACAATTCACTAAAACTGAACCCAACGCTCCGTGGAATGAAGTAATAACATGTCTACTAGTACGTAAGTACAAGAACAGAAAAAATTCTCAGCGCTCTAGCGTTGGGGAAATTCCCTGGGAATAGGCGAACGGAATTCCAAGGAAGGAATGTTCCCCATTAACGCTAACTGCACCAGAACTGCCCAGTTTGGGGAGTTACTTAATTTCGCGTGAGCTCTGAGGTGTTACTGGGTATACGAGCTTTGCAGATTCGTTAAGTGTTTGTGAATTGCTGTCAGGGATCACTAAATATAACAAAACAAGGAGAATATTGTCACTTACTTTATAGATTGTAACATTTAATTATTTTAACCACGAATTTTAGTATTGCTTAAATTGGGTAGTTACTAACATAATTAATCAGTGTAAGCCTGTGCATATTTATATCTTTAATACTTGTATCACTTCTCCATATCTTTTTTTTTTAAGAGATCAAAACTTAATCTTCAGAGTAAATTAAAAATAGACCAAATCTTCTATGGTGTCGATTGTATATTTTTGCATCTAACATTTAACTAGTCAGCTGCCTATTGTAACAATTCACAATTATAAGCTCCAAAACATTGTTAAAAATACACGCCCAAACACAATTGTACACCACGGAACCCATTACGCAAGTGTGTCATCACTATACATTTTTAATTACGTCCTCGAGACATTAAAGCCGCATTAAGCAAATCTTACATTTCTTCATGTTTCCCTAGTGCGTATTACCACAAAAACTTACATAATTATGTTACCTCAGACTACTGTTTAACGCGGTGGATGCGGTAAAACGTGTTTTAAGCCCTCCAAAAACATACTCAAAACAGAACAATTGTTACTTATGTACCGTCCCTTTTTAGTTTTTAGGATAATTCATGACTTCTCGACATTATTACACACGCAGTATCAGTAGGGTCAAATAAAGATACTTACTGTAATAATAATGTTTTCCTGACCGTATTTCGGTCATGGCGGTCTGTCACATCTAAGACTAGCCAACTACGCAGGAGATAATTATTATAGTGCACAAGTATGCGATCAAACACAAGTGCAGGTGAACTCTCCATCCCCTCGCTCTCATCGTCCAATGGGACAGTAGACCGACACGACCGAAGAGGGGCGCAAGACCAATGCTTTTCGAAGCACAGAATATTTACTGTAACTAAAGCGTAACACATCTTTTGGTAATATGCTCATCAATAATAAGCAATGAAAATATAGCTTTAATACTATAAAAAATCCTTCCCATTAAAATCTTTATTTATCGGTATTATTTAGGCATTTGATTACTTTACAGAACTATAGTACAATAAAAACATATTTTGTTTATCTAGTTCAACTCAATCTATAGGTACACTATTTTGAAATCGGTCAAGCCATTTCGGAGAAAATTGGTAACAATCATTTGTGCCAATTACACATACAAAGTAAAAAACAAATAACCTCCCATCCTAAACGCATACACCTCCCTTCGGTCGTGGGTAAAATATATAAAATGACCACAGTAAAAATAGTCACGCCATATTTTCTAATAAGGAAGACCCAAGCTTTCTAGCCACTTTCTCGCCAGATCCTACAATTTATTGAGCTGGAAACTGACAAAGGATGTTTAAAATGTTCTTTTTCTGCAGTGAGTGGGGCAAATTAAGTACATAAAAGCGAAAATGAGGCCACGATCTCTGTCAATTGTCGCGGCCGCTTGAAAGTTGACTCAAATTTGATTGTTGGTAATTTTTCACAAAATAAATGGCGGAGCATTCGCTTTGATTACAGACCTTTTTGTTAAACCGTGTTCACGTCGTTTGATTTGGTGAATAATCGAATAAGTTGATTAATATCGAATTCGAACTTAAATATAAATTGCGGTATTTTTAGCGTTAATCTATTCGGATTTCGGGATATTATAATTAATTCTACCTTCCTCACAGTTAAATTATTATTGATGTAATTTTGTATAGAATATAATTATAAACTAATGGTGGCAGAGGTATACCTATACATAGCATACAATGTTCCTCTTTGCTTACTATTATAACATTTAATGAATATACCGCACATGTCTTTTCGAATTCATTTGAGTATTATAAATCGTTATCAGTCCCTAAAAACGGTGAACGAAGACAGCGTGTGGAAACCGGCACACCTGAGAGATTTTTTAACGGTGTCTAAAGTCATGTCAGAGGCTGCCTACACGCGGTTTATACTCTGACACCACCGAAGAAGAAGAAGTAAATATGAAAACCTTGTTATACCAAATTGCACGTGATACAGAGTGCGCAATATACCTACAACTAAGTATAACACTTAACGCCTAAAAAGTATCAAAGTTAACAGTCGTAAAACGCAGGTATAGCCAGTATAGTTCCGAACAGCCGTAAATCGTTCGGAAGATTGTGAGCTAGCGCCGGCGACGTTACAATTTGGCCACTTTTCAAGAGCCGCATTTTTTCTGAAAGCACTCCTCGGAAGCTTGTGACAAGAACACACAAGCCCAGTTCACGCTCTATTGGAACTTGAAATACCCGCATTTAGGAACACGGTAACAAACGGTATGAATCAAGAGATTTGCTACTCGTTACTTAATGTTACTAGCATGTTTGACCGATTTTTGTTTGGGATTGGAGTCATTTGATGTTACGTAGACTTAGATATATAAAAGGTGCTTTGTGTATTACATCACTGTTTGTTTGGAGGTCTTGTGGTTTTGAAATTTGATTGTTGAACGTGAGGTTTTTGATATTAGTACTTACTTTTAAACTATCGCGTTGATTGATTATAATAATATTAAATTACAATACGGGAATTGATGCTAACAAAGGTTTTTGGTTTTAGCTTGCTAGTCGACTGAGTTTCACCGGTCGTGGTCGCAAGCAGTCTGCTAATTTGATATTAGTATTATTATATCAGTAGTAATGCTTGTGCTATAATTATCATTATGTTGAGTTAAAGTCTAAGATAGTATGATGTATGTACTAAATTTCTGTTATACTTTTTCATTATAATATTGTATATAATGTCCTTTAAATACCCAAAACTCTTTAATAACTACCTATATCACATTATACGTAAATGTAATACGAACCAAGCTTTTTCTTCTGTGACTTTCTTTGTTCTTATAAATACTCATAAAGCTCGTTACACAGATTATAAACACGAGCTCAAGAATGCAGTAATGCATAAGTACGGAGCCTCTAGCCTCGGTAACCTATTTCACTTCGTTGACTTTTATAACATGTATGAAAAGATAACTTGATGCACGCCCTTTAATTTAAAATATAGAGCTCGTTAGAATCATTAAGGAGATTAATGAAATGAACGGTGATATATTTTTGCGCGACATCGGTAATTATGAATTTAAATTTAAACGTAATTTTAGTTCTGCATGCCTTATGGTAGGATATAGTTAAAGAACACTTTACTTATCATGTAACAACTATTCATTGTACCCATATTCGAAAAGAAATAAATAATTTTTGATTCTACAGAAATTATTATTCAATTTTTAATTCAGCCAAGTGTTACTGGGCTTTTCCATTAGGTAATTGTTTGTAGCAGCACGGAGTCTGGATTTGTGCCCGGTTGAGGGCAATAGGCTCGCCCCTATTACATTGGGACCTAAACACATAACTGGCGAAATGAGGGTGTACTATATGTGCACCGCTGCCTACCCCTTCGGGGAATACAGGCGTGATGTTATGTTTTGTCTTTGATTTAATATTATAGATACTTAATTCTCGCCAATATAGTTTTGGTTTCGTGAAGAAAGTCATCACAAGACTCTTCTATTACTGTAATTGCGTATATACAGTTTTTTTTAAAAACTAAGACGATTATTCATGACTAGACATCGATGTTCACTTGCTTTGTAAAGACTATCTCTTTTAGGAAGGGAATGCTTGTTACCATTCATTTAGCTCATTATCGTACTCTAGACTGTAATATAATGTTATTTTAGGTTAAAATATTATGTTCTGCTGAATGAAGAATATTATAGAGTAGTACTAGAATATTCTTCGTTCAGCAGAACATAATAATTTTAACCTAAAATAACATTCTTGTAAAAACATAGTCTTTTACGGTGCAACCAAATTGTAGTCGAAGTACGTACCCGAATAACATGATGACAAACACATTGAAAACTACATCCAAAATTTTGTAAACACCGTCAGCATTTCTTAACTTAACCCTCCACTGCAGTTGTAAACTTGTGAGATAACAACGTTGACATTGTTACAAGACAGTATTCGGGGCATTATCCTAAAGATTTCCTTACAGAAAAACTTCAATAATAAATTTTGGCTTTGAAAGAACTCACTTTTGTGAGACACGTGCAACTAGATTGTAGTCACGGCTTGTAGAATGCGCCTCGAAAATAAGACGTCCCGAATAACAAATTGAAAACTATGACATAATAACTACATACCTACATTGAAATTTTGTAAACACCGTCAGCATTCCTTAACTTAACCCTCCACTGCAGTTGTAAACTTGTGAGATAACAACTTTGACATTGTTACAAGACAGCATTCGGGGCACTATCTTGAAGATTTCCTTAGAAATAAAAACACCAAAATAATATTTATTTATTCACACTGTTTAATTGTACCCTTACGAAACACGTGTTCTACATATAAAAACACTAGAATATACAACTTGAACATAGTTATCAATTTTCATACCACCTAGAACTAACTTCATGCTGTTAAATTTAGGTATCGGTGTGCGCGCGCATCGTAAAATTTCACTCTCATCATTTTTCTCCATCGCGCCAAAAGAAGATGGGACCTAAAAACATAACTGGCGAATTGTGGGTGTACTGTATGTGCACCTCTGCCTACCCCTTCGGGGAATACAGGCGTGATGTTATGTTATGTTATGTTATGCCAAAAGAAGAATAACTTCAAAAATTTCAATAATAAATGTAAGAACACTTTTGTGAGACATGTGCATCTAGACTGTAGAATACGGGCCGTCACTGACGTTCACCAATGACATAATAACCACATTCTTCCGAAATTTTGTAAACACCGTCAGCACTTTTCAACCCTATTCTGCAGTCTTAAACTTGTGAGATAACAACGTTGACATTGTTACAAGACAGTATTCGTGTCAGTATTTTTGTGTTAAGTCAGTGGAACCGTGAACAGATATGAGCTACTCAGTGGGGTGACGCGTCTCGGTGAGTCGGATATGAATGACGTAATGACTTGTACTTGTTCCCAACTTTTTCGGTGACATTCGTTATTTTTCTGCTCGTTCTTTTTTTGACTGCCTCGTTGGTCTAGTGGTTGCCAAGCGCGACTGCTGAGCACGAGGTCCTGGATTCGAATCCCGGGTCGGGCAAAGTGATACTAGGTTTTTCCATTAGGTAATTCTCAGTAGCAGCACGGAGTTTGGATTTGTGCCCGGTTGATGTCAATAGGCTCGCCCCCTATTACATTTGGACCTAAAAAATATAACTGGCGAAATGTGGGTGTACTAAATGTGCACTGCCTACTCCTTCGGGGAATACAGGCGTGATGTTATGTTATGTTTTATTGCTCAGCTGATAACCACCATCAATATAACGGTTATCGAGTACCAGGATTTCAGAGCAACATGAAGCCATAATAACGTAACCTGTGCGCTGCCGAGTTAATCTGGCGTCAAAATGTTACCACAAATTCTTGTAGCAAACCAATTCCTAGCACACGTTTAGTTGAGCGGAGTATTTGGGATATTGCTTACACGTAACGAGAGTTTAGTTTCCTAAATTCAGCCTACGCTTTAGCTGAAGTGCATTTACGGGTTACCTAATTGTTGTTACTGAGAACTATAACAGTGGTCTAAATATTTAGCTGTGTGAGCTAATAAATGTTATGAAAGTAAATTGAATTTTTTGTACCATTTAATACAGCTATTTATATTAATGTCATTAAGTAGTCTAATTATCACGGGTTTTTTACGCCAGAGTTTGTCATAATAATTTGTACCTTGTGACTTTCCACTAACTCGAAATCAGACTAAAATTATAAAGGCGAAAATTTGTTAGTGTGTTTATTACCTCTTCACGCTCAAACGGCTAAACCGATTTTGATAAAATTTCATATGGAAGTAGCTGACACCCTGGAATAAAACTAAAGTATTTTTTTGTCAAAATAAATGTAGCGGGTAATACCGCGGGGCGCAGATAGTGTTTAATATTGTGTGAAAATTCAGGTTATTATTACGTACTACAAAAAAAAAACAATTTCTTTTTTCGAATGCTGATTGAGCAGAAGAATTTCCAAGCCATCACAAACTCCTTAATAACTGAACTAAAAACAACAGCATCACCGAAATCCCCACTGTGCATTCATAAAGGCTGGTTTCCACGAACCGCTTTTAGCTCACTGAGCCTAAATTTAGCCTGGGGTTGCAGCCAGTGAATGTCCCGATATAATTAATGTAAGCCGACATCTCACGTCACCAGCACCATCTGTACTAAAGTGATGTCAAAGCGAATGCTATGAAAGGACTATTTTGAGTCGTCTGTGCGGGCTCTAAAGCGGTATTTGAACTTTAAATATGGTTAACATTATTTATATACACAGTACGTAGTAAAGGATTGTCAAGCATTTTGTTAGTTGTGCCGTAATGTAGACCGATAAGTAGAATTCATTGTACACAACTCAAAAACCAATGATATTGTCAATTTAGTCCTTGTGTTTTTTTACGCTTGATTTTTGATTACTTTTATGCTTCTCAGGCTTCTTTAAAAATGATTGTTTAAATATTACAACTGAATTTGAAAGCGACAGGTAACAAAGCCTCATCGTTACTGTTTATTATTATATCTTGCTAAAATTACAAGAAACCCGATCAAAATATTAAATTAATTAATCGTAGCGGTGTATGTCTGAACCTACTTGTAATTTTGCCCCCGGGCAGGTTAGGCTAGCTGACATGAAACCCAAGTAAGGAGGGATAAGAACAATGAATAAAGAGCTTTGTGCTTCAAATTACACAAAAATTTTAGCATCTAATATTAACATTAAATAATTATACCAAGTCACAGTTTTTGAGGTTAGGATATTTTTAATAGCCATTCAGGGTCAAGAATCTTTTCCAATAATCCTTCTAGGTATAATAATAAAATGATTTATTAGTGTAAATAGGTTCTCTTAATCACTTTTACACGTTCAATAAATAAAAACTAGATGGCGTCGGCATTTCCTAACAAAATACCTCCAAGAAGAAACGCCGAAAACATCTCAAGACAAGAATCTCTTCTTGCATTAACGTATAGTATGCACTAGATTATTTCCGTTTTACTTTACTAATTTAATTACCAACTAAAATGGCTACTACACATAAACTAATATATAGTTTTAAAAGAGAAGAAAACAAATAAAATCCTTTCCTATGATCTACAATCGTCGCAACGAAGTGTTCTTTACTGAATAGATCATAGTTTGGATTCGAAACGGGAAGAGCGCTTTGAATATCTGATGGAGTTGGATTGTGTGTGAGTACTGAGCGCTTATGGGGGCTGCTAACAAACTTACCCTTCTACTGCGGCTCTAGTTGTTACTGCTACTAGCACGTAGGTTTTGTTATGTAGATTTTCATTGACAAGTCTCCCAACTTGTTATAGAGTACCTGTGCCAGGTTTTAACGCGTCCAAGTATTCTGTGTGACAACCCTCACTTGAGCTTGAGAAACTGTACGTTTTATGTTTGATGCAACCCTAGACTCACTCACTAACAATTTTAATCATGTCACTATCAAAGTAATTGCATTTTACATTTTACTTTTAATACTGAAACCTTATTGTAAATATGTCTAAACAAAAAACTTATAACAACTGCTAACCAAAACAATGTTGAATTATTTCAAGAACATTTTTTTCGCATTTCAACGCAACCGGGATACAGAAACAGAATTACGTTCAAAATCTTCGCGTACAGACAAAAATAAAAGAGCATCTGCACCAGCAACTTCTAAATTTTGTTCAGTCGATGCAGTTGTGTCCTCAGTAACGCCATATGTCGCTATAAAATACATCGCAGCACCGGTTTGGCACTAAGCCGATAGTACATCGAGAATACTGTGGTGTTTTTACTTTGGAACACGTCGATACCACAAATATCGAGATTCTCTCCCCCGGATTTATGTTTGCTTATTCTTATGATACGTTTCCGCAAGTTGCATTTGGTTTGAGTATCTTTGAATGTGGAATCCGAATTTTGGAATGTATGACTTGAAACGCTTTGTGAATGTTATTTGAATTCTGTAAGCCCGTCGCACATCTGCGGCTCTAATGTAGTTTCCTTCGCGTTTTTGTGGGTGTGCTGTTGGTATACCCACTGTTTGCTACAGCTATCATTTGTTTGGTCACCATTGTCTGTTGCCTTGTATTGAATCATTTTATAATATTTTATTAATTATAACAGACCAAAAAGTTGTCTACCTGAATACAAATGTAATTCTCTTCAAATTCATAGAAACGTCATTAAAAACGATACTATATTAATATTTTATATACCGCGAACATAAAATGAATACTAAACAGGCCTACTAATTAAGTTCCTTAATTGGTGATTTGTCCCAATTACAGTACGAGGAAAATTGAGTTTTTGACGGCGTTCAAAGGACCACACTTTTAAGAGGAAATTAAACGGCAACCGTTATATGCTAATTACGCAACCATAAATTTGAAATCTCTCACTGAATCTTTTTTCCTTCTTTTGAATTTTTATGAGCCAATTGAATTTAAAATTTTACCGAGCATTAAAATGCTCTATACCCATCATCGAGATTTCGCACACAGCTTGCGGAATATTTAAGTGGATTGCAAAATATATTTTCATTTTGGAGACTGAATGGAATGAAAAGGGCACGCGGTTTATAGAGTTCATATCATATTAAGTTGTTGAGGTACAATTTGCTGATTGCCTTTTATTCGGATTTGACTAGACTTACAATATTTTAGGCAAAAATTCGAATCAGGTAAAGGAAGCTTACAGATCTCAAAATAAGTGTCTTTAGAATACCGGACAACTGGATACTACTAAAGCATAAGCTAATCTAAAATAAATCACCACTACAACCTCATTTAAACAATTTTGCGGTTAAAAGTACCCGTATTAATTTACTGTAGGCATTTAGGATTTAACGACAAAAAAGAATAATATCAATTTTTTTTTTAACTGCCTGTGTTGTCCCTCTGCAGGGCAAAGGCCTCCCTTTCCTTCTTCCACCTTATTCGGTCATGTGCTAAGGTGGACCAGTCTCTCCTGAACGTAAGCAGCATGACGAGCTGCTTACGTTCATAATAATATCTAATACTATAAGAAAATATTTATAATATAATTTGGGTAAACTTTTGAATACAGGATTTAATACTTTTAAACGATACTGTTAACAACAGCATCCAACTGAAAACCGAAGACAACAAAACACTTAACAAAAACAGTTCTTATGCCAAACTTCAGGGTTACAAATACAGAATGATCGACTATCGTCACTCAGTTTTAACGGTCATGGAATTGATTAAACTTTGCAGCACTCAACCTCGTTAAGTTTAAACTAAGTTGAGTTTTTATTGTGAAATAAAACGGTGGAAAGTTTTACTTAGGGTGAACTTTCCGTTATTCTATGAAGTTAACGAAGAATCGTTAATTCCGTCCTTCAGTTATATTTATTGTTATTTTTTCGTATTTTTTATTACTGTTTAAAAAAAATAGATTTTTGTGTTTTAGATTTGGCTTTTATATGCTGTAACAGTGATTACCGTATTCTTGATGGTTTGGAGTCTAGTTTCCTACAAACGGCGGAATCAAGCACTAATCAGATGACTAAACTTTATTTTACTCAACGATATTAAAATTGATATAATAAATTTTAATAATTATGAAAACGAGAGAGATTATAGCCTTTTTTTGCCAATCCGTGGCGCAGCAATTTGTTTAAGTTTAGCACGTGTAGCATGGTAAAATGATCTCAAAAACCATAGCGATATATTAAAACATAGCGTGCCATGTTATATTTAATAAGTAAAATTATTACCTATGTTTAACAAATTCATTTCATATTTTACTTCGTTCTAAAAATAGCAAGTTATTTTACTTCTTGTTCTAAAGCAGCTAACTCAACACTGTAAATATAATTTAGATCTTCAACAACAATGTCACATTCTAATCACACAGACTGCAGCCGTGTCTGACGATAACATTGAGTTTTACTATGCCCACATTATACTGTTACTTTGCACAAACGTCAATGCGATTCTGCAAAGTGCAGTAGACCGAGTTTATTGCATTGCTACATGTGGATGATCGTAAACATTACATTGTAAAACTTTGAGGGTCTCGACTTCGATGTATTGGACAATAAATAAAACGACAATAAGACGCGAATAGCACATTGGTCTAGGAAATCAACCCACTAATTGAAAATGTATTCGTTGAACTAATTTAAATCAAATTAAAAATTTTAACAGCTGGGTAATGAGAATAATTAGTCGCCAAATTTGGTACACGATAAGATGATTAATAAACAGTTCTGGAATTCAAAAACTCGTACCTACGTAATAGTATTGATGTTGAAAACATTGAATTTAATAAAAACATCTCGTAATTAAAAGGCATTAATAGAAAGAAAATACCAGAGATAAACTAAAAACTACATTATAAATGCACTTTAAAATGAGAACTTTCCAAACTAAATTTCCACTGAGGCACTTCAAAAGCGTATATTCTAAAAATGAAAATGTTAACGAAGTGCTAAAAGTTTTGGATGCGACAGTCCCCTTTTCGACATGTCTGCCAGTGTCCCGGCGCTCCGAGTTCACGCGACATGTCCGATAGCTATTGTGCCGGATGTTCCATAAATGTGTATTTTAGTCGCTCTCTGTTATTTTACCAGTATCTGTGTTGTGTCCGAATGTTTTGAGGTAGTATGGTTGAAGGTTTTAAAGTACGTAGTGTTATTTTTAAAGAAACGTTTACTTAAGACTTTTTATAGACGTCTTGTGTAGAAATTTCTCAACTTTGTATTGATAGATAGGACAAATATTGAGGCATCGATATGGATTTGATTGGGAAGGAAAAAGAGAAAATGATTCAAAAACAAATGTACAATATACAAATTAACTTGTTCTTGAATTCGTGATTATCTTACACTAAATTAAACATTAAAATAAAACAGCCGTAAGCTTAGCAACAATAAATCCCTTTTCATTTATATCGATAACGAACACAATAGACTTTGTACTTCAACACAAAAAGATATGGAAGCGACTCCGTCGTTCAAATATTCTATTATTATGTAAAACTGGGCAGCTGCCGTCCTCTGCAAATATAATAAAATCATTAAGTGATGTTAATTCGCTTACTGACCACGGTAAATATGATGAAAATATGCAAATGTCCAAAGTTGTTGGGTTGCTTTAGTTAAAATAAATTGCGAGACTGACCTGGCTGGATTTGCTGAAAGATGACAAAAAACATTAATTTATGACCGCACCTATATTTTTAGGTTATGAGCAGAAATCCTTTTAAAGCCCTCCATTTTAGGAATAATTAGAAGTGATAATGAACTAGTCTTAACATAGATGGATGGTTGCAGTACTTAAGTTGACTTATGTAACATAAATTACACAGAACTTCTTAACAATGGAACCTGTGAAGCTTTTTTTAAAATTATTATTATGTATCAATGTCTACAAAAGAGAAGCAAGATGGAATGATATTTGGGTACCGTGCTACAATGACATACCTACAAGATGCTGTTATTTACTATCATGAAATAAAAACCTTAAGGCTAAAAACGAAAATTATGGTAAGCTCTTTTACAAAAACAACAACAAAAAAATCACGGTTAAACTGTAATAAAAAGCCAATAAATAGCCATGTTTGTGATTAATTAGTGTAAAGAGTAAACGTCATCAATCACTTAACGAGGTACATTTACAAAATTAAAGATTTTAATTTCGGGGACATGGTGGACAATGACTACTGCCAATTACGTCACTCAAATTTGATGAGCCAATCCCGAGTGGAATCTGTTTATCGAAACCAATTTAATACTCTTTTGAGTTCAATAGATTTTGTATCGCGTTGATATTGACTTTTTTATATTTTTTAATCGGTTCGTATGTTTCCTGTCGATGATTTTCATTTGCTGTCCCTTCGCTAACATTTAAAAATCCAGTTTTATGTCCCAAGGGTATTTTTGATACATTTTGAATTAAATGTACTTACTCCCAGAGCTTTTGGTGTGGTTGTTATATAAAAAATGTAACTTATTCACGACTTCAATAAAGAAGTTATTCCTTTAAAATGTCCTCTCTAGTCTGTATAAAAAGGAGACTTATTTCCCTAATACATAGCTCCAGCATATCTTACACTTAAAGATATTGTCGTAAAACTTCATAATTATGATATGCGAAATGTCACAGAAAATATTAAATGTTTAGTATAAGCTAATGATCTTCAACGAAATTATTTTTCAGAATATTTTTATGTCACTCAGTGATTTTTCGTCGAAGGACGTTTAAAATATGTTTTGACTTATGCCATTTCATAAACAGATTTAACACAAAAAGGTAATTCCAGTCGCAATTAAAAACAAAATCTTTAATGTTAATTATCAGTCTGCGCTTTGTAAAAAAAACGTCTATAAAACTGACCCGTCCCTTTTAGCCGTTTTCGAATAAAAATGCAAATCTTCCTTTTGCGTCGTCCTACGGCATTGTAATTGCAAAAAAAAAACTTTCCCAAAAGGCTACTATGTTGGCCATGGTAGAAGCAGATGCTTATATAGTACCCAGTTTTGCATCACAAACGTGTTGACATCCAATTTATTTTAACTAAGGTCTGAACTAGCGCAACCAACTTTTTCGTTCACAGTTTTTGTTGATTTGCATATTTTCACTTTAATGAAAGTTGGGAGTTCTATAACGTATGTAAATACATTAATATTTATAGTTGATTACAATATAGAGCCTTTGGGACAGTCCTCATACAAAGCTCTTTGAAACGATCGGAGTTTGTAATTATGTTAGAATTTGATGATTTGCATACGAGTGGTCAAACAGATATAAATAGTATAAAGGAATAATTATTCAAATTACCTGGGTCCTATGTTATGAAGCTTACGACCAACAACTGTATAATATTCTTAATTATACCAGAACTTGGGTGATCTTTTTGTTTCGAAGTCGCAGTAGTTCTTAATCATCTGAAACATACATTTTATTAATGTAATCGCTAACATAAAATAAATTTGGTAAAACATAAAACCCAACAATATCACATCCTGCAACACGTATAATATAATCACCTAAAGATAAAACGAAGTAACAACATATTTACATAATGATTCGTTTTAATTCGTTCTAAACATTAAACGAAAATTCTCATCTTAAACACAACAAAGTGCTCTAAAACGAAACAAACAAAACGAATTCATTTAATTGTAAATGTCCAAAAAGTTCGCTACATTTCCTGAAAACTCGCGCCCTTTACGACTATTGAAATTTCCGGGGATTACGTCATACCGACGAGTTTAAAAGAAGTCAACCGAAATCTGAAACAAGACTGATAAATGATTAAAGGGTTTAGAGATGGAAGTAAACATTTCTTAGTAGCTTATACAAAAAAAGTATATTAAGACCATTTTCTAAAAGATTGCTTGAAAGATTCATATCCAAATATTTATTCTCAAAATAAGCATTCAGAATTCAAAAAGCTTAAAACGAAACATGAAACGAAATATTTAAAGCATAAAATATTTTGCTTCATGTTATTTATTTGCACATGCAAACTCTAGCTAAGTAGCTTTTATCATTACCATTACGCTACACGTGTTGAATTAAACTCTTGAAATATTCAAAGCAACTTTAAGGTCTAGTCATATCATCAAAATTAGTGATATAGCTCAAGATTCTTCATCGTCAGAGACCATCAAGACGAAAGTAGGCAAATTTAGTCCTTTTTCTCGTCAAAAATTTTCATTTCATTTATAGTCGAGTGGATCCCGCAAATTACTGGGGATTTCGTTTTTTTTTTGGCTTTTTGTAAAATTGCCTACGTCCACTTAAAGATATTAAAGGAGGAGACAAAGAAGCAAATGTAAGTTAATCGTGGAGGTACTCGTTTCTATTTATTTGTGTTGCTTGACTCTCCGACGGTTCCGTGGTTTTTGTAGTAATTATCTTTAGTGACCGCTTGGATTTTAGCTTTTTAAGTGTCTCTTGGCTGCGATGGTTCTTTATTACTTTATGTGTATACCGATATGCTTTTTCAATTTGGAAACCGTTAAAAATTTAGATATTGGCCAAAGAAAACGTATTAGGCTGGTGAGTTTGATGAAACATATTAAAATTTTTAGGTTAGGTATTATTTTACTTTTTTTGGTCATTTGTATAACCTTTTAGTAAACTAGGTACGACTTAATAATTCGTCATATTTAATTTTCCAAATGCAATTTTTCTGACTTCAGACACAACACATCAACTTTAATACGATTGTTAAAATCAAAAACAGCTATATCTACCCCTAACAGCAGTTCAGATTTCGGATTAAATTTTCCACCTCGTAGATTAACGGTAAATAATAATTGTGACGCTTCAACCAATTCCAGTGTATACATCGCGGATAAATTTTCAATTACAACAGATATGGGTAATGAATGCCGTGTGACGAAATTGTATTAATATTAAAATTATATCAACATTGGACACAAACAGGATTATATTGGATACAAACTGTCGTATAACTAATTTATGTATTATTATCATCATTATCGACCAGAATCTAAGTTTTTTTTTTACAATGCCATATCGGTCCTTGAATACGGGGAAAGGAAAACATGGCAATAATAAGAATCGTCATATTAGGTGCTGCAGCATTAAGTACACATTATTTTTTATTGAGATTGACATTTGTAGTGGGGTCATCTATTTTGTGGTGATATATGAATGTGCGTGTACACTATTATGTGTACAGAGAGAAGTGGAAATTCCGGTTACTAATTACTTACGACTGTTTATTATAATAAATAATAATTTTACTACAATTATCTGTATATTACTCTTATCTAGCAGTACTTCAAAGGACCTGTGTGAAAGTGCCTTTGAAAACTTATCTATTTATTTTCAAGAGTTTTAAAGTCCATAAGAAATAGGTGTAAAGACTCGGCTTGATTACTAAGGTCTTGTGAAGGATATCGCTATTTACCTTCTGTAAGTACCGTTTGACTTTATCTGTTGTGTCGACGATTTCAAATAGAAACGCCTTTCATCAATTTTTTTTTACCACGATCTGTCTCAGTACTAAACCATTCTACGTATTAAGACGATAAGTATATTTATACATTCACTTAAGAGACAATAAAACGGCACAGGCACGATAGGACTTAACTAACTATGGCTATCATGAGTTCGGAAGATCTCTGTCCTTCAAACTAAGTGAAAGGTGGATCTTGAAGGCCAGTGTTCTTTTGAGGGTTGATACATTTTGAGTAGGCTAATTTTGATGCTTACAAAATATGTATAATAATAGAACATGTATAGTCGATTCAAACCCTTCGTAAAGCGGAATGCATAAACTGTAGCACGGTACAGAACGATTCTAGTCGCACTTTACACGATTTTCCATTTCCAACAGAACTTCAATGCAAACTCAATTTAAGGCTATCAATGGAGTTCAGTTCGGCAGCTGACGAGAGGTCCGGATGCGGGCTCGTGTAAACGTTCATTACAGGGTGATATGACGTCATTCAACGGTGCAATTGACAGACAACCGGATTAAGGAGCAGCGTTTGATTTCGTAAATACCAATGAGATGATTTCAGTTTAAAGAAATGTATTCTTAAAGAATACCAGTTACATGAGAACATCGATACTTTTCAGAACTGATTAACAAGAGTTAAAGTTTCTATGTTTGGATGTAAGAAGTTATCTTCACAATTATTGGTGAAATATTTCACCATTATTTAGACCTTTGGACAAATTAGGGAAAAAAATCTAAAAAGACGAAATCGCAGGCTGACTCAAGATGTTATATAGAACTATTAAATTCCTTGTTACACTATTAAAAAAATCAGAATCACAGACAATAGTATGGAATTGGACCGGGTTTTGTGGAAGAATAATGGGGAGGCATTTGCCCAGCTGTGGGACACTGAACGGGCTACATAAAAAAAAACAATAGTATAACATTTTACTATGATTGTGAATTTTCTTGGCGATATAATTTCCTAATTCTGGAACCTGGAAGCTAAGCGTCAATAGAATAGAATTTAAATTCCGATTTAAGGTTATCTGTGGGACAGCTCGGCCGTTGCGACAGGTTTAACTTTAAAAGCCTGAATGACGTGACGTTTTTAATTTAGTTCGCGTTAAGTGAGTGATGCAGTGGATGTCAGTTTATTTCTAAATTCGTTTCGTAAATCGTAGGTTCAGCGGTAGAGAAAAAAATATTTTCTTTGTGAATTCCGTGTTAAATCAATCCACAACAATTTTCATAACTGTTCTTTTACAACATTTTATTGAAAAATAAGTCTTATTGTTGAATAGTCGGTAAATGTAAGCTTTATTATTTTAAAACTATCACATTAGCCTATTGCAGTCCAGATGAGAGCTTGATATATTTATAATATATTTGATCACTTGTTACACCTAAATATGTTTCAATTGCGTGTATTAAATTATTAGGTACTTCAAGTTCTTTTTTAAAGTTGTATTTGTATGATTTTAAGTGTGTTATTGTCCGTGTCCGTGTGAAAAGTAAAGAATATGATATTAGAATAGCGGCAGCCACCAAATAACCAAAATAGCAAAAGATAGGGAAAAGTGGAAATCTTTAGAGGAAGCCTGTGTCGAAGGCCAAGCAATTCAAAAAAAAAGTTCCAGTCGCCGGGGATAGTGCTAAATAATTAGCGTACAAAAAAACCATTTTATTGTATAATTCCGTGTCTTGCATGTATCGTAGACGCAGGTGATTCAATTAAAACTGCACGGAAACGAACATGCGGTCCTCATAGCGAGCGGCGTCCAATCAAACACGAGCGTTCATTTGCCATTGTTGGCTGTATTTGTGTTTCATGTCGCAGGCTTTTGATTGATGTCGCTATGTGATATTATTGTTTATATTAGGCGAAATATTAGTAAAAAATTGAATTATTTTGACACTTCCTTGCTTATGAAATTAATAACCAGTAAGTAAGTGATAGTAGTAGTGTCGCAAAGAATATTTAGAATATAATTATATTTACGTATTATAAACTTGACAACATTAACAATATAATTATTTGAACATTGATCGTCATTCTTTTTATTATTACAAGTGCACAAATACCCAAGATCAGAAAATTTGTATATGTTCGACTATTTATTTTTGATTCAAAGGCCATGTAACAGCACTAGATTTTAGCGATCAATTTCCAAACCATTCCAACATTCATAACATCGAACATTTGTAGTCCGTCCTCTGTGTACACGTTTAAGACCGCAACAAACGAATACGTCAGATGACGTCACAGCGACGGCTTCCCAATCAAATACGAGCATTGACTTACTATTGTCGAAGTATGTTTGTGTTTCACGTCATAGAATATTGATAGGTAGTATACAGTGCGCTTTTGAAACGGCGTCAAAGGGTATAGACATTCAAATCGATCACCCACCGCTGTCTGCTTCACAGAGGCTAGTTGATTTTTAACTTGCTTTTTGTTTTTATATGAGCCAAATAAAACTGGGCTTTACGTCGTTTCACTTTTAGGCAGGGTTAATAGTATTATATGAAGACCTATAGTCGGTTTAAAATGCAATCAGTTTGACCACCAAATGACAGACTGAAAATCAAAAGGTTTTGAGATTACTATGAGTATTTGATTTAAGAGTTTTGTAATTTAAGTAAGTATTTGTTGATGGCATAGTAATGCCTAGTAATGTCAAAAACTAGACAACTCCTCTCCCTAAAAATAACAACACTGCTGTTACATTAAAAATCCTTAGCGTAACATTTTACTTACAAAATATAACATAATGCTTCAAAATTAATCTTATTTCATTTTGAAATACATTTCAGTAAGATCTGAATAACTTGCTTCGAAATAGATTCGGACAGACAGATTAATGGACTGGGATATCTATTTAGGCTCTGCCAACAGACTAAAGTTATTAACATCACTGCCGCCTGCCGGAGAACTTAGAAACTAAAATGAGATAATAACGGTCCCTTAACATAGGTCGATACAATATTTTTATATTCTGTTTACAATTAACGTGAATACGAATTCTGACTTGATCAGAGAAATTTTAGAGAAAAGACAGAGATGGAATACGTAGTCTCATCGGCTGCACGTGACTTATATGATGGCAGCGATGAGCCGAAAGGCATTCAAGAATTGTTGAAAATAGGAATGCGTGTTTTCTACCTACTTCTCCGGGAACAGGTGTGGTTTTATCAAATTTCTTGTAATAACAAATTAATAATTATAACAAATTACTATAATGTCCTCAGTCATAATGTTACTCTTAAAGCAAATTACAGTTCTGCGCTGAAGCCATCTGTGTCCCGACGCTAATACTCATAAGAGTCTTACCAACAATTACTACTTGTTACATAAGTTTTATTACTATATAACACAAAAGCCTTTACGAAGGGCTATCCTAATCCAAAAGTAAATTGACTAATAAATATTCATGATATTTTATAAAAGGTCGAACGTGACTATGAAATTATAAATTTATTAAGACGATAACTAATTTAAATCGATTTGTATCGCTTGCAAATTTGAAATTTTGATGGTAGGTGTAATTACATTCATATTTAATTTGATAGCATTAAGTTCTGCGAAAGGATTGACGAGTTGGGGCTGAGCCGTTATGTATAGAAATTCAGAGATTTTCGATGTTCGAGTTAGTTAATCTGCGAGTTCGTAGCGCGAAGTTGATTTTCTATGAAATAATTTCGGACGAAGTATCCTGCTTAAATTATATAGTTTGATACCTGATTTATCTGCATGATGGATGATTGTGTATTAGCTAGGCTAGAATACGTAGATTTACAGTCGAAGCCTGGCCAGTAACAGCTGGACTTTGATTTTTTTTATACATTTTTCATAATTTTGTTCTGTCAAAATGTTATGAGTCTAAGTTGTTTTAGAATTCCAAAAATACTATTTAATTTATCAAATTTAAAACTGCTCCTCATCTTTTTAAGCGACATCCAACGTTCTATTTTAAACTATCGCATTGTTGACTATTCCTGATTTGGATTTGCAAATCGCTGTCCAAATGCAGTAACATATTATGTCGGTCGTCATCTATCAGTGATATTCAAACTTTACGGTCACCGCTTCCTATCGCATGCATGTTTTCTATGACTTTGGTATATTGGCCATTTCAGCAGTTTACAAGGCTGCAGCTATTATGTAAATTTATCAACTATATCAATAGATTGTAACATTTACGTTTAGTTAGGGAAGAGAATAGTAAAATCGGTTTTAATAATTAGGATTTTTCACCACAATAAGTGACAAGGCAGGCAAATGATATTAATTTATGTGGTGTATGCCATTAAAAACCCAAATCCACCTCAAATGATCTCTGATTACCTTAGAAAAAATACACGTGCATTAATGTACATATGTATAGGTTAAAACGATCCAACATGTTAATCCATGTAAGAACAAAAACGTTTCACTCCAACCTGAACGAAATGTTTAAAATCTCTGTCGTATTAAGGGTCTCGACAGTGTTAAACAAAAATGAAGCGAACTCCTTAATGCGACATCCACGTCTTAAATTATTAAATGGAGTTCCTTCCTCAGCTTTTACAAGCTTTGTGTCTTGACAAATTCCTTCACCGCCGTGTTTTGAAGTTAATTCATTTTTCCCAACAAGATTATTTGGACATCACAATCTATTTCGTTAGCCATGATTTAGCATATTCTGCAGCCATTTATGTCAATGTTACAATGTAATGATTTATTTATTTATTTATTTATTTATTTAAACACAAATGCACAACATTACAGTCAGTAACCATGGCGTTGCACAGTTCAGATTAAAACTATAGGTAATGATGTATTATGTTATAAATAATGATGGATGATGTTAACTCTTTCGGTTAGCTGTTTATGGTCCTGCTAATTACACTGACCTGTATTTATTTTGGTGTTTGCTAATGGATAATTATGTAGTTAGGGGTATTCATTTCTTCTATTGATAATAAATCTAGCTTGTAATTTTTGATGAAATGTTCCGTGTTAATACTTATCTGTGTTCAAATAGCAAAATGTGGTTTTTATTATAAGTTCTTTTTAAAAGTCATGTATAGTACATGACTTTTAAAAACTAAACAGCATTCAAAAATTAACTATAATTGTGTTTCTATAACTACTTTTCTTATCTTTTTAGGTAAGTTCCTGAACGTACACCACTTCAATTTGGAAACCGCTGAAATGATTTCTAAGTCATGTATGTATGTAGAGTTATTCAACTATTAGATATGTACTCCTTAGAAAAACCGACAGATTTTTCTTTCTAAAACATTTATCATCATCAGCCTATCTCAGTCCACTGCCGGACTTACGCCTCTTCTCTAAAACATTGATAATACCTTATTCTTTATCTACATTCTATACAGCTCCTTTTTTAAATCTCCCAAAATCTAAAACTTTCAATTGAAAACTTTCCTTCGCATTTCTATCCTTGTTAGTTTCTTTGCTCACAACATGAGCCGTCAATACCATAATACGTAAATATTTTATGACGTAAAGTAACGTCGGCTAAAGTTTATAGACGGCCGTCAGTCTAAAATTTACTGTGTGGGTCTAAACCGCATCGCTTATAAACTATACTTAATGTTGCTTCTTGTTTTTGATGGCCTTTACAAAGGAATTTTAGTGCGGTACTGTTGATTAATTTTGTTGGTAACTGCCTAAAAATATGTTTCGGTAATTTTTATTACTTTGTTGGTATTTGTTCAAAATATTGATTTTATTCTTTGATGGTTTGGTCTACCTTTAAATTAATATACGTAGGTTGGTACAGTTGTATATTAGCTTTTTGTTAATTGGGTCGTGTCAATATTATATTTAAAATAGTGTGAAATCTCCAGACTACCTACACATTAGCCCTGATATTATGTATTTATTCTAGAAATAAAATACCTAGTAAAATAGTATAGTACCACCTAAACAGAATTTTCATACTTCTTACGCCTCATCTTTTATTCAGTCTTCGTTTAAAACTCCATAGAATGTTCGAGACAAGGCACGTCATCTACAATTCTTTAGTTGGTGCTTCTTAGTAAAATAATCGCTTGCATTTTGAAATACTAACAGCTATTCAGGACCTAAGGTACACTCCATTATAGTACTTGTCACAACCTCGTTTCCGCTATAATAGAATATTAGATTCGCCATAAACCGAGTCGTGACGACGCGTCCAATAAATGCTGATCTTTAAAATCCGTAAGATCCCACCTCTTTACTTCTGGTGTAAAAGATTTAGGGACCACCGAGACAGGCCATTTAACGCTGGTAATGCTTGCTGACGTAAACACCGTTGTTGAAGGGAAATTGCCAAAAGATGTTTGCTTCCACGAAAGTGTTGTTGAAGCTCAAGGGGCGCACGTAATTGGAAAATTCAATCTAAATTCGTTCAGATTTTGTTACCAATCAAACATAGAAAAAGAGGAAAGGACTTTATTTGATAGGATCAAATACTTCTGAAATAAAAATCAGGAAAGGATGCCAGTTCCAATTAGATTACCGGAGCTGACTCCGTAGATGTTCTGCGAGTCAGTTCGAGCTACAGGAAGCTATTATTTACATTCGAGTTTATGTACCACAGCAGAATATCCGCTGCGATGTTTAACTTTGACAATAATTCTTGCTAATGTAAGGAGACAACGCGACGTGGAGGAAAGTGAAATAAATCTTTTGACATCAAAACACGAGCAGTCGTTGTTTTTGGCACTGTTTTGGATATTTTTATGGAATTTTGGACAGACAACAAAGAATAAACTAGAGGCTCGTGAATGGTCAACTGTATTTATTCCAGTTTTCTTTCAAAGGTAATTGGCATTGCAGGCACTAAAGTTCACTTTCTGATATTGCAATTAAGTGTTTAATCATGTAAAGGATATATACATAATAATACAACCATGCATACGTTAAGTCTCATCCAAAAAAGAAACAAAAATAAACAATTTCTGTAACCAAATCCCGATTTTAAACGCCAGTATTTCATTTGCCGCGTTCCTCTTTATTCCACAAACAATATAAAAAGAGTATTTTTTCAAGAATGTACGTTCATATGACGAAACAAAACCCATTTACTTTCTCGTGTAAATCTCTTAAGCCAATGGCCACATGCGTATATTTTTTTCATAATTTATGACTGTATATTTGTGTTGGTCGTGAGTAATCTCATACATTCTAGGACACGCCGTAAGTTAGTACAATGTTATTTATGTACTTGTCATAACGTGTGTGTGAGTTATGTGAAGGTTTTTGTATTTTCAGTTTATTTCCTTCCGCACTTACTGGAAATCGAGTTGGGTGGTATTTCCTTGTACCCACCAATTTTGTTTTAGTTCTAGGAACTCTAAAAGTTTTTATTTATTTACAAAAGCTTTTATACGGTATTTGAATTATAGGATGTAACGGAAATATCAATACGCCTACATTTGATCAGAGGAACATAAAATATATTTTTAAATTTCTGAATCAGTATTTTCTTTTTCCCCAGAATAATAACAAAATTGAAAATATACTTTATATTTCATTATCATGTCTGCGAAAATGTACTATGAATACTCAAATAAACCTTATTCATGATTACTTCATCACAAGCTGCATTTAATTTACTAGACATTAACGGACCTCACAAATATTTGTGCCCAAACACTCGCTTTAAACAGTGGTCCAAGCCGCCCGCCAAAATCGAGGGTCCACAGTTTTCAAGGAAAATGGAACAAAAATACAATACTAGTAGAAAATATTTATGCAGACCCCTGAAATACCAACGATGACCTACTTCCTCAATTCGACCCCGCACGGGAAGTAACAGTTGTAACATTATTTTCCTTCAATTCCCATGCTAGGAATGAACACCATGAGGAAATTACATCAGCAGGTTTACTGTTGTGTGTGATAACACAAACTCATTGTCGACCGCTTTCACAGTCATGGAATATTATATGTTGTCTGTCTAGTTGCAGCTCTTGGCATAATCTATGAGCTTGTGCCTGATCTCTAGTGTGGGTTCTAAATTATGTCATGCAAAGAGTTTAAGTTCCAGCCAACTCAATGGAAGTAATTTTGACTTTGTCTACGAATGTATTGTATTGAATGTTTTTATTTTTATTGTATGTGAAAATGGGCCAAAAAAATATCTATTTTGGCAAAGTACCTAAACGAAGAAACAAATGAATAGGTTGCCAATCATTATCATCATCATCAGCTGTTGTCCACTGTTGAATAAAGGACTCCCCCTTAAGTGGGAGGGGTTGCCAATATCATTGCTATAAGGTACATTTTTTAACTTACTGTCAGTCATTTTATTGCAGTTCTTGACAACATTTATTTATATGGAATTGGACCGCCACAAACTGTTCTAACCCACAATATTTTATGTAATACATTCAAACATAATATTAAAGGTACTCTAACCTGACATTAACCAGCTCAAAGATCCTAATATACCGTCAATACCATTACCACGATACACAAACAAAACCCGCCCATAAAAACTTAATATGGGCCATAAACTCATTTTATTCGATTCGTATCCATTTATGACTTGTCTAAGGACCTACATACATAAATTAGTTTGTCTATTTTCACTACATTTATTTTATTTTACCACTCAAAGATATTATTGTGGGAATGACCGCTTGGCGTAGGGCGGATCAAATTATATTGGTTCTTTTGATGTTATACTCGACGTCTTTTATAAGTTTAACCTCTTGCGATTTGTTATTGTGTTTGTGAATCGTAGAAGATATTCCTTTGAATCCTGTTACTTTTGATATGTTGGGCTTTTGTGTTTTTAATGATGGCAAACCATCAAAAAATACTGGGGCTTATTTTGATATGCCCCAGTATTTTTTTAATAGCCGTGTCAAATATTTGCTTTCTCTTGTGGCCAAATGAGTATGTTAATAGTCATTAAAAGCCTTAGATATCTATTATAGTAACTTTGTAAATACATAATATCCTTTTGCCTCTATAAATATAGGATTTCTACAATAAAAATCGTCATTAGAAATACCAGACTACTGTATGTAGGTACTAAAACTTTTCGACTTAGAATATTCTATAAAAACCTATGTTATTCTTATTTGTAACTTTGCCGTTCTATATTTTCTTGACAGCCGCGCTTGCACACTCTACTCTATCGAATTCGTTTGTTTTCCTTCACTTATTGTCAAAGTTAAACTGTAAAATTATCTGAAGTGCAACCATAACCGTTTGGGTTGGCATCCTAAAATGGCGGAACTATAACAATATTTGTAACGCCTCACTTCCTCTTTATTTGGTTTGTTATGCGGTTGTTTTTGTATTTTAGTTAATTAAATAATTTACATTAAAATGTTTTATCATAACTTTTGGTACCTACATTATGTGAAACCGCTCTAATAGCTGCTTTGTAGCAATTATACGCAAACATCGTACATTTAGCAACACTCGAGTACCTATTATAACCTCAGACCTATCATATCTTTACTTCATCATCATCACTGTTACACAAAAGCCTCCCCCTTAGAACGCCATAATGAACGACAACTAGCCATTTGTATCCACTGGTTGCCCGCAACTCTGACGATATCGTCGGTCTACCTGGTGGGAAGCTTGCCAACGCTGCGTCTGCCGATATCTTAACATAATAGTAATAAAAGCACTGAGTTTAATTTATAGTTTAGTAATAACAGTCGCAATAAAATCAATGAAAGCTAGTCAACAGTGAAATATAATAAATCCAACCAAAAACTTTAATTACGTGCATTTCGAAGTAAGTACAGTTCCAACTAAAACAAATAAAATTAAAATTTCGTTTCATAAACAATTCTTATGACAGTTCCATGCTCATTTTTCTTTCAACAGTGAACACAATCGAGTGAAAATATAAACATGACAACGGGTAAATTCAACAATGACCGCGCATTACAGTGTTAAGCATCGTACCTAAACCAACAAACAATAGGCCAACAACAAAAACTAAAAAGCCAAGTGAGACAAACGAAAAAAAACTAAACCTTTTATTTCGCTTCGTATCGCAGTTAGTTTTTCACAAAGATTAACGACGCTCGCGGCGTTTGGCTGTTTGTCGTGCACCTTTGCCACTATTTAAATGTCATCAAACTTTTTTGGTAGTTCGGAAAGTGAACGAATAAATTAGTCTTAGTTTGTGTCTGAGCGTGGGAGGGTTCGTTGACTTAAGAGTTTAAGTTTTGGAAGTCAAATTGGTTATTTAGGCAATCTTTTATAGTTGCTTAAACGGATTTTCGAAACAAATTTACATTTTACTTAGGTTGGTATTAGATAGAAGGACTTAAAAGGTCTAAGATGAAAAAGTTAAAATCACTTACATAACTTATTTTGCTCAAACAGGATAAAATAATGTTGACGTCACACAGAACAAGTCAGTAACTAAGTGAACAAGTACTGCTCATTTTCATGTCACTTCAGGAAACGTCACAAAATTAATCCTTCCAACTGACTGAACACCAAAATCAAACATCCAAACGCTTATTAACTTTGCCCATATTAATTTTCCGCACGAAGAGAGATTTTAGCAAATAAACAGCAATTAGCTGGATATCTTCCTATCTGTATAGTAGTACAAACATTTCCATTGAAATTAGAATCTGCGGGACCACGTCTCATTGAAACCACACGTCACATTACATTTTCACTTGAAAGTCAACCCTAATTCTGTCAGAGTTCAGTCCAATTTAGCATGTCACCTTAACATTGAACCCTTCACGGTAAAGTGACACATCATGTCTCAAGAATAAGGTAGGAAATTGTTTGTTTTTGACGCATAAAGGAGTTTCGCTTCCCAGTGACATTTGTAATGAATTCGTCGTCGGCAGTACAGGGCCGCAATCAGTTGTGGGAATGTTAATAAGATATGGTAAGTTTAATTACATTTGTATAGATTATGTTCGCCGTCGGGTAAAGAGTTCCAAGGTTGATTGTCTTTTGTGTTGCTGGAGCTAAGCTCTGGATCAAAAGTAATCACACTGATCGTAATTCTGAATTAACATTGTAGCTATATGCCGAGTCGTATATTGTATACTATTTCTCTCTAATCAACATACATACATTATAATCTTAAATTTGACAATTAATAGAGACTGGTGTCTGCAGAAGGTGCAAACTGTATCACAGATCATAAGGCCTGACGTCCGTTAGAGACTGTGTTGAATATTTATAGTGTAAGTAGCTAAGTACGATGTACTTGGTACCACCACTCGTAAAGACTTACTAAATAAACTCAGACAAGAAGTTAGTAAAGTTAATATTAAAGTACGAACCATCCATTGACCAGGAGCATATAAATAAAAGAAAACCTTCTCTAAATACAGCCCTGTAAGCTGCATGCGGCGTTCATTTAGAGACACCTCGACATCAAGTGCTCTGCGCGTTGAAGTAATAATTACTTCTGATTCCCTGGTTAAATTACTCGCAGGAACTTCTTACTATTGTTGGTGAGATAGACCGTTGAATAACAAGCTGAAACGTAGTTTATCTAGCCATTGTTTGACCTTTCTTTGTAGTTTCAAGAATACAAATTAATAAATAAAAACTTTTTTTCGCATACTTTTACTCGTATGTGCAACATTTGTTACAGTCAACTATTATGCTGTAATGTTTCCTGACTTGAGTCCAAAATAAGGTGAACTTGTGTTATGTCCTTTCGGGTCTTAAACTATCTTAACATGCCAAAATCAGTCCAGCGGTTTAATTGTGAAGGCATAACAGACAGAGTTACTACTTACCTACCTACTTAGCCTATCTATGGGTACCGAGTAGGTACAATACATTTTCTTTACTTTTGTCGTAACGGAAAATTTAGTTTCACACCCGTCTCTACCTAGTAACACAATTCATCAACAAAACATAAATCATATACGAATACAAATTATAACATTCACCGAACAGCGGGAACATACAAAATGCCTAACAAAGTTCCAAAATAGCAACTCTCAATCAAATACAGGGAAAGTTTCGTGATTATCGCCAACTTATCTAGAACTTAGTTTGAGTTGCCATTATATTTGCTTTTCCGTTAGCCGTCGAACTAAACAAGCTTATCAATATCATTACTTGAAGTTGACCCGTATATTTATGATGAATTACTGGAACTATGTTTTTGGTGTTATTATGAACTATAGGTACTTTTATACTAGCTTTACCTGAAGTAGTAGATGTTACATCATCATCATCATTAGCCTGAAGGCATCCACTGTTGAACAAAGGCCTCCCCCTTAGAACGCCATAATGAACGGTCACTTGCCATTTAATTCCACCGGTTGCCCACAACTTTGGCGACATCGTCAGTCCACCTGGTGGGAGGCCAGCCAACGCTACGGCTTCGCTGCGTTGGTAGGCCTCTCACTACCATTTTACATCGACAAGCCTGTATATACAAGAAGTATATAACCACATTTTGCCAGAAAATATAAGTCCGATAATACTTATACAGACGCAAGATGGCCATTAAACGGGTACAAAATTTAGTGTGGATGTAATATATGTGCACCTCTGCCTACACCTATTCGGGGAATACAGGAGTGATGTTAAAATTTAGTGGTATCTTAAAATAAGTAAAGCAATATATTATACATTATTATGACATTGTAGTCATATTGGTGCCGCAATTTAAACCAGTACGACCGAGTAATAAATAATAAGGAAAAAGGCCCAGACAATTAAAAAGTATGAGACCTCCATTAAAAATAAGCAATTCTTATCAAGAATAACGGTGTCAAAATATTATAAGCTACAAAAACAAAATCTTAAGATGTATGATGATTTTTTCTTTGAAGAAAATAATTATTTTCAACGTTTTGCATAAAATTGATTTCATTAATGGTTGACCCAATAACTTTGATGCTCCTTGCCTCCTGAATATTCTTTTGAGTAAGTCCACTTTGATTAACTTCGCTAGGGAAACACTGAAATGGATATTTTATGAAAAAAGGAATTTTAAGAATCAGATGTCAAATAAACATTGATATAACAGCTGTACTTACGTTGTTATAATTTGTTTATTACTTATAAAATACTCGTATTATAATTAGGTTTTTCATGTTGTTTATTTATTAAAGAAGCAAGTAAACGTAAGATAACATTTACAAGGTTATTCATCACTTTTTTTCATTAAATATCATAATATTATACAAAAATGTAAAAGAGATATCTTGTCTACAATGTAGAAACGGAGGACACAACCTGATTTATTTTCAGCAAATCCTAATAATTCAGAATTGCCATATTTTTCAAATAATACTGTTGCCATTCACGTTCCACGTCATGAAAAAGTGCCAGACGACAAGAATAATAGGTGTGAAAAATCATACCGACACGAAGCATCCATCATAAAAACAAACAACACCAAATCACTTTGTATCATTTCAGAACAAAAACTTTTCAAATCGCCCCATTCGCGACATTTCTAAAGACACCCGAAAAAGTGGGGTGGGTAACACAACAACCATCCGTTCACTGTTTGAAATACAAATAAGCGGAATTAACTACATGTCGGCATTCGACCGACAATTATTCTCTGTCTGGCATTTACATGTCGTTATTTTTCCCCACTGTAATTTCGACGTCTGCTGTTTGCATTCACCGTACATATTGCGAAGTTCTGATAATTTATTGCACCGTATCCACATTTATTGATAAACGACAGCGTGAATCGTGACGCGTTCGTGCAATAACGATTTAAAGCCGAAGCCTTTTGTTCGTACCGAATTTATTGTATTGTGAACTGTACGGATTTCGTTCGGCGCTCAAAATTTTTTGGTTCTGGCTTTGAAGTGCGGTAGTTGAGTTCTATTATTTATGAGGTTTTAAAACTTAATGGCTGGTTGTAGTTATTGGTTTTGTCATAGACAGGCTACAGACTAACAACAGTAGCGGAGGCTATGACGTCTGAAATATTGCGACGAATGTTTAAAACAGTGTGAGGCAATTTATGATGTCAAAAGTTAAAAATACATTACTGACATGATTATTATGATAAAAACAAATTTTATATAACCCTATAGGTATATAAAGCCAGGTAACAAGTGCTAATTGACCTCGCAAACGAGTTTACCTTATTAGCTCAATGCCATAACATAAGTTCAGGTATCAAGGAGATACAACCGAGATGGCAATCATGGTACCAGTAATGTCTGCAGTCGCTGAACCAAATTCGAAATATGAAATAGACAATCGACCACCGCATCGTGCCCAAATCTGGGATGGAATCGATGGATCGTACAACCGCAAATCTGGTCAGTGCGATGTACAGAGCTGTCTAATGCATACTCCGGTTGCGCCCACTAAGAACATTGGCCTTATCCGCTTGCTCCATTTAGTCTGCCGGTATTCCTCACCAATGTCATCGGCTTTGACGATCATTCACAGATTTATTGGACCTAAATCTGACACCGACGTTTATTACGATCGGTTCTTGTAACAAATGGTCGTAGTTTTAATTGAGTTTGCAACCGAAGGAGCGTTTATGCCTGATTGTGAACAATTTGTAATGAATGGCTGTTAACTACCTCGGTGTTTGCGTTCATGAGGTCGGCTGTTCGTATTATTTGAATGTTGATTGAGGTGACGTGCAGTTTGAAGATCGAGTTATTAATTAAGATTCTTAATCGGTTATTCATAAGTGACTGAGTCATTACTGTAGAGATTTTTGGAAGCGGTCCAATATCATCTGTTGTGCTAATGACAGTAAAAAGAGGAACTAGTATGCAGAGCAAATTGAAGGGGTTTTTTACGCCTAGGATTTAAGCGACTAGTTATCAGGGCCACTCATTAGACTATAGTTTCTACATAGTGTCCTATGACACTGAATTTTCCGTGGAATTCGGGGTATCAAAGTTCTTTTATATTAAGTGGTTTTAGATGAATTTGAACAGCATAAACATTAGAAAACCAACCTGTTTTTAACCATGACAATAAGAACACTATACACATATTTAAGGGAATATTATGTTTGGCACATTCTTATTCTTCTCAGCATAAGATCATCATCAACGTCACCGGTCACGTCACAATACAACAACAAAGATAAAAATGTTCTTATATTATTTCCAGAAACTTCGATTACAATATGAAGAACTAATAGAAGTTACGTAGCGACTTTAACAGACAACTTGTATAAGTACGACAGTACAGTGCCTTCGTTTATTCAGAAAATATATTTAAGAAAATATTTTCTTTTATTGTATTCGTTGGCAACACGTTATACCTTATTGACAGACACCAACAGGTGTTACTACCCTAAATCCATCACAGCTTTGACAATGTCGGGTAAATATTGAGTTATCATTCTGATATGAAAAAAATGTTAAGATACCGCTGTGTTAGTAAATCTGTGATATTTTGTATGTAGGTAGTAGATATGTCTTCCAAATACATTATCTAGTGTAGGCATAAGCATGAAAAATAAGGATGAATAAGCATTATGTTAAATAAATCAGAAGTTTTGTCAATTTATTTTAATTAAAAACGCCGGAATTAATATCCGTTAATAACCAACTAGCTGTCTGTTAAGATAATAGAAACCTTCAAAGCATTACAGGATCGATTTCTTAGAAGTAAATCGTTTGAATGCTACCTTTACGCTTCAGACTCCTTCAATATACCGCCAAGAACGTAAACTAAAATACCAAGAAAACTGCCAAGCCGATAAACTTTAATCTTCCAAATTATTATGCACATTGAACTAAACTGCAGCTCAAATATTGAAATCTAAAAATCCAATCACTCAAAATCCTATAACTTTACTCTACAGTTCACGCTTCTTATTTCCAGGCGAATATCGAACGAAAAACTATTTCCTTAGTAAAATTATCCTGCCGTGGTCCAAAGACTCACGTAGCGCAGGGGGCTGTGTAAATAACGCCCTAATGGATATTCTGGCTCGGCGCGGATACACAGGGCTGTACTGAGTGGTGCTAAATTTTGCATAATATCCGCTTCTTGCGCATATAGAAATATGATAGATGTGTGGAGGGATTAGATGGGTGTTCGTGTTTTGTTTTTGTTGTGGAACATAGATTTTGGTAGAATATTGAAGTGCCAGTGGTATTTTTACGGTTTGTGACTTGCCTCAGCAATTTTTCGTAGCTGTAATGTTATTATTTTTTGGTTCGTAATTTATACAGGGTAAATATAATCTTATGAGTGTCTTATTTGCTTATATTAAATCTACAAAAGGAATAGTAAATGAATTGACATACATTATTTTTACTTATAAGCTGCACATTGATATCTGAATGTCCACAGATGTTTGTCCCGAGTCTGGGTGTTTGTGTATGTGATATTTCATGTTTGTGAAACGCACCCACGACACAGGAGAAATTCCTAGTGTGGGGCGACGTTTTTAAAAAAAAATGTTATAATTGAAGAACTGCCAAGTCAAAGGTCACATCGTGTGAAACCGGCACACCTGAGAAACTTTTCACCGATGTGTAAAGCCATATCAGAGGCCTACAGCAGGCGGTTTAAACTCTAACACCACGTTGTTTAACAACCATACAACAAAAAGAACTTATAAGCTAAAAATACACAGAGTGCAATATGAATAAAATTATAAATACCTGTGTTCTGACAGCCCTGGCTAAGTAAATCAATAATGGTGAACAGAAGCAGCCACAGAGAAACAACGATAAGCTCGTTTAACCATGCACCTTCACCCACGCTTTATACCCTTTCATCTAATAAAAATTACATGTAAAATGAAGCTGGTGTTACCTGCGCAACATTTGATCCTTAAAACGGTACTTAATATTATAAAGTAGTGTTCAAGTGAGCTAATTAGATCGGTTTTAATGTACCACTTTTGGAAGTACGCTATACCGATCTACCTCTTTTTACTTTGCATCCGTCTCTGGATTATAAATATCCGTATCCGCACTGACTCTACGTGACATGACGCAACACGTCTCCAAATTCGTATTGGGGAAATACGAATAGCAATTTCAATTGGTTTCGAGTATTAACATCACTTGAACACGTTTATTAATTAATGTTTAGATTTAATCGTATTATTACGTAGTATTCAACATACAATAGATTTTAGGTAATGAGCTTTGATAGTTTTATAAAGTGTAAGAAAATATTTTTGCTGTGTCCTGTTCTGCAGTGCTCAGGAAAAATAATAACCTAAATGAGTAGGTTTAATCAAAACACAGTAGGAAAAAATATACTACGTATGTGGTATTAAGTATTACATTCGACACTAATTGTAAAGTTATGTATTAGTATCATAAGCATAATTATCTAGTTAAAAGAGAAATATCGACAAAGTTTTTAAATAGAACCTAATCTCAACTTGGGTATAACTTTGTACTTAATAATAATAAGTACCTACGACGTAAGTATTTTAGTAGTAGTAAAGAAATTATCAAAGTAATTTGATAAATATAAATAATTAGTACCTAACTCACGTCCTAATAAGATAAATTATGGTAAACACATCAAAGTCTTTTTCAAAGCAGACTTCTATCAAAAATAACGTGCCGACTATAAATAAGAAGGAATACAGAAAAGTTTTAATGCAAAAAATCCAACATAATGCAACTTTCACTCGGCGACAGTCGTTACGCTGTTGAATAAAACATACGAAAGTATTTCATTTCACTATTTCATCAGCGCTCGGTATAAGGGGTGAAGGAACTGAATCAGGGCTGCGGGTTTATATTTGTAGTTATTTGTTGCGTTTTACAGAGCTTCAGACGAAAATTTATAGGAAGATTTTGTATTGAATTTGATAAAAAAATCTATTGGCATTTAGAAAGAAAGAAAGAAAGAAAAGAACGTTTATTGGCATAACAAGAAAAACACAAATATAATTACATAAAACAAAAAACAAAATTTTATGCCAAAAAGGCCTGCAGCTCAGCATAATGCTGGATGGCAGTGAGACTGCTCCTCCAACGCTGATTTTCAGCTGCCAGCCCAAGAGGGCCCGGAGAAAACACTAACATTTGGTAATAACCTTGAGCATATTCGACGCGAAAATTGTATATCACAAAGTTAAAAATGTTTATTTTAAATTGATAAAGGAAACTTGAAAAATGATGGACACAAGCGGGACTGGAACCGCGATTTTCGCCGTACCGTGGCACCACTCTGCCAACTAAGCTACCATAAATGTTTATTTTATTACATTCAAAGCAGTTTTTCTATGTTATATACAGACGAATACCTAAACAGAACATTATTTGAGGTGATTTTCAAACTTCACATACATTAAAGACAGTCTGGTAGCCCTAAAACGTTCAGTTCGAAATATTCATAATTTTGTATGGCCCAAAAGCGTCAAAAGAAACCTTCGCTGGGGACTTACATATTTATCAGCGCACTTCGCGGGCGTACTCCGGGAATTCAATTTGGTGCGAGCAGGGTGACGCACGTTCGTCTACCAATTTAAATTTTTGAGACACCCCTCTCTGTCTCTCCGTCGTGGTCACCTTAGTGCATGACCTGAGTTTAAAATGTTTCCGCCGCAAAATGAATTCTGATTTTCGAATTGTGTGAATATATTTTATTACAAAGTAAGAAGATTATGCATGCTTCATTAAATTAATGCGCCTGTTCGTACTTTAATACTTTCATATTATGAAATGTTAAAATAATTATGAATAACAAAGTAATTTTATCTCATTACAGTACTGAATGACCCATATTTGAAAGCTGTTTACCCGTATTCATATTTTCGTTCATCATTATTTTAAATGAAAGCTCGTACAGTAGTAACTCTGTTCAGAAGTATGTAATATAGGGTTTTAAATAATTCGTAAGTGTTTAAAGTCTGAGCGTTATAATAAAACTAACTTAGCAGTAACAAAGAAATATGTAACACTTATCCCCATTACCCTGAAAATTTTAGGTTGATCCTTTAAACCGCAAACACACTCTAGAAGCTTTTAATTTTATTTTATTGGAACAATTACAACGTAGGGCATAAAATAGGAATATTAAGCGGCCAAACAATTGGAAGAATTCGTGCGATAACAAACAAAAACAATTTGGTGATTCAGAATACACTCTGAAGTTCTTTTTCAGTTTTGGACAGAAAGTTTTTCAATTAAGAGCAAAACGATCGCGTTACGCAGAATGAAGGAGGCTTTAAAAGACATATTATTGCGGTTTTAGAATGCTGGCTATATTAACTTGTCTGGATTGAGATAGAGGCCATACTTTCTAAAAATGGATCTGTTTTAATTTTAACAAAATATATTTAACAGAGTGTAGTTTTAGTTATGAGGTAGGTGATGCCATCTTATTATAATCTTAGACCTTGTCTACCTACTCATAAAGTAGCAGCGATTGATTTCTTTGGCATCGCCATTTTCGCTCATGATAGCATAATGCTATTTTGAAACAAAATTAGTATTGTTATAAGCATTTCCTGATCTCACTTCCAAAATTAATCTAAATTAAATATGAATATTTAATAAGAAGGAACTGAATAATTTTAGAATTTTCCTAAATGGCTTTGGTATTATACCGTAGGTCCTTGGGGTTACGATTAAATTTCCGGTTTTATCTCATTGATAACACACAACTACGGTTTTCGACGTTCAACTTAAATCAAACGCATTGTATCATTATAATTATCATTTCCGTTGTCTGTATCATTGTTATAATTTGAGCTACTGTACGAGTCCATGAAATATTTTTGTTTGTTTCTATTTATGATATCTTTTCAATATTCTGCATTATAATACCTATCTTAAGTCACATTAAAGTTTGTCAAAGTAACCTATGTACCTATATAACTTTAAAAGTTATTTAAGCTTTGCAAAATAAATTGTATAACATTTATAACACTTATGTCAGTTTAAACTAATTCAATTCTATGTCGATTATCGATTCTATGTTATTGAAATTTTCATTTTGTATATCGCTAGTCTATAACATACGAATCACATTTACGGTCTTCCATAACACAATACTACACACTTAAGTTTAAACTCATCCAACTGAGTGGTTTTAACCAAATTGGAACATCTACCACTAGCGGCTATAAAACTTGCCGACAATTGAGTTTTTGATATAAAATTGGTCCAAATTTTGCAATTCATTTACCCCAGACGCTTTTATTGGCGTCATTGGCAATGATTCTGAACGAAACAATAATTAAATTGTCTGTGTTAATATTTTTAATTACAGTAAAGCTAATAATAGAATAATAATAATTGTTAGCTTCAGGATAGCAATTGATGTTACTCTAGAAAATAATGTATCAGCTTACTTAAATGTACCAAATGTACAATGTGTTTATTCAGGCGTATTGTTCTTGTATTTATAGTGTTAATTAGGATCTTGTCTCCTTTTAAATTGTTTTTGCTTAGTAATAATGCCGTGTAGTATCTATAGTGTTTGCATAAAAATAATATCTGTCTAATCTTATACAAATGAGCTGTATTTAACAATATTTATTAGGATCTCGTTTACTTTTCATTTAGGCCATACAACGGCGTTTTGCGGGTGCGACTATACATATGGGGTTCGCTTAACCCCTCCCTTCAACCCGTTTTAACCCTATCGATACAGATATAGACTTTGACCCAAAAAGATTTGTGGAGGGTATTATCAGTTTCATATATCACTAATCTCACAAAGAGACTTTTGTCACTATTCTGTTTGTTCCCACGACAATATTATAATATTATTTAGTACTTTTTTACTGAATTTTTAGTAATGGTTTTTGTAACCGCAATAGAATATTTAAGTTATCCATTGATATTTGGTACAAGTCTGGGGGTCTGTACATACATGTCATATTTATACTTGCCAGCCATTAAATGAAAAAGATTTAACGATAAAAGTATATTTTCAATCATAAATTCCTGCACAAAAAAAACATCCACAACATACTTATCTTTCCTACAACAACCTACGTGCTGCAACCCGCAGTAAGCACCACTCAGTAATATTTTTTGTATAATACATACGAAACAAGCCAGTGCGTTAATAAAAAGCAAAAAAAAACATTTCGGATGGCCCATTATCCTCGGCTAGCCTGCTGACGTAAGCTCGAATTAACTGCCTACCCTAGTCAACAAGCGTATAGAAAACTGGGCAAATAAAATGACGCTGGCGCTACATTTTTACCCCGTTCGCCTCTAATGGCGCAGATTGTTTGTGTATTTTATTAATGACCCTTTTTAATTCGATTTGTGTACGTTTTGCGCGTTAAGCTGTTTAATGGACTTCTAGTTTTTAGTACAGATGAGTTTTTTATTGATGTTGATTTTATCTCATTGAAATGGTATGTACAAAGAATTTGGTCGCAGAGTAAGGGCTTTAGGTCTTATATGCATTTACAACATTCTTTTTAGTATTAAACAATAACAGCTGTACATAGGTTTCCACCTCATTACATTACACTTTTATTGTTTTTATTGGATTAACAATGTCCGAACCTCAGACAATTTAAGCGTGGTCGTTTTCGCTCACTAACTTCTACGAGCTCGCTGCAGCACATTTCTGGTGACCCAGCTAATGAAACAAACGAACTGAACTCATTATTCACTCGCTAGCTTAAAACCCTATTAAAATCTGGAAGAAAGAATACGGCTCCAATTTTTTCCTAATTTAAATGAGTGGCCGCCTCGCACTAAAATAAATTGGCAACATTTTAGCGGCCCTCTGGGTCCAAACACGATAAATTCTAAATGAAACCGTAAATTATCTTGTTTAAACTCAAAAAAGGTAAAAGTAAATTAATTTCCATACCGACCACACATTGCTAAGGTGTGTTAAGGGTAATTGAGCAATTATTTACAAACTTCATGCTTTTTTAGAGATTACTCAACCAGATTATACGGGTAAAATGAATTAAACGCAAAATTTTCTCAAAATAACTTATATCATTATAAACCGCATTCCAATACTTCTAACACATACACTTGACTCAATAAATAACACACATCAGGTATTCAAGAAAATACATTTTCTTTAAATGACTTATATTATAAATTGATTAAGGGAAACTTGAAAAATGATGGACACGAGCGGGACTCGAAGCCGCGACAGTCGCGGGTTCGTCAATCAATCAATCAATTTAAAATGTAAGCCTAGCATGGCAACATGCATAAAAAATACAAAAAGTCATGTGACTTATATTATTTGTTGATTAACGAAATGAAAGTTTTGCCTTCATTTCGCATTTTCAAAATGATAGTAAACAAGTGAAAATTTACCATTTTTGTAAAAGCAGATAGACTTACCATTAATTACATACTATTATATAATAGGTATACATGTTAATAATTGGTATATCCTTGACAATATACAGCAATCATCAGTATGTCAAACAAGCATCATTGTGGCATTCTATCAGAGATGCCATGTTAAGTACTGGGCGTGTACCGGATATTATTATCGCGATTGATAGAATATTCATGAAACACACCCTACGAGATACACAGAAATTACCAGACCTATACTCGTATGATAGCAACGTATGTTAGCTTAACAATTAAACTAACAGTAAAATATTAAAAGAAAAATACAGCATCAAAAAGAATAATATTTTAAAGGTTTTGCCGCATATGAAAACTGTTGTTCTAGTAACGGTATGTTTCAACAACTAAACTAAGTAATACAATTCTCATATTTAGCAAAGGTATCGATACTCAATTGGATATTTTATGAACTTTAGGCCTGACTTGCCGAGTGGTATCTGGCCTAGAATTGACCACCCCCTTTCCTCCCGTGGGTGTCGTAAGAGGCGACTAACGAGAAATCCAGAAGATGGGTAGCAGCGTCTTCTGTATCTATACCACCAATACTGCGATACCCAAGCCTGCCAAGCGTGGGGATTATGGTAATCCTTTTAAGGGGGAGGTCTTTGTTCAACAGTGGACGTCTTCCGAATGATGACGCCTGGCTTGTTGGAAACCTACCAACTCGGTAATCTTTATTCTATGGAACTTTAGTATAACTCAATAGAAGAATAAGAACCGAAATTTCGCAAATTAGTAAAACCTGTCTTATTCCATGAAGAAAAACTGATAGATTTGTGCATTCAAACAATCACAAACCAGTATTTTTCAATTGACACAGCGGTTTCAAATAACGGCTATTTGCTTGCGGCCCGTCCCCGCATTTGGTTCGGACAGTTTTTGATTGATTTTTGTTCACATTTTAGTAACAATTTCCTTGTTTACTTCAAACTTCTGTTTGACTTTTTGAAGTACTATGAGATTAAAACTAACATGGAACTCGACTGTTACTTCAAAATATAGTGGTAGATTTTTTTATTGATATTCTGATTTCCCTTGATCAAAGCTCTTGTGTCTTGTTACACTCATAACTAATAAATGAATGTTAATTAGATTTAACCCTTTTACTGTCCAGTGCACCACATAATATGGCAACCCACAGGGTGTAAGGTGATCTCATTACGATTATATTACCACCTTAAACACCTTTGTGAATTGCAATGAATGGTTGAACATTGAGTGTACTCAACACTATTTAGTCCAACTATACCTCCATGAACTATAACAATCAATTACATGTTAAACCACCGTATACTAATAGCAATGAAGCAGAATTACTTATTGATAATGTGGATAAGATAAATACGGCAACTCAATGACACGAAGAGGGAAAACATAATGCCCACGTACACACTTTTTCTCTGTTTGCTTGCGTGCACTGATCCAAGAATGAAAGGAAAAACAATATATCATTAGTTTTTACCCTCGTGAAAGTTGTGAGGATTAATTGAGGAAAATGAGATAGTAAATACAAAGTCACTAAGATCGTGCATGATTTGAAGGTTTTTTAGACCCGTTTATTTCTACAAAACAAGATGAGACAATACAACGACCTGATTGGCGCAGTGGCTAAGCGATTGGACTGCTGTGCTAAGGGTCGCGGGTCCGATTCCTGCACGTGGAAAAAAATTGTGCGGACCATTTTGTCCCGAGTCTGGATGTTTGTGTATGTGAAATTTCATGTTTGAAATGTAGTGAAATGTATCCTATAAATTGTCTGGTCAATTTTTACCTAGAACAAGTCATTTTAGTGAGTTAGAAAATGCCGACGCCATCTAGTTTAAAAAGAAACACGTAGAAAGGTGTTTTTGTATTCCTATTGCAGAAAAAAGTCATTTACGATTTGTCATATTGGATTTGGACTTTAAATTTAGTGGTTAAATGGATTAATTGATGATACACAAATAACGCACGCTAACATAGAAAAGAAAAAGTATATTAGGTTTACCATTATGAGACTTTAAGGTACCGAGCAACAAAATAACTTCCTTTTGAATCTAATAATAGTAATGGTTACTGTAATATTCATATTTTCCTGTAAAAACGTTAGAGGCTACGACAACGGGAGCCCATCAACATAAATAAATAATTACAAAATAATATTCCGCTACTCCGCGCCGGCACGATCATCATAAATAAACAAAGTCCTAAATATGTAAGTACAAACTGTAAATCATTGTCAAAATACTCCAATATGTATCTACAGAACCTTTAGGTTAAAAGAAAGATGATTCTTTAAGATTTTTTTGTTCTTGATTTTCACTACGTAGAATGTTTTCCACTGTTTGTCAATTTAATGACCAATTTTTTTGTGAATAATGTGACGACCTGATTAGCGCAGTGGCTAAGCGATTGGACTGCTGCGCTAAGGGTTGCGGGTTCGATTGCCGCACGGGGCAAAACTTTGTGCGAACCACAGACGTTTGTCCCGAGTCTGGGTGTTTGTGTATGTGAATATTTCATGTTTGTGAAAGGAGAAATTCCTAGTGTGGGGCGAATTAAAAAAAAAAAAACATAATTTTTTATTACTTTCTAGATTGGTTCTTTTAAATTACAATTGGATACGCATTTTTATATTTACATAGAAAAGGTCTAATACTGTTGTAACTCCCACTCTTACACCCATCCTTTCCAAGAATCATCATCATCATCAGCCAGAAGATGTCCACTGTTGAACTCATCAAAGATGGAAATAGTCTAGACAGATTTAAACGTTCACTTAATAATTTTCTAATACAAAAAGCCTACTATTCTATTACCGAATTCCTTGACGATAAATTTTAAAATAATCATGACAAAATGGGCGCAAATTCTGATTTGTTTATTACATTGTTCTTAAAAAATATATCTGTATTTGTTGCCAAATTTTAGTTAAGGGTTTATGTCTAAATTCATGATTGTAATAGTTTTAAGCAAATATTTGTATGCCAAGTGAGGCGAAACATAGTGAGACTTTATTTTTTTATTAAGAGCTTTTATATTGTTACCTATGTTTAAACAAATAAATTTATTCTATTCTATTCTATTCTAACTAAGGCCTCTCCCTTGATATTAAGTAAATCAGTTTATCGTTGATATATTTTAGTTACACTAGGATTTTAGTCTGTGTCGTTGTGTTATTTCATTTACCATTATCATCACAGTACTATGTAATAGAAACGATGATGCTGCACGTGACTGTGTCGGAACCAATACCAAAAGTGGTCCAATATCGCGGCATCAACACTATGAATACTGATACTGTTTGTTTGTTGTTGTTGCGTTTGATGCGGCTGTATTACGTTTATGCTCCCACTATACCAACATTTTGAAATTACCAGTATCTAATCTATCATCTGCCTAGGCTTTATCCAATAACATTGAGGTCGGCTTTTAGTCTAACTAGATAATAAAATACCAGCTGGTCATCTCAACCAGTTTCCCGGGTGTGGTTTGCAGGCCTAGTTGTTAGATTTTTGTTCGTCTAACTACATATAACGACCGAAAGATCTACCAATGAGAATCGGGATTGATTGCTTGACGTGCTACGCAAGGATCTTACTAGAATAACAAGAGTAAACCTTTGAATTTGACAATGTAAGCAGTAAACCTCATTTTAAAAAGCTGAGCAATTCACCATTCGTGTGTAACTCGATAAACAAATTTTAAATCTAGCACCGCCGTTTAGCGTGCTATAAAAATTTAACGACACCAAACTTTATTGTTTAGTGAAATAAAAAGTAGCGTACTGCCGTCCCACCCTAATGGCGGGCGATAGAAGCCACCCAAACGATTACATTGTGCGATTATTTCCAACCAGTGTGAGGATAAATAAAAGTTAACTTACCAATTTGTTTTGGAGAGATGGAATGGGACTGTAAATGAAAATGTATGTATTTTGCATTCTATATTGTTAGGTCGGTATTTTTGTACATAAAATAGCTTGCAGACCTACAATACTGCTTTGACTGCTGGTTTATTAGCTTTGCTGGGATCAATACCTAGCTTAGTAACTATTTTCTACTCACCTCTTTCAAAGCAGTCCTGCTCCTGATCTCTCTTTGCTATATGAAATTAAAAGATACGTGTGAAACCTCTGACCCATATAAAAATCACAAAATACAAAAGGTCGATAGTCTATGGCCTACTGGTAGTATACTAGAATCCAGTTTACTGGGAATGCAAGATAGGGAGGCTATCATGCATTCCCAAGTGAGTTTGTAAATCGATTCGTGGATTATTTAAACAGTAGCTTACGTAACTGCATCCTAGCACTAGAAACCTGGAACTGTGATGATCAACCCTTTTATTTTCTTTTTCTACCCATGTAGCAAGATTCCTTGTTAAATATTGTATTGGTGTCTTACATAAAAGAGAAACGTCAGACTCTGCACTTACACTTAAAAAGGATGAATCGAATCGAAAAAGATTGAACTATAAACCTTTCTTTTTCATTAATTTTTGTCTTTTTTATCATCATCAGCCAAAAAAGGTCCACTTTTGCATTAATTATTGAGTACGTCATTGTATTTATTACTTTTGAATAGGTCGCGTGAAATACACATACAGACTTGCGGGAAATATTTATCAATTGTTCGTTTCGAAGCGACGCGACGTTCACAGATAGGAAGGCATGTATTTTTAATTAAAATTCGCACCCAAATCTTTTTCATTTCTTTTGTTATTTTGGAATTTATAATTGCTTTTTTATACCCAATCAGACCCAAATATAAAACAATTGTAACTTCATTGTTTTTATTTGCTTTCAAATTCAACGTTTTCGACTAAAATTTACAATTCAACACATCAAGTAGCTAAGTATATAAAAATTGATATCGTTTTACAGTATTATCATTTCTATTACGTTAGGGTAATATTACATTACTTTACAGTAAGTACTGGCTTGAAAGAAGATACGATAAAGCAAGAAATAAATCGTCTGCTAAAATAAAAAATAAAACAAAATACCCTTACCTAAGGGCAGATAGCCCGACGTATAACACTGTACTATTACGCAAGACACATTGAAGACTGATGGCAGAGATAGGATGTAAATTATGTTACGTATCTTTTTATAAGATGGGAGTTTAACCTGATTAGGACCTTGATTGAACGTGATGGTAGATAGAAAGCTGTAAGAATAACGTAATATTCACAGTAATAACGTTTTGCTTGTAGGTCCAGGATCGCATATTGAATTTCAAGGCTATTTTATTTAAAATTATCTTTAGGGAAAATTTAATTGCTTAATTGTATAGAAACGACACAAAAATGCATTACATTAAGCTCTTTCTAGTTTGAAAAGCATCATAATTAACAGGAATAAAGAATGTTGTTGTATTTTTACGTGAAATAGTCAAAGGCTATCAGAGATAAACAGGGTTCAAAACTCAAAATTCAAGTCCTAAATTGATGTAACAAAAAACCTTGGACAACAAAGTTCATAAAGAACAGTACAGCTGAGTTTCTATTAAAACATTCTTAGGAACACTGCTAACTCACACACAATTAATAACCTAACTTACCGTTATAAAAGTCAAACAAAACGAAGGCAAGTAAATCATTCAATTCCGATGACAAAAGTACCAGGCTCTCATGCAAGCCGAGCGGTCAGAACTCAAACAACCGTCCAGTATGAAATAGTAGAATTGAACTGAATAATCTTATGATCCCTAGATTGAAATCGTCCGATGTTCGTGCCCTCACATGGTCCTCAAGGGAAATAAGTGAATAGTTTCCTGTTTAATTTACTGCAGACGGGAGTTTACAGTACGCTGACTTTGGTATATTAGTGGTCCGCGTACACCACGTATCTAATAATAAATACGCTCCCTGATAACGGAACATCTTTTGTTAGGATGTAATAATGTTGCGTTCCATATTTGGTCATATTTGTCTCGCGCAGTTAATATTTGGTCTTTGTTGGTTGGTGTTACTGTTATTGGTTTCCTTATTATTAAAGTGATGTTTATTCGCTGGTTTCACATAGTTTTGCATGGCATTACTAGATGGCATCGAGCTCAGTGGCGTGCTATGGGAGAGGCCTATGTCCAGCAGTGGACTGAGGTAGGCTGAAGATGATGATGATGATAAAGTAGATGATTTTTAGTCATTTAGATAATGTATGAACACGAGTCTTAAAGCTTTTTCAAGTTCTTTGGCAAGGTTAGATTTGTGTTTATAACAGTCTAATATTTATTATCGTCATCAGGCCGTTTTAGTCCACTGCTGTACAAAGGCCTCTCCCAACGTACGCCGTGACCGGGTGGAACCTAGATGAGGTTGACACAATTTATACAGTTTGACTGTTATTTTTGTAAATAAAATGTCGTACCATTGAACCCATCTCCGTTTCTACCATACGATTTGTGAGTTATCAGTCAGACTATCATGTTTATAAGTCCTTTTAAAGTATAGCTTCCTTCTCGCCACAAAAGATCGACCACTGGCAGAAAGGATGTACACCAATATATATTTAGTACTGTCACAATACTCGTAACGACGCGGGTGCGGATGCGACGTACATTAGCGGTTATAAATGACGTAAGTTGAGAATTTATTTGGAAACCACGCAATGGAGAGCGTGGAAAATGGACTGCATTAAACTGTCAAAGACAAAGTAGAGACAACCTCAGAATATGGGTTTATTTCCTTGCGACAGTGAAGAGTACTTTAATGTACTGAACTATTGAAATTTATAGCACCACTCAATTTAAAATAATTTAATAATGTATTTCAGTTGCGCTGGATGGAATTCAGGATTTATATTACTGGTTGACAGATAAGAGAATACTGTGAATTCGTTTCCAAAGAGGTTAGGCGTCATATTTTAATCTTGCTGTAATTCTTACTCACAAGTACTAATCTCTAAAGAACTTTTTAATGTCAAAAATTATGGAAAATTATTATTCCTGATATAATTTTCCCTTACTTATGAAAATTGAGACGGTTGAACAATTGATCAAACTATATCTATCACTGTCTTTTGCATGTCAAAGAATGTCAATAGACTTAAGAAGTGATTCAATTGTTGTAAAATATTATTTCGTTGAATAAAAGTAAATATATAACATCTGAGATCAATATCATTGAGGAAGGTTTTATTATAACTTATAAGTACATACATACATAAAGTCACGCTTGGTTCCCTGAGGGGTTTGAGCATTTATAAGCAAGATGGATTATTTCGTATCAGATTTTGTGCCCAAATCGTTAACTCCACCTTCTTGCCTCTAAAAAAACAAAACATATTTGTGCTATCTATTATACTTTGTTATAGCAAGGTATATTCACCTAGCCTGTACATACCTAAACAATTAACCCTTCCAACACTCCCATAAACGCACATCGCTTAACAGATACGTAACACGTAAACCAACCATTACCCCACACATACAACCTCTATCTCAACAGAACTAATTAGTCGTCAATAATGTGCAACCCTTTAGTTATTCTACGTACATTGCAGGGTTAGTACCTAGGTAGGGAATTGTTGTGCATTCAAGTGCATCTATGTATAATGTATACTTCAATGAACATGTTAACGTTGATTGTATGCGTTTGGTATGTTATGTGAGACTTAATTACTAATTAGGCCTAATATTGTATTTTTTATTTAGTGTTAAATATTAATTTCATCTCTACAACAAGTTCTATTAAATATTTTTTATTTCTATGCCTACATAACTACATTTCATTCAGTTAAATTTTACGTTTGATTATATTTTTTAATTCCAAAACTACTAGTTTGACAGTAGAAATAAAGGAAAACAAACATAAAGAGTGTTATGAAAAAAAAATGTTTTGACACACATAATATCAATTTCCATATTAATGTCCTGCGACTGGAGATAATTTGAAGATGTATGTCCGCAACATTTGTCCATATACCTACGTCACTGTAAATTACAGTGGGCCAAAGATAAAGGCCTATTCTAATTCACGTCAGCTTAAAGGCTTGAGCGGGCTAAAATCAGTTAGAGCGAGGCTCCACACCTGCTAAAGCTTCGAAATTTTGGCGACCATTAAAAATATTTTTAAAGACCTCTGTCGCACTCCAGATTAAGTCGCGAGTGAGTTATCTGTCAGATAATGCTGTAAAATGTGTACCTTTTTGGAAATATTTCATCTGGTTTTATATAATGGAGGTAAACCATGACAAGTCGACGTGAACGTTTAAAAAATCTTCTATCGTTTTTCTTTTTCGGTAATTTTATTTTTTGGTATTGTTCCATTAGAACGAATATTAAAAGTGGAAATTGTATTGTTTAAAAATGTCATGTTATAGTGTTTAACTTGCTTGTTTTTCATACAAATGCAAAATATTTGTGCTATTCTCTAACGTGTTATTTCTCTTGTTTCAGGTAAGTTTCATGGATTTAACTGTCTACAACAAAACAGTCGGAACCACATCAAATACTGTCACCGTTCACAAAGGCCCAAAAATCTATAAGCGAATTCTGGAGCGTTGACCAGAAACTCATTTTCACATTTTGTTTGCAAATAGTTACACATACCGCTACAGGAATTACATTTCAAATTCGAACACAGGCTCCCGTTCGGCACGTTCGAGCTGAATTTCAATTCGGCATGTTTCGCCTTTGCTCGGCTTTTGCCACGTACGGCCACGAGTTAAGGATGAATTTTAAATTAGAATTCCAAAATTTAAAAGCAAACGCTTAGTTTTCAGAGTGAATGAAATTAGTTTTACCTTTTTAAGAAACATGCTGAATTTGAAATTCAAATGTGATTCTTTAAGACGTTAGCTCTGAATTCGAGTTTTGATTAAAGTTTTCGTGTTACATGTTCTAATCTGGCCAATAAAGTCTCTTAGTTTTAAATATATTGGCTAGCGTGCACAGAAATTTTCAATTTGACCAGCAATTTGAATATTTCACCGCGTTTCAGCGGCAGAACAGCAGTATTTTACGACGACACTGGTAGCATCGAGAACGATTTTGGAACTAGATTTATTTTATACTGTCAGACCGGCTGGTTCTTATATTTGACGGAAGATTCGATTTGGAAGTCTACTTTATCTTGATTAGCTCATTCTCAGCGTCTAATCATGTAGAATTTAAAATCATTAATTTTATCAATTTGTTAAGTTAATCAATAAAATAATTCGCTACTTCCTATGTGAATGCTTCGTAACTTTTCTCAACATACATTTTTGCGTTGTAAAGGTAAAATTTAGATCAACTTAACTATGATTTTTCAGTCCTAAAATTAAAATAATAAGACACATATTTAATCATTTCTTTACATTTGATCATTCATTATTTATACCTCACACCACGATTTACTCAGCTCTGCAACTAGACATAATAACATCTATCGACTGGCAGGCGACGATTACAGCTACGAGAGTAAGCCTCCAATTCAGTCAGAGTGTAATGGGACAACTACGGCACAGCACCGGTGAAGATAATGCCGTTATTGTTATAACAGCAGGCGTGTTCTCAATCCTGAATGATATTCAATTAAAGTGTACACTATGGTATTGCTAAGCATGCTATGTCTTTTGGATATATGAAATACAAGTATTTGATGAAAAGGCCTTTAAAATTGCTTAGGTATGTTTAATATGAAAATAATGTTTGCATACTACAATAATTCTTTTGACAGCTCAATTTGGTTTAATTCCGCACAGTTTACTACCGGCTTGCTCAGACTCGCCTGTCACCCGTACCGCATTTGTACCCTCACTACAAAATTCATTCCGAAAGATTAACATAACCAAAATTCAAATTAAATTCGCGAGCGCCAAACCGTTTCGGAATCCATTCTAAAATTTGAAACCATTCTAGAATTCAATCCATTCTAGAACAAATACTCATATTTGGGAATCCGCTCTCTGATTCCACTATGCTTGTAGCGGTATAGATGCCAGTGGTACCGACTCGTAACAGATACAGAGAGCGGAAAATCGGTATTTCCTTATCTGAGTGTGGAAGTGAGAAGCGGTGAGCGTCTGAGCGTATGTTGCTCTGGTATCATTGACAACATTACAACGTATTTGTTGTTCTATTGATCCACAGCATACAATATATCTGTATATTTATTTCAGCCATGTTCATTGATCGTCCCACTGCAGGACAAAGACCCTGCTTTCATTTTTCCTTTCCTCCCAGTTGAGAGCTGCAATTGTCTATGTAATAATATGCAAGCTATACATATACAGCATACATTAGAAAATAATTAATGACTTCATTATTCCACAAACATGTCTGGTAATGGCTAGGCTAAGTAGGCATTTGTTTTTAAAACATAAAAATAAGGCCACTTGACATTGTTTCCTACGAATATTTACTCGGTCCAAATATATTTTTTGTTACATTTGGCTTTATTCCAATAGTAAGTTGGCTTGTTGACATATCGCTGGTATCGTCGACCTTTTTTCATTGTACAACTTTTAGGACTTGTACAGTTGATAAGCTGTGACATTTTACGCTCTGTTTAATTTTTGGGCTAATATTTTTTGAAATATGTTTAATTTGAAATTTCGTTTTTGCAACCCAGTTTACAAGTTTCAAATTGTCATCCACAACTAATGTCACATTAAGTGTTAAATCTTAGTTAGACTTCTTCTAAGGTATTATTATATCATCACAAAATTTAACACATTCTAAAAATGGGATCGATCAAAAGTATTTTTTCTTCGATTATCTCAATCTCTTACTAGTCTGCCTTATACGCCATCTTATCGATAAAATAGCTAATTGATCTCAATAAATTCGCTTCTCACTTACATCCCCCTCTTGCAGTGCCTAGGATTGTATGTAATTTGAAACTTGATCAAGGTTTAGCTCGATAGTCGAAGATAACTCCTTTGCGTAAATCCCTTTTAGTTGTCTATTAGTTACATTCGTACTACTGTCTCTTTGGCTATATGAACTAAGTTGTATTGTTCTCCTGATTTCTTTCTATGGTAGACTTTTCAGTTCTGGATGAATTTTCTCTGAATCTTTAATTGATATGATCAATTGCTATAATACAAAATCCAATGGTCACTGTGATGAGATTCATATTGCACCCATTCCTTATCTTAGTAAGTCATATTACTGTAGTACTCAATATAGCTCACAGAAATGTTCTAAACTACACGTAGTAAACTTAATTTACATAAACTGTACGACACCTGAGTTCATCATCATCATCACCTAAGTTCATCATCAAAAGCTTTCCCCTTAGAACACCACAATGAACGGCAACTTTGCATTTTAATCTACCTAAGTATGTACGTAGTGCTAAATCAGACATATGACTCATATTTTACACTCCCCGTTGTCGTCCATAGTACTGTGAAAATGGACTGGAATATGACTACGTACCTACTATACCAATACAGAATGTTCATTTGGAAAACCATTAGGCAAATACGCTTTGTGCGCAAACCGTACAAGACCCATGCTATTAATATTAGCAGGTTCTAGTATTTGCAGTATTTCATCAAGCCTAGAAGCTAGACAGGCGTAATTATGTTTAACGAATCGACCAGTCAAAGATGAGCGGCAGAACTACATGTGTTTGTGTGTGTACCGTGGTTTCTGTGTATTTGTGTGTGCAAATAGAGCTGCATGTTCTGAGAGTGCGGCGTTCTGAAATTGAAATTGCAGCGATTGCAACTTGTTTTTAAATTAGATATTTGTTTTCGTTTAAAGATGTTTGCATAGTGTTGCAAACTGTTTGTTTTCGATTTATTTATTTCTTTTTATATACATCAGTTTGTATCGGTTCTGTTATGTATAAGAATTCAAGGCGCCTCCTTAATTTTTTTTCACACCTTCATTTTCAAGTTGTTTTTTAATTGCCATCATAAGCCTAACTTGTCGCTAATAATTACGTTTTACCACTTTTCCAAATACCTACACCACGAATCTTTTTAGTGAATATTTTACTGTTGAAGTCTATTTTACCTCAAGAGAAATAGCTATTAATTGAAAGTCCAAATACCTCTAGACACACAGACATCGAACTTTCACTATCTTGACCGATGTTCTAATAGTCGTAAAATGCTACTTGTAATCGAGTCGCAAAGTCATATCCATCCAAACTCATGCAGATTGCTCAAACAAGCCAGTACACCTTATACTTTACACTCATAATATTATGAAGTTATTACTTATATAATCACTTTACAGCTAGCCAATCATACTTGCTACCACTGTACAAATTTAATTCCGACAAAATAATAATTCGATTACGTCCGTGCAATTCGCGCTTCACGTAATTTTAACTCGGCCGAAACTTTTGCTGCGATATATGCAAAGTTAACGAATTCACGTTTATTTCTCTGTGAAATTAAAACAATTCCACTCGAATTAATCGAAGGATATACATTTAGGAAATTGATCGGAGTGTCACTATTGGTTTACAGTTAGTAGGGTCATGATTGATTTAGATTTGAGATACGTAAAAACATTATAAGGTCATTTGAACAGCGTTTAAAGACCTGTTATCAGATGCTACCAATGGCATACCGTGTATTTAATCTTTAAGTTTTTGATCCACTTTAGATATTGTTTAACCCCTCCATTATAAAAACAAAAATGACAGATGTCAAGACAATGTAAACCCCATCAAAACATGATTAAACGCTAAAAGGGAAAGTCGCGTATATTTATTTAAACAAAACAAATTAAAGTTCTCTACGTTCAATAATTAACACGCCTTTCATCGACGGTTTCACATAACACATAAGTTCCAGGAAATTATGTTGGAATTTTAATGCTATCGACCCAAGGGTCTTAATTGAAAAACTTTTGCTCCTCTACTGTAGAATGTGCTGGGCTATGTGTTGAATTAATAAGGAGCTCTGTCAAACATTCCGATTGAATAATTGACGTGTGACATGAGTTCGGAGTGAGTTTTAAATGAGTTTTCTTAGTAGGCACACGTATTGCATGTTTATTTAAATAAGAAATACATTTGAAGGGTTGAGATAGCTAGTCATAATTTAAATTGACGGGCACCCATACTTTCGAAGTTTTGATTGTGTTACTTGACGATAAAGTAGACGTAGATTAATATTTAAATTTTAAATGGTAAACATTAGGAGAACCTTGCATCAGACTAATAATTTGGTACAATACTTAACTGGACTTACACATTTCAGTACACATAATGAATAAAACCAGACAAATCAGTCTTAAAGTAATAAACATAAGAAGCACTTTGATGTGTATAGCAGATTAGCATACAAGTGGATACAAATACTGTTTCTAACGCGTACATAAAAGACTTAAAAATAAATTATATTCTACTCAAGATATTCAAATTTTGTCTCAAAGGAACATAAGTATTTATTAAAATATTCTCAACGATATAATAAGTAATCGTTTTATAGTACAGCATTAATTTAATTATCAAAAAATACTCGCGCACACTGGAAAAAAATACATATTTCGTAGACAAAATTCGTGACGAGGAAACAATAAAAATTAACTTTATCATCGGAATTTTCCCGGACATCCGTTAAAATGTAGCGGCTGCTGGCAATGTTTATACATCCCGGGTATTTGACAAATCGTTACTTTGATTAATTAAGTCTATTTGTATAATAACATAACGCCCGCGTTTTGTGTTTTCCACGCTTTATACATTATTTACTGAGGAACGTTGGGATTTCGGAATAATATAACTTTTGATGGTGGTTGAAGGTCCGTGTTGTTATGCACAAGTTTGTAGTTTCAAACCCAGGCAAGTTATAATGTAACTTTTTTGATGTTGGTTATACAAAGATACCTAGCCGATAGTAAAAGAAAACATTGTGATCAAACCAATATTAATTTAATGGTCTGTTAACTTTCCCCAGCTGTGATCAGATGTGGCAATCACTTTTTCTTTATTTATAAAGTTTAGTGTATTGTCATATAATTTTCATGCTCACATTAAATAGCTCCATGAAAATCTTACAAAGTAACCTAAGAAGAAAAGCATTACCTAATTCCTAAATCTAGTCCGCCTTGCTTATACCCCATCACTCACACGCTTTATAACAGTATCTCCGTAATTACAATTTCCTAAATATCATAGATCCATCTCGCTGTTAGACGCCTCACGCCTTAACGCGTAGACGCTGAGATCTGGGACCTAATAGTACCTACCTACTTCTAATATAAACTCATTACACAAAATAGCTCCAAAAAACTTCGACCGTCTATAAACAGTTATATCCTTATGCTCTTACAATTTATGAGTGTCTAGTCAGTTTAATAATATCTTACAATATATTCTACTAAATATCTCCTCCACCCTGTTATATCGCCCAAATAATATTGAAACTAATATATCATAAACTAGCCAGCTACAGACAGAATAAATCAAAATAGTTTTAATAAAACTATACCATACTTCATGAGGCATCGTACATAAAAGTTACAATGGGATGTCCTATCTGACATTTATATAGGTAAGTTTGCACAGTGTACTTCAACACTATATTTTCTGTACAAAAATTACATTTGATTTACTGCAGTTATGTTAACTGAGTTTGTTTTATGTTTTATTTTTGCGCGGCGCCGTTATTTTTGTTTAAATTTTAACGTTAACATTTATTTGAGTTAGCTGTTTGTTTATTGTGAAATGTACAAGGTATGTTGTGTTTGTAACTGGTGTAGTGGCGACTTCAACTGCATTAGTGGAATGGAATTAGGTACGTCTAGACATAACACACAGACACACACACAAGTGTATGTAGCTAAAAATAACAGTTACGTTTTGTTTTTGTATAACGTTAATTAGCGTTGAGGTGTCGTGGACGGCTAGCGTTTTGCGAACTGGATTCGTATGCTTCAGATTGGGTTCTAACCTATGCAAATAGTCAGATTTTCAATGTAGTATTCACTAACTTAATCATTTTGAGATACTGCTGAAAATTAAAATAAATAAAATCCTAATAAGCAATATAGTTACCAAATGGAAAATAATTTCAACATACCTAATTGTGGAGGCACCGTAAAAACATTTTTTTTTCTAACTAAAACAAAACTAACCACTGGGGACGGTGGATTCATAGCGAATTTAAAATAAGAAATATTCACACCAACTTCGCTCCGTCTGATTAATTAGACAAACTTTAATTAGAGCGCACCCCATAACTCATGACGTCACGCGTCCGTCCTGTGACGTAAAATTGAGATATTATGTTTTATAGAGTTATCATGAATTATTTTATGTTACTGTAAAATACGGTGAGATACAGCTGTGCTTTTACAGAATAGGTATGACCGACTCGTTGATATAGTGCCACTGCTGATCATGAGGTCCTGGATTCGAATACCGGGTCAGGCAAAATGTTACTGGGGTTTTCTATAACGTAATACTTAGTAGTAGCACAGAGTCTGGATTTGTGCCCGGTTATTGGCAACAGGGTCGAGTACCCAATTACATAGGGACCTAAAACATAACTGGCGAAATGAGGGTATAGATAGGTACTATAATTATGTACATCTCTGCTTACCCCTTCGGGGCATACACACATGATGTTATGTTACAGAATAGGTGTATCATGTTTCCCTTGAGTTAATAGAGGTAATTATGTAGTCTGTTTATTAGTAGGCAGGTACCTATACAGAGAATATTGATATCTGGTTTATATGAACTACATTTTTGTTGCTAAAGAGTGGTAGGTATGTAGCTGGTTATCAATCTGTTTGTTTCGCCATTTATTCTCAGGGTTAAATTAAAACAAGTGATATCTCGAATTTTGAAAGCACGTACAGACTATAAATAGGTTTTATAATCTAGTATAAACCAATTAAAAAAACATTAACTTTAGGTACTTAAATCAGCCAAAATAATACCTCAACACTGTCATAATAAATTTCAAAATCGAACAATCTAATTTGAAACTTAACATTATTGTAATAAGAACATTCTACCTATTACTTATAAGTTCGAATGCTGGCTATAAACTCTAATTCTCAGCGGATGAGATGCCCAATTTACTATGGAATATTCAGCCACTCCCTAGCGTACAGTCATTTCAAAGATTCAAGACTCGCTAAGACTTAGAAGTCAAAATTTAACAGGTTATCTGGTTGGGAATACACGCTAGAATATTCTTAATGGAGTGTTTGAATTTGAATACGATTTTATAACTTGCTGGGGTAGCACTTAGAGAATTGTTCACTATGATTCATCAATAAGGAGGTTATACCTATCATCTATTTATGAAATTTTAAGGTACGTTGGCACGCTCTAGTGCACATGTAAGTGCCTACTCATGTTTTAAACAATTAAACTAAAGTCATCATCAATTGTCATCATTATTTTGATATCTTACAAACGTACAATAGACGGAAATAAATTATCAACATCCTAATAAAAATGATTATCTGGATTACCTGGAAAGTAATTATTCCTAGTTTTAAACACCAACTAGAATTTCCCAGTGGTATTCAAAGTTCGTCAATATACAAAGTACATATTTCCTTCAGCAATGTTTAAAAAGCTTTGGCTTCTTTGGCTAGCCTTTGCGCAACCACAACGTTGCTTACATAACTGGCCGCATAGATATTTTCGAACGCTTTCAACCTGCCATAGTCACAATTTTAAAACTAAAAGTATCTACATTTTTATCAAATACCTAAAGGTTACCGCATTCCAGTTTTGAAATCAATAAAAAAGTTGTTTTATTACCTGCCAGTTTGCTTTGCAATAAATTGATTGACAGCAATGAGTTGCATTTCAAGAGAAATTAACATTTTAAGGCCTTGAAGTTCATTTTAAATGTTGCTTCACATAGGTAGGTTAATAAAAAGCACTTAAATTAATGAAACTTAGTTGCATATTACATAGCTTTAAACCCAAATAAATATTATATGAGACTTTAATTAATAAGCCTGTGTACCGTGAAAGATTTTTACAGAGCATGGTATGAGGTGTACTGCACTATGTGGGTAATATTCGACGTCTAATGGAGCGATGTACATATATTATATTGTGCAATGTGAACCTTTGCGCTTTGTAGCGTGTATTGACGCTCGACGCGCTTTACATTGAGTGTTTTGGTTCATTGAGACAGCTACACGTCAACCTATAAAAGGAAATAGTGACAGTTCATTTTAGCAAGCTCAGAACTTATATTTATTTTATACTTACATATTAAACCGAACAAATTCCTACACGGCTAATAAAAAAGTCCTAGCAGCCAGAAAGTTCATACTATATACAATTATCATAATACCTCAAGTCCCAAAGACTGAAGCTACACATTTTACACGTGTCAGAACTCTCCTTCCACAGTTTCTAACATCATTTCTATATAAAAGAACTAGCCAGGAACTCCAATGAATACGAATCATAGTCCCCTATGTTTCCGCAGCCCTATACTTACAAAGAACCCTTATAATTTCGTCATGTCCGTTCCGTTCTGTTCATTCGTTCTCGTTTCCGCTAGACCGTTCGTTCGTCCCTACCTTACTAGATTATCATGACATTACATTTGTGCCTTAGTCCGTTTGACGCTAACGGAATTTTCTTGACATTGATTAATTGTACCTACTGGTTTTGTTGAATAATTATCTAGTATTACATTATATACTGTGGTGAAAGGAGTTTGTTAGGATCATAGCGAATGGAAGTGGTCTCTGCCTTTCCTTCTAGGAAACTGGCTTTATGTATGATGTAAGTATTTATCATAAATATGTAGGTACCTAAATTAACATGGAAATCCAGGTTTTATTCAAATAATTTCAGTATAAAAGGTATATACATACGAACTTGTTATACCTACGTGATCTTTCATACACACGGCCAAAAAACAAAAGTCTGTGCCTTCTGTGTATTCTATCAATCATCCGACCTGCGCCCGACGTTATTCATCAGAGACGAAAGAGTTAGTCAAAAGGTAGGTCTATAGAATGTTAGCTTCAAATTGACTGGATCCAATGGAAAAAAGTTAATTGTGATAAAAGTTACGTTCGACTTTTTAGTACTATCAAAATGTTAGTACGATTTTATGCAGAGTCAGCAGCCAATCTGTCAGATAGTTCAATGGAAAAATGAACGTTATTTTTAAAGCGTAAAATGTTAGTAAAAAGCATACGATTTTAGTCCTTAAAAGTCAATATACCGAATTTTAAATTATGCCATATTAAAAAATGCTAATCCAACCTCGATTTTCACGTACAAAACCAAACTGTCATTTTTCATTTCAACACAGAAAAACAAAACCGTTTCAAATATAGAACAAATGTGCATTTAACGGCCACGTTATGCAAATGAACGAACGCCCTGTCGACGTATCGAACGATTTAAAATTTAAAAAAGTATTTATTGAATTTTATTCGTCGTAAAATCTATCGGCGTCGTATTTCATAACCGGATTCCATAGTTAGAAATGGAATTTTTGAATTTACGCATTCGGACGGGAGCGCGCGTGTCGATTGGACGTATTTTGACATTAAATTAATTGGAAAACTTTACTGACAGAAGTTATCTTCTCTGGCGTGCTGTTCGTGAATTTTTAATTTGAATGCTTAAGTTTGGTATTCGTTTGATCTATGTTGTAGTAGGTTTGCGGGTTGTTTCAGACTTGAGTTGTAATTGTGTTTTGGCGTGTTATGATGATGTAGCAAGTTTAGAATCGATTAAATCTTTGTGAATATTGATACTGAAATACGCGACATTAGTTAGTATTTCACGTACTTACATAATTATGATCTCAAATTTACTTTTTTTTTACATTATTTACTCTAGTTTTTAGATATTTCAACATCTACTGTTACAAATGTAATTTTACTCACTCACGAGTACATTTCAATTCATTCCATGTAATAAATGAACACCAAAAACGTAAATTTTGTAACACTCAAACTATAATTAAACACAACAACCACTGACTGATAAGCACCAATCAGCCGGTATAATTGAAAATTAACTATTCAAATACCCGAAAAATAATTACGATTCCAACAATAGGATGTTCAACCAAAATATAGGCAAACATAGGCGAGGGTTAATTTGCTTTACGTGGACTAAAATGACATTTAATTAAAATCACAAGTGGCCCAAGAGTTTGACAAATTGCCCTCCATGTCGCCAGCAGCTGAGTTTAAAACAGGACGCGTTTTAAGACTAACTAGCGCTGATTTGGTTTAGACTGTAATTATGTAAATTATTTCGGAATATGGTTTACTATTGAAATGTTTTTTAAATTTACTGACTGACATGCAATTATATGTTCCCCTAGTGACGCTGGTTACGTTTAGTTTGTTAATAACGTTGTTGTGATGTAGATTACAAGTTTATGATGATACTCACGAAGAAGAGGACTGTCTATTTATTAATATTTTCATCATAAAATAACAGTGATTTTTTTAGTTAACGTCACCCCACACTATACATTTCTCCTGTACCGTGAGTCCCTTCACAAACATGAAATTTCACTTAATTATACACAAACACACTCAGGACAAACATTTGTGCACAATTTTATGTTCCGTGCGGGAATCGAACCCGCAACCCCAAGCGCAGCAGTCCATCGCTTAGCCACTGCGCTAATCAGGTCGTCGAAATTGTAAAAAAAATAGAATCTTTATAATTTAATCTGATTAACCTATATTCACATGTTTCTAGTCATAATTAATGGATCTGTAGACAAAAGATACACAATAAAGACAGCCTTACAGTATAACAGGTATGACGCTAAAGAAAGTATAAAAGTAATTAGATTTTAAACAAAACCGATGTTATATACATAAACGACTTTATAACCACAATGTGAAGCTGTCAGGCATAGAACGTTCGCGAGATTCAAAGCCAAATTTTAATTATGACTGCCAACTCTACAGCGACGTAAGTATTATTTCTTTGACAACACACGTCACGTCACAGTATGGAGTAAGTCATTATTTTGGCCTAAGTTTTGTTTAATTTGAAATGTGTGTAAGTAGGAAAGAGACTTCGGTAAGTCAATCTATGGTGTGTTAAAAATTTAATGTTTAGCTACTAATGATGCTGACTGTGCCTATAGCTTTTTTTTTCTATTTTGGGACAAGCCCACCACTCATGCCCATCATTGCGACTCCTTTAAGCCAGGATCTACAATGATAACCATTAAGAACCATCGAGGCAATGAAGCTCGAGGCGTCCCAGAGAAATGACTCGACTATCTCGGAACCCACAACAAAATTAATCATAAAGTGTGACTATAGCTTAGTAGACACCAGTCTACTATCTACCCAACAGGGTGGCAGCGAGGTTGTTGGCCTGAGTGCCTGTTGATACTTCCTAGCGTTGAAACCAACCTTAAGCCACAACTTGGTTTAATCTAGATAACAATAAAGACAAATAACTTAAAATTACTTGCTTAAAAGCTACAAAAAGGGAGTAATCTTGATATAGTGTATCAATATTTTCAACAGTACGGTAACTTTAAAACAAACTCAACGATTGTAAGTCTCATGTCAGCAGAAAGCGAACCGTCAACCACGTTAAATATTCAGGACGGTACAGCGAGCAACAAAACGGTACTAGTTGTCAAAAATGTTGGAAGATTTTACTTATTTTGTCTAGGTATACAGTTATGTATGGCAATTAGTAATTTAATTTAATTATATGACATTTTACTATTAATGTAGCTAGCTTTTGACTTAATATTAAAATTATAACTTTTTAAATACCTATATTATATGTAACCGACTTTACCGAAAAACCTTCAAAGAAATCCAAAGACATGCCTTTTAAAACTAACAACATTGAAAATCATTATAATTACCCTGAAGTGCCCCACTGCTGGGCAACGGCCTCCCCACTCTTTATCCACATCTCACTGTGACTAGCTGCACCGACCAGTCTTGCAAAGACAGACAGACAGATTTCGCCCCGATATCTCTCTCTACGTCTTCCTCGCTATCGTCTCCCATTACATTGAAAATATTTCTCATAATATATTAGGTATCTACATACAAAGTATTAAAAAACTAACTTCCTATTCTACTGTCTCCGCATCTCCGCAGTTCTAATATAATAATTCTCAATATTACCAGACTAGACTCTATGCTGTTATACCACTGTTTTTGCCGACTGTACCTCGGCCAGTCGTCGACCTTGCCTGAATGCTGTAGTATCCGCCAAATTTATGGCTGACTTGCAAAAAGAGGTGTCGGCTCCGAGATGAGTTACTGTATTTATGCTCGCTTTAGCTAAGGGATGGGTAGACCTCTGTAAGTGTAGAGTATACGTTTAGGAATTATATTCAGCTGGAACTGCGTGAAGTTAAGACTTTGTTATGGCTGCTAGACATTTTATGCTTTTATAAGCTTTGGTTCCTTTCTCCATCTATGTTGGTTTGGTAGATTGTGAAGTAGATTTGTTAGTTTTTTTTTAAGATACAATGTATGATTTTTTATTCGTTTTCTGACTTACATCACAATTTTTGATAACTATAATATTATAATAAATTTAATCTACGTGTAAAGTGGTATGATATACCAAAAGCTGAGTACATTAATATTGAATAAAAGTACTACCTATCTAAGTCGTAACATGTATTCCGCTAATGGAAATAATTGAATTAAAAATTCAGAATCGTCCAGTGTACGTTCTACGAGCGGCACGGACGGTTCTCGTGAATGCTGCAGTACTTGCCAAATTTATAGCCCGCAGACAAGGAGACTTAAAGCTGGGCTAAAATTTAGCCGTTTTTCAAGATATATTATGGTGAAGGCTTTTAGGAGTTGAGGAACAGACAATGGACGTGATTTTTGTTAAAGCTTTCGTTCTTGTTTGTAATGGAATAGGGAAATGGACAATAAAGATTTCCAAAACCATACGTTTTGTTTAAATATAATGTAATCCAAACAGAATATTTTCCGTCACCGTTAGTCAAGTGTCTCAGAATGTCCAAGAAATTATTTATGATAACGGGCAAAGTGTTACTGGGTCTTTCCATTAAGTAATTCTTAGTAGCAGCACGGAGTCTGGATTTGTGCCCGGTTGATGGCAATAAGCTCGCCATTACTTTGGGACCTAAAAACATAACTGGCGAAATGTGGGTGTACTGTATGTGCACCTCTTCTACTCCTTCGTGTGTTGCTGCGTTGTGTTATGTGTTTGTTATTTATGACATTGAAGTCACTTTGATACATGCCTGGGTTGGAACCTACAACTGCATACAAATCCGGTATATCAACCACTAGGCCACGACCCAACATTTAGTATTTACGTAGACTTAATTAAAGGGGGATACAGGGATCAACACCATCAAACTAATACCGTTTACCAACGTGTACTAACAAAGTTTCGCTAGCAGTGATTAATATACTAATGCAATTTCGAAATGGATACCGTCGTATTCAGATTTACGTGTATCTATTACCATTCGAGAGAGTAATTTCCATACATTAGCAGTTGATACGAGGGTCAAACTGAAAGTTCTTAGAAAATCAAAAACTGATTACATTAGCCAGTTATTAGTTTTATTATATCTTTTCAAAATATTGTCCATTCACGTCAATACACCGCTGCATGCGATGGAACCACTGGGAAAAGCACTTTGCCCACTCGTCTTTAGGGTTCTCTTCAATGGCATCGCGATACGCAGCCACCGCTTCTTCAGCATTCATAAACCGCTTTCCTTTAAGTTTTTCTTTAATTTTTGGAAATAAATAAAAATCACAAGGGGCGAGGTCGGGGCTATACGGCGGGTGACCCAGTAATTCAACGTTTGATGTCGCCAAATAGTCGATCGTTCGCTTAGCGGTGTGCGACGAGGCGTTGTCGTGGTGAAGGAGGATCCTACTGCGAGGTCGTTTCTCTCGAACTTTTTCCAAGACAAGTGGCAAACAATTGGTAGTGTACTATTCTGCAGAAACTGTTTTTTGATCCTCTAACACAATTGTTGCGAAATGACCTATCCTTCCAAAGAACGAGGCCACCTTTTTTTTTCCCGCACTTCGATCTCTCTTCACTTTAGTTGGCAACCTCTCGAAAGGAAACACCCACTGAGCAGATTGTCTTTTGGTTTCAGGATCATAACAGTAAATCCAGCTTTCGTCACCTGTTAGTATGTCGAACACAGCATTTGAGTCACCTCCGTTAAATCTTTCAATCATTTTACGGCACCAATCCACACGATGGAGTTTTTGAGCCTCAGTCAAATTATGAGGTATCCACCGGGCGCAAAGCTTCCTGACTGCTAAATGTTCGTGGAGGATTTTGTGCACTTGACTCATACCGATGCCTAAGCTTGTCCGAATCTGCTGATAGGTCACTCTTTTGTCAGTCTCTATCATACGCCGCACAACACAGATGTTATCTTCAGTCGTCGCCGTAGAAGGCCGTCCCTTACGTAAATCATCAGTGAGATTAGTGCGACCACGTTTAAACTCATTAAATCAGTTGTAAACTGTCGCACGAGATGGGGCTTCATCGTGAAAGGCCAATCGTAGTCTATCATAACTTTCTTGTTGACTTAAATGACATCGAAAGTCATAAAAAATCATTGCACGAAAATTTTCTCGTGTTAAATTCATGTTGACGTGACACAGACAATTTTCAATTTGCCGCCAAATCGTAAAACAAATGACAAATTAATGAAATATATACTCAGTAATATTGGCAAAGAGTTCTATTTTCAAATTTTAGAATTATTTTTTTATTATATTGTTTATAAGTGGCCAGTTCTAAGAACTTTCAGTTTGACCCTCGTAGTATATTGTTTCAAAACTATTTACAAGTGAACTTAATAGGAGGAAACTGCTAGTTCCTCATTCACTTGATAATAGTATGTTCAATCGCATTATGGTGAAACTCGTATATCGTTTATTTAAAAACTTGTGCTTTAAGTATGAATTTGAAAAGTAAGATAATGTTAAAACCAAATATAACATAACCAATACAAATTGTCTGTAACGTTAACGTTAACAATGCGTGAATTACTTAGAAAATTTGATTATAGTCTACTGGTGTTTTATCCGAAATTCACGCGGACGACAGCTAGTGCGTGAATATAAACTTTCACAAATCAATTATATCTTTACGTATAAATTAACAAAATAATGGCCAACACAATAAAAATTAAAAATCGAATAAACATGAACAACATATACCGGCCAACGAACATAAAATCAACCACACGATAGCACCATTTTCTAAAATCGGGCTCCATTCCGCAAACAATCGGCCATAAAATCCCAAATCCTATGTTTCCTTGATTGGTTCATACAATGTAATTCCGCTCAGACTGCTCGTAGTTCGCCCGTAAGATAACCGCCGGTTGCATAAACTTCGTCTGTGTTGCTGTTTTAACAAAGATTTATATACGCTTGTCGTCCGTAGATTTCTCTATGTATATTTTAAAGCTGAATGTGCTTTATACTTTCCCTTTGTGTGGATTAATTGAGGTATAAGAGAGGTTTTGCGGCTTTTTCTGATAAAATGGTATTGTTATTGATGATAAAGAATCACACTAATATTATAAAGGCGCAAGTTTGTGAGTGTTTGTATGTTTGTGACCTCTTCACGCCGAAACGGCTGACACCCTGGATTAACACACAGGCTTTTTTTATCCCGAAAAAATATACCGGGTAACACCGCGGGGTGCAGCTAGTATTAAAGTGTAGTTTAGTACTTATTTTTGCAGGACAGTGTACATAAGTAATAATAAATAGTTTTCCTACAAAGAAGCTAAATCACTCCAGGAGAGTGACCATTAAGAGTATTCTCCAATATTGTTTTTCCTTTTATGATACACTTTATATTGTTCTAATTTTTAGTTGGTACTTCTAACGTACCAAAACTTTCTCTATCAAATAACCCAATTTCGATACACATGACCTTTAAGAATCCTCAAAACTTTCATTGACATTTCGAATCTTATCCAATCTTTATGTGAAAAGAAATACATGACGAGTCCCTACTAATTTTAGAAATTCCCTTCCTCTGCCTTCAATCAGACTCTTCAATTCGGTTCACGTAATCAAATAACGTCTCCATACAAATTCTTATTGTGTTATGAAATGAAACAGGCTACGTATGTCATCAGACCAGCCGTATATCTTTGTTATCATTCTTGGCATCATTCCATTTTGGGAGGAATTCTTTTAAATGGCATGACAAGATAGGGAAGAGATGTTGGTTTCGCAAGTCCGGCAAAACTAAGAACTATAGCAGCTTTGTATAAACTACATATTTATACATTCACACATACAATACGCATTCCTTCAGGAGCAGGCAAATCTTTATATTCAGAAATCTATACTACCACATCATAAGCCTGATAAGTCTCTGACGGCTTTTTGGCATTAGTCAGTTTCTTACATGCTTTAAATGTTTTCTTCGGTATAATTAAAAGTGGTTTTATAAAGGCAATATTTGTCAAACATTAATATATATGATAATACATGTTAATAAAATAAAACTGGAATTAAAAAACACGCTAAGGAAATACTGGCTATGAAATATCTGTCGATATTTTCGATAGCCGTTTAGCTAATTATATATACTGGGACCGAAAAGTATCAAATGGGACATACATACATGAAAAAACAAAACAACATATTTTACACATCCACACAGGTCTGATGTAAACAAAAACACTTTGCAGCATATTACATAAAGTCTTCCAAACGGCAGGACAAATTCTTATAGGGTTAAGCGGTCCTTTCGACCTGTGACATTCAACCTTCCCCTGCCGATTGGATCGCTATTGAACAAAATAGTATTGATATTTTTTCCTTCGCTTTTCCAATAAAGTATTGCTTTACGGTATCTTGATATAAAAAAAGATATTGAAATTATGAATATTTTTGTATAAGAATTTGGAAATGAGTATATTTTTCGTCTTTGATATGTTTTATATAACTTTGTTTATTGCTTTTTATACGACAAAAAGGAAATTCTTAGAGCGTCAAATAAAATGGGAAAACGACGTCAGTCGTGTTAGATTAAAACGAATATCATATTATTTATTATACCTAAGCATAAGCAACCAACGTACGTAATAAAAACCGACTTCAAGACTTTTTAAAAGAAGGCAAAGTAAAAAACCCATTTAAAAAAAATCAAAGAATAAAATAAAACAGTGCTTAAAATTAGCAAGAAATGATAAATCAAGTACATGTAGCAAACCGCAAAGGATACTATTAAAAGCTTTTCCATGCTTCGTGTTTAAAAGCAATATACGTTCACTTGAAATTGCACGTTTCCATTTTCGGACACGTGGTTGTACTAAGCAGCTTTTCTTGCTACAAGTCTAACGGTAACACAACGCCATCTAGTGCGTTCCAATGTAAACTTTAGCCGTTCTTGAAACCACCAAACTGTCACAAATCGCGATGTTCTGACTTTAAATTAATTCATACAAATAAAGACAATGTCTACTACTATATCTACCTAAATGTGCCTATGAATATCTATACTTATGTATGTATAAGTATAAATAGGTAATGTTTGGATGAAAAAGCCACATAATCTTCAAAACTATCCATCCGATTTCCAAACTTCGTTCTCCAATACTTAGAATGAACTTTCAGGGTGGATTTAAGCTACTTTAACTCTGTAAAAGACTTAAAAAAAACTGCCAAGCAGACAAAATCGCGGGCTGAATCTAGTGTATGTATAAGTTACATTATATTTCCCAACATCAGGGAGTCTCGAGGACCGATACCGGAAATCAAATGAACCGATCCTCGTCCAAAGCGGATCTCCACAGATGATGTCGTTCGCAGACTTCCTGCGAAATATGCGGCGTCTTGAATACGGATAGACGGATAATGTTTTGTTATTCATACTGTCTTACTCGTGTTTGTGGAAAAGATGTGCATTTTGGGATACATACGCTCTATAGATAAACAACCGGTGGATGCAAATGGCAAGTTGGCGTTCTAAGGGGGAGACCTTTGTTTAACAGTGGATGTTTTCTGGCTGTTGATGATGATGACGCTCTATAGACTAGGGTTACCCGTTTTCAAGTGGTGATAAGTCAAAAAAATATTGTATGCTGAAACAAAATTAAATCATTGAAATAAAATAAATTATATAAGAAATAAATTTGAGACTAGAATACTACTGATGGTTATAAAACTTGACATACAGAAGCTTAACGAACTTTTGTAAGACATTTGATAAAAATTCACAATGAACATTATTGAATTGATCGTAAGGCTGTTACCGCAACTTATCGTCTGATTAATTTTCCCTTTGTGCTATAATTTGAAAAAAGGCAATATTAAATAACATTCCCTTGGAAGAATTATCAGAGCAATATTTCTATTACTTATCATTGAAAATCAACCTTACCATACTATTACGAGTCTGCATACATTATCGGATTACCATAAATTAGTTATCTGCGATAGACAAACATAATTCCATTGCGGAATTCATTAGCAAATAACAAGAGCAAACAGCTTTAACTATCATCATAGCTGATAACGATTCGATACTGACCATAAAATCTATCAGATTATACCGGAATCAGAGTAATGTGTTCATATTAATTGAGTCCGTGAAATGACAACCAATTGCTTGAAATAATATATTTATTTTAATGATTTTGAAAATTATTTATGGAATGATTTCGAATTAACGAAAAGGAAAATCGTAACTACTGAGCGTATGTACTGAGCAAGCGTTGCAATATATAAAATTAATATTTGAAATTATTTGCCGTCATCAAATGTGACTCCGTTTCCCACTATGTGTAGTTAGTCGACCAAGAAATCATATAAATATTTCACTTTTTAAATAAATGACACAACCTTTAAATCAGTGCATAAGACCCAATGAAGCAAAACGCTGGACATTACATTCGATCAGTCTTGAAAATTTTCAATTTTTATTGCAAAAAGCTTTTTGCCATGCGATAAAGGGTACCCCAGAATGTGTGCCAAATTCGTGATTCCTTTGTGGAGCATTTGAGGCGTAAGAATCCAATATAAATCGGTCGACAGTCCTCTTTCGCTGTAGATACACATCAGTAACACAATTCTATACAAAAAACTATTGGTGAATCAGATACAAATGGGGTATTGCAGAATTTTCATATTGAAATCCCCCGTTTCACTTTTACATGTAATTATTTGTATATTAAGTGAAAATGAGCACAACTACTAAGGATTTGGACGAATTGCAGTTAATATTATTGGGAGCATCAACGATTCAAGCGGTGTTACATACATTTTGACCTCGCATCTGGAAAAAAATTAAGATAACGATGAAAATAGCATAATTTAGTACATAAATATCACAAATATCCACAACAGAATCATTCCAACCGTACCAATTTCAAAGATGTCCCGTTGTTTATGCAAACTAATTAAATAAAAGGCCTATTCAAATTTGTTGGTTAACTTGAAAATGTGCGTCAAAACAGGCGGCCTTAATTAAACAAAGAGGGTGGAAATTCAAATGTTGCTTTAAATAAATTATTTTGTATAATATAGGTCGGGCTCGCTTTCAATATTAAAGTACTGTGATCAGCAAAAATAGTTTGAATAACTGTTGATTTGTTCTCATGTTTAGTTTCATTGGTGTATGGAATCACAATTGCCGCAAGGACGCTTTCCAAATCGAGGGTATGAGCTTAACAGTTAGTAGGATACTCACCATTATTTTAAAATTGCCATGTTTAATCAAGTATGACTCAGTGCGAATGAAACATTTGGAACTGGCGCCCTAATAACTTTTATTCCACTCAATAATACCTATGATGATGATGACATCCTAGCCGATTTCGGCCACGGTGTCTGCTTTAGTTCTGGGGTTGGTGGCGTTCATGCGCTCGCATATGGCTTGTGTAACCAATCCATAATACCTATATATTTCCCGTAGATATTGGACCTAAACCTAACTTTAAACAAATCCTAACATTGTACTTTAACAACATTCAAAAGTTCTTCACTTTTGTAGGCTTTTCCATTTATTACAATCGACATTGCATTACTCAAAGAATTTATTTTCTGCTCCATTGTTTCCTTTAACACGTCGTTTTGGAAGCGAGATCAATTTATTAACTATGTAAATAAACAAATTACTCTACTCTACTGAAACACAAAATTACAGGGACCATTGCACGATAGAAATTCAATTTGCTGGCTATAAATTATTGTCATGCTCTTAGGAAAGCTATTACAATGAAATATCGCAGTGCCTGAAGACATAGAAGATTGTGACAATGATAAGCCGGTACATAGATATGAGAACATATATTATCCTATCACGGTATGGAGTTAAATCATGGGAAAATCATGAGGACCATTCTATTGTTGAAAATACTCTGTATTTTGCGTGTTTCCCTTGTTTCTACAAGACTTCAAAAATAATATATTTTTTACTGGAAATGAAAATGTTACAATCAGTTTTTTTGTTTATTTTCCACGATTCGACGAAACAACGGTCGACAAGAGTTATCATATTAAAATATATTGTGGAAACTCTTTTATTTATAAAAAGAAAATCGGGAGACAATAATTTACTTGGAAATGAAAAGGAAGCCAAACCATTAAGGCGAAGTAAAAGGCCCTATACAGCTTCTGTATAAAAACCTTTAACAATAATTCCATTTGGCATCCATAATTATCACGTGTAGGAGGTCGACCCGCCTATTCGATATTTTAATTCTAAACGAGGGATTATAAGGTCTCAAGGCGCATTTGGGTCCAATTACTGACGTATTCAAAACCCTGGCTTAAGTCTCGAGCGGCCGCGGTCAATAATCCTACTTTATGGCATTTTTGTCGGCAATTGTCGTTAATTGGGTGCTGGCACTTGTAATTAACGGCTTAAGATTGTTGAGAAGCCTCTCCTAACCAATTTACGATGTTTTTATGTAAAGTAAGTAAACATCCAGTTCATTGAAGGGATTTTGTTGCTAAGTAGGTACTTATTTTAATTAGAAAAACAGACCAGCTCCTTTTGCGCAAACTGTAAACTGTTACATGCGAAACAGTTCTAGTCAAGCCACTTACAATATAAATATGTTTTATATTAATTAGTATTATTACTGCTAATTTATCTTAAATTTAGCTGTTTAAGACATTCTGGTTGCCGTCAAAGATCAGAATTTATAATACACATCTTTGATTCGTCTGTATCAGTTGTTGACCATATTTTTCATGACGAAAACGGTTTCTAGCTTCGCTAAATATTATGTCATTTCAACAATGCTTAATCTTCCTATAACCATGTTAGCTAGCTTTTTCTATATCCTCTTATTCATCATAATATGTGAAAGTAAGAGGAAAGAACGAACATACGACTCTTAATCCCAAAATCACAATTCTTACTAATCTTCCCGCTATGTCTCTTGAACCAGGGCCACGTTCAAAGCCCGCGGAACGCCTATTCATATTTAATCTTTAGTAAGCCGATTTTCATTTTAGTAATCCCTGAATTCCAACGATTGTACTTGCTAACCTAACAAGGGAAGTAATTAACAATAATTTATAAGGGTTAGTGGACTTATTTTGCGGTCTGATCTTTGAACTAACGCACTCAAACATGAGACCCTTGAAGGAGCTCGGAGGGCGGTAAATAATTCTGCACTGATTAATCTTAGGTTTGATGGAAGCTACCTGATTAAGAAAGGTTCAGGATTATCTCGGTACCCTATTTGTGGTGTTTCTGAATGTGTGTGTATTAGCGCTCTTCACATATTGGGGTCCTTCCGTGCCTTGGAGAGGAATTATGTCGGTGTCAGTTATCATATGAATAATGATGTTCTTGAGTAAGTGGGAGTTACAGTCATAACTTGTTATCAACAATGGATCAATACTTTTATCAAATACTAGCTGTGCCCGCGACTCCGTCCGCGTGGATATTCGGAAACAGCAATAGTATTCTATAATTGTTTTCTCACCCGGACTAAGTGACACAATATATTATGTATGTCTTAACTATAATATGACATTGACTATAATAATATACTATTTTGTAACACTATCGCAAAAATTGGAAGGTGATAATACAAATTAGAACAATTCTGTCGTACATGATTTTGGCGAATCCTAAACCGTTTACGCAGCGCACGCAGGAGAAGCTGTCGAATGGAAAAAAATCAACCCGATTTTGAAACATTCTTCATTGGTGCTCCGCTCCTATTGACCGTAGCGTGATGATATATAGCCTATAGCCTTCCTCGATAAACGGGCTATCTAACACCGAAAGAAATTTTCAAATCGGACCAGTAGTTCCTGAGATTAGCGCGTTCAAGTAAACAAACAAACAAACAAACTCTTCAGCTTTATAATATTAGTATAGATAAAGGGCAATTTTGTTTTTAATTAAACACTTGTGATGAATAACGTATTTATTTGGATATATGGATTTATATTCATGTTTATAAAAACACCTTTGCAAATAACGCATTATTTTTGAACAAATTTGGTAAGCATAAAAATGGTTATAGTGAGCCAACCTTAAAAGATAGACATATGCTGTCGTGGACTTTTTTTTAGAACTTTTACGGAAGAACAATTCTGTCCTACATGACTTTGGCGAATCTTAAACCGTTTACGCAGCGCACGCAGGGGAAGCTGTCGAATGGAAAAAAATCAACCCGATTTTGAAACATTATTCATTGGTGCTCCGCTCCTATTGACCGTAGCGTGATGATATATAACCTATAGCCTTCCTCGATAAACGGGCTATCTAACACCGAAAGAAATTTTCAAATCGGACCAGTAGTTCCTGAGATTAGCGCGTTCAAGTAAACAAACAAACAAACAAACAAACAAACTCTTCAGCTTTATAATAATATTATATATTATATATTATATATAGTATATAGTATATATAGTATAGATAAAGGGCAATTTTGTTTTTAATTAAACACTTGTGATGAATAACGTATTTATTTGGATATATGGATTTATATTCATGTTTATAAAAACACCTTTGCAAATAACGCATTATTTTTGAACAAATTTGGTAAGCATAAAAATGGTTATAGTGAGCCAACCTTAAAAGATAGACATATGCTGTCGTGGACTTTTTTTTAGAACTTTTACGGAAGAACAATTCTGTCCTACATGACTTTGGCGAATCTTAAACCGTTTACGCAGCGCACGCAGGGGAAGCTGTCGAATGGAAAAATATCAACCCGATTTTGAAACATTATTCATTGGTGCTCCGCTCCTATTGACCGTAGCGTGATGATATATAGCCTATAGCCTTCCTCGATAAACGGGCTATCTAACACCGAAAGAAATTTTCAAATCGGACCAGTAGTTCCTGAGATTAGCGCGTTCAAGTAAACAAACAAACAAACAAACAAACAAACTCTTCAGCTTTATAATATTAGTATAGATAAAGGGCAATTTTGTTTTTAATTAAACACTTGTGATGAATAACGTATTTATTTGGATATATGGATTTATATTCATGTTTATAAAAACACCTTTGCAAATAACGCATTATTTTTGAACAAATTTGGTAAGCATAAAAATGGTTATAGTGAGCCAACCTTAAAAGATAGACATATGCTGTCGTGGACTTTTTTTTAGAACTTTTACGGAAGAACAATTCTGTCCTACATGACTTTGGCGAATCTTAAACCGTTTACGCAGCGCACGCAGGGGAAGCTGTCGAATGGAAAAATATCAACCCGATTTTGAAACATTATTCATTGGTGCTCCGCTCCTATTGACCGTAGCGTGATGATATATAGCCTATAGCCTTCCTCGATAAACGGGCTATCTAACACCGAAAGAAATTTTCAAATCGGACCAGTAGTTCCTGAGATTAGCGCGTTCAAGTAAACAAACAAACAAACAAACAAACAAACAAACAAACTCTTCAGCTTTATAATAATATTATATTATATATTATATATAGTATATAGTATATATAGTATAGATAAAGGGCAATTTTGTTTTTAATTAAACACTTGTGATGAATAACGTATTTATTTGGATATATGGATTTATATTCATGTTTATAAAAACACCTTTGCAAATAACGCATTATTTTTGAACAAATTTGGTAAGCATAAAAATGGTTATAGTGAGCCAACCTTAAAAGATAGACATATGCTGTCGTGGACTTTTTTTTAGAACTTTTACGGAAGAACAATTCTGTCCTACATGACTTTGGCGAATCTTAAACCGTTTACGCAGCGCACGCAGGGGAAGCTGTCGAATGGAAAAAAATCAACCCGATTTTGAAACATTATTCATTGGTGCTCCGCTCCTATTGACCGTAGCGTGATGATATATAACCTATAGCCTTCCTCGATAAACGGGCTATCTAACACCGAAAGAAATTTTCAAATCGGACCAGTAGTTCCTGAGATTAGCGCGTTCAAGTAAACAAACAAACAAACAAACAAACAAACAAACAAACAAACAAACAAACTCTTCAGCTTTATAATATTAGTATAGAGTATAGATAAAGGGCAATTTTGTTTTTAATTAAACACTTGTGATGAATAACGTATTTATTTGGATATATGGATTTATATTCATGTTTATAAAAACACCTTTGCAAATAACGCATTATTTTTGAACAAATTTGGTAAGCATAAAAATGGTTATAGTGAGCCAACCTTAAAAGATAGACATATGCTGTCGTGGACTTTTTTTTAGAACTTTTACGGAAGAACAATTCTGTCCTACATGACTTTGGCGAATCTTAAACCGTTTACGCAGCGCACGCAGGGGAAGCTGTCGAATGGAAAAATATCAACCCGATTTTGAAACATTATTCATTGGTGCTCCGCTCCTATTGACCGTAGCGTGATGATATATAGCCTATAGCCTTCCTCGATAAACGGGCTATCTAACACCGAAAGAAATTTTCAAATCGGACCAGTAGTTCCTGAGATTAGCGCGTTCAAGTAAACAAACAAACAAACAAACAAACAAACAAACAAACTCTTCAGCTTTATAATATTAGTATAGATAAAGGGCAATTTTGTTTTTAATTAAACACTTGTGATGAATAACGTATTTATTTGGATATATGGATTTATATTCATGTTTATAAAAACACCTTTGCAAATAACGCATTATTTTTGAACAAATTTGGTAAGCATAAAAATGGTTATAGTGAGCCAACCTTAAAAGATAGACATATGCTGTCGTGGACTTTTTTTTAGAACTTTTACGGAAGAACAATTCTGTCCTACATGACTTTGGCGAATCTTAAACCGTTTACGCAGCGCACGCAGGGGAAGCTGTCGAATGGAAAAATATCAACCCGATTTTGAAACATTATTCATTGGTGCTCCGCTCCTATTGACCGTAGCGTGATGATATATAGCCTATAGCCTTCCTCGATAAACGGGCTATCTAACACCGAAAGAAATTTTCAAATCGGACCAGTAGTTCCTGAGATTAGCGCGTTCAAGTAAACAAACAAACAAACAAACAAACAAACAAACAAACAAACAAACAAACTCTTCAGCTTTATAATAATATTATATATTATATATTATATATTATATATAGTATATAGTATATATAGTATAGATAAAGGGCAATTTTGTTTTTAATTAAACACTTGTGATGAATAACGTATTTATTTGGATATATGGATTTATATTCATGTTTATAAAAACACCTTTGCAAATAACGCATTATTTTTGAACAAATTTGGTAAGCATAAAAATGGTTATAGTGAGCCAACCTTAAAAGATAGACATATGCTGTCGTGGACTTTTTTTTAGAACTTTTACGGAAGAACAATTCTGTCCTACATGACTTTGGCGAATCTTAAACCGTTTACGCAGCGCACGCAGGGGAAGCTGTCGAATGGAAAAAAATCAACCCGATTTTGAAACATTATTCATTGGTGCTCCGCTCCTATTGACCGTAGCGTGATGATATATAACCTATAGCCTTCCTCGATAAACGGGCTATCTAACACCGAAAGAAATTTTCAAATCGGACCAGTAGTTCCTGAGATTAGCGCGTTCAAGTAAACAAACAAACAAACAAACAAACAAACAAACAAACAAACAAACAAACTCTTCAGCTTTATAATATTAGTATAGAGTATAGATAAAGGGCAATTTTGTTTTTAATTAAACACTTGTGATGAATAACGTATTTATTTGGATATATGGATTTATATTCATGTTTATAAAAACACCTTTGCAAATAACGCATTATTTTTGAACAAATTTGGTAAGCATAAAAATGGTTATAGTGAGCCAACCTTAAAAGATAGACATATGCTGTCGTGGACTTTTTTTTAGAACTTTTACGGAAGAACAATTCTGTCCTACATGACTTTGGCGAATCTTAAACCGTTTACGCAGCGCACGCAGGGGAAGCTGTCGAATGGAAAAATATCAACCCGATTTTGAAACATTATTCATTGGTGCTCCGCTCCTATTGACCGTAGCGTGATGATATATAGCCTATAGCCTTCCTCGATAAACGGGCTATCTAACACCGAAAGAAATTTTCAAATCGGACCAGTAGTTCCTGAGATTAGCGCGTTCAAGTAAACAAACAAACAAACAAACAAACAAACAAACAAACTCTTCAGCTTTATAATATTAGTATAGATAAAGGGCAATTTTGTTTTTAATTAAACACTTGTGATGAATAACGTATTTATTTGGATATATGGATTTATATTCATGTTTATAAAAACACCTTTGCAAATAACGCATTATTTTTGAACAAATTTGGTAAGCATAAAAATGGTTATAGTGAGCCAACCTTAAAAGATAGACATATGCTGTCGTGGACTTTTTTTTAGAACTTTTACGGAAGAACAATTCTGTCCTACATGACTTTGGCGAATCTTAAACCGTTTACGCAGCGCACGCAGGGGAAGCTGTCGAATGGAAAAATATCAACCCGATTTTGAAACATTATTCATTGGTGCTCCGCTCCTATTGACCGTAGCGTGATGATATATAGCCTATAGCCTTCCTCGATAAACGGGCTATCTAACACCGAAAGAAATTTTCAAATCGGACCAGTAGTTCCTGAGATTAGCGCGTTCAAGTAAACAAACAAACAAACAAACAAACAAACAAACAAACAAACAAACAAACTCTTCAGCTTTATAATAATATATTATATATTATATATTATATATAGTATATAGTATATATAGTATAGATAAAGGGCAATTTTGTTTTTAATTAAACACTTGTGATGAATAACGTATTTATTTGGATATATGGATTTATATTCATGTTTATAAAAACACCTTTGCAAATAACGCATTATTTTTGAACAAATTTGGTAAGCATAAAAATGGTTATAGTGAGCCAACCTTAAAAGATAGACATATGCTGTCGTGGACTTTTTTTTAGAACTTTTACGGAAGAACAATTCTGTCCTACATGACTTTGGCGAATCTTAAACCGTTTACGCAGCGCACGCAGGGGAAGCTGTCGAATGGAAAAAAATCAACCCGATTTTGAAACATTATTCATTGGTGCTCCGCTCCTATTGACCGTAGCGTGATGATATATAACCTATAGCCTTCCTCGATAAACGGGCTATCTAACACCGAAAGAAATTTTCAAATCGGACCAGTAGTTCCTGAGATTAGCGCGTTCAAGTAAACAAACAAACAAACAAACAAACAAACAAACAAACAAACAAACAAACAAACTCTTCAGCTTTATAATATTAGTATAGATAAAGGGCAATTTTGTTTTTAATTAAACACTTGTGATGAATAACGTATTTATTTGGATATATGGATTTATATTCATGTTTATAAAAACACCTTTGCAAATAACGCATTATTTTTGAACAAATTTGGTAAGCATAAAAATGGTTATAGTGAGCCAACCTTAAAAGATAGACATATGCTGTCGTGGACTTTTTTTTAGAACTTTTACGGAAGAACAATTCTGTCCTACATGACTTTGGCGAATCTTAAACCGTTTACGCAGCGCACGCAGGGGAAGCTGTCGAATGGAAAAATATCAACCCGATTTTGAAACATTATTCATTGGTGCTCCGCTCCTATTGACCGTAGCGTGATGATATATAGCCTATAGCCTTCCTCGATAAACGGGCTATCTAACACCGAAAGAAATTTTCAAATCGGACCAGTAGTTCCTGAGATTAGCGCGTTCAAGTAAACAAACAAACAAACAAACAAACAAACAAACAAACTCTTCAGCTTTATAATATTAGTATAGATATTATGACTTCTAATAATGCTTAAAACATTGGATATTCTAGTTAAATACTTCTTTTGTAATTAGGCAATTTTCCTTGTTTACGGACTACGTAGATAGTTGAGAAATGTGATGCGTTTGAATGAAGCGATAGAAGTATGCCAGGATCGTAGCAAATGGAAATTCGTGGTCTCTGCCTACCTCTCTGGGAAACAGGCGTGAATTTATGTATGAATGTTGATAGTTAGATTCAGTATTCGCACGCTTCTATTTATAATGCCTTTATCTACATTTCATTTAGTTGAATGCAGCCGCTGTGTTACAAAACCAAGCCTATTGAGGAAAGGCCTAAAATGATTAAGTGCTGGCTGCTTGCTACTATTACAAAAAGTCTGCAATTACAAAAGTTTTGTAGAGAAGTAAAGCGTGGGACTAGTGTTGTTGTTTCGTTTGTAAGGTAGAAACTCAGACCTTTGACACGCTTTAAATTGAGTTGCGTGTTACTTTGTAAGCACGATTAAATTTTGCTGCTAATTAAAAGAGTCATTAAATGCATGATTTAATTAATGAGAATGTTGTAAACTATCGCTGGCTGGACTAATTTTTTTTACTAAAATTATGGACGTTTACAAATACGGAGGTTTTAAAAAATACTGCTTTCAGAAATGTAAATAAGATTTAATAGATACACATTTTTCCTGAAAGCGTAAATATTTGAGTAAGCCACACGGATTAAAAAGTTAAAATTAACATTAAATAAATCTTAAATACAAGGAAACCAGAGAACACTAATGGAAACGGGATTGCTTCTGATTAAATAAAAACATTTTTCCTTTGACTCCTAGGACTAAAAGCAAAAGGAAAAGACAACGTACACCGTGATCCAAATAGAATTTGGTTTTAGTTCGTCTCGTAAAAATAAATCAAACGACTTTAAAATCAGGATTCCACGTAATCTCTCTTTCTATTACCCCGAAGAGATCCAAGTCCATTCGAAAATAAACCTAAAATTGATAGCGTTTAGAACGAAAATGGCCCTGCATGCGACCGATTCAATTTAACTCTAAGGGAAATGCCAAATCGCAAACAAGTCTCTATTTTATTAACAATAAAGTTTAACTTTGAAATTGTGGTTTTGTATGCATCGTTTTATGTGTAAATATGAATAAGGCTGAAATATATTTGATGCTGTCAGTATAACGTCGTCACACATTAAATATGTTATACGAAGGATTCAATTGGCAGACTTTCTTATTAGAATTTCACCTTTGAATTACTCTTAACATATATATCAATAACCTAGAAACCCAGTATCTTTTATATGAAAACGGACCATCCCAATATTAAATCCTTTTTTTATAGTATTTTTTAATAAACCGATTTTTTACTAGTTCATTTTTTCTAACAAATATACCTTTCGCAGTAGCGATAATACCCACGCATTATTGCGACAAGAGTAAAAGGTAAGCGCAAAGTAAAAATAAGCTCCTTACAAGAAATATGTACAGAGAATCCCAAACTTATATATGGTGCTTAGCAACGTTTTTTGGTAAAGGAAACGTTAGGCGAAAAAACATATAAAAAGTGTTTATTTGTGTGAGATACAGGGTGTTACTCTGTTATAACGGCTTCAAACGGTCGTTAGCAAGATCCCACCGCGCGATATGTTTAACGTAAATAAAATTACTTAAACATAGCACGTCGAGCTTACTACTGAATTCAAAACATGGAAAACTGGAAGAAAACAATGTATGAGCTCGTGTTCAGGGAAAATTCATGAAGTGCTCGCGACGTTTCTCTTTCTTGTTTAAGTACTGTAATTCTGTTGAAATACAGTTGGTAAAACTTTACCTGAAGTGCCTTAAGGTACTCAATTCCCCACCAGTATTCTAGACTTCTTTACTTCGGTCTCAATCCGATTAAACAGTCGTTACTCTTCTACTAGAGTTGACTGTTGGACTCAAAGTTGAAAGAACAAAATATTTAGTTACACACAAAAATTTAAATGAATTTACAGTTAAACTTGTTTAGTTTATCAAACTTCCGAAATATACTCCAGAAATAAGAATTTAAGCTAATTATTGTAGAAAGTATAAGCGTGGTAACCTTTTTTTTTTAATTCTGTCAGTTTAAAGGCTTTCTCATGCGGTATTTATTTGGTAAAAAAGATTTTTGCCTCCAAAAAACAGACCCGAAAGGTCTTTCCATTTCCCTTCCCGTAACCAGCCTGAACACTATCAAAGCTCTTTACTTTTATCTTAGTTCCCACAGATTGATTTATAGGGGTACGTTTTATTGTGGCTTATCCTTCTTTATCCCGTAATTAAGTCCGACTTTGACCGTAATCCGGGCAGAACCGAGTCAACCTGCCTACTTCGTACTCCAATGGCATTGTAAACGGAAAACGGAATGACCATTGTATTGTTTTTATTAATTGTAATACCTACTAGCCTATAACTACCCCACTATATGTTAAACGCTTATTCTAATTTAAAGAATAATTAAGCATTAATCACCACTCTTGTTTACTGCGGGAACGAACCTTTCACAACAACACCTATACTATACTATCCAAAAAGTAGTTATGGATTGATTCTTGAATAATCTACGACATTGCCAACAAAAAAATATCTACGCTAAATAGCAATATTGTCCCTTTAACAAAGCAACAAATCATCATCATCATCAGCCAGAAGACGTCCACTGTTGAACTTAGAACACCACAATGAACGAACACTGCAACAAATACTGTCCAACAATTTGTAACACACTTCAGGCCAGACCATCCAGAAGCTTAATGATACGCTCATGTACTTACATACTTAACATTTTAATATGTCCTTAAACATTTTTGTAATGAGTTTCCAATATAAGATTACGGATATTCAGGAGTGGCATACCTACAGCTATATTCACAACGGCGATACCTTGCTGCGGGCGGTAGATTATATGATTACCATAGATGTACATATATATTAGTGGTATGTGGTTACTGGATAACAAAGACTAAGCGTCAATAAACGTAATGAAATAAACATAATTGCATTGTCTGCAACTTACCAGAAATAAATGTTGCGCCAGCCAGTATTGTAGACCAGATGCATAGGCCTTTAAACAACAAAATATTCTGTTTACGTAATTAAAATGTTCAGCGAAAAAAAAAGTAGATAGTACATTATTCGTAGTGGTCGGTAGTATCAGTATTCATGATTAATTATTACTATAAGACTAATAGATATTTTAGTCACTGTTAAAATAATTTACAGTTCATTAACCACACACTCCTTTATAACATGTAGATTTTGACAACACCCAAAAATAATTTAACAAACAAATTATAAGCAACAAACAGTTTTGCTTTTAAATTTAAATTATAAACTCGAATAAGACTTTATCTCCTTCCAACATTTCTTCAAAATAACTTTGATTATGATTTGAAGTTCGGTAATGGCTCTCAAATCGGGAATACCTATTAATTAACAGGAAACTCTTTGTTTCCATCATGAATATTAACAATTAAATAATAAATTGAGAAGCATGGTAATAACAGTCTAATAAATGAGTTTATCTATACTATATATATATATATTATATATTTATATATAATATATAATATTATAAAGCTGAAGAGTTTGTTTGTTTGTTTGTTTGTTTGTTTGTTTGTTTGTTTGTTTGTTTACTTGAACGCGCTAATCTCAGGAACTACTGGTCCGATTTGAAAATTTCTTTCGGTGTTAGATAGCCCGTTTATCGAGGAAGGCTATAGGCTATATATCATCACGCTACGGTCAATAGGAGCGGAGCACCAATGAATAATGTTTCAAAATCGGGTTGATATTTTTCCATTCGACAGCTTCCCCTGCGTGCGCTGCGTAAACGGTTTAAGATTCGCCAAAGTCATGTAGGACAGAATTGTTCTTCCGTAAAAGTTCTAAAAAAAAGTCCACGACAGCATATGTCTATCTTTTAAGGTTGGCTCACTATAACCATTTTTATGCTTACCAAATTTGTTCAAAAATAATGCGTTATTTGCAAAGGTGTTTTTATAAACATGAATATAAATCCATATATCCAAATAAATACGTTATTCATCACAAGTGTTTAATTAAAAACAAAATTGCCCTTTATCTATACTATATATACTATATACTATATATAATATATAATATATAATATTATTATAAAGCTGAAGAGTTTGTTTGTTTGTTTGTTTGTTTGTTTGTTTGTTTACTTGAACGCGCTAATCTCAGGAACTACTGGTCCGATTTGAAAATTTCTTTCGGTGTTAGATAGCCCGTTTATCGAGGAAGGCTATAGGCTATATATCATCACGCTACGGTCAATAGGAGCGGAGCACCAATGAATAATGTTTCAAAATCGGGTTGATATTTTTCCATTCGACAGCTTCCCCTGCGTGCGCTGCGTAAACGGTTTAAGATTCGCCAAAGTCATGTAGGACAGAATTGTTCTTCCGTAAAAGTTCTAAAAAAAAGTCCACGACAGCATATGTCTATCTTTTAAGGTTGGCTCACTATAACCATTTTTATGCTTACCAAATTTGTTCAAAAATAATGCGTTATTTGCAAAGGTGTTTTTATAAACATGAATATAAATCCATATATCCAAATAAATACGTTATTCATCACAAGTGTTTAATTAAAAACAAAATTGCCCTTTATCTATACTAATATTATAAAGCTGAAGAGTTTGTTTGTTTGTTTGTTTGTTTGTTTGTTTGTTTGTTTGTTTGTTTGTTTACTTGAACGCGCTAATCTCAGGAACTACTGGTCCGATTTGAAAATTTCTTTCGGTGTTAGATAGCCCGTTTATCGAGGAAGGCTATAGGTTATATATCATCACGCTACGGTCAATAGGAGCGGAGCACCAATGAATAATGTTTCAAAATCGGGTTGATTTTTTTCCATTCGACAGCTTCCCCTGCGTGCGCTGCGTAAACGGTTTAAGATTCGCCAAAGTCATGTAGGACAGAATTGTTCTTCCGTAAAAGTTCTAAAAAAAAGTCCACGACAGCATATGTCTATCTTTTAAGGTTGGCTCACTATAACCATTTTTATGCTTACCAAATTTGTTCAAAAATAATGCGTTATTTGCAAAGGTGTTTTTATAAACATGAATATAAATCCATATATCCAAATAAATACGTTATTCATCACAAGTGTTTAATTAAAAACAAAATTGCCCTTTATCTATACTATATATACTATATACTATATATAATATATAATATATAATATATAATATATTATTATAAAGCTGAAGAGTTTGTTTGTTTGTTTGTTTGTTTGTTTGTTTGTTTGTTTGTTTGTTTACTTGAACGCGCTAATCTCAGGAACTACTGGTCCGATTTGAAAATTTCTTTCGGTGTTAGATAGCCCGTTTATCGAGGAAGGCTATAGGCTATATATCATCACGCTACGGTCAATAGGAGCGGAGCACCAATGAATAATGTTTCAAAATCGGGTTGATATTTTTCCATTCGACAGCTTCCCCTGCGTGCGCTGCGTAAACGGTTTAAGATTCGCCAAAGTCATGTAGGACAGAATTGTTCTTCCGTAAAAGTTCTAAAAAAAAGTCCACGACAGCATATGTCTATCTTTTAAGGTTGGCTCACTATAACCATTTTTATGCTTACCAAATTTGTTCAAAAATAATGCGTTATTTGCAAAGGTGTTTTTATAAACATGAATATAAATCCATATATCCAAATAAATACGTTATTCATCACAAGTGTTTAATTAAAAACAAAATTGCCCTTTATCTATACTAATATTATAAAGCTGAAGAGTTTGTTTGTTTGTTTGTTTGTTTGTTTGTTTGTTTACTTGAACGCGCTAATCTCAGGAACTACTGGTCCGATTTGAAAATTTCTTTCGGTGTTAGATAGCCCGTTTATCGAGGAAGGCTATAGGCTATATATCATCACGCTACGGTCAATAGGAGCGGAGCACCAATGAATAATGTTTCAAAATCGGGTTGATATTTTTCCATTCGACAGCTTCCCCTGCGTGCGCTGCGTAAACGGTTTAAGATTCGCCAAAGTCATGTAGGACAGAATTGTTCTTCCGTAAAAGTTCTAAAAAAAAGTCCACGACAGCATATGTCTATCTTTTAAGGTTGGCTCACTATAACCATTTTTATGCTTACCAAATTTGTTCAAAAATAATGCGTTATTTGCAAAGGTGTTTTTATAAACATGAATATAAATCCATATATCCAAATAAATACGTTATTCATCACAAGTGTTTAATTAAAAACAAAATTGCCCTTTATCTATACTAATATTATAAAGCTGAAGAGTTTGTTTGTTTGTTTGTTTGTTTGTTTGTTTGTTTGTTTGTTTGTTTGTTTGTTTACTTGAACGCGCTAATCTCAGGAACTACTGGTCCGATTTGAAAATTTCTTTCGGTGTTAGATAGCCCGTTTATCGAGGAAGGCTATAGGTTATATATCATCACGCTACGGTCAATAGGAGCGGAGCACCAATGAATAATGTTTCAAAATCGGGTTGATTTTTTTCCATTCGACAGCTTCCCCTGCGTGCGCTGCGTAAACGGTTTAAGATTCGCCAAAGTCATGTAGGACAGAATTGTTCTTCCGTAAAAGTTCTAAAAAAAAGTCCACGACAGCATATGTCTATCTTTTAAGGTTGGCTCACTATAACCATTTTTATGCTTACCAAATTTGTTCAAAAATAATGCGTTATTTGCAAAGGTGTTTTTATAAACATGAATATAAATCCATATATCCAAATAAATACGTTATTCATCACAAGTGTTTAATTAAAAACAAAATTGCCCTTTATCTATACTATATATACTATATACTATATATAATATATAATATATAATATTATTATAAAGCTGAAGAGTTTGTTTGTTTGTTTGTTTGTTTGTTTGTTTGTTTACTTGAACGCGCTAATCTCAGGAACTACTGGTCCGATTTGAAAATTTCTTTCGGTGTTAGATAGCCCGTTTATCGAGGAAGGCTATAGGCTATATATCATCACGCTACGGTCAATAGGAGCGGAGCACCAATGAATAATGTTTCAAAATCGGGTTGATATTTTTCCATTCGACAGCTTCCCCTGCGTGCGCTGCGTAAACGGTTTAAGATTCGCCAAAGTCATGTAGGACAGAATTGTTCTTCCGTAAAAGTTCTAAAAAAAAGTCCACGACAGCATATGTCTATCTTTTAAGGTTGGCTCACTATAACCATTTTTATGCTTACCAAATTTGTTCAAAAATAATGCGTTATTTGCAAAGGTGTTTTTATAAACATGAATATAAATCCATATATCCAAATAAATACGTTATTCATCACAAGTGTTTAATTAAAAACAAAATTGCCCTTTATCTATACTAATATTATAAAGCTGAAGAGTTTGTTTGTTTGTTTGTTTGTTTGTTTGTTTGTTTACTTGAACGCGCTAATCTCAGGAACTACTGGTCCGATTTGAAAATTTCTTTCGGTGTTAGATAGCCCGTTTATCGAGGAAGGCTATAGGCTATATATCATCACGCTACGGTCAATAGGAGCGGAGCACCAATGAATAATGTTTCAAAATCGGGTTGATATTTTTCCATTCGACAGCTTCCCCTGCGTGCGCTGCGTAAACGGTTTAAGATTCGCCAAAGTCATGTAGGACAGAATTGTTCTTCCGTAAAAGTTCTAAAAAAAAGTCCACGACAGCATATGTCTATCTTTTAAGGTTGGCTCACTATAACCATTTTTATGCTTACCAAATTTGTTCAAAAATAATGCGTTATTTGCAAAGGTGTTTTTATAAACATGAATATAAATCCATATATCCAAATAAATACGTTATTCATCACAAGTGTTTAATTAAAAACAAAATTGCCCTTTATCTATACTATATATACTATATACTATATATAATATATAATATATAATATATAATATTATTATAAAGCTGAAGAGTTTGTTTGTTTGTTTGTTTGTTTGTTTACTTGAACGCGCTAATCTCAGGAACTACTGGTCCGATTTGAAAATTTCTTTCGGTGTTAGATAGCCCGTTTATCGAGGAAGGCTATAGGTTATATATCATCACGCTACGGTCAATAGGAGCGGAGCACCAATGAATAATGTTTCAAAATCGGGTTGATTTTTTTCCATTCGACAGCTTCCCCTGCGTGCGCTGCGTAAACGGTTTAAGATTCGCCAAAGTCATGTAGGACAGAATTGTTCTTCCGTAAAAGTTCTAAAAAAAAGTCCACGACAGCATATGTCTATCTTTTAAGGTTGGCTCACTATAACCATTTTTATGCTTACCAAATTTGTTCAAAAATAATGCGTTATTTGCAAAGGTGTTTTTATAAACATGAATATAAATCCATATATCCAAATAAATACGTTATTCATCACAAGTGTTTAATTAAAAACAAAATTGCCCTTTATCTATACTAATATTATAAAGCTGAAGAGTTTGTTTGTTTGTTTGTTTACTTGAACGCGCTAATCTCAGGAACTACTGGTCCGATTTGAAAATTTCTTTCGGTGTTAGATAGCCCGTTTATCGAGGAAGGCTATAGGCTATATATCATCACGCTACGGTCAATAGGAGCGGAGCACCAATGAAGAATGTTTCAAAATCGGGTTGATTTTTTTCCATTCGACAGCTTCTCCTGCGTGCGCTGCGTAAACGGTTTAGGATTCGCCAAAATCATGTACGACAGAATTGTTCTAATTTGTATTATCACCTTCCAATTTTTGCGATAGTGTTACAAAATAGTATATTATTATAGTCAATGTCATATTATAGTTAAGACATACATAATATATTGTGTCACTTAGTCCGGGTGAGAAAACAATTATAGAATACTATTGCTGTTTCCGAATATCCACGCGGACGGAGTCGCGGGCACAGCTAGTTTGGAATAAATTGGTAGAAATGAAGCGATTGTTACATTTTTAAGGTAATATAACGTTTCGTACGTTGCTTTTAATTTCTATGAAAAACACTTGATAGAATTTTACCTCCAGAAGTACGTAGCCATAAAATATTGGTTAAATATCGTTACCTGAAATCGCTAATAGTCTAGATATATCAGTAACATTATTGCCATCTTTTCGAATTCATGTGCGTACTATAAATTACTTATCAGTTGTTAAAACAGTGAAGGAAAACATTGTGAGGAAACCGGCTCACCTGATTTTTTTTAACAGCATGTAAAGTCATGTCAGGGGCCTGCAGATGGTTTACTCCACCATCAACCAGGTCGTTAATCAACCATACGATAAGAAAGCTATAACGAATAATTCTTTCTTTTGTTTCAGGGGTGGTGTTAGCCTAAGATGGTGTTGGCGCTGGTGGTCGGAGTGTTGTGCGTGTGGGGCCGCCTGAGCGACGCAAACCCTGATGCGAAGCGGCTGTATGACGACCTGCTTTCCAACTACAACCGCCTGATCCGACCCGTTGGCAACAACTCAGATCGGCTCACGGTCAAGATGGGACTTAGGCTCAGTCAGCTCATCGACGTTGTAAGTACTTTATTCTAGAACGAATATAACTGTATCATCATTGTGGTTCTTAGTACTTTGTCTTAATTGTCACGTCTGTGTTCTTCGACTTGTGACAAAAGGATGTATGGGGATGACATACTATTTTTAGCGTATTGCCCCTTATCTAGGGCCCCCGAGGATCAACAAAACAGGTGCGTTTTCAAATGTCAAAAATCCATAGGAGTCTTCAACATTTTGACAATTACTACCGGTACTTTAGCAAATATAAAAAGTGGCGTATAAAAATGTGGAACTTTTCTCCAAAGATGATAAGTTTGAACCATGAATTACCCTCAATCTTTTTTAAATTTTAATTATTACTCGTTCAGGTTTCCTCCACAAAATAATTTCGAAATGAAATAGAAGGGCTTAACTGGATATGTTCATAAAATCCTTTAATTTAAAACGGGCTTTGCTTCACTATCTGTTTCCTGGATTCCGCCTGCAATATCTATTGGTTGAATAGAAAATTCTGGAACACTTCGCTAGTTTCTTTCATTGTGAGCTGATCAAATTGTTTAATTACATTCTTTAATTATTTCTATGCATTTTGGATTAACGCCAGCAAAACTTTTAAATTCATTGGTTTGGCTCGTTAATTTATCTTTCTTAACTTGGTCTTTTGCCATTTCGTCTAGTGTAATTAAGTTTTTACATAGATTTTTTACTTTTTGCTTAGATATGTTAATAGAGATATATACATTTAAACAACCATTGGCTTAAAAGAAGTTGATTGTTTCTTATTTTTTTTCTTGGTTTTAATCCAAGAATAATATTTGATTTACTTCATGTATTGGTCTGTATAAGTGTCAATTAATTTCATAACTTCAGTTCCTTTAACGTCATATAAAAAATGGCGACTAATTTACAATTAGTTTGGAAACTTTCGTCAGCAGAGTTATTACGTTTGAGTAGAACTAGTTTCCGCACGCGAATTTTGTTTCGATTTGGTTTTTAAATTGAATAAACAGGTGGCAACTTTTGTGGCATTAAATTTTCAATTTGGAACTATTCTCTTTTGATAGCTCGTTTTCTGTGATTTATATTAAATTCTAGTACATTACTCTACACGAGAAATGTTGCCCATAGTTATCACGCTGGGTAGCCGGGTTGGTAAGCACAGTATGGTGAACGATACTTCCACTGGAGAACGCCGCTGCTCATTCCCCCGAAAATATCCATTAGATGCTTTCACGTCACTCACGGGAAGGAAAGGGGTTGTCTATTCTAGGCTGGAACCACACGTTACTTATAGTAGATGCAAAATGTACTTTTAAGGGGTTTTGCCATACGTCCATTTAGTACACTTATACTGTATACAGTACACTACCAATTGCATTTTGTTCTTCGTGTCAGTCGCATTTAAACCAATACATTTGACAAAAATTGGTATAAAAAAAAAGAAAAGCATGTAGTCTTTATTTTTCAAACAACATCGACAAACTTCCAATCAAATTTAAAGCATTTTGAAACACTTCTAATCCGCTCAATAAAGCTTCAGAACAATTCATTCAATCCCAACAATTTTCGATTGTATCAAACAGAATCTATTTAACTTGGGACAGTTGACACATGGGCAGAACTCATTTAACTAAGCCACGGCAATTTAAATTGGACGCGGCTATCGTTGCACTTATTGATAAATAAATGGAAGTTCACAACTTGGATGGTGCGCGTACGTGCGCCGGGTATTGTTCCACTTTAATAAGTTGGGTCCTTCCCATTTTGAGTGCAGTTGCTGAGTGTTGTTGAATATTGTCTGCTAAAGTTCTCGTGTTGTTTGTGCTAGAATATTAAATTAATATTATGATTTATGTAGAAGCTATTTAATGTTTCGGTTCGATTGTCCAAAAATTATCATTTTAATTTTTGTATAGATAACTCACTGTTAACGTTTTATATGCATTCATGAGAAGTTACTTACCAATCAAAAATATTATTGTTTATATCCTTAGAAGGTTCCTCGAGTTTTAATTCAGGAAACTTCTGAATCAAGTAAGAACATACCTCTCAAGTGTTAGTTAAGTATATCGAGTCAAGTTACAACACTAAAAGAATTTGTGTATTGGGTGCTCGGCTGAAGTTCAACTTGAGAAGAAAAAGTATTCAATTATTTTTCTTTTAAAGGAAAAATAACTCTTTTTTTTCTTCTGCAGTGTCAGCTGGAGTCTAATTCTTCTAGAAGCAACTTTAACGATTTTCAGCTTAAGAATTTTTGGTCAGTAATTTTTTAATGGTCAGTTAATAATTTGACTGTATAAATTGCAATTTTAAAAGACTTTACTTGTTTATATCGCAGAATAAACACTGAATCAAGTTTTTTATCCCATACAAAATAAACCAAAGTAATGTGAAGCACTCGGCTAGTTCGAATCACGTCATATTTTTATCAACTCATATTAATTGTAGGTATTTGTAGCTTGTCATATTGTTTTAGTTCACAAACAATAAATACGTAATAATTTTTCTTTTAATAGGAAGCCGTAAAACGATAATATTACTGCAACTGATTTACACATAAAATATTCTCAACGGCAAGTTACTTTTGCTCTTTGCAAGTGCCATTGCATTCCTTTTTCAAACGGATCTAAACGCTGATTGGGTCTTTCTTGCAAAGCTATTGCTCTGATTGGCTGGCAATCTTTTTACATCCAACGTTCGAGATTTAGAATGTTTTTTTGAAGTATAACGGAATTTCATGACTACGTAAACGATTTCGTTAGTGATCTTCGTAAATAAAAATATTTACTTTATCTTACGCCACAGCCTAAAGAAATTGTGTTTTTATTATTTAATAATAATAGGAGCGTTGCCTATGAACTTCGACAGAGAATAACAAAAACCTTATTCTTTACATAACAATGAAAGTTACTAACAATGTTATGATAACCACCAAAATAATGTAAAGAATTTATCCTAAAAAGTAAGATTGATTATCAAATCGTAAAGCGCGAACTGGCGACGGGTGTCACATTCATTAAGATTAATTTCTTTTTTTACATAAGATTACGATTATTTTATCTTGATGCTCAATTTATTTAAATTAGATATTCTCGGGTAGTTCTGGTTAGAAAAGTTGGATTGATGGATTAGTGTATTTTTTAAAGGTTACGTTAACTTTTTGTTTGTAAAATTGTATAAGAGGTAACCTATGCGTTTTTGCTTATAAATGAATAAAGAAACACACATCGTGTGTACAAAATGTACTATACATACATCGTCGGGTACATAGATCATTCCGATATAGGATACTTACATTAAAAATTGCCTCCATATGTTTCAATAAAGAAGATAAATACACCAAAATTATCACCATCATCCCTTTCATTACACAACTAAAGACGCATTTGCATAAGAATATGAATACAACAGATAATAAACACAAATGTACGTAAATCTGTGTGGCTTGTTACAATGACCAGACGAAACTAAAGCAAGAAACAAAACTTACGAGGTTTTCTTAACAAAGGAGCGCACAATTTAGTTTTAAGCACTGCACCAATTATAATTTACCACAGACCATCCAGTGAGGCCAAAAGATACGCGATTTAAGAACTTAAACTATTATACTCATAAATTATGGTCTTTTTTTCTTCTTCTTTCTTCTTTTTTTTATACTTCGCCCCACACTAGGAATTTCTCCTGTGTCGTGGGTGCGTTTCACAAACATGAAATATCACATACACAAACACCCAGATTCGGGACAAACATCTGTGGTTCGCACAAAGTTTTGCCCCGTGCGGGAATCGAACCCGCAACCCTTTAAATTATATAAATTATTATAATCATAGATCTTATATAATTTTTTGTGTTTATGTGAAACAGGTACAGTTAACCACTTAACCATCCGCCCACTAGCGGCTTATAGCCACTTGAGGGCTAGGTGCTTTTGCACCCGCAAGATCATACACCTATCATCATGTGGGTGCAAAAGCACATCAACGAAATAGATGTTAAAAATACAGTACTACCAGTACAAACAAACGTTGTGTATATTGTAAACTAGCATTGGAATTTACAAGGTAGGTTTATAAGGGACTTATGATGAACAATGATACGTCTTTAAGGATCCTGATGTAGGAAAACCTAACAGCACCTACTAATAATAGATTTGATCGTATGCAATTTAACCTTCCTCTGTTATTTGTGCTTTTTTCTCCTCCTTTTCTCTGCTCACTTCCTGGCTCCAATACAGAATATTAACCTCACATTTTCACGTTGTCGTTGAAAACGGTACATTTGTATAATTATATTTGAATGTGCTGAAACGTTGACTATAAAACTTGCGCCCGGACGTAGAGGTAACTGAACTAATAATATTAATGTACAAATGTAGAGTTTTTGTTCCCCATTTGGGAATCCTTTTATAGTATTTAGGTGATATAAAACTTTATTATTGTGAAGCTTTTATCTCCTGTCATAATTTCTGGATAACTTTATTAATGGGACACGATGTTTGTAGTTCGAGTTTGTTGGTGTATGTGGTATATGGATTTAGCTGGAAGAGCAATCATTGACCTAATCTAATTGTAGCTACACTAGGTTAAGCTCAGGATTCTTTTAACTCAAAATTTTGGTTAGAAGATAGAACAAGCGCGGATTAAAGTAGTTTTGGCCCGACAGCGTTGACGTGTGTTAAAAAATCACTCATCTATGAACTGACCGCAAAAGTCCTCCTTATTTATGTGGTAGCTATTAAACAATAAGAAGAATTATCTCAGATATTTAGGTCTACGAAAGGAACTAATGACTCAATCATAGATTGAAAACAGAAACCTATCTTCGAACAAAACATGGCTTCCTTTCTCCCCATTCTTTATGTAATGTAAAATGTACCGCCTCAATAGAAGGGGTGCGTCATAAACTACCTTCGGCTAGCCCCCTGCCCCCTGAATAAGATATCTCCTATAAGGAAAGTGCATGCATTACTATTCAGGGAAGCTAGTGCGGTGCAATGAGTGGAAAATATTGGCAGGAAAAGCGTCAATGATTCCAGTCAGGTTACGGTTATATTGTGATTTTTATTATAACGTTACCTTATAGATTTAGTAATGCTAAGCCACGGAAAATTTTGCGTTGCCTGGAAAATTATTGCATGAAAACAACTAGCTACTGCCAGATGATATTAAATGGCAAATATTTTGACTTATTCATAACTAGAAATGCAACCATTTGGCTTTTTGAATTTGATATGTTTGTTTTTAAACAGCTACACTATCATCGTAATAGGTTATAATTAACGATGGCCAATAGCAGAACCTACAAACTTAAAATTAATTCTTAAACTTCTTATCTGACCATTAAAAAGTTAGTACCTGCACTTTTCGTTCTCATTTTATGTACATACTTCTATTTACTTCTACGAAATACAAGAAAAGTGTCAAAACTTCAATCGAACACAACACAAAATCTTCCAGATATTTTAGTCCCACAAAAAAAATCCTACAATTACTGATATTATATTTACTACGCACAGCCGAGATATGATTACGTCACTAACGTCATCAGGCGCAAGACTTGAAACCCATTACAGAAGCCTCAGCCACTCTTTTCCCTCACACGAATTGGATAATCCAATAAGCTTGCAGCTAAAAGACTTTTTTCTTTGAAAGTTCTTCCATTATAACGTTTGTGGTAGACGCAAAAGTAAACGGATGGTAAAAAAAGGAAAATAAACTATTATATCTAAAGAATGAAATGTTCTTAGCAGAGATATGTACATAGTACACTAAAATCCCTGGCTGTGTTTCTTTAAAAAAAATTGTACGTAGCTGTGAGTTGTTACTGACGATTTGACAGCTCTTTTATGAGTATAAAGAACTGTATAAAACTGGTTTTAATTACGAAACGAATCGCAAAGATACTCGGAGTTAATTGTCTGAAACCACTTTAATGTAAAACCAGCGTGGTTTTAATACTTCTAAAACTCAAATAACAAAATAATATCAATATTATTTTATTTCTAGTTGTAAATCTTGTTTAAAATAACTTTGGCTCAGTCTTAAAATGAAATTCTTTTGTTAGATCAGAGTAACCGATACAAAAGATTCAACAATAACGCAACAATACCAGGACTTCATAACTCGGTTACAGTACTATTGTAAAACCACAACATTATCGTCAGCGACAATTCAAAGCTAAAATATGTAATGGCCCGATTCTATTCCGCCCGCATTTCACTAGCTAACGAAAAGCTTTCTTCGGGTGCGCGCGTGCCTTCGAATAGCAATGTATTCATTGGTCTGTGGCTAGAAAAAACGCTAATTTGTTCAGTTGTAGGACCGCTATTAATATTAAAAGAGTTTTTCTTGAACACTTTTGTTTGTAGTATCAACATCGTTTTATATTGGGTTTACTTAGTTGTTTTGTAAAAATAACGAAGTTTTAATAGCAGTTTTAGGTATTCTGGCAAGAAAAATAGCGGACCTCACGAGTATTTTTCAGATTGTTTCTTAAGTTTTGGTGCTAGGAGATTTGTACAATAAATAAAATCTAGAAATCTTTCCAAGGTGTCGTCTCGTTCACTCCAGCGTTCAAAAAATGTAACTACTATGCATAATATACATATATTATGTGTAAAAGAAAATAATTATAATTAGACACACTAACTAATTTAGGACATAAAAGTTCACACAGGCAGCATATTGCATAATATCTCGTAGTAGGTAACAATCACTGATTGTCATAATTATTTAAGTTTGTAATTACACTTTTGTATTGGTTTATAATACCTGTTGATGTTGTAAGTGGTTAAACAATAAATAAATAAGTAGGTAATGTACCTACGTATGTACAGACGAATATAAAACTATTTCTCAAAATCCGCCTGTCTCCTAGCCATACGAATTCACATGCATTTTCTTATCGGTATTCGAGAGAGTTCCATGAAAAACTACCGTCAGTTAACTGAGTAATGGTAGTGTACATAATACGTATGTTCTTCGGTAGATAGATGAGCAGTTCCAACTAGAGGGGGATTCGCTCAAGATAGAGTGGTCATTTTATTCTGTTTGCAAAACATATGTGGCGTAGATTGCTAAGGATATTGGATCGTTATAGGAAATATCTTGTGTTCCGATTCTATAAATAAGTTTTGGTGGATTAGTCGATTTCAGTTTTGTAGGAGTAAATAATAAATTGTTAAACCGTTCAGAAAAATATGTTATACAAAATGGCTTTACAGAAATCTAATAAAATAAAACTTGATTTTTTAATTCATTAGGTACCCAAAAAAAGCAGTCTTCTATCTATTCCAGATATGTCCAGTAAGCTTGTTGTCTTCCTTACACGCTGTAAAATTTAAGTCATTGCTATTCGAAGCAGCAGTCTGTTTATAATTTATGCTTCATAATAATCATCAAACTGAGGACCCTCGTGTCATATATACAGCCTTAAACTAAACTGGTTTACTCTAAAGTGTCGTGTAATGAGATACTTATTTCATGTAGTGATAGGCGGAGGTGGAATTAGGTATATCTACCTCCGTTTTCCTAAAAATGGTAAACCTTAAAGTAGATTGAAAACCTATTATATAATATAACTGCTGGTTGTATACTTTAGGTGTATCAGGTGCGGAAAAATCTATACGTGAAAACTATTGTATTTTTTGTCCAAAATGCATACAAGTTTGGATTTTTACGAACATTAAATAACTATACAAATCATTATGCTTGTATTATTCCATCATTTAAATATCGTGCGTACATACATACCTATAATACTGATTATTTACCATCATTCCTTGATACTACTCTATTTTTTCTTCTCTCTACTCTATTTCTTTGGCAAGCATAAAAACCAGTTTCCTCAACACAAATCGAACACGTAAATCAGTTTCGGGCGCACGATTATAATAACAGTACCTAATATATAGAATTTAATACGACGCTGTATCGGCAGCCATCTGGTGCCGCACAGATATAGATCGTACAATAGGAACACGGAATACTGTTCTTGAACACTCTGTGTCATTTTATAAGGGAACATCGAAGCTTATGCTTCTATCTACATTGTGTGATATTGGTATTTTAAGGAAAAAGTTCTGGTTTGTTTGTAACTGCGTAAGTTTTGCGTCTTACGAAGATATATGAGTCTACGTGATATTTTGTTTTGTAGACCTTATCTTCAGGAAATTCAGGGCGTTCTATTTTACCTTGATTAATCCATGCGACTGTTACTTGGTCATAAGCTTATTCATCTTCAACTCATACATAAAATACATTAAATTAGAATAAACAATTCCTTCACTCCAAAATACCTACTACCAAAATTATTGATCTCTTCGAAATTCTTTTACACTTACAGAACTAAAATTTTAACACACATTCCCAAAACAATTTCGTATTTCAGAGAGAACATTCTGAGACGTTTTCAAGGAGGTAGCGACATCTAAAAGTATTGAACAGCATAGCATAAGCGCTGTGGCCCTGCCTCCAAATATTCAGAAGTAACATTATGCAAAATGCAAGAACTCAACACCTATTTCGGTAGCGACGTGAATAGCTATTGAATTTACCATTGAAAGCACTTAAGATACTACTTCTATTGAATCCGAATAAGGATCCTTTATGTGCGATATTTTTGAAGTTAGAATCAAAATAGATATCTGGTTTCAGGTCGTCTTTACCTTTTATAACGTTATCTTTTGTGATAATTTTAGGTTCTATTTGAATTGTCTTCGTTGTTAGATCACTAACAATTGTATCTATTTCTTTAGAAAATCATATTGTATTATTGCCTTGATATCTAACTCTATTCTTTTAAGTACAGAAAACTGTAAAATATTTATGTTTTTCTTATCAACTGATGATAGTATCAAAATAAAAACTTTTATTTTTTTGTATTCTATCACATAATTTTGCTAGTAATCCAATTTTCCATAGTAGGTCATTTAAAGAATACTAGGCACTTACGTAGATCGCCTTTCGCGGAGGAACACTTACAAACTCAACACCAGACTTGAGACATTTTAGCGGAAGTAGTGAATACGACATGACACAATTTTGCAAAAGAGCACCTCGTATATGTGATAGCACCCTGTATAGTAATCTTCCGAGACAATTTTTGTTTCATGTTAAATATAAGTATAGTTAACGAGCAGAAGCAGAAGAAATTGTAATGTTTGAAAATATTGTAATGAATTTTTAAATCTATGTATGTGATATTTCATGTGTGAAACGCACCCACGATACAAGATAAATTTTCTATTCCTAGGGTTTCTTATAAAAATAAATATGAAATAAATCCTTATTTTTTCATTATAAAATTTTAATTTCCTCAATTCCTTAAACAAATCTTGTATAGTCACCAAAGCAGAATACAGAAGTATTATGTATATTTAACCACCAAGCTAATACATATAACTAAGCATTTAAAATTTTCCAAGTCCTTCACAACTAAAATATGGCCGGCCTGTCTTCAAAAGTAATTTCAGGCTACATGAAAAATACACTGGATACTTTACTGCTTGCCACTCGTTGTCCTGCTCCAGCCATTACTTAGTGAAATGCAGCTGTTACCCAAGGCACTTGCTCAAGATACACGTTCTAAAGTTGCCTGCTACGTGTTAGAAGTTGCAAATATGTTAACAGGTACATCGATCTTATAGTTGGCGGTCCTGGGGATTGCTCGGATGGAATTTATTAGGGGTTAGTATTCCTCGTGGGGTTGTTTGTGTCTTCTAGCAATATAATCGCAGGTTTGAAATGATTTTTCTTGCGTAATATTTGTTATTGAAAAAAATATGTAATAATGGTTTGGTATGAAATTGTATTCTAAATATGTCCTGCCTTCAACGTGAAATTAGTATATATGTTATTTTCCTTTTTAATGATGCAGACGGAATTTTATAACTAAATCACAATCACGTCTTGTCTGTTTAACTTATCTTTGATGTTCTATAAAACAAACAAGCTACGCACAATGACGAGGATGAGGTACATAAAACCAATTACGTAAAATGAATTCCAAAAAACAACATTACCAAAACATCGATGCTGAAAAAGCAAATCAAATTGGGCATACATTCAAGGCATCAATGGGATAAGGGCGGAATCAACCAAAATTAACTTTAGTCATTAAACAGGGTCGGCATTGGAGCATTCGTCACACTCAATTTACCACCAAAAGGGAAGGCAGGAATCGATCGATTTCGGTCCTAAACCTGTACCTGGCTTTACTTTAATCAGGACAAGTGTTTCGTACAATAACGTGTGGATTTAAATTTTCAAGAGGGAATTCTGGATCCGAATACGCGCAGTTAAATCCCCTAACCCGAAAGATTCCGAGCAATATACGAACCGAAATCCAATGACCCATTTAAAGACACAGTTGGGATGATTGAGAAATTAGTCTGACGGTCATTAAGAATAGATAAACTATATTACATTATGTCTGGATGTTACAGACGATTAATGATGTATCACAGGGCTTTATGAATAAGTAACTGAGCAATATGAATTGAATGATATGCAGCCAATTACCCGTGAAGTAAGTAGTGAAGACGAATAGGTACAGAAAGGAAAAATAGACTTCAATAATTTCACTCAAGATTGGTAAATTACTTTTACAGTAATGGCCTTACAATTTGTGTTTAGTTCTGCGAGTTTAGACAGATATGTGTTGGGTCTATTGGTACCTTTAGGCATAATTATGTAGCGTATTTGCGAAAGAATATTGTACAAAAGATACACTGCTTTTCACAGGGATTTTAAATGACTGCCATGAGCATATAAACTCCGGTCTTCCATCACATCACACAAATACCTTTATGTACCTCCTCTAAGATCTATAATATCCTGAAGCCTAAAAGTTTATTTCTGATAAAACACAGCATCAACCACTAAACTTCGCAAACAATTTCAATAATTAGTTTGTATGTAATTTACGTCGTATAGTTTGCATCAAACAATGTCTTCTATCTCAACTTTAAACTTTCAGCGTTCCTCTACTAGATAACCGAAACTTATTGTTTTCTTGGCTTTGACAAACAGCCCCAGTTATTCTATTAAATAGCACAGCGAGGGTACTATGCAACAAGTATTTTTAAACTATCTAGAAATTGTTATTTCGCAAAGGTTTCTTCTCTGAGATTTATAAAAGTTAACAATTAAAGGCATGTTAATAGGTATAATTTGAAGTTATGAATCGAAATATGCTACTAGTGGGTGAAGTCCTACCGAACGGTGGTTCTAGTATTTACTTAAACAGGTTAATGATGTAATGTATTTATTTGGAGTATTTTACTACCCGTTCGTTACATCTCTACAAAATATTTGATTTATTATTATCTAGGTACAATATTAATTATATTCGTTACCTACTGGCTATTTTAAAATAGCCTTGTTAAAACAGATGTTTATTGTTAGTACTTCATAATATTTCATTCATTACAAAAATAAAGTAGGTCGTACACAATTTTGATTCTCTGTAATTTTTTTGGGTATCCAAAATGTATTCTCTTTGATTTGGTATTTAACGCTCAGCAAAAACATGAATCCTTTGCAAAGAGGATTTTTTAATTAAATACGAATATCCCATTAATTATACCATCCATTGATACTTTGTACATACAACCATTGAATAAAGTTAATTAATAAACTGAAGATGGAAATATTTTCGTCTCAGTATTTTTTCTAACATACCAGGGGACCAGCGAATTAAAGGAGTCACCAATAGATAGTACTAACACTTAAGACCATCATAACGTAAACAAGCCTCGAGTCAATTCCGATAGTTAACGTATTCCCAAGCAGGACATGTTAGTCATCGTTAACAACGTCTGCGATGTCCCACGAGACATGTTTGGCAACAGCATGTGACATATGCCATTCATAGACTCGCTTGGCTCCATGCGATAAATACTAGGGCTGCAGCAGTCAAAAAGATGTTACATGACGTCGTCAAAATTGTTTACTAAAACGGTAGGTATAGCTCCCACCACGTAAGAAGAACGCTGAATCACTGTCAGCGACTGTGTTTGCACTCGGATATACTTCCTAAATGTAAGTATTTTATTGTAGAATCTTTATATTTACTTTACTAGTTTCGTAACACTTTGGAATAGACTGGAAATCAAAACATAATGTTAACGGTCAGCGTACCTTATACTTGACGGGAACTATACTTAAGTTTTCTTCACAATATAACAATGGTCAAGTGGTATAAATAAATACTGGGTAACATTTATTAACAGGATTTGCAATAAAGTAGATCGGGGAACAGGGAGTTACGCGTGATGCAATAATATTATGTAATAGTAATATAATAGTACCAGGAATATATGTCTTGCAAGAATTAGGTAATATACCTAATTCGTATGTACCTAAGTCCGACGTCGGAGCAGCTATAAAACGGGCAATTCACAAGGTAACATAAGTTTGAAGATCGAGGCGATCTAAACACTAACATCAATGTTAAGAGATACTGTCGCAGAATAGTTTACCCGACACCAATATCGGGCGACCGCGGCGCAATTTACTATGTATGAGTCCCCGTTCAAATGTGTACAGTCACTTTAAAGTGGAAACTTCTAAACTTCTCTGTGGATTTCTTTGAATGGGATTTTTATTACCTTTTATTTATCAGCATTTATACCTAGCAAGGAGTTTGATACTTTTGTAACAGTCGTTGTTAAAGTACATATATAAGAATAGTATTGTTTTTTCGAAATATATGCAAAAGACTTCTTCAAAGATTTTATGGTTCAAAGAATATCCATTTCAAAGTATAGATATAGTAAATGCAACTCAATTTCTTCGTTCACGACTATTTACAGCAGTAGGAACCGGTGATTGGCGTTTTGGGTGCTGTCTTGATGTAATTAGCGTTCCAAAAGTACTATTAGGTATTTAGTCTATTTTGAATAAATAATTTCTTATTTATTACTTAAAAGAGCGTTTAATAACATGCAAATTGAGATTAAATTACAATAACAACCTGTCAGGTAATTATAAACAGAACTTAAACAGAGAATTTTCTGCTCAAAATTCTGCAAACAAAAATATTGAAAGCTAAAACAATTTACCACTAAAAGAAGAAAGTTTCATAAAAACTTCTTGTACAAAACTCAAACAGCGTCTCATCTGAGATATCACACAGTTCTAGATATAATCCCAGCATGCCCTCACACGTAGCGAGATCTTTGTTCTAACAAATAAATCACATTTGCCCACTTAAGTAGGAACTTACGTGCGCTCTCAGACTCTCTTGTACAACTAATCAAAACAAACATTTTCCTTATTGTAGTGTTTGTATACGCATTGTCTTTAGACGTTTATGTTATACCATTGAATGCTGCAACTATATTAATTTTAAAATTGTGTGTGCTATTATATCTTAGTAATAGTAGTCTAAATTCATTATCTTCTTCTCTACTCATAGCAAAGAAACCAAGCAAGCTAGCATGTCAAATTATAACATTTTGGTTAAGGACTCCTTTAATTATTTTAAATGCTTGTCGATATTAGGTAAAAAGCCTCATCCAATTACCACCGAATCTTCTTTCTATCGTATGGTTGATGAACAACCTGGTGTCAGAGTTTGAACCACCTGTAGGCCTTTGACATGGCTTTGCACACCGTTGAAAAATCCCTCAGGTGTGCCGGTTTCCTCACGATGTTTTCCTCCACCATTTTTAGTAACTGATGACTAATTTATTTATGATACGCGCATGAATGTATAAAAGCATTTACTGACGTTAATGCAGTGTATGTGTTAAAAAATCCAGGGGACAGTAACAGGCTCTAACAAACTTCATTACAACAACCATTTTTAATTCTAAGATACTTACCAACAAACCGCTTTGTACTTTAAATGCTCTTTTTATAGTTTATAGTGGGAGAGTATTACTTTTTGCTATCACCACTTGTTGGAAGCAAACATTTTGCGGCACAAGTTTTCTCACCTAACGTCTAAGTAATTAAGAAATGAGTTTCAAAGCAACCACTAAGAATTGTGTGCGGCTTTTGAATGATACTCTTTGTCTTTAGTTAAGAAAAAATGCTTCGTTTCTTGAGTAATGTAGTTCGTTCTTTAACGTTGTCTTTTGGTAAAATTTTCGGTGCCTCAGTAATAAGTTCATGATTTTTTTCTCATTTCTTATTTATAACTACTGTCTCACGCTTCAATTGGTCTATTTTATAAGAAGATCGTTACGAATCTACAATTGAATCTACACAATTAATACTGAGCTTATATTGAACAATTTTACAGTCCCAAAGTTTCTCTTGTTTCTTAGATCCTATTTATAATTTACTTACGAGTATGTTGAAGCCTATTTCAACTGAAGCCCTAGTCTCCAACTGTTAGGACGAAAACGTATGAATCAATCATCGTGAAACTCAATATTATGTCAGATAGTTTGACAACCAGACGTTACCATCAGCGAGTTCGATATATTTCCGTGAAAATTAGATACTTCAATAATTTGTGTAGGGGTCACTGTGAATTTAACTTATATGATCAATTAAACTTGTATGACGGCCTCGTTGGTCTAGTGGTTGCTAAGCGCGACTGCTGAGCACGAGGTCCTGGGTTCAAATCCCGGGTCGGGCAAAGTGTTACTGGGTTTTTCCATTAGGTAATTCTCAGTGGCAGCACGGAGTCTGGATTTGTGCCCGGTTGATGGCAATAGGCTCGCCCCCTATTACATTGGGACCTAAAAACATAACTGGCGAAATGTGGGTATACTATATGAATACCTCTGCCTACCCCTTCGGGGAATATAGGCGTGATATTATGTGTTGTCTAAAACTTGTATGTTGTTCCAGAAAGAGTTTGCAATATGTGGTTGAGTATCCATGGTACACTAAAAAGTGCAGCCCCTATACCATGAACTCTTAAAGCAGGACAGTTTACGTTGTGGAAGCGGGACACCGCATTACACTGCAGGTAGCGGTGTCCCGCTTCCACAACTTAAACTGTCCTGCTTTAAGAGTTAAGTAAGGGGGCAGTTATCGTTTTTAAGGGAGTTCTACAGTCTTCTCTATAATTTTCTATTGTTTCTTATAACGGATAATTACATTTTTTTCGGCGTTGCTTGGAGTTTCTTGGTAAACGAATCACTGGAATATACGTAATCTACTCAACTTACAATAAAGTGAGATGATGATTTCTATTTTTAATAACAAAAGAGTGTGAACAAATAGAATAAACGCGTGTTGAGGCTATCAAATATTTCTATGTAGCATTTTTGTGCCCCCTATTACTTTTTATAAAAACGTCAAAAACCAAAACAAGAGAACTGTTAAAACCTTTATTTTTAAATGGCCCAACACATTACTATTCTAATTAACGTACAAAAGGACGTAGGACCGTTATATTATCATCAAGCCAGCATTCTAACGCCACAGTAACTTACCTCGTGATAAAAAGCTACGCAACACTTAGTTTCCTTTAGTTTCTGAACTTAATGAGAAAATGTACGCGCCCAGTAACTTTGCCACCGTCCTACTGTTTTATAGTTTTAAACGACTTAGCTGAGTTCGTAATTATGACTAAACAAGCATTCTCTGCAGCTTTCTCTACATTAGTGTTAGAATTTAAGTTGGAAACTTTGTGTAAACGTTTTTAAAGGCTAGTAGAATGGAAAATAGGAATTTTAGTAACAGTAATCGGATTATGGTGGGAGACTGCTTGCTTAAATAACCGTTAGATGTTCTGGAATCTGCTAATAGATTAGCTGTCGGGAATGCTTAAGACTGAGCCGAGTATAGCTAATTGGATGGCAACAGCCCGGGTCTGGCAAGCGCTGCTAGCTAGGCAGGGGAGAGGAAAATAGAAAATGATCATAAGTATCACAAAAACTTGGGTTTATTTTATTAGGATGTTCTTGTTGGTAGGCTTAAAACTTGAGTAAACTAAATAATTACCCGTAAACCTTTTTCTATACTAAAAATAAATACCCACAATCGATGCATGTTTCAATTCCGAGTATGTCAAGTTTTTGCCTCATGCTGTAATGTAATAGTTACACGTAAGAATGTTTTCGTGGGCTTATACCAGATATGTTAGCAGTGATAGCCGTATGACCGTTGGACTGCTAAGACAAAGATTGCAAGTTCAAACCCAACGAGATTTCTCAACGGTGTGTCAAGCCATGTCAAAGGTTTACAGGCGGTTTCACAAATAAACTGGTGTCAGAGATGAATCTCTGACACCAGTTTATTTACCAACCTCACGATTAAAAAAGAAAACCAGTTACGCATTAGTTTTACCAAATCTCATCCCACATTATTTTGAAAATCACCTCAGCGCAAGTGTGTTAAACTATGTTGTATTTTTTATGGAAGCTAACATGAGCTTAACCAAAGTCAAGCAAAGCCCAAAAATTACGTATAGCGATACCGTCAGTGTCCTAAAACTGTTGAAAGTAGCTCCGTAAACTAGCAGCTCGTATTATGGATGAAGTTACTAGTTGTATACTTGCTAAAGCGTTCGGCGTACATGTCCCTAACTTTGAATTATGTCTTAGTATAAACTAAAGCATAATTCACAAGTTTGAGGAAATATGTTGCTCAAAGTCTCAAGTTATCTGAAATGTCTGCTTGAAAATTATTTACAGACGCCATCTTAGTTGGTGGCGCTGTGAATATAATAACATCTGGATGTCAGTGTTAGATGACATTGTGTGCATTCAGAGTATTTGTTAAGCAAAAACATACGGATGCACTTGTAGTGACGTGCCGCTGTCTGCAAGAAGACTATTTAGTTAAGTATGGAATGACAGGATGGATTTACTTGCCTTTGAGAACTACGTAACGAAAATGTATACGCTTTTTCTCATATCCAATCTGAAACATAACCTTAACTTAAGTTAATTTTAATTAATTAGTTTTTATTTTATTAGGTTTCAAAATTTTTCTATTTCACGTAAACTGTAATTACAGGCACTTATGAAACGGTTATGTTTCTCTCCTATTATTATGATCTTAGTTTAAATCCCTAATGTTACACTTAAGCTGTACCTAATACAGCTTTATTTAAAGTAAAATAACTGTGTACCCAAACATGAAAAAATAAGCCAATTACTGGAGTATTTGACACTAAATGCTAAGCCCTAAAACCGTTCTACTAAATCTGTACACCTAATTTCAATACACTGCCTACCGCAAATATTTGATGCCAACGAAATTGATGCACACATCACACAGCGGCACAGTACACAAAATATGGCCGTATATTCTAGAACATTCTCACCCCTGGGCAATATTCTATACAACAAACATTGTATATGAGATGCATTCCTCATTTTGCCTTGTTGATTCAATGGAAATTAGGATCTCTGCTGGTTTTAATAAAGGCGCTCTCGCATAATGCAAGTGTTTATTAATAGTGACGTCATTTGCATCGTCGGAACGAGTTTTTGGTGCGCCATCCTTTTTTATGGAAATGGCTCTCGAATAGCTCGATTGAAAACTTTAATTAAAGGAGTGTTTGCAATCTCTTTGGAGTTTATCTTGAAAGGATAATTTTTTGGTCTATTTTAAATGCTGGTCTATAAGAAACCAGCTCCGCAGCTAGTCAATCAGTACCTCATACCTATTAATGATAATAATCAATGAGAAATCAGTGCTTGATCATAATGCAATTCATGACTTGCAAAGCCTTTAAAAAAAAATCCAAAAAAAATATAAGTTTCGGAGTCATTACTCTATCTTATCATTGAATGCAAGTTGCTTATCTAATCTAAAAACAGCTTCTTTTCCACTCCCGTTAATTCTGCCTCTTTCAAAAGGGCTCAATGTTAAATTGGATTAATTCAACCACATAAATCCTTGTAAGGGTCAAGGAGATTGCTCGTTTGGTATTTAAGATATAACAGACCATTTTATCTTGACCTGCTACCATTTTAATTTGCTGCGATCCTGGTAATGTGGACATTACACTTGGTTGTTTAATGAGGTGATATTTGTTCTAACCGGCCTTTTTCGAAAGGTGGTTTACAAGTAGTAATACTAAAAAGGCAATTAAAAAGTTTCAGATTTATAACAATGTTTTTATTTGATTGTTATTTATTGAACATACTTAAAAAACACATAATTAAAAAAAATGTGAGTGCTTTCAAGATGAATTTTATACGACCGTGGTAGTTACCTATTATCAGCAATTTGAATATAGTGGGATTTTGTGTCAAAGTGAAACTACAAAAAGAAATTCCTAGTCCACAAAAAATAAACGTTGTTCATGGCAAAAATGTTACTTTTACAAGCAACTGCATTCCTAGTATTGTGGAAGCCACTTTAGCACGCCATGAAAATCAATAGACGATGGGCTCGGACTGTAAATGTCGATCCCGTGTGAAAGCACCCTAATTAAATACAACGGTTCCGCGTGGTATTCCAACATTGTAATTGTTTTATTCTGTTATATCTGGCAATCATGTATCACTTGTGTCCGACCCTTCAGTTATTAGATATTTGATGGAAAGTCGCTGCGTTTTGTTTCGGAGGAAACTAATAAGGGTTCTCAAATAAGTTGAGTAGATACGTGATTAGTGAATTCAATATTATTTTTCACTTCTTAGTTTTTTTGAAGGCTTTTATTACAAACTCTTGATTTTCACACAACTCTGTACTTTCAATATAATATAATAACCTGTTATAATATCTTCACGTGACCAAAGGTCTGGACTGGCTTGTTTTTCGGCCAAAGAATTATCATTGCCATTTAACGTGGCAATGCTGCCAGCCTATTGGGTACCCTACCAGTCGACAGTAATTAGAAAGAATACTTGGATGCATATTTTTTCGATATATATATGTTATTTGTTTAGCGTAGGTTACAGAGTAGGTAATTGTAAGAATATAATAGAGTACAATGCAGGTTCATATCACAAACACAGTTTATCTTAATCTTCAAAACATGACACATGTTATGCATGTCTTAATTAGTATATAAGTTCGTACCTTTGACTTCTGAACTTAACCACCTTCAATATCATGTTACTTAAGTAGCGTTCGAGACGACGATGTCAAACCACCGGTAACAAACTAACTTACTGTTAACGACTCAAGCCAAGGGTTTGTAGTTAATAGTAACTTTGGAACAGGTCTATATATGCCTGCATACGTTATCTATTGGTTTTTAACACTATGGTTTTAATATCACCTACCTAAGCGAAAATGTTAAATGTATTATTTTATGGAAAGCAAACATGCCAAATTGTATCCGGCTTAGAATTGACCACCCGCTTTCCTCCTTCCTAATTCGCAGTTTTTTGAGAAGCGCGCGTCAAATGAAGTACGCTAAAATCAAAATAACGTTATTTGCTTCGGTAGGCATACACATATATTTTTTTTTATTCTTCTGTGCTGGGGTAAATCTCTTATAACCTTCTTACAATATCAATTTTTTCTAATATTCTTAACTTCCAAGTTCAAACCTTTTCCAGTTCGATGATACCTATTATATTGTCTGCAACGTTGAAAGTCTAAGTGTTACAGTCATTTACCGCATACACCCATAAAACAACATCAAAGTACAAATCAACAGTGCTCATTCACTACAAACTTTTTAAGAAGCTGGCTGTTAATTTATAATGATAACTCTATAAATATTAAACGAATATTTCGGCTTCCGCTTTTGTTCTTAACAAATAGTACCTACGTACCTATTCACAGATTAAAATCTGGGGTTCAAAGATATTTTTTGCATAAAAAAGCTAGGCAGGGAAAATCGTAGCTAAATAAGGGAGGCAAACCAACGTGTTACCCTCCGGCGTACAAGGGCCCTGTCTTATTTTTTTTCTTTCGGAAATTTTAATCAACTGTATCTACAAGAAAATATAAGTAAAATGTATTTTAGAAATGGATGATGAGACAGATATCTCATTTTTCTCATGAGTGAATGTAATTTGTTTGATCGATAGGGTTAGATTAAGGTTTGATGGGAAAATCTCATTTTTACATTATATTATTATTATACTATTCACATCCTATCATAAATATATTTTCTAAACCAGCTCATACCTACAAACAATAGATTCAAATCATTAATCAACAAGCCTTAAAATTCACAAAGTTTATGCCATTTTACTCCCAAGCAAATTGTAAATTAGTAATTGGCTCTGATTACCTAATTAAAGACAACGGCTTTGATGTCAGTAAATCATCCAATGTTTGCCGGATCAAATGATCTTACTACATAACGTACAACAGCCTTATAAAATGAAGGTACACATAAGTTTCAGAATTACACTCCCTTGAGGAAAACATACAACCCTTTCATGTAAGGCTAATAGGTGTAGGTTACATTAGGTACGTATTTTACCCGACTTAACTGAAGATATTGATGTCTCAGGACGGTCGTAATTTTTTACTACAATCTGTGTGTATACAAATCTATATCGCACTGTGTGTTTGTAAGTTTGTTAACTCTTCACTCTCAAACGGCTGAACCGATTTTAATGAAATTTAGTATGGAGGTAGCTGTCACCCTAGATTAACATATTATATGCTACTTTTTATTTCGAAAAATGGAGCGGGTAACATCGCGGGGCGCAGTTAGTATTATAGGAAAATTAACCCCTGTTTCCCTTCGTCACGCCATAACTTTAGAACGGCTAGACCGAAATGGCTAGATTTGGTTTTGAAATATTAGTGTAAGTCCAGGGAAGGTTTAAATGGCGAGATGTTGATACCAAGTTCGCTGGGTCAGCTAGTCTATGATAAAATTAGAGGGCGTGTCCAAAGGTATATTTTGGACGGGTAATTAGTAGTACCAAACAGTGAGATTCGTATCAAAAAGGAAATTCACGCATGATGTGGGCACGTGTTGATAATGTTGGTTCACACGTTACCAGTCCCCTGACTCTTTCATATTGTTTTATGGTTAATATGTAAATACACATTCAATTTGATGTTTTGATTATGTGCGTAGGTGACTTGTGGGTCTAGTGGTCAGTAAGCGTTACTGCTGAGCATGTGATCCTGGCTTCAAAACCCAGGTCAGACAAATTATTAAGGGTTTTTCCATTACGTAATTCTAAGTAGATTTGTCCCCGGTTGATGGCAATAGTTGTTATGTTTCTTTTTCTGCACTACCTAAATGTTTGACTTATAGAAAATGCTTAAGGCATTAGGTCCGCCTTGTACAATTGTACTGAAGCATTAAATAAATAAATAAAAATAAATATGACTGGCTAAATGTGGATGTAGGTACTATATGTGGACCTCTGCCTACCCCTTTGGGGAATACATGCGTTATGTTATGTATATGTTCGTAGGTGCTATATACATCATTACATTAGTCTCGTGTCTGTGAGAAATACTGATATATTTTGTATGTAGATTAGCTATTGTCGTAATAATTATATTTATTTCGATTTCCATATACAAAAATCTAAACATGTTGATACTGTTCCAATTTTGCATTGTATGTAATTAATATGGTAATATTGTATACCTAACAAAGTTACAAATATAATCTAAATCAAATGTTTGTCCATGATTGGTTGGCAACTAAAAATAAACAAACAAAGAATTCCACTTTGAATCTCGTTCACCGTACATTTGCTCTACGATTGAATTCTAAAAGTTCAAACGGAACATTCCTTTTGCTATTCAAAGTTCGAAATCACAGTAACGCCGCATTCTAAGAATTCTGGTCTGTATTTCGCATGCATATTCAATATTGAAGAACAAAAATCGTAAAATGTGAAGGAAAAAATCTCCTTTCAAACAAATCGTTTCTCGATTCAGCCAGTATAATGGGAGGGCGTACAATAGTGCAATTCTCGACACTGGCATTGCAAGACTGTCGTTTGACGTTCTTGTGCCCAAGAATCTATGGCCAGCCTGTAACTAAGTATTTTTCTGGACGTCTTTTAGCGCAGCATATATGTGAAATGCAGTTTACTGAGTATCGATGGGTGAAAAATAAAGGAAACATTATATATAAATAATATGGATAACACTCACGAAGGTTATTATAGGAAACATTATCATTATACAAATATACACAATTTTTTTCTTTTGTTTGGAAATTGAGCCGTTGTCGTCTATTATGCCAGTGTCAAGTGAGGGTAATTGACATTATTAAACAATTGATTAAATTATACCTGTCTCAATAATTTGCATGTCAAAGAATACAGATGTCATTAAAGTTAAGAAGTGGTTAAATTAAGAGAGGTTGTATCATCGTTTATAAGTAAGACTGATACTTACGTTGTTAACTTAAAACACATTTAAGCATTGTTTTAGCATCGTTTACGATTAGTACTTACTTCTTCTTACTTGTGAACACATATAACATATTAACCGAAGAGCGTGTATGAGGAATGTGATGCGTGTAAATGAAGCAAAAGAAGTATGCCAAGATCGTAGCAAATGGAAATTAGTGGTCTCTGCCTACCCCTCAGGGAAACAGGCGTGACTTTGTGTGTGTTTTAAGTTAACAACGTAAGTATATTGACATCTCCAATCTTTGACATGCAAACGGACACTGGCAGGCATAATCTAATCAATAGTTTAACACTGTATTTTTTTATAAGTAAAGGGGATTATTTTACCAATTCCATTTTCAATTATACCACTAATGTTTGAATATTTAATCATAATCGTTTGAGTATTAAGTCATTACTTACGCCATTCCGGACGAATTGATTCAAACATGAATTTTCAATGTACGCATCTATAGTATGAGCATAGTATATTCTCATTTCAATCCATATATTTTCCATATAATCGAAGCTTAACATGAATAGTATAGAGTTTGTTTTACATAAGCAGTAAAATTCTTGTACGGCTCATCATTCCGTCTGTCGTAAAAGTGTGCTAAAGGGAAAAAACAGACTGTTTTGATGTAGAACGTGACTTTATTCATGGGTAAGCTGTTTAATTATGCATTGGGAAGCGTATCAACGAAGTGATGCTGATATTTTTGTTCGATAAGGCGAACATAATCTCCTTTATTTTCTCCATTGCTTGAAAACTGTTCATTTGATACGTGTGCTGGGAGTAGTAGTACTTTTAAATGTTTTGCTTTGTATATTAGTTGAAATTCAGTCTCGCTATTTCTTTATTCTAAACTCCTTATTGATCTACAACTCAGGTGTTATCTAAGAACAATCTTCTTGTATCAATAGGTACATTCAAAGTTACGTGTTGGTGTAATGATATGCTTTTCGATGCTTGCCAACTACATTCATCATCATTATCATCATCCGGGAGACGACCCCTGCTGAACAAAGGCCTCCCCCTTAGAACGCCACAATGAACGAGAACTTGCCATTTGCATCCACCGGTTGCCCGCAACTACATTCGTACCACCTAAATATTACACCTAATTTTTAATAACTAACCCAAGTGATAATAAAATATGCCTTTATACACAAAGCCATACCAACAGAATATATTCTTAAGAGGTAAAGCGACTTCGCCATACAATTTACAATCCCCTAGGAGTACCACCAATAAATAATAACCAGAAGAAAAGTAATTTAACACATCCTCAATATCCCGGGCATGGTGAGCGCTACCCGTTGCCAATTCCCTGGCTTCCTATGACGAATGAAGCTGGAATCAAGCCAGGGTATGTACAATGAAAAATCTTTTTATGCGAAACTTACTCTCGTACAAATTCAGTTATGCGAAGCGTTATATGGCACGCTTGTGTATGGGCTCGTCTTTTTAGGGTTAAGTGACCTCAATACTGAACTTTAGGTTAATTTTGAAACGGTTCAAGCGACGCAGTCTCTCTCATGGTTGCGAGAATGTGCCGTGAGTATTGAAGTCATAGCATTGGGCTATTCCATTGGAAACAATTTGACTGTTTAATTGACCATATAGTAAAAAGCCTGCCCGGTTGGCGTCTGTGTCGTCCAATAGGTACATTAAAGCACTACAGGCGTAAGCTTCCGATCTCTAGATAGTCTTGGAACAAAAGTATTTTAGTTGTATAATATAATTAATAGTCTATGAATTTTACTCTGTCGTCGCAAATATATTTAGGTAACTCTAGCCATTTTACTCTCTAAACAACTTTTGTAACTACGGTGTGCAATGAAGCATATTCTATTTATTTTTTAATGCACATTTTAGCACAGAGGCGGACTTAATGCTATTAGTTATTTTCTACCAGTCAACCTTAGAGCGATGCAGAGTTGAATATGAACAATTGTAAACAGTATTCAATGAAAAATAAAACGTTAATTACGTAAATATTTACTACAATATAAAGTTATTCTATCTGTCTGTACATATGTGTTAGCATAGCAACGCAAAGTTTTGGCTTGCATAAATAACAGATGCGCGCATTCTATGTGAGTCAACTCAACATCAGCCAAACGATTACCAACTGGGAAACTACGTTTCCAACTAATAATTTGGACGTGCGTTGAAGCGTGGCGTTTAGGACAGGCCGCTAGGATTGGCCGATGATCGGATTATGCTGCGGTAGCTTACATAATGTACCAGGGTAGAGTTAATTGATTCCACTATGACACCTAGGTTCGCTCAATTACAGTGTATAGGTACCATAGACATTGATATGTCTGAGGCTATTAAGTGTATTGGTGATTTGGTTTAATGCTGAAGATGCTTTGTTGATAGATTTTCTTTTATATGTCAACTTTACAATCATTTTTAAATGACAATATAATTTAACTTTTATTGACCAGCTTATAACTCGAACTGCCAAGACAAAGGTCGCAAGTTCAAACCCATGCACCGATTACTTTTCGTATTCATGTGTGTACTATACATGCTAATCTAATCAGTTGCTAAAAACAGTGAAGGAAAACATCGTGAGTCCACCGACCTACCTGCGAGATTTTTCAACACACAGTAAAGCCATACCAGGCGTTTAGGTGGTTTAAACTGACATCAGGTTATTCATCATCCATACAATAAGAAGATTGACCACCCTCAACCATTTGTTATATGAAGACTGTGAAAAATCTCATTGTTCGATAACGCCAAAATATTTTCGATTCCAAAATAGAAAACATCTAGTTTTACCTAGATTTAATTCAAAAGTTCAATTTAAAAAATCGGTTTCCTAAATTACCGTTGCGATTCGCCTTGTTGGAGCTATATACCAGAGTATTGTGTTTTGTCATGAAGACCCGGAATACTAAAAAAGGGCCGAGTCTTTTGTCACAGTCCTTTTTATTCCCATCATACATAGACCCGTACGGTTAACCCATTAAGGAGGGGTTAGGGGTCATGTTAATCTGGCGGCATTATACTACCCTTGGTCACGTGCAACAAAGGAAACTATGATGGAGGTCCCGTTTTTATTAAAACGTCCAGTGCTCTTAAGCCGATTTTATTTATGCCTGCCCTTACAACGTTACTTTGAAAAAAGTGTGCGCAAAATATTGCGAATGTGTACACTGTTACATTTTAGGACAATTGGTGCACATTTGCTTTTTAGTATTTCAAGCCGAGTGACCGAATGTTGTAGGTAAACAGGCTTTCCAAATCATTGGCGATCGATGGCATCGAAACTGTTTAAATATTATATTGTAACTGTGTATCGATTAATTTATATATTGCTTACATAATAAAATGTTTATCTATGTGACTTTTTATATCTTTTTTGCATGTTGCCATGCTAGGCTTAAATCTAAATTGATAAAGGAAATTTGAACACGAGCGGGACTCGAACCCGCGACTTTCGCCGTACCGTGGCGCCGCTCTGCCAACTGAGCCACCGTGTCTTTCAAGTTCCCTTTTTGTTTATCTATTCCTAAATTATGTCAATGTTAATATAAAAACGAGTTACCATAAAGCAAAGCAGAATTGAATCAACTAACACTATATCCCAGACTCTAATTTCTAGCATTAAGTAAACTACACAAACAATATTACATAAGGAAACATTAATTCCTTACAAGTCTTCTATTAATCCTAGATTAACTATAATACGGCGCGCGTACCAGAATACGAAATGCTAAACAGAGATTTGTCCTTCATCCTCTAACAGGTCCTCGAATATTAAAACAATATTGTTATACGAGGTATCCTGATTGTAATTATTGGTTGGAAATGTAAGTTACATTTCAAGGTTTCCGAAAATGGAATTGAACTTTGACGGGATTTGAAGTTAGAATACATATATTCTAAGTTCGTTTTCTTTCGATAATTTAATTGTGATTTAATAATAAAAAAAATCTTTTCTTGCCCTAGAAACTTGCAATATCTAAATCTCTAAACTTTCTTTAAGACTAAAGACAAAGGCTAACCATTTATCTATTAAGTGATAAAATTGACGAAAAATTGTCAGCCCACCGTATTTACTTTCCAGGTTCACTTTGACATTTCATAATCAAAAAGCCAATAGATTAAATCTTTTTTCATCCATCATTTAACCACATCTATTCATCAACCTCGCAACATACATACGTAAGCTCAAAGCATCAGAATTGCTCGTCCACAACAATATCCCAATCAAATGGTTCAAAAGCAAATAAAACAAGGTTGTAACACGAATTGTATGAATCGTAAAATCCTACAAATTTACTACCTTTATCGAATAACTATAACTCGTTAGCTCCATTTAGGTTTTGATGTTTATTGCCACTCATTTTACAGCCTGTAGTCTGGCCTTAATTGGGTTTAAACTGTTTATTGACATGTCCTAACCCAAAGGCCTATGGATAGCAATGACATGAGATCTATGATAAGCGGCAAAATATGATGCTTCTAATAAACAAAAGCACACTTTAGGAATTGTAGGCATGATTGTGGCATAAAATCAACCCTGATTTTAGTTCTGTTGTGTCTCTTAGATAATGTATAGTATTCACATGAAGATCGCCTACTATGACGGTGAAAAGAGACCACATTATTGACTAAACCTTAAGAACGATGATCGTACAACAAAACAAATTCGTTCTCTCCTCCTTCGATTCTATAACCCTTAAAAGTAAATATATGTATATGAATAAATTAAAACATATCAGCTACAGTTGACCCAAATTACCTCCCGTATAATTGATACGCAGAGCAAGCAATCCTATACGGCAAGCATAAACCATTATACATTCACGTCCACAATTAGGACTAGATTGATCAGGTGCCACTTCGCAAGAGAAATCTAAAGATCCATTTATCTATGTACCACTGAACTCAATTCCCTTCAAATGTATAATCCAGCTACAGCAACACCATGGGTTCAGTATTTAGGCGACAATAATCTTGCTATTATGTTAGAAACAATGGCATTTAATACAACCTATTGAGGTATCTATGGGGAGAATCTGGGATTTGCACCATTATGTACCAGCTGCTTACTAACAACTAACTATGTTTGGGAGTTACGAATATCTTTGTTGGGACAGGGAAGTTTGGGGAGTTTAGAACTGTATCGTGTATACCCTATGATTTTGAATATAATATATCATTAATTATATTATAGGCTTAAAAATGTGTAAGATATTTAACACTAGCTGTTGTCCGCGTGAATTTTAGATACAGTAGATTAAATTCAAATTTGCCTACTTTAGGCACTTGATTTTCAATAACTAAACAAAATCAAAAATCATAATTTTAAACTAACGCAGTTTTCTTATTGAAATGTTTTATATGACCACAAGCATGATTTTTAACACAGTTCATAGCAACCAACGTCCAAACAAAGACTTTAAAAGATTTCTCCTTTTGTAGTGTTCTATCAAAAGCCTAATATCCTAATCACCTCCTAAAACCCTCACGACAAAGAAGCTCAAACAGGCGATACAGATCCTCCTCTTATTTGCGATAACAGACCCAACAAAAGATGTCGTCGACCCATTGTTGTTAAAAATGATGTCAACTTTTACTGGCACTGGTGATTTATGATATGCTTTTGTGGCACACAATAATGGGATTGTGTTATGTAATGGCTAAGAGCTCATTATAGCCAAGTAATAATAAATAACCTTGTAAATTGGCCGAAACACAGAAGTTTCGCAGCTAGCTGCCGGATTGGACGGCTTTATGCTCATTTTAAATGGCTAATTGCTGACGTTACCGAAGCTATATGTGAATATTTTATGTTATTAGCATCAGGGATATTTCTGCAGTCTATTTGGAGAATTTTGCATGATATATGTTCGGGTTCTGTTAGACAAAGTGTACTGGTAACGTGAGCGCTTGCGAGGTCTTCATTAGCATTTTTAATAGAATTGCTGGGACATATTGGAACTCGGTTGCGTTTCAATTTGCTCGTGTTTCTATTTGTATTATTTCGTTTAACTTTGGACTAAGTGGTTTTTAAATTTTATTTATATTTCCAGATGTACCTACACACCATTTTAGTGTTTGTTTGGAACCTTTTTGTTCTAAATTTATCGATATTTGTTTTTTGAAATAATCGTTACTTAAATGCTCAAGGGTAATTTTAAGCAGTGAAATTAAATATGGAACGAACCACATCATTGCAAGGAAATAGGCAACTAAGGACACCCTTGGAACTTTTAAACAAAAGAAGGATCTGATAACATTCTTCAAATCTTAAAATAAGTTTACTATTGGCAAAGATATCGCATAACATCCATCACATTCCATACTAAAACAAATCGTATTTAAAGCCCATAAAGCTAACATCATTATTTAAACACCAAACGCAGTAAATTCTTTATTAATAGTGAAATTGGCTGGTTAATCTAAAATGTTTTTCACACCAATCTCTAACGTCATTACTCGCCAAAATCGCAAAATGACTTCAGTCGTAAGTCGGGAGTTGGTCGGTGTCGTCGACCAAACCAATTATAAAGTTTAATTACTCATCGCTCCGCGAACTAGTTTACTGCAAACAACAGATGTCGCTAGTCACGCTACTTGTACAGATACATGAACAATGTTCAGCATTATGTTTCGTGTGTTAGTATGCATGTAACTATGGAAATTTAAATTGATTTTGCAAACTGAATTTCGGGCGACCAGGTAAATTGAAATGATTATTGACTTGGCAGTTTGTTAGGTTAATTTAAGGTGTGAACATTGGCCATCCATGAAGAACAGTAATAATCTTGATTATTAAAGCATTGATTGGTAATCTTATATCAATCATAACTATATAAGCACTATTTATTTAATGCCAGTTTACATCGACAGCAGTTTCGAAGCAAGTATCAATGTGACTTATGATTTTGAAAATACCTCTGCTACATCTGTGAGGAATTATGTATCCCATAATTATTTTAAGATCAACAAATTGTGACCTACAGCGCAGGTAATGTATATCAAATACTTCGGTAAAATAAATTATGGTAACTACCAAAATATAGCGTGAATTAGGTCAATTTATTCTCTATAGAATGTTGTCGGATTGTACAATAGTGCTAATAGTCCAATACTGACGTGTCTGCCATTGCTTTATTAAAATCCGATATGTTTTGAGTAAATACCATCAGCAGTTCAAACATACATGTTTTGTATGCCTATGGCTAAATCGGATTACCCCAGTTTTTTGATTTATATGAATAGACATGTTTGTTTTAATTTGAACTGAGCTATCCAATGTTAGCTTCTATTTGTATGCTACCTACTACAATGTTGATCTTGTTTAAACACACTTTCAATTAAGAGATGGGCTAGTATTTTAATATTGATGTTCTTGTAGCTCTAACCAACGTGTCTATTTTATATTACTCGTGTATGATACCAAATTGGGGAGGCGAACTGACTCTCCGTAATACAGGTTGTTTTACAATCTAGCGAGGACACCAATAAGTCACCCAACTATTTGTAATCAACGATTATAACAAAACACGTATGTTCTATAAATACCCTATAAGTAAATAAAGATATTATTACATTTATTGTCTCTTACTTGTTTAACTTCTGGATCGTAGGGATATCATTAATTCGAATGCATTTTTACTTTACTCCATTAGTCAAAATAATTTTCTAACTGTATACAATGTAAGGATTGGATCATAATTTCATAGGCATGGTAGAAAGTAATGCATCACTCATGACGTAGGTATGAATTAATGAAAAAATATGGTTTATAAACAATATTTTTATAGCATCAATAACTTAAATTCTCTTATACCAAATCTTACACACGTATGTCATAACAAACTATCATTCTCCGCCATGTTGGTACCTACTCCATGCATACTTATGATAGCCTGAACTTAAATTCACTCGCATCCAGTTATACGCTGAAGGATTTTATGAGGTCATATATTACCACGACCTAAATCTCCCTGATCTCGACGGAAGAATTGAGTAGGGTGTGTGACAGTTCGGATTATGGGAAACGTCAATGTATAGTCGACGGTAAGGGTGGCGCGATCAACGAATTCATAATGTGGTTTCCATCAGCGGTTTTGAAGCTTAATTGAATGAAAAAAAAATAAAAGGATTGTTGATTCTAGCCGTACAATTAATAAAATAATTTGTGTAACGTAAATACAATTCGTAATTTTAAACGCATTAAATCTAGTTTATTTTTTTTCCATTATTACCTCTAACACATAACCAAATGAGTCAATTTAAATATACAATTCCAAATACGAATGCGAAAGGCCTGCTCTATTTTGTCGGTAATGATTTTATTCCCATATATTTGATTGAGACGTCCAATTTCATTTACTAGCGAGACCATCGACGCTGCCAATGCGCGCAAATATTGAAGTACTTTCGTCAGCTGCACGAATATATTTAAATGGCTCATTTACATGGCACATCCGTACTACGAAATTGTGACAGCTCAGTACTGGCGCGAAGTATTTTCTAGTTCGTCGCCTCTGCGTCGCTTCCAAGCCAATTATAAAGTTTAATGAAGCGTCAGCTTGTCCCTTTTACACTTGCACATTTACTTTACATTATACGAATAGTTAAGGTTACAAAATTAATGGGAACTGGCTTATAACAGTGGAAACTAGCTCGCGTTGTTTGCCGGGAGATTAAGCCGAAAATTTCGTTTTCTATTAATAATATTATGACTGCATTCTGGTGTTCAACGGCTGAGTAACGAAGAGGCTTGCTTTATACATTTCGAATTCGATAAATGACAATAATTGCCTTTGGGATTGCCTTAGTTGGAAGGTAAACGAGAACACTTCACCAAAACCTATGTAAATTACAATCGTGATGGTGAACGATACTTATGGAGAAAAAATAAAGTATGTAAAAGCAGTCCTGGGATTGAATACGCATCGGGCAGTGTTTTTAGAATTATTGCATTAGGCAATTCTCTGTAGCAGCACGTAGTTCTGATTTGTGCACGGTGGACGGCAATAGGCTCGCCCCCTATTAGATTGGGACCTATAACATAACTGGCGAAATGAGGGTATACCATAGATACACCTCAACCTATCCCGTTGGGGAATACATGCGTAATGATATATTATGTATCTCATTACCAAATATCCTGAAGGCCGCCGTTAAATATTGTAAGTAATTCGTTTATAAACGATTTACATCACCAGTACAAGTCGCAAGCATTTTATGTGCCGTTCACCATTTACGACACGCTGACAACCTTATAACGATCGCAAATCCTATCAAACAGTTAAGGGCCACCTATTACGGTAAATTGGTGATAAAATTATATGGTAATATTAATTCGAGTGCCTCATATTGTGTTTGGACTGCTGTGGTGATTGGGTAACGGTATACTAAACACCTGCTGCCTTACCATGAGCTCTTAAAACTGTTTACGTTGTGGAAGTGAGACGCCGCTACGTGCAATGTAATGCGACGTCTCGCTTCCACAATGTAAACTCTCCCGCCTTAACAGTTCATGGTAAGGGGGCTGGCGTTTATATTTTAATGCCACTTTGTATTCATGTGTTCAAATTCAATAGTATTCCACTATTTCATGGAAGTCTTTATCAGATTTTTACTAAAACAAAACGCTCGAAAGTGTAGGTACTTAAACGAAATTAAGTCTTTTATTAAAATCGGGTGCTTACTGGCAAAGATATCGCTGAACATACACACAAGAAAACATACAGTCAAATTTAGTACGTTTACCTTATTCTGACAATTAAGTATGCTTCTTATAGTATGGCTGATGATCAGCCTGGTGTCAGAGTTTAAACCGCCTGTAGGCCTGTGACATGGCTTTACACACCGTTGAAAAATCTCTTAGTTGTGCCGGTTTCCTTACGATGTTTTAATGTTAATTTAGAATACGCACATGAATGCGTAAAGACATTGGTGCGTGCCAGGTGTTGAACTTGCGACTTATGACATGACAGTCCAACAGTCATATCACTCGACTATCAGCGCTTTTAGCATTAGGGATCTAAGTAACTACCGAGAGGTATAGACGTAACCTAGGAATCTTAGTCTTGGGCACAGTCGAAAAATCTCATACAGGCAACCCGACGTCTAATGTCAGGTTCATGATATACCGAGGCACTAGTCATCAAACGCGTCTAGAACATGGAAAGCGATAGACTAGTATTTGTGTTTGTACACACATACGTGCACATAGATACTATGTTGTAATCAACCAGCTCTGACGTCGGCATATACGGATACTTCCAGTTCTGCAATAACTTGGGTTAGTTATGAGAACACTGCTTGAAGCTAAGTACACTAATAACGTACTCGATACTGGAATTTCAGTTCGCACTCTATATATTGGCTCGTTGTAGCTTGGAGGCATATCAGTAACATGTTGCTTCATTGATATACCATGAAACAAGAAATAGAAAATAAGTGAATTCAAATGCTATAGGTAATAAGTTGCATTCAAAGTAGCATATATACAAGACGTCTTGATCTAGTTATACTGACCGAAAGAGCCTTTTCACCAAAGAAAAGTTGGTGAAAAATTGCTACATAACATAACATAACATCACGCCTAAAAAATTGCTACGCCATACCATAATACAAATATTTATATCGTGCATCAAACATACATAACATTTTTGGATAGAAATCTTCGTCCATACTAATTTCTGCCGTATCAAAACAATGAATATGTAAAACAAACAGGAGTCCTACAAAAGAGAAAAAACATAAATCTAAAAGTTCCTTCATGAACTCCAAAGAAGAATTTTAAAATACAATTAAACAATTTCTAATACAAACAAAATGTAGATAGTACGAATAGAAAGAGTAAAAATCACGTGCAATTCCAACAAGAACGAATGGATGAGCAAACATAATTCGGATTCCTCAGCCCGAATTGAACGTTCGACTTTAAAGGAATGCAATTTTATCTGATGCCGTCCGTGAACTAAGGGTAATTAAAGTTAAAAGGAATCCCAAAGTTTTCTGAGTGCAGCGAACAATGAAACTTGTTGGGAACCAGTGTTTTGCATCTCTGTATACTGTAAGAGGAGAGCATACTTAGACACCTAGTGTTTTCATTGCAATTTGAAACGAGATTCTAGATTTTTACGATAGAATAAACTGCAGGGTTTTAATTGCAATAGATTAACTATGAAGGTTTAATAGATTGACTGCGGAATAGACGCAATAGTTGAATACTGAGGAAAAGGGTTTATTTACAAATGCAATATACATTGTCTGTCCGCTATGTAGACACATACATACATACCTATACATAAAGTCACGCCTGTTTCCCTGAGTGGTAGGCAGAGACTACGTATTTCCATTTGCTACGATCCTGGCATACTTATTTCGCTTCATTCACACGTATCACATTTTTTAAACATAAGTAGACACAATAGTTAAATAATCAAGGTGTAGTACCAATAATAAATGGAATTATTGTAAACAAATTATAGTGGAATTTGCTGAAATGTGTAGTTCTTTACTTTCAATTTAAACATATAAACCCACACGGATAGCCGAGTGGTGTGATTCAAACCCCGGCACGCACCAAAGTCTTTTTGAATTAATGTGCGTATTATAAGTTAGTTACCATTTACTAATATTGGAGACCGAAAACTTCGTGAGGAAACCGGCTCACCAGAGACATATTTCAACGGTGTGTAAAGCCATGTCAGTGGCCTACAGGCGGTTTTAACTCTGACACCAGATTGTTCATCAACCATACGATAAGAAGAAGAATTTATGCGTAGTTATGATTAACTACTTAAAAGCACGGGCGTGTAGATTTCCTATGTGAGAAAACATTCGGAACTTTGTTAGAATATTGTTATTGTTATCTTTAGTATGCTTAACTTCAGGCGTTGCTTGCTAGTTGATAAATTGTTTTAAAATTATCAAAGCTTGCATAATGCGTTAATGGAAACTTTACAGCCAAGAGTTAGTTTTTAGGTGATAAGTTAGTATAGTAATTGCCAATTTCGATTGTAAAAGCTACCCGTCACAGTGTTATGTATTGAGTACAATACACAGCGCTAGCAGCACACAATACGCCTGTATTCCTTGAAGGGAAAGGCAAAGGAGTATTTATACTACTCCCAAATTTCGCCAGTTATGTTATTGATCCCAATGCTATCAAACGGGTACAAACTCAGACTCAGTGCTGGTACTGAGAATTATCTAATGGAAAAACACTTTGCCCGACCCGGGATTTGAAGTTTTGATTGTAAATTAATACATTTATTCTTAGTATTTATTATTATTTGCACACCATATGTTACGGTAGAATATAATGGGACATTCATACTATATTTAGGCTCATACTTTGTATACCTATATTCTGGTAAATAAATTGATTTTAATTTGATGTTGCGCTTAGCGACCTCTAAAGCAACGACGCAGACAAACAGAACACAAAATAAAATACATTTACAAGTTTTATAATATACGCTACACTTCAAACGATGCTGGAGGCCAAATTTTGGCTCCTACTGGTTCAATTAATTCCTGTCTTGCATGCATATCTCCATGTCAAGTGGGTTGGCTCAGCGTGATGAATTTGCATTCATACATACGTTAAATATCTCCGAAGTTTGTTGATTTGGAGCCTCGTTTACATAGACGATTGGAGTGCCTTTGGGTAGGAGAAGTTTTTAGCCGGATTTTACTTCACTTCTTAGAAGATTTTCATCTCAGATTCACCCTTCAGCATTTTAGTTAAAAACGCTGTATATTGTTGTGTTTTTATTTACATATATATTTGAATACCTATATCAATTAGCGAATTAATGTAATTTCTAATTAAGTCACTATCCGTTATCTTCATGAAGCAACATCAAAGGTACGATACATACAAGTAGCGGCAAGTTCCCTAATAATAAGTTATTATTATGTAAACTCCACTTAGCGTGTAAGCTAGCTTATTGATAAGTTTGACGAACTACTTAGACAAGCTTGTCTACAGAAACATGCCTCTGCATGTACCTCAGTATTGTGTACTAAATATTATCCTACATTGTTCAGTTAAATGTAATACCTACTTACGTTAATATCTAATACATGTAGGTATATTAAATAGACACGTATATCTATAACATTAACCCTGTGTATCTACTATGTAGTAACCTTTTAATGCTTTTAAACTATTGAAATGTTTGTTGTTTCCATGGTAACGAGCAATAAGCTCCATACACCTTTTAATGCTTTTAAACTATTGAAATGTTTGTTGTTTCCATGGTAACGAGCAATAAGCTCCATACACCTTTTAATGCTTTTAAACTATTGAAATGTTTGTTGTTTCCATGGTAACGAGCAATAAGCTCCATACACCCTAACATTCATTAACACAGACATAGAGATCAAACATAGAGATGTCAATAGACTTAATACGGGGTGTAGTTAATGCCGGTATGATCCTCGTTTATGAATAAGAGATAAATCTGTAGTATGCAGAAAACGCGACGTTCTATGACAGATATCTCGGTCATATTGTCATAGAAACTGTCAGCTGACCCGTGTTTCTGAAAACTTTACGTTGTCACTTTTGTGAATCATGGTGGATACATTGCTGTTCAACTTATTAATCGAGGTTATAGTGACTTATTACGTTGAAACTCTTCAATATTATCTTCACTCTATATTTTCTGATGGAAGGTCAAAGTGTTCTCTATCAAGTACTTCGCCAAAGATTGAATAAATCTTAGTGCTAATAGCAATTCTATTGGACTCAATATTAAACTATGGAATACATTAAAGAAAAATACTATGAACTAAACCGTATTATATCTATCAACTTATAAATTGAATATACTTTAATACCATATCGTATCGCACATTTGAAAAATCACACAAATATTATAAAGACGAAAGTTTGTGAGTGTGTTTGTATGTTTGTTACCTCTTCACGCTTAAACGGCTAGACCGATTTTGATTAAACTTCATATGGAGGTAGCTAATACCCTGGATTAACAAATAAGCTTTTTATCCCGATGTAGCGGGTAACACCGCGGGGGGCAGCTAGTAAATAACATGCATGTGTACACGTTTTTACTTTCATTCCCCATCATAGGCTGCAAAGTAGTAAGAAACTATTTCGAAAAGGTTTAATACGAATAGGCACCAACTATCTTGGCAAGACAAAACGTGGAACAAGATATTAGTTTACCTAACACAAGCAAAATTCTAACTAATCCGAGATGATATCCTAATCTGCATCTTACGTACACCGAGATTATGCCGACTTAGTTTCTATTCTACATTCTGCTAATTCGGCTTTAAGTGTTTGGATGAAACTGAGCAAATAATTTGGGTATTGAATACTGATTTTGTTGACTAAGGTTGAAGAAGAAAGTGTGATATTGTTATTCGAGTACTGAACTCCTGATTGACATGAGCGTCAGAATTCTTTAGAAATCAGGGATTATAATTTCTGGAAACATGGAAGATGAACTTTTTACTTTTTTTTCTTTTCATCCCATACAAACAACCAGTCCTGTAATCCTCAGAAAACTGTAGTAAGCTTGTCTATCAGGAGTCTAAAATGTATACTTCATGATCATCATATTTCCAATGGTCAGGTTTAGTAGTGTCTCACCTTTGACGTCTTTATAGACAATGAAAATCAATTGTATTCTTAACTAGCTGTGCCCGCGACTCCGTCCGCGTGGATATTCGGAAACAGCAATAGTATTCTATAATTGTTTTCTCACCCGGACTAAGTGACACAATATATTATGTATGTCTTAACTATAATATGACATTGACTATAATAATATACTATTTTGTAACACTATCGCAAAAATTGGAAGGTGATAATACAAATTAGAACAATTCTGTCGTACATGATTTTGGCGAATCCTAAACCGTTTACGCAGCGCACGCAGGAGAAGCTGTCGAATGGAAAAAAATCAACCCGATTTTGAAACATTCTTCATTGGTGCTCCGCTCCTATTGACCGTAGCGTGATAATATATAGCCTATAGCCTTCCTCGATAAACGGGCTATCTAACACCGAAAGAAATTTTCAAATCGGACCAGTAGTTCCTGAGATTAGCGCGTTCAAGTAAACAAACAAACAAACAAACAAACAAACTCTTCAGCTTTATAATATTAGTATAGATAAAGGGCAATTTTGTTTTTAATTAAACACTTGTGATGAATAACGTATTTATTTGGATATATGGATTTATATTCATGTTTATAAAAACACCTTTGCAAATAACGCATTATTTTTGAACAAATTTGGTAAGCATAAAAATGGTTATAGTGAGCCAACCTTAAAAGATAGACATATGCTGTCGTGGACTTTTTTTTAGAACTTTTACGGAAGAACAATTCTGTCCTACATGACTTTGGCGAATCTTAAACCGTTTACGCAGCGCACGCAGGGGAAGCTGTCGAATGGAAAAATATCAACCCGATTTTGAAACATTATTCATTGGTGCTCCGCTCCTATTGACCGTAGCGTGATGATATATAGCCTATAGCCTTCCTCGATAAACGGGCTATCTAACACCGAAAGAAATTTTCAAATCGGACCAGTAGTTCCTGAGATTAGCGCGTTCAAGTAAACAAACAAACAAACAAACAAACAAACAAACAAACAAACAAACAAACAAACTCTTCAGCTTTATAATATTAGTATAGATAAAGGGCAATTTTGTTTTTAATTAAACACTTGTGATGAATAACGTATTTATTTGGATATATGGATTTATATTCATGTTTATAAAAACACCTTTGCAAATAACGCATTATTTTTGAACAAATTTGGTAAGCATAAAAATGGTTATAGTGAGCCAACCTTAAAAGATAGACATATGCTGTCGTGGACTTTTTTTTAGAACTTTTACGGAAGAACAATTCTGTCCTACATGACTTTGGCGAATCTTAAACCGTTTACGCAGCGCACGCAGGGGAAGCTGTCGAATGGAAAAATATCAACCCGATTTTGAAACATTATTCATTGGTGCTCCGCTCCTATTGACCGTAGCGTGATGATATATAGCCTATAGCCTTCCTCGATAAACGGGCTATCTAACACCGAAAGAAATTTTCAAATCGGACCAGTAGTTCCTGAGATTAGCGCGTTCAAGTAAACAAACAAACAAACAAACAAACAAACAAACAAACAAACTCTTCAGCTTTATAATATTATTATATATTATATAGTATAGATAAAGGGCAATTTTGTTTTTAATTAAACACTTGTGATGAATAACGTATTTATTTGGATATATGGATTTATATTCATGTTTATAAAAACACCTTTGCAAATAACGCATTATTTTTGAACAAATTTGGTAAGCATAAAAATGGTTATAGTGAGCCAACCTTAAAAGATAGACATATGCTGTCGTGGACTTTTTTTTAGAACTTTTACGGAAGAACAATTCTGTCCTACATGACTTTGGCGAATCTTAAACCGTTTACGCAGCGCACGCAGGGGAAGCTGTCGAATGGAAAAAAATCAACCCGATTTTGAAACATTATTCATTGGTGCTCCGCTCCTATTGACCGTAGCGTGATGATATATAGCCTATAGCCTTCCTCGATAAACGGGCTATCTAACACCGAAAGAAATTTTCAAATCGGACCAGTAGTTCCTGAGATTAGCGCGTTCAAGTAAACAAACAAACAAACAAACAAACAAACTCTTCAGCTTTATAATATTAGTATAGATAAAGGGCAATTTTGTTTTTAATTAAACACTTGTGATGAATAACGTATTTATTTGGATATATGGATTTATATTCATGTTTATAAAAACACCTTTGCAAATAACGCATTATTTTTGAACAAATTTGGTAAGCATAAAAATGGTTATAGTGAGCCAACCTTAAAAGATAGACATATGCTGTCGTGGACTTTTTTTTAGAACTTTTACGGAAGAACAATTCTGTCCTACATGACTTTGGCGAATCTTAAACCGTTTACGCAGCGCACGCAGGGGAAGCTGTCGAATGGAAAAAAATCAACCCGATTTTGAAACATTATTCATTGGTGCTCCGCTCCTATTGACCGTAGCGTGATGATATATAGCCTATAGCCTTCCTCGATAAACGGGCTATCTAACACCGAAAGAAATTTTCAAATCGGACCAGTAGTTCCTGAGATTAGCGCGTTCAAGTAAACAAACAAACAAACAAACAAACAAACAAACAAACAAACAAACAAACTCTTCAGCTTTATAATATTAGTATAGATAGATATGGATTTATATTCATGTTTATAAAAACACCTTTGCAAATAACGCATTATTTTTGAACAAATTTGGTAAGCATAAAAATGGTTATAGTGAGCCAACCTTAAAAGATAGACATATGCTGTCGTGGACTTTTTTTTAGAACTTTTACGGAAGAACAATTCTGTCCTACATGACTTTGGCGAATCTTAAACCGTTTACGCAGCGCACGCAGGGGAAGCTGTCGAATGGAAAAAAATCAACCCGATTTTGAAACATTATTCATTGGTGCTCCGCTCCTATTGACCGTAGCGTGATGATATATAGCCTATAGCCTTCCTCGATAAACGGGCTATCTAACACCGAAAGAAATTTTCAAATCGGACCAGTAGTTCCTGAGATTAGCGCGTTCAAGTAAACAAACAAACAAACAAACAAACAAACTCTTCAGCTTTATAATATTAGTATAGATAAAGGGCAATTTTGTTTTTAATTAAACACTTGTGATGAATAACGTATTTATTTGGATATATGGATTTATATTCATGTTTATAAAAACACCTTTGCAAATAACGCATTATTTTTGAACAAATTTGGTAAGCATAAAAATGGTTATAGTGAGCCAACCTTAAAAGATAGACATATGCTGTCGTGGACTTTTTTTTAGAACTTTTACGGAAGAACAATTCTGTCCTACATGACTTTGGCGAATCTTAAACCGTTTACGCAGCGCACGCAGGGGAAGCTGTCGAATGGAAAAATATCAACCCGATTTTGAAACATTATTCATTGGTGCTCCGCTCCTATTGACCGTAGCGTGATGATATATAGCCTATAGCCTTCCTCGATAAACGGGCTATCTAACACCGAAAGAAATTTTCAAATCGGACCAGTAGTTCCTGAGATTAGCGCGTTCAAGTAAACAAACAAACAAACAAACAAACAAACAAACAAACAAACTCTTCAGCTTTATAATATTATTATTATATTATTATTATATATTATATAGTATAGATAAAGGGCAATTTTGTTTTTAATTAAACACTTGTGATGAATAACGTATTTATTTGGATATATGGATTTATATTCATGTTTATAAAAACACCTTTGCAAATAACGCATTATTTTTGAACAAATTTGGTAAGCATAAAAATGGTTATAGTGAGCCAACCTTAAAAGATAGACATATGCTGTCGTGGACTTTTTTTTAGAACTTTTACGGAAGAACAATTCTGTCCTACATGACTTTGGCGAATCTTAAACCGTTTACGCAGCGCACGCAGGGGAAGCTGTCGAATGGAAAAAAATCAACCCGATTTTGAAACATTATTCATTGGTGCTCCGCTCCTATTGACCGTAGCGTGATGATATATAGCCTATAGCCTTCCTCGATAAACGGGCTATCTAACACCGAAAGAAATTTTCAAATCGGACCAGTAGTTCCTGAGATTAGCGCGTTCAAGTAAACAAACAAACAAACAAACAAACAAACTCTTCAGCTTTATAATATTAGTATAGATAAAGGGCAATTTTGTTTTTAATTAAACACTTGTGATGAATAACGTATTTATTTGGATATATGGATTTATATTCATGTTTATAAAAACACCTTTGCAAATAACGCATTATTTTTGAACAAATTTGGTAAGCATAAAAATGGTTATAGTGAGCCAACCTTAAAAGATAGACATATGCTGTCGTGGACTTTTTTTTAGAACTTTTACGGAAGAACAATTCTGTCCTACATGACTTTGGCGAATCTTAAACCGTTTACGCAGCGCACGCAGGGGAAGCTGTCGAATGGAAAAAAATCAACCCGATTTTGAAACATTATTCATTGGTGCTCCGCTCCTATTGACCGTAGCGTGATGATATATAGCCTATAGCCTTCCTCGATAAACGGGCTATCTAACACCGAAAGAAATTTTCAAATCGGACCAGTAGTTCCTGAGATTAGCGCGTTCAAGTAAACAAACAAACAAACAAACAAACAAACAAACAAACAAACTCTTCAGCTTTATAATATTAGTATAGATATGGATTTATATTCATGTTTATAAAAACACCTTTGCAAATAACGCATTATTTTTGAACAAATTTGGTAAGCATAAAAATGGTTATAGTGAGCCAACCTTAAAAGATAGACATATGCTGTCGTGGACTTTTTTTTAGAACTTTTACGGAAGAACAATTCTGTCCTACATGACTTTGGCGAATCTTAAACCGTTTACGCAGCGCACGCAGGGGAAGCTGTCGAATGGAAAAAAATCAACCCGATTTTGAAACATTATTCATTGGTGCTCCGCTCCTATTGACCGTAGCGTGATGATATATAGCCTATAGCCTTCCTCGATAAACGGGCTATCTAACACCGAAAGAAATTTTCAAATCGGACCAGTAGTTCCTGAGATTAGCGCGTTCAAGTAAACAAACAAACAAACAAACAAACAAACTCTTCAGCTTTATAATATTAGTATAGATAAAGGGCAATTTTGTTTTTAATTAAACACTTGTGATGAATAACGTATTTATTTGGATATATGGATTTATATTCATGTTTATAAAAACACCTTTGCAAATAACGCATTATTTTTGAACAAATTTGGTAAGCATAAAAATGGTTATAGTGAGCCAACCTTAAAAGATAGACATATGCTGTCGTGGACTTTTTTTTAGAACTTTTACGGAAGAACAATTCTGTCCTACATGACTTTGGCGAATCTTAAACCGTTTACGCAGCGCACGCAGGGGAAGCTGTCGAATGGAAAAAAATCAACCCGATTTTGAAACATTATTCATTGGTGCTCCGCTCCTATTGACCGTAGCGTGATGATATATAGCCTATAGCCTTCCTCGATAAACGGGCTATCTAACACCGAAAGAAATTTTCAAATCGGACCAGTAGTTCCTGAGATTAGCGCGTTCAAGTAAACAAACAAACAAACAAACAAACAAACAAACAAACAAACAAACAAACAAACTCTTCAGCTTTATAATATTAGTATAGATTTTCCCTCATAACATAACATCACGCCTGTATTCCCCGAAGGGGTAGGCAGAGGTGCACATATAGTACACCCACATTCCGCCAGTTATGTTTTTAGGTCCCAATGTAATAGGGGGCGAGCCTATTGCCATCCACCGGGCACAAATCCAGACTCCGTGCTGCTACTGAGAATTATCTAATGGAAAAACCCAATATCACTTTGCCCGACCCGGGATTTGAACCCAGGACCTCGTGCTCAGCAGTCGCGCTTAGCGATCACTAGACTAACGAGGCAGTCGGCAGATTTTTCCTCACTAATATTTTTAATAAAATCATATATTCCATCATCGATATTGTATATGACCTTACGACAGGACCCATAGATTAGCCCTTACTGCAACGAATTATCCCTTAGCCACGACGGGTCCTCAATTTATAGGTTCAAAGTTTATCGCATGTCAAGACCCCTTTAAACAAACTATTGAGGTGTAATAAGTTTAAAGAGGATCAACTTTGTAGACTATAAGTAATTTTGTCCACCTGAGTGATCATTCAACCTTTTAACAAGACACGGCTATGTACCTATACTGAAGTTAATCTACGAGGCAGGGTTGAAGATGGGCAATGTTTGGATTATAATATAGAAATTCAATAATCCATACTAATATTATACATTTGAAAGTCACTCTGTCTGTCTGTTATCACGACTGACTGGACGGATTTTGATGAAATTTGACACGTAGAAAGTTTAAGACCGGAGAAAGGACATATGCTACTTTGCGCGCTGGCAAAAGCCAGTAAAGAATAATGACTTTAAATTGGAAACTAGAAATAACTTGACTTAAAGAACTGTGTATTAAAAGTATGTTTTTCTTTTGTTTCAGAATCTTAAGAATCAAATCATGACAACGAACGTGTGGGTAGAACAGGTGAGTTGCACTTTCATCTTATTTATATCGACTTTTTATTAATCCTCTTATTCATTTGCTATCTTTTGGGGAAGATTGGCCCTCTTACTCATAAACGATGATATCAGTATTAACTTAAACCTGTTTTAGGCGTCTATTCTTCTCTATTCTTTGACATGCAAACGACAGTGTCAGGTATAATTTAATCCAGGATTTAACTATTCTTTTTTGACTAGGGTGTAAATGATTACGCCAGGTCATTTTCCTATCTGAAAATCTATAGTTTACGCTATTTATGTAAAAAAAACCAACCACAAAAACATCATAACATCCTCAACATAGATCACAATTGAGCTCAAAACGGGACAAACAGTACGCGTCTCATTTCCGTCCTTTACACTATATCATTGACAAATGGTTTACCCGGAAGGGACATCGACGTGTCAAGTCGCAGACAAGTAGGCATCCTCATTTTTTTTATACCTACCATCCCTTCTGTCAATTCTGGTCAAGATTAATGTGTATCTTGCATTTGTATTTTTTTTTTAATTTTTATCATGCAAAAAAATAAAAAAATACGTAATTCGAACGTTGAAGTGTTTTGTTTTACAATCATAAACAACTACGGCCTCCTTACCGCTGTGGCCAAGCGATTGAACAAGTTAATATAATGTTTAAAAAAGAAAATTATTTAGGTATATTTAACCTAGATTTAAGTAAACACAAATATATACGCCAAGTCGTAAGAAATATAAATTAAATAAAACCGTTATTAAAGTAGGTAAATTAATTGCAAGTTAGTGGCAAACCTTAAGTTCTTTAGTCGAGCTCGACGCGGACATCTCAGTTGATTTCAAAGCTCACTGAGTTATATATAAGTCGCTTGACTTGGAATTCAAATTAGTATTACTAAGAATAACATCAAAACCCTGAGAATTCTGTTGTAGATTGCTCAAATTTTTCCATGTCTCATCAACAAGCCGTTGAAATAACACAATGGGGTAATTAAGACATACTTAATAAGTATATAATAATATAGTGTTGCTGCTCGCACACATTGAATTTCAAACTCCCTCATTTTGCAAATTCCCTTTTCCAATTAAGATTCTAGCTCAGCATAGGCGACATGCTAGAATGGGACCAAAAGTCAAATAAGACATATTTACTTTATATCCTGAAAGAGATGCGTTGCAATTTCCCACGCAGAGGAAGTCGCTGACGAATACCAGTGACAATATTAGTATGTTGTACGGTATTTTCGGTCGTAATTACGTTAACTTTAATATGTATGGTACCAGCGCAACCCAAGGCTTAATAATACGAATTTTATTACTTTCAATAAACACCAGGGTTCCGTGTTTACAACCCTGAATTAGGACAAGGAGCTTCAAAAAGTATTTAAATAGAAACTCCTGCTTTTTCTATGTACCTGATTAGGGTTTTTTTAATTATATAGGTACATTAACTTTGCTGTGGTTAATGATGAACTATTTTGATACTGGACGAAAAATCTCTCCGAATTCCATTATAAATGAATAAAAAGCAATTTATATGACTTTACCCTTAAGACGTTAACACTAAAAGGGAACTTACCGTTTTATGATGGGTGCGAGCAGCGACACCATAGCTCAGTTGGCAGAGCTGCGCCACGGTACAGTCAATTTAGGAATAGCTATATTTTCACTATCTTGAACGGTTTCAGGCATAATAATTAATTATATTAAGCAATTTAATTTTGTTAACATTGATACAATATGACATTTGACGTCATCGTTACAAAAATCACCTATACTTACATTATTTCCACCTCTTGATGACTTATCCCAACATCATAGTAAAGTTATCCTCATTTATTTCATATTGGACGAGTCCTTGAAAACTTGCTTTGTCAACCCGTAACAAAATATATTCGGTTTCGCGAACTATCGGCGTCCCAACAAATAAATCGTAAACTTACTTGTACGATCATAACATTTTTATTATCGCGGGAACAACTTGTTTGGAAGGAAAAAACTTTGGATCGTTAGAAAGAGATGCCAAATACTGGCTCCTATAAGTATGAGTGATAAAAGTGTGACGTACTTCAAGAACACAAATGGGGCGATCGATAATCTGTTATAGGGCAACACTACACAAATAATGACATGGTGTATTATTATACTGGTATACAATTCCATTTGATAAATCATGGATTTAAAGGTGTATCCAGAGTAATTTGTATTTCATAATCATTATCATCAGCTGGAAGTCGTCCACTCTTGAACTAAGGCCTCCCCCTTAGAACGCCACAATGAACGACAGCTTGCCAATTGCATCCATCAGTTGCTCTCAGTTCTGACGATATCGTCGGTCCACCTGGTGGGAGGCCTGCCAACGTTGTGTGCGAATTTGTCTTTGCAAATTCAAAGTTTGATTATTCAATTTTTCTTTTTTTAATTAACTTCCAGGATGGGGCAAGAATGCACCTACGATATGATTATGTGACCCTCTTAATGTGGCAATTGCAAAAATTTCCGATACACGTAAAAATCTTGCTGATCAAAGACGCTTAACTCTTCAATTGCTATATAAAACTTCAAACTTTCACATCCATATTATTTTCAACGAACGAAGGATGTCCAAACTCTAAAAAATTGTCGACAAAATAATATTTTCTGAAATAAAACAAGTTTTAGATGTATCGAAACAGGCTGCAAAGGGTTTTTACCCGACCGTCCCCTGCAGAGCATCATAAATCATCTCCCATTTGGCTCACCTACCAGTTAACACGTTTTTGAACTACCCTTAGGATATATCCTTTTGCGTAATGTATATTATATGCTCATATTCATCATATGTGTACTTATTGTGATTATAGAAAGTCGTGTCGGTACAAAATCTGTAGAATCTTTCACTACTGTTTCACAGTAGACTGCATATGATCCCTTGCCACAATTAACATCCAAAATACATTCACAACAATAAATAATTATGGAATGGCTTTGATGCCGGTAAAAACTTTTAAATAGAATCCAACTTGCCAGTCTAAGTTCGCAGCCCACTTTAAGGTGAAATTGGCTTCTAGAGATTTCCTATAATTAAAAGTTCTTCAAAAAAATTCTCGCCGTCTCCTTCACTCATTGTTTTTTACAATCTTTGTTCTTTTGTGACCTTTAATGAATTCCCTCTTAAGAGTTTCGTGAATTCTTTACAGTTCATATATTAAAGTAAGATAGTTTAGGCTTGGAAAGTACCTACCTTGATAAGTGTAGTTGGGAACTAATAATTTCAAGTAATCCTCAAAGTTTCAAGCTGAGTATGCGTGTGTTAAGGAGGTTCTGCATCATCTAGGCCATCTAGGCATCTGCTAAGTACGGCAATTCCAGTTAAACTAATGAAGCTTCTTCTTTCACTGAAACGAAAACTATCCCAAAAAGTATATTTACGTTAGACAAAGTATTTCCAATTCGCAAATAAATGTAAATGAGAATTTCAAACAACGCGGAACCTCCGAGTCTTGCCAAAATTTTTAAACGGAATTCTCGATAATATCGGAAATTTTATTTAAAAATTTATTAAATATTAATTTTTAAAACGCCGCATTCAAACGCATACCTGTGTCGAATTCTTGCCGAGTTGCCGACGAGGGCTCTCCAACAACTTTTCGACATTTTTGTTACCAACAATCTCTCGTATTATCGTTTGTTTTTCGCTTTGTTGATGATATTTTGGCTTATTCGCATTGGAAGTTATTTCATTACTTCGTTATTCATCGTTCGAATTGTTTTCGTAAACAGCAAAACAACACTTGGCGTGAACTTTTTCATTTGGCCTATTTTGTTTCCGTTGTGTTTAGTTGAAATATTTGCTTTACAATTTTATTGATTGTAGACATTTTCTTATTATAATTATCAATGAATATAAAAATGTCGAATTGATAGCATACATCTAAATTGCGCATTTTCGTCATAGCCGTATGAAACCAAAGTTCCCGAAAAATTTGGTGGGCCTTGAAAATAACTGTTGCCTCGTGTTACAAAAATATACACAACCCACAAGATCCGATGAAAAAACCCGAGTTACCAGGAAATGACGGGCGCGGTCAATTGAAACTCTTGACAATTTGCTTGTCCCGAGGGTGTGGTAAAAACCTCTGAATTTTTATATTACACTCCAAATTTTTACATAAAATAACAAAGCTTTTCATATCACACCGGTTTAGGATTATTTGTAATCAGATTACTGAAATATAATGTAATACTACAAAAATCATTTTCGTCTCCAAAATAAAGCCTATACAAGTATACACGGTTTGTCACATTTACGCACCTGTGACGAAAGGGTTATAGTATTTATCCTTCCCCACGGATTTGAGCAAAAATTATACCTACCTAAATTATTTGGTGTATTTTACGAGTTTTACACACAGCTGCTTTAAACTACCAAACAACGATACTAAAAACATTTTTACGCCCAAAATGTCGTCATCACCCTCCCCTTTGATTCCATAACTGAAATAACGACAATCCCATTTAACTTTCACAAAGTCTTAACACCAGTGTGTTCGTATTATGCCTAAATTAAATTTCGTTTTAATGAATCATAAACCTAAGGTATTTTGGTTGAATCTCGTAAAGCAAACATAGACCCTTTATATAAACATTGAGTTTGGATACACTGCTGGGAATATATAGGCAGTCCTATAACAATATCATTCGGCAACTAACGTACTTTACCTACTGATTATTTTTATCGTGTTTTGTTTTACTATGATGTGAGCTAGGTTGAGTTTTGAATGTAAAATAAATATGTAAAGTATGTAAAGTTAAAATATATGTATAAGTAGTATAAAATAGCCATTCAATATATATATTATTTTCCAGTTATATCCACTTATTTGCATAATAGGTCATACAAATTTGAAACAAATGACGTAGGTATATATTATGTGTTAAGTTAACAGCTGACCACGGATGCGTATATTATTTTATTCGTGATGTTATTTGAATAAGACGGTATCTGAGTGTTTAAAATACAACTAAATGAGCAATGGTCGAAGATAAAACAGAAAATGGTCAAACATAAGATAGGCATTGAAAGACGTCTAGCAATGGAATCACAAAAGATGGATAGAAAATATAACGTAAGCAAGAAAAAACAAAGAGGCTTACTCAGTACAGCTGTATTCCCTGTATTAGGTAACAAATATCAAAGGGTACCGTCATAGGCGTGTCAGTAATGAGCTAGCAATCTGGTACTAATTGCACGTTATTGCAATCTTGGAATCCTGTATACTATTGTGTAATTAGTTCATGTGATACCTCAGTAGGTATATTGCTGTAAAATAATAATTGCAAAATAAAGGCAGAGAGATATTACATTGGGACCTAAAAACATAACTGGCGAAATGTGGGTGTTCTATATGTTCACCTCTGCCTACCCCTTCGGGGAATACCGGCGTGATGTTATATATGTGTAAAGGTAGAGATATGAAATATATTTAAAGTCTTATTATCACAATACTCAGAATGAAATAATGTCAATTACCATAATACGTATATCTAGACTTTCTTTCTAAGGCTTGCTTGTTTTAGAAAAGGAGTTAAATTGTGTAACTTTAGTGGAGTTACACAGGATAAATCTTATTTCAAACATAAGAGAAAAACCAAAAGCTTTTTAAAAATCCTAGTAGGAAGACGGTACTATCTTACACTATCTGCAAAAGATACGACAAAGAAACCTAAAAAAATATACATTAGTCAGCAATACCGCAAACTATATCACGTAATTGAATAAAATAGTCGTAAAACTTTCACGAAATAAATGGAATTTGTATTGAAGCAGACATTTTATGGCGTAGAAAATGTGAGATAGCATCATATTAAAGATTACAACCAACGAAACGACCGGAAATCTTGCGTCACACGCATATCCCAAGTGCGATTCAATTAAATATTCAGCTACGGATTGGGGTTGTGAAAATGGCGGCCAGACCGAAAAGCCTTCACCCTCGTAGCGCTCCTACAGATAAGCAGATCTCTTATTGGTTAAATAGTCGGTCTTTTAGTTCTTAATCGCTTAATGAGCTATAACGTATTAAAATATCAGCCTCAATCTAGGAAAACGTCCTATCTTGAAACAACCACAAAGAAGATTTTTAAAATATTTTTTAGTAGAAACATGAATTGTTCCACTGCTTAATCTAGGTTTAAAGAAACTTTATTCTCAATAAAAACATTACATAATGTCGCTTACTTGAGAACAATAACAATTAAGATTAGTTTAAAATTAAGATTAGTTTCGACAACATTGGTACAGACAAAATAAAAAAATTAAAGCTATAAACGAGGCCCATCCAACGCCCTCATTTCTCAGATATCTGTCTTGTAATTAGGTAATGGCTGAGCTGAGTTTTGAATGCATTAAACGAGTGCAGGTTTCTTATATATGATAGAATATATCTCGAGATATTTCTACAGCAAAACTGAACTGAATTTACCGAAACTGACAAAATATGCATATGAATAAGTTAGCTCCGATATCAAATGCAAAATTAACGCAATATCAATAAACTAAGCGTGACACTCGCTGGATAAATATATTATGCACCAGTGATTGCTCAAGAGATTTTCGAGCAACGGAACACAGTATGGTGTCGCGAGCGGCGCCTTGCTCGTAATTCCCTTACGTATTATTAAATGAGTACACATCTTCGTCTCGATACACAAAGTGCCTGAAACTATATCGTATGCATACATTTTGAAGATATTGCATATTAAACATGCTGATCTTAGATATCAGTGCCTTATTCATAGTACATTTTTAAGTTTCGCAAAATATTACGATATAACTCGAGTTATACATTGTAAACTTTGATAATCGGTGTTTTCATCAAGTTGCATTGAATGGCATGAGATTATTGAAGTAAATGGGTGTAATTGTTTGAATATAACGATTGATGGAAAGTACTTAATCTTAAAACTTCAACCCAACGTCAACCTGCAGGGAGCTAGCGTAGTGATTAATGCTCAATCCTTTATAAGAGGGTTACCGTGCAGTGGGACAATTATGGACTATTATTATTCTTACAACCTACAGGCTTGTAGACTTCAAGCCTATATAACCAACATTTTCAGTAAACCTTTTCGGTACACATAAGACCAGCCCACATTTTTATCTTGACGCAAACAAATAAACGTCCTTAAGATCATTTAGTGTTTCACCTTCGACATGAAAATTTAAATCATAATTCTTCACGAAGCCTTAAAACCATCTTCATTTTTAATCTATTTCAAACGACGCCGCTCCAGTCCCCCTTATCGTGCCTTCATTTTCATCGCTCCAAACCGACCCATGCACGCGCAAAGACGATTTCAAATTAAGTCTATGTAGACAAATTTAAATTGAGTTTTAGCAACAGTAATTCGGCCTAACAGAGACTACAAGGCCCGCCAAAATAGTAATTGAGTTCTGTATAGTACTGAGCGATTCATTCTTCGTGCCAAACTTTTAGGTTATAAGTTCGGTCGCCAAATATTTTGGTCACGATAAATTATTTACGTCCTTGAATTTGTTTGGTTGTGTAAAGTTCTTGTGCTGTTTTGTGCTTGTTGTCAGAAATATATGAGAGTTAGAGCTTCGTGTATTAGAATTATATGTTAGGAATATTTGATTTAAAAATAATGTAGTTGGTAGTTATTGTAGTGTGATGTTTTCGTTTTAATACTAGTATACCTACCATTTTAACTTTCTCTTATTATTAAGCGGCTACGTGGCCACCGCGCATGTCAGTCGTTCGGTGATGTTAAGCCTTGCTCGCTGCGGTCAATCTTGTGATGGGTGACCGTTTTCACATGTCAAGACCCCTCCGTGCTTCTGCTGAAATAGGTTGCACCTATATAATGATAGCGAATAAAACTCCAGGGACTTTGCCTGATCCTCTGGGAAGGCGTGACTTCACTTATAGAATAAATACAAATACTTAAAGTATGTCGAAACATATAATATCATTATATTCTACTCTAACAAAAGTATAATAAGCCAAGCAGTCTTTAACATTGCCAAAAGTCGAGTCGGTATCTGTTCCTGTTACTCCTATTCTAATAAATTTCCTTTTCTTTTAGTACAAAATACAAGGAACATTGTACGTCTATAAATATACAGTGGATTACTTTATTTATTCAATTTCTCCATACAAAATAACATAGAAAAGTTGGTAAGTAATACAGAGTCCCCAAAGAATTGGAAAGGTCTACCATCTGTCACTTTGGAATAATAAAATCGCGGCTAAAATAACATTGTACGACGGAAGACGTATTTACTATTATATTTGATTTGTATAAAAACAGGATATGAAATATGTTTTTTTTTTTTGACAAATGAGGTAAAGGTTATACCAAAAACCTGCTGGCTTATACCAAAAAGCAAAATTTTAGTCATTTTTAAACTTGGTAAATTATTAACCTTATCTCATCTAATCAGTTTGTTTACATATGTTTTTTTATCCATGATACGAATTCGATTATTAAAAAATACTGGTAAACATTTGCGTCATTACTCTCTAGAGGCAAAATATACATTAAGTTAGGTTACCTGTTCATTTCAAGTGAGCAATCTTACATGAATAGTAATCATTCCAACTTCATTAGGCACTCAGAGCATGAGAGCAATATAAAACTATATTTCCTAAACCAAAAGTCAAAATGAAAGTACTAACTCATATACATTGTATCTATATGCGTTAGAACAACCGCATTTGTAACAAAAATCTAATATCATTGTTATTGGTGCCCAACGTGGGACACAAAAATACTTTAATGCCCACAAATGAAGCCATCTCCTCAGAGGCCCGAAACTACATCGTGAGCACAAAACAAGCCTTCGGGAAATCAGATCTATGTTCACTCAGTTACTTCATAACATTACTAACATACGAGTCTACAAATTGAAAATTTAATTTCGTATCCTAATAATAAGTCGCATTCGCAGATATTATTAGTGATTTCTAAGTATTATACTGTAGAAATAAATTGTATATAGTACTTGCATATATAGAATGTATATGAACGAAGATACAACCAACAAATAGATTCCAAGAAAAAAATAACAAGGACCAACTATTTATCCATCTTATCCAATGTTTAATTTAGGGAATCTTCCAATTTAGTAGAAAGAAGCTTCAAAGCCAACTGCTAAAGCCAGTAATCCAGAGAGAAATCAGTATTTGCTCGACTGGACACTAAGTGAGAAGTGGCCGAGTCGATTTTCGTCCACAGCACCAGATTTTCAATAGACCCTCCCCGCGGCCGGAACCTAATAAGCCACCGCAATTTCCGACGTTCAGTAAGCGGTTTCAGTCAACAACACTGTTTTATGCCACCTTCAACGAAAATACTTTTAGAGTGCCTTCGAAGGACTTTAGTTTTAGCAAAAAACTCCAAAGTGGAAGATCTGGCTGAAAGATATTTGAAAAGTTTTAGTTTTCAGCTTAGGTATGAGACTAGATGCTGGACTAGGCGGCTTGGTGCCATTACAGAAACGTGAAAAACAGTTATATTAAAATTAATCGGAGGATAAAAATATTCAATGCTAATCTTTATTTAATAAATATAGATTTAACATGTTTTATATAAGCAGAATAATAGAGTTTTAGTAGGAAAACATTTAATAAAAATCTAAGAACTGATATCTGTACACAATATAGAAAACTCCACCTCTCTTACTAGGTAAACCTGTATCTTGAGAGACAGTGATTAAATATTTTATCAATATTTCAGATATTACGCACGTTTCAATACCTAAAGGTGTAACAAAATAGCTATATAGGTACACAGAATTCTTTAAAAGCAGATTTCTTGCACGATTGAAGGATAAACATTTAAATAGTATCGCCGCTATCAATATGCATAGAAACCTATCAAGTAAAATAAATTTGTTTATTTCGCAGGAATGGAACGACTACAAATTGAAGTGGAATCCCGATGACTACGGTGGTGTGGAGACTCTGCATGTGCCTTCAGAACACATATGGCTGCCCGATATCGTGTTGTACAATAAGTGAGTTCGATATCCTTGCGTTACCTACTGTTATTTGTACTAGATTTGATTCACGTCTTAGAGTTTTGACCAGCCCAGCCCAAATTACCTAAAACTACACTGACATGGCATAATCACCTTCCAAATAGACTTTGTCTAAAATCAAAGTTTACGAATTCAAAGTTAATTAAAACAGCACAGACAAGATTCACTAAAGCCGCTAAAACCCTGTCACAATTTCAAAATATTGCTCAAAATACTTTATCAAATTGAATAATTTGCAAAGTGACTTCGAGTCTTTCATAAAACTATTTGTCAAAGTTGTACAAGATTAATAGGATCTCGACAAACTATTTTATTGAATCTTTAGCAACTACAACTAACAAATGATTGATGAATCTTAAATAATATTCTTCTGCAACTTGAGACTCATTATTCTTTCTGCAACATGACAATAAAACGAATACACTTAAGTTCTTATAAACGCCGCGGATAAACATTAATCTCACTCTGGAGTCATTTACTGGGGAATCAATTTAAGAAACTTTGAGTAAACCTGAGTCCCCAAGTTTGACACTATCCCCATTCCTTCCAATAAAAGTTAACTTTTCTTTCTTTTCTTTTGTTATAAACTCTTCTTTTAAGAGTTTTATCTCTTCATTTCCGGTTTGCGGACAAAAATCCCATTACTTTGCATTATCAAGACATCTTGACGAGACTCCTCGGTAAAGTCAGATGTTGAGACAAAAGTGTGTAACTAATCTTAACTTGTGCTTCACTCGAAGCGTATATCTTGCTATTAGCGATTCTCTTTGTTTGTTTATGCTTTTTATTTTTCGTCTGAATTTGTGCGGATTTTCCTTTTATGTAATACAAAATACAAGCACGCTTGTTGAGTTTATTTCTACGTTTTGTATGTTTATACAAACACTTTTGATTCGGATATAAATTATCTCTATAAGCAATGTAAATGTTTACGTTGAAATTGTATTTTCATTTACTTTCAAATATTCAGCGGTGATATATTACAAGTCCAAAACCGTTCACCGAAATTGAAAACTTCAATTGAAGAATCCTACTAAACACGCAATCAATAACCCCAATTTTGGCAGACACTCAAGGCTCCAAATCGATTGCGCCGCGCTCCAATCGCATAACGTGGTTGCTTTAAAAATCCTTATACTTGCAACGCTAACCATTATCAGTGGCAGTTCACCGCATTTATATGCATTAACGCCACGCAAGCTCGCAACTTCGCAGGATTGAAGAACTTATCGTCTTTGGTATAAAGTTGAATTTTGTATAAGTAGTTTGTATCTAGGTGAAACAGAGAATGCGCCCGAAGTTGGCCAGGCGGAAGGCACGATAAGTGCGGGCTTTAATCTAAATAGCATCAAGGTAGCGTATCGAACTGAACACGCCACGCTAAGCATTCATTATTAACTGACACTAACGTGAGACACTGAAGTCTCTGCGAGGCAGTTTCTGAGAGTTTTCTTAGTGAGATATTGCTTTTAGAATGAAAGGAAATCAAAATAGTAAAAAATGGAGTACTAAAATGGATTTGAATAGTTTTTTTTATAGTTGGTAAGACAAGTATGCTCAGTTAATAATATTAACAGCTTCGATTCTTATTTCAAAATTTTATGTTAAACAGAAAAGTATCATAAAGTTTTTATTAACAATTGGTAATTATAATCTCGAAACAACTAAAGTCAAAGCAAAATAGTTCCTTCTTATAATATCACCAAGTAACCTTCACGTTTATAAAATCCTGTCAACGTTTCGATCATTTCACTCATCGCATTATCGTTTAAATATTCGACGTCTAAAGCGTTGCTCTAATTTCTAAATTAACCGTCATAGTTGATTGGTTCATTCCGTTTATATTATTCAGTATTTCATCTACAATTTGGAGCTTAAGTCGCATCAGAGCAATGTGATTCTTAGAATTGTTCATAAATCTCAAATACTTCGTTTATTGACTAATCATTTACTTTAGTTATTACTTGCACCATATTTGTCAAAACAATGTTTCAATACTGAATATTCGTCACATCACACTATTGCAGTCCACTGCTGGACAGCGGACGTAGGCCTTCCCCAGGGAACGCCACAGGACCCGCTTTACTGTTATACTGAATATAAATTTAATAAATTTTGCTCATTAAATAAATTAAATAACACTAAACCATTTTGATGATTTAAAATATTCTAAAACAGAAATCGTTGCTTACGGTAGAAAAAGATAGAATAAAATCTTCCAGTACAGGCACATACATTTTCGTTTAAATAATTCTTAGACAATATTATATTTACGCAAGGCAAATGTAAAAGGTATCTACGCATGAAGTTGCTCAAACACGCGACCTGTTTTATCTGCCTTTATTATTCTAATAACTTTTAGTATAAGTATAAATTAAGTTATTCTATACTACTATTAAAGTAACAATTACTTAAGTGTTATTAAGAATTCTAGTAATCAAGCGATTCAAGAAACTCAGCTTCTCAACTCTACAGTGTGGAATGCCGAATTCCTAGAACCTTGTCTAATACCTGTTTGCTAAACTTCAATAATAAGCATTCAAAATAGGCGAATTAGGTTCAATTCCCGCTCGACGCAAGTTTGCAATTGGATTAAATTTGGATTATCTAAGTTTGATACCAGGAACTGTTAAACTATGGTAGCAAGTTATTTTAACTTTATAGTTTATTGCAAATAGTCGTTGTTTTGATACGTCCAGTAGAAATTTGATCTATAAATAAGCGTTAGAACTTGGCTGTGGTTGGTTGTTCCAGGTGCCAAATAGGATTTGGTAATTACATTCTACCAATCCATAAATTCTCCCACTTACAATAATTGTTAGTGTCGTTGTCAGGGTTTTAGGCGAACAAAATCTATTACTTAGCAAAAGTTTCAAAATAAGCTTTATTAATATAACATGAGTTATGAAACACAAATAATTTCTTCACGTCCTAAGGTAGCTAATAATGTAATATCCTAAGGTTTTTAAACAGTAAAACCTTAACATAAGCCTAAATTAGTATTTATACCTCAAAATAATTCTTAAAACATTTTACTACGATGTTTAAAGTTAACGCCAAATAAAATATACATAGTACCTCCACCATATAATATATTAAGCTTGTTAGAAGCTCTCAGTTGACGTGACTGTAATATTTTTAAATTTAACCAAATAGAGGTAACACTTTAATGCACCTGTGACTTCCCCTAAAAGCCCACTCCGCGAATATTCAGTGTTAACTTTATTTTTAATGGTACGGCGTTAGCTTAATGGAAGACAAGGTGACCTATTTCACGGGACAATTTTCATGAATGCGCAAAAGTTGGTTATGACAAAGCTTTTAGAGGTTTCAACGTCAATTTTGTACCGACAACAAATGGTGGGATCAAAAGGAAGGGTAACGATTTTTACGGAGATACTTTGATAGACATATTCTGCAATAAATAGGAATAATATCTAATATGTGATTTGATATACTAACGTTTGAATTATAATATTTGATTAGCACTTAAAAAATATTTTTTATAATTTTACTGGCGAAATGTGGGTGTACTGTATGTGCACCTCTGCCTACCCCTTCGGGGAATACAGGCGTGATGTTATGCTATGTTAATTTCACTGTTACGTAGTTGTAAATTGGAATGTAATAAATAAACATTTTTTAAAATTACTTAGAAATATTAAAGCTTTACAAGTTTTAAAACGTAATTCACATAACTGGCTCCGATCACAAAATGAATAGGTAGTCACATTGAGTCATACTATAGAGAAACAAACAAAGACAAGGATGTATAAGGAAACACAATATCCCATTACGCACAGATTACAGTAACAAACCCTAATGTTGTAAAGACAGACAATCAGATTACACTCGCTGGGTAATTAACCGGGACGCAGTTAATCAGGCACTTTAGTTTGACATGTACAAGGATCAAGTTGATTCACTGACGCTCCAGCCTTCAATTGCTGACGTGAATAAGCGACCAGGTTCGTGGTATATTACGGTATATACATTAGGATATATATACAGTATACACTATAAATAAATATGTATTATACTCCATGAACCTAGTAGAGAATATTTGTAATTTATAAATATTTTCATTCCTATATTTATCTTCCTAAAGAATGGATGAATGATGAAAGAGTGCCAGGATTATGAAATATATGTACTTTATATAGTGTGATAGCGTTTTGTTTTTTTTAAATGGAAAACAATAGTAAGTTTTATAGAACGAATGACATATTTGATAGTTAAGTTACTAAAACTGTTTTCGTACGTTATATTTTGAATTAATTTAATTGGTTGCGCAAGTTTGTAAAATGTGGTTAAAATAAAATTCATATTACCTACCTTTATTAAATTCTCGAAGAAAAAAAGTCTCCGTAACTTGTATATCAAAAACCTCAATACACCTTGTGTGTTCTTTGAAATAAAATAAGGAACACGAATTTAGATTTACATTTATATCAGAAGCATTCACGCAAGGTGAAAAGCTTCAAATGATTTCATTAAAAGCTTTAAAACCGACGCAATACATTTTCCTCACATACCATTGACCTAAATTTTTTGTTTCACCAAGAATTTAGATGCATTGGAACAGTATAACGTGTATTTTGAATACATAATAAATATGACCAACATTTCAAAATGTTTGATGGTTATAAAACTAATGTTTTATGGATAATGAACAGTTCAAATTAACTTTTTTTGTGGAGATTGAGTAATTTTTAAATAAACAGTCAGCACCATAAGTAACTGAACATTTAAATTTTACACACAATTAATTAAAGAACAACTTCTCATTATAGTAAAAAGTCTTAAATATTCTCAGATCAAAAAATATTTTATTAAAATTCCTGATAATATTCTTTTGTCCTTAGCGCTGACGGCAACTACGAGGTGACGATCATGACGAAAGCGATCCTGCACCATGACGGCAAAGTGGTGTGGAAACCACCGGCCATCTACAAGTCCTTCTGTGAGATTGACGTGGAGTACTTCCCGTTTGATGAGCAGACTTGCTTCATGAAGTTCGGATCTTGGAGCTACGACGGCTATATGGTATAACATTATTATTATTTTTACCTGCTTTTTTATTTCTCATGTGTTTTGGACCAAACGCTTAAAATTAAGCTTCCTACCTAAATGGAAATTGGCTTGTCCTGTATTCCATGAGGCTATATTATATTATCTGAATAACTAAAATATGGGTTCAATAACTTCAGCAATTAGTCTAACCAGGCTGCCAGTTATCTTTGGCTTTTGCGTCTATTACAGAAGACTTCCGCAGTTTCATGTTTTGTCAATGGTAGGCACTTTAATGGTGACTAAATAAACCAATTCTGGACATATAACAGTGTAGCAATCTAGCGTTATCAACTTAAGTCTAACTTTCAGCAAATCTTTTGGATTCATCATTAACGCGCTACATGGTCCTCTAAGGAATTAATTTATCAGTGCCTGCCTTAGCCATTATTAGCACATTGAAGACTTGCTAACTGCTTTGATAAATACCTTTAATACAAATGTAGCAAGGGATGTTGAAAGCGTGCCAAAGTGAGCTATTCAGTACGTGAGGCGTAAGAGTTAACTGAGCGAAATAGTTTACTGCTGTGATGCACAATCGAAGCTATTGGAACTGCGATAGAGTAAGCGACAGTGCAGTACTGCGGTTTGTATCGAGAATCGACATGTTGCGACGTAATCGAATACTCCAAAGCACTAAGTCAAATTCTTTGTTGTAAATAGTTAAGAAAAATTCTGGAGATGTTTTACATTCAACTGAAAAATCTTTAAGGAATTAAACGTTTAGAGGAATGTAATGAAATTCTTTTTAGAAACAATTGTCTTCTCTTAGCAAACGTAAAAAACTTTATAGATATATTTACCCACAAATCGTTCACAAATTATAAGGTTTATATGTTGAATGTCTTAGATTTCTCTCAAAGTACATAGAACTACACTAGAAATAGTAGTAATACATATTATATAAGGTTTAATACTTTGAAAACAGAATATACATATTCGTCTACTTCACATAAAACCGGGAAGTGATAATAATGTGTTTTGAAGTTCGTAACTGTAGGCTCAAAGCGCACGCATTCATCCATCGCTGTAAGGAACCTAATAAATCTGTGGTCGCCTACTTTCACATAAATAAAGTCGGGGCTTACGTCTGCGCCTTATATCGCCCGTGTTAAGGTTCACGGGGGAATTTAGATGTTGTCCATCTCCCTCGTACTTTAGATAGTTGTATGAGATAGCAATAACAGCTATTTGTAAAGCTTCGCGTGAATGGTTTGATTCCTTAATAACGAATAGCCCTACTTCGGTTGTTTTGTGCTACGTTTTCAAGCTGTGATTCACTGTTTTTAGGGATAGCTCTTGATGTCTCTATTTGAGGTTCACTGAATAAATGGTATCAGGCTGTAGATATAAGCATTGTTTTCTTTTTGATAAACACGCTAAATTACTAGGGTTTTGTTATACATTTAATTAAAATTCTTAACATCAACTCTAATGATCTGTCTTGTCTAAATTCTTTCAGCATATCTTATTTGGCTATATCATGAATTTTCTATTCTAGGTGGACTTGAGGCACTTGAAACAGACGCCAGACTCAGATCGCATTGGAATGGGAATCGATCTATCCGAGTACTACATCTCCGTAGAATGGGATATAATGCGCGTCCCTGCCACGAGGAACGAGAAATTCTACTCTTGCTGCGAAGAACCGTACCCTGACATCATCTTCAACATCACTTTGAGAAGAAAAACTCTCTTCTATACGGTCAACCTCATCATTCCTTGCGTCGGGATTTCATTCCTTTCAGTACTTGTCTTCTACCTACCCTCAGATTCTGGAGAGAAAATCTCACTGTGTATTTCGATTCTCCTGTCGTTGACTGTGTTCTTCTTGCTGTTGGCCGAAATTATTCCACCGACGTCGCTAACAGTCCCCTTGTTAGGCAAATATTTGTTATTCACTATGATGCTAGTTACATTATCAGTAGTTGTCACTATCGTGGTGCTAAACATAAATTTTAGGTCGCCAGTCACCCACCATATGGCCCCGTGGGTGCGGAAAGTCTTTATAGATTTTTTACCCAAAATATTGTGTATACAGAGGCCAGAGAAACCGCCCGATGATGACGATAACGATAAGCCAAGCGAGGTAAGAAATATTGATACTGCAATAAATCACCAAGAAATAAGAACTGTACCGGAACATATCACTCGTTAAATCATTAATCATCCGTTAAGGCAGCGTTTATCTTACACCGGCATTGAAAATAAATCCAACAGACTCGTAGCGCTTTAATTAAATTTGTAAAATAGAAGCTTTTCACAAATGAAGTTCTTCAGCAAGAATCTCTTTCAGTACGAAAAAACAACACAGCGCCTTTTCTCATTGAGTTTCCTCCATTCAAAACATTTTCCATCGGAACGGATTCAATACAAACAGAACGCTATTACAGCCGAGTCGAAGCCGCCCTCAACAATAACCATTTTAATTGTCCTCAGCCGCGGGACTCTTCTGGGAAACGCTCCTTTCAACGATATTCTAAATCCATTGTGCTCTGTGTGTATCGCGAAAATATCGCTTCCAGCCCAATTTCATTCCATTTCGATTTTCCTTTATTACTCAACGCCGGGCGGGCTTAACGAGCGCGCGCGGCCTCCGTTATTTATGTTCCCCTGGTGGCTGCGGACGGATCGCGCGATATATACGATGCCAGCAGGCACGGCCCAAACCGAAACCTCCACTCCAGCCTAATTGTGTGCCGGCTTAAGCTGCGTCGATACACTGGCCCTCGCGAAACGCGCACTGACGTTTTAATCTCCTGGCATTTCATTCTACGACCATTATTGCACTGGAACGGAGTTTAACTCCACCCCCATTTTCTTTGAGTGACAATTACATTGTTTCTTTACTGTGTTCTAATTGAAAGTTTCTTTCAGGTACTCACGGACGTTTTCGGCCCAGATGATATGGATGGCAAGTTCAAGGAATGGGGTTGCGAAGAGTACGAACTGCCAGGAATGCCTCCATCTCCTCCGCCTCCCCCCGGAGGCGACGACGAACTATTCTCTCCACCTCCAGGATCCCCTTGTCGCTTAGACCTAGATGACGGTAGTCCATCTCTAGAAAAACCTTATGTGAGAGAGATGGAAAAGACTATAGAAGGTTCTAGGTTTATAGCACAGCATGTCAAAAATAAGGATAAGTTTGAAAGTGTAAGTACTCCATCTGCACCCTATTATTTCTGTTTATAATGCAGTCTTTTTATATACGGTTTTATTTTTAGGTGGAGGATGACTGGAAGTATGTAGCAATGGTGTTGGATAGGATCTTTCTGTTTGCATTCACGATAGCCTGCGTGCTCGGAACAGCACTAATCATATTCAGAGCGCCGACATTCTACGACAACACGAAACCGATAGACATTCTGTACTCGAAGATCGCGAAGAAGAAGTTAGAGCTTCTCAAGATGGGCTCTGAAGGTGACCCGGGTCTCTGAAATTCGTCTTACGTCTTCGGCCACTCGCCGCCGAAGACGTTCTGGGAGCTGATCGTCATGTGGTGGCATGGATGATCGATTTAAGCTCCCAGGTGGGAACTGTCAGGCGAGAACTATGTGTTTTTGTGCTGTGTGTGGTGCCAAGCGCCCGGTGCGCTGATGGACGTGTTCACGCCGAAGCGTATCCTAAGCCGTCTTTTTATATAGGATCATTATAAACTCGATGTCGAGACTGTGTCCGTCGATGTTCGAATTTCGCAGCGACCTCAAGCAACGGCTGTTTTATGTTGACGCCGGATCTGCCATAACTATTTTTATATTAGAATCGCTGTATTGAACGTTTATACTTTAAGCGGAACGTATTGATTTACAATTATTCAACGGAGCGGTTCTTTTTCGAGTAATAATTTGATATGAGCGCACAAACATTGTACAGATTATATTTAGGTGTTTGTATTAATTTCTTGCGATAGTTGTATTCGTTTTCAGAATGTTACCAAAATAATAATGTAATAGATAACGTACTATAAGATTTAATTCGAATAAATCGAGCTCAAATTCGTAATGTGTAAGTATTGTAAAGTGGTAATATTCAATCAAACGTCGATTAGAATCAAACATTTATAATAATAGTTACGTGCAAACGTCCTCGATGAGAGCCGGACTATGTAAATTATGTACTTAATTATGATGTAATAAATTTGAATTATACATTATATAATATTTGATAAACTGCGTACTCGCGTAAAAATCATAAGGACAATATCGATTATTGACGAAATGTAATAATTTCCCTTTAGTAGTATGTCATAAGGGATTGTAGATACAGTTAGGTTACAAGCCTAGTCATCAGTACAGACATAAGGACACTTATCATAATGCCGGATAGTTGGTAGTCCCATCGCGATCGTGATACATTATTTAATTAGATGTATTCGTGTAACACAATTGACTGCCAATTGTAAGAGTAAATAACATTTTTATAATGGTCGGGGTATTTTTAGGTAGTTCGGTAACTTGTTTTATTAGATTTTTTAAAACGGAGTGCCAAACCCATCTACGTAACCTCATAGATCAAAACGTTTGCCAATCAATGATGTTGTTTTTCTACGTGCGCTAATTTAATTGACATTAGGATATCTTTTCTGATTCGCTTAAGTATATATTCTGATGTATTTATAAGGATTAAAACGAATGCTTGCCCAACAATGTAATGACTGATCAATTCACAATTCTTAAAGCTTAAGTTTAGACGCGCCCACTCGTCTGCGGTAGAGAGAATGTCGCGACGTCACACTTCTTCCGAATAGTTAATATTAACAGTAATTTCACTATAAAACCTAGAGTACAGGGTAAATTTAGTACACGAATGTCTCCTGATTTATATTTCTCACAAATTTTCACCGAATGTAAAGTCTTTACTCACTTATCGGCACTTTACCACTATCACTATTAGATAATAAATCATTGTTGAGGTTTGTGACTTAAGTAAGTTAATTAGGAATCCTTATATTACTTTGTATTTAGATTAGAGTCGTATTAGATGTTTAGTTTTCGTTCCTTGAAGTCATGACTCACTGTTCGGTTCGTTTAAATTTAATTTGTGACGAGCGCACTCGGCGTTATTACCTCACTTCAACCCATTCTGTAGGATATTTGTAGCAGTCTAAAGTAAAAAAAAAAATTTCGAGCCGCGTATTTGATATGTCAAAGTAAATCATGATAATGTTTATTAGATAATTACTTAGATAAAACTCAGAGTTATTGATATTAATGATGAATAAAATCCACGGCGAGCAGTTAGGAAAACAGGGATGGATATTGTAAAATAAATAAAGAAAATCAAATTGTTTTGTGTGGTTCGTCTTCGTAATTTATAAGTGTTATTGAATGTGTATAGCTGTTCGTGACGGAGGTAACGCATAAAAAGGCTAGTCTAGAATTAGATGATACGTAAATAAACTAGAAAAACGGTCTAACGTATTAGACGTCAAGGAAAGCTCGCTGAAGGTTGAACGATGTTAAATATTAGCTGAAGTTAACGATAATAACGCTGTATCATTTACGAACTGGTTCTAATATAATAAATACTCTTCGAAGGAATTATTGGATGGAATTGTAAAGTTTCCTCAAAACTAATATATTAATTTTTTTGACACATTCACGTTGGTTAAATAAAAAGTAGGAATGTGCTATTGCACCACCGAAATACACCAATTTAGAGTTATATGACTATTTATCAATAACGATAAGTTAAGTCCACCGGCTTTCCACACTGTTCCGTAATCATCCAAACTTTTATGGTAGATATTTGCTAGATAAAAACGGTCTGTTGTTATTTTTATATGACTGCAAATAAATAATAGTTAGATTTTCTATACACCATAGGATAATGTGTTTAGAAACAAGTGAAATACAGTATGGGATGTTAGGAGTTAAGGGAAACTTGTACATACTTACTTCGTGGGTGAATTATGGAGCTAAGTATAGTGTGATTGGAGATGGGTTACAGCCAGCGGGCTCTATATTGCAACGACACAGAATAACTAAAAATCCAACCTTTAGTTTGATATACTGCAATATATTCAGTCTTTAACTGTTGAAAATTAATGAGCTATGTCGATACAACGATTAGTAACCCAGTACGCTTGAAATTTCAATTTCAATTTGTATGAGTTGAATTCGAAAGAAAATTTGCTGTCTACATTTTGTATCAGTTTCTATTCAGTATTATAAGTGATTATTATCTGTTGTTACTCTAAATGAATATTATACTCGATGCTGCCTTGTAACAAGCTATAATTTGTAGGTAAAGAAAGCGTGATCATGGAAGAACCTGGTAGCGGGGGATATGAAAATTTAGTAAAACACCAAAGAAGCGAAAGAAAAAGGAAGAGTTGAAGAAGGCATTTGCCCAATAAGACTGTATGGGCTGATATGACAATAGTAACACTATTTCGCCTCGTTTTTAGAGATTTCTGGGATTTTAGCATTGTCAGTCGCTTCCATCCCCGTGGATCCTTTGTGCCTTTTATGTGGAAACGATAGGAAGTAACCGCAAGTTTAGTTAGTTAATGACAAGTTTTAGTTCCACAGAAAACAGGAAGTATGAGAATTAAGAAATTGGATGAAGTTTAATACCTACGTACAAAAGATCTAAGTTGGATTCTGTGTATCAATCTAATTATACATATATGAATTGCTGTTCGTTAGTCGTGCTAAAACTCAAAAACAGCTGGAACGATTCGGCTAATTTTGGACTTGAAGTCGTGAAATTCCAGGGCAGGTTTAAACAATGAGAGGGCGGGCTACCGCCGGCAGTTCGCCGGATCAGCTAGTTTACTTATAAAATACCATTGGCAAGTTACTAAAATTACGAGTTCAAGTGCTAAAACCCGGTGAATGGTAAAAGACTTGACAGTCGCCATATTACATAGACGTTGAGGCATACCTATATATAGATGACGAACGTCAAAACGTGGGCTGCCTACCCCTTCATCTACTACTAATAGAACGATTATATTAAATTGGATGGATTAGAAAACTTTCAATAATAACTAATACTAGACTATATTTTTGTCAACTTTATCAGAAACCAGCAATGACAATAAAAAAATACTTTAGGAAACTGATACAAAATATAGTCAGCCTATTCGGTTTTATTCTTATGCCTCAGATTCTGGGGCGTTAACACAAATCCAAAGTAGACCGATGCATTTAGCTCAATAGAATTAATTTTGTTTAAATCCTAGTATTTTGTTACTGACTTAAATATCTTTTGCGTTACCAATTTGTGATATTTCGTCATCAAAAAAATGTTAACCACAGACTAAATGTCTGTTTAATTATTATAATATTTCGGGTGATAAACTGATAGGTGAACGTAGTGAATTTTGTCATATAATTGACATTAGATAGGTAATAAAAACAATAAACACAATGCTAGTACACTCGTCAATAAGCTAATAAAAGCGTTTAAAAATGGGTATTGTATATTAGTGGTAAGGTATATTATTATGATAAATGATTAGCTTCTCAGTGTTTTTAGAGTTAGTCGACGAATGAGTCAACTTGGCGACGCGGTGTCAGATAAATTTGTTACTTAATGTCAACGTTTCGTTACTTAGATTTTACTTTACAAAAAGGTTGGGATTGTGCCAAATATTTGTTGTTCTTAGGATTAGAATAGACTTATTGTTATTGTTTCGACGTTATGTTTCGTCTGACTAATGCTAAGCGATTATATTTTATCAACAAGTTTATCTACATCGGGTGAAAGAGTTGTAAACTCATAGTCAGCTATCACATGGCTGTCAATAATTTTAAGAATCAACTTACCGAAGTGTTGACATGTACATATAGTTGATCAACATAGAAATTTAAAATAATATTTATAATTGACAAGTTATTTTTCTACGTTTCTTTCTCGTTACATTTAGTGCTAATTTAGTGGTAGGTAAGGAAGCGTAGTGTTATCGACTTTTGCTTCGTCAGTAAAGGTTGAAACAACAATAAGGTCTTCGACACTTTAGTTAGGTTCGTCATAAAGCATTTTGTTTTACTTACATGTAAAATTAATATTTTTTTGGAAAAAAGTCAGTATAATCCGTAACGCTTTATAATTAGGTTCATCGAAATCTAGAATTTCGAATAGTCATTTCTTCTACTACACTTTTTGGATATGCTTTGACGCACGTTACCCTTTGTTTGCTTTTGAAATCGTTTGTCTTAATCTTTACATATTAAGTACTTCTACTGATAAAATAATTAGGTAAGATAGTTGTATTTGCATGTTTAATCGAACGTCTTCCAAAGTGACGTAAGGTATTATTGATTTCCTCTTCTTAAATTTGTTGCTTTAGGGTCTTCGTTATAATTACCTTCTTCAAACATTTAGTTCACTTAATCTATAGTATTTTTTGGATCTGTCAAATTATATCTATAATTAATTTTAATTAAACCTTGCATTGATATTTTTGAAAGTATCCAATTCAAATAATTTTGAACGAACCATTTAATAAGGCTAGTTTTTTTATCGATAATATAAATAAAATTATATCAGCCATTATCCGTTCAATACTATTAAAACTGTTCCTAAAAATAATTATTATCAACCACATATTTAACATAATCTACTCATCAATTTCTAGTGTAACCATCTTAGAAATGTATCTAAGACATCAATACTATAGCACTAAACTAAAGTCTATATCCGTATAAAAGGTACGACATCAAAATAATTATCTACTTCCTCTAAGCTACGGTTGAAAGTGCAAAGCGTATATTTTACAAACTTTAAAATCAAAGTCTGAAATATTCTTTACAAAATGTTTGTCAAAAGCTTTTCAAAGAGATCATTGCAAGTAATCACTTCAGGTTGCAGCTTGATAGTACTGTTATTAGCGAATACTAGAGCTTGGTAATGGCAGTAAGCTCTCCGTTAGTCGGTGTAAGATTCTTGATAACGGAAAACATGTAATCTATATCTAAGAATCGCAGGTGCGAATATACCAAATTGATATACTATTTATCAACAGTCACTTCATCTTGTCATATGGTTGATGAACAACCTAGTCTCAGTTCAAACCGCTTGTAGACCTCTGTCATGCCTTACACACCGTTGAAAAATCTCTCAGGTGTGCCGGTATCCTCACGAAAGTTTCCTTTACCGTGTTTGGCAATATTTATAATAAGCACGTGAATTTAATAAGACATTTGTGCGTGCCGGGGTTTGTACTTGCAAACATTGACTTGGCAGTCCAACGGTCATACCACAGGCTATCAGTCGCTGTAATTTATTAAGAGTTCCAGTACGATAAGCTGTTTAGTTGGTATTGAAGTATCTGTTATCATTGACGACCTGATTAGCGCAGTGGCTAAGCGATTGGACTGCTGCGCTAAGGGTTGCGGGTTCGATTCCCGCACGGGGCAAAACTTTGTGCGAACCACAGATGTTTGTCCCGAGTCTGGGTGTTTGTGTATGTGAATATTTCATGTTTGTGAAACGCACCCACGATACAGGAGAAATTCCTAGTGTGGGGCGACGTTTTTTTTAAAAAAGAAAAAGAAAAGAAAAGAAAAGATTATAAATAGCGCCATCTTTGTACAATGGCACCGGTCAAATCTGGTTTGTGATTAGACCATTGACTATCGAACATGTGACAAACGCACAGGTACAGCTAGCCGGTCCAACGTCCAAGACGTCACCTAGCAATGTAACACCTATCTTAGCTTACATCATTTTCTAAATAAAAGTAATATCTTGTTGCAACCTTATTTAATAGCTTACGTAAACTGTTATATCATTTATTCAAACTCTTTTTAATTTGTATAACCTTAATAGTTAACTAAAAATTATGATAAACATAGACTATAATAAATGTACCTATATTTAAGTAGATGAAACCACATGAAATTTGCGTTGAGCTTCCAACACGATTAGATGTAAATACAGAAATAATAAACCACTTTTCACAATACTTCTCACTTCCTTCTTATAGAACAAATATTATTCGTACGTATAGCTTGTTTGAAGATGCTAACTAATATGTATATGAAAGGCAATTCGGACTGGAAAACAAAGGAATTAAAAAATTGAAATTAATGTTACTTCAACGTAAGTAATCGCCAAAACTCACAAAAAATAATTAAGCAATACCTACTAGACAAGACGACAGATTCATGATATATCTCCACTAAACTATGAATATTATTATATTGTATGTATGTATTTATGTATGTATCATATTTCATGGAGTATATAATTTATGTATGTATATAAGATAATATGTATTATAAAATATCTTTCATAATAGTTTGTGCATCTACCGTTTCTATCTCTGCACTACCTGAAGGTTAGACTGGTAGAAAATGCCTAAGGCATTAGTCCGCCTTGTACACAACTGTACTGAAGTATTAAATAAATTAATAGCGTAAGGACAAAATATGCAACAACAGTTTTATCTAAAAAATACCATTATTGTAAATGTATGATAGAAACTTAATAGGTTTTTCTACATAAACACTCTCCAAAATAATTAATTTCTTAAGGTAACAATCCATTGATGCGTAACAAAAACGCCCGTAAAAAATTACTCACTGTAATTTTTCACGTGAGTACTATTGAATACTTTAATTAATTTGTGGCTAAACTAAAACGTAATTAGTCGAGATGTCATTTATAACGAACATTCAACACATTCTTGGCAAATGAAAATGGACAGTAAAGTAAAGCGATATTAATAGTAGTCAGCATCTTCAAACAATTTTAGTTATCTTTGCAATAATATATTACCTTATATTTTAAGTTGTGTGTGCCTTATTTTATTAGTTATTATTGATCTTTATAATAATGCCGTGGTAAAGATTTGGAATCATGTAAGTTACATTTATTTATTAATGTAAAAAACACTTCAAAAATACGTGTCTGCGTAATCCTAAGCTTAAAAATATAGAACAGTTTAAAAATATATTCGACTGCGACATCGACAAGTGCATCCATTTATCAGGTAATGGATATTTAAACTTATCGGTATTCTGTGTTATAAATAGTCAAGTAAAGGTAAGTGCACATTGTAGTGGGCCGCAAGTCGCAATGCGGCGCCAAGGTCCACGCAAGTCATTCATACATTTTAAATGAACTATCGAACAATACGGCAGAATGAACCCTGTCTTAATATCTCGCGGAGGGTTGACCAGTTGTCTATGCCGCCTGCGCCACATTGTCGCAAGTTGATGCATGTTCATTTATTTTGTAACTGACAATTGGCCGTTACCTACGCTGCGGCCCGACACGCTAATGCGTGCCAAGTTTACCTTAGTCGCCGCAATGCGCTCCTTCAGACTTGAATTTCACGTTGATATGTAAATCGTATCTAGAAGCGATAGCTTAGGTAACTGACCGTTCATAATCTTTACCACGGTAACGCTAATTAAATTTAAACTTAACTTTTGTATTATAATCATAATTTATGTGCTTCGAATAGTATTAACCTTAGTTAACTAACTAAAGTTAGTGAATAATTTTATCGATGTCAGTCTGTATGGACTTTGTATTTAAGGTATGTTTGTGTATATCTTTAATTTATAACGAAAGAAATCGTACTTGTATTGTGTAAGTCAAAGATTTTATATTGTCATTGTAATAATTTGATGTCGGTACGACGGCGACGTATAGGTTAAGAGTACTCGGAGATTTCGTCTTGTAATAATATTAAGAGTAATTAATGTCCTCTACTAGTAATTATATGATAACTTTCAGTTGGTTATGAATTATTTTTCACCTTTCTCGCCACGAGTAACGGTGTTTGTTGTGTGGGCATTGAAGGTATATTACAGTTTCAAAACACTAAATTAAATACTTTTAACATAATTACAATAATAAAAATAACAGTTTGATGTAATTGTTCATGGATTTTTATTGTATCTACTCTACAATATTTTCTGTAATATAGAACTTTCACTAATACGTATTACTTAACTGGAAAATTTGCACCTAGTGTTATAAATATAGAGAATTTTACAGAAAACAGATTCTGTATCAGAACATCAATACAGACTTTAGTTATCTAATTAGCAAATGAAAGTAAAATAATAGTTAATGACGAAACATTGCAAGGTGCCTTGTGTAAAGATATACGACTTCTTCTGAACAAAAAAAAACCATGAATGATTAACAAATAGGCATACGTTTCCATGTAAAAATGAAATTCTGAAAAAAAATATTAGTAAGTGATTTATTTGCAACTGATTGTTTGGATCTCAAAAGTTAATAAATACCTATCACATGATAACGTAAAACATAATTATATCTACAATTCTCACAAAACAATCTGACCAGTGAAAACGGCATTACGCAAACGAACACCACACTAATAATACAAATAGTTGTTAGATATTAACGAGAGGGATATCCTAAATTTATTTTAATATATAAGGTATAATATTACGACATACAATAATAGACTTTTATGGGAATATTGTTCCCGATAGTCACTTATAGTGTTAGAAAATAGTTGACTAAAGGCGCGGCTAAAACTGACGTGGCTTGCGTGAAACACGGTGTTAGTTCCAATAACAAGTGCAACGGCTGACTGTATTCGAAAATGGAACGTTTAGACGTAATTTTGAATAAAGAAGACGCGGCGTTTGCAGTGTTAATAAAAAAGTAATTTAAGTATAGTATTGACAGTCAGCTGTTTGATTAGTCTGTCAGATCGCGCGTCGCGTCAGTGTGACCGCACCTTAACCGTTCAGTCACTTGTATCACGAATCATTGCCACTTAATACTTTTAAGATTTATGCACTATGCTATAATATACATATATAAATATAATAATATTCGTATTGTACGTTCTAAGTCATAATAGCTCAATAATTTATGAAACTCTATAATTTGTAATAACTAGTCAATAAGCAATTATTATAAATAAACTTTAGGTGAATGCAAAGTTATTGTAAGGCGAAATAATATACATAATAAAAAAATAAATAATTTAGCTCTTAAGGTTTAAGTATTAAGTCCCATTTTGTAATGATAATTAAAAATCAAAAATCAAGCACTACCATTACCATTATGAATACACTCATGACTTCTTACTGCTAACATTGAAATGTATTATAAATATGAACTATAAATATTAAATGTTATGCGTTAATAATAAATTTATGCGTTTTATTTATGAAATATTCTTCTCCAACTTATACATACACACACACATAAAATTTATGACAGCACAGTGGCTCCTGAGTGTTAACGAACTTTGAACCTTCAAACTATAGTAATACGATAAATATGACTTTATTTATATTATTCTAGGCCCTAGATATTATCAGATAATACTTTGAATAATTTACACACAAGTATCTGAATTGCTTCTTCTACAATAAATTAGAAACATTTTTTTACATAATAAAAAGACAGAATGAAAATTAAAAGTTTACACATTTCCATGTAAATACAACATACATGCTTAGTATTTAAAAACAAGAAATCTTATGAACACCAATATAGTGTGATGGAACACTCATAGGTTCTCCAAAAGCAACTTTTAAATCATTCCAGCAATCAGAATTACTAATATTTTTTTAATTTCTATAGTATATAATATGTTTTACATGTTTGATTGCACACTGTTATACTATTACACAAACACCATGACTTGACACAAAACATCTGCGTGTCTCAAAATTATGGTCCTGTACCTTACCGCAGAACTCCATTCACTTAGCCTCTCCGCCAAAGTCTAATGTATGTGTAAGGTACTTAAATTAGTCTATAACACTCGAGTCTATCCAAAATTACTGCTAAATAAAGACCAAGGGTTTAATCCGATGTCTAGTTTGGGAGATGGTGCATTATAATATCCTTGGACTAAGTCCACAAGAGACACTGGACACGTGAACTTATCACAGTCGTTCAGGAGTTGGCCGAGACGGTGAGCTGCGTCGTACGTTGCGTGTTCTACGGGCTCGGAAGCTAGCAACTTCGTCATCGGTAACCTGGAATTGTGAAATTGAACCTTCTTTTAACGACTTAAGGTAGAAACTTAATTGTCAATGACTAGATAGGAAACAATTGAGAATCATCTGACAGTTTTACTTTTACTGTTCTACCAAAAATATTTTGGGCAACATTTTATAATCCTGGTCTTATTTTCTAGTCCCAGGAAAACATAGTAATGGTTTAATACATAGTTCACAAACTCTTTGCTTAATATCAAACATCTATAAACAATGATTTCCGTATATTATAATATATTATCAAAACAAAGGACTTGTAGCAGTAATACTTACGTGAACAAAGTTCTGAACATCTCTTCAATCATATTCTCACCATGAGGCACCAGCCGCTGTGTGGTCTCACACAGAGTCTTCAGGATGCACTGCCTGCCGTTGTAGCCCATACTTTAAAGACAAATAAAATCAGAAATACAAAGGCCATATCCATTAAGTAATTATATACTTCAAGGGACCTTTCATTTAAATTAAATGTAATTTTCAACATTGCCTCACATTATGAATTTCTCTGAAAGTGTAACTACATTATACAGACGTTTAATATCTCTTGCAAAAACGTTACAAAAATTACCAAGAAAAAGGGTAAATAGAGTTCTTACTACTATTATCAAGATACAAGACTCTTTAGAGTAGATAAGTCAAAAGAGGTATGCCAAGATTACAGCAAATAAAAATCCGTAGTCCACTTACTAGGAATCAGGCGTTGCTATATAGGCTGTATATCAAGTACTTACTTATCCATTATCGTCTCCAGTTTCCCATAAAGCTCCCTTCGACTCCTCCTCTGTTCTAAGGGTCTTCTCCCCTTGAACCTGCGATAGAACTTGTTGGACTCCGTGGCGTTGGGCAGCTCGTATGCTATGCCCCAGTTCATGCCCCACGTGAAGGTACCAGGAGCAGTGGCTGGGGCTGGCTGGCCGATCACACCGACTGTCATGCAGCCGGCACACTGGAAAATTAAAAAGTTACGATTACGAAAGAATATTGGAATACTCTTTTAAACCATTACACAGACATCAAATATGGGAAAGAATACAGAAATATGAAGTTTGAGCAGTAAAAGTGATTCCTTTTTAGTTAGCTACATTAGAAACACTATTGATAGTAGTTAGGTAATATCTGTACTGTTAACTAAATATAACATATTATGGTCTTACGAACCGTTGCGCAGCTAGCAAATATTATTTTAACTAAAGCGTTATAATAAAATATAGACCTATAAAAATATGATAAATAGATGATAATATATGATAGGCACGACTTTTGGTCAGTGGATCATCTTTGGGGTTTTAGATAAAATGACTCCTTTTATTCATACAAATTACACTAAATTCTATTTAACACACATTTAAAATAAATTTAAAGCACTTACTGAAAAACTGGAGCCTTCAGGAAACGCCACATATCTTTTTCTTCTGGACAATATCTTAGAACGATCCTTTCTAGCACTCAATTCGCCAAAAAAACTGGCCAGTAACAAAAAACTAATAACTTTCAAATTCAGAATCATTTTTGGTTAATTTATAAAAGGAACTTTACCTTCCATCGGCGGTCATAGGAATAGTAAATCCGTACCTACGGCTTAACTGTCAAACCATGTTTAAATAACTGTTCCATAATGTTGTAACGGTTCCAGTGATTTTCAAGTCAACCAGCTAACTATAGTTACACGAGTTTGACACACTGAACTGAATTTAGAAAATGTCAATTAAGTAATAACACCTGTAGTTTAGTATCCATTACTGTAGCAGGTTAATACGTATGTACCTTAGAGTACGTGTGAATACATGTACCTACTACCAACTTCTAAGTTAATGAACCATTTAATGATTTGCTGCACAACTTTATCTACATGTTTAGTTGTTTAGGAATAGATAAAGGCAGTATAACCATGGGAATATAATTTTAATTTCAAATGTTTTTATTTTATTTCATGTAAACGGGCATTGCAGGCATTTATGAAAACGTCAAAATACTAGTTTCTAATAATTATTATTTAATTTATAGTTATCAATAGATGTTAAAGCAGAAAACTATGAACAGTTCACTACCCAGTAAAAAATATTGAAGAAGTTAATATAAAAAGTCAATTTGAAATGATGATAAATAATATCTATTAAAAAAATCGTATAAAAGTAACGACTAATGTCAAAACAGAATAAAAATTGATGTAGGCTGTCTCCAAAAAATTAAAAATGTAAAAAGTCTTCCAAAAATTTTATTCAGCGCTTCGTTCTAGTCAACCTTCGGAGTATAAAAGTTGATTAATTGGACCAGAAACACACTGAAAGCATTTCACAAGGGTTTATTGGAGGGTAATTCTAGCTCGTCAACGGAGGGTCCTGTCAAAATTGGAAATCAATTATTCCAAAAAGTTATCACTCTCTGTCTCATCTAATCTATTGTGAAAAGGATCAGAAAAAAATAATATAATAAAAACAAAGTAAATAGAGTTTTACTTTGCTCATGCTAACATAATGAAGAGCGAAAAGAGAAATGAAATATTTCTGATTTAGACCTCTTTAGTGGCCTTTTGATTTTAGAAGCTTAAGTGCTAGATTATTAGGTACAGTCAGTACAGTGTTTAGAAATCCTACAAGTTTGGTTTTGAATATTTTAATAAATATAATATATGGGACTGTAATTATCTAAGCATCTTTTTAAGGAGCAATTGCTTAAACTAATAGATACTTAATAAAACAAATATACATAAATAAGAATTATGAATTAGCAAAATAAAATACATTCTACAAAGAGTATTATTTTTATTTGGTTACTTCTAATAATCCTAATTCTAAAACATGTAATATAAAAATGTGTTAATTTGAGTTTTTACTTACATAATTATTTTAATTGAAGCTACCTTAAAACATTGAAAAGAGTTAAGGTCCAAAAATCAAAAACGTTTTGGTGTAGCATAACATTCAAATTGGACACGTGCAATATTTTCAAATTGTGTAAATTACTGCCGGATAAATATTGCATTTAAGATATTAACATATATTAATATCTTATTTACTCTTACAATACTTAACGATGTTAATTACATATGCACACAGTACATCTTATAGGTAAATTTACTAATACGCATTAAAGAAGAAATTGGTCTTGTAAGATTAAATCTATCCAAAGCTACTACTGAATAGCGCCCAAGGATTATTCGCAATATTAACTTTCGGTGATGGGGCATTGTAATACCCTTTCACCCAATCCACGAGTGATATCGGGCATGTGTACCGGTCGCAGCTATCCAGAATGCGGCCCAATCGATGAGCAGCATCGTATATAGTATGCTCCAGTGGTTCAGTTGGAAGCACTTTGGTAACTGGCAGCCTGGGAATAATAGTTTTAAATTAGAAGTGTGTGTTAGCAAAAGAAAAGGCTGTTTTATTATTTTGCTTTATATGTCTAGTAGACGCTAGCGGAACTCCTGAGCTTAATTTCCTGGGTCCTAGGTTCGATTTTCTGTTTGGTCACAATAATAACAATAATTTAATCATTTAATTCTTTATTTTCTCTACACAAACTCAGTTATTGGGTTTTCGGACAATGACCGCCTCAGCAAGGACCTCCAGGATCTTCGCCGGGAGGTCCTGCAAATGGCGAAGCAGCAGGGCGCGGCCGAGGCCGCCGCTGCTGCGAGGGCGCCCCCCTCTACGCTGGACGCCGAACAACTGACGCGCAACATCCTGGGCCAGGTCGGCACCATGGTGAGCGCGCAGTTCGCCGCGATGGACGACCGGCTGCTCCCAGAGCCGCGGTTGCGCCCTGCTCTTGCGGCCGACAGGAAGCGCGCGGACTCTTCGGCACCCGCCGTGAGTCTGCCAGCGGCGAAGAAGCCTGCTCAAGCGGTTGCAGCGCAGGCCGACGCTTCCAAGAAGCCCAAGAGGAGGAAGGCTGCGGATCCCCCGCAACCTCCAACGGCAACGACGGACGCCCCTGAGGCCACCACCTCTGCCAGCCCAATCCTAACGGAGGAAGGCTGGTCCACGGTGGCCAAGAGGGGGAAGAAGAAGAAGCCCGAGGCACCCAACAAGCCCTCGGGTGGCCCCAAAAAGGGCCAATCGAAGAAGGCGCCTAAGAAGGCGCCTAAGAAGAAGAGGGCACCGAGGCTGCGCGCGCCGCGCTCATCGGCTGTAGTCATCACGCTGCAGCCGGGCGCGGTGGAGCGCGGCCTGTCCTACGCGGCGGTCCTCGCCACGGCCATGGACAAGGTGCCCCTTGCGGACATCGGCATCACCGACCTGCGATTCAGGCAGGCGGTGTCCGGTGCCCGCATCTTTGAGTTGCCGGGGGCGGAAAGCGGCGAGAGGGCTGACGCCCTCGCCGCAAAGTTGAGGGAGGCACTGGGTGCCGAGGACGTCCGGGTCTCCAGGCCCACCAAGTGCGCAGAAATGCGCATTTCTGGCCTGGACGACTGCGCGACGTCCGAGAGTGTCGCGGCCGCAGTAGCCCGTACGGGTGGCTGCACGGTCGGCGAGGTCAAGGCGGGGGAGGTGCGAAGAACCCCCTCCGGCCTTGGCAGCGTATGGGTGCGCTGCCCTGTGGCAGCGGCCAAAAAGGTGGCTCAGGGTAGGCTGCTAGTGGGATGGGTCTCGGCGCAGGTAAAACTGCTGGAGGCCAGACCCACCCGCTGCTTCCGCTGCCTACTCAATGGGCACGTGCAGCACGTCTGCACGTCCGAGGTGGATCGCCGCACGCAGTGCTACCGCTGCGGCGAGGTCGGCCACCTGGCCAAGTTGTGTGCCAGGGACCCGCATTGCACAGCCTGTGCTGCCGCGGGTCTAAAGGCCGACCACCCGATCGGCACCAAGCCCTGTGGGGCTCGCGTGCCTCGAAAGGGTACGGGGAAGGCCGCAGTTTCGCGGTCGACCCCTGCTCCAGCTGCCACGGGTGGGGAGGTGGTGCCCATGTCTTCCTGATGTGGCCCACCTCTCCGTCTGATGTCGCGCACCCATGCGCCAAAGGGTCAGCGAGGTGACGGAGCCCCGTTGCCTTGCTGAGCGGAGGCCCGCGGAGGCTGGGTTGGGAGACCCACCTCTGCATTGCACTGGCCTCTGCACTGAAAGTCCTGTACCCCCCTACCTCTACATAGGGGGGAGAGAAGAATCCGCCCCTTTACAGGGCGGATAGCGCTGGCGGGGTTGGCGGTAGAATGCTATAGCGACCCCGCCTCCCCGCCGATTATGCGCTGATGCAGGCAAAGTGTGAGGTTTTTAGTGGGTATGCCCCTGTGGATCTTATTGGGTTCATGGGGGAGAGTCCCACATATCCCCGTCGCCTCCCAGCGGCGGGGAATGCGTAATGCATTTCCCTCACGTTAAAAAAAAAAAAAAAAAAAAAAAAAAAAGTTATTGGGTTTTGCCATAAGCTGATTCTTAGTTGTAGCAGTCGGGAATTATGCCCTGTTAAGGGTAACAGGGATAACTGGTAACTGGTAAATTAAATTTAGATTTAATCAGAATTTTATTAGTGTAACTTGCTCGCTTTATTGGACGTCCTAAGACGAAACTACAAACTACCTTGATAGTTGATGACAAGTTACATTTTTATCAAGTTTGACCCAGAATAATTTTCCCAGTACATAGTTTAAAATATCCATATTTTAAGCACTAAGCTTGTTTTTTATGAACAATACTGCGTATTGCAAAAACCTAAATTTCGAATCACAAACAAAACTAGCTTCCGAATAAAATAGAATAGAATTAAGAAAGCCAGTAAAAGAATTAAATATTGGGGAAAATACTTACGAAAACAAAGTTCTGAACATTTCTTCGACAACATTCTCTCCGTGAGGCACGAGTCTTTGAGTTGTCTCGCATAGAGTCTTGAGAATGCATTCCCTGCCGCTGTACCCCATGCTGGAATCAAACGGTGAAATATTAGACGGCTACATACCTTTTATCTTCGATGTAAAGACATTCAAAGTATTTCCCTTAAACGATAAAACCAAATCATTGCTATTTTTTTATACCTAATCGCTTCTCTAAGCTTTTTAGTATATTCAAATAATTATGAAAATGAAGAAATAAGTGCTAGCTTAGTTGTATTAATTATGTTTTCTTGTTAATGCTGATGTGTTGTCTGATTTCGTAATTAATTGTTAGTTAGATATGCAAATTGTACTAATAAGTGTGGTTAAACTCAAAGGTAATGAGCCGAAGCCAAAGATTTGTACCACTCAAACGTACCATTTGTTTCCTTTTGATCCCACTTTATATGAGCCACAGATTTAAAATCTTTTTCAAATCATTTAACATTTGTCTCAGTAAGTTCAATTTTAAAAAGCGTAAAATAGACAAAGTTAACACTAAACTTCCCAATTCTTCGTACCAAAAATAATATTTTCGGGAAACAACCGTTGTAAGTTAACATTATTGAAAATAATAAATCTTTGAGAACAGTTGGACAGCATTGGGCGCCTTCCAGTGTAAACAAGGATAACTTCAACTTCGTCTTTACGTTGATAACTGAAGTCTGTATCAGCCAAGACGTTGAGACTGGTTATTGGTTAATATTTACTTCTTAAAGACCTAATTCGGGTCTATGTAATGAAAAAAGTTAAAAGTTTTGACAAAAGGGTTTTATTTATAGCGCGGATGAAAGGAAATATCGTGGATATAGTGTGGAAGGAAAGGATGGGTGAGGGATAGCCTTTACCCGTCCTTTCAGTGTTATATACAATAACCAATAGGCAATATCCTCTGGGTAGATCAAGAGTGTGGTTCATTTTATAACTAGCGCAAAAAAGGTAAAAAACATAATCTTAAAACTCTTGGCTCAATAATATTTTACGGAGAATCCAATGCAAAAAAACGTTGTTATTGAACTATCCAATAATGCTTCTATATAACAGATAAGAATAACATTCTAGGAAGCACTGATTGAAAAAGTGCTAATTTATAAAAGTATTGCTTTTTACCCGTCTGCGCCAGAAGGAGCGTTATTGATAAACTCATTATCAATGAATTCATATTTAAAGCCTAAGAGAGATAAATCTAAAAAAGTAGTTTATGTCCTTTCTTGGATCTTAAACTTTCTAAATACTAAATTTCATCAAAAAAACATCCTCCGGTTTAGTCATAAAAGCGTAACAGACAGACTGAGATACTTTCACATTTATAATATTAGTATGGAAGTATGGATGAATCAATAAATTATGTCTTTCAAATAAGCTAGTCGTCATGTACTAGTGTCTAGTGTACTTACTTGTCCAATATGGTTTCCAACTTCCCATACAACTCGCGCCTGCTAATCCTCTTCTGAACGTGTTCCTTCTGTTTATACTTCTTCTGAAGGTAGTATATGGTTGTTTCTGTGGCGTTTGGCAGCTCGTAGGCTATGGCCCAGTTAAGACTGAAGCTGAAGGTTCCAGGGTTGTTTGTGGGAGCGGGCTGGCCGATCACACCGACTGTCATGCAACCGGCACACTAGAAAATTAAAACGAACATAATATAATGCGGTCTAATCACACCAACTGTCATATGGCCAGCATACTAGAAAATAAAAAAGAAAATAGTGTAAATTTAGAACTCTTTTATTCTTTTTTTGTTTATGAGCTCAGTTCTTGTAGGTGCTATCTCAACTGTTCCCTGTCTTCTGGAATTCGATTCTCAGGACGTCAAAAAGGAGGCCGACCGATTAAACTATAGATTGTCTTTAGTTGTCATGGCACATTCGTTTTATTTTTTAATTGAAATTGCTTTTTGGAAATTAGCGCTAGTAGCAGTCATGTCAGTAATACTACTGTTACGCGCGCTGAATTGTGTTTTTTTTTGTGTTGTACTGTATTTAGACAGGACTAAAAATGATTTATACCTACTTATCTACCTATTATAAAATTCAGAATAAAAAAAACTTATTATCTACTATAATTATATTCCGGTTATACTCACGTCGTTATTCGGGAATACCCGACTAGTTTCGGACTCTAACGGAGCCCTTATTCATGAGCAGGTGACGCGGCGGGGTCGCGAGCCGAACTAGTTATTATAGTAACAAAGAAAAACTTACTGAAAAACTGGATCCTTCTGGAAAAGCAACATATCTCTTCCTTCTTGACAAAACTTTTGATTTTGAAGCATCTCTTGTATCAGACAACACACTGAACACGCAACTCAACAATACAATACTAATCAATTTAAATTTCAAAAACATGATTAAAACAAAAGAAACAGCTACTATCGATAAAAAAACCACAATAAAAATAATTCGAAAAGTTCGATGCGTTGAACCAAATATTGTCAAATAAAACTAACGATGTGACAGACTGTGCGTGTGATAAAACAGTGAGTTCCAATTACAAGTAACGGTATAGCCGGTCGTCACTATTGTTCAAATTTTATAACTGTTTCACTTAATTTGTCGCTAAAAGACACCGATCGGAGTGACAACGATTTGTAGGAAAGCGCCTTTATTAGATATGTTTGAACAACTGCCCCCTTACCATGAACGCTTAAAGCAGGAGAGTATACGTTATGGAAGCGAGACGCCGCTATGTGCAGTGTCCCTTCCACATTGTAAACTGTCCTGCTTTAAGAGTTCATGGTACTGACTGAAAAGGATTTTTGATTAAAACTTCGAGAAATATTCTTTATGATATCAAGTTTTGCATGTTTTATTAGAAAGTTAAATATTATTTTATGTAAACGAGAGAATGTAGGTGCCTCAAAAGCTATTACCTAAGCTTTTCAGGCACTTCGGCCATTACTATCAATTAGATGTGTTAACATTTCCCAGTTTCATTGAGTAGAACAACTTCGGCTTGCAGTATAAAATCACGGGGTTAAATTTTAGATTAAATAAAGCGCTTGGAAGCTAGCTGAATTCTGGTTTTTTGGTGGACCAACTAATTTCCATGAGCACCGTGTATAAAAACGTGCACGTTGGTTGAAAATGCTTAAAAACTACTACTAGATGAAGGATGATAATATTTTTTATGATCATTACCATCTCTCGTAAAATGATATATAATGAGATGGTAGTAACCACAACTCAACACAGCACTACCTCACACGACAACTACACAAACAACTTTTCTGTATTTCCCGAAGCACCGTGTAAATACTCGACCTCCTATAAAAGTAAGCTTAGGGTAAAAAGACGCGCAGTTTGCATATTTTCGGTAGGGTAAAAACCCCAACACGATGACGGATAGCAGACATTCCATTAGTCGCGACGGAGGCCGGAATATACTAGCACCATTACCCCAAATCCGTTGGTATACAAATCATGGGTGTATTGCGTTTGTGGGTGAAACCGATCAGATATCTGTGAGGCGTAGGCTAGGTTTCATCACGTGATGTTTGTGGAGTGCTATGTCTAATATTCCAGAAGTTCTTAGACTGGAAAATGAATAATTTATTCCCTTGTTCAATACACGCCATGCCTCAGAAACTTCACTTGTATTATTTTTATGTCTGGAAATGACGAAAATATTTATGAGAATGAGAATTCTAATAACTTCTTATCTTACATTTTTTCCGAAATATATTGAAAAGTTGCTATTGTATTTCGTTACACATTTTTCAATATACTTAATATTATAAAATATATATTACCTTTTCTATTTATATACCTATAATAAGACTCATGATATTTTAATATGTTTCTATACATGGATTTGAAATTTATAGTCGTAGCTATTTCAACCAAAGTAACCAAAGTATGTGTATGCAAGTTTAACATTCCTTTGCCTTCTTCCTGAGTTTATACAGGATTGATCACTCATATTATGAAACTATAAGCATACAAAACTTAAGAGCCTACAACTTAACAGAACAGACTTGATAAACATAGTAGATTTACGTCTAAACACCAGCAATACCAACCAAAAATCGTGTATTTAGCAGATCCCCGACTTAGATCCTCCCATAGCTTATCCTTACAGGTTCTGTGTTCAAAAGATTTATGAAAACATACATCAGGAGCGACTTGACCTCCCCTACTAATGGTTGACGAACGATACTTACATCCATCGTTATTGCGGACAAGGGGCCGTATGTCCTTCGACAAAAACTTGACAAATTATCTGTTTGTGATGAATGCGAAGAGAACTTGTTTTTGATTTTATGGTGTAGGTATTGTTATGGAATACTTTAATGTGGTGTGTATGCTTTGTGTATAAGAAAATTGAATAGGGTATAATTTTTGTAATGGCTATTTTGAGACTTATTTAGCACTGAAAAAATCATGATAAAATAATTATGTATATACTTATTTTCGGTGCTATTATTTTAATATATTAATGCGGTACCAAAGGCATTCGATCCAAGTCGAAAAATTTCCTTGGCTTTCTTATTTTATGAATCGAATCGATATTAAGTAGGTGCTGTATAGAGGTATATAATCATTATAGAAAGACAATGGATGTGGTAGTGCTTAAAATAAAAAATGAAGGCCCAACACTTGCAGAAATTGTCTTAAATTTCTAAATAAAAATCTTGTAAAACACCCTGTCCCAAATGATTACTAGCCCAAACTGTTACTTTGTACTATTAAATAAGTTCAAATACAAATGGTAGGGTACATAAAAGCCACCGGTGTGTAAGGCGATAACCGTTTTTGGGATCCAGGGCTAAAAAGCGCTCGCCAATCGGTAAGAACGTGTTTTAAGCTGAGCTGAGCTGAGTTTGGATGTGCTTTGAATCCATTTATATTATTTTATCTTTTATGCAACCCCAATCTTTAATATCAAGTGAATCTTTTATTTTTCCGTCGTCGGTATCTCACTTTTTTTCTGGTTTCTTCATCGATCTAAGTTTTATGTTCGGTAATGCAGATAAAAGATATGACATTGAAAAGGTGACATTGAAACTCACCTGTAACCGTCTTCGCAAAATTCTGGTTCACCAAACATGCCACGATATTATATTAACAGCACCAGCTGTATACATGACACTTGTTTTGTTTTTTTAACTTCGCTCCGCACTAGGGATTTTTCCGTTATCGTGAGTGAGTTTCACATACATGCAATATGCAATATCATATACACAAACACCCAGACTTGGGACAAATATCTGCGGATCACACAAACTTTTGTCCCGTGCGGGAATCGAATCAACAACCCTTAGTGCAGCAGTCCAATCGTTTAACCACTGCGCCAATTACATCATCAAAACTTGATATACTATCCTGACTTGATCGCTCATTGACAACTGCCCAGGTATCTTGAGAGCTTAATCCTTATACAAATAATATTACATGGCTTGGCATATACACCTAATATTATCGCTGGGTGTTTATGAACCTGATATTTCATCCCTAAACGCAGGAGAAAATGTAGGGCAACGTGAAAATATACTCCGGCTCTCCAAACATTTTCCGATACCATTTTTCTAATGTAAACTGAATATTAAAGAGCTAATTATAATATAGAACGAGTCAATGATGGATATCTGATGCAAATGCGTGTTGCGTGTTATGGAATATGATCGATCCTAATGGATGCCCCGTTTGGTAGGGTTGCAACCCTTTGCTGTGTGGTGCAAGTTATAGCAAACGATCTCTATAAATAGGTATATATTTTTGTATAGCTTCCACCCGTGAGAAATTGTACCAATTGTTTTACGGACCTTCTAGTTAAAGCTATACATATTAAAATGTATTACAATCTTTCTTTCACTTGACTAGTTCTCTACCCATGTCGTTGTTATGACTAATTGACAGACAAAGAAAGTTATTTTCGAATTTTGGTTCAACGTTCGTTACTACAAGTGCCTAGTTGGTCCGAATCCCGGGTTGAGAAGTGTTAGGTACTGGGTTTTACTACTACGTTATTCTTTGTTGGAGCACGGAATCTACATTTGTGCCCGATTGATGGCAATAGCTTAGCCCCCTATCACCTACACAGCATTACTGGCGAAATTTAGGTACAGTTTATGTGCATCTCTGCCTATTATTCATGGTATCCAGGGAGGATATTATGTTATGTTAATCATAATAATATGATGAGGCTATGCTACGGTACAATCTTGGGTACACCATAAAATAAGCTCACAAGTAAAAGAATTATACAAAAAGAACGAACTAAAACAAACCTTATAGGTATTATTTTAACTACTATTTTAACCTGCGTCAGTTCGTAACTTAGACCACACTGTGAACCGACTTTATATCCCTTCTAATGGAATAATGACATTATAGTTAGTAAGTTGATAACCGCCCATATTCACACTGAGGAGACGCGTTATCTATACCACGAAGATAATTTGTTAAACTTATAAATAAATTGTCTCATTATTAGTATTAAAAACTCAATATTGTACTGATTTTCAACCAATGATAGCATTTGGTGATTAGGTTGCACAGGTATATAGGTTGTAGGTATTAGAATTCAGAAATTTTGTAAATAGCTTCGTCTATCTCTGTAATAGATTATAGGTGGTTTGAATAGGACATTTTACTTTTCATAAATTGTACTTTTTTTAAATAGGTACTAGCTGCGCCCCGCGGTGTGACCCGCTACATTTTTTCAAGATAAAAAGTAGCCTATATGTTAATCCAGCGTGGCAGCTACCTCCATATGAAATTTTATCAAAATCGGTCCAGCCGTTTGAGCGTGAAGAGGTAACAAACATACAAACACACTCGCAAACTTTCGCCTTTATAATATTAGTGTGAAGTGTGATGATATATACTGTAAAGCTTCAGGCTCGCTCCCTATTACATTGGGACCATATAACTGGCGAAATGTGAGTGTACTATGGGTACACCTCTGCCTATGTCTTCGAGGAATATGGGCGTGATATTATGTTTTTAAGTTTATGTTCAATCTTTATTTATAAAATGAAATACCTATAGCACGCATAACATTTTTACGAAAATACATTAAAACCTTTTACAATAACCATTTTAGAGAAACAGCAAACTATCTAGTCTTATTCAAATCCAGTATAAAACTTAATATAGAGAATGGACAATCGTTTCGTTTGTCGCAGATGTGAGGCTCCAATAATTCACCATACGTCAGGCCCATTTCTTCGACAAACTCGTGTTCCCGTAGCGGGGACGTGAAATAAAAATAATTTATGAAACCCACTGTGTGAAAGAGTGCAGAATCTTAGAACTATGTAATGCGGCCAAAATGGCGGCTCTTAAATGCACCTGTTCAAATGCCGAGATAAAGGTCTAGATTTATATTGTGTTAGCTCTTGTTGGCATCGTTTCGCTTTGTTTTGTAGCACTTGAAATGGTAAAACGTTACATGAGAATTATAATTAACAGTAGATATTTTTATTACGTAATGAGCTTTCATGACTGCCTCGTTGAGCTAGTGGAACATGAAGTTCTGGGTTCGAATTCCGCGTCGAACAAAGTGTTACTTACTTTTTCCATTAGATGACTCGCAATAGCAGCACTGAGTGTGGGTTTGTGCCCGGTCGATAGAAATAGGTTCGCCCCTCTAAAACATTACTGGCGAAATATGGGTGTACTATATGTGTATCTCTGCCTACCCCTCCGGGAATACAGGCGTGATGTAATGATATAAGGTACAAAATTTAACGCCCTTGAAATCTAAGAGTAGTATTTTTTCACGTAGATTAAAGTGTAAATAATTTTAATGTATAAATCTTTTGAAATAAAAAAATACATACATACATACATAAAGTCACGCCTGTTTCCCTGAGGGGTAGGCAGAGACCACGGATTTCCATTTGCTACGATCCTGGCATACTTCTTTTGCTTCATTCACACGCATCACATTCCTCATACACGCTCTTCGGTTGAGGGTACTCCTCACTTGCCCTTTTTGCAGAACATCTCCGATTTGGTCTAGGTATGTTCGCCTAGGTCTTCCCCTTTCCGATACTCCACTAACACTCGCCTCATGTATTCGTTTTGTCATTCTTCTTTCATCCATCCTTTCTACATGCCCAAACCATCTAAGCATATTCTTCTCAATTTTTGTTATTACATCTTCATTCACACTCAATAAAAAAATGCCGAGTACAAATAAGTATGATATTCATATTTCTTCCGAACCTCATAATTTAATGACGTATTAAATGGAGCGCATCCATGTCTACACACAATTTGACTAAACACCCTCGGTGGCACAAAAATGCCTACAACCAATTTCACGGCACGTAAGTCAGCGTGTATCACTCGTTGTTTCTGCTCTGCACGCATTTGCCAGTTCGCTGCACTTGTGCCCATGAAGTGTGCTATTTACCCGGCTATACCTGGCTATACCTGACTATACGTGGCTATAACCGACTGTACTTGGCTGCCCGTACTGCTGTCTTGACATTTTATACCTCTAGTTTCTAACAATGTTCTGACTTTATATTGATTGTATAGTGGAAGCTATCAGTAGCAAAGGATCCATAACGCGATTTCAAACTATCCGATGGAACAAAGCAGTCTGTAGTGTTCAGTATTTTGTATTTTATTTCAAAGGCTTCTTTGTCTATATAGGTATTTTTATACAGTTGTATAAAATCGTCATTAAGGCAGTTTTTTTATTTTTATTAGATGCATCTATTACTACATTTACTAACACTCATCTCGTATACTTATAATTAAAACAATAATCAGATCAATCTAAAGTAATTGATCTATACTGAGGTGAGAAAATAAAGTTATTTTTATTATTAATTATCAAGGATTTACTTAATAAAATACCTATCAAAACCGGTATACTTGTTGATGACCAGATACGAGTTCAATTCAATAAAAGCAGGACTCGATCTGAAGCAAGTTGAGGTCACTTAATTAGCACATCTCCCACATATTCTATAATAACTCAAACAATGTATACCCTCCACCGTAACATGGTATCACCAGATGTTCGTACATACGGGCTATGAATAGTTTATAGCCGATTATTCTATCGTTACCGGCTAGATTGTGGACGGTAACACAGCTGCGCCCGCCGCCCACTTAGTATTTGAATTTTATGTTTTTGACATTTTTAAAGTGATATTTAATCTGGCGATGTAGAATTAATGTATTAACATGGCATTTTGCACCTTTTATGTAATAAAACTTGTGAAATAAGGTGACAACTGATCGTTACCATCAGCCGGAAGATGTCCACTGTTGAACAAAGGCCCCCTAAGGGGTAGGGTGCTATAATACCTAAGCTTGGCAAGCGGCTTGGGGATCGCAGTATTAGTGGTGTGGTTACAGAGGTAGCTACTACCCATCTTTAGGAATTGGGATGGGAATAAAGTTACCAATGCTTGCAATGTTGCAGCAAGGTAAGAAGATTATCTAATAAATATAGCATTTTCGTAGAAACATAAAAAATCAGGACATAGAGTTTTAATTTAGACCCACTATTTTCACTAAATACAAATGCTGTATCAATAAATTGTGTACGTAGCGGGAATCGGCGCCTGGCCGTACAAGCGGTGTCACTATGATGTATCGCCAACTTTTATTACAATGAAACTAAGAATTTGTAGCTTTAGGTTTTCAATTAGGTAGATAACTATTATTTAATATGAGGTTATAAAAAAATATATCAACATAATAAGACATTCGCTTGATAAAAAGTCTGATACATAAAAATTGCTTATTGATAACGCGCACCGCACTCATTATTGTTCAATATTAAATACTAAACAATATCATTAATTGTACCCAATATCACAAGTTGAAACCAGAGCATACCTACCTTTACCTTCTTTATTTGACCTCCCATCATAATCTTATGCGTAATTTTAAATGAGAACCCTCCTAGTATTACTACAAACTGACGTCATCCACTAATTTTCATTTCTTTTACAATACCACTTAAGAAAGTTTAGAGAATATTTTAACAACGAGAACAGCCTACGAGTCAGCGCTAACGCCACTTCAAATCTAGCACCATTACCATAACACGATACATTACGCTCAGCACACGTCAACCGAAATTCATAACTCGAACTTAAGCTGCAATGGGATTTAGGCTGTCGTAAAATCTCGTATCATGGATTTCGAATTCGTTCCCTATTTCATAGTACTGTAGAGTATTATGACGTAATCCTGCTACGTATAAACGTCACGTACGCGGATTATAAGGCAATTAGCGGGATACGAACGTTCAGCAATGACGTCGGTTATCTTATAGCAGTTATTATCTATGTCCTATGGGTAATAATGTATAAATATTTCAAGACATTTTGGTTAGCATTAATTAATTGAGGTGGAGATAGCGAGTTTTGAATAATCTTCTTGCTTGTTACATTTCAATACAAATTTAGTCTATAAGTTAGCAGAGATGTCAGCCTACTGTGATGTTTAAGGAAGCAATGATGCGAGTAGTATGGCATGATATTTAAGTAAGGTATAACGTGTGACGTTTCTATTATATTGATAGTCATGTAAATACAGCACTCTGTATATCGTGTACTACAGGCCTCCATTTTGGCGCCAGTCGCATTTGGGTTTCATACACGGTCCTTATTATATACTCCCGGCCATTCTAAGTAGTTGCGCCTAAAAAGAGCACTTCTGGAAACACTTCTATAACATGTTATGTTGTCTTTCCAAAATAAAATTTAATACATACTTACTTCAATAACTCTTAAACATGAAATCTTGGAGCTAAAGTTTCTGTAGAACAGTTACTAATAGTGGGTAGCCGCAAAAAGATAGTATTGCCAAGGCACCACCAGCAGCAAAAAAGTCTGTCATTGATCTCAGAAAGATTTTAAAAATTGTAGAATTCCTTACAAAAAAAAATATTTTATCTGGTGTTGCTTAAAATAATAATTTAAAAGAGACTAACTGCTTAAACACAGTTTGCAGTATCTCCCAAATCTTTTTCTGACGATGATGAAGTTTCCTTCTGGAGTGAGCACTCACCAACTTATCAACTGGCAAATGGCACCAACCTGAAGGTACGTGGGTCATGAAAGTTCTTACTTTAGATGTAGACCACACCTGGACCATATCTCAAACCGACACACGCCACTCTTCGTTCCATTTTGCTGTCGCCAGCAAATTCAACGGAATTCTGTTGAAAGAACAATCGATGTTTTTTTGTTTTCCTCCGTAACGTGTTGGCAAGCTACCGATAATCCTGTTATAAAAAGGGCAGAGCATCAAGTAAACACCATATACAACACGATTACCTTTTAAACCAATTTATTCACATTGCCTGTACGTTCGTGAATGAATTTACCTGTTTCAGGGAACTTGTCAAAACAACGTTAGGTGCCCAAAAGCTAAGTTTTGGCGCCCAAATGAACTTTGTACGTAAGTAAGTGAAGGTTCGTAAGTAATAAAGATTGTTTAGACTGTGTTAGTGTGGTAGTTGAAGAGAAAACTGTAGGTGCAAAATGTTTAAGCTCGTTTCACTTTATGGGTGAGCAGATCTGTCGGTCCATTGCCAATCTTCTGGGAAGGGTGTACACCATGAGGAAAATTAGGCAAAACAATTATGTTGTGTAGACGACGATGATTCATTTTAATACTTATAATAAATGACCATAGTGTATTTTTTAGATAAAGCTATGTTCTTGGTTGCCTTTAAATAAAGTAGCTAGATATTATGGTATGATGCATAGATTTAACAACAAGTACTAAAAAAGGGGGCTTCTTTTATCGTTTTTATAGACGATAGTATAGTACCTTCGTGCGTGAGTCCAACTAGCACTTGTTTAATTTTTTGATTAAAACATTCACTAATTGATATCTGAAGTAAAATAAAAAATTACAGGAATACATACTTTAAATCTTTCTATTACCCAATCGTATTATTTGTGAAACATAACAACGGTTCTAATAATAATATCTGCTTGGTGATTCTCTTTATATTTGTCCGTGAGAATATTTCGTCCGACACGGCCACGTCGAATACCGTGTAATAATAGTTCCTAATGAGTTGTATGTATCAGATCGTGACGTATAGGATTTCTTACGTTTTCGCACATCGCAACACATGCCAATCATGGGATAAGCAACGGCGGTTTAGTATGGAGGATTCCTTTAAATTGAGATTACTTACATACATAGTCCTTATCCATCATAATAGGAAAGTGTTCTCAATTATCATGACACCCATATATCGCTTATTACGTAACATAATTCGATTTTTTGACGAGCCTATGTTCACATATGGGGCCGATACCGGATTGTTCGTGGTTTCTCGGTGATATATTGCATTTTTTGTCAGAATAGACTTTTTTGATTAATCAAAACTACCACTACTGGTTAGGTGTTGTGTCTTATATAGGATTATTTTTAATATATCACACCCGTGCCGGAATCGAACCAGCACCCCTTAGCGCAGCAGTCCTCCAATCGCTTAGCCACTGCGCCGACCAGGTCATCAAACTACTAAAACTCGTCTAGTTTCACAACAGACTAAGATACCTCGAAGAAATGTGTGAACTTGTTATAGCCTACTCCATAAAAGAATGCTCAGCCTGTACGGGATATGAAACAGTATGAAATTGTATGCTCGCCTATGCTATTCTGAATCACTAACATTATCTCGAAAGTCATCGCGCACGTCACCTTACTTTGCGCTAGTGTCAAATCTCACCGCGGAATTAGAAGTGATTTCTTAAGTGATGTCTTTAGAATAGCACAGTAGATGCTAAATCACTATATAATTGTGAGTAAAACCGATTACCTTTCAATATAATAATCGCAATCAATTGCTTTAGACAGAAAAGCCTTAAAAAGTTCATTGTTAAAAAGCAATTTCAAGTCCAAAATATCGTATAAAATTTAATACGTTTTTAAGCCGACCCAAAATATAACCCTAATCACGACTTTGCTAAAGAGCCGAAAAAGAAAGAATTGCATGCGAACCTTATCTACACAAAGATATCGTAAAATGTGAATCGTGCGCGTTTCTAGCGTGTTCACTGACCCGGGATGTTGGATCAAAGAATTAGAGCCTCGCCTCCCCTCATTAGCTCAGTCACGAGTCACACCTCCTTGGAATCTGATTAGGCTGCCACAGAGAATTGAACTCTAAGCTTTGAAGGCTACAGTTCCATTTGGCATTGCATTTCTTTCCGCTTCATCATCGACCACGAACTTACGCGTGAATGGGAATAGTATTTTAGGTTAGAGTAATGATAAACCTTTATACAGTTTCAAGGGTTCATCTGGATGTGTATCTACTTCTGTTACCGCTTCAGTGACGCTAGATTTTCCTAAGTACTATTATCTTTTATATCATTACATTCGCCAGTATGAGATCGCCACTGAATCTAAAGAAATAACATACCTATAGCAGCAGCAACTAATGACGATTCTTATTTAACCTTGTTTTTCTGCCAATATCACAAGACCTATGTCTCTATAATAATTCTGTAAAATAATTTGGGATATAGGTAATATTTGCTTGCTTATGTAATTTTATTTAAATCGTTCGTACAAATTTCAAGAAAACTACACACAATGGATACAACAACACATCATAATAAGATCAGTTTATAACTAAAATAAAACAAATCTAAACAATCAGCCATTTTTATTAAGACCTAAAATTACTTGGAGTAGCGAAACAGGGCAATCGTGGATTCTATCGCAGACATTCGGTTCCAATAACTCGTCATAACTTTCATTAACTTCCTCTTTAAATCCTTTCTCGTGAACTGGGGCGCTTGAAACAAAAGGGATAACTTCTATTACTTTGCTGGACTAAGTGTTCAATTAAATGTATAAATATATGTGTAAGCCTGATGAAATATTCTCTAGATCCATTTCGGTTATGTAAACAGAAATAATCTAACATTAGAAATTAATTAAGATTGTTACAATCCCGTTCCAATGCGTTAATTTCATGGAGTTGACAGTGAGTCTCATTCTGTATATTAAAAATGTGGGACTTAAGGAGACTTGCCTGAAACTATACTTTGAACACTGTATTATATATATAGCTTGTTATTTTTGACTGACATATCGGTATAATAGTCGCTAAGTGCGACTGACAAGTATGGCGTCCTGGGTTAGAATCCCGTCGGGTAAAAAGTTACTTCGTTTTCCATTAGGTAATTCTCAGTAGCAGCACGCAGTCTAGATGTGTGCCCTTTTAATGGCAATTGGTTCGCCCCCTATTACATTGGGACCTAAAACTTATCTGGCGAAATGTGTGTGTACTATAGCACTTCTGATTGCACTACTGCCTACGCCTTCGGAGCATATAGGCATTGTGTTTTAATTTAATGAACCTCATTTTGCATCACTCGCCAACAGTTTAAATTGAATGTAAATTTTTTTAGCGCATTGTGACTTGATCAAGACTAGCTCATTCTTGAACTTGGAAACATTCAAGTGCAGAGTAGGCTTTACCTCGCATTACTGAATTATATAAAAAAGAAACGTACGAAAATAAGCTCCTCAAAATGTCATGCACCAAAGACTTTCCCGGTGGAGCCAAGTGTGTTCTCGCTTCACATATGCTTCGATAAATACAGGAGCGACCGTTGAAGTTGTAACTGGAAAACAAAATGATTTACTGAACACTTGTTACAGAAAACTTAGTCTTGCAGAAGAATTCCGAATGTACCGTCAACAATGTCAGTTTGTAATTATAGACGTAAAGAAATATCTTATTCTTCTGTACGTATGTCATCTAACTCCTCCTCAACGGCTGGACTGATTTGGATGAAATTTTAGGTGCATATTTCAATGGGTTCTTGGATGGTCAAAAAACTCAATTGGTCCGGTAGGTGGCGCTGGTTTTCCGGACATGATAACGTCCTGCCGCGTCTGCTAAGCCCTTATAAATATAAAGTAAAATAATATAAATGTAGGATTAAGCCCGCCTTCATACAAATGTCTGTATGAAATATAAATAAATAAACTTTATTAACTTTTAACACTACCTAGTGACACTTAACATTTTTTAAATCACCTGTAGTAGTAGCCTCTGCTAGTGGATAATGGCCTACCTCTCCAATAGCTACTACCTGGAGAGGTATAGAGCTGGAGATATAAGTACAACATTTGCCACGCATAAAAGTTTAACTACGAGGTATTTAATACATCATTGTATTGGCACTACAATCATCATCATCAGCCGGAAGATGTCCACTGTTGAACAAAAGCCTCCCCCTTAGAACAATACTACAATAAAAGCTAATATTCGTAACTTCACATCTCAAATGTATATTTCTTAACATTTTCTTCCATCTGTACCAAAAAGGAAAAATTGTACGTTGTTATCAACTTTCGTCGCCGACTGTACAAATGAACGGTTATAATGTTTTATATGGTTTTGTTTTTGTGCTCAAAGAAAGTGAGTGTTGGTTGCTGAGAGGGGCCAGGTTTAGTCCTTTGTATCTTGTATAGTATACAATGTACGATAATATACGACGTTGGGTCTTTGAGGTGAGTTAAAGAATTTGCATGAGTGATGATACTCAATAAATTGATCGTCTGGTATACTTTAAGTAGTCAGCCTCTACAGTAACCTACTAACTCTATTTCGGAAGAGATTTTTTTTTAATTTAAAATTTAATGTTGACTTATTTAAAGGTGAGCCTCACACATACATATAAAAACAGTGAAAGGCGCGGAAATTAAAAAAAAGTCCAGTAAAAAAGAATTACACATCGCCTAACACAGAAACGGAACTCGGGAATAACCAGGTAGGCATGTTAGTGAATTCAAATTATGCACATTTACCTACATAACCGAAATCTGCCTATATTCCCCGAAAACATATCGACTTCAAGCCCCAAACATTAACAATATACACCTAAACATAATATCTATAACAGCATTGATAGCCGAGTGGTATGACCGCTGTACTGCAAAGTCAAAGGTCACAAGTTCAAACCCCGGCCCGTACCAATGTCACACCGGGACTTCTGAGAGATTTTTCAACGGTGTGCAAAGCCATGTCAGAGGCCTACAGGCGGTTTAAACTCTGACGCCTGGTTGATCCTGATAAGAAGAGCTACTTTCTAGAGATACAGATGTTGCATTTTTTTTCTACAATTTATCATAAGGCGAACTGTTTCAAACAACGTATTTCTACAATATTAATTAATTATTTTCTATTTACCTCTCAAGAGCATTTTGCACCTTCTGCCAAAATTCCCTTTTCTGTCGGTGGTGAATTTTTTTCCTGTACAAGGCATTTTTCATTTCTGGACTTAGTAAAGGGTATATCACGTCGATTTCCAAAGATATGTTCCAGCCTGACGGTGCGTGGACCATGAAAGCTTTAACGAGGGATATTGTCAACTGGAAATATGAAACAAAATACATTAATGAACATAATTATATTGATTTTCCAAAAAAAAACTGGAGCAAATAAACGTTGTGTTTATTGGGAGAAACAAAATTTAACACGGTCAATTAAACTTTAAATGTCACAGGCGTAGATGTTCAAGAAAGATTGTCAAAACTACGTATTGAAACTGAATATTACCTAAATGAAGACATAAACTCAAGTATAAAATAAATAATAAAAACTTAACTAACCCTATGAGTCAATTAATAGTGTTGACTAACATATCCTCAAATGTCTCAATAATTTATTAAAATTAATATTTTTATCAAAATTACTTACAACCATAGCGGAGCCTTCAGGAAAATTAAGATGTCTCCTTTTTCTCAAACCTTTTAACGACGTCTTCACGTTTTCACATCTGTCCTTTATTACTCCATTCACTAATAACTCACTATCACTCATTATTAGAACAGTTACCATAAGATTAATTAAATTCATAGTTCGCCGCGGCCAAGGTTTTACCCGTACCTTTACACAGCGTTAGAACCGGCGTCTGAGTAGAATTAACGTGACAACTCGATATTTGGGTGCTGGCATTATATGGAACGCGATGTATGTATTTATATTCTACATTTCAAGATCTTGTGTAAGACTTTACGTACTTAGTCTAGAGTCGTCTGTTTCTAACAAATATATAAAATTACACTAGACAAATGACATCAGAGTAAGTAAACTATTCACTGTTTTGACTCCGTCTCGTCGCGACGTCGTGACAATTTTTTACTAATAGGTAGAAAATTATGTAAGCCACTAAGAAACTTATGTGTGCCAAAGATTTATAGGTTCATAGACTAGGCCTTTACAAAATCAATGAGCCATAATAATTTATGAATTAAAAAAAAACATAAACTAAACCAATACAAAATAAACAAATGTGACCAAACTACCTGGGAAACATAAATCAATAGCAGACGATATTAAATTTCAAAGAAGACTTCATGTTTGTTCCCTACAATTAAGGCACAGTCCTACAAAATCTGTTCCATACTAAACTTACGCTCCGTTGCAAGTTGCGGCGCATCTTCAAGTTCAATGTTTGATCAAGTAATTAGACCACGTCTGCCGACTGCACTTTTGAACATCTTGACAGTCTCCTCAAATTCGCAGTTATGCAATGTACTTAGAACTTTTGATGCAACCGTTTAAATGTTGGACTTCAACGGTGTTTTGATAGTAACTTGGAGTGCGGAATTACTAATTTCAAATTTAAATCATGTCGCTAGTTTTCTTTGGAGAACTTTACAATTCAACGCTGAATCTTATTAAAATCTTAATAACAAAACTATGATTTAAAAATGTGCAATATATTATAATATTGCGTTTCATTTGTATAATCCTAGAGGACATGTTTATAGATTGCTGAAAAAATTTTCTATTTTATACTGTGTAGTATTTCTGGGTACAGATAACAACAAAATATATTACTATAGAAATAAGTATTTAGGCGGTTTTAAGTGCCCTAGGTCTTACAGAAGATATTCATGGAGTTGCAGCAGAATTAGCGTCTTTTTAAATTTCAATTAACTTTAAAGCTTCTGTTAACGCAATACGAAGCGCGTGAGCAGTGCCACCTACAATAAGTTATTTGACAGTGTTAAGAGTTCGTTCCCGCGTGCGCGCCGTCAACATCGATGTAACCATTGTCCTCAATAAATATAGTTTAATCCTGTAAAAGGTGCTTAATTATCCCATATCCCTTCAGGTTATGGGCCCAGACTATGCCAGTGAGTGAAATCAGAACTGATTAGTGAACAATTGCAGTGATTTGAACCAAAACAGTTCGTCGTAATTAAAGTTATAAACGCGTCGATACGAGTTAGGGTTAAACGAAGGTGATTAGTGTAACGTGGACTTGCAAGTTACGTTCGCCGCTTGTTTACTACAACTTATTACGATAGTTTATCTGCATTGTTGTGTTTATTTTAAAGTTGAAGAAACTTTAATATGGCTACATCAATTAAGATTGATCGACTTACTGGTGATAACTACGATACATGGAAGATACACATGCGTGCAATTCTGATTAAGAACGATCTATGGGAATATGTATCGGGAGCATTACCGAAACCACATTCAAGTGACTCGAAGTATGCCGACTGGTTGAAAACGGACAGAAAAGCCGAGTCAGACATATTGCTGGCGGTAAGCCCAAGTGAGTTGGGCGCGTTAGATGGTTTGGGAAGTTCAAAGGCCATATGGGACAAGCTGAAATCTATGTATCAGTCGAGCGGACCTGCGAGAAAAGCCTCATTATTAAAAAAGCTGGTGCTTACTCGTATGCAGGAAGATGATGATCTGAAGAAGCACATCGCGGATTTTTTCGACGCAGTTAAAAAACTCAAAGAAATCGGTTTGATTGTTATTGACGAACTACTAGCTATATTGTTATTGTATAGTTTACCGGATTCGTTCGCCATGTTTCGGACGGCAATTGAATCCCGCGATGATTTGCCCTCTACAGAAACGTTGAAGGTCAAGATTCTCGAGGATTACGACGCTCGTAAGTCTAAGACGGTAGACCAAGGTGCTATGTTTGTCAAACGTATCAATAAAAATAAATATGCCAATCTGAAGAAGAATTATAATGACAATCAAGACCATAAATATAATGTTGAATGTTATCGTTGTGGTCGTCGTGGGCATTTAGCGAGAGATTGCAAGACGAAGAACATTAACAAGCATAAGCAGAGTGCACAAAAATTAGAATGCAGTAAAGACAATGAGCATAGGACAACGATGTTATTGAGTACTGCCGAAGAGGTTATGTTGGGTGAGAAAGTTAATCCTATTTGGTGCATTGACAGTGGATGCACGGGTCATATGTGTAACGAAAAACACATGATCGAGGATTTTACGCGGTTGGACTCCGAACTAAATTTAGCTAATAGTGACAGAACACAAATTACCGGCACTGGTAAGGTAAGAATATCGGTAGACACGGGCAGTGAAGAACGCCAAATTGATATAGAAAAAGTGTTCTACGTATCCGATTTACGAACAAACTTACTATCAGTGGCCAAGATGACTAATCGCGGTTTTGAGGTTCGATTCAAAAAGAATGATGCAATTGTGATTGATAATAACGGTAAAATTCATATGCGGGCAGACCGTGTTGGTAATTTATACCATGTTCGTATGAGTAACAACAGTGCCAATAATGTTCAAGCTGTAAGGAATTCACTAGACATTTGGCACCAACGTCTCGGACATCTCAACGAACGCGACTTGAAAGCTATGATGAAGAATAGTTTAGTGCACGGGCTAACATTCAAGGATGACGAAAAGCTGTCTGAATGCGAGATCTGTATAAGTGAGAAACAGACATGCACGCCCTTTCCAAAGAAAACGGAAGATCGCACAAGCGAATTACTAGAAATAGTGCATAGCGATGTTTGTGGACCCATGAGACACCAGTCTTATAGTGGTAAAAAATATTTTGTTACATTCATCGATGATAAATCCAGATGGTGTGAAGTCTACTTTATAGCAAATAAAAGTGATGTTATGAATGCATTTAAAACCTACAAAGCCTATGCAGAAAATTTAACAGGAAGGACAATAAAGTACTTCCAGTCCGATAACGGTCGTGAGTATGTAAACAATGAATTTGATGATTTATTGAATAAAGCTGGAATCAGAAGAAGATTGACCGCGCCGTATACCCCCCAACAGAATGGGATCGCCGAAAGAAAGAACAGGACATTAGTTGAAATGGCACGTTGTATGATGCGTCAAGCTGGCAGTCCTCCTAGTTTCTGGGCAGAAGCAATTAATACTGCCAATTATATAAGAAACAGGTGCCCAACTGCAGCGTTAAATGGTGAACTACCGTTTACGCTATGGAAAGGGAAGAAACCCACTGTAATATATATGCACGTGTTTGGCTCGAAAGTTTATTATAAGGAGAAAGGAATACCAAAAGGAAAATTTGAGTCTCGTTCGCAGTTAGGTATTTTTGTTGGTTATGATATTCACTCTAAGGCTTATAGGATACATGACCCTACAACAAGAAAAATTATCGTGAGTCGCGACGTAAAGTTCATGAATGAAACAGCGTTTAGACATGAGTACAAGGAGATATTTGATGAAGAAGAAGACACTAATGAGAAAGAAATAAGAGTAGAATTGTCTAACGTTAATAGAGAAAGAGAGCAAGATAATCGGAAAATATTAAGAATCAGAAGAGATGGTAGTAGACCAAGAAGATCGATTGAAAGAGTCCATGAACCAGAGGAAAACAGAGATAGGGGTTATTTACATAGAAAGAGAAACTCAACTGTATCGTGGGAAAATTTAGTAGAACCTTCTAAAAGAGGAAGAGGAAGACCTCGTTTAATACGTACTGGTATGGTGGGTAGACCGCGAAAAGAATATCAAACAGAAAAAGAGGAAACTACGGATAGTGAAAATGAAACAGATAAACCAGATGAACAGATAAGTGCAGGGATAGCAATGATAGAACCAATGAAGTGGGAAGACATAGAGAAGAGAAACGACGTAAATTTATGGAAATATGCTCTAGAAGATGAATTTTTGTCACAAATAAAGAATCAAACCTGGGAAATTGTACCAAGACCAAAACAACGAAAAGTTATTGGGAGTAGGTTTGTGTTTAGTACGAAAAGTACTGGCAAGAAAGTGCGTCTCGTGGCAAAAGGATGTTCACAACGGCCAGGGGAGGATTTTCATGAGACCTCGTCCCCGGTTGTGAGATCGTCGTCAATAAGGCTTATAGCAGCTTTATCGGCTGAATTTGGACTAGAAATCCATCAAATGGATGTAGTAACAGCGTACCTGAATGGTTCACTTGATGAAGAGGTATTTATGGAAATTCCAGATCAGTTAAGCGATGTTCTAGAGAGAGTACTCGCAAAAGAGAAGATCGGTTCACAGAAGAAAATAGTGACCGAAACTAATATACTTCAAACAGCTAAACGTTGGAATAAGGTTCTTAATGAATGTGTAGATAGTGTGTGTCTATTAAGAAAGTCATTATATGGGTTGCGTCAATCAGGGTTGCAATGGTATAAAGAGTTAGTGAGAAAGTTGTGTGAGATGGGTTTTGAAGCGTTGGCTCAGGATCCGTGTGTATTTATTGCACAGAAAGATGAGCGAATGATGTTAATTGGTATATATGTTGATGATATGATTATATCGACAAATGACAAAGCATGGATGAAAGATATTAAAAAACAGTTATCGAAAGCATTTGAAATGAAAGATATGGGCAAGATATCAACTTGTTTAGGTATTGAATTTAGTCGTGATGATGAGAATAGAGTATACTTAAGTCAAAAGTTATATGTTGACAAACTGTTAGAAAGATTTAATATGAGTGAGTGTAAATCTGTTGTCACGCCTTTAGATGTTAGTCTCAAATTAGAAAAACCTGAGTGTATAAAACGTGATATAATGGAACAGTATCCGTATCAAAGTTTAATAGGTGCTTTGATGCATCTGGCCGTATCAACGAGACCAGACATTACGTATGCCGTCAATTATCTAAGCCAGTTCAATACAAATTTTGACATTGAACATTGGAAGGCTGCTAAACGTGTGCTGAGATATTTGAAAGGTACTTCAGATTACGGATTAGTGTATGAAAGGACAGGTTTGCCTCTTTTTGGTGTGGTTGATGCAGACTGGGGAGGGAATGAGATAGATCGAAGATCCTACTCCGGTTTCGCATTTATTTTAGCAGGTGCTCCGATTAGCTGGGAAGCACGAAAGCAACGGACTATTGCTTTATCAAGCACCGAAGCCGAATACGTGGCTATATCCGAAGCTACTAAAGAGGCAATGTATTTACGAGATGTTTTAAATAACATTGGGATTAAGAGTGAATGTGTGATGTTATTTAACGACAACCAGGGCGCTATTAAACTTACTCAAAGTAGGAATTATCATCCGCGAACAAAGCATATTGATGTGAGGCACCACTTTGTTCGAGATATGTGCGAACGAGGTATAATTGATCTTAGATATTTGTGTACTGAACGAATGCCTGCTGATGTTTTGACCAAAGGCTTGAGTGGAACAAAGCATCACGAGTGTCTGCGTAATTTAGGTATGATGGATGAATGTATGTGAATATTAATGATACATGCTCACGACTTCGAGGGGAGGTGTTAACGCAATACGAAGCGCGTGAGCAGTGCCACCTACAATAAGTTATTTGACAGTGTTAAGAGTTCGTTCCCGCGTGCGCGCCGTCAACATCGATGTAACCATTGTCCTCAATAAATATAGTTTAATCCTGTAAAAGGTGCTTAATTATCCCATATCCCTTCAGCTTCATTATTTTTAAGGTAACAAAAACTATAAGATATTTAACTTAATTTTAAAAAATCTAAACAGTCAACCGTTTTTATTTAGACCCAAAATTACTTGGAGTAACGAAACAGGGCAGTCGTGTACTCTATCGCAGACATTCGGATCTGATAACTCATCATAAATGTCATTAACTTCCTCTTTAAATCCTTCCTCGTGAACTGGAGCGCTTAAAACAAAAGGAAAACACTATAGATAATTATGTTGCTCCAATAAGAATCTATCTGCTGTTACACAGTTAAAGAAACTTACGAAAATATGCTCCTCAAAATATCATGCACCAAAGACTTTCCCGGTGGAGCTAAATGAGTTCTCGCTTCGCATATACTTTTGTATATACAGGCACGACCGTTGAAGTTGTATCTGAATAATTATATCCAATTATATCAATTGCTTACTAAACACTTAACAAAGAAGACTTGGTCCTACATTTAAATGAACTATCCAATCTAACCCTCCATTGCTTTCTAGATTTTTATAAAATCCTATTTTTTATATTACCCAGTTATATATTAGGCATCTCAAACGCAAGTTTTTAACGGTGTATGATTAATGCCTCATCATCAATTAATTTTATAATAGTAATTTTCTTCTGTTACCTGTCCTGAGTATCTTGCATCTTCTGCCAAAACTCCCTCTTCTGACGATTATGAATTTTCTTTTTGAAGAAAGCATTTGTCATTTCTGGATTCAGTAACGGGAATATTATGTCTACTTCCATGGCAAAATTCCAGCCAGAAGGTACGTGGACCATTATAGTTTTCGCCACGGACAAGGTCATCTGAAAATATCAAATCCAACAAATCATACATAATTATGCAACTTGCCAAAGGTGTGAAAGACATATCTTAGGTAATTGTAACAGATTAAAAGAATAAACCGACTCTGGCAGAAAAGTTGGCAAACCGAATCAATTGCCACAAGAAAAAAAACCGATTAAGGTGCGAGTTGGACGCGCGCACCGAGGGTTTCAAAAAGAATTTAAATTTTAATTATATGACAATAATAACATTGTTCGAACGAAAAGATAAACCAAATTGCTGAACAATCCTAAATTTGCCGTTGGAAACTGATGCCCAAAACATTGAAATAGGCAGCATTAGTTTACCGACTGCAAATAAGTAAAGTCTTTTGTGATAAAACTTTACAGTTTTTTTTTTCCTTTACTTGCATATAAAACAGTACTTTTTCCCAAATTTTATGATTCTAGGTCAATGGGCAGTTACAAGTTTTGAGAGTAAAATTGTTAAAATAAATAAAAGTTTAATTTTTTCACCTTCCAAATATATGATTTTAATTTTTGGTGTACTGCACCAGAAAAAGGATTTTGACACTTGCATGCACATGTCAAACGTCACTCAGGCTGAATGTCCAGCTAGGACATTTACGAGGACTCAAAAAGTTTATTATTATTATTATTCAGATTATTCATTCTACATGACGTAATCACTAGATGTTCTCTACCGTCGAATACTGGGTGTCGGGGACTAGTGAGCTGTCGAAAATTGGCTGTCGTGGACTGTAGACCTACTGTCGAATACTGGTGCTGACTAAAGAATTCAGATTTTTTGGTTTTTACTTTAACCTTTACTTCATTTTCAACATCAATGCACAACATAATATTTTAAGGACCTATTTCAGTAGCGTAAGGCACTTTTAATCTAAACTTATAAAAAGTAGTCATAATTTCATCAAATAAACACATAGCCTCCCTATAATGCCAAACACTGGTGTCACTATGGTACTAGGTAATAATTATCATAATAGTTCTTTATCTGTCAAAACGCATTCTGAAGGCGCGTGTGTCCATTGTTTTACTATGTCTGCAAAATACGACAAGCGAAAGGATGAGTAAATAAAATGAATTTACGTAGCTTTGTGCCCAGCGACCAAAATATACTAAAAGTTAACCGAGACAGGAATAAATATGACCTGAGACTGAGACTTATAAACATAGAAAAAACAATTGCAAGATTGTCAAACTTAAGCTTGAATAAGAATTATTTACGTCCTTCTGCAGCTATATCTTTTATCATAAATTATAATAACAAAGACCGAGCTACGGTTTTCATAATAATATCAAAGTTTAAAATCGTAGTCATTATACATTAGCCCGAAGACTCAGGAAGCGGGTTTCTATAAAAACTTCATAGTCCGTGCATTTTATATGGAGCAGTTATCAAAGTTTACTCTTCAGGTAAACTTCTCTTAAATAAATTAAAGTTGCTCTTCGTTAACCGCTGCGGTATGTGCTCTACCAATAAAAACACGGGCTTTATATAAAAAAGATTCATTTTTACCATGATAATTTAAAGTTTTCTGGTCTGCGTTTTGATTTGACCATCGTTAAGACAAATTGTATTTTGCTACATTGCTACATCTTTTATGCTTTTTTATAGTTTTCTATTAGCAAGAACACTAAATGCAACTATTGTAGAATTTAATTCACCATTCAACGTGGCAATGCAGTCAGCCTTTATGGCACCCTACCTGTTGACAGCGATGAAGAGGAATACAGTGATGCATAATTTTTAGTTTAAATTTTTTCACGTAGGTTATACTGTGTAAATAAGTTAAGCTTAAGTATGATTCACCATCAAACTTAATTCATCATCTTGTATCAAATGCAAATGAATCTACTAAGTTCACCAACTGGGATAATGAATCTAAAACAATACTTACGACCAAAGCTGACCCTTCAGGGAACGTTAGATGTCTCCTCTTCCTCAAAACATTCAACGGCGTCTTCACGTTACCACATCTGTCGTTTAATTGCCCATTTACTGAGAACTCATAATTGCTAATCATTAGAACAGTTACCGTGAGTTGAATCAGATTCATGGTTTTACCTTTGATCTAAGCCAAGACTGACGCATGTGTAAAATTCCCGAGATTTCTTAATACTTTGATGCTGATAATATTTGTGACACGATGTATGCATTTTTATTCCACATTGCGTGCTTTTGAGAAAAGAATGGGACCTCCTACAGGTTTCCTGCGAATTATTTCGTAAAGAACTTAATCCGTATTAAGTAAATCTGCTCCAGACGTACGTCTGAATATCTAAGTTAATTTACCGCTAATGGCTTAGTCCTTCCTTTTTTCAATTATCACATATTTTTCATGAATGACGTCATTTATTAACGATCCAGCGTAACTTTTTCATACAAATATTTTAACTAATAGAAGAAAAGAAATGTGCAAACTAGTTCAAGAAATAAGTAAATATTAATGTATTATCTATCTCATGATTTCATACGATTTTAGGGATCAAAACAGTCGAATTGAGAACCATTTTTGAAGTCGGTTGATAAAAACTGCATGAAGAAAAAACAGTTCAAGGCGCGAGTTGAACTTGCACGCAGATGCGTTGACTGAGAAGATTAATTTTTTCACGGCTTCAAAAGACAGCTGACCCGAGTATTTGATTTATACCTCCACGCGTTTTTGAGAAATCGTTATTGACAGACAGACGGACAACGAAGTGATTCTATAAGGGTTCCGTTTTCCTTTTAACGTACGAAAAAAAGGGATTAAATATTATCAGTTTTAGTGTTCACAGTATGAGGTCCTTGTAAATCTGTCTAGGGACACATTTTAGCGAACAAACCATCAAAAGAGCAAAAAATACAAACAATTTCGATTTATTTTATTGCTAACTCAGAATAAACAATTGAAAATAATATGATATGCCATCACACTACAGCGTCCTCACATTTCGGGTACAGTTCTGCACATTCTCCATTGGCCCCGTGGGCGTCGTCGTACTGCTTATGAACTTTGGACACCGACTCGGGGACTTTGGGTAATCTGAAATTATGTTACAAGTTTAGGTATACAAGGAAATGTCGTATATTGTCTGCTAGCCATTAAGGGTAAACAGAATTCCATGACTTCAGTTGTTTGTTGGCTGTGAGTTGCATCAGGCTAAATGCGACTGTTACTTGTGATTAAAGGCTAGATAGGTAGATAGATTTCTCTTTATTGTACACCAAAAATAAATATAAGTACAGTATTAGGATACAATGGGCGGTCTTAGTTACAAAATAGATTGATTAACATAAGCTCAATTTAAGGTTATTTGAACGGCAAAGAATAACCACAGTATATTTTGTGTAACCATCTATAATTGTAGGAAACTGATTTCTCACCTTGGCTGGAGGCTCTTGGGTCTCGCCAAAAAGTCCAGCAAAGCTAAAGCGGCAGAATATTAAAAAAAACTATTTTTAAATTAAGTACACTTACGTGAATATGGCTTTAGCAATTTCATCGACAAACGATCCTTGGTAATGTTGTCTTTGGCCTGCCTCACACAACATTCTCAAGATGCACTGCTTACCGTTTTGTCCTAACCTTTAAGGTAAAAGAAAATAAGTTTAAAGTTCAAAATTTTCAAAGAAATATAATAATGGAACAATAATTATAGCCTTCCATTACTACTTGTAGATCAAAGCTAGTGCCTACTTATAAACACTTTCAAAATTCCCTGAAAACAAATCCAATCTTATATTTATGTGCTACTTACTCTTGCAAAAACTTCTCCAGTTTTCCATAAAGTTTGTGTCTCTCTTTTCTATGGAAATCTAGCTTTGTTGTGTCTAAATATTTCAAGAGGGTTTTATTTTTCTGCGTATTGTGCATTTCCTTTATGTATAGCTTCGTGAGATTTATATGTTTTTGTTTGGTTGCATCTACGCTCCTTTTGCTAAATGCTGGATTTATTATTATTTTCCTAAAAACAAGCAAAATTTCGTTAAATCATTGAAGTAATGTAATAAATACAAAATGGTTATAAAAATCTTGGTTTACTTCTTAGATCGCTACTTACTCATTTTATCATTCATATTATAATAGTTTTACTTTAAAGTTTATCTTTAGGAGATACCTTTTATACTCAATTTTGTCCACCACCTTCCCATCTTCATCAACATAGTACAGCACGTCACTCCTTCTGTTTCCATCGAACACTTTGTACCGGTCTTTGAACATGTCAAATACTCCAGGATCTGTAGGCAGCTCCCAGGCTAGAGCGGCGGTAGTACCAAACCAGACTATGTTGCCTAGTTGAAGGTACCCGTGGTTTTGGGTACAGAAAACTGTATAAAATGTTATTGTTATAGAATGGAAAATAGACCAGATATTATAATGATATCATTAATACTTTTATACGAAGTAAATCAGTCTTGAATGAACCATCCTTTGAATATTTCCTATACCATTGATAAGTTATTTGGTTAAATTCAGAAAAATATTTTATTAGTTTCGAGTGGGATTCGAATCAACAACCTCTTGGTTGTTCAAAAACTTAGCCACTTAGGATTGCCATGATCACTCTATATAAGTACATCATCATCATCCCTTTAAATTAATTTTACATAACAGGCATAATTTTAAGCGTTTTACGTTTCACTAAAGACATTTTTTTGGTTCCATTTTACACCAGTAAAGGAACATTGAAGACTACTTTTAATGATACTATTTGTTAGTACGTCCTCGTGATAATAGTTATCATATTTAACACCAATCTAATTCGCTGCTATCGCACATCAAGTTAACAAGAGACGCATGAATCTGCATTGGCTTATCGTCTCGAGTAAATATTCAATTCATTTGACGACCTGATTAGCGGAGTGGCTAAGCGATTGGACTGCTGCGCTAAGGGTTGCGGGTTCGATTCCCGCACGGGGCAAAACTTTGTGCGAACCACAGATATTTGTCCCGAGTCTGGGTGTTTGTGTATGTGAATATTTCATGTCTGTGAAACGCACCTACGATACAGGAGAAATTCCTAGTGTGGGGCGACGTTTTTTTAAAAAAAAAAAAAAAAAAGCTCTTTAATCACAAGATTATATAATCATAAAGCAGTAAAATATATATCAAATATAACTAATAGGTACTATTGGTGAAAACTAACACCTACGCCTTGACACAAGGTACGATTTATCTGCATGATCGTCTACATAATTTGTTTGATGGAGATGACCAAAAGACCCGTTTGTTGTTACACAAGGCAAAATAACTGAGTTAACGACGCAATTGAAGAAGAACCTTCATTGAAAAGACATTCAGCATTGCCAAGTAGGCCAAAGTAACAGCTACATAAAAAGTAAGAATACGGAATCATTCAAATGTTACTCTACATATTCCAACTCTGGATTACGGACCACAGTGCGTCAACGAAGGGTTATAAAATAATATATTACCCACCTATTTGAAACGAGCTGCCATCAGGGAAAATCAGGAATCTCTTCCTGCGCGATAACATCTGAAGTGCGGGCACATCTTCCCTCGATTGAGATGTTATTGTCGAATTATCTGATGTAACTTGCTCAAATAATATAATTAATGTTACTAATGTTTGAAAACAGACCCACATTTTGCTGAAAATTAAAAAACATAAACATAACATCACTGTATTCCTCGAAGGGGTAGGCAGAGGTGCTCATATAGTACACCCACATTTCGCTAGTTATGGTTTTAGGTCCCAATGTAATAGGGGTGAGCCTATTGCCATCAACCGCACACAAATCCAGACTCCGTGTTTTTTTTTCTCACACATGAATCAACTGATTTTGAGACAAGTATTTCGCCTGTTTGTCATTAAATTACCATTTATACTTACCTACTCACAACAATATGAGCTGCCCTCCGAATAATGTCCGCCTTTTCGAATTCCAAGAAGCAACTGGTATGCAACGCAGAACAATGGTCTCACGTTTGTAGACACATTAGCATAAAATTTCAACCTTTGTGCAAATAACGACAAATTTGTTCAGAGAAACGTGCTAACGTAAGGACAACGACTATAATGTTGTTTATTTGAGAAAAGTCTGTTTGTTTGTATTTCAAAGGTATTATGACTAACTGAAAAAAATACTTAATACTCAATACGTTTATTGCATTCCACAATGTGAACTTAGGTGGTAGGTAAATAAGAATGTATACATTAGTTTTGGATCATTGTGGGCCCTGTCGGGCATCACAAAAATAAGAATTAAGAGAAGGGCATTCATAAAATGTTGTGGATTTGTGCCCGGTTGATGGCAATAGGCTCGCCCCCTATTACATTGGGACCTAAACATAACTGGCGAAATGTGGGTGTACTATATGTGCACCTCTGCCTACCCCTTCGCGGAATACAGGCATTATGTTATGTTATGAAAGAATGTAGTACCAAAGAATATTTGTTACAGCAACAAGGGCTCATGACCAATCTTCTTAATCATGTTATATTACCTCTCTTCGTCCGTCGTGCTCTCTTTCATCTACTGCCCCCTTACCATGAAGTCTTAAAGCAGGACAGTTTACGTTGTGTAAGCGAGACGCCACATTAACTACATGTAGCGGCGTCTTGCTTCCACATCTTAAATCTGCTGCTATTTTTTCGAGTATGTGACATAATGGAAAGGTTGATTAAGAAGGATGTTACGATGAGTTAATATCTTACACTCCTTATGAACATCTTGATGGACACTTAAATAATTGTTAACCTGGCACTATTTAAAACCCATACCTTTTACTAACACATAACATCACACCTGTATGCCCCGAAGGGGTAGGCAGAGGTGCACATTTAGTACACCCACATTTCGCTAGTTATGTTTTTCGGTCCCAATGTAATAGGGGGCGAGTCTATTGCCATCAACCGGGCACAAATCCAGACTCCGCGCTGCTACTGAAAATTACCTAACGGAAAAACCCAGTAACACTTTGCCCGACCCGGGATTCGAAACCAGGACCTCGTGCTCAGCAGTCGCACTTAGCAACCACTAGACGAACGAGGCAGTCAGACCTTTTACTACAATTTACTAAATAATATTAAATTACAACACGAGAATTAACGCGAACATAAGTTCTTTATTCTGGCTTGACGTACCGAGTTACACGTATTCAGTACGTCAAGACAAAGTAAAAAGATTGCGTTCACGATAATTCCCGTGTTGTCATTTATTTTTATTATAAATCATGTAACGCGATAGTTTCAAAGTTACTACAGTTTACTTTCAACAAATAAACTCTCAAAATTGTTGTATCATATCCTTACCGATAATCAAAAATCAGATGACGATAAAAGAGTTAACGCGAAATATCACAGTTACCTCATTCGCTTGATATTTATTTAACCCGTTGAACGCTTAAACGCAACGCTAACTGCATTTATTAATTAACCGTTAAATGCGACTGCATTTATTTTGTCTGTACTTGCTAAATAAACCGAACTGAATTAAATGAAGCATTATAATATTAAATTACGGTTATTTATTATTATTAGAGTTAATTATATTATAAACATTTACAGTTCCGTTCACGATAAAGGATTGAGAATACAATTCTCTTCTATTGGTAGGAAAGTGAGTATTAAGTACCCAGTGTGGACCTGGTGAATGCCAATAGACTGGCCACTTATTACTTTACTATGATGAATGGCGAATGTGGATTATAAATGTATGCAGACTCATGAAAAAGGATAACGCATCTTGCTTAAATAAAAAAACGGCATCCAAATCGGTTTAACCGCTTAACAGCTACGGTGCTACAGACATACACACAGAGCGGTCAAACTTCGAACAACCCTCTTTCTCCGTTGGGGGTTAAAAGGCACAAATATTATTAAATAATTTTTTACCTATATAATATATGACTATAATTATCACATTCATTATTTCCCGGGTTCCAGGTTAAAAATAATGACCGATATTCATAATTAAAGTGACACAACATTGTAATGTCGTGTGTTTGACTATAATATATGAATAATGCCTTTAAGTAAAGAACATGTGATTCGAATTTTGAATATTCGAATCCAATTAGTGCCGTATCCAATCATTTGCTTTTGTTTTCATTCAATTTGCATTATTATTCTTTGCAAGACCTAAAATGCTTCGAAAATTGTCCTTATTGTAAGAAATATCATTTTTTATAAAATGTGGCCAATTAGTATTCCTTGTATTAGAAACGAATAAGAGAGAGCGAAAAACATAAAATAATCTCTAATAAAATAATATCATTCGCCTAATACTTCACCAAATTTACCACATGTATTTATTCCAAATCACAGACCAAAATATTGAATTATGTGAAACTCAAACAAACCCACAGGAGAATATAGTAATGTGTTTTGCAACTAGATCATAATTAACGTTGGCCACATCGGTCGGTCTAAACCGTCCCGATGCCCCACAAACAGAATACATGAACAGATCGATGGTGCACAGACTTTATTCATAGCTAATAATATTAGCCTCGTTGGTCTAGTGGTTGCTAAGCACGAGGTCCTGGGTTCGAATCGAGGGTCACGCAAAGTGTTACTGGGTTTTTCCATTACGTTATTTCCAGTAGCAGCATGGAGTCTGGATTTGTGCCCGGTTAATGGCAATAGACTCGCCCCCTATTACATTGGGGCCTAAAAATCATAACTGGCGAAATATGGATGTATTATGCTGCCTATCGTTTCTATATCCTATCCTTTTTTACATTATTATATATGTATAGAATGCAATTATTTATTTATAGATATCCTTAAATACTTACACTTGAATCTCGACCACTGGACTAATTGCTATTTAGATAGACATTTCATTACAATTCACTCAGATGTGTAGGTATGCACCATTATTTTTTTGGTGAGGGAAATACCTAAAGGTTAAAGAAGAACGACGCTCGAAGAACCGATAACCGCTGGAAAAGAACGGTTCTCGAGTGGCGATTTCGTATCTGTATTTGAAAACTTGTTAAATTCAATAAGAGTAATAGTTATTTGGTATGAAAATCTAATCACCCTACAGGGAATATATGTACGTTGTTTTGGAAACATGTATGAATATTCGCAATCACTAACAAATGCATAAAATGAATACTTTTGGTTATATTAATAAATTAAACCTAAAAAACATAACTGGCGAAATGTGGGTGTACTGTATGTGCACCTCTGCTTACCCCTTCGAGGAATACAGGCGTGATGTTATGTTATATTAATAAATTTTGCTACATACTTGGAAAGAAATGTGAGACAGTGGGTGATACCGGGCTGAAGTGATGATGATACCCTACGACAGCTTTAGGCTACATTTTGAATCATGATTTTTATTTTTAAAAATATAGCTAGATAGGTAATATTAATAGAGATGTCGTATATACTGATAAATAAAAGTGTGTTGATGTTTTTTTTTTCTATAATATTCTTAAATTATCATTGTAATGTTGATTCGTCCAGATCCTCGCATCCTGGGTAGCGGGTAGCACAGTCATCCATCTCAGTGTGCGCCGTGTCGTACTCCTTATGTTTATCAGTTTTAAATTCATCGCCTTTTGGTAACCTGAAATTACAATATAATCTCGTATTAGTTTTGTTTTATACCTATTAATTAGTTATCAGACGCAAAAAAACGGTGAAGGAAAACATCGTGAGGAAACCGAGACGAATGAGAGATTTTTCACCGGTGTGTAAAGCGCAAAGCATACGTTAAACTTCTTTTGAACTTCTGAAAATAACTTAGATTTTAATAACAAAATATTTCAAAACTGACTCGCAAGTCTTAATCTTGAGCCCCACTATTGATATATGTATTTGTCTTTTCGTGTGTAAGTACACATTCTGGCAGCCTTTACTTATAGCATAACTTTAAATATTTATATAGTTGGAATTACAAAATATTTAAAGGGATTTAAGCCGAAAAATATAATAGGTATGACTAAAAACATTTTACAGAGCCACAAAAACAAATAAAAACTTATCCAAAGCGAATTCCTGAAAGTTAACAAGACTGTTCTCCATTAGTGCTAACCGTCGCATAACAACAATACGGCCAGTGGTGCGAAGATCGATACTTACGTGAACACAACTCTGAGGAATTCCTGCTGGAATGTCCCCTGGTTCGGCGCGCGTTGTGCAGCCTCGCATAGTTTGTAAAGAACGCACTGACGCCCGTCCCGGCCAAGCCTGCACAGATTACGTGAAGCTGCTTGAAAATGCTTTATTGTGTGGTCGGCAATGTTGCTGAACACTTTCTGCCTTATTGCTTAGGAGTTAGCTGTCCTTTTTGTTAGTTATAGGTATATGGCATAGTGTTTTTAACTAACTTTTGGTATGAAATCGCCTCAGTGTTTAGGTGACTTAGCTCAAAAAGTCGAGCATTAATTTCGTTACATAGTAATATTTATTATTTAAACAAAACGTCACCCCTCACTAGGAATCTCTCATGTATATGCATATATATAACAAACATCCAGACTCGGGACAAACATATTCGAATCACACAATTTTTTGTCCCGTGCAGGAATCGAACCCGCAATCCTTACCGGAGCAGTCCAATCGCATAGTCACTGCGCTAATCAGGTAGTCAAATCCGCTTTGTTATATTTTATTAAACAATAATGGTATTTACATTTCAAATAAATTATTGGATGTAACCTGTGAAACAATAGATACTACAAATGATTAAATGTATAACTGTAGGCGTGAGTGCAGGACAGTTTTGATTTACATCAAATTTCAAAAGTTGTCTACCGAAGAATGTTTTAAGTCAAACACACACCTTTGAAGTTGATATGATAAAAATGACTTGATGGAGGTTGACAGTCCTTTACAAGCCACAAAGGGTTGTCATCATAATACATTTTCAATTACATTCTAATTGAATAGGTACGTTACTTTGTGCGTCACCGACATCTGACCAATGACGTCGATTTATTCTAAACAAGCAAATGGTTTTTACCAATGCTGAGGATACGCGATGGGCGTGGTTTAAGTGGTGATACTGATCTAGTGATGAGGATACCGTATCAATATTGATTAATGTACTTGTAGAAGAATTTATGACTTCTATTAGACTTCACCTGGCACTAGTGGTATTTAGAACCATAAAGACTAGTAAATACGGTGACGGTGACGCAAAAAATCTCTTTAATAAATTAAACATAAAACATAACATCACGCCTGAATTCCCCGAAGAGGTAGGCAGAGGTGCGCATACAGTACTCCCACATTTCGCCAGTTATGTTTCTAGGTCCCAATGTAATAGGGGGCGAGCCTATTGCCATCAACCGGGCGCAAATCCAGACTCCGTGCTGCTACCAAGAATTACCAAATGGAAAAACCCAGTAACACTATGCCCGACCCGGGATTCGAACCCAGGACCTCGTGCTCAGCAGTCGCGCTTAGCAACCACTAGACCAACGAGACAGTCGTTAATAAATTATTTACTAAATAATGTATAGTTACTGTCACTTAAAGAAGTAATTCTCGTATTACTTACGCAGATAACAGCTTCTCTATCTTCTGATAAAGATCCAGTCTATTACTTCTATGGAACTCTATACTGTGTTTATCCATATGCTCTGGTTTCAAATACTCTCTCTTCAAATGTCGATTGTGCATCTTCTTTCTGTCTATTGCCAACTTCAACTTCTCTTTGTATGTCTGCGAATTGTCTTCTATACTTCTTTTCGAGAAGGCTGGATTTACTATTATCCTCCTGAAACGTTTTACGACAAATTTTAAGTAAGTTAAGAATCTGTTCATGGACTTTGATGGAGTATGAAGATTACAAATTCCTGTATTTCCAATAGTAAGACTTAAGAGGTGAAGAATAATGCGATGTGCCCACTTTTTGTAACTATGGGAATATTGATAAGCGGCTAAATGTGGGATTCTACTAGTACAGATTACGCTTGGTAAAGGAGAACTCTTTTGCCTGTTAGGTAATTAAAAGGAATTTACAGAAAGTTAATTAAATTTGCTTTAATCTTGGGTTGGAATCCCGGGTCGGACAAAGTGTACTCAGTGGTAGCACGGACTCTGGATTCGTGCCCTGTTGATGGCAAGAGGCTCGTCTCCTTTTGCATTGGGACCTATAACATAACCAGCGAATTGAGATAGTACTATTGGTACACCTCTTCCTACTCTTTGGGAAATATAGGTGTGATGTTATGCAATATACAAGTCAAAATCTGTCAGTTAATTAAAATCGAATTAACAACAGATGCGTTCGAAATATACCTTTTGTAAGGAACTTTAGCGATGATCCTTCCATCTTCATCCAGATAATTGATGGTGTTAACAGCGTCACTTCTTCTTAGAGGTCTCTCGAACTCCTTGTTCATGAAGAACAGCTTGGGATCCGTCGGCAGGCTCCACGCTAGACCCGCAGTGTTGCCGAACAAGAAAATGTCGCCGATAGGAATCACCGCCGCAGTTTGGACGCAAAACACTGAAATCAGATTTAATTTTCTCAGTTATCTCATTTAACAAAATTTTCACAAGTACTTGGCCAAATATTTTTTCGAAATAAAAATGAATAGCGGATATTGGTCCAAAAGTTTATTTGTGCTGAACCCAGGCCTTTGTATTATATGAAGTATAGTTTTTGTGCAATAGGTTACTATTATTCGACACTAAGTACCTACTTAATGGAAATCATTTTTAATAATTTTATGTAACTTCTTTGTCGCATTGGGTTGAAAACCTGTAAAGATAATTATTATAAGTAAGAGTATAATTGCACACCAAGCGGCATAGTACTGCATATAAGTAACGATGTAGTTTACACCGCAATGTGAACAGTAGCTAACTAAACGGCACTTGCTTTAACTTTACTAACACTGACAAGGTTACAGTAACTATAAAATGAGTGTCTATTCAATCGAATCAAAACGTACACAAAAAACAAATACTCAAATCTTTTTAATCAAATAAATCGAGCTATTGTTTGACAATTTTGAATTTAAACGTTTATTTGCGAAAGCATGATCGTATGTATATGTATAATTACGTATATACGTAATGGTTTCTTTTAAGTTTGACACATGTAGGTAAATAGGAACAACAATTGAGACCAAAGATACTATGTAAATAATACTACTAACGGTTTAAGTGCAATTAACAATAATTAACGAGCTTCATTAGTCAACACACGAGTAAGTATGTCAAAATAACTTCACACATAAAAACTGTAAGCTACTTAAAATTTCACGAAATAATGAGCTGGTAGTGCATAATATTACAGGTACCACGTACTACATTGTAACATTTCTCCACTAAAACTCAAAGAACTAAGTACATTATCTCATAAAGGACCAAATACTTAACACATATAAGTATTCACCTACCGAGTTGCAGGGAACTCCCGTCCGGAAATATTACGAATCTCTTTCGTCTTGACAACGCTCTTGATCCTTCGTTTTGTTCGGGGAATTCATTTACTGTATTATTTCCATTGTCCTGAACATTTTCACTAATTACTGACTGGAGAACTAGGAACGGAACGAGATATAAAAATAAACTCTTCATATTTAGAACTAAAAATATATGATGTTCTTAAAACCGGAACAAGAATTTAAAGTCGGAACGCAAGCTGGTTTTTTCTATTAGAACCGGTCACATGGATGTTGAACTCAAAGATTCTAAATATGAACTTCAAAACGTATTTCTGAGTTGCCAGTTGTAAATCATAAAACGTACTGTCCCGTTTTTGGACCATTGAGCACCTAATGTTACAAATGAAACATCAATTAACACCATGTAAATTGATTTACTGTTATTTTCGTGACAATTTACGATGTTAAAAACATAAAACGTATGTTTAGGAACAAAGAACTCTCTAAATGTTATTTGGGCCTATTAGAGAGTCTGATTCGTTACGAATGAATTGGGACTCAGGCATATAAGGTGCATTGAATGAATAAAACAGAACACCGGTTAAATATTTATATTTATAAAAGTAGTAGTAGTATTCTTAAAACAAAAAATCTTACTCTAATGAGGTAAGATAAATGAGGTTTAAAATACATTAGGTAATCATTACATGAGAGTATTTTAATAATCGTATACATGAATCAAAATTAATATAATTATTTGTTATCATACATTCTGCAAGAAGAGCTTAAGGCTATTTACAATTAAACTACTGGTATTATTGAGGCCGAACTTACTATATCTTGCTGCCAAGACTCAAAAAACTGCAAGGCGGTCTTGTTTCACTAGTTCTAAATTTCCACCACCAAGCCGCATCCCTCTAAATTACAGATAATTCTAACTTCTACCTTTTCGAATCAAATTACATTTCTCACTGACTTAATACGAAATAATCATAATACTATCCCACTGCAGGGCTCTGCTTATATAAAGAGTAACCTCCACTGATGAAGCATGGTTATGCTTGATCCGTGCAGGTTGGTGATTTTAGAACATTAAATCTAAATTCCCATCTAAAATCAAAATGGTTTCCTTAGTTCACTACTTAATTACATTTACATTTTTTTTATAAACTCATTGACAAACAAGACAATTTAGAATTTTCATAGGACAAACTAGAATCTCTAAAACAAAATAATTTCTAAGATATCCAAACCCTCTTAATTACTACCCCAAATGGCTAGGCAGACAATTGGTCTTAAATCACAAAAACCCAAAGCTCTACTTTATATAGGAACTGCAAATAAATCGGCCAGTATTAATTGACCTCTAAGACAGTATTGTAGCCCAGGATGCAATCTGCATAAGACAAACAGCGGTTCTCCATTTTAATCATGGAACCAAAAATAATATAAGACAATAAGAAGCGTTACGCGCATGCGTTAAATGCGTTGATGACGTATATTGCCTACGCACTTTACTCTTTATCGCACGCTGCGTGAAATTTAGGCATCACAAAATTCCATGACATTGTTTAAATAAGAATAAATTACTAGTAGAGTTTGTCGTAGTCCTAAAATATCGTTTTAAAATTGTCGAATGCTGTATGTCATCTGCAGTTCTTCTTAGTAAGCAAATCTGGGTGATTCAGGCTCTAGTAAGGGCTCATTACATTCTGGGTAAAGGTCTTCGCAGGGCTCTGTAGCAGTGAACGCTTTGTCGTATTCGATGTGTTTGTCTTCCACGCTGGAGATTTTTGGTAAGCTGTAACAAGAAGAACAAAATCAATGGAGAACCACCTAATCTCGGTTAGCTGAACACGGCCTGAGATAATAATTAGATACAATTTCAACATAAATATAGATGGATAATTTAAAAAGAATAAGGTTAAGCTGTATCAAATCATAATGCTAAAGTTTATAATAGAGCATTTGTTCGCAATCATAAGATTAAAATAACAAAGACATAGCTGTCCCAAACCAGGCCAGTTCCAAATATCTCGCTTCAAAATCAGGCCACTTGTAACACAATCTCAGTAATTATATTCGTAATTATTCAGTTCCTCGATTCTAATTAATTATTCGAATATAATTATGTATAATAGGGCTTAATCTTGTCGTCCCTAATATTGAATAATTGGATTATTGTTTTTTGGTGTCCGTAAAGGGAATTATTCGTGATTATAATATTTATGCTTAATATGTAAATCTCGTTGACATGACTGTGTCGTTTTAGTAGAAATAGGCCAGCCTGGCATAATGTTGATTGAAAGCTAACTAAAACGCTATTTTATGAGCATAATTCTATTGATGAAGTATAATATTATTTTGCAATTACAAACCTAGCGGCTGCAATTTCTTTATAAAAAATTAAACTAAGCCCACATTTTTGACAATTACACGCAGAGCCACTTACTTTTCTTAAGCACTACCATAACAGTCGACTTCACATTTTTAAGCCTTATACATGGGAAAATTAATTAAATCAAATACGCATAGGAGAAAATGCATCCTTATTGGACATCCCCATTCGGACCTATTTGTGGCATCAACACATTTAGGATTTTTTATCAATGTGTATTCAGACTTGTCGTCTATGATTATGTTTGAGCTTTATATAAGTTTGGGTAAAAAAAACTAACAATAATAAGTTCCAGAAACAGACAATAGTTCAGGAGTTCTGGCGGCAACCTATACTTACGTAAACATAGCCCTCATTATTTCTTGGAAAAACATTGCTTGAGGTTGATGCTGCGATTTACCGACTAGGCATAATGTTTTCAGCACACAGTCCTTTCCGTTTACGCCAAGACTGAAAAAAAAAAATCTTAGTTTAACGGTATGCTAGTAAACGTACTGTAGTATTCACAAAATTTAAGTTAAGGTAATCTTTCAAATATAATACGGTGATTTAAAAATCAATATTCAGAGATTTAGGGCAATTGTCAATAAGCACCACTTCTGGCATGTGATGTAGCAATATCTAGAGGACTGTTATTTTTAAAATAAAAATTTAAGTCTGCATAGTTTCTTTCTCAAATCAAAATTCACAAGTATCGATAAAAACCTGGTGCAAAGACACGGCCATTTGAAAACCTAACCATAAAAAAGCTATCAAAAATAAAAATCGTTTCACACGACGAATAAACCCAATGTGCGACATAATACCGACCTATGTAGCATCGTCTGTATTTTCTGGTAGAGCGAGGCGCGACTGCTCCTGTGAAATTCGACGCTCCGTTGCGCCATGCGTTCGCTTTTCAAATATTCCCGTTTGTTTTCCGAGGCATGCATCTGTTTCCTGTCTATTTTAAATTTCTCTGAAGTTCCTTTTTTATCCGGCCAGTCCACGCTACGTTTCGCGAAAGCAGGATTCACTATGGGTTTTCTGAAAGTTGTTTACAGATAGTTAATTCCGCATAGTTTGTTGTCCGTCGAACATGGATTTGTAATTTAGATGGGAATTCCAGGTTCCTCTTTTTTATTGCTGTTTCAGCCCGAATTGTTATAATAGACGTATGTACTAGATAAGGATAAACTGCTGTTTTTTATAGATGTTTACTGCTATACATATATAGTAGTATTATAATCGCTGTCGTGAAGAACATAATTTTCGTTATAGTGGTTATAGCATCATTATCAAAAGTGATATAGAAAAAAACAATATTAATTTAGTCGACATTTTATTCAAAAATTAAAAAGTAACTATATACATTATGGACTACTTGGTACCTGTGATAGGGTTTCTTGTCAACAACCCTTCCATCTTCATCGGTATAATAAATGACTTTGGTGTCGACTCTCCGATGTAGGGGATCAGCATGGTGTCTGAACGGGGAGTACGGGTCCTGGGGCAGCTCCCAAGCCAAGGCTGCGGTGGATCCGTAGAGAAAGATATCACCAATGCTGAAGACCATGGCGTATGTTGTACAGAATACTGAAACAGAGACAAAGAGCCAGATTAAATAAAAGAAAACAACTGACATCGATTTTTTATAAAATATTGTTCTAACCTATTTGTAAGCAAGTACGCTCTGCAGACCAGTTGTTACAAAATTATGCTCAGGATGTATGTAAGAGAATACAGATATAAAAGGAAGTATTGTACAAGAATATTTTGACAAAATTACTACTACCACTAATATCGCTATTTGATGTTTTACTAGTACGGTCCATCCAATTTTAGAAGCTGAAATTTATTTTACCTTCTTCCTACATACAGTGCGCTTAAACCTCGTCATCATTTCAAATAGGATTTACTTTATAAATGATAGAGTACGAGAATCCAGTGTAACAACGTTCTCCGTGTTTTGAAGAGCACATTACGTCAGTGGTCCATTTGTTAGAAGCTCACAGCAATTGCTCGCTCGTAACGCGGCACCGCACGGCATCCAATATGCTGTTTAGATGTTTGTGTGGCTCTTTAGATTTGAACAGGCCGGCGGACGGATAGTGAATTAAAAATTGCGGATTTGGCTAAAAGTGCCTTTTGAGAATCAACGTAGTGCATTCAGGGGAACGCTGCGGGTTTTTAGAGATGTTTCATTTTAAGCTGCATGTTATTACCTGGTTTATAATATAACTGTTGATAAATAAAATGGTTATAAAAAACAAAATATTTTACTGAAGCTATTCGTACTGTAAATTATGTTATCAATATTGATTCATCACAAATAAAATGCCCCTCACAAATTAAACATCCGTATCCAAATATATTTTAAAATCATATGAACAAATCTTTATTTGTTTAAACTTGCATACTGCAACGTTGTAACATGCTTATCTAGCGTGCTTTGTTGTTTCAAAATATGTATATAAAGTGTCGTACAAATAAATTTTAAAATAAAACTCACCCAATTGTAAAGAGCTGCCTTCAGGGAACACGATAAACCTCTTTCTCCTAGACAATATATCACTCGACTTATGAACTTCTACATCAGTATCATTCACTTGCAGTTGAGCTTGAGTCCCTAATACTAAAACCAACAACGTCAATTGAATGAATACATTCATTTTTAATATCATTATCTTTAAATTCTTCTTTTATCTTAACAATAGTTATATCCTTTCTTAGATCTTCAATATGACGTCATATTTTATCTTCTACTATTATAATTATTTTATCTCCAATACTTTTCTGTGCTTGTTTGGTTTTGAGGCAAAGTACTGCATTCAGCTCTAAGTTAGCAGTGTCAAGATTATCTATGGATAACGTACCGTTGATCACGACTTACAAATAACGTGGTCCCGTTAGCTATTCAGGTACAGGATGGTTGTCGTTCTACTCAAAGTATAAACTTTTTGAATAGTATTATTTAAAAAATACAACACTTACATCAGTTCAAATAATATTAAGGTTCAACTTAGGTTTAGGGATTGCAACTTTGAACAGTTTCATGGGATTTATCTGATCTTTTAGTTAATTAATGGTATTTGTTTGTGCATCCTAGACCCATACCTACACTTCTTTATCTTCTTATTGTATAGTCGATGAACAGTCTGGTGCCAGAGTCTAAACCGCCTGTAGAGGTCTGACATGCTGACACACCGTTGAAAAATCTCTAAAGAGTGCTGGTTGCCTCACGATGTTTTCATTCACCGTTTTTAGCAACGAATAGCAGATTTATAGTATGCACATGAATTCGAAAATACCTACACTATGTAAACGTAACTCATAGATAGTTAAGCGCTAGGCACCTACTCCATTAATCATTTAAAATAATTTAAACAACGCATGTGTATTGTGTAAGCCGATTCTATCATTGATTGTATTTAACATGCTTTTTGCTGAATTATTCAGATCCATTATCGTCATATTACACAAACCCAATAATTACTGGCTCACGCTACAAATAAATTCAAATTTGCATCATTTTATGCGCGAGCCCAAAGATTTTATACACCTATATAAACTGTAGGTGTATACCGTATTACCTATACACCTAATAAAGGCGAACATTAAAACACCCCGTATATACATGCTACTCAATGCTACAAAAAGTTACAGGTCAGATTTAAGAATAGCTATTTATAAATAAAAAAATCAAATAAAACCTACTTTTAAGTCAACGCTTTCATCTTTGGTCGTTTAGACTAAATAATTATAATCTTTAATTATGTCTACTACATTTAGGTAATTTTAGTTACTACGCTATTGTATTGGGTTTGCCTGCGAGGATGGCTGTATGTGGAAATAAATAAATAAATACACTTACAAAAAGGGAAACCATTAAACTAAAATATTGATTCTACCAACCGAAGCTTTGGACCATCTCTCTATATTCCAAGCTAGACATCCCACATGGTGGTGGAGTCAGCTTTCCTTACATTCTTCCTTGCTCTATCCTGGACGTCGTATTCCGTGACATTGCACTCCTTCATGACGTTTAACACTACACCTTCTCATATGGTTTTGGGTCTTCCCCTGGGTCGGCGACCGGGAAAAAAAACGTTGTCAGGCGGGCATCTTTTCACGTGACCATACTATCGCACCCTACTCTCCTGCATCTTGTAGGCGATGTCGCTCACATCGAGGCTACCACGCACGTACTTGTTGTTATAAATAAAATGTTGTTAACCGAAGCTAAACACAAGACTAAAATACTTGGTTTGGCGATTAATTAAATAAAATACGTTATTCTCTTTAACATACCTTTATATCAAAGGTACAGAGAGGAAAGGAAGATAAAATAACAAAATGACTAATCATAAATAAAGTATTTTCAAAACTGTTCATTCATTGTTTACGTAATTAGCCTAAACAAATAAATATTTTTTTTATTTATCTCGATACATAATTATTATGATCACAGCAGAATTAAGGATACATTGACATAAATGGATTCAATTGTAAAACATGAACACACAACATAAAAACCATTGCGGGCTTCGTCCACAAAACCATGAACAAATTCCTCCCACTGGTGTTATTATGCTACATATGTATGGTTACGTTCATTCTAATCGACGTGGGTGAAGCTAATGACACAAAGACACACCGAAACAGGTGGTACCTGACGTTTGTGAACGTATCGCGTTTCTTTTTGAGTTCACTTTGAATAATTTCTAATTAGAATATCAGGTACTCGCTTTTAACGGTCGATTTCTGCACGGAAATAAATTGCTATCAAAATTTGGTTTAGTGGCAAAGTTATAGTGTAGTAGTAAAATAATATTATAAAATGCCTGCTGAAATGAAAAGGGGTGGGCCGGGTGACGTCAAAATTAATTTGGCAAACGCTACTTCCCCACTGATAACCTCACCTGTGATGAAAATAAATATTTTGCCATAAAGCAACCATTATCAATCAGAGTCAGAATTTAATACTCAGTACCTACGACTATTTCTTACATATGCATTAGTTTCATTTACCGGCTGCAACACTACAAACAAATCACTGACTGCATTCGTATATAAAAATATAGGTATTTTACATACCTATTTTAAATTATCTCCCATGTACACTCATACAAACAGCTCTTATAATAATTCGTCCTTAATTTTTAGCTGAAATTAAATTTCAAAGCGAACTCAGTTCCGTGGAACCAGCTGTTCGCACAAGCTTTGGGGTTCCGTATGAACTGGGACGAGCCCCCGGACACGTTCCTTCCTTCCCACCGGATTTATAGAAAGGATGTTTATAACTAAGTTGAGCGGCTGTTGGACAGGTAAAATGTTGTTTTAAGATAATATTAGGGAACCCAAAAATTTGAAGCACTGCAGGATTCGAACCTCCCATCATCCTATTTTTAGGATAAACAATCCCAGTAGTCGTTGGATATCATTATACAGATATAAAAATGTTTACTTATTTGTTAGTAAGTACTTTTGAAATAAGGCAAAATCTCTAGCGCCGTTGAGAGCCAAAGACTGCTGATAAAAATATTTTGTTAGCCATTAAATTGTGTAATATTCGAAGCAGAATTAGTATTGAATTTTATTTAGAGAGTAATTAATTTATTATTGTTTGGCTTTAGACAGCAAACGTTGAAATCATTACACGAGAATTTGTATATAAGCATCTGTGTCCAACGCTAACATAGTTTTACCAGCAGAAGCTTGTAAAACAACAAATTAAACTCCAAAAAAGAATGTAGCACTAAAAAGCCTTTATTTTTCAGGAACGGTCTGGTCGGTTTCCACTGCGTACGTCGCGCCATCTGTGAAATGCAAATGATCCCGAATCCCAACATAATATACCACAAACTTTTAAAAATGGTGTTTAGGTAATTTTTTATGTATGCAGACATGCAGATTTTAAAATGGGATTAATTTGTATGTTAATTTAAAAAAGAAAACAACATGAGGACTTTTCGGCTAGTCAGTTACCATGGTTTTGTTCAGAAAAAAATTTTTTTATACCTTAGCTTGCAAATCAAACATTAGTAAAAATTAAAAACCATACAAGTGTAAAATAGAGTGTCAATACCTAAATATGTTTGACATACCCAAGGCACAACCTTGCAACCATTGTTGATTGGCCAGCCTCTCACGATTTGACCTATCACTATAAGACTTGGGTCATGTGAAGAATGTTTTAATTGGAGACATTGATTTCTTTCAGGAAAATGTCAGAAGCAAACTATGAGCGATGGCACAACACTACTGCAGAAGAATGCAATACATCACTGTCATTATGTCCTTTCTCGATTTTGGACCTATCGCGATACACTGACATTAGTTAAAGTCAAAGCGAGTTGGCTTTTGAGTGAAGGATTGTAACACCTTTTAATAATAGGTGTGAATTGTGAGCTAGCTTGTCTTATTGAACTAAGGGTAGGTACGAATACAACATTATTATACTGGATTTGCGAAGTCTGCTTGGTGTAGTCCGTAATCGCACATAGTGTCGATATCATAAAAATATGTAATAATAGGTAACTCTTGGAATTGTAGTTTGTTAATTCTATACACGAACAAATTATTTTTACAAGTAATAACGATGTTCTATTCTTTTTTTTAGTACCTGCATACTTGCTCTTCTTGAAAGGTGGCCAGTAATTGCTAATGTTTGACTACATTTCGCTTCGATTAATGGACTTTTCCAAGCAACTTTCTGATATACTACTACTTTACTTCCCCTAAATTATTTATTTTCGTTATTGGAATGCAGTTATTTCTTGCAAAACAATATAGCTCTAAACACTCCAGCATGACATGAGCCTTACCTTGCAACTGATTTGCGCTTTCTTTTAACAAACTGAAACAGTAGTAAACTCTTTAACCCATATTCATAAACTAGTTTAAGTTCTTCAAACAGTATAATTGTTGATAAACCACACAACAAATATAACCTACTTCCAGTGTAACCGCTGTTATTCGTCGAAATATTGTCGCTTTCATTATTTCGTTACATCTCAAACCTTTACTGTGTGTTGTGAAAAAATTGTGTTATTACTGGCTGAACCGAAAAAATGATGGATAAGCTAGACGGCTGGCAAAAAAAGATTAAAAAATAAAACTCTTGATGTGAATTTCTCTTAAATTTGAATCAGTGAATGCAATAATAGATATTGTTATGATAATGAACATCATAATGCTAATTTCATTTTAGTAGCTATACAAGATAAAGGTGAAAAGTGACCCAAATTTGCCCTCAATTCAAAACGCATAGTGATAGTGACTATTTCAATAAATATTTTTTAACAAATTAAATAAAAATGTACAAATACATTCAAGTATGCCTAATGTGCTACATTTGTTTAATAGCGTTCATACTTAATGATTTCGGTAAAGCTAATGAGTCATCAAATCATCGCCACAGAAGATACCTGAGCTTCAAGAATATGTCACATTTCTTCGTAAGCATACTTTAACATACTCTTTTAGCTTTATCTTATACTTTCTCATTTAATATTTTACCTTCCTAACAGACCGCTTTAGACGAGTTGTGATGATATGGTTTTGGTAAATACTCAACACACATTTTGAAATTGTGGTTTAAAGTAAGATTATTTGCTATGAGGTATCATTCAAACCCATTCTGCCTGATGGTATCCGGAAAGGAGTTGACCACTCCCTTTTCCCCTGTGGGTTGTCTTAAAATGCGATTAAGGGAAAATGAAAAAATGGGCAGCAGCATCTTCTGTGGCTTCGCAACCAATACTACGATCCCCAAGCCTTGCCGTGCCTTGCCAAACGTGGGGATTATGGCAACCCCCCCACCCATTCCCTGTTACCTAAGGGGGAACCCTTTCAACAGTAGATGTTTTCCAGCAGATGATGATTATAATGAATAAGCACATCGTTCTGTTATTTTTCAGCTCCGTTTCAACTTCAAAGCGAATATAGTGCCATGGAACCAGATCTTCGCTCAAGCCCTTGGTTTCCGTATGAATTGGGACGACCCGCCGGACACCTTCCATCCTTATAAGAACCATTTCATCCATAGAAGAACCGTTTACAGTAATATAGAGACACTATTAGACAAGTAAGTAACAGCTATTTCATCAGGCATTTGCTACGTAGGTATATTTTTTACATAGGGAATATAATACTACAGAGTACTCGTATATCTGTAAAATTTTGGTTGGGAAATTCATCTATGCAGAAGCTCTATTTAGAATTTTGATTCGACATTAGTATTTTACAAATGGGGAGGGAGGAGGAGGCCTTCTTCAACAGTGGACGTCTTCCCATTGATGATGATGATGATTTTACAAATAGATCGCCATTTCCAAAAACCAATTACTAATTTATCATTACTTGAGCATTGATGAAATTTATGATTAAACTTGAAAGATGACTGGAAGTGTTCATCAACAGATATTTTAGCATTTCTGACGTTCAAAAGCCAAACAACGTAACAGGTATTGTAAAAACTTTGTACTAACATTTTTTTACTAACTTTTGGGTAACTAGATTTGTCTTACTTTTTAAAGAACAGTCGACAATGTATTCCATAGCTAAGCCTTTGTGTAGTATGAAGGTCAATAAATATCTATTAACTTTCGGGTGTTTACCACACCCAAAAGACCAGCGCTAACTAATACAAATAGCGTAAACCAATAGGAAACTTTCTCGTACGCGGGAAACATATTTTTTTCGTTTAACCTACTAAACTTTTATATACGTTATTTATAATATTATACAAGTTTTATATTATTACTTGTCAACATAACATTTTTTAATATTAATGACTATCTAGTTTTGACTGCTTCGTCAGGGGAAGAAGTTATTGATAACCTTCTTAATTTGTTCCTTCACTCAAATGTGCTTAGACTTCGTCATTACAAAAAAGGAAGACGCAGAAATAATATCAAATACAATATTACGTTACCTTTCAAATAATCTTTTGGACACTACCAACCTATACACGAGTCCCATTACCTTGTGCCTACACGCTCTCAGTCTAATTATTTTAATATTTATACAATCATCCTACACAAAGCTTTACACAAACATTTACTTTAATTACCATCCATAAATATTTACAAAAACAAATTGATTGCCCTAGGAACGGCGTCAATGGGTTCCACTGCGTCCGCCGAGCCATTTGCGAAATGGAAGCGATCCGTGATCCTCGAAAAATATACCACAAACTTTTAAAAATGGTGTTCAGGTAATAATGGAATGACATTTTTAATGAAATTATGTTCTTAGCTGACGTTCGTTGAAACTCTGAAATGAAATTACGAGCAATTTTTACGCCAAAATGGACATTCGGTTCAAAAATTACAGCGAACCGAGTCGAGCTGCTACAAATGTTGAAGCTTCCGTTGATTCATTATTTCTGCGAATTAGATTTCGTATCAAGAGTTATTGTTATTAGAAAATCCCATAATAATCTTTTGTTCAGTAGATACCCAATAATATGACTCGTTCATATTTCTTCAGTTAAAAAATGTGATTTCTATGTTCTGGTGTAAGAATTGATTTCATAATTATTATTTTTATTTATTTATTTATTTAAACTTCATGTACAAAAAATAGTATACATAGGCGGACTTAATGCCTGGGGCATTCTCTACCAGTCAACCTTAGGGTGGTGCAGAGATTATTAGGTAGGTGCAACAACAAAGCCGAAACAAATACTGTATTAGTAACAACATTATATAAATAAATATAATTATTAAACAATACATACATTATAATATATAACATAAATACAAATTATATTAATATATACCTCTAAGTATGAATATATATATATATAATAAGTTAGCGAATGGGTAGTTTCTGAGAAGATTCCGCCAAAGGAGATTGTTGTAAGTATGCGCGGACCTTCTGCTTAAACAACACCCTATTAGTGACCATCCTGATTTCCAAGGGTAACGCATTCCAAAGGAGGATAGATTGAATGTGAAAAGACGAGTGAGTGAAATCTGAAGTATGAGAAGGACAGAGAAGGAGAAGATTGTTTGAAGAGCGAAGAGTAATAAAGTATTTAAATATTAATAATAATTATGAAATCAATTTATTGTAGATTCAATGCAGTCTTTATTTTATATGGAAGATAACCCCCATTATAGTTATTTATCGTCTATTCATATTTCGTTCTGATTAAGATGTCCTAGTGCAAGAAAATATTTATATAATAATTATGAAATCAATTTATTGTAGATTCAATAACGTCTTTATTTTATATGGATGATAAATCTTATTTATCCCATAAAAAACAATTGCACTCTCATGATTTTTTTAAACTTTATTTTCAGAAAACAATCATCTGCAACAGAAAAATGGCACAACAAAACGACAGAAGATTGTGAACGCTCTGTTACATCATGTCCGTTCTCTTTACTTGATGTATCACTTTATACTGATATTGTTTAGTCTTCTAATAACTCAGACTTTCCGATTCTGTTTTGTGTAAATATTTTAGTCTTTATGTCTTTAGCCTTTTTAATACTGGCTTCTAGTCTTACTTAAGATATTCTAAATATTATTGTTTTATACAAATTATGTACCAAGCTCAAATCTTCAGAGCAGCTTCTTCTTTATAGTTTACTTCTTATTCATAAACTTATGTCATCTAAACTATCTATAAAATCATTCGACTTTCGTATGTTGTTATAATTCTTAGATTAAGTGTGCCATAATTGTAAAATAAAATAATTTATTATGTTCGTTTTGTTTTCTCTTTACTTAACCTGTCTTAAAAAACTATGTGTCGCATCCTCCATCGTCATCAACGAAATCAAAATGATTAAAATAGGTATGTTTAATTCTGTTCTTAACTTGAATAAAAAAATTACGTAATGTGGCCTGCTTCTCTATTTTTGTTTCAATATAAACCCCACTTTATTCTTGTATAAAATCTATGACCCTTTAGAGTGTAATAGTCAGATTTTACGTACTAAAAAGTAATTTTCCTGTTTTATTTTTCCCGTGGTGCTCGTAAATTGTGTGGCACAACGCATTATGATCAACCAGTTACTACTAACGTATACGCATTTACTAAAATCCCTTACATAAAGTAAAGGCTTGTAATTAATTGGTAAGTTAAAGCTTATGTAGGAGAGATATATTAACATAAAAGAAGAATCTTTACCTGTGAACGACCGTGACGGACCAGAATCATCAAAGACCACCTGAGGAAATTTAATTATAAATAACATGCACAAATTGTTTCAAAGAATACTGATTTTATGTGCTATATTCACAATCATCTTTATGCCATTATCCACGCGCTCCAAAATAATTTGGTGTTGCTTATATAAGTTTAAAGTTTATAATGGTTTATTTTCACGAAAATTTCATCTCAACAAAACCTTTTCATTACAAATTCGAATATTTAGCAGAAAACCCGATACCAAATCTCAAATGCAACAGCAGCAACGGTAGAATTAGATGGAGCCGTCCAATGGACCTAATGATGTCGGAGTATAATGCTCATGGCACTAACAAGCTCCACCCGGATGCCTACCCGTGAGAATGTAGGTACAGCACTTTTTAATTAAATTATTCGCTGGCATTCTAGTTTACTTGGGATTTCATTTAAAATATTCTGGTGAAGTTTTTGGTTTGAGGGATTACCCGAAAGTAAATTTCGGTATGATGGTCCCGACATATAATATCGGTTAAATAATTTTTATGCTATTCGTTATTTTGTATGACTTTATTTGCCTTGGTAGGCTTTTTTCGTGCTTATAACTATCAAGCCAGTGATGGTGTGTAAGAAAAAACTTACCATCTTACCTTCATTTAAAAAAATCCCTTGAATGTTATTACTTTATGAATCACGATTTCGAAGTCACTTACGATATATATATATATATTATATGTATACGATAAGATATGAATATCATCTTTTTAAGACTGAGATTAAGTCATTAAGTAACGCAAATATTTCAACCGAACACGTATACCTATCTCCGTCACACGTAACACAGTTACTATTAGCATCCCTATCTTCAACGAGAAGCCGACTAATGAAAGCTCAGTGCGTGGTAAGCACAAAATAAATCCAGTTAGTTGCCATTAGACCACTCAATAAATTCTCGAGGCGACTAAATGGGCAACTATTGAACTGATTGCCGATCAGGGCCCATGGGCGACAACTATTATTTCACAAATAAAAGAATTCTTCTACATAGAAGTGTAACTGTTGAAAGGGAATTATAGTTTACCTCTATTGATGATATTGCAAAGCTTCGAAAATTTTAGTTCATCCATACTGGCGACAACTATTATTTCACAAATAAAAGAATTCTTCTACATAGATGTGTAACTGTTGAAAGGGAATTTTAGTTTACCTCTATTGATGATATTGCAAAGCTTCGAAAATTTTAGTTCATCCATACTTTTCATACTAATATTTGGCAAGGCCAAATAAAAATATATGCGCAATGATCGTCAAGCGTATGACTATCCATAAGTTCTTTGTATAAAATCTGGTACATGAATTTACCTTGGCATCCTGGAAAACTATAGTAAAAAATTCTGAATAATTGAAAACACAGTTAAACAAATGTGTATTCTTTAAATTATACTTTATAATTAAACTATACTTACTAATTTGCGTTCAGAAAGAAAGGTTCCCTACATAAAAACTCTTTATAATAATCAAAGCATCCAAATTGAACCTAGGTAAGGTTGAGGATTATATAATCGGCTACTTTTAGTGTTAGGTATCTACGCACTAACGTTAAGTAGTACCTAATTATAAATTAACGCTTAGGCATCACGAGCAAAAGTATCTGTGTAGGTCTTATTTAATTTATTTGTTCTATCAATTTTAATTATCCAATTCAGAATCGCAAATTTACTCCGTAAGTGCTAAAATATTCACCAACAAAACAAAACCCTTAAAACCACGTTAAGAAAATGCCAAACAAACAACTGGCTTTAAGCAAACGCAGTCGAGAACCGATAGTTGACAGAATACTAAGTCAATGTAAATATTGTAAGGGAAAGATAGCTTGCACGTGACTGGTCCGTATATGAGATTTACTTAATTTGTCGCGAAGAACGTGGCCAGAGCAAACAGGCGGGCTTTGCCGGGGACACTTTATAACCGGGACTCCACGAGATTACAGCTCCTACATTTCTTTTGAGGTACATTTTTAGACTTTTAGTTGGGATTTCGTGGATATATTGCTAGTTTTAAGATTGTAATTTGTCGGACGTCTTTTTTTTTCGTAGAGAGCTTAGACGTGATTTAAATCAAAGTTTTAAAATAAATTGGTTCGACGAGTTTTATTTGTTTTATAGACGACCAGTATTTTTATTTTTCGAAATCAAAAAGATTTACGAACTATAATAACATATTTAAAATTCATCAAATATTTATTCATCTTTCAGTATGCTGAACATCTCCATCAACCCTTGACCCTCAGGGCAGCTGGGGTATATAGAGGCACAGTTGAACATCTGTCTGCCAGCCGTCGCAGCATCATAGTATGACGCCATCAAGTCTTCTAACTCCTGATCTTTGTCATCGAAGGGAGTCTTCCCATAGTCCGGCCTGAAAATGTAATAGTCGAAAATAAAATTGATTGAATCTTTATGAACAGTATCGCGTCAGTACTTGTAGAAAAACATGGCTAACAATTTGAAAGTATTTTAGAAAATAATATATAAAATTAATTAATCTAATAGATTAAAATATCTAAATAAGGAAGAAGATTGGGATCATTCACAACTAACACACACTGCATTCAATAAATTAAATTCAGATAATTGTGTCTACTATGGATGTTGAATCTTCTATAAACACACGCCTTTTTCTTTGTCGGTTTCTGTAATTACTAATTATATACCTACTGGTTGACATGATAATGATTATTATGGAGTATATAATATCGACTAACGTTAGTAATATGTGTAGTATCTCTCCAATCAATCCTTCTTCCTCCACTGGATACTGTGCAGCTTCACATATAGCACGATTTACGCATTCCTCGCCGTCTAGACCTTTCCTAGAAATTGTAATGTTTATAAACAATATTAAGTTCGTATTTAAAAAAAATCGTGTTTGTAAATATTATAATGCGAGATTTTCTTTTGATCGTCAGGTGGTATTAGTAGGACAATCATTAATTCATATAACTTTAGAACTATAAAATGTTGATTCATACATTCTGACCGATCGAAAATAATTTGCAGGTAGCCTAGGTTAGCAGAAAATCGAAGACCATATAATATGTTGAATGTGAAACTTAGGCAAACATGGTACATCAATCAGGATTATGACAATTCATGACATCTGCCTAACATAGGTGTTTGGGTTAACAGGCCTAATTTTATGGAAATATGTAGTCGCTAATATAGCTGGGCACAGGACCGCGGCGGATGGCATTGTTTAAGGGAGGCTTATACCCAGCAGTGGGATATTGAAGGCTGTGGATGAGGATGATGATGAATATAGCTAAAAAATACTGACGAGCTCAGCATATCAGCCACAGCGGTGTAGAAGGTCAGCCGCTCATCTTTCCTGGCTTCTATTTCGGCGTCTCTCTGCTCCCTCGACACTGTCTTGATGAAGTAGTACTGAGACAGCTGAGTGATGTTTGTGAACTGAAGGTACTGGTACTGGAAGTTGGCAGCAAAGGCCAGGCTGATGTAGTCCTCAGCTTTTATTGGTGTTGAGAAGCCGATGATGAGCTGGAAATTCAGAGAAGACAAGGATTAGTGAATTACAGTTTTTTTATGGTTGCCCGAGACTAAGACTTTCTCCTGCCTCGTGGGCGCGTTGCACAAATTTTTGTCCCGTGCGGAAATCAACCCCGCAACCTTTACGGCAACAATCTATTCGCTTAGCCACTGCGCCAATTAGAACGTCCACAAGGCCAGATTTAGTCGCAAGGTTTGTGTTTGAAATGCCCTGTGTGGAGTCCATATTATTACCATGAGTTTTGAGTGATGAACTTTAAAGAGTGCCTAATCCAAAACTTGCCGGTTCATTCTATGACGTAATTTAATCTGTAACATCTTGAAAAAGTTACGTGATAATAATGTGTGATATTTTGATTAAATTCATCATTTAACTGGATGTACATGGTTTGGTATTAGGTCTCACCTTATAAGTGGCTCCGTAAGGATATATAAGGGGTAGACTGTTGATCTGTCTTTTCACCATCGCCTTGTGTTCTTCTTCATCATTGGCAGCCACACTTATAAAGACGATTAAAACTTTTATCAACAAGCTGCGCCTGATCCAACTGAAATTAAGAAACACCCGTTTTTTATTCATCAATATCCTTAAAACTTCTTGGTTTTCGAATCGAATTCATATCATATATTTTCGTGTTACTCTAAAGGTAAAAAAGATAGCAACTAAGTTTACCCACCCTTTACCGTTCCCTATTATAAAGTTGGTGGGAAGGAAGTTATTTTTAGCATTCGCATTCACAAATATTTTTTTATTCCTTTCTTACAAGCGGAATAAAATAGTCCGCGCAACAGGTCTGTCAGTCACAAGATTAATTCAGTAAACTCCGTGATTCAACTCGTTCTGGAGCGAAAACGTAATAACTTCATGCATTTATATCGTTGTAGTGACGATTAACACACATACATATACAAAAACGCCTAAGTCCTAAATAGGTAGATAAAGGTTACTTCTTTTTTAGGAATTTCCACCCACCTTTCTGGACGCATTGCTCATCATAAGTTAAAGGCAACGAACTTTTAAAGACTGTTTTCTACATAAGAAAGGAAATATTATTTTTAACTACCAATTAGACTGAACAGTCAATAACTAAAATAAATAATCAAAATTATATACATCGCTGTCTTACCCCATTATTCCAAATGAACTCTTAATTAAAACCACCAATGCTTATGGAACAGGTAGGGAATCACATTTTTACACGTGTCCCGTAGACACGCGTTTGTATGTCACGGTAGCGACGGAATATACGTCAATGCACCCAGTTCAGACCGTTGGCTAGTGTGTAAGGCTATGTCCATAGACTTGATCGAAATAATTTTAAAGTAGTTATATTTATTTTATTTTGATTAATTAAAAATGTTTTATAAAATGGTTAGTTTTTCGCCATTTTCTTTTTTTTTTAATTTAAGTAAACTCTGTGAAGTGTTTAATTACGATTTGTTTACTGTTAAAGTTCTCATCTACGTAGAGTCTATACATCCATATTTCGGAGTTCGTTAGAGGTTGCACATCCCTTGTATAGTGACTAAACCAGTTCGAAATCAAAAAGTTATAAGCGTAACATTAAGGTCGACAGAAAGATAGATTTTGATTCCTAAAGCTTATCCTAGCACTAGCAAATAGTGCACTTATGTTAATGTTTTGAACTCAACTATAGACACCGCTTTACCGCCTCCAAATTGTGTGGTCACATGACGCCGGCCGGCGAGCACCGTCACACTAATATGTTTATACAACAACAAATGGTCACGAGACAGAGCCTACTTATTGATGTATTAGGTGTTCAACTGTTTCTATCCATTAAGTGTCGTAAAGGAAACTTACAGTCTCTTTGTTTTCCAAATAGTTGATAGAATCTCGGGTTTGCCACCAACTATCAAGTATTGAAATAGCTTCATTCCTCTATCATGATTATTCTTGTACAATTTTTAGTTCTTCGATATCTGGACCAAGATTTTCTCCTCAATATTTACTAACGGCCGAATTTTTAAACGTTAATTATTTACATTATTTAGCTTTAATAGAAGCAACTTTGAAACACATTTTAATTGCATATATTTAATTGCTATTTCCATCAGTTTCTATCGGACATAAAAACTTATTACTTTCACTAAACGTATTCTGACACTTCAAATTCATAACCTCACATCACTTAGAGTGGGCACGTTGCTATAACACCATGTTTTCGTACGAAAATCTTTTAACAGTCACTACCGTAATAAACCTCCTCCACTTCACCATAAGTGGGAAAGAGACAGAACTATCCGGTGGTTTACTCAGAAGGAGCAGAAGACAGTTATTATGGCCAAACAGCACGCTTCTTCAGGTATGGATAACTTTAACATTTCAAACTCTTAATTTGACATTCAGACAAGAAAAAAACAAAGCTTAATAAGAAGTAGTTTAGTTTATTTGCAAAGCAATAGTATCATTAATAGTCAGCCTAATCAGATTTTATTTTGTACTAGCAATATTTTTTACTCATACTGCATCAAATAATTGTCAGTTACCTAGCTAGTCATCTTGATCTTAAAAACAACAACCATTTTCTGGGCCTTACAAAGTTAATATCATCACCGTCATCAGTCAGCATCTAACAAAGATGTAAGACTAACACTTCGTATCAAACTATGTAATTTCCTCTTTCAAAATTGCCATCAGAACGAGAAACATTAAATTACTTCGTTTTATTCTATGGTAATTACAACGACCACGAACCACGAATATAGAGTTTTAAGTAAAAGCGTGTACCTTCCTTGAAGCCGACATCTATGTAACATCCGATACCCAATTATCATTCATTGGAAAATTGCCGGCGATCAACTCAGATAACGCTGTCGGTTGCTCGAAATTATACAATTATGTTCATCTATAGTTTAATTGATTTCGATGCTTCAGATTTAATAGAGTTCATTAATTTATGCTTTGATTTGGATTGTAGATTTTCGCAATAGTGAATAACAGGGAAATGTCAAAATAGAACTTTTGTCAGAGTAGGTCAGAATCTCCGTAGCTTATGCTGTGGAAATATAGGTTTTCTAACCAGTAAGCTAGTACCACAGCTGACTCCAGAAGGATGTCGCTTTTTAAGAAGCTTTTTAGCCTGTTGTATAGACAGAATGGATGTAATAATAGACCTTTTTATACAATGCGATGTTTACTCTCCTTATGTATATATACGTAACAGAAGAATAAGAAAACTGAACCTATAAGACCACTTTTTAAAAGTACAAATCGGTAGTTCACCAATATATCCTAAACAATTCAGTTCAACGCTGGAGTCGGAGTACCAAGCGGTGCTAAAAACATCAACGTGAACTGGGCGTTCCAAGCCAACTTCCAACTACCATGGAACAGAACCCAGATACCGTTAGATATATTACACGCTAACACTGGCTATGTGGGGACTGCGCGAAAAAGAAGACATCTCGAAGAGGGAGACGACATTGCTGACTATAATGATGATGCGAAACTTTATCACTTTTACATGTATATAGAGGAGGTTTTAGATGGGTAAGTCAATTGTTTTCTTAATAACATTTTTTACTAACAAGTTTCCCAGTATAGTGATACATGACCTCGGATTTCTATTTGGTAGCATACTGACATAGGTGCCACTTTTGCCAATATTTGTAGTCATACCATTCAATGTTGACCTATTCCCGAAGCTTTTTTTAGCTTGCAAAGTTAAGCTTGGCCAGAAGTACGAATATATTCATATTCTTCAGAAAAATCATGGTGAATACCGTAGGTATACATATGGGAAGACGTACCAGGCATCAAACCATAGTATAGACCTTTATGCCTCATATAGTGCAAGTTGCTCAACCTATTAAAAAGCCGCGAGCCAACCCGCTTTATATTTCCAGTGCACCTGAGTAAAATGTCTTGAAGCTAATTGCGCCATCTTAACGTGTTCATTATTCATCTGTGGTAACAGTTGCGAGGTGTGTCCTATGAATTCCAGGTGCCATACGATAGACGGTATATTTGTGTGAAATTAAGTTAGTCGGATTGTAAAGATGTACCTTTGTCAGTCTGTGTTTAGCTTAAATATTACTTTATATCGTTTCGTGGATTTGTTTGTCTTTAAAAGGTCAATATTCTTCTGTTTATTGACATCACTAATTATAATTTTAAACTTATTGGGAACCCTTTATTATAAAAGTGTAGAATGGTTTTGTCATATGATTAAAACAATGGAACACCTTACCAGAGGAATGTGACTATAACTGATATTAGATTTCCTATCTTTCGAAACACCCAATATACTCCTAAACCTTTGTCCAAACAGTCTAGTTTACACCTGCCTACAACCTGCTTACAATACCTAAGCGTGTGTGAAACTAATTTAATTTGTCGCCCGCTAATCGTGCTTATTAAGCGCGGTCCAATTTGTTAGAGAAGTTATCACTGCTCGTGTTACTGTGCTGGAATCCTTACTAATTAATGGTGACGTCATTAGGTCACGATTGCAGATTGCAATTGAACTTGGGACCAACTATGTTATATCTAGCTGCATGATTTGTTAGCCTCGTTGGTCTAGTGTTCGCTAAGCGCGACTGCTGGGCACGAGGTTTGAATCCCGGATTGCGCAGTGTTATTGAATTTTTCCATTGGGTTATTCTCAGTAGCAGTTTAGAAAAGGGATGCCATAATCCCCACGCTGGCAAGCGGTTTGTGGATCGCAGTATTGGTTGTGAAGTTACAGAAGACGCTGCTGCCCATTTTCTGGATTTTCCCTTAGTCGCCTCTTACGACACCCGCAAGCGGAAAGGGGATGGTCAATTCTAGGCCAGATACCACATTATCAGAACGGGATCTAACTTCAGTGTTAACTGAATCCAACTTTTGCCTGTTAGTGCCAATAAAGCTTAGTTTCAGTTTAGGCCAATTATCACTTGTCAGAGTTACCGTTGAGTTGAGTTGCTAAATAAATACTGATGTCACTTATCATGCATTTAGTTTATGGTAAACGTCATGCTATATTCCCTATATGGGTAGGTAGAGGTCTATACAGTTCATAACAGTACTGAGTTTGATAACGTAAACAATTACTAACCAAACCGATGTCTGCAGGTCCTAAATGTTTAAACTTTTTATAAGTATTATAAAAAGTTGTATCCGCAAAGGTGGGCCAATATTACCACAAATTGGATACCCACCGCCGGACGCCGAAGACCAGGTCGACCGAGAAGGCGGTGGCGAGATGATCTGGACATTTTTGCGGGAAAGACGTGGCCTGAAATGGCATTGGACAGGGTTTTGTGGAGAAATAATGGGGAGGCCTTTGCCCAGCAGTGGGACACTAATCAGGCTAGTTAGTCGATGGTGACAACCCTGGCTCACAAATGGTAATATACTAAATATGTGCAGCAAACAATCGGGTAAAGCGCACCTGTATTGTATCTGACAGTGGGTCATTGACTTTTCTCGCTCACTCACTTACTTTTCATTGACAGTTAAAATCGTATCACACGGAAAACTTAAAAAAATAACAATTGTGTAGGTATAAAACAGGTAAACAACGTGTAGTTAGTATCTGTAATAAAGCTGCATAAATACAAGAACTCATTAAATAAAATACCTTTAAAGCAGCAATTAAAATTGACTCGGGACAGAACACGGTGTAAACAAAAGAGCACAAACAAATCAGCGAACGAAGGGAAATAAAAACAGTAAACGAAGAAATGCAACCGTCACAATTTGTGTGTCTGTTTGTTTATTCACGGCGAGCCGATTGGTAGCGAGCAAGATATCAAAATCATGATTTATTTCACTCCGACACTTCGTTACTTTCGGAAGCAATTTTCACATAAATTGGTTTCGTCAATAGCAATTTTGCGAATGTCAAAATTTGTTATTTATTGCTGTTTACTGGTGCGCGGGTATCTTAATGAACATAGGTTATATTTATATTAGTCGGTTTAAGTATTTTAATAGGTGCATTTTCGTGAAAACTTTGACAAGCCCAATTTTAAAAACAAAGGTTGATTGTGAAGATATGAGATGCTACATGCTTAACTAAAAATGAAGCTTAACTACTTAATTTAAAAAAAACTTCTTCAAATACTTTTTCTAAGACATAGAAAAAACCAAAGAGCCATTTTAAACTCTTATTTATGTATTTTTTCCTTCCGTAATTACAAATAACTTTGCAAATCAATATTTATTATAATAGTAGCAGCTATTAATACTAGTTAAAATGGATACATCTAAACTTATAATATTTACTCTTTCAGTTTTGGTTACAACGGCAAGTCCTGCGTGCTGCAGACTCTTTGCCAGCTCGGAGCCGAACCGTTACACTCTGATGATCACGAGGACCTGCTCCATGAAATGGCCATGTTCGTGCTAAAGTAAGTTTAGGCAAGCATAACAATGATATAGTAGTAGAAGGATCAGAAGGGTACTAGTCATCATCACATCTTATCAGCTTATTGCAGTCCACGGCTGGACGTAGGATACGCCACAAGGCCCGCTCTCCCCTTTTTGCCACCGAGTCAGTACCAGTTACCTGAAATAGTTGGGTGGCCGGGAACTGAAAACCATTTTTCTTTGACTATTCTTCATGATGCTTTTGCGCAATAGTCACCTCGCTGGGCAGGTGGGTATTAGAAAGGGTCATTAAATACGCGAAAGAGGTTTTATATAAACTACAAAATAAGTCTTTCCATCTTTAATTGAATACCCAATCCGTGCAAGCTCTGATAATGGTCGTCTGTCCCAACCAACTATAATGTCCATAAATTCAAAAACCCGTCCCAATTGTTGCGACTAATTAACGGCGCTGTAGACCTAACAGTAGTCTTTATTCCCCAAAGTGCCATGGACCAGCAAACCGACAAGATGGGAAAGAGATTAAAACAAATTAAACCAAACATGTAAGAATTAAAACCATGACTTCCTCAAAAACTTACACACTTAACGAACAGTTTACGCAAACAATTTCCTCTGGTGACCCTTGTGAGTCGCAGAGCGTGATCTTGACAAGTTCGTCCGAACTAGTTCGACCATTAGTAGTTTGAACTTGACAATTAGATAAGTACACATGAGATCTAGCACTTTGACCCTTTGCATCACAACTTGCGGTCATCGAATTGAGGTTGTAGTCTCGGGTTATTTTGACGTATTTAATGAAACGTTTGAACGCAGTATTTCGCTTTGATGTGTTTCCTTGGGTATCAAAATAATTGTTGATTAAGCATCCACGTAGGTTTTTTGCAAATTATGTTGTTGGTAATTACTGGTTTGATGTTTTATTTTATTAGTACAAAATACAATAACAATGTACTGTGTTGCTAATGCCACAATATGTATGTCTATATCACTAACTACATTGGCTGATAAACATCTATAGGTACGACTAAACCGAACCACAAAATCAGCGGTAACGTTGTGGGTGCAATGTATTTGCGTTGTGGTTTCTAAAATCATGAAGTGGCGGCATAGATAGGTTTGAAGGATAACACCAATAGATTATACACTCTTTCACTTTGGTATGACATTACATAATATATTTAGTTTATTTCATGTTAATTAGGTTACTAGCATTACAGAAAAATTGCAATTAAGTGAGTGAGGTTCTTAGTACCTGCCCGATTAGCAAAAGTTGGCAACTTTGCATAATTCCTATGTTTCCTTGCCTTCAAAAATATTGTATAGCGTTCCCATTACCTAATTATACCTATACTAAATACTCTTTATTCTTAACATTCCAGTCCTAAAAACGACGCTACAAACAATCTACCGGAAAACAAGGCTACGTACCAATACATCAAGGCGTACACAGAAGGGGAGAAGCAGAAAGATTGCACCAAGTTATACAAAGGCTGTCCAATATCCTTCATCGATGCGTTCACTAAACTTCATGGTGTATCATGAATCAGTCTAGCTTAGTCCACCTGCTTAGTTTTGGGTTCCACCGAATAATTTCGTGAAACGTGTAAGTCTGAAATTAGTCAGGTATACCCGATATTAGCAGGGTAAGACAAAATATGTATGCTCCGATGTGAAAAACCTACATTTTTGTTATAAAATAAATTTATACATAGCTCGCTGAATTATTAATTATCTGAAGAATTGTGTTCATCATCATCATCATCAGCCGGAAGACGTCCACTGCTGGACAAAGGCCTCCCTCTTAGAACGCCACAAAGAACGACAGCTTGCCAATTCGCAAGAATTGTGTTAATCCATGACAAATATATTTTAAAAAATCTGAAATGTCCTTGAAATAAATATTATTCATATGATTGTGGTTAAATAAATTAATTATTTGAATCTATTGTTATTCATAATCCTGAAAATTTGATAACAACTAAAATAATAGTAACACAATAATAGTAACAGTAATAATGGCTTCAACAAGACAAAATAGAATATTCCTTTATTGAAGTAGGTACATCAGCTTCACACATAATTATAATACAAAAATGACACGACAGTAAATAAATGATTACCATTGGTATTAACTGTGAATACAACTATGAGAATGCTAGCTAGAAGCCGATTAAGGGATTTTAGTAAACGGATTTGTAGCCGACGTCCACCGTTGACTACAAACTGCAGCAGTAAATTAACAGTTTACCTCACCTCTAGCTGCTATTACGATATTGTACTTCCCAGATAGTGAATTGCATTGATATATTATAGACTGGTAGGTCTCGTAGTATATATAGTTATAGAAACACACGTAAACTTTGTAAAGATTAGTATAGGTTCATTAAAAACAAAATTGAAGAAGTGTGTTCTGGACAGTTAATTAGCTACCACTATAGTCAATGTCAACAGAAAACATAATAATAATATTTTATATAGTAATACACAAGTAAAGGCGTTATGTTATTAGATTAAGTTATAGTTTGTGCCTGTGATTACCTATGTGCAATGTGGTAAAGTGTTTTTAAAACGAGCGCGTCTCGCCTTCAGACGTCAAAGTTTGGTGAGGATATCTAGCATGTAAGACCACTATAACTATGTTTTTGGAATAAATGATTAAAAAAAACAGTTTCTTCTAATTACAGTAACGTGCAGACTTGACGTTTGTCTCATTTCTCATCACACCAATATTATAAAGGCGAAAGTTTGTGAGGGTTTTTGTATGGTTGTTACCTCTTCACGCTCAAACGGCTGGACCGATTTTGATGAAATTTCATACGGAGGTAGCTGACACCCTGGATTAACACATAGGCATCTACTAGACATTTTATCCCGAAAAAATTTAACGGATAACACGGTGCAGCGCAAGTAGTAGTATAATTATGTGAGTGAAACACCTTGCTACAAATATTAAAAAAAAAAACAAAGTAATGAACAATATTTGAAAGATGAAGAACAATTTATTTATTATTACAACTTTTTTTTTACTATAATGTAAAAGAAATGTTTATGGCTTTAACATTTATTCAGAGCTATTATGACCACAAAGTAAACCATTTTAACGAAATACATTCAAAGACCGTCTCTTAATATGCCTGACTGGGTTTCCTAGTACGGATACCATTCTCCTACAAAAGACTAGTAGTGTTAAAGTTGCCATGAACTTAATTTTATGAAAAATTATGGAAGAGTAATAGGCGCTTTCAAATTAGACGGTTGGTACCGTATGGGATATTAAATAGAAGGGGACTTAAGAAATGGATAACGAATAATTTAAAATATTTAGTCTAAATTAAAACATAATTATAATTGTATACTTCTTTGAAATAATAGATTCAGGTTTCTGAATGTAGTAGAATATACTAAAAACTTCGCAATGATTTAAGGGCAGACTACTCACTTACTATTACTAGTGAAGGGGTCACGTGACCTCGTCGATATTATTAGGTTCCACTACAGAATGTGTGGGTTTTAGTCCCATTCAAGGTTGCACGTGATTCAACCACAAAAAGAGTGCATTCAGTTCCACCTACGCAATCCATAAAGGTCAACTTAGAGTGGGGCAGAAGAATCCCCTTGTATTAGTTATATAAAAATATTATGTAAACATATTTTAGATATAAGCATTGAATTGAAGTAGACGGTGTGCGATACGAAGAAATACAAGGAGTTACCATATTCATGACTGACTCTTGAAGAATATGCAGGTAGTTAAGATTTACTCATCCATACTAATATTATAAATGTGAAAGTAACTCTGTCTGTCTGTCCGTGACGCCTTCACGACTATACCGCTGGTCGGATTTTGATGAAATGTGGCATGTAGAAAGTTAAACACAGAAACGACATAGGCTACTTAACACGGGCAAAGCCGCGGGCAAAAGCTAGTTAGAAAATAAAAGACAATCTTTTTAATATTTTATTTATAACTTCACAATAAAATTGTAAATTGTGATATTCCAACTGTCAAGCGTATAAGGTCGACAGATGAAAGTACCACCTTTTTTGTATTGCTACATTGTCTATTGATGTAACATAGCCTTACAATATATTTATTTATTAACCTTAACAATACTAATCATAATCTACTAAATGTAATCTTAGGACATGATCTTAAACGTAAACACTACATCATCAAATCGACATTACATCAAATATACATTTAAATTAATATTCAAAAGCGTTATACAATTAACTTTTACTTTAATTTTGTTTTAAATAAAACAGCTCCTCATCCCATTTAATAAGCAAGGAAGAGTGAACAGAAATTGACCTACGATAAAAGACTGTGTCTGCCTAATGGTAACTTGTGCTACTGGGTAGTTTGTTGCACCATTTCCCACTCAGCACTGGGAAGCAGTGACCGGCGGGCGTATGTAATCAATTGACGTTCAGAAAGTATTATTTAGTCCACTTTTAATAAATTATTTTGATCTTCTTAAGAAGTAGGCCTTGCGAGAACCGAACATGATTATCAAGTCATAGTCTGTGCTGGCAAAAAAGGATAAATGGTATTTACAAGAACCCGAACTTATGTAGTGTTTCCTCGCCTATCTGAGTGAACGTGCTGAGGATGGAACCTTCGCACTCCGGGAACAACTCCTCACAGTCCACTCCGAGCTCTCTGCCGAGCCTCTCTGCTGCATGGTACTCGTTATCCGTGTGGTGGGATAGAGAGTCCTTCGTTGTTGATGGTCTGTAGAAAGGAGTATAAATAAATGAAATTGAAAGAAAGAATGGCTGTGCCTTGCAGTAGGATATTATACGTTATTATTAAATAGTAGATTCGCTGAGGCCAACAATAATGACGGTTAAAATTGAAATTGATAATCTAAGCATAGTCAAATCTAATTAGTAAACTAGCACTGAATGTGTAATAAATGTTCAGCGATTCATATTAGGTCCACATGGCATAACAATTAAAATTAATGCGGTCATTTACTCGTATCTGATCTAGTGAAGGGATGAAATTAGCAAATAATTAACACAATCAACGAGTCGAGAGAAATAAATTTTGATGACAATTGCAGTTGGAACTAATTGTAAATGTAAAAATATTTATTATTAAATGGTTTTGCACTAACACTAGTTTGGAAATGACTCGATTTATAGTTAAGATATCAGTAGATAAATAGATATAATACAGCCAGTGTCTAGACAGTCAGACAATATGAATTATAGACGTAAAAATAAAAACTCACGCTGACTTTGCATTGAGTCAACTCATTTACACACCCCGAATAAAAACTCCACAGCTTTCCATACCAGACTAAATAATTTCCCTCACCCAAAAATCCCTAATCTTAACCCGTCAACTCCATCCAAATAAATGATATATCATTCATAAATAAAGCGGTACCAGAATCCTTTCATAACGTTAGTGACTTACGTGAATAGTATATGTCCAATTTCGCCGAGCAAGCCGTTTTCATGGGTGAATGGTACCTCTGCAGCTTCGCAGATTGTTCGAAGCAAGCACGGCCGTCCTGAATAACCGTACCTGAAGTTTCAATGGGCAACCTTAATAAAATATTATACCGTCGGAGCGATTCTTGTTAACTCTTCATAAACGGGTCTCACTTGAACCAATTAGGTTTTGATTTAGCCTTTATTGCCATGGACACAGGATCATCATTAGCATGTTTTTTTGCCGTCGCTGGCCATTTTAGCATTTAGTAGAAATAAATATTTGTAATATTGTGTATAATATCTTTTCGGATCAAAATTAGTATGAAAACTAAATAAATATATGAATATGAATAAAGTAAGCAATACATACAAAATACCAAAAAACATTACCTTTCAACCATATGTTCAATGACTTTATAAAAGTCCCATCTATTCATTCTTTGGGGTTCTTCCTCTTCTGCCAACGCATTCTGATCGATCAATTCTTGCCTTCTAATTGCTTCATCTAAAGGTAGTTCAGTTGTGACTGGATTATCGTCATTTTCTATAACACCATCTCTGGAATAAATTAAAGATCTCCTTCTTCTATTATCATCAAAAGTTAAGTCTACTAATGTGTCGTTATCTCTGTCCTGCTCATCATCATTTTCAATATCTTCTGTTTCGCTGATTTGCCGAGATCCTTCTGAGTCTATTTCGTCAGAAACGTCTTTCGTCGGGACGTCGTCGTCCATATCCCTGGAGGCTGTTGCGGCAAACCCGTAAATCCTGCTTGTATATTCTGTACTATTCGTAGGCAAATCATATTGGAACTTTATTACTGTACCGACGGTAACTGATTGCTCTTTCAAATCAACTGGCACACCGAGACCAATGATGAACTGAAAAGTTTGCGAAAGTTGAACGTTGTTAGTCAATTTAGAGTAATGTAGGTCAGGTCAATAAATATGTACACTTTCTCTCATATTTTCTTAAATTAAAACCATTTTATTTTTATGAAATAGTTCTTTAAAACAAATATAATTATTTTAAGTGAGAACAATCATCTGTCTTTTTCAATATGACTATATGATCATGATTACATGTCACTATTATATCTTCAAAACGATGTCACTAAGTTCATCACTCCACTGATATAGTATGTACTACCTAAAATTGCTGCAATTAACGACAATTTGCGAACTCTGTAAGAAGAAGTAATTACACAAACAGCAATTTAAGTGTACTGAAATTATAAAAGTTTCAGTCCAAACAAAATAAGTATATTTTTGTAACCTTAATTAAAATTTTCAGCACAACATTTGTAGAGTAAAAAAATCCAACGTTGAACCCATGCAAATTTCCTGACGCACACTTTAGAAGAATAGAGACAAAACATGTCCGTGAGAAACAGAAAATAAATTTAAAACAAAAACTCTCATGGCACGCTTCAAAAGGCAGACAGAAGCTTAATTGCATTTAAATTCACGGACAAAAAAGACACTGCTTCGTTAAGCCGTATCCGTTGTGCAAAGAAAACATCATTTGCTTAAGTTAAATCAGGTACGCTATGTAAATTTACATGGATTTGTTCTAATAAGACTGGGGGAATACCTGTGCTCGGGCCGGCCCACCGTCTGGGTACACGAGGTACCGTCTCTGCCTGCCCGCGTCCGCTCCAAACAGCAAAAGCAAATTGAACAAAATTAAAGTGAGCAACATCGTACTATTTCGTTTTTGCGTCGATCCTGAGCGCACCGGCACTGTCGAAGTGTAAATACTGTATAAGATAAAATGTTAGAATGTTTACACAGAGCCTACGGCAGTGTCTGACTAATGAACCGTTATGTTTTCCCAGTGATTTGGCCTGTACCGAACGGCCCAGTTGCTAACGTTGAGCACACGTAAAACTTACATGCCTTCGCTTAACAAAACATTACACATAACGACCGTATTCTACGAGTATTTTGATACTGAAATGAGGTTGCATGTCAGTCTTGGTTTAAAATCTTGACTATTCCTGAAAATGTTTTGAGGCTTCAAATTTATAGCCAGCTACCATATTGTAGTATATTAAACTCGGCTTCGCGAGTTACTTCCATGAAACTTTTAATAGGGTGTCGCCGTTAACGGTTACGACTGGTAGGACATTATGATCGTCATCACGATTTTGAACTATAAAATAACCATTAACTACAGTTGATTCATACGGTAGGAGTTAAATAAGTTACTAAACACCCTTACAGTTGGTCCACCTTTGCATTGCATCCTCACTTATGCGAGTTTAACTAAAGTGTAAATAAAACACTAAAACCTATATGACTTTTTGTATTTTTTATATGCATGCTGCCACGCTAGGCTTAAATTTTAAATTGATTAAGGGAAATTTGAAAAATGATGGACACGAGCGGGACTCAAACCCGCGACAGTCGCCGTACCGTGGCGCCGCTCTGCCAACTGAGCCACCGTGTCACTGCTCGCATCCATCAAATTTCAAGTTCCCTTTTAGTATTTACGTCTTAAGGGTGACGTCAGGTATTATCTGTTGGAATCTACTAAAACTTACTTTGAAAACAATAAAAGAAGGTTATCCTACAACGCAATTTAAGAGTATTTTGCGCATTTTAGATTTCACTACTTTTATTTTCTTGCATTTATTCAGTACTATTCAAAGAAGTCACCAAACATACCCATAGGGTTACCCAACAGACCGATACTGTCTTACTCCATGCGGCGTGCGCCCTGCCTGTGGACGGGTGTCATTAATTGAGACTCTCTGCTCATAGCAGCTTCACAGAACGCTGTAGTTTCCTCATAAATTATATCGCAAGAGAAATGATAATAATATATCATGGAGTCTGTATTCTAGATTTAGTCATTATTTGAAACTAAAGAGTGTCGACGGAGACGACTTGAGATTTATTTGGATATTTTTACAAAGTCACAAAAAGATTGCCGATAATTTTGACAATCCTTTCGTTCATCATATTTGTGTCGACTAATTAATAACCAACATTAAAAGCAGGCAGTATTTATATAAGGCGGTACCTCACTGCGCACTGCGTTATTTCTCAATTAGCAACGTACAAGAATGCTCCCAAACAGCAAAGCCAACCACTATTCGTTAGAAATTCCTCCTCATTTTTGTATCTTGCTACTACCGCATGCATTTCTCTAGCAAACATTAACCCTCATTGTGTACTCAGTTCCTCGGCCTCACCGCATCAAAGTTAAGTCCCCTACACTGCGCCGGCCAATTTATTGAAATGAAGGGTTAAAATAGGATTCTGTGGTTGCATACTGGCTGCAATATGTTGAACAGATGCTTTTTCTCATTTGTTTGTATCGCATTTGTTATTAAAGCGCTCGCTAGTGCTAATGCAAAACCATGGTTTTCAATTTCTGTGCTCGGTACCCGCTAAATGAGGAGGGTTAATTGGTTTTGGAAAATTAAAGCCGCAGGTTGAAGTCAGGGTTGTAGTGTTTTGGACGATTTATTTGAGTCGGCTACACATAGAAGTAGTTTTGGAATTCGTTTTATAGAGTCACGAAGTACCTGTCCTTTTAATGTACCACACCTCCCATCTCCTAAGTCATTGCGTAGATAGTTCTGGTCTCATAACATCACGCCTGTATTTCCCGAACGTATAGGCAGAGGTGACTGTAAAGTACACCCCCCACATTTCGGCAGTTTAATATGTTACAAGTCACAATGTAATAGGGGCCGAGCCTATTGCCACGAATTGTCGGTACTTTACGGCTATCTGTAGTTATCGTTTCACCTGTCATCGTTTGAAAAGATATCACAATCTATAGACTTTAGTAACATGCTTTTTTGATAGATCAATGTCATTCCGTTGCAAACAAAATCACGAAAGAGAAGCCCAAGAACAACCTTACACATTAACATCGTTTAATTTCCATCATGAAATACAACTCGGCCCAATTTGACTTTCATGAGATATGTCGGCAATAATTAAATTGTAAGATTTTTCTCGTCCCATCAAAAATTACAGCAGAAGATTGTTTGACAATCTTTTTTAATTAAGCCGTCTTTGGTAATCTAATTACGATTTTTAAGTGGCATTATTGTTTAATCCTATATACTACGTTGTCTTAAAATTGTAGTTCTATCGCGAAATATGGAATGTACTAAATAATGATAGGTTTAAAATTAAAGGAAATTTTCAGATTAATGTCCTTCTTGCAGAATTTTCGGAAGAACTTTTGAAGACCATCGGATTGATTAAGCCAACTCTTTGGAACTTTATTTTAATCTCTATACTACATAATAATAATAAAACATAATATCACGCCTGTATTCCTCAAAGGGGTAGGCAGAGGTGCACATATAGTACACCCACATTTCGCCTGTCATGTTTTTTACATAATAATAATACTCTCATCTTGATCCCAAACAAAACATGACTTATTGACACGAGTGAAACTTTTGGTTTGTATGTTTTAATAAACCATAAGAGACTTCAAACAAATGTCCAAATCTCACAAATATTAATAGAACAACAAAACAGTTCGACCCACGTTCAAGTTACACGAAACCTTTTAACAATGTGTCCCAAACTTACAAGAGTACTCCGACAACTATCAAGATAACAGCGTAATCGCTGAATTATTAAACTAAGGCCTCACAGACCTTGTATCACAAGATTCTGCACTTAATTAATCGACAAGGATCAGGCAATGTCTCTCAAACAAATAACACGTTTTATTTAATACTGACAAACCCAACAAAACCGAATTTCCTACTAGTTCTTTGGAAATTGAAATTCTATTTCGGAAATGTGGTCGAGCGCTGTAAAATACGAGCGATTCCTGGTTAGGGAAACACGCGAACATTGTCTGAGGGATTTCAAGTAAGATTTATAACTTTGTCGATATGTCACTATGTAGTTAGTACCTACGTACTTTAATGTACGATTTAATTAAACTTAAAACCACCAAAGCAAATTAGAAAATTGTATTCTTAAGCTACGTTTGTCATCTGATACTGTAATTCAAATAAGTACTAATATCGAGACATTCCGGAATAGGGCAACAAAAAGTTTTTATTACACTTTTACAATAATAACTATTTTACAATTTAATTTTAATACAAAATAAAAACAATATAATATACAAAAATAAAAAGTTAAAAAGCATCATAGAATTCATCCCCATCGACGTCAACCGGTAACATGCCCAAAAAAGACTGGCAGCATTGCCACGTTGAATGGTTTAGCAAAGCGCTTAGTCGACTCCACACGTGACCAAAGGGCTGGTTCATTTTTTGTCCAAAGAATCGGCAACCAATAAAAAAGTAATATCCTCTTAAATATTCAAACGCTACAAATAGTTCTCGCAATATGTTTTTACACTTCCCTCAAACTTTTTGTTCTAAGACCACATCACATACATTTTTAACCATAACTCTTGTACAAACCCATGACACAGAAGACCGGTAACTAAAAGGTAGCAACGGGAACGTGAAAATGTAATTACAATAATGTTTACAATCCATTTCCCGGTCGTTGTGACAATATCTGTGTCCAACGTCACCATCAGACGTAAGCTCATGCCCAGACGTTTACAGGTTCATGTACACTGATTAAGAGGCCGTCGAATAACAAATTACTTCAGTAAACAATTCGAGTCAGGAGTTTGTTGTGTTTCTACCATGTGACCGTGTTTGGTGGCTTATTTTCTCGGAAATATTGAGCGTGGTGTCAGAAAATTGTTTGAAGTTAAAATGTTACTGGCTGGGTGTTTTGTTATGTACGTATTTTCTGTTTTGTCGAAGTGGAAATTGTATATTTTAGTATAACATTACAAGTAAACAACTTTAAAGTGCAGTGTTTTGAGTTACGGTTTTGAAATAGATCGGGACGCTTCAGCGGATCCAAAAAAATAGAAATAGAAGGAATTCTTTATATTTTTCAGAGTCATAGTGGTGATGAATGTAATATGTGGTGAAACTGTCACAAAAACGAGACAAAGACGGTATTTGCTGTTTACACCCAACACACAGTGGGGCGTGAGTATATAATGCATTATATTATTGCTATTTACAATGTTTGTTGACCATTAAAGAGACTTTGGTACTACTAGTAGTGACGCTTCTATGGTGTCGACGTAATGTCCCGAGATATACAAACCAACTATAATTATAATTTTACAGGCGGCTAAAGGTTAACAATACATCCTCATTAAAACTACCTATCACTCTGTCAACCATTATTTTCGACAAATTTTAACACTCCAAGAAGAAGAAGAAAATAAGCTAATCAACAAATTAGTACTGGTCAGGATGCAAATAAATGAATTGAGGATCAACACTCGGGGAGGTTATTTAATTACCAATGTTTGAACGGAGGATGGTAAAATCACAGCCCCAAAATGCTCTCTAATATACCTACACATACATAATTATAGATATACGATGAACTGATTGGCACAGTGGATAAGCGAGTGGACTGCTGCGCTAAGGGTTGCGAATCAGATTCCCGCACGGGACAAAAATTTGTGCAATCCGCAGATGTTCGTCCCGAGTCTGAATATTTGTGCATTTCATGCATATTTCATGTTTAGGAAACGCACCCACGATACAGGAGAAGTCCTCAGTGCCAGGCGACGTTTTAAAAAAATGTGCCTTCTTCCAACCATGAGATAAACCAGACCAGTATATTTCTTACTAACCAAAGTCTATACAATTAATTTCATATTCCACAGGTGTTCGCCACAGTCTCCATACCGATCCATCCGCTGTCGTTAGTGAGTGTCGCATGGTTCTACGAAGCCAACTACTATAATGTTGCCAATGCCACCTACTTTGAACCCCTGCTCGGGGATATTGAAACGGTTAGTGCTATTTTTATGTTATCACTTAGCTGGAATCCATGGTCTATTGGTTCGTGTCTTGGCAGTTGTGATTGGAAAGCTTTTTCTTAAGTATATGAATCATTTTCTACTACCTAATAAAACTGAAAGCATAAAACGAAGAAAACATAATTGATAAATTAAAAAACACGACTGCCATGTCACAAAAGTAACTAAAAAATTAAAAAGCTAGTTCCATCGCAGTCGATGTACCTCATAAATAAAACAGTACTACATAGAATGGTTCCCCGACTACATACATACATTACTCACCTTTTTTCGGTAGTCATGTAAAATGCTTTATTTAAAACTTCAGAAACAATTATTAATCCAACTTTTTAACAAGACTGAAACAGTTTAAGCCTAGGTTTAACGACTCGTTATTTTCATACAGATTGTCAACAATTCGTTGCCTAGCAACGTTATTTTCATTCGATAAGTGACCTTACAATAGCAAAACAAACTTGTAAATGATATAAGAATAACCTTGGTGGGTGAATGAAAGTAAAGTTTTTAAAATTGGGTTTTTATATAAAGAATAATTACATTTTATTAGGCTTTATCAATAAAAAAAAAAATAACTTGAAATTTTTTGTAATTTTCAGAGGTCAAGGAGCAGAGAAGACCGTAGTATTACGGCCGCAAAAGAGGTTATGACTCGCAGGAGTCTATACCTCTTTATAGAGTCTATGTTAAAAAAGTAAGTGATAAGTACTCCATTTTACCTGCCATTTAAAGTTAATAAACGTTTATAACTTCGATTTCACACAAATCCATGACAACATTTCGTAATGCAACTATAAGTAACAAATAAGTCCCCTCTAGCGAGATGGTGGGACTTGAATAAGAGGGGCCAGTGACTTGATAATACCTGAAGAGGGTTCTCTGGACTCACCTTGGGAGAGGCCTATGTCCAGAAGTAGTGTACAACGGTGATGATGATGAAGTCCCTATTAATTTTCAAGATCAGCCGTCAAATCATAAAACCACTTCGTCGGTTTAACAATAAATTAAAGTCCTATTTACAATAACATACCAATTCATAGTATTGACAACAAAAATAATACAATAAAAATACTTTGTACAATACTCATAACGTGTAACATATTCCACGAAGTACCAGGCCGTCATAAAACACGGGATGTGAATGCCTGTACCTATTGCAGCGACTTTGTTCCGTACGACTATAGTTACACTAACCACTAAACAGCCGTACCACGTAACCTACTAATTCTGTTGGCACAGCTATTGGACTCGTTGAATACATTGTAGAGGCTTGTAATTTGAAGGGTTCTGCGCTAGTGTTAACATAGAACTAAGATTCGAATCACCTAATCTCCATTGGAAATGCACAAAACTATTTCAAGTTTATTGAAACAATTTTGATTTCTATTGCGTAAGCATAAGGATAATTTATTAAAAGCAAGAATTTGTTTACTGTAAATGTTAACTGCTGCTGTATTTGTCAAGTTACCTACACAATAGGAAGTCAAACTGCATTAATAAATAATATAATGGTTTTCTAATTTCTTTATCTCAAATCTTAAACTTCTAGCTACAAGCGAAAAAATCATTTTAAGATACAATTTACCCAATGGTCTACATAGCAACTTATACTCGTAAGTAAATGAACTTACCCTATCTAGATTATGGTACGAATAACTTCGTAACAGCACATAAAGGCCAGGATTCAGTAGCGGCACACGAACACCATTAATTAATCCATTTCCTCTCAATTAGTTCTTCCGACAGACAGCTGATTTCATCTTACCTACACGCCTTCGTTAACCATAACTCACGTACATAATAACAAGCCTAATACAGAACAGTGTGAACCATTTATCAAATTATAATACGAAGTTAGTGTTTACCTTTTTTAGAAAAATAAAGAACCCCAACTTATTCTGAATCAGAGTGCATTTGTATCCCAACATATTAATTTGAAAATTAACAAAACTTACATGCTCTGTAATGAACACTGCATCTTCTCTGAATCCAAAGGAACAGTACCTTTTTTGTCGCGCAACAGACTTTACATACTGACATTAGCAGGTCTCTGACGATGAAGACTGCATCAAACCCTGGACACCAAATAAGATTTGTGTACTATTAAAACTCCAGGTATAATCTCTAAACTATATATTTCGTATTTATTATTATTATCCATAATTAATTACCTCTTCAGACACGGGTATCCAGGCCAGCCATGCTTGCTCAGACTCATCTGTGAGAATGCGCACGCACATTTTTTACACAATGGGCTAATCGGAGACTTGATCTACCTTATACTCACGTAAGTTAACTCTGTCTTGTGCCTAATATACCTACTACTCATAACGACACTTACAGCCAACTGTCCAAAAATTTCCGGTGTAAGTTATTATGAGGACCTTGTTGCGACCAGATCAAATTTCCGTGCTTTCAGACGTTTTTGCCATACCTACTATTGGAATCAAAATAACAATTAGGACCCATTAGTTTATAACTTTTATACCCGTGGTGCTTAGCGACTGGGCTTATCTCAGTTGTGGATCCCATATTTATTATGCTTTTGGCATATTAATCTTTGTGTCTCCCGCTTGCTATGGAGGGAAGTCGGAACTAAATTTATATTCCTACTCCTTCTATATATTCTTCTATGATTAATTTCGTTGCGGGTTCCAAGACAGTCGAGTCATTTCTCTGGGACGCCTCGAGCTTCATTGCCTCGATGGTTCTCAACGGTTATCATTGTAGATCCTGGCTTACAGGAGTTGCAATGATGGGCACGAGTGGTGGGCTTGTCCAAAAATTTATCAGACGCCTTCATTTGTAGGTAAATCTTTTAACAAACCAGCCCCCTTACCATGAACTTTTAAAACACCACAGTTTACAATATGGACGCGAGACGCCACATTGCTCCGCACGTAGCGGTGTCTTGCTTCCATGAAGTCAACTTTCCTGCTTTAAGAATTCATGATAAGGCAACTGTAAGCAGGAGATAATATATACTAGCTTTCATAACACGCAAATATTATAGAAATTATTGTATAGGTTTTATAACTAGTTAATATTAATTCTGGATTTGGATAAAGAGTCTGGATTTGTGCCTGGTTGATAGGCTCGCCCCCTATTACATTGGGACCTAAAACATAACTGGCGTAATGTGGGTGTACTATATGTGCACCTCTGCCTACCCCTTCAGGGAATACAGGCGTGATGTTATGTTATGTTAATATTAATTAAAGCTATGAATCACTTATATACACAAACTTTTTCACGGCAGTCGACTAACGTAACGGTATCAAAACGAGTGTAATTATTCAGGCTGAGTTGCGCTTTGATGGCGCGTAAAAAAGCCATCATACATAGCAGCATACCATACATAGCACGCAGCATTGCCTTTAGATCAGTTCACGATAACACTGAAGCTCACAAAGATAATTTTTGTTATAGGCCTTCAACCTCATCGTCAGAAGACGATATAGAAGACAGCTACTACGAAGCAGAGTACTATGGCATGGATAAAGGTTGTGATTGTTACGCAGAAGACTGTCCATCGAATCCTCTGGAACCTATATTTTTGTACGCTGATAGCGTTTCCTAAATAAATTTAAAAAACCATTGAATCAGCTATTTATAATTAATATTATTTTCTTCAACATAATTAATTTATATCTTGGTTAGTCTTTCTAATCGGACATTTAAGGAAGTGCAATAAATAATGCAGATAAGTATCAAACCTTATTATACTTGTCGATTCTCCATTTTTTCCTGCAATTATTCTAATAACGTGTAGCACTTGTTTTGAATAAAACCATAAGTAATATTTCAATGAAGTAACATTGTAAGAACTAAATATTGTGAAGTTTGGTCCATAAGTTATAAACATAGTTTTTTCAGCGGCACAGTATGCAAACTTAAAATGAATCAATACAAAACTACACTAAAAACCTCGCAACTTTTCACACACAAGTCTTTTCCACAAAAACAACACATTGTTCTAGGGTCAAGTAAAATACAAGCGCCGATGGCAATCTGTTTTCAATCAAAATATCGTTACTGCGAGCCGACGGGCGTCATTGTCGCGAGCGCATCGGCCTTCATCTGATGTAAATATTTGCACACCACTAAATTGCCTTCACTGACCGATCAACGTAATAACTGGATAACCAAGCCACTCATTTTTTTTATTGACGGCGCTCAATTGAAAGTGTGAACGCGTTAAAACAGTCAGTCCAAGTGGTAATTAAATATTACTCATCAAATATATATTGATGTGTCTTTATGACAAAAATATATTATGTACCTATGGGTAAATAAATTACATAAAAAAGATAATTCTTTTTTTAAATTAATCCACGATGGTTAGTAACGATATAGTAGAAAATTTGTAATGAATGATAGCTAAGAACCATCCCTATTGAACCATATACCCGTTACCGCACACCGCATGAAATTCAGTAAACCCATTTTTGAGGAAATGTGCGACAATCATTTGTGCACACACATACAAACAAACAAACAACCTCTCACCCTAAACTCATACACCTCCATTCCGTCGTGAGTAAAAAAATTCTGAGATCTACCAGAATTGCCTGTTAAAAATCCACAGAACATCAGACAAATCAGCAACAAGCCAACAAGTCTTGTCAGCATTGCAGCATCGTTGAAACAGTTGAAGATAAATAAACGGCGCGACCTACAAACACTACCTACCCCGCCGAGCGCCGCGTATTCAGCATTCCTTGTTTGTACGATAGTTGGCTGAAATCAGACGAAACTCCATAAAAATACAGATAAGCTTCATAATGAAGAGAGGGTACACAATTGAAGCCGAATTTTTAGGTAAAAGTCGTGTTAGGTATGGTTTAAAATGTTAATCTTACTATGAATTTGCAGTATTTTGGTTCATGTTAATCGTAAGTAGAGATGCGCCGAATATTCGTTTGGTATTCGGTATTCGGCGTATTCGGCATATTTTCCACTATTTGTATTCGGCCGAATTATTCGGTTTTGGTGCCGAATATATTCGGTTCGAGTATTTATATTTCCTTCGCTACACGACGCGGTATAGAACTAAAAGTCGAAACTTCTTATAAGTCAAAGAAAACCTATAAAAGATGAGTAAAATAAAGCTAAAAAAATTAGAATCAACATTTATTTTTAAACTTAAAACAATCATTTTTGTAAACGTCAAATCAACATTTTAAAGCAATTTACCTCAAATTAAACATCTTTTTAAACCTCAATCAAATCCACATTCACTCCAGCAGCGACACGTAGCGTACATAACGAACGTAAGAACCTGTTTACGCTGCAAAACAATCAAACGATAAACCGAATAATTCGGCCGAATATCCGGTTCGGTAAAGGTTAAACCGAATAGTATTCGGTATTCGGTTATTCGGTAAAACCACTATTCGGCGCATCTCTAATCGTAAGTACTTCAGGCGGTTTGTTGAGATTAATTTGTTCTATAGCTTTTTTTTGGAACTCTATTTCTCTGTGACAGCTGTAACTGAAAGAATATTATGTCATTGGCAACAAATAACGAGCGGTTGGGTATTCACAAGTTTTAAATCAAGAAATACACTTGGCGCATAGCTACTGGTATGCTATGTAATAATGTACTGTAGCACTATGAGATGCGTAATCGCGTATTTTGTAGCAAGTCCAAAGGCGATTGATATTTTGCAAAACGCGGCAGAAGTGTTGGAAAAATATTTTATATTTTGTATCCTCAACTTTCTTTATTACCTCTCGTTTAATTATAAAACGGTGGCAAAAATCCACAATAATTAAGTAGTTAAGTACCCTATTATCGATGTAATCATTCAACCAATCTGAGTAATTAATGAAACATTGCGGTTTCAAGGGGTTTTAATGGTATAACACTCCCAGTATCGGCACAGATTTGGCTTCAGCTTGCATCGTAATTATCAGACCAGTAATTGAACATGATCGCTTCGAATAGCTCGCTACGTTCACTGGGGGATATAGACGCAATCAGCTCATGTTGCAAACAGATTGGTGATTGCAGTATGGAGTTGTAGATATTGAATCGTAAGCCTTGGATGGATATTTAAGTCCACACCATCAAAGTCGTCACGCTGTGATGGAATAAGGATTAAATTACGAGATGAAACTAGTCTATCAAGTAACAGTGAGATGACCAGCAAGAAGAAGGTATTGCGTAACTGAATGATGGCGAAGGAAATGTAGAACTATAAAGCCTTGCAGGAGAAGAAACGGATGATTAATGGGATTTTGGGGAAATCGACAGAGAATCGGGCGAAATGTTAAATATAATAAGGGAATGCAGTAAAGGAATCTTCTTATACCTCGTATGGTATCGCGAACTTGTTATATGAAAGCTAGACATGCTGTGGGGTTGAGATTGAGTAGCCAACAAGGATGGTAGCGAGGTTGACCACTAACAGTAAGCTGAAGGCTAATGCAACTATGGATAGGTAATAAGGTAAAGTTTTACTAATAACCAATGTATCAACTACGCATATACGATACGCAAGTCATATCAGGCCGAATCAAATGATAAAATACCCAAACCACACTAAAAACCTTGGAACAAAAACGTCAAAATAACAAGCAATTATTCGTAAGGACGACAAGTCGATTTTCTACATAAAATAGAAAAAGGAAAATCTAAGGTAAGTATTGACGTCACGAGTGGTTTTGACATTTGAAGGAAAACTGTGCTCTATGTAGATTCAACAGATATTTTTGATCTCTTTATACAAGACGTGACAAACTCACTTGTTTACAAAAAAGGATTTTTCTCAATTTAGTATTTTATTATACTCTTCAAGCTGTCATTTTTTAAAGTTATTTGTCAATAAACTTTAATTAATATTATCAGTTATCTAATAGGCCATACAATTATGTAGGAAGTAGAATATTCACAAGCAAGCAAAGCAGGGCGAGGTCTAAGATATAGAAATTCATAGTAACAGTTTAGTGTATGTGAATCCATCCTAAATCCTCTGTAAGACATGGTCAGTGAAGAATAATGGCACACAACATTTAGAGGGAAGGCTTTTGATCAACAGTGGACGTCTTAACGTTAATGATGATGATGATGATAATCAAAAAATTAGGATGATAATGACACAGCTTTTTGCAATCAGTTACAAATACTGCCTGATATGCTAGCTGCTTATCTTTTAGGAATATGTAAAATACTATTACTATTATACAACTATTACATTGAAAATGACACAACATTGTCAGTCTTAACACTGAGGCCTACTAAACAAATGTTCCTTCACCAACCCCATATGCCGGAGTGACGTAATTTCAAATCCAGATCCTGTGAGATATATCGCGTCACCTACATGACTAATGCCTCTATTACATCTAAGCCCGTGTAAACATACCTCAATAATGTCTGCTGAGGGCTTTTGTCACGTAAATTCCGCGATTACATCTGTCAAGGCGACGTAAAGCCAATTTGTGAGTCACAGCTAAGGTGGATTTTACTCTTCGTTTGTGTATGACCAATGTTGGTGTTGGTTGAATGAGCAGATAAAAATAATATGGAAGTCTATAGATATTTTGTAATTCCCTTTTCATGTTACTTTCCGACAGACGCAGCGAAAATATACAAATTAGTAAACAGGCCCAGGATTTTTGACAACCTTCTTTTAAGACAACAAGGTGGTTCACTAGTGGCTTTTTTTTAACGTTCCTAATATAGCCTTAATGAAACTTGTCAGTTTGGAAACATGCCTAATTCTGTTTTTAACATCAGTAGGTACCTATTACTTAGTGTAGGTACTTAGGTCAAAAATTCAGAACCTCCAAACCAACACGACTAAGGCCTAACGCGTTTAAATAACTTGTTGCATTTACAAAGCTACATGTATTATGCATTTCAATATTAGGCACGTGCCTGCCGACAATGTTACACGTGCGACCTAGTAAGAAGAAAAAAGTCCGGGTCACAATATTCAACATTCTTCTACAGTCGATATTCAACTGGTTTTATTTTGATGGATCGGTCGACCTAAAAATAAGAACTTACCGGCAAAGCGTCAAATATATATATATTTTTATATATTATATACATATTAATGTTTTGGGCCAATTATAAAGATATTAGTTACACGGTTCCAAAAAGGACACTTTTTTGGCGAGGAACCGCGGAAAAACTTCTTACCATACTCTTTTAAAAAATATGGTACAATATTGTTCACCCATTTAATCAGAAATATAAGGTTAAGCAAGGCTTGAGTTGACAGCCTGATACTGAAGTTTTACATAGCAAAGCAAGGCTTAACTTAAAATTTTACTTTGAATATCAGTAAACCGTACAAACTGAAAAAAATTTAGTTCTTGAAATACCCTGGACACCTTTATCACGACAACCGAGAAAGTGCAAATAAAATCTTACACTCAGTTGCTATGCCAAAACAAACAGTTCATTCAGGTTGAGCTCTAGGTCAATTAGATCCTAAACTAGCTCATTTCTCTCGGAGCTTGCCTTTTGTCACATAGCGGGACTGATAAAGTAACACATTTCACCGATTACGGTGCATGTTCCCATTTACGAACATATTGCTATCTGAATATGCACTTTGAGTCCTCATACAGGACCCAAAGTCATAGCTTTGCGCTTATTATTGTAGGTATATGTGATATTCTGTATACGCAGCGTTGGCAGGCCTCACACCGGGTGGACCGACGATATCGTCAGAATTGCGGGCAACCGGTGGATGCAATTGGCAAGCTGGCGTTCTAAGGGGGAGGCCTTTGGTCAACAGTGGACGTCTTCTGGCTGATGATGGTGATGATGTAATTTATATCTAAACAAACTGGATATAAAATAACACCAATCATCCAATTATTATTGTAAAGATAAAACTCCAGAACTTTCTCTTTTTAAAAATGCGGCGTTCTAAGAAGTACCGCACTCTATTTTAGCGTACACTTGATAATTTCCTGAAATGTGGAACAGTTAGAGTCGCATGCGCACCAAAAAAATATTAGTACCAGTGTACACGTAGCGGTGTTTGTGAGTACTTTGCATGTATGTATTGTGAGTTAAACGATATTTTCAAAAATGAAGTGCATTAGGATTTTGTTTACATTGTAAGTACCTACTCCTAATTTTTGTTTGTTAATAAAGTATTACTAAAATAATTGAGTTCAGGGAAATACGAGGGTCAAACTGAAAGTTCTTAGAACTGGCCACTTATAAACAATATAATAAAAAAATAATTCTAAAATTTGAAAATAGAACTCTTTGCCAATATTACTGAGTATATATTTCATTAATTTGTCATTTGTTTTACGATTTGGCGGCAAATTGAAAATTGTCTGTGTCACGTCAACATGAATTTAACACGAGAAAATTTTCGTGCAATGATTTTTTATGACTTTCGATGTCATTTAAGTCAACAAGAAAGTTATGATAGACTACGATTGGCCTTTCACGATGAAGCCCCATCTCGTGCGACAGTTTACAACTGGTTTAATGAGTTTAAACGTGGTCGCACTAATCTCACTGATGATTTACGTGAGGGACGGCCTTCTACGGCGACGACTGAAGATAACATCTGTGTTGTGCGGCGTATGATAGAGACTGACAAAAGAGTGACCTATCAGCAGATTCGGACAAGCTTAGGCATCGGTATGAGTCATGTGCACAAAATCCTCCACGAACATTTAGCAGTCAGGAAGCTTTGCGCCCGGTGGATACCTCATAATTTGACTGAGGCTCAAAAACTCCATCGTGTGGATTGGTGCCGTAAAATGATTGAAAGATTTAACGGAGGTGACTCAAATGCTGTGTTCGACATACTAACAGGTGACGAAAGCTGGATTTACTGTTATGATCCTGAAACCAAAAGACAATCTGCTCAGTGGGTGTTTCCTTTCGAGAGGTTGCCAACTAAAGTGAAGAGAGATCGAAGTGCGGGAAAAAAAATGGTGGCCTCGTTCTTTGGAAGGATAGGTCATTTCGCAACAATTGTGTTAGAGGATCAAAAAACAGTTTCTGCAGAATGGTACACTACCAATTGTTTGCCACTTGTCTTGGAAAAAGTTCGAGAGAAACGACCTCGCAGTAGGATCCTCCTTCACCACGACAACGCCTCGTCGCACACCGCTAAGCGAACGATCGACTATTTGGCGACATCAAACGTTGAATTACTGGGTCACCCGCCGTATAGCCCCGACCTTGCCCCTTGTGATTTTTATTTATTTCCAAAAATTAAAGAAAAACTTAAAGGAAAGCGGTTTATGAATGCTGAAGAAGCGGTGGCTGCGTATCGCGATGCCATTGAAGAGAACCCTAAAGACGAGTGGGCAAAGTGCTTTTCCCAGTGGTTCCATCGCATGCAGCGGTGTATTGACGTGAATGGACAATATTTTGAAAAGATATAATAAAACTAATAACTGGCTAATGTAATCAGTTTTTGATTTTCTAAGAACTTTCAGTTTGACCCTCGTAAATTTGTCCATTTATTTTGTTGAAAGTGAAATTGAATATTTCAATTATTGTTTTTTTATATGTCAATGACGTCATTGTTTCAGGGGCTTATTATTTACTTCCACATCAGGGAAGTTTCAGCACAAGAGGTCTCTCATATTTCCCCCCACAAGTCTTTACGGGGTAAGCTTTATTTTATTAACAAGAGCATTAATCATCATCAGCCGGAACACGTCCACTGTTGAACAAGGACCTACTCCTTAAAGAGCATTAGTAGAATATATAAAACGATATAGTTCGTTAGGATCACGACCGATACTGTACACTGTACAGGGAGTAAGCCCAGCACCACCACCATTGATTAATGGAATAAGGCCTTTTCTAATTCTTTCGTGATGTTATAGTATAACTTTAATAAGTTTGACATTTAAAAAGTCAATATCTACTTGCAGCTTGTGTCAATGACCTTATATACAGGTCCATAAACTTGAGGACATTTTTTTATTAAGACGACGTTCTAATGAAAATAATTAAGTATTATTAATACCTATGCCATGTTTGACTTGCAGACTTTCCTGGCGATAGCTGTGCCAATCGACATACCCAACAAGAACGTGTTCGTGTCGTACAACTTCGAAGCTAATTATGCAGCGTTAAGAAATATCACTGAAATAGATGAAGTGTTGTTTCCAAACTTACCTGTAAGTATAACTATTCCTCCTTCTTGTCCTTTATACTATTTCATCTATTATGTACCTACAGACATACATAAACTCACGTCTATTTCCCAGAGGCAAAGACCACAGATTTCCATTTGCTCATCTTTCACCCAATTCACACGCATCACATTCCTCATACACGCTCGTCGGTTAAGGGTACTCCTTACTTCACCTATCTGTTATATTTCTAGTTTATTCGGATTTTTCTATACATCTCTTCAATCATTTACTTTTCCCTTATCTGCTTGGATATAATCATTGGTCTTTACAACATCATCATCATCCGCAGCCCACTGCTATATACAGGCCTCTCTTTTTGTGTGCCAGTTTCTACGCCGCTGCGCCAGTCTTTTTGTTTTATAATATTAACTATATTGATTTCAAAAATAATCAACTAGAATTAGTTATTAGAAAAAAATATGTATCTAACTCTATAAAAAACAGTGGTAACAAATTTATGACAAAATTTTCTAATTAAAATAAAATGTATTTCAGTTAGTGGCCTCCCGCCATAGCCGCAGTATAACAAGGGAGCTGACATACACGGTGTTGGAAAATCGTTTTCAAGAGTAAGTTAATCTTATCCAAATGTTTTAATAATCAAAGTAAGGGTCTTCTACTTTTATTAAATACCTACAAAAGAATATTCTACTGGGTCGTGGGTATTTTTAAAACAGTTCCACCAATGCCTGTCGACGCAGAAGTTGAATCTTTACTTATTTTAAATTTTTGTATGACAGATTGAGGTATAAATCCAATTGCCTAACATTTAACGATAAAGGTAATTATATACTCACCAATCACCTTTCCAGATATGGCATGAACGGCAGGGAATGCATGCTGCGCAACATCTGTGAGGCAGCCGAGACCCCTCTCCACCACAACGGCATCCTCGGTCACATTATGCATATCATATTCACGTAAGTACATGGTACATTCTGCGCAATAATCGCACTACACCAAGCTGCGTTTGCTTCGTCGACGATTGTGAGAAATGAATTTCATAATGAAGAACTACTGGCAGAAGTGTGAAATTTTTGTTTTCGTAAAACAAGGTTTAGATTTAATGGGAACCAGTGCATAACACAATAACGCTACAGGCTTCTAGGTTCAAGTAATGTTCTTCTTCCAAATTCAATGTCTTATTGACAATTTAGAAATCGTTTCTGGCCAGCTCTGATTTGACTACCTACCCGTTGTTATCAGTTGCTGCAAGTAGATAGATAAAATGTGGATTCGGGAAAAAGTGTAAGTGGTTAACTCTATAACTGCTTTTTTCATAATTTATCTACTTATCTTCTCTACTTATCCAATATCTGCGAACTTAAGTCCTAGAGTCAGTTGAATAACTTCTAAACGACTATCGTAGGTTGAGGATTATAACCAGGTCGATCCTCGTAAAGTCACAATGAAAAAGTCTTGTATAGACAATCCAGTACAAAAACAAAAAAATTCTGTACACACCATGACATTTGCTGAATGTTCATTGGTCCTCAAAAAACGAGTAACTCCATTGGAAATTATAATGTTGATATATCTTCGGTTCATACAAGTGTAGTGGGAATCATATGAGTGGAATAAATCTAATATATTCTGGTAGACGGATTGTGAACTTACGTTATTCTGAATTTTATTTAAATAATTTTATTATGGAACCGTCTATTTTGTGTGTTTTGAAACGGTGTACTTAATATACATAAATTGGTATCAGTACCTATAGTTTTGTCTAATGAACCTTTTACCTTTAGCCCATCAGCATCACGCGAAGAAGGTTTGGACGACGAGTATTACGAAGCAGAAGCGGATGGCCAGCGCGGGGACTGCGACAAGTACGTGGAACCCTGCCCGACCAGCCTGTTCGATTACATCACGAGACTTGTACAACTGCCAAACGCATCATAGTACCAAATAAACGATTATTGAGACACTAGCATTTGTTTTATTTTTACTTAACTACTTGGAATAATTGTAAACGTTATCCAAGACGTGGTCTCTCTTAAAAAGCCTTCTCGTGATCATTATTGTTGGTTGTGTGTTTGAGTGACATCAAATCGTCGAAAGAAAGGCAAAGATGTATATATTTCAGATCATACAGAAGCCTAGTTTACCGGCCTGAATAAGACACATGAAATTTTGACGAGTCTGCGACTCAGAATTTTTGAATAAAACATCAAGATTTAAATTGGTTATCATATTTATTAGGCTCTAAACTTTGTGTTTATAATTATGTATAGTTAGGGTGTCCACTCATTTATAATCACGACCGTTCATATTACAAGTGTGCAAACCGTTCGTGCACCATCCTTTTTCTTTCTGTGCCGAATATCGAGCGTCCATTTGTAAATGTGTGCGCACCCTAACAGTACACTTGAACTACATTTAAACCCGTTAGTTTTATAAAATTTAAAACTTATCATTCACAGCCGATACATTAAAATATTTTATATAATTAAATTACTTACACTATAACTTTATCTAAGGTATTTCATACAACAAATTTTATATTTTCTTTATTAAAGGTATGATATTATTTAACACTGCCTTGTTTTATTAGTTTAAAATATCAAACTTGAACAACAAATACATGTAGGAACAAAAACTATTCGGGTTATTCTCCATTCTTCTCCACATTCTAAATTTAAATAATAATAATATTAACAAGCAACGATAATTGTGAATAACAAAGTAACAAATTTACTAACTGTATTTTTGAATACGTGATCTTTCATAATTAAAGATCGAAGAATCTAATTAAAATTCATCAAGAATTCACTAAAAATACATATACATAATGATAGTAATCAATGAATGCAATGAATGCCGAATTATGGTACAGCACCATGTTTTCTGTTTATTACTAGATATTTATTTAACCTCGTAACCTAAATTTTACATTTTGATTAATATTGTATAGTATTTATCTATTCATACTTCATAACAGTTTTCTTGTCCGTCCTCAAAAGGACTTCACTACACCTAAGTTTTACCTATTACAATTTTAAATTTTATTTATTCCGTGAGCATTAATCATTGATTGAAATTGTCGACTAAATAATATGTGATTTATCAGTGTTAAAATTATTATCACTATTGAATCAATCAACTTTTATTTTACTTTAGATACTGTTGATTGATTCATTCAATGTCATAATATACCATTGTTTTCTTGGTGTTTACCTATAAGTGATTGTTGCACTACTGCCCACTGATTCATCATGTAACCTAATTGTAAATAATCGTTGGTGAACCTATTTAATACATAAATAAATAATTTTGTCTAATCACTGGATGTGCCTAAAGTTAATATTATTCTAACTATATTAATTCTAACCTCTGTAAAAGATTTTATTTATATTTTAAAATGGAATTGAGTGCTACTTATAAATACGGAAACATAAAAATATTTGATACCTTTGATTTTTCATATTCAAAATTCTATTTATCGTCGATTTTAGTAATTATAGTACCTAATTTAATTATTAGTGAATGTGTGAGCAAAAAATTTTTGTGTCGGACTGTTTTTACTACAGACCTAACCTTAAAATTAATATCAGTGCAAATAACATAACCTAAAACCCTGCGAAGTTAATTTATTCGTATTATATTTCTTTTGAATTCGTAATACGTATAAGTACGTTCATTACATAAAAGACAATATAATGAAATAAATATATAATCACTTCATATTAAAATGTGAAAGAGAACCCTTGCGATTTTCAAAAGGAAAGGCCTTAAAAAAATATTTAAATAAAAACATTACATAGAAATAACGTAACAAAACCCACAATATAACCCTGATATTCCAATTTAACTAATAATACCAATAGTTTCTATATCCTTCGGATAGAAGAAGTTGTTCTTCTTCATAGGTATAGAAGAGATTTGCTGGTCTACTGGTACCCTGGTATCGTAGAGCGATGGCGACTGGAAAATGATGCCGAAGGTGCCCACGAAGCAGGCGATGGTGAACAGCCATAAGAAGAAGCGGTCCAATACCATGGACATAAATTTCCAGTCTTCGACAACCTGGGGACAATATTTAAGTATTACTTAATTACAAGGCTTACGGAAGTGTACAGGGTCAACAAGACTGTTTAAGGACGGCACACTTATGAATCGTAACCGTATCAACTCGAGCCGTGCAGTACTCTATATATTACAAAACTCCTTACTGCAAAGCACACTAATCGAATTCGTAACATAATCGCCTTGCCTCGGGACCGGCGAGTCGTAAGCGCGGCGTCGCGTCGCCTAACCGACGTATCTGAGCAACTGATCCGCTTTGGTTACGTGCTTACGTCAGGTTGACGCCTGTTGGACGGCGAGGCGAAAGGCGTTACGGTGACGAACCCTTTCTGATTTTATATGCTATGCTATGACTAATAGTCATCATCGTCTAATTACTCTAAGGTTTTAATGTATTTCTCCTTTTGTCTACGAGGACAAACAGATTTTTTTAATCAATTATTTTCGCCCAAACTGAAACTTTTCTTATGAAGTTTTTTTCAATAAACATTTTTTCTATCACCAAATAATATTTCGCACCTAAAAATAAAATCGCGTAACTTTAAGATATCGTTTTAAAAGTATCCAAATGACGGAACCTGAAACTTTTACCAATCCATTTTTCAGTCTTATTAATTGTTAATTAGTCGTGAATGACAACTCAAACGTCCAGTGAATTCCTTTTAACTCAAATCCTTCAACTTTCTACGTAATCTTTGATTTCCTATTTGATTCCTCTATAATTTAAAAGTTTCCCAAAGGAAAATCACATCCAATTATGCTAAAGAGCCAATTTGATGTCAACAAGCGTTGTTTACTTGTTTTCAAAAGAGAGCGTTTAATTGAACCCCTTCGAAGGCCGTGTTTAGATGCTGACATTGGCAAGCAACTATTTTTTTGCACGAATAAGTAAAAATATTTTCTTTGGCAATGCTTATTACAATAAGAATGTTTAAGACTTAATTATGAATATAATAATGGCATTAAAACCACTTTCTTCAGCACAAATGTATCTAATCATAATTTAGTTGTAACTGGCCTTCCTAAATGGAACCCGGCGATGTATACTAATAAAACATAAATTAATCAGTATGACCGATGACAGATGAAAACTTAATGCAGAAAATAAGAAAACTCTTACAGAAAACTAATGTTAACTCATCTTGTCCACACCTTTTTTCCATTTTGCAAACTCGTCGCATCGCTTACAAAGTTTTCTACTTTAACCACATTCAAATACTTCACAAAGGGAATTTCTTATCTATTTAACATGGTCCCTGCATATTAATCACTGCAACTAGAACAATACTTCCTCTTTCATTTATCTTACGAATTCATTACGTCGCTCATAGTCGTCGTTTGAAACAAAAAGTGGTCATCAACCGCCATTATTAGAAAAGTCGCCACGTCTGCGCCCACCTTATCATCTAAATAAAGTTTCCTCGTCTTTTTTTCATTATTTCCTCTTGTAACAAGCCTCTTGAGTCTTGGCCGAGGGGAAGCGTATCACGGGACAATTTCCCCTTGGAGATTAACCTTGCCTATGCGATTATGTATACAATACGACACGTTTGTAGATAAACACTTTTTACTCAAAGAACTGTGACGAAAGCCTATTATGAAGATAATATCTCAATTTGCTGCCACTGTCCTCTGGTTTTATTCTGTTGTTGGAAAAGTTGTTGACATTTTATGTAACTATTTACAAAGTATTTACTGATGTTGTTTTATACATCATATTATTTTTAGTTTTGTGGACATGTTCTTATTCTTAATTCTATGCCCATAATCTCAACTTACAAAACACTAAAATTAACAGTGTAAATCCGCACAACGATTTCTGTTCTTTTTTACTTGAACTATAGACTCACATTGAGGCCATGAAGAAGCCTGTACCCAGCCGTAGGTAAAGAGCAGCAAATGATAATGAATGTTGTGACAAGCCTATTGACAATAATTGAGTATCGACCGCCAGCTCCTACGACTCAATCATAAAATACTATAAACATTACTGTCACCTCTGTATAAGGTATTACTCAACTAAAAAATACATCAACTGCTTCATAAATAAACAGAATACGAGGGTCAAACTGAAAGTTCTTAGAAAATCAAAAACTGATTACATTAGCCAGTTATTAGTTTTATTATATCTTTTCAAAATATTGTCCATTCACGTCAATACACCGCTGCATGCGATGGAACCACTGGGAAAAGCACTTTGCCCACTCGTCTTTAGGGTTTTCTTCAATGGCATCGCGATACGCGGCCACCGCTTCTTCAGCATTCATGAACCGCTTTCCTTTAAGTTTTTCTTTAATTTTTGGAAATAAATAAAAATCACAAGGGGCGAGGTCGGGGCTATACGGCGGGTGACCCAGTAATTCAACGTTTGATGTCGCCAAATAGTCGATCGTTCGCTTAGCAGTGTGCGACGAGGCGTTGTCGTGGTGAAGGAGGATCCTACTGCGAAGTCGTTTCTCTCGAACTTTTTCCAAGACAAGTGGCAAACAATTGGTAGTGTACCATTCTGCAGAAACTGTTTTTTGATCCTCTAACACAATTGTTGCGAAATGACCTATCCTTCCAAAGAACGAGGCCACCATTTTTTTTCCCGCACTTCGATCTCTCTTCACTTTAGTTGGCAACCTCTCGAAAGGAAACACCCACTGAGCAGATTGTCTTTTGGTTTCAGGATCATAACGGTAAATCCAGCTTTCGTCACCTGTTAGTATGTCGAACACAGCATTTGAGTCACCTCCGTTAAATCTTTCAATCATTTTACGGCACCAATCCCCACGATGGAGTTTTTGAGCCTCAGTCAAATTATGAGGTATCCACCGGGCGCAAAGCTTCCTGACTGCTAAATGTTCGTGGAGGATTTTGTGCACTTGACTCATACCGATGCCTAAGCTTGTCCGAATCTGCTGATAGGTCACTCTTTTGTCAGTCTCTATCATACGCCGCACAACACAGATGTTATCTTCAGTCGTCGCCGTAGAAGGCCGTCCCTCACGTAAATCATCAGTGAGATTAGTGCGACCACGTTTAAACTCATTAAACCAGTTGTAAACTGTCGCACGAGATGGGGCTTCATCGTGAAAGGCCAATCGTAGTCTATCATAACTTTCTTGTTGACTTAAATGACATCGAAAGTCATAAAAAATCATTGCACGAAAATTTTCTCGTGTTAAATTCATGTTGACGTGACACAGACAATTTTCAATTTGCCGCCAAATCGTAAAACAAATGACAAATTAATGAAATATATACTCAGTAATATTGGCAAAGAGTTCTATTTTCAAATTTTAGAATTATTTTTTTATTATATTGTTTATAAGTGGCCAGTTCTAAGAACTTTCAGTTTGACCCTCGTATATCCCGGCCAGTAGGTATTACAAGGCTATTTGATACGAGTACGTAGGAGCCCAGAGCGCCCGTCCGGGAACCTATTTATTTTAACCAGACTTTTTCACAGAAAATTTTTCATACATTCCGCTCAGATAGCGCGGTTAGTGGAAGTAGTGGGTGGGCTAGCGCGATGGATTATGCAGTCGTATTAAAGAGTGGACGGGGAAATGGTTTTCCTTCTGGTTGGGTAAGAAAATAATTACGTGTGTCATGCCTGTTTTACGCCAAACAAACAAATCAAAAAGCTTTTTTACGTATCTATTATTAAATAGATTTTACTTTAATATACTTTTCCAAACCTTTTTGTGTTCTGTAAGTCCATTTACTGATGCAAATTAGATAAATAAAATGTATTCCTTTAAGGAAATCAAACCTGCAACCCTAAATAAATACCTGACATTCAAAACATTATTCAAACAAATTAAAGTATTATAAAAGCTCTAACCATGACACAGTACACTAAATATAATAAGACGAGCACTAACTACAGTACTGAACTGACACACTAAACCCGTGTTCGTAGCAGGAAAACGTCAACACTGTGTCGCGACCTCCCACGAGAATCGTGCACTCTCGGCAATTTCGTAGACGCTTGTTGGTTCATTTGACAGTACTTTGACCTCTAATATAGAATTTTGTATCAAAATGGATGTGTACGCTAAGTTTTTGATGGCAACAGTAAAAGGTTTTATAGAGTTCCGCAGGGTAGCTCATGTGTAGCACATTGAACCGCAATGCGCCTTTAAACAGCGCTGTATGTAAATATAATTATAACGTTTGGTGTTTGTTCAACGTATTGTATGTAGCTTTTGTTTCGAATACAAATTAAATAACAGTAAACAGTTTATATTACTACAATATTTCGTTACACTAAATAGAAGGGTTAACAAATAAAAATATATAAAAAAATTCTAGCGATGGTATTCGCGTCGCAGATGTTTGTAATATTGCTTTATTCTTAGTAGGTATCGTGTAATATCTATTATTTTACCATCACTACGATGACATCCTACGAAAACGATTCGCTTGCGAATTACTTCTTGAAATATCCCAATCAGACCGCATTCATGAGTCGGTGCCTAGACCAGAAATATAGAATCAATGAGCGTTGAATCCAGATCAGTTTACTGTAACTGTAATAAGTTTAGTAATTTGAGTAACTAGCTTTATCACGACGAAACATAGGCTCATCGTTTTAATAGATCAAAACGATATTATAAATATTATTTAAAAAAAAATTATACATCGCCCCAAACTAAGAATTTCTCTTAAATCGTGGGTGCGTTTCACAAACATGAAATATGACATACACAAATACCCAGACTCGGGACAAACATCTGTAGATCGTACAAGTTTATGTCCTGTGCGGGAATCGAACACGCAACCCTTGTCACAGCAGTCCAATAGCTTAGCTCCTGCGGGACTCAGGTCGTCATATTCATTTATTCCTAAACTACACAGACGGTAATTTCCAGACGTAGAACATCTCGATTATCTCGCAATGTACGAAATGATGTTATTGAGAGAAACGTCTACAATTTTGTTAGTACATATTGTACTGATATTGATTCACGACTAAAGTAAATATCGCAAGTAAACATGGACTGAATGGTCGGAAATTGCAGACATGCTGTGAGCTATTGGGGTGATGAATGCTCGTTCTTATTTCTACTATGTATATCGAGAAAGACAGACTGTTGTCAAAGATTTTTAACACTAGGATTTGTGTGCTTTCTGTGCCGGTGGCCCAATTTTACGGAAATAATATAACAAGTTAAAAATAAATTATTTCATTTAACACAAATATTTGTCCCGAGTTGGGGTCATACCATTACTTCTTTACACACAAAACATAGAAAATTGTTTACACACCGACTATAACAGGATCGTAAAAAAAAACAGCTTTAGCCATAAATGCAGCCTTCTCTTTAAATATACAGCTATACCTTTATAAAGAATACATTTTATTCTTATTCTAAATACACTGAAATGTATTCCAGTATCTAGTGCACTAAAGGATGCCAAGAGGAAATAAAATTTGGTGCAATGCGTTGGCACTATTTCGTGACACGTAACATTATGTTGCATTTGTTGCGAAACTATAGTGTCTCGGTTATCCGAGCCTTGTGGTGATGTACTTAATTAAAATCAGAAAGTGGGCTGCGAGTTGACTGCCTCCACGAAAGACGATACTGTAGTTCGTCCGGCGCACCCTGGACGGTCAACCTCGCTAACATCCTTGTTGACTGACCAATCTCTACACCACGACATGACCATGTGTGTTCTGTGGCTATTAGCTCATGCACATTATCATCATCAGCCGGAAGACGTCCACTGTTGAACAAAGGCCTCCTCCTTAGAACACCACATAAGAAGAAGAAAAGATAAACCTTTTGTGCACATATTTTAATGTGAAATTGGTGTTATATTCTTGTTGGATATGATAAAAAAGCATCATTTACTAATAATACTGCAAGATACCAAAATCCCGTAAGTTTAAGCCTGATTGGGCAATGTAAATAAAAAAATATTAATTTAGAGCTAGCTAAAAAGTATACGTTTTAGAAGAACAAAAAAAATTGTGCAATCTTTTACGTTTTTGTTTTGTGTCTACTTAATAAATAACCGTTTCAAATGACTCCGTCAACAAAATTCTGCCTAGTCTCTACCACTTTTCAATTGCAATAACAAATAACCAATTGATTGGTTCACCATCTACTCGGGAAAGTAACCAAGCAATATATACAGGACGTGTTTTAAATAGAAACTCAATATTCACAGGGTAGACCGCAGCCGCAAATCAGACGACCACACTGTATATGCTGGTGACACACTCGGTTTTTGTCCATTGACCTGCAGTTCGGAAAATATAGGTTATGATGAAAGCGTTTGTTACATATTGGCACGACTAATATAATCATTATAAGTATCAATAATATTATTAGTTACTTCTTCATTATTATTATTACAACTGGACGTGACAGATTATCATGGTACAAGTACGTTTAAGTTCATTTAGTATCCCAGCCATTAAAACCAGAGCTTAGAAGAAAAAAGCAATACAAAGAGACGTATTCATCTTTATGGCCACCAATCTTCCTAAACTACCATAGAGGAAATAAATCAATCAGCGCAACAGAAATCAATTAAACAAGTACATCACATCAACAGAACAACCACTCTCAAGATCACACAATTTAAATTCAGTACACTACACGCCGACATTTTTCACTGTATTACATAGCTTGCTTACTTATCTCTGCGTTGGAAACTCACGTAACAACATAAACTCGCAATGTGTATGTAACAGAGCAAAATCCTCGTGGAGAGGATCTGAGGATTTCAGGATGCGATCCGTGTTTACATGGGTACATAGAACCTCGTGGGATGTCTAAGCTTTTAGAGCAAATATGCCAGCCACACTTGTAGATGCAGCCTCGAAATACAAATGTATTGGAAATATTATGAAATAAATGTCGAAGAAATCCCTTGACGCTGACTGGAGTTATTTTGTACAAAGCTTTAAAACTCTGTTTACGTTTGTAGTTTGTTTGCATTGGATCTGTCTTAGTTGTCTTACTTCACTTGTTCAAAACACGGTTATTGACAATATTAAGCCATGTCATAGGTAGTCAGTCTAATCATTCATAATATGTATTGTATATTGTACATAACTTATATTCATTAAAATGAAACTACACGGATCTTACTTTTACGATCACGTACAAAGAATATCATCGAACTTTGGCCCTTCACTTCAATATATTCGTAACTTGTCCATATTTTTTTGAAATCCATTGCGATACCATCTCGATAAAATACCCATAAGAAACGAAAAAGCTTTTTACAAAATCTATTCCAACCAAATATTTTTTGCACCAAAAGACGTGTTACAAACAAACCAAACCCGACAAATAGAAATCCACTATCCCAAACATTCAACATTTCAACGCGCAAACAGAAAAAAAACTCCGCAAAAACACTTCAGCGTTACATATTTCATCCTATTTCGCATTCAGGGCCTGTCGGTTCCGTAAAGATAAGGGCAACTACCATTAATATAGGGTACAGATGGCAAACAAAGTGAATAGACCATTTTTTGGCCTTCGGCTCATCGAGATCGTCGAATAATAATGGCGATAGGCTGACGGACGCCGAAAGCCGAGTTATTAGGTCAATAGGGATGGTTGGAAATGATTGTTAGCTTGTCAAAAGTGAAATGTTTGGGTGAATCGGATACGGATGCTTTCAGATTATAAGGAATGGTCGAGGGTTATCAGTTTAGTTTAGTGTTGACGGAGCCAACAAAAGAAAGGTATTTTATAAATACTCGTCAAGTCCCCACATTTATATCATTTCTAGACACTTTTCTAAATCTCTTTACAGCTTCTTGCAGTTTAGGCGATAGTCGGGTAAACAAACTATCCAACACAGAAAGCTGTGTGTATACAATTATTTTAATGATGATTATTGATTTCCATTATATTCTTATTGTGTTTCCCGTTTAATATTAGACAGTAATCTATTTTTAGTGCGTAGAACTCTAAATAGTAAGTTTCTGCCTACCGCTATTGAAAAGGACGTTATGTTAGGATTCTAACACTGAAATCGTAACCTGGTAATGGCAACTGAAGATAACACAATTCCGCCTCTATAGCTGCTATAACATTGGATTACGAAGATCTCAATAGACACGATATACCCGAGCAGTTACAACCAAAACCACAACACTTCACTAGTTTAAGCTCATCAAAACTTCCAACTATTAAATTCAAAACTTCATCGGCAAGCTAGCCTTAGAACGAAATCTCAATTAACTCCATTCTACTCTGATCCAATCAATGAACTAGGTCATCGTTCGATGGCGAAATGAAATTACAATACCACTCCACTGCGTCTCAAACAAAACGCCCAAAGAAATATCAATAACAAAACGAATATCTATTTACAGAAAAAAGAACGCGGTATTAATTCGCGAACAAAAATGGATCGCCCGGGTAATCCGAAGAGATGCTTTTTAAAATTTATTCGGCCTCCGGGTGCTATTTATATCGTCGTTTCAAAAATGAAGTGCGGTTATCTCGGAGACGTAAAAACGTGTTCGGAATAACAATTCGGCGTTCGGCAATAGAAGCGGTGTTGGCACTCGGCCTAGACGCGGAGCCCGCCTCACTAATTTACTTATGTCGTACGTGATGTAAGTTTTGTTGCTAATTTTATTGTTTAGTATTCGCGTGTTTACGTGTATTTATGTCAGTGTAGATAAAATGACGATTTGTTGTTTTGCATTTGTTTTTGAATTAAGATAACGTCCTCGTTATTAGAGAATATAAGAGGGTGAAGGATAAGGACGAATATTCATATGTTTTTTTCATGTAATACACACACAGGGACTTCAAAAAACCATGTGCTCACTTTGTACCCTTGTTTCGTCTACACGTGACTCGCGCGCCCGGGGTGGGTATTACGCACTTTTTTAAGATACGACGTCACTAATGAAGTTTCCGAGGGAATATGTTGCGTGTATAATTTTCCTAGGGTAGGGCCTGCGTACATTTCTGAGGTATGATCCTCATAGAATGCTTGTAATGTTTTCGAATTAGTACACATGTAGGTGTAACTTCAAGATTCTAGTCTGGATGATTTAAGACTATTGGTGATCAGTGAAATTGTCATGAATACGTTACGAATTGTGATCAATTATCCGCGGCTGTGTAGTGACTCGAAAATAAAGTAATTAATGTATCTGTGTATATAATTGCCAAAAAATATGCTATCAAAAATCATAACAAAGTACGATAATAGAAAAAGCAACATACAAGTGTTTTATGCGGTGGCACCAAACCCTCTGGCCACAACAACCTGGAATAGCACAAGACACCACTTATGGCCATTTAATAACATAAAAGTCTCGTTACACGCGCTGAGACCAGACTATGTGCCTGTCATTAATCGGGTGTAGTAGTCAAAGGACCACAGTATCCAGTTAGCACATAACGAGCAAACAAGCTCTAAACGCACACACTCCATTCTCTAAGACGACCCAATCTACGGAACACTTAACGAAATAAAAGTGGCGCAACTTTTTCAAATCGATCGTTTGAAATTCATCTCGGCACATTCGCTGTATCCAGTCTCTCGAGAGAAGAGACGACGCTATAGCTCCTTGGGGAGGAAGGGATCGATAGCAATTTAAATGTGCTGATTTCTTCCATCGTAACCAGTAATGAGTCTTCGTAATTAGATTTAGTCCCAATTCGATGCTCGTCTCCATGATAATACGAACCGCATCGTTACTGGATTGCTGCGTTTTGAATTCGCTAATTGTGTTCTATTTCGGGGTAATATACCGCCTCCGTTGAGAATATTTGAATGTGTGTAATATTGAAGAAACAGAATTTTAGATTATTTGAAGGTTAGACATATTCGCGATCAGAACGTTATTGATTTCAGTCTTTCAGTTTTGTAAGTGTAATTTATATTGTAATAACGTTTTAACAGCGTTTTTTTTCGTGTGACTTCTGAAAAAAGTTGAAATAACCATAGAGCAAAATTTTCATTATTATACTAAAAATGGGTAGTGTTTTTCAATTTAAACCGATATTTATTACAGAGAAATATAATAATATTCAATATTTAAAGTAGCAACTCTGTGCCTGAGTTCTAAGCCCCTTTATCAACACTTAAAGGAAGCACTCAGCGATCTACCCAGGAATCCCACAGGGCCGATTCCTTTGACAAATGGCTAACCGAAACTTGTTCTAGGTATTATGAGAAATATGATTTCTGTACCTACTATTGAAATCTTGATTAATTTGAATGAAACTGTAACAATCAGACATTTTTGTATAGATACATTTAAATGTTTAGAATATGGTTTAGATCAATATTTATCATCACGCCTGTAGTCATAGTTTACGATGTGCCAAAAGTAATGTAGAAATTCGTCTTCTTTCTGTTGACAAAGGTGAAATGATTTTGAATTAAGAAAATAAGGACTCAAAAATCTATTAAGTTAAAGAACAATAGGCAAACCTAAACAAGATGATTGGTGTCCTTAGGACAATTGTACTATAAGACGGTAAAAAGCATGTCACAGAGAGCATCTCCCATCTCACATAAATCCTCATAAATTCTGGGAAGGTAATGACGTCACACGTCCGACTCCTTCCACTCGGAATAAGAAACTGAACATTATCTTAGACTTTTTGCCCGCATTAGAGGTAAATTAACGCCATAGGGAACGATGGAAAAAGTCGCTTGTAGGTACGATGCTATCGTTTGATGAATTGTACATACCTATTAAGATTATTATTTGGATAAAAATATTAATTGCACTGCATATTACCTCATTTGAATGTCTTTGGTAATCATTTCTTTAACTCGTATACTCTTCGGAACGGTGTCGGTGGACGTAAGTTGTCAACCTGATTGAATAGGTTAGAGAGATGAGGCGTGTGACCGACGGCATACCATGCACTACGTACAGATCCTAATATCATTATATCGATGTCTAAACTATTTGGAATGATTTCAATTAATTGTAATGAAACATTTACAAGAACACGTTCCTAGACTATTTTCGGTGTCAACTAAATCATCGACGCTCCTTTCACTCATTTCGTCAACCATTGAATGTACTGAATGTGAATCATTCGTTCCTCGGTCGTGGTCCCCAGGGATCATTCATTCACATTTGCTCAGAGGGTATCAAAGACCACAATATTAGTTCAGTTAATGCGTTAGGTGCCGGCAGGAAATTAATTGCTATTATCACGGTATTGGTTGTTTGTCGAACTATTTGTCACGTCGGCTTTTGCTGTCATATTATTATTGGAAAGGTTTTAAACTATTACTACATTGGAAGATACTTATGTAGTTTTGTTATCAACGTTATCTATACTTTTAAATAGTCTCCTACTTTTGCTTCTGTTTAACGGTTAAATGTTTTAACACCTAACCATGTAAGAGAAGAATAAAAGTATGAGATTTTCTTGCTATACGAAATGCGAACGAAAATATGACCATGAAATAATAACGTAGGAACTCCAAAACACATTAATTTTAAATACGTTTAACGTATAGACACATAATTGTGCTAATATCGATTTGGAGATGTTCGGCAAACGAACGACGTAATTTTAATGCTCCATTCAATGCCTATTGAATATTTAAATTGGAATTAACGATCAGAGACGTTCTGTCGACTGCGTCTTAGTATACGAAGGGAAAGTAAGAAATCAACCAATGAATTCGATCAACTGGAATGAGGTATAAAAATTGGGCGTGTTTTCAACTGATTGTCACCTCGTTACAGGAGCGCCCGCTCGTTTAAGAACTGCTAACGATTATGTGCTCCTGGTATTTTTATTCTCAAGACGGAGCATATTTGTGAAGCTTATCGTTAAGTAATGTTATTGTAAAAGGCTTTTTCTTATATTCAAAAGTTATATTGTAACTTTAAACAATAGGTACGTAAATTTTACATGTTATTTATTGTACACCTTCTAACAACAATAATTCCAGGCAGACATGCTATGTATTACAACAGACTAAGGACAATTTTGCGTCACAATCAACATCAAAAATTCCACTGATAGAATGAAAATACGAAACACTATGCGCAATACATTCTACAATATATTAGGAAAGTAGTAGCAGTAAGGGGCTAGACAACATTCCCACAAGATGCACGCTACCATATACGAGGAGCTAGGCAACACTCGTACGATTTATCAGCCATTTGCGAGCAAACTACAATTCAGTGCAAAAATACGGTACATTTTTCAATCCTTTATTATACCTCAGTATTTTTGTGCAATGTTTACTATCGCGTGGGCTGCACGCGAGTTTGCAATGAACCCCCAACTTATGAGTAATTCTCTTTTATAACACTACCGATGCACGAAAGTTCACGAATTAAATGTAAACTTTCAACGATAATGGTTATTTTCTTCAAGAGTTTGTGATGTAGAATGCGAGAAATACAAACGTGTGAGTTTCTTGGGAATTGTAAGTGTGGCTTTATTTTTTATTGTACACATTGCATGGAACAAAGGTACAAAGGAAATGTGTGTAGCTCGGATAATAATTATACCTATAGCCTATAAATTTGTGATCGTTAAACAGACTATTGGGAGCAAGCATTTGTATCAGATGCTTTGGTTAAGCAAGTTGCAGGAGTCGAATATCGATAAAAATAAAGAATAAGGACTTGAAAAGGAAACCGTTAAAAATAGAAACAAACAATTGCAAATCACACAAGTACTTGTCCCGTGCGGAAATCAAACTCAACCTCGTTAGTCTTTCCTACAGTCAGTTAATTTGCACAGCCCCGCCATTATTCTTTCTGTTCCGTAAACCATTACAAGTCCGACACCGGTGCCTACATGAATATTAAAATGTCCCGTGAATGTACAAGTATTTTTTGTTCGTCCGTTAATATCATCCGATGATTAAGACCCTCGTTTTTTCATAAATTCAGTTTGTACGGAATTAAAATACGGAAAATACCGAGACGTTTATTTCCCTCGCAAAGTATATAGCATAAAGTTAGCCGCTTTTATAACGTCTTTCGAAAATATGAGAGTTCTTAAAAAGTTTTCTATTTTCTTAGTTTGATGAAAATCCTTTGAGTAACCTCCGGTCGGTAGTTTAAATGGGAAAAGATGGCGGATTCTATTTGAGACATAATTCAGATAAACACGTTTAAGGATGTTGGTATTTGGACATTCAACGGTGAGTTATTCGAGGAAGATATTTTCGAATGTGACCCAACAAAATTTGCAGTGGGTACAACACTCTCAGAGAAACTTGAATGTAGGTAACATACAAAGTAAACTAAATATGTTAAATATTATTACTAATAAACGGTTTTTAGCATAATAATTATGCATAGTTGAACTCTGATATCAATCACTGTCATTAGTATTTGACATTCGATAGATAATATAAAACTGCCATGCAACGTTTATCAGTAGAGGGTTAAACACAGATATAGATAGACCTAGGTACTGTGGGGGTTAAACATGTAATGCATTATAAGAGTCACTGACCTCGTTATCCTTGTCAGCATCCTTTATATGCTGGGCAATGAACCTGACACTCTTCAGGGCGGCCGCCACCTCGGGGGAGAGGTGCCGCGGCAGCATGTTCTCCGATTCAGTCACTACGACGAACATCAATAAACGATTGTAGAACTTCTTGAACTTAGAAACTAGCTTCTAAACTTTTGTGATCTTCTTAACAAAGTCCAAAGCTCGACCTATGTCGTAATTATAAGTCTAAGTTCCGATTTGAAAGTTTTTGGTTTAAGCTACATTTTCATGATAAGTACGAGGTAAACGACATAAGTAAGTATTTTTTGTCAGGCGCAAATATATACTTATTTACCTAGAATGTAGTCGCCTATTGACACAACACGTAATGATAAAGACGAGAAAAAATTGCAAGTTAGCTTTTGGAAATGATTTTACCTGAAGGTCTTTGGTGTGCACTAGTGGAGAGCATGTCGTCTTCCGGGGCTGGTGATTTGCGATAATCACCGTTGTCGCCTTTTGAATCACCAAACGCATCTGTTAAGCTGTCCCTGCTAAAGAAACAAAACAAAATCTAAATTAATATCGAACTTCAGTGAACCCTGAATGGCACAGTGATTGGACTAACGCGCTAAGAATACCGGATTTGTCTGGTCGGGTTAAATAACATAACATATCATCACGTCTGTATTCCCCAAAGGGGTAGGCAGAGGTGCACATATAGTACACCCACATTACGCCAGTTATGTTTTAGGTCCCAATGTAATAGGGGGCAAGCCTATTGCCATCAACCGGGCATAAATCCAGACTCCGTGCTGCTACTGCGAATGACCTAATGGAAAAACCCAGTAACACTTTGCCCGACCCGAGATTCGAACCCAGGACCTCGTGGTCAGCAGTCGCTCTTAGCAACCACTAGACCAACGAGGCAGTCAAATATTTGTGAAATAGGCGGATATTTATCTGGTTATACGCAGAACAACTAGACAGACAAGCCAAGACCAACAATTTTTTATCGTTCAAACACATTTGTTACTTTTAAAAATAAGTGTCAAACCAAAGACTACTCGAAAATACCTTCGATCCATGAGAAAACATGCAGATTATGCACCACAGTAGCATTTATATATATAGGTATAGGTCCCTATTAATTGCACCAAAATTAATATGTTGTAACTAGATACTAATCATTGTGTTGTAATTAGTAACATGAGTCAACAGTCAGTAACAATCCGATACATCACACCACTGCACAGTTATGCGGCTTATATATTTTAATTAATACACCGCAATGCAAACAGTTTAATTAAATAGTTTTCGCCCGTGACTTGTCCCGATTAACGGTGTGATTATATGTATGATAGTATGTTTATAAATAGTAGGAAAATAACGGTGTGGAAAAATAAAGTGACCGTATTTTTCACGGTGACATTTTGCGAAAATTACGTTCTGCGGCAAGACCTATGGTAGTGGAAAAGACTATATTTCTATTAAAAAATACATTTTTTTAGTACCAGTCGATTAATGTAATACAATAATTATTATTATTATATCTTACCTCATCTCAAGCTCATTAGTGTAGCCGTTCGACACAAACGTGTCGTCATAATCCGGGAGCGAGTACTTGGTCCTCCTCATCATCAGCAGCTTCGGCATCAGCTGCAGGAACAGCTTCTTCATCCACGGAGACATGGTGTGGGTCGAAGGCGACCTATAGGATATTGGAAGGTTATTCCACGAAACACGTGTGATGTTTCCTGTAGTTTCGTTTTTGTTTATTTTGTGTAGCCTACGTAAATAAGCGTACTAATGCTGTAATATAAAACTTGGTTTATTACAGGCGTAAGTTAATTCAAAGTCAAAGTATTTCTATTATGAGATAGAATCAATATATACCTGTTACTATTTAAAACAAAAATGTATTTTTTGTATGCATGGAATAATCACGAGATAATGTCCATCCGATTTCCAAAATTCTTACACTAAAATTAAAAAAAAATCCACGCGAACTAACTCGCGGCGGAAGTTCGTTAAATATAAATTGGTAACCTAGTCTATTTCCCAATAATCAAGCGCAAAAAAGTACTAATTTGTATTCTTGCACACACTATGTCGCCTTTTCTCGCGATATTTACAACTCAAGGAAGAAATTTCAGAAGCTCCCTTAATTCAAACCCAATCTTTGTTAAGTTTAGGGAAAGAGCATACAATACTGTATATTTGCTCGAATTAAGTATTGTAAGAAAAATGCTTGAATGTTTCTGTTAGTAAAATCATGTAGTTGGTATCGACAGTGTATTTAATTTAAAGGAATACAAAGCTTTGAGTGTAGGTAAGCTTAAAATTATGCTCGAGACCAAAATTTAATCTTAAATGGTGTTTAATTTGGAAAAATATAGGCTGCGTTATGGGTACCCAAAGTAACGGGCCTCCTAAAGCTTCCAGTGTACACTGCGGTGCAAGTGATGTACCGCTATATGACCAATAGCAGTACAAGCGGCTCAAAGAGTGCGAGACCCAGGTCTTTATTACAGTAAGACTGAGTAAGTGTAAAATACAGGAGAAATACAATAATCTTGAAATATGGCCCACCATACTATTCTCATTGTGGGGTAACGACCGTCTCAGGGATATCATTTATATGTTATCGCCTTATTAATCTCTTTATTAAATTTCTGCGGACCAAAAGATCTTCGGTTCGATTCACAGATCGGATAGACTTATGACGGTTTTCTGTTAGAATAGTTTTGCAAGCTGCATTTGGATTAGTGTAGTGCGATACTCGTATAACGATAAAGAAATTTAGAAAAACTGATTTTAGATTGACTGAATTACTTCATCTCTTTTTTACATACGCAGAAACTATAAGCATTATTTGACTCTTCAATAAATAATGAAATTTTTGTAAAAAAATTACCGATCATACCCGTTTCGTTTGCTATTATGACGTCAAAATTACTGTTATATTTATAACCTGATATCCATAAAACAATGATGGGCTATAATCACACCATCGCAACGCCAATCGTCACAATCAACTCGCCGAAAGATGTAACTCAAATTGTCGCGTTAATTACGGTATAAACTGACGCATTAAATTTTATACAGCGACGCAAATTATTCAAAGCTTTAATAGCTTATCGTGCTATCTCCCGCACAATATATCACACACGGTTCTATTACAGTAATGACAAAATAACAATGAAAACGAGAGATTTATTCGAAGCGGCGGAATAGGGGCGGGCCTCGTATAACTATTCGAATATGGTAACGTTGAATAATGTTTAATAGGTTGTGTTTTTCTGTGTGCCAAGAGTTTTTCCCAACTATTAGGTAAGTATATGTCAACCTTACTAGGAGCCCGAGACAAGAGGCCAAAATTAGACGAATAGAAAGAAAAATGTAGGTATGGTAGGACTGTATATGTCATCTATGTATATGATGTGTGCGTATAAATTTATCGATAAATCTATGATATTATCTGATGTCATAGATTACATCATTCTATTCTATTGCTATGCATCAAGTGTTATGCAACTTTTACTGGACCCTAGGTTTTGTTTTTCATATAGTAAACCTGTTGCCACAAATAAGAGGCATTTGACTCCAAATATGAATTTTACAAAGCGTTAGATAACCCCAAAAGCCAGATAACATACAAATCCAGTCTGTTGATGAACATAGTCGATTTGAAAGGCCATCCAATTTGAATTGCCGGCAATACTTGGCACATCACTACACAAGCCATTTGTAGGAGCACAATTTCAAGTGCGCAGTCGGTTAATTTTTATTATAACGAGTGGGCTGTTTCACTTGCATTTGCTGTTCGTGTACTGCCTTTGTTGCTATGCAATATATAAAGGTGTTTTAACATCGATGACCAAGCTTTGTAAGAACTTAATCCTAAGATGCCCGTGTATTCTCGAACGAATGAATACTTAGGTAAAGTGAGTTATATACAATTATGCATGTAATGTTCTTAATATATATTTAAAATAGGCTTAAAAAATCATTTTAAATGTACAACCATAAAGATTTTCCTTTTACTACTGATTACAAGTTGTGCAGCACTAGTAAGGGTTTCGCACATAAACATTATAATTTAAAATTAAATATGCATTCATCGTGAACATCGTTTTCATATTAGCGACAATTTCAAATTAACTTTACCCAAGCTACGAAAGAAATCAAGCCTCGGCAGTCAAATTTGCGAAACGGCTCTCTTATGACCCTGCGTTAAAATTAGTGTTACCATAAGACATAATTTTTTCTTACCCTTACGACATCTGCAGTAATACGTTTCGTAGGTATATGATTAGCACCTATTTACTCAACTAATATGCAGTTCCTGCACTACTGAATTCACATCACGTCTACCTTTTTGCCCGCCTGCATTCAATAAAGAGCATTCTCTAAACCAGAGTGCGACCACACGTAATATTTCACACACTATTGTCCCGTTATCGAAGTGACGTTGTTACAATGAACGCTGAAATTTATGCGCTCTCCTTTATTTAGTGAATAGCTTTTACTGGACGAATATTTTGTACTATTTTTGAATAATTTTTAGGTTATGATAATAAAGTAAGTACCTAAAATAAACAACGAGTATAAAATACAACGAAATGTAGTAGTAGTTTGTGAGTAACGTAGTGTTATTTTAAAAGGAAAGATATTTTTTCTTTTTTGCCTTTCAAGTGGTCTAAATTCCCAGGATTCCTTTGGATATCTTTCTAATTGTGTCTACTCTTATCTCACGGCGCTAATCTACCATGAGTTACAAAGTAAATAATGAGACGTTTCAAAAACGCGAATGTGGCTGAAAACTGTCATAAAACGTCGCATATTACAGGTTTCAGTTGATTACTTTTGTTTTATTTGAGACAATAAATCTTTTTTTTTTTAGTTCATTACGTAAACTCTAGTGGGCATTGCGTCAAAGGGATAACAAATATTTCCGTAAGTCAAACTTTTACTGCAACGTTTCATTGCATCAATTTAATATCTTTCTATGCTTACCAATTCAAGCACCTGTAAACACAAAAATACATAGTAAATGAGCGCTACATTATTTATGAATTAGTTGGTAACAGTAAACACATTAGCACGCATCAACTAGTGCAAATGAATTCCTAATCACGCGCTCGGGTCGGATGGGAGATTAATGATGCTTCACCACCAGTAATGGATGACGTCTTCGGTGAAGGCAAATATGATAAGTGGCAACAGAAAACTGATAGTTACAAAATCCTTGGGATGTTGATTCGCCGACAGAAGTTAGGAGAGCAGTTAGCTTCTTCTTATTCCATACTACCTGCCCCGCGGTGTTACCCGTTACATTTTTTCGGGATAAATAGCCTATGTGTTAATCCAGGGTGTCAGCTACCTCATATGAATGACTCACACATAAAATTTTATCAAAATCGGACTAGCCGCTTGAGCGTGATGTAACAAACATACAAACACACTTACAAACTTTCGCCTTTAAAATATTAGTGTGATATTCGAAGATAACCGGAAATAATACCGATAAAGGTCTGTTCGAAATCAAGTATAGATCTAGATCCTTATGAAGGTTATAGAAAACTTTTTATCAACAACATTTTTAGAAGATCTTATTGATGTAAAAATGTCAGGAATAGGCAAGTCATTTCAATGGAGGAGAACGGGCATGAAACTCCATAATAACTCCTAAAAAGAAGTTTTCGAATGAGTAACTAGGAGGTGCAGTTTCTTATTATGTGAGTAAAAAGTACGATTTTCCATGTAACCCTGATAATTTTGAATAAAGATTTTGACCTCTGACACCAGGTTGTTCGACCACCAGCCACCAACCATACGATGCCGTGGTAGTTTATATATGACTAGTCCTGTTGTAGTACCGCATACATCACACCCACCAGCATTCTCAGTTCAACCATTTTAGAGAGAACTCGGCGCCTCAATGCAAACACTACCCAAGAAAATGCTTCCGAGTTGCCGAAATTCGTATTGTTTGAAATCATATCGTTCCGGCTTACCACTATTCTACGCTGCTACCAATAACCAGTGGGCAAAAGGGACTCGTTTTGTTTTACATTATGTATAAACATAATTGTTTTGAAGAACATAAGTTCTTCAAGGGTTATTTCAACCGATTGCACAAAAGCAAAAGAACTTAGATTATTCTTTAAGTACGTTTGGTGTCAAAGATATTTTCTTGGATCTATTCTATCTAAAATTAAAAAAATTGTTAAAGGACCAATCGTATTATCAGAACTTAAAAATATAATTTTCACTTAACGGAAGAAGATAAGAATGAAAATTTAAAATCTGTGCGCTTACACACAATGCTCCATAAGCTTCCTTAATAATACGGGGATTTAGCTAAATTACAGATAGCTTACAATTTATTACAGGTTAGACGCAAGCAGATTAGCAGTCGATCCACTAAAAAACTAAAATATTTCAATTTCTCTACGGCGTCTATAAAATATCGATTATAATCATTTCTAGGTGCTGTAAATATATCGACAAAGCCTAATTTTTGATCCAGCGTTTATAGGTATCCGTAATAGCTCTAGCCCTCAATTAGGATACCGGTTTGCCATTGGAATTATAATAATTCCTAGATTAAAATCAATCTAATTACTTTTATCAATTGTATGTAGCCCATTCGACAACCCACATGTTGGTTCTTACCTGTTGACACTTAACCAAAGACAAAAACGATTGCGACAAAAATCTTTTAGTTAATATGTGTGTAATACGACTACTAAACGAATTAAAGGAGCCGTTATCATTGTACTGTTTTTATCAGCACTATAATAGTATGGGTTTTCTTACATTATCTACTACATTAAATTATGTGCACAACAAATATTGTGTGATATTTAAAACACCAATCTTTTAAAGCTACACAACATATCGCATATAAATAGCCAAAGTATCTATAAAGCATTGCGCACGGTTTATTTCAGCTTTTAATTTATATTAGGATAATTTTTAGGGGTTTCATCTTTGTTTTTAGGTTTATGCACTTCTACAAAACATTTTAGATAGCGTTTATTTATTTACAATTTTTAACACCACATCAAGTATGGGGTATCGTTGAACAACTAGAAGCGAGAGTATTGCCAGAGACGTAATCAAGGAAGAAGTGGAAACAGTGAGAAAGGAAGCTAACTAACTAACTTTCTTTACTCACCTAAAGTGAACGTTGAGTACGCAAACGGTCATCCAAACACTCAGAGACACCAGAATCATGGTGAACAGCAAATACTTCCCTAATAAAGGAATAGCGAGCGACGTGGGCGGGATAATCTCAGCCAGCAACAGGAAGAATACAGTCAGCGACACCAAAATCGAGATGCTTAACGATATCTACGAGAAAAGAAAAAAAGAATATTTACCTGAAATGCACGTTAAGTATGCAAACAGTCACCCAAACGCTGAGCGAGACGAGTATCATCGTGAATAGTAGATATTTCCCAAGCAAGGGGATTGCCAGGGATGTTGGCGGAATGATCTCAGCCAGACCAAGGAAGAACACAGTGAGGGACACCAGGATGGAGATGCAGAGCGATATCTAAGGAAGAGAAGTCTTTTTTGAGTTATACAGTTCGGTTCTTTGGTTTTTGGCACACTAAATGTGGAATTAAATCGTGACCTTAAGGTTCCTTAACACCCCACCGAGGCTGGCTTAGATTGTGTTCATGATAATCTAAATATTTGGCCCACACAAGCTATCGAGATAACTTATTTAAATATTAGTGAAGCAAAAACCTTTGGGCGTAACGACAGCTGAAATATTAAATTAAATCCATGTTCAATCCTTCTCTTTGTAGATCATAAATTTGTCTTATTTAAGCATATACTTACCATTGTCATACGCTTCATAATGTCCTGGTGGGATGTCAACGAACCTTCATCAGAAAATAATTTCACCGGCATTGTTAGTTAGTGCACGAAAATCCATTCGATTGCTATTACATTTAAATCATTATAATTGTCTTTCCACTCACATTCATGTAGAAATAGAGAAAGTTACAATATATCATGGAGTGTGTTGTACAACCAATGAGTGATTCATTTTGGGATCATGCAATGAGATGAATATTTTGGGTAAAGATAAAAATTTAGAGTATTTATTTTGATCCAAATAAATAGATAGCATTATCTATTAAATAATCACTGATTCTCTTTACTGGTTCTCAATACGGAAGGAAGAATGGAGATAGTCAAGTCAGATTCATTAAATACTGGTACTACAACATATATTTCTATGGAAGTTACAGGGAATAAGGTTTCAGGATTCCAGTTTCGAAAGTAATCTCGTATAAGATTTATGATATAAAATCCAGATCCACATTAGATATTACAGAGTGATTTTATAAACAGAAAGGGATATTACAATGAGAAAGGCATACCCTGCAGATAAAATATTCAATTTCAAACAATACTGCCACCAATGCAAATGGTAAAATAAAAATCAATATCCATGATTAGGAAACTGGCATTTTTGATACAGATTTGGCTCGTTTGGAGGCATAAAACCGAATTATTGATTGTGGAAAAATACTTTGATCAACATTGGGTGTGGAAAGACAATAACAAACAAAAACAATATCCAGATGATACTAGCACACTCACACGTCTAACTAATGATTCAAAAAAGACCATTACCAATGGATGAGGGGCATGAAGGATGGTATTGCGGACTGAAGGCTATTATGAACATGCCCTGAAACATCCCATTCATAATTACATCAAAAGCTATCTTGTAACGACATTCTATAAGATCGCTTCACCTTTGATCAAAGGTTTATGCTACTTCATTTTGTTTCTAATATTAAACCCTTTAATATTGGTTCCCCTTAGATACTAGCAAGAAAAGATACTATTGTACTGGCAATATCCCACGATGCTTTGAATATTTCAAATAATTAGCATTGACACAATTTTTTTATTTTAAAGCAAGTAAAAGCGAAAACATATACGAATATTAAAAGTTGATGTATTCTCATCATATAATGACGTCATCGCTAGGTGCCAGTATAATAGCATCAAATATAATAAACATTTAAAGCCAGTAAAATATACAAAAAGATTACGAAGAAGATCAGAAATATTTATGACTCCTAGTATGTAATTTTGAACTAATTTCATGGCTAAATTCAAATTAAAAAAACAATCAGTTTGATACAGAAAGCTAAAGAAACTATTCACGAACTATGTTATTGGTTTAAAAAGGACTGGTTAAGAGAGAATATTGATCAAGATCGTTATAAAGTAAACATAATACATATAAATGCCAAACAAATGAAAGATAGAAAAACAAAGCAACTACCATCCCCGAGTCTATACAGAATGTCGTTACTTCTACCACACACATCGATAGGGCTTACAAACACGTCATTACCTTCTCTCCGGAGTCTGATGGCAGGTAGAACACCAGTACCGTTAGGAACGTAAGTCCAACACACGGTATGATCAGGTTCACTGTGTAGAACAATGTCTTTCTACGCATCGTCAGCTTGAATGTTATATCTGGAAAAGAGGCTTTGGTTAGAACAAAACAGAACTCTTCTATGTTAGACAAATATCTTTTCTCCTTATTCTCTCTACTTAAGTCTGTTATTGACAAAGCTTACATGATCAATGAGTAATTAGTTAACAACAATTATCATAGCATCATTTGTGACACTTCTACAATATCGAGGATTAAAATTTCAATCTTTTTCAATCTCATTTCAGGGAGTACATTCTTGTATCTACATTATTGTGTGACAGTACAGTTTAGAAACCTATGCTATTAATTTTAAAATGGATATAAAAGCCTTAAATGATCTTCTGAACATTACCAGAGAAAGGTTCTGGACAGCAAGGGTAGTACTCCTCATTTCTCGTCGCCGGTACTTCCAGTATATCCCATTCTACTGAGAGATAGAATTCGCTTAAATCTATGCCAACGTGCACCAAACTGCTGCCTGGAGACTGATCCATATGCTTTAGGTCCACCTGAAAAAATATACATACATTTGCATTGAAAATGGTTCCTACGACTTCGTAAGCCACAAGGGAAATCAAACTAGTATCAACAATATACTCTTTGTTATATAGTATTGGAGCAAAATTACTTTTTTTTAAAGCCCCAAATGCGGTTGCCCGTTTTCACCAAATGACAAGTTACATTGATACCCGTACTTATTTCATTAATGGAGAACAATCATAAAATATTATAGGTCTATAATCTATAAAGAAATATTGTAAGAAACTATAACAAACCTGAGCTCCATTGTATGTCCATGATCCAAACTTCATGAAGCAAGTTTGCTCATCAAAAGGGAAATACTCCACATTGATCTCACAAGAAGACTTGTAGATCGCAGGCGGCTTCCAGTTCACCTCGCCAGTGTATTTCAGAGTGGCTTTCGTCATAAGAGTTACCTGCAAGTAGAGTTTTTTGTTATTTTACAGTGAGTGTTATTTCACAAATAAATTTTTATTTACACTAAGTATACCTACTTATATTTTTTTAGTGCTAAAACAAAACTGCAGCTATAAGTACAAAAATCCAAAATTAATTCGCAACTGTTATACGGGACAAAATCTGTCTAATATGTTCAATGGCTGTTTATTTGTAACTAGAAATCGTTAATTAAATAAACTAGATTTTACTGGTTTTTAGAGTAAGTTTTAGATTTCCATCTGGAGACATACTTACTTCGTAGTTACCATCCCAGTTATTGTAGAGCACGATGTCAGGCAACCAGATATGCTCAGAAGGCACGTACAGCATCTCAACACCGCCGTAGTCGTCAGGGTTCCACTGCAGCTTGTAGTCGAACCATTTCTGAAACAGGGCGTCACCAACTTTGTAATTTTGAAAGCATAAAACCTAAATGGCTATAACAAGTTGTTTTAAAGTTTAAATAAAATACTTTTTTGGGGTTACCATGAAAAATACATCGTCTCTTAGTACGTACCTAAAGGGTTCCTAATGCCCAACTACACAACAGACCGACGTGTAAAATGATAATAAATTCATGAATATTCTTGCTAACTTGTGCCATTCAACTTGTCACTTACAGAGCCTAATTCTGCAGGAAAGATCTCCCAAGGTAATAATAAATTACGAATTCAACATTGAGGTTTATACAAGAGGTATACCTACAAACCTTGCATATTACACTGATTTACCAAATTTTGATTTTGGAACTAAAATTTTCAAACTTGGGAAGCCTTTACTTGGGTGGATTATAAATATTATGCAAAATACGAATAGGGTTATACATTTCTAATAAATAGGTATATATGTATGTATTTTCACGTTGTGCATATTTTCTTTCCACAGCTGTTAGCAGCACATTATACAATTATAATCTTACGGTTGGAAAATAAATGGCTTTTCTTAACCGTGTAATAAACCCAAGTCTGTCAAAATATACTTTAACATATTGTTTCATCTTTATCGTCGGGAGACGTCATTTGTTCTACAAAGGCCTACCCCTTAGAAAGCCGCAAAAAACGTATTTTATAGACAGGTTACATTGAAGTTTTCTCACCTGTTCCACCCAAAGGTTGGTGGTCATGACTTGGTTCTTGAGGTTGACTTCCATGAGCTGTGACAGCTTCAGCCCCAGCCTGACCGTCAGTATGTCGGTCACGTTGGTCACCGGGCGTATCAGGCGGTTGTAGTTGCTCAGAAGGTCGTCGTACAACCGCTTCACATCGGGATTCGCTTCTAGAAGCTTTACCCCTGTAATAATACATTCAATCGTGTTTGTTACTCCCTCTACTTTATCAGATAAATTTCTCAGTTTTTATCGTTCAAGTCCCAAGAAAGACTATCGCCAATTTTTTACCCTAAGATTGTCGCATTTTATGACTTGCTTTCCCGTCGTCAAAAGAATTCGTATTCCCTATCCGCCCGCTACGAGTAATACAGCAGAATAGTATAAATGATTGATTAGATTGCATTAAGTTTTCAGTGTGTCTACCCAAAAATTGTTGACCTACTTAATTTACAGGCAATCGCTATTTAATTATTAGTATGACATTGTAATGTCAAATGTATATATATATATCAACCACAGTAATCACCACTCCATCAAATGTTCGTGGTGATTACTGATGTCGAAGGGTGGTGTTTGGGTTATACCTAGTTTTGATAAGACACACAAACGAATCGTTTAAAGGTTAACTATTAAATGTAGAAGCCTATTTGCTATTATAAATTATATGTATTACAAAATAAATATATATAATAGGTTTTGATATTGAAAATCGCAAATAACTGGTCAACATTTCGACCAGATACAAATCCTACTTATAATGACTAGAAATAACAATTCACTCACCCAAGCAGTTCTTCGCGTAAGTCAATAATATAAATACAAATCCCCACTTCATTTTGATTGATATTTCTTTGGTTTTCGTATATTTTTAACGACACATGTTTACAAATCGGGAGATGCTGCACGAAAACCGAGATGAGCTTGGCAACACGCATGCGCAATCAATAGTGTACATGCGCCCTTTTTGTTTTGTGGTACAAAATTGCGAAGGAACGTTTTGTTCCTGAGGTACATAGATGGCGTTACCAGTCTGCTGATGTTGCAAATTTTATGTGAGCATTTTGATTTTACTTTGCCTGTAAAAGTATTTTGTAAGTAGAGTAGATAGTGCCACCTACTTAGTAGGTACCTATAAAGGAAGAGCACTTATGTACAATGTTCAAGATAATAAAGAAACAAGTATTATAAACATACTTATTTATATGTGAGAATAATGTAGGATTTTTTTCTGTATAACATAATTATGTCTAACAATTTGTGTTTCTCACACGGCCTACTCAAATGTCCTACAGATGGTACGAGACGGGGCTTTTGTCAGGACAGGTCGACTCGAGCACGATTTGGTTTTTTTTTGTAAGAGTCTCAGTCGACCTACATTATCCATACACAAACTTACGGTTGTCTGGACTTTAAAAGAGACATTGACCCCTGTGTTTGTTAGTTAGGAAATGTCGACGCCATCTAGTTTTTTATTTATTAAAATCTGACGTGTAAAAGTGTTTGTAAAAACCTATCTACAGAATTAAATCATTTATTAATTTAATTGGAATTATAATTATCTAGTTGTTTGTACTGGCCAAAGGCGATATTTAAAAAAAAGAAGAAAAGCCATTAAGAAAACAATAAAACCTTGCAGCCCAGCAATAGGAAAAATGATATATATGCAGACAATCTAAAGACGTAGGTAGTTAGAAAAACGTCAACATTATAAAAATTAAACATATATTTATTACATTAAATACAATTTTCAACTTACAAAAATAAACATTAATATCTCAATTAAAACTCGATGACAAATTCGAAATTTAATTTGCTTTTTTATAACACAAGGCCCTAAACGAAATATTACAATTAATCTTAAATAACTTAACTAAAGGTAAATTTATCTTTCATTTTGTCGCTTATTGTTGTAACTTCTTCTGTAAGGGAACGTTTCGTGAGAATCTTCATGGTCTGCAAAAATAAAAACAACAAGATATTGATAGGTAAATACTTTACAAAGAAAATAATGATATTCGAGATGCATATTAAATTATTAATCAACAGCTTGACTTCATTTGATTCATTAGATCTCAAGGTCTTAAAATGCAGCTATTTTAACAAAAAAATGGTAAAATACTATTACTAACGTTGATCAAATTTTGGTTAAAATTGAATCACACCAGACACCATCGATTCACCAATAAGCTATGTCGATCATACTATGTATCGAATTAATTTATAACATTATTTTGTTGTAATCAACGTTGTTGACTGTCTCGTTGGTCTAGTGGTCGCTAAGCGCGACTGCTGAGCACGAGGTCCTGCGTTTGAATCCCGGGTCGGGAAAAGTGTTACTGGGTTTTTCCATTAGGTAATTCTCAGTGGCAGCACGGAGTCTGGATTTGTGCCCGGTTGATGGCAATAGGCTCGCCCCCTATTACATTGGGACCTATAAACATAGCTGGCGAAATGTGGGTGTACTATATGAGCACCTCTACCTACCCCTTCGGGGAATACAGGCGTGATGTTATGTTAATCAACGTTGTTTGTCTTTATTATGATTAAACTCACCTCGAACTTGATATTTCGGTAGCGGCCATAAACTGAATGGATAGAAGTATGCATTCGGCAATCTTCTAACGACTATAGTTTCTTCTTGCACCATTTTCGATCCTGAAACAATCACTTACTTTAAATTATAATTAACTTTTGCTATTGTTCATAAAACTATAATACACTCGTCATAAAAGAATTCAAAGTCACTACACAGTGTAAAGGGTAAATGAGAATCAATCTTCAGCAACCTAGGTAGGTATTCAAAAACCAAAATCTAATAAAAAGCTTTAATGGCAGATACCCATTGATGTACCACACCTACCATGAATATACCCAGGACATAAACGATATGAACCACACCGGGAATAAAGTCATAGCTTGTTAATACTCGAACAAGGAAGCGGTAGGGCAGCGCTTATAATACAATACACCTTCCTAGTTTAACTAGGAAGACTTCTGGACATTCAATGTCAAAAACATTACAATAATATTTAAACATAGAGCTGGAATCTTCCTGAAAATATGTCATGTCGGTTATCCCAGTCTTCCTGATTGTGGCAATCTGGAACTGCTGTGATTGACTGGACCGCTGTCCAGTCCACTGCCGTGTCATGACCTCGATTTTCTCTTATTGCAAAATTATATTATTGTCTTACTGTTGTTTATACAAGAATTTTATGTGAAACATTGGGAAAAAAATTAACCCTCCATTACGTCGTTTAAATTACTTTCAACACTGCCGCATTCAACACAATTAATTGCCAATAAGGTAAAAAATGGCACTGTAGCCTTTATAATTTCAGTTTGTATTAAGTATGTGCATATTATAAGCACCAACGTCAACGTTGACTATGAAAATCTCAGTGAAAATTAACCCTATCCCCAAAACCCTATGCCAAGGGCTATACGGCAGTGTAATTACTAAAATGAACACTAGTAAAAGTTCTTCTATTCACTGGACGGTAAGGAATACGTATAGTACACTCGTCAGTGCATATTCCAATGTTGACAATTGGTCTATAGCCGACACTTCCCGGTTGAGTGTGGTAGGAAACCACCATTTTTCACTTAAGACAATGTGCATAAAAATGGACAGCAGTATGATGCTTTTGATTTATGGATATTGGCCGTAATGTCTGTTGTATAACTTGTGTGCTTGCCAGGCTTCATAAACCGCAGGTGAATCTTGTAGATTTGTCCCGTGATTCTTAGTTTCCTTGTTTGGATATGGTTTATCATTCTTTTCATAAAGAACTCTAAGTTTATCAACGGATTTAAGCGAACACTGAAATTATTCTACGAGTTTTGCTAAGATAAGAAAAATTCTTATCTTAGCAAAACATCTTAAAAGTAATAGTTTCTCTCATTCTCTCGCCCGGAGGAGCACCTACTAGTTAAAAGTGATTACTTTTTCTCTATCACAGGATTCTTAACATCATGTAGAGAAATCAAAACACGCAATAGGCAATAGGGAATAACCTAAAGCGGAAAAGGAAGGTAGCGACTCTATTCACAGTGCAGACTGTGGACGTCAGAGGAACAGATGGCTTCAAACGTGACCGTTCACGAGACGTAGTTTGTACCTTTATTGCTGTAGGTGTGAAGTACTTTAGTCATTTATGGGCAATCAAAGAGTTCCTTAGCAGATTTAATTGGAGAATCGCTAACAGGTGATACAATTGTTTGTGTAGTTCAGGAAGATAGTACAAGCATAATTATTATTACAGTCAATATTTTTGTACAATTCGCGAGGCGTGAGGTCTCCGAAATGTCACTGTTAAGTATTGGTGGGTGGGTTACGCGGGTTTATTTCTGAATAGAATATAGTTGGGAAAATTACCACTTACTTTATAGAGGTTTTTAAAAACGATGTGGGTATGACTGAGCATGCTGCAGGTCATACAAGGGCTTTATTAATATGGTGATGAATGAATATTTTGTGGCTCTAGGGACGACGAGAAAAATCATTATCATAATAATTATTATACATTTATCAACTATACTTTAGGACCTGACTAGACAGTGTTGCAAACTGGTGAGCATAAAACGGTACCCTCCATTTTGCTTCAAATAGTGATTTTTGCAAAATATGTGAAATACTTACAAACATGACGATTTTTCTCTGTGTGCTAATAAAAACAACAAGGTAAGGGCCTCAGTATAGTACATTCAGTATAGTTAGCGAAATTGTATTACCAAGTGTTGGTAACCGACGCACAATTGTACAGGACATCAAGGAAATGGGACATCGTAAATAGGCCTCGTACGGACAAATTTCGCGCACTGTGCCATGACAGTGACCCGTATATATAATATTATCAATGAATACGTTTTCTTCTAGCTTGTAGAAGGATAGAGGATATACATCTGATTTAAAGCAAGGCAGGTAAATATTTTTTGCTGAAGTAGGTACGATTTGATCAAGCGCGGATCCACCGCTGTGGGCACGATAGGTATGCACAAAACCCTAATAGACTTGGGACTTACACATCCATGGTCTATTGAGGTCGATCGGCTAATGATATTATATCCAATGCATTAATAAAATAAAAGCTTTAGTAATTTGGAGTCCAAATTAGAGTCTAGATGCAATCAAACACATTTACTAGTTGAGCAAATCATAATAAAAAGCGACTTCATACTTATATATACGTTTTCATATACATAATTATACTTCATACTGCACTTGGCAGATTTTCAGGTCGCAGTGCCCACAAACTATTTTATGGGATAGATCCGACCGTGGATCTGATACATACCCTAACTTCAGGTAAACTAAACACATTTAAGGTGACGAAGAAGCAATACAGTATATTTAGTCTAGGAAGATTTAGGATTTGTGCCCGGTTGATGGCAATAGGCTCGCCCCCTATTATATCGGGACCTAAAAAACATAACTGGCGAAACGTGAGTGTACTTTACGTGCACCTCTGCCTACCCCTTCGGGGAATACATGCATGATGTTATGTATGTATGTAGTCTAGGAAGATTGGATACTTATATTTAACTCAGATGTTTTTAAGGTAAGGCAATGTAGCTTTTCCAAACTTTCAGGATCATGTTTTTGATGAGCTAAGGTAAAGCTAGTCTAGTCCAGTCTGTCCAGTATGACTGTCATGAATAATGTTTTACCAAGAGTTTAACACCTTGTTGATCTAGGGGTCCTATAGCATGAGGACATGTGTTTTCCTCGTGGTGTAAGACATACTGCAGAATTTATTAAGGTAAAAACCAAGATTAACCTAAGCTTTAGAAAAAGCAGTACCTAAAGAAACGAACTATTATAACAATCACAAATAGGTACCACTGTTCTCTTAAAGTAACATTTACAGTATCTAAAGTGTATCGAGAAAAATAATTCAAGACGATTTAAATGACCTGAAACGTGGGACCAAAATACATTACAGGCACGAACGAAATATCCTTTAAATTATCATATTAAGTTCAGATTTCATAAAGAATGACACTGAGACAGTACCCAACACAGAAACAAAACTAAATAGGTCAAAATCACATCACGAATGTACGATTTACAAGCGTTTACCGACGTCCGGTGTCGGTAAGTGCAGTACTAATATGGGTCACGCGATCAAAGGCGCCGCAAGGATCGTTGACATGCGCGTGAGTTCACCTAGATACAGTTTTGGTGTCAATGATCTAAATAGATCTACTAACGGAGGTGCGGCTCTGAAAATACTCGTAGTAGGTTTTATGACTTATGAATTGTTTGATGAATTGCATTGTGCGCTTTGACACGTTTATGCTACACGAAATGATTTTGGAGTTGTCAGGTTGATTATGATGGATAGACCTAACTGCTACTACTGCATAGGTAGCTCCAATATTTAAGTGTTTATCATGGACTGGCTACATATCACAATGAGTACGATTAATTTTTTTTGGAAAGCTCACTTGATATCTACAATGAAAATACCCTCTATGACAAAAAAATTACATAGACAAATGTAAATAAATTGAATTAGAATGTGTTATCACATAATATCACGCCAGTATTTACGCCATAATTAAATTATAGTTAGGTACTCCCATATTTTGCCAGTTATGGGCACAACGTAATAGAGGGCGAGACCGGGCACAAATCCAGACTCCATGCTGGGAATAACCTAATAACAAGATAAAAAAATAAAAAACCAAATACCAAAGGAAAAATCGAACCCAGGACCTGTCAGTCACCCTAGTGGTAACCAAAAACAATTGCTGAACCAAAAAAAGAGTCTAAACAAATGTGTTATAAATAAATTACATTCTCTATAGCAAGAACTTATGTATTTACCAACACTGTACCGAAAAGCTTATTCTTGCAGCTTCCTTGCTCAGTTTAAAAGGCGACGTCATAACTTAGATTAATGAGATTATTACTGAAACAAATGTCAAGTGTAGAGCGAGAGGGGATTGATCTGAGACTCGACGCCTCCCTCTGTATGACCTCATTCGTTGTCCCCATTACTTTGATTAGCTGGACAATAAAAATGATTCGGTAAACCCGGTAATAAGGTGTCCCTAACCTAAGTCAACGCTCAGTACCAATGCTTGTTCATACGGAATAGAAATAAAATGAAACTGGTAAGGAGTGACTATGGGATTGATAGTCTAACATGGACAAAACATTTTTTTCTGATATTAGACTTATTAGGCTAAAAAATCAAATAGGTCCTTAGGTACCTGATTGGTCAACAATAGGAATTTATAAGGTCCTTAGGTACCTGATTGGTCAACAATAGGAATTTATAATTAAGTTTCGGTGAGCATCGTGTCGTGATAAGATAAAATAAATTTAAATCGACTAAGAAGGAACTGCAGATTTCCAACAAAAAGGTATATAATAAACATAGAAAAACTCTTAATCATCTCTTTCAATATTCGCCATATTTTCAGAACTCTAGTAAAGATGAATGTGGCTGTAAATAACAGAGATACCTGTCAGGAATCTCCAAAAATCCTGCTTAGGAATATGTAGGTATCTACATTATAAATAGAAATGTAATAAATATTCGTATTTATAAAAATAAACAATATATAGTACTCACCTTTATTATCGGACCTGGCGGGTAGTGCAGGCGCAGCGTCGGCCGCAGCGTTCGCAAAGAGCGCGCACGCGTAAAACAGGGCAGTGCGCGCGTACGACATGCGTGGTGCGTCGGGAACGACTGATCACTGCTGTACCGGCCACGCCACGTTCAAGTTTAATTCCCTATACAATTGAAGATCTGTTGTGTGGAGTATAGGGCTGGCCGAAACGTGGTCGTGATTCTAGAAGTAATCAAAATCTTTAGAAGACGTGCCATGAGAACAAACCCACCGCATTTCACAACAGAACCTTTAAGGCTTATCTTGATCCTCAGCATTTCTCAACCCACTTCCTCGTATTGTGGTCTGAACGGTAGACTCCATGCTGTGTTCACCCGATTCATGAAATCACCACCACCTTTCGAAGCAAAAAAAACTCTTGATTTAAGACGATCATGATCCTGATAAAGTAGTGAATGAGTACCTAAGGTATCTAAGCAGTTACTTAGATACACATTTAACTTGTTTAATCAAAATATTGTTTCCGTAAGTCAACATCTCTCGCAAAGCCCCTAAATTCTAACGAAAGAGGTCTATTTCTTATTCGTACAAAGTTATAATTAACAATCTGTAGAAGACATAAAACATTAAAAAAAATTATACATCATTTACAAATTCGCTAAAATTTTCAAGTTAAATGTGTAACCACAAGAATAATAATCAGAACTCATTGTATTCTGGTAAGAATAAATCAGATGCACATGGGACTATAAAAAGAATCACCGAAGAGAACCAAAGTCTTCGTTTCCAGTTGCTGGAAGCGACTGACAAGCAGCATCAGGAAATGTCAAGAGCTATAGACCTCAAGGAAAAGAATGTTTTTCTAAGAGCTAAGCTACACGAGGCGAAAATAGACGCCTTTAATATTAGACATTATTATAATAAGTTGAAAACTACGTAACTTGAAAAATGCGAGGAATGCAAGAATTCAAACTGGTGGCCCTACAATCTGAAAATGAAGAATTAAGGAAGCTCATCATGCAAGCTAAAAAGAAAAGAATAGAAGCTTCTTATTACGCTGAAATGTTAGCTGAAGCTAATTATTATTTAGAAAACTGTCTTTGCGATGTGTACTTAGAAATACATAACTTGAAACGAGATAACGGACGTACTGCAGTAAAAAAACAGCATCGATGCTCCTTCGCACAATGATTCATGTTTTAATAATATTGTGTTTTTGTTTTTGGACGTTTATAAGTAAATATATTAAAGAAATATATATACCTAGTGTTATTTATAGATACATATTTAGTAAACTTAACAAAATGCCAATCTTCTTATTGTGGTTTATGAACAACCTGATGTCGAAGTTCAAACCGCCTGTAGGTTTCTGATGTGGTTTTACACACCGCCGATAAACCTCTCAGGTGCGCTGGTTTCCAATTTTTCTTCACCGTTTTTGGCAACTGATAACTAATTTATAGTAAGCACAGAATTCCAAAAGACATTGGTGCATGCCGAGGTTTGAGTTTGCTTTGCACCTTTGAACCTGGCAGTCAAACGGTGATACCACTCGGCTATCACTGCTAGCCAAATGCCAATAACTTGAAGGTAAAAATGCAAAAATCATACTATCCTAGGTAGTCCTTAGTGCGCTGCGCTTACTTGTATAAACTCAAAATATGGTCAAGTATAATCAGCTATTACGTTATCTGCCGAAGTCATTTTCTTTTTTTTTTAACTATTAGTTTAGGTAGGTATGGGCGATACCATCGGGTCGTCGAATAAATTGCTCGAATCGGTAAATAAACTGATATTCGAGCACTGCTCAGATTCCTGGACTCATGGTCTCGGTGTCGTATTTGATGTCTCATTAGGTTTTCGGTGACCAATTAATTCAACGGTTAAACCATACACCACTTTCAGTGAATTAGTTAGAAAAGAAAGTCATGTAAAAAAATCATCGAGTAATTGTCAAGTTGTGTTCCGTCTAAATAAGAAATCAAACAAAATATGATTGTAAAATCTTTTATTAACCCTTAAATGTCTATTCCCTCATCATCTTTTCCTTCTGGCGCGCAAGCTTCTTCTTCGACAACTTCTTCTTGGCGGGTGCGTCGTCAGCGGGCGCTGCACGTGCGACGGCATCCTCGCGTTCGCTCAGACAGACCTCAATGTGGCAGGGCGATGACATGTAAGGGTTGATACGACCGTGAGCGCGGTATGTGCGTCTGCGTAGGCAGGGAGCGCGGTTTACCTGGAGAGGAGAAATTTATAACATTAAATACTGGAATCTTACTCTTTGGTTACGCTTGTTTACATATTATAGTGATATAAAAAGCATCTATACACCCTAATACAGGTGGGACTAGCAATACACTACCAACTAATCATCATATACATAAAAGTGGTGACTTTATTATTAATTTTTTTTATTAGAACAGTTCCCTGGATATTTGTCACTACAGTAATGCAGTAAAGAGAACAATGCAATTACTGTTAAGTTCATCACAAAGTATGACTCATATTACAATTCAGATTTAACTAATTAACTACAACTAACAATCAGAGAAGAAGAAAGACAGTTATAAGTCTACCCGAGGAGAATCAGTACAGATATAATGAAAGTAAAAAGAATTAATTGTCAGTAGTAGAGAAAAGAAGGCTTCATTGCAAACATTCTTTATGTTTACCACTGTTGATATGTGCCTTTTGAAAACAGTGAGTACAAGAATAGAGTAACACTGTCAAGCTAAAAGGCAATTTAAGTTTTTAGGGACAATATTGCTGTATAGTATTCAGCGTAGAATTGACCATCCCCTTTCCTCCTGTGGGTGTTGTAAGAGGCGACTAATAGAAAAACCAGAAGAAGTACAGCAGTATTTTATTTTACCACCAATACTGTGATTTCCAAGGTTTGTTCAACAGTGGATGTCTTCCTAACGATGATTCTCCACTCGTAAATTAATTTAAAAGATGTAATCACTTTTAAGGTAAAAATACATAACATACTTTTATAATATGTGATAGGCATCATTATGTATGGGGTATAGCTGATCCACTGATACATACATACATAAAGTCCTGCCTGTTTCCATGAGGGGTAGGCAGAGACCATGGATTTCCATTTGCTATGATCCTGGCATACTTCTTTCACTTTATTCACACTCATCACATCAACTTTTTAAGCAAGAAATAGTATCTGGTCAATTCTATCAAATGTGAAGTTTGCTAGGATTGCTAACACCTACAGTGGAGGGTTGGGCCGCTAAAATTTAATTTTGCCAATGACTTGTGACTGAGAAGAAGAAGCTAACACCTTTTACAGGTCCATTTATTATTTTTATATTCAATATTGTAAAAGTAATCATTATATCTAAAGTTAAACTTTACTATTTACTTACTAGTGGAGATTAAAAGCAGTGTATTAAGTTTCAATGAAAATTATAAAAACAAAATACAACATCAAGAGTATAACTAACTAGGAAAAACAGGCAAAAGTAATAATTATAATTATTCAGCTCTAAAAGCATATTAACTATGTATGATTTTTTCAAATAAATATGAAAAACAACAAGATCTTTTAAGGTACATTCTTAATAAACAGAAGCATTGTGCAACAGCATAATTCTAGCTGTTTAAGAATAATATTTATAAAGATAATACTAAATGTAATGTTGATGTGCTATAGCACATTTTAATGAATAATGTAACATACATTTTGGCTTATTAAATTGATGAGTATAAAATATAAATAATACTTGTTTAGTATCACATTTATAAGGCCAATCTTCAATCAATTGTTCTGCAAAATGGGGCTTTTGCCCTTCTGAAGGAAAGTTACAGGCTTATATTTTATTTTCACATGATAGATTTATTGTAGAACTCACCTGAATGTGATCAATGACAAGCCTGTCAACATCCAGACCTTTGTAGTCAGCGTTGGACTCAGCATTCCTCAGGAGCTGGAGCAGGAATTCTGCAGACTTCTTGGGCCAGCGTCCCTGTGTGGTGCCGAACTGTTTGGCTTGTGCACATCGGCCTACACCACCGTTGAAGCGGCGGAACGGAATGCATTCCTTCATTTCTGTTACATTCTTGAGATAACGGACAGCACGACGCAGGGGCAATTTCCTGATAGCCATAGCAGTCTCATATGTGTTCTGTAAATGATATATACATTATTTGTAGATAATTACTAAAGAAGCAAATAGTTGTAAGGTGCCAACATTACAGAATGTAAACTAAAACAATAAAATCATATTGTATATTTTAATGTGATACTAAGACTAGGTAGACTTTGGTGAAGGAACAATAACGACAGGACAAGAAGCTTTCGATTCCAACTACTAGCTATAATAGATTAGATCTATCTAAAGGCCTTATTAACTCGGAAACGTACTTGTTGTTTAACGTCAAACTAACCTAAAAGGATAACCATTGAATCGTGTTTTTTTCATTGAAATTACCGTTTTAAAGCTATGAAGCACCCAACACAAAGTTAACAACTACTTAAACACATATAACATCCACGAAGATTTGTTAGCGGACGGGCGGTCCATGTGGAATGAATAACATGTATACAAATATCACTTGAAATTTACCTTAAAGTGAACACGGAGGTTTGAGCCACGCGCTTTGCATGACTTCGCTGGATTATCAGGTTCCCGAGAGTAACGACCCATTTTTTGTTTCTGAAACACAGAGCAGCTTATGTCTCAAACGCTGTAGTACATAGGTTATCATTTTATAACATTCCGGCTTTCCACATATTTCGTAAAATAAACACATGAGCAACAAGAATACACTGTCCATAAATACACCATAACTGGGTTTAATTCAAAACTCAATAGTTTTCGCGATTAAAATAGATTTTAACAAACACGAAACCAACCTCTCAGGAGAAAATTTAACAGGAAAAGGAATAGACAAGAAGTTTTGACAATGGTTTTGACATTGACAAACGTAGTCAGTGTTGCAAGTAAAAATATTTTAAGTTGTTATTGGTAATTTAGTATAATCGTGTCTATGATCGATAAATAAGCCATTTTATATAAGACGAGTGACTTTGTTTTATAATATGTAAGGATAATATCTTGTAATAAACTTCTAAAATGGAATAAGATAATATTTTAGATAACTTGCCACCTTGTTTGAGTTTATTATTATCACTATTATTCCCAGAGTGCGATAAAATGGTTTTCAATTCGTTACGATAGATGGAGCGATGTACCTGAGAGAATACTAAATACGACATTATTATAATTATATAAAGTCTAAAAAAGTTTATTGGTCTGTGGTTGCTGTGGTCGTTTGGTTATCTTTATTTAGTTTTAATTATATAAGTATGTACAATAACAAATTATGCTGCATAGTAGCTGTACATAATAGGTATTTAATAATGATGGGGACTATAATTACATAGCAAGGTCTATATTAATTTGTAGTTCCATAGAATACGTCGAACAGTTATTTTATTTGTTTCACTCACAATTAATCATTTTTTTTTGTTTTAGGTATTATTTATAGTAATTTGTAAAATGGGGATAGTAAAAAACAAAAGTTCATTATATGCATACTTTATTACTTGTGCTGCTAATATTATAACTACAGTTTTCATACAGGAATTACTTGCATAAAATATTAGTAAATTGCGATATGTAATTTAGGAGAACTCTCTTGAGAAAAAGTTTTGTTAACAACCCTGATTTCGAGCTAATCTGTTGTCATGCGATTTTTTTCTTTAAGGTGAATGCGCTGTCGAGTTTCGTGGAGTTCAATTTCTTTTGTGGTTTTGTTCACCACAGTTTAAGAACTTCAGAAAGCAATGACTAAAATACTAAAATATGCTGCAACTGGGAGGCCTAACCATGGCCTACAGCACGCCTTTCTTGGAATCTTTAATCTCGTAACATTATTACACCTATTTTATATAGTTTTTTGGTTCGAGCATCAATATAGTCAAATATAAGGTAATTTATGAGATACTATCAACTCTGATACTATAAATCACACGTGTTAGGCGTCTTAGTTGCTTTCCCAAGAAAAGTTGTTAAACTGTGATAACCAAAAAAAAAATTAATTTCGCGTCCATCGACAATGCACCCCTCTTAATGCAAAAGTGTAGACGTAAACATTTTAATACTAAAAGTCTTTATAATAGTGTAATATTTAACTATTTACAATAAAATGATTTAAACACAATAATCATGTACTTCGCATCTAAATTTTTATACATTTTTATCTACTTATTTAAAACTAGAATCATAGACTAGATTACATTCCTTACGTCAAATTCTATTAATTAATGAATTGAATTCATTACAATTGCTTTTTTACACTAAATGTTAAATGTTCTAATTAACTAAACTAATTACACAAGACTAGATTTTAATTAGGTAAGTACCTACATAATTAGTTGTGCTCTTGACTAGAAATTATTAACGAGGAACCTCAAGGTATTAACCGCGAAATTTAAATGAGATACAAACTTATTCTTATTACGATTTCTATATGGCAATCATTAAATGGCAAAATAAATACAATTAAATAAACCATAGATTTTGTATACCGAGTTGCTCCTTCTAAACGTATCTAACATACATACAAACATTTTCAAAACCACAGTCTGTGCAAAATTTAAGAAATAATTTGTTATATTATGTTGAACTTCTAATTATGTGAGTGAGTAGGTACTTATCGTATATTCGGCATAGTTATTTTCTATATGTTTATATATCTTACATTTGAATTTTAATAATTCATACTTTTAAATTAATATTTTAGCAGATTACATTGTATTAGCAACTTATTACATAAACCCCGACATAATAAGATCAATGTATTACTTTATTTTAACGCCCTCTATCTTTTGACATTGGTATTAAATATATCTAAGGCTAGTGTAGGTACTAGGTACATATTTTTATCAATTATTGCATTAATAACGTGTATAAATCTTGAATAAAATTTAAAAATACATACCTATTAGTATCTAAATGACTAGTTTTATAGGTAATATTATCAACCAAACGTAGGGTTGATCCTTAATGGTCTTTCGATAATCTTACGTGATGTTACATACCTAAGTAACTAGGTACGTACCTTCTAATTTTAGACAAGATTGTTGAACGTCTTAAGTTTAAGTTGTAGTACCTCGTAGGTAATATTTTTTAATGAGCCTAATAAAGTAAACCTAAATGGAAAAAAAGTTAATAAAATGCAAAATGCATAAATAAAACTCGGTAAATAAGAGCGTTCAGTAAGCGCACTAGTCTTTGGCAAGGTGAGACACATCTCGAAGTCACAAAATATTTATTAATTACAGTAAGTGTTAACTAATGCGGCGCCGGAGCGGGTGGGGGCAGCAGAGGTAGCGGCGCGACGCACGCCACACAGTCTCTGTCTGGAAATGAAATTACGGTATAAGAATTACTCATTAAAAATAACAATATAACACACCTCAGCCCCCTTACCATGAGCTATGTGCAGAGCATGTAGGTACTACGCTACATGCAGTGTAATCTGGTGTCTCGCTTACACAACGTAATTGGTCCTAGTTTAAGAGTTCACGGTAAGAGGGCTGTAGGTAGGTACATCACATTTCATATTATAATACCTGTAAGTATTTTATTATGTGTTATAAATAGTTAATTAACAATAATAGCATAGGTAGGTAATTTACTAATTTAACAAAATGTTATATTCGGTACCTACGGCTATGTAATACGAGTATTCGGCTACGTAATACAACGTATATCTAGTGACATCTACTATTACATAGTAGGTATCTATAGATAGATACTAATATCTAGAGAGAGGTATTAATTGTCTGTTTGTAAATTTGTATGTATAGGGTAATCTCCGGTACTATCCATGCCCAAAATAACACGATAAATAATTATAATGCATTACAAGCACTTTTTCACTCTAGAAAAATCTTTTAGAATATTGATATACCTTCACAGACAGAAAAGAAACAGTACGTAATTCCCATGTATCATGAAGTAACGAACGACGCTCTCCCGTCCTCACAAATAAGTTAAATGAACGAGAATATCGACCCACGTCTCCAGGTAGCGGTGAGCATAATCCGAATATAATTGCGGCAGTCTATGTCGGCCAATTAGAGCTTGTACAGTAAATATGCTCGCACGAATTAATTATTGGCACAGATCTCCTGGATTATTGTGCCATATTGGTTTGGTTTGTTGTTAGTGTAGTATTGAATATAATTACGATGTTTAAACTGTCAGAGAGAGAGAATGGGTGAATTCTCGTAATCAAGCAGGCAATAATACATATAATAATAATGTAACAATAGCGATGTGCTTTCGAAACAAACGATTTTTATTATAACGATATTGAAATTCGTAGTGTGTAAGTTCCTCACCACGGTCATGTATGTAGTGCAGCGAGGGTCGCAGGTCGGGCAGGCGCCACGGCTCGACCCTCGGCTCTTCGTCCCTCTCCACCTTGGGCACCAGGCCACTCCAACAGTGGTCGTCGGGCCGGGGGGTCGGCACACTGGTGCAAGGCCAAGAACAGGCCTGGGAAAGAAATTGCTTTGCTTAAAAACAGATACTTACGTATTGGATACATTACGCAACACGTCTGAATTACCCGACGAGACAAGCTGAAGCACATAATATTTTAGTACGCCCACATTTCGCACGTGTTGTACATGTTGTAGGCCCCAATATAATAGGAGGCGAGCCTGTTGCCACCACTGTTGATGGTTTTCAACCGGGTACAAATCCAAAATCAGTACCACTGAGAATTACCTATTAGAAAAACCCAGTACCTAACACTTTGCCCGACCGGGATTCGAACCCAGTGCCTCATGCTCAGCAGTCACGCTTAGCGACCACTAGACTAACGGCAGTCGTATTGGATAGTCGGTTAATATATTAATACTTGTAACATCTGCCGGCGCAACGAAAACGTAACCCCGGCTACAGGATTCGTAACAGAAAATGTCCAAACGTCTATCTATGGTAGATTAATTTTAAAGTTACTCTTTAGTAATGTAATAAACCTTTAAACATAAAATCTATCTCTTGCGTGATATTAAATCGGCACTGTTTGCTGAAGCATTAACTAAAGTATAATGTTATTGTCTAGGTCAATTAATACAGTCACATGAATAAAACTAGGTTTGCATAGGTACCTATATACCTAAATCTCTAACAACCTCTTCGAGGCAAACAGGGTGAATGATATTTACCAAACACCCAGTAAGGAACTAGGTATTTGTATAAATATCATAAAGCCTAGAGCAAGTATCAATATTTCACCGTATATAAATCTGAGAAATTAAACGAAATCAGAAATAATGATTATGGATTTGAATAATAGACACGTAACCGAGTCTATTAAACCTATTTTCTGGTTTCATAGACCATAGTATCGATTAGATCGCCTATCGTTAAGTCATAATCTAAAGTCACACATGCAAATACATCCATAAAGCTGTATAATTAAGTATGCTTCAGTAACAATAATCGGCGGTACTTCGCTGTGGTTCACGATAAAAACGCGCGTTTCCGATTACAGACACGAGAACCTATCTATCTGATGCGGCACGGCACTCGAAACTACCCCTTCGTTACTATCAATTAACTAATAACAAAAGTTATGCTATTACAGCAATTTGGATGGATTGTCAAAGTTTGATTTATTCACCCCTGACGCTAAACGTAAGTTTTTAATCCTGTATGTCTGTGGCATGCCAATTTTGAAACACCATGGAATATGTTTTAGGACTCTGATATAAGTACCTAAACCTATCCTATTTATTACAGTCTCCTAAAATATGATTCTAGTTTTATGTTTATAGATGAAAAGAAACTGAGATAGAACTCCCGAGATTCGACACTTGATAGTAGGTACCCTTAACCTTCCTTTAAAATCTAAAGGTCCACGGGATTAGAGAGATACTCTGATCTAAAAGAGGACAGAGGTGGTTACCAAATCCCAGTCTAACTAAAATCAAACTGAAAACAAATTCAAATTCAATTTCTTATGAAATGTTAGAATGCTAGTTGAACGGTACTAAAATGTCAACACAAAAACACTGTATAAAACCAATACCACATGGACGTTATCATTGTTCGGCCACAATAATAACACGATAAAGTTAAACAATTGTAGCTGCCTGTAAATGTTGAGCATCGCTGACCAGTTTGCGAGCGGACAGATAGTGACATTACGAACAAAGCTCATAGTAATTATTGTTGTTTGATTTAAAAGCCACTGTGACACACAGAACGCAGACGACAGAATAGTTTAGAACTGACAGTAAATAAAACTTTGAACGAAATATTGTGATGACCATTTTAATCTTTTAAAGATAATTTTTAAGTTGTTTTGCCAAGGTTTTATTAATAACTACCAACTACGGCTTTCTTAGTCGCCGTTCGTAGGCCGTAGTTGCTTAGGTTGCTGTGTTTTGCAGTGAAACAATTAATTTTCGCGTGATTGTTAACAGATTTTGTATTGATGAGAAAGACATTCATAATAATATTTTTTAACCGTAGTCTTGACTCGGACCGTATTGCTTTTAAAATGTACGTTTTATAAATAGGTATTTGTGCTATTTCGCTAATAAACCTACTCAGCTAGTTTAGTGGAGCAGATGCAGCTGCTTTGTCTCTGTACTGCACCGATCGTCGTCCTAATGAATACATAGGAGCGCCTTGAGATGAGTTCGCACAAATAACTTAACCTTTAATCGATCAAATAACGCATCCGACAAAACATTTTGTCTGAAGATATTTGGCACCTCTATGCAGCATAAACCCTGTGTGTCCTACTAAACTATTCATTGCCGGTTCCATATAATTATTGACGTAACGCGGCTTCAGTGTGCCGACACAAAGCTACTGTTATAACACAGTTAAATAATATATAACTGTTCGGTTAACATACTTCCATACGTCGCGTGTCAATGAGTGGTTCAATTAAACCTTGTATATGTTAGTTACGATTTTCAGAATCAGTACAGATATCGAATGTACAATCACCAAAAATAAATTATGACAAATTGCAGAGTATACTTAAACAGCTCATTAGAAATCTTAGACATAGGAATGTCAATACTAACTTGTAAACTATCGCGTTGCATGATTATAATAAAAAATAACAACACGGGAATTAACGCGAACAATTAACAAAGTTGTGTTCACGTTAATTCCCGTGTTGTTATTTTCTATTATAGGAATCTCAATGTTTGTGAAGATAATTATGTAAATTTAGGTAGGTAGGTACCTATGCATCATACGTTTATATCACTATTTTAGTCAATAGCTTTCAAAAACATCCAGGTAATATCTAGTATAAGGTTTGTAATAATAGGTTTTGGTACCTGCATACACCGTCAAGTACATAACATGAAAGCAATTATAATGAATTGAGTTTTACGAGAACACTAGATCTCGCTTCCATAGAATATCGTATTATTAAAATCTATGTAAGATGATTTTCTAGATTCTACTCAGCAGTTTTACTAGAGTTTACTGCATAATGCTATTGAACTTTGTAGACCTAGTGACTGCATATAGAATGGATTTTGCTTTAATTTTACAAGGACACGATTTTGTAGACGAAAATACTTACATCTAAAGAGGAACTTTTACGTAACTTTAAGTATAAGAATTGTAGGTAGTAAATATAAAAAGTTTTCTAAATTGATTTATAAAGCAGTACCTAGATAATTATAAAAGTAGCGAATTATATTATTGTCTAAATAGTAGCAATTGGAGATTATGGACTAAAGCCATTATGGCCAAGTGATATTTACCAATACCAGAAAAAAAACATTTAGAAAAATAATGACGTCACTAACAAAAGAGGGGCATACATTTTCGCGGCCCACAAGCTAACAAAATTAATGTTCCGCACACGGCGCAACCAATAAAAACGGCGGGCCAAAATGCCAAATCCCAAATGAGGTAAATAAAAAAATATCAAAATGTCACAACGACATTTAAATAACGAATAACGGCGAGCTCTGATAATAATAACATCTGGGAGCTATTGTAATATTATCTGTACCTAATATTTAATCATTATGTATGTCTACGATACATTATAAATGTAATTATAATATCAATCAATTTTATACGCAGTGGTAAAAATAAATGCAAAACGAGATGGTGACCTACTTTCGTAGATAATAAATGCAGGCATGTTAAAATATGTTTTCATTTCTCAATCATTGAATTAATCCCTATGTGTATCCGGTTGCTTACTCTGTTCAAAGGTTCAAATCAAATGCTGTAAATTATGTCATGTATATACTTTACCTCATTAGGTCATATAACGACATTTTAGTCAATTAAACTAAAACAATAGAAAAATGAAAACAATACAAACACACGAACCAACTTTTAATATTATTCTGATAAGGATCTATTTGTGACTGATGTATGGACACCAATAATTTGATTGTAACAGTAATTTCGTTTGAATCTCATTGAATTATTAATTCCCCTACAAATGGGCTTTTGTTTAATAAAAGAAGTGTATTGTTGTTTAAAGAGTATAATTTGTTACGCGTTACTCGTGTAGAGAAAACGAAAACCAATCAAAAGATTTTCGGTTTCTAGTACAAAACGAAATATAATTATCACTGCAATGCGATTGTTAGCGCTTTTAGGTATCTATACATTACAAATTACAATACTTAACCATAAGTCGAATCATGGACAATCGGCCCCGCTAACTGCCGAGACTTTTTGTACTTAGATTTAGCTCATGACGATAAGATAGAAAAAGATCGACACATTTTCCTGGATAGTGAAGATCGTCGGATCTTCAAGACGATTAGTGATGTTAGCACACTAAACGCTTTAGATAAGCAGTTAGTGCATTCGTTTCCTAAAATCTTTGTGTTAGGAGCACGCACATGTAAGATTATTGTTCGTAAGCAAAAAGAAGAAACCGAAAAAGCAGTTAGTGTTTGTGTAAATTACATCCAACATGTACTGTGTGCGTGTTCTTCTACTTATCGTATGGTTGATGATCAACCTGGTGTCAGAGTTTAAGCCGCCTTTAAGCTTCTGACACGGCTACATGTACAACACTATCATAATTATCATCATGCAACCATACTATAAACTAATCATATTATGCGGAGAAATGTTGGCATAAGGATGCTTATAGTTAGTATAAGTATAGTATCTAACTATCTACTAAAAGCTCTCGTTTTTAAAATCAACTTTCATAACAAAGAGGCATTACATAATACTTGCTAACAACTCGTGCTTGGTTTTAAAGCGATGCTACTGTAATATTTAAATAGTTCAGGAGCAGGTCACCGAGAGCCATCTGGTACACTGGCAATCTGTTATGTTTTCCTTTTTCTGTACTAAACGTGGACATGAAGGTTACAGCCCAGTTTTCAAAGGTTTTTCCTACCGTGATTGTTTAATTACGTATTGTCAAATGAATTTAATAAGTTGTAAATTCGTTTTTTAAATCTTACCGAAGATCCGCAGACACAACTATACCTACTTAGATGTTTATTTGGACTCAGTACACACACACTTAAGTACTGCTATTGTTACAATCCGCACCCATCATAATCGTATGAATGGCACAGGTATCGATTCAAACTTCAAACACAATTAATACAACATGACGTCACTGTCGTGACGTCGGCGTGTGAAGCGTGTAATTAACTGGGATACGTCACCGTTCCCCTGGGATGCAGCCCGCCCGGGGGATGCATAGACAGTGTTGCACTGCGTATACTATGAATTGTTTAGTCTAAATCAATTACGAGGCTCGTCAATGCCTCAAGCTAGTATTATACTGAGTTGGCTTGTACTGATTTTTCATGGAATGACATCAAAGATCGAGTATTTCAAAGTGAAAGATCCGTCAGTCTTTGTTACGTTACGTTTCTATATATATTATATTTGAGTATTGCTGGAAGAAACCAAAAATGACGCATCAATTTTTTACCAATCTGATAAAAGTATTTTTAGTCATAAACACACACCAAAGCATTTGATAGTCGCTCGTTTTCATAAAGTTATTCCTGGAAGAACACCATACAAATAGGCGTTTGATCAGAAAACTAAGTAGGTATACCTATCTCTTACTTACGAGTCTGCTAACATTCTCATTCACTCGCTGTATGCTAAGAATAGGAATTCATATCGATTGTCAAAAAGAACAAACAACTTCCAAATCCGAACAGAAGCAAAGCGACCAAAAAATATAAATTTCCCTCGCTACTAAAAACACATCACGGAACCCAAACATAATCTCTACGTGACTACAACAAAGTGGAACTTGTACTCGGCAAGTGATTTATACGAACATCAAGTGCTACAATTGAATCGTTTCGCGCAATCCGCCTGAAGTATCTATTAGGGACGTGATCCGGTTACCGAACTCGCACTAACACTCCAAAAGTATTTATGTTGGTACAGAAGCGTTTTTTCTTTAATGCTCGCACCGAGGATTACGTCCATTCGTCTTTCTGGATAGGAGATATGTTTTGTTGGTCAGATACGTTGTGTTCGCAGTGGTTACAAATACGGGGCGATTGTGAAGAAGTATTGCAGTAGAACGCTCTGAAGCGTATGTCTACTTGACAGACAGATGATGACGTTTTGGCCTGTTCTATTGTTTGTTTTATTTTTCTATTGTGTTAGCACTCAGTTAGATTTTTTGCTCTAGTTTAACATAAAACATACCTACATAGGAGACAGTAAATAAAGTAAGATTCTAACATAATGCATCCAAATATTAAATGTTTATTACAACGATAATAGGCTCACCGCTGCTACATGAGGCTTATTATAAGCGGCGAAATGTGGGTTTCTTCGACCACCTTTGAGATATAACATAATATCACATCTTTATTCCCCGAAGGGGATATGGTTTTTAGATCTCAATGTAATAGGGGACGAGCCTATTGCCCTTCTTCTTCTTCTCAGTCGTTATCTTCATTGCTGAAGGTCGTGTCTAGCTAGAAGTGTTGATCACTCGATGCCCTTAACCGGGCACAAATCTAGACTCTGTGCTGCTACTGAGAATTACCAAATGGAAAACCCAGTATCACTACGCCCGACCCGGGATTCAAACTCAGGACCTCGTGCACAGCAGTCACGCTTAGCAACCACTAGACCAACGAGGCAGGCACATTTGAGAATCAAACAATATTAGGTACATACATAGTTATTATGTATTTCCTACTAAACGTTACCTGTATAAAAAGTCGAAACTCTTTAAACATAAAAAATAATCTCTGGATAATAATTGATATTCACAACCTTTTCAACGTCAGTGATGTCCACTAGTGATTAATTAAGTAGTGTACAGGGATGAGGGCATAACGTTTTAATTCAATAACTTGTCGACACGGACTTAAAGTATTGAAAGCTTATGATAAAGTGTCGAGTGCCTCTGTTTGTGAACGCGCCCTAATTTGAACAGCGCGTGTGTTGTTAGGGCTGCCTCGTACGGTAAACGAAGAATGTAATTATATTTAATTATGTTAACACTATTTTTTGAAAAGGGAAAATATTGGGTACTTTTAATAATTGATGGGGCACAACGCTTCATTATATAATATATTTAGTTCAACAAATTTCCTTATTATTTACTGTATATTCCGGTTATACTCACGGGTGTGTTTGGGATAACACTCAAGAAAGTTATTATAGTAAAATTTCCTTATGTTATCCTTTTGTATTACACTGTTATTTAAGAGTAGATAGGTACTTACCTACATTGAGAAAATTATAATATAATTTTACAAATATTTACAACTTAATGCTAATACAAAATAAAAACAATAAAATTAAAATTGAAACATCAATATCATGTCGCCTATAACTATACCTAAACACATGCATTAGTATATTTATGTATGCCTCCTATACTATGTACCATATTCCAAGAACATGGGTATAAATATTCAATCTAAAAGGTAACTCCACACACCCTTTGCCCATATAAACTCTGATTCAAAAGTGCATTACATACTTAAGCCAGCCGCCGTCCAATATCAACAAAGCGCTCTTATGTCCAAACAATGAATCGATTCAATAAGCGGAGAGCCCGCGGCGTGAACACTAAGCCGATTTCCATCTAGACTAGCCTGCCCGTGCGTCCTGGATCCGATTTAGCGATTACATTTTAATCCCAGTTCTGATTTGGCAATCTATATTAATTGTTTTATTATAACTACGGGGGCACTATAGCAGGTGCACAGATGGTTGGGCTTGTATCCGTTTATAGCTTCGGGCGTCGTTGGCTATTAAATTAATAGAGTTGTTTGATTATATTTTAAATGAACTATTAAATGTTTGACGTTGTTAGTATTTGCATAATAAAAAGTTTTGATAACGACTATACTTACATCGATATTTTGTAAGTGACCAAGAATAGCTTTTCACATTAATGACGTAGGCAAGACGTCCGGTATCTCAAATAACAATAAGCATCTATTACACTTTCCCCCGTAGGTACTCGGAGACATTTAATGATTAAATAAACTATCACAAGGTAAAGTTTTCTTCTTGCAATGTTTACTTAGTGCCAGTTTCAATAATCAAAAACTTGTCTAAGTGCGTCTGTAACTATTTCTTTAGATCAGAATTTCCATTAGTCGAAAAATGGAACAACCACCTTGGTAGGTATAATGATAATGTCTTAATTTTGAAGTGGCTAAAACCTAAGAAAGGCCCAACCCAACCTTTCATTTTGTCTTACTTCACAGATAGTAAACAGTAACGTCCCACTACGTCATAAATAAACTTATAAACCAATTCGGTGGCAACCCTACCGTGTCCTTTGAAGGGATTACTGGTAGGGTTCTCGAAGCGCGTTAATTACTAACGTTTACGTCAATCATGAGAAGCACCGGCGCCTCTTTTATTTACAACGTAATACCCATTGAGCACTGGTAAATAACGTGTTTACGATCATAGCTTACGTTTTCACTAGGTACGTCCCTAGATCGCGTTTTACTGGATAGTATCTACAACTACTACCTATGTATAGGCGTCTATTTTCAGTTGTAGTATCCGGACTATGTGTTTATGACTTAATTAGTTTTTGGCGTCTATATCTGTAAGAGTATGAATCAGTTGATCGTTAATTAATAGACATTTATTAGATAAGTCTTGTTGATGATTTATTTATTGTCTCCTTACTCTAATGAATTCGAATCGATTGCAATTTCGCTGCTTTGAATTGTTTGAAAAATACTTTTTGCGAATGGTTGCATTGTCAAAAAGTATTTTTCCACCCCTCCCAATAGCCTAAGCATAAAATTCTATGATGTCTAAATAACGTATTTTGCTTAAATAAAGAATACATATGTGGACTAATTACAGTCCGTAAAAAGCGCCAAAGCTTACTCAATGCTCAAAGTGGCGAAAAAAGAAACCCGAAATCCCGTACAGAGCGGACACTAAACGGAAATCCCCAATTAATTGGTCCACGCGAAGCCGATCGCTACTAAATTAAACATTTTCTCTTATTTAAAGCCGAAATGAAGTTCATTTGAATTCGTCCCGCCAGTAATTACAGAGTTTACGACGTGCAAAAGCCTCGAATGGGCGGCCATGTTGATAAAATGGCGGCGACTCTGCTCTCCCGGGAGCATGACGGACACCGCTTGAAATTAAATGGCTAATCTTTGAAGGCGAATAAAATTAATCAATGCATTAATTACACAAGTTTTCTGTGTTTTAAAGTTGTATTTATTTGTTACTAGATTAGGTGCAATGTAATTGCTTGTCGACTAGATGGATAACCTTTAGATGAAAATGAGCCAAACACTTAAAGCAATAAAAAGTAAATTCAAAAACCGAGTACAAGAGTATCTTCCAAAAAGTTCAAATAAAAGATCAAATTGCATTAGACACCATTAATTACGCTCGGAAATGACAAGATGTAGATACGAAAGACTTACGCAAATGCGTTCCCAGGAATACTAGTTATGTCACTTACGTTGTTCTTCAACGTTGTAACAACTTTACCACTTCGTAACCGACAGTAACTCTAAATAGGTGAACAAAAAACCCAATCACAACGATTACCGAGTTACGTACAAGGTGATTGGAAAAATTTTCCTCTTCCAACTTTTTAAATTGGATCTAACTCTCTCCGTTTGGTTCGAGCTCAGAAAAATCCAACTCAAGTGGATAATACGATTCACTCAATACTATTAAATTGCATCTTTGAGAAACGTTTACGTAAGTTATAAAAGGATTTGACTTATTTTCAGACTTATTCGCGAGTATTGAGCAGTATTTTCTAAGTAGTTGCTTTTGTTGGTATTATTTGATAAGAATTGTATAAGATTTAAAGATATAGGTAGAATACAACAATAGATATTATTCTAAGTATCTTTCTTAAGTATATCTAAGACTGCTCCGACAATAGTGTAGACATGAATCCATGTATTTCCAGTTAGCAGAGGTGTTCAATGAACCTAGATATATTCAATGTAATAGAGGGCGTGCTTTTCCGCTTATTTAACTGGAAACAAATCCAAACAGTTTGAAAATATAAGACAAATTGAAACTTACCACATTCCTCGGTTGGTCCTCTTCCGTGGTCTCAATGTCGACACTCTCGTCGCTATCTCTGTCACTCTTGGGTGAACGAGTGGGTGATGACGGCGGCGGTGACCTTAGCGGGGACCTGGTGAGCGGTGAGCGTCGCGGTGATGACGACAGTGGGGACCTAGGACGGTACGGTAGATGGTTAGGAGGGTGTATGTATCAAATAATAATTTTGAATGAATCAAGATAAAAAGGAATCAATGCTGGTTAAACGATTAAAGACTAAGCGATTTAGGTTACCATGATAAGTGCATTGTACTAAAGTAAAATATCGTTGTAAGTTACATATACGCTGTCAGGGAAATATTAAAATTGAGGCCTTACTTCCAGTAGGATATATTTATAAAACATAAACACAATAAATACGAAAATAAAAAGTTAAAAAGCATCATAGAATTCATTAGGATAAAATTTTTAGACGTATAAAAATGCAAACTTACCTATTTGGAGACCTCGGCGGTGACATGACAGGTGACAGTTGTGGCGACTCCAGTCTGTGTCCCCTCACGGGTCGGAAGGCGCGGGGCTCCTCTATTGAATTCACACTGCTTAGTGCTGTCAACGCACCTAGAAATGCACTTGATTTTTAAGCTTGTTCCTAAATATACAACCAAACACAGTAACTATCAGTAGTGGAGAGGCACAAGAATTATAATACATTGAAGCTGGGTTTGTATTGTTATTTTTTTACCTGGGGTCCACAGTGTGGGCTTTAGCCAAGGCAGAGCGTACGGCAGGGGCAGTCTAGCACCCCACACATAATCAGCTAGTCGAGGCACAGGGGCGTGGGCGCTGGGTGGGCTAGCCGTCGGCCTCTTTGCTTCTGTAGGGACTTCAGATTCTGGCCTGCGAAGAGGAACTCTTCTGAAGCACAATTTAAGGCTGAACTATTTAAAAAGATTTTGCAAACTATTCAATAAAAACAATTGCATTCTTATCAAAACTTTTTACAATATTTTAAATCTATAGTTACTACTAGCACGTTCGTTCAACACTTTGTCTCTAACCAACAAAGTCTATAAGTGTAACACACAAATACTTATTCGTCTTGCTCTCACCTAGCAGCCGACAGCATCCTCTTTCTCGTCCCTCCGTTGAACATGGCTTTCACGTCTTCCCACGCATGTACGACTTCTTCGGGCGGGGTTCCACTGAGCTTCATGTGGCGCCTCCAAGAGTTAAAGTTGGCAGCATCAGGCTGGATGTATTTGTCTCCGGGGCCCACTCGGTGGGAATGGAATATGAACTTATTCGGAGAAAAGAACAGGCCACAATATGCACATTTAATGCATTTAGCTCGTGAGGAGTTGTACCTAGGATAAAAGAAATAAAGGATAAACCATTTTATAATATTGCTTATCTTAGGTGTTAAAATGAAGCTTTATGCACAGGACAATCATTTATTTATTCTCGATGTTTCTGTTTCAAAGATTCAAAACATGTTTGACTAATGATAAATTCCGACTAAGGAGTAGAAATAAATAAATCAAATTGAATAAAGTAATATAGAATAAAGAATAGTTTAATTACAGCTATAACCGTAATTACAAGTGTACATGTTACTGTGTTTCTGTTTACCTAGCCGGTAGGAATGCTCCGCGACACCCCCAGGCGCACTCATGATGGACGGCAAACGCGAAGTCGTCGGGCAGTCTTGGAGGAGCATTGTCTCCAAGGAATGACTTGCAGAGACGCTCCGCTTCTCGCCTTGTTATCATGCCTGCATTGTAATATTAATATTATAGTTCCTACAGGATTTTGAAAGAAGAGGTTGTTTACCGAACGTTAGGTTTTTTATAGGGCCGACAACTTGAGTAAAACTTAACTTAATTATAATTTTTGTTTTCTAAATAGATTTTTTTCTTAGTGCTGAAATTGATCAGCATTTTCCACCTAAACATTTTTTAGGCGGCTTACATCGTATGTGAGTACTTAGCAGACACTGATGTTCTACATACGCTTAGTTAAATCGTTTATATATTTTAAATTATAGATACAGGAAGTGTTCTCACCACACCGTCGTGACGACACAGGCATGGCGCCCGCACGCCTTAGTATCTCTAACTGCACAGGGGTGCACTGTACACAAGTAATACCCAACGCCACCCGCCGGTTGTGTATCTCGTTGTACGAGAACTGCTTCAACAGTGTGTTTGAGATCTGAGCTAGGCAGAGACGTTCAATACCCTCGATCACGAGAGAGACTATGGGCACTCCATATAAGAGTACTGTGCCAACCTGTAAGGAACATTGGATTATATTGGAACGAATTATATCGTAAAGGGAAACTGATGGCAAATGATACAATGTTATTAGGAATTATGACAATATGAAAATATTAAAATTAAAATAATTAAACCTATACATTTTCCCGTAAAGAAATAATTTTAAACGAAAAACGGTTAAATAATATTAGGTACGATGTTTAATTTAATATATTCTTACCTGATTAGGTTTACCACTTAATTGCAGGGTTTTGTGTTCGCCTCGAGGTTTGAGGGACTCTCTCGGCGAGAGTGCCAAATTTGTAGCTTCCATTCTGTAACAAAAACACTTGATTTAACATAAGTCACACGTATAAATATGTATCGAGTTCCTCACGTTTTTACAGATGAACTCTAACACGTAATAACTACCTAAATAAATCAATTATAATGCTACATACCAAAGTAGGTAACTATTCCTTTAGCTTTCGAGTAATAAATTACCCTAACAAACCAAAATTCATTGCCAATGCCATTCTGTCCCATTAATATAACAAATAAGGCAAATAGGCAATAAAATGACTTCATTTACTTTTGCCGCACAATAAAACTGCACAGTGTGAATTATCGTATAAATTTAGGACAAAACTGATCGTTTTGTATACAAATAGGCAGTTTGCGTGTGAATCTAGTGTATCGAATATCAATTGGCCTTATTGAGGGGTGCGATAATATATGGAGTCCCGCCCTCTTCAACGCTTTTTTGTTGCGTCCATAAAGTTCGAGCTTTGGTTTTATTTTCTATATCCATATCTAAACTAAGTTCTTCTCTCCATTCTAAGTTAGTATGTTCTAACGTAAGGTACTTAATCTTCGAAAATATCAACCCGTTTTCTAAATTGAATTCACTAATATTCAGAATGCATAATATGTAAGCTAGTTAATACCTACCGGAAAAAAAACACGAAAAGTATTTTTACGGTGACTCAGATTGCAGATAAAATTACAAAGGCTGACTTCAAAGTTTTAAACGTCTTAGATAAAACACTCATCTGTAAGACCTAGTTACAAGAAAACATAATAATTATGCTAGGATTACTGCTTATTTGTATGATAGAGATTTGAAAAATAAACACTTAAATAATACTTCTTGGAAAAGGCTGTCGGTATTAAAGTTTCCGATTAAGAGATGCTAGATCTGATTTTGTTATTTTTTATGTGCAAAGAGGTCGTTTGAGTTCGGCTCTATGACTGGTACCAGTCAGTATTTAGAATTAAAAACTGAATAATACAATTTGACCCAAGGAAGTGACGATGTATAAAAAAATTGTATACTACTAATACTGTATATTACTATTACATCAGTGGGGAAATACAAAGTAGGTACTCTATATGTGTTATTGTGTACATGTAAGTTGACCTATTTACTGTACATTGTAACTGGCAGTATTAGAATTTAATCTTAGAACTCCATTAAAACTACGAGGCTTCCTTTAATTGCTTCGAAACTTCCTCAAGTCGGTGTAGATGTCTACGCGTCACCAGTTTTCCACGTTACTATGTTTATGGTATAATAAACATTCTAACTTGACCAAAAGATAATTATGGACTGAGTATCTATATTCTTAAGTAGTTTTTTCACTATGGATTTGTAATTAAAATGCTGAAAGTTAAATCCATTTTATTTGTCAACGAACCTCAAAAAAGATTCTACAAAATTTCCGATTCCAGAATCAGCATTCAAACAGTCTTGACCCATTTACACCCCTTATATTAAAACTGACTGCAACAACAAAACATGTCACCATTTTAAAATGATTTATCACCACTTAAAACTGGCCTTAAATCAGAAATCAAAATAGGGTTGTCGAACGCTGAGACACACCAGTAGCATCATTATAGGGTGTGATTAGTCAATTTGTGTCACCCCTGCAAAATGGACGCGAGCCCGCCAAAATAATTGATTAACTTAAACGAAATAACGTTAATGTAATGATCGCATATGTTACTATTACTAGGGGACTTGCGTTGCTTTAGTTTCTGTGGTGGTTTGTGAATGTATATTTGTTTTTTGTCAATGTAATTTATGTTGGAATCAAACCTAATTATATTTCTGGCTACGTAATTACGTTTGATTTTATCACGCTATGGAAACCCTAAATTATTTATACTGAAATATGCAGTGCGGTAACAATTGGTTGTAGTTAAAGTGTGGAAAACTTGTACAATCGTAGATGTTGAGCATCGTATCATGCGGCAGTCAGTTGTATTGTAATTGTAATATAAGTTTGAAGATATATTGTTTTTATTTTTTAATATATATAGGTTGTTGCGACCCACATTAGGCTAGAAATTTTAAACGAAAATGTAAAAACGTTTCTACACGATTTCTCCCTGCACATGTACCTAAGAGCATCAGCACCGTATTCTAAAATACAATGATACTCTAGAATAAAAAACTAAGTACATAATTAATATTAAAATCCTTCGACTCCCATATCTCCTTCACAGCATCAGATTAATGTTATGCCATATTAATCATTTTTTACATTTCACGGCTCAACTGACAACAATTCTGTTGATTCGCGGACAATGCATTTAATAATATTCACTTGTAATTATAAATCCCTTATGGGGGCCATATGGTGTTGATGCCCGTGATATATGGGGGTCATCCCCCATCTCATGGGGATGGAGATGAGCACATGTGTACACTTGTAACGGAACTAATCGCTTTTGTAAGAAATCTGTTCTTTGGGTATGGTTGTCGGCATTATTTTAATTGGTTCACAGTTATTATTTCTTGGAATAAGCTACTGCTTGTTTACTTAAATAAATTATTGTAAGGAAAGTAACCAACGAATATTTTCTAAGTATTTTCATGGTGGTTCGTGTGTTTAATTAGTTAGAAGACGAAAAGCCGTGGTGACATATTTTTTCCAGATCGGAGAAATTCCAGAGAAAGACGGGTATGTCAGGATCGTACCAAATGAAAATGTCTGGGGTCTACCAAATACTTTAGACAATCTGACGATTTTTTGTAGTATACATAGTGTGTAATCTGTGGGTCGTGTGTGATCCGCTAATAAAACCCATAATTTTTCTGAGTCTAGGAATTCTCAAAGCGCACTCAAGGGATAAACAATTTGGTCATGGGTCATCTTCATACCAGAAAATAAATAACCAAAAATGAAATCATAAAACGATGAACAAACGATTGTTCTAACTCCACCGCAACAAATAGTTACACTCAAACTGCTATCATCGGGTGTCCATATAAATTGGCGGCGCACAATACCCGCAACCGATCGCCACATCGACAACATGTTGTGCATTTCCCGGATAATCCGTAACTAAAGGGGACACTCGAATCTGTGTGTTAAGTGCGCAGGGGACGATAGGGTGGCCATGAAACATAAGAATTGTTGAATATTTCGTATCATGATTTTGGTTTTTTATTACATAAGGCTACTATGGACTATGTCTGAAATAAAAATGTATGCCATTATTATGCGGTGGAGGCTCCAAGGTTGACGAAACGGATGCAATACGAGGGTCAAACTGAAAGTTCTTAGAAAATCAAAAACTGATTACATTAGCCAGTTATTAGTTTTATTATATCTTTTCAAAATATTGTCCATTCACGTCAATACACCGCTGCATGCGATGGAACCACTGGGAAAAGCACTTTGCCCACTCGTCTTTAGGGTTCTCTTCAATGGCATCGCGATACGCAGCCACCGCTTCTTCAGCATTCATAAACCGCTTTCCTTTAAGTTTTCTTTAATTTTTGGAAATAAATAAAAATCACAAGGGGCGAGGTCGGGGCTATACGGCGGGTGACCCAGTAATTCAACGTTTGATGTCGCCAAATAGTCGATCGTTCGCTTAGCGGTGTGCGACGAGGCGTTGTCGTGGTGAAGGAGGATCCTACTGCGAGGTCGTTTCTCTCGAACTTTTTCCAAGACAAGTGGCAAACAATTGGTAGTGTACCATTCTGCAGAAACTGTTTTTTGATCCTCTAACACAATTGTTGCGAAATGACCTATCCTTCCAAAGAACGAGGCCACCATTTTTTTTCCCGCACTTCGATCTCTCTTCACTTTAGTTGGCAACCTCTCGAAAGGAAACACCCACTGAGCAGATTGTCTTTTGGTTTCAGGATCATAACAGTAAATCCAGCTTTCGTCACCTGTTAGTATGTCGAACACAGCATTTGAGTCACCTCCGTTAAATCTTTCAATCATTTTACGGCACCAATCCACACGATGGAGTTTTTGAGCCTCAGTCAAATTATGAGGTATCCACCGGGCGCAAAGCTTCCTGACTGCTAAATGTTCGTGGAGGATTTTGTGCACTTGACTCATACCGATGCCTAAGCTTGTCCGAATCTGCTGATAGGTCACTCTTTTGTCAGTCTCTATCATACGCCGCACAACACAGATGTTATCTTCAGTCGTCGCCGTAGAAGGCCGTCCCTCACGTAAATCATCAGTGAGATTAGTGCGACCACGTTTAAACTCATTAAACCAGTTGTAAACTGTCGCACGAGATGGGGCTTCATCGTGAAAGGCCAATCGTAGTCTATCATAACTTTCTTGTTGACTTAAATGACATCGAAAGTCATAAAAAATCATTGCACGAAAATTTTCTCGTGTTAAATTCATGTTGACGTGACACAGACAATTTTCAATTTGCCGCCAAATCGTAAAACAAATGACAAATTAATGAGATATATACTCAGTAATATTGGCAAAGAGTTCTATTTTCAAATTTTAGAATTATTTTTTTATTATATTGTTTATAAGTGGCCAGTTCTAAGAACTTTCAGTTTGACCCTCGTATGTACATAGTTGTGGGTTCAAATTTTAAACTTAGGAAAGAATCAATGTAACTTTTTCATATCTTTCGTATCAGTCTGCGGTTTCTTAGATTACTAATTCTATTAAACCAGCCGACTGAAAATTGTTCTTGATAAATACGGTTGCACCTATTTCATATAAAAGGACTTACGCTGCCTGAAAAATACAGAGCACTACTAACGTTTTTGCCCACTACTACAGCAGGGTACATTGCATTAACATACATTAGGTAATATTAATAATTACTTGACTACCGGTAAAAAAAAATGTATGATAACGAATGTTTATTCATTAACAGTATGGGTACTGTTTTTTTCATACAGTGGGTCAGTAACTCATTGGTATTATTAGAAGAGGATCAAAACTACGCAAATTCCTAGTCACCAAAGCAAAGTCACCCTACAAAATCCTTGCAACGATCGCTCCTTATAACAAGTTGTTCCTTTGAGATACGTCCGTTTTGTGTACCGACATACTATTTAATCTTTATAAAGACAGCAGTTGGTCGATTCGGATTCATTGTTACGGTCCACTGTCTGTTGCGCAGTTCGGGGGTTCCCCGTTTGCAATTTTTATGACACGTAACGAAATGTTAGGTTTGTAAAAGTCAAAATAATACGTCATGGTACGTTGCCGTTTAGTGTTTTGGCTAAAATGACTTTTAGACTTATGGATGGATTTCAGGAGAAATTTGGTTGGCTATAGTTACTAACACTTGTAATTTCAGCTGTATCCTGTAAGTGCGTTTTAGAGACACGAATATCTTCTATTTCTATACATAAAAAGTCCTTTCATCCGACGAGCCTACATAGTTACTTATCTCATTAGGTATCTACCTCCATCTATTAACTAAATCTATTCACATAATCATAACCCCTCCATTTGACGAACAATACAACGTTAAACAAACCGCTACAAATTCAAAACGTTACAAAATTAATTCGACGCCGTTATTTACTTTGGTACTTTGTTCGCTTAATTGAGTCGACGGCCAAAGACATGGAGTTAATTCGTCGATTCATATTTAATCAGCGTTTCGACGTTGCCTCGGAGGTAGGGAGCCATTGTGGACGTGAACTGTTCGAGTCTGCGTTAATGTTGGTTTATTTAAGAGTTTTGAATAGAATATTTAAGTATTTAAATAATTTAGTTGAAGATTAGTTTAAAAGTTAACTAAAAAAACATAAACACAACATCACGATGTATTTTCCGAAGGGGGTGGGGCAGAAGTGCACATACAGTACACCCACATTTCGCCAGTTATGTTTTTAGGTCCCAATGTAATAGGGGGCGAGCCTATTGCCATCAAATGTTAAAACCTCTTTAGTAGTCCGAACGTTGTTTTTAGTAAAGTCATATAAGAAAAAAACCATACAAGAGCACACTCTAAAATTCCAAAATCAAACTATAAAGCAGAATTAAAGTTTTTTTAGTGCCCTAGCTCCTGGCACACGATATTAAGTTCTAACCCGTGCGCGTTTGTTCCATCGCCCGCCCGCTCTACACAATGGGACTGTTGACACACGGGTCGCGTCGCCCGCACCGCCCGCGCCGCTCGCGCCGCCCGCGCCCGTTGCTCTACACTGATTTTTCGCACAATTGAATTCGTAACTAATCCGCGATCCATTGTTAATTTGGTGAATTAATTTGTTTAAAATTAAACCGTTGTCGGATTAAATGTTTGATATACCTGCTTTAAGCTCGTATCTCTTAATTTTATGTTCAAATAAGTTAAGTTGTATAGATGTGTAGTATTTGTATGATTATATGTTATAAGTCACATATTTAAAAATTTGATAATTTACTTAGTAGGTCCATTATATGAAAGTTAAAACAATGACTGATTAAGGCATTGTTTTAAAATATGCTGATTAGTTATTGCACTATCGTTTCGTGTAATATTACATTTACTACCTACTCTACATGTATTGTAATCTTAAATTCTCCAAACTCCTCCATACAATATAATACTGTTGAAAAATCTGAACATGAACGGAGCTGTTGTCATAAAAGTAAAATTTAAATAATTCTTCATTTTAAAATCATGTTTTCGCAACGAAACGAGAAAGTTTAAGCAAACATCCCTTGTAAAGCATAAATGAGACATAAACATGTAAATTGTCTCCAAATATATTTATACAAGTAATTGAATCGCCCGCGCCGGCGGAATCACATCTGTAGTCTTGATTTGATGAAAATTACTTGGAGTGCGGCCATGGCCACTTTTTATTAACTTCGTCCCCTCTATGAAGGTTATTATGTAAATGTGCAAAGATTTATGCATAAATATTTAAAAAAAGAATAAATTGATGTTGATTTGATCATTCTGTAACCATTGCACTTCAATGCAAATATACTTGTACTATCACCAACCCGCAGTGAGCTAGTGTGCTGATCAATGCTCAATCCTTCTCTATACGAGAAGAGGCCTTTGCCCTGCAGTGGGAAAATTATAGGCTGTTATCATTATTTTTGCGGCATATGCTATTACAAAATTGTAGTAGGTACTAGCTCCGATGGTGTTACCTTATATCACGTCAGCAAGATACTGGCAGTCTGCTTATTGTGCGCAAGTCGTTGATCTCTACTAGAACTCAGCGACAATAGACGGTAACGTCATTTGGGAAATGGATCGAGATTCTATTAGAACATTCCTCTGTAACATTTTATTATACAGAAAAAACTATCAACGAAAGCGTCACAGAAATCTACGTCAGTCTCGTAGAGTCTACGAAATAGCAACGACATTGGCGTAGACAGCAATGACGTCACTAAGATAGTGCTACATCACAATTAACTGCACAGCGCTGCCTGGTTGTTCATCAACTTATGTTTAGATTAGATTGTTTAATAAAGACTTTCCTATCTAATTTTGTAGGTAAATAAGTAATGAAAGATCTACGTAGTTTTTCTAGATTAATACTCCTTGCCCAATTATTTATGAAGATTTGTTTAATTAAATATAGTCTAGATTGCTCGCTAACATCCACATTTAGGAATCTCAAAACTTACTGACCTAAAGATTGATAAATTGTCTCGTAGTCAGATGTTAAATTGTAGGTAGATATTCGTTACATGTGCTACTACTTCTTCTTTGCTCATTAAAACCTCGAAAAAATACAATTTGACTAAAAATACCCGTTGACAAATATCTGCCAGCGTAGGCTTCGAATTGTGATCGATAAGAAGCCTACGCAATTGGTTTTTCGCTGAACTCATGTATGTACTACAATTGTGTGAAATACGTAGAATTCCCTCGCACCACGATTGCCTCGCACCACGATTGCCTCCCACATCCCCAATCGCTACCAAATCCTACAAATAAATCAATTGTGCCGAATAAGCTATTAAATTGACAAACCGATAATCCACTTCTCCAGGACGAGCCAAACAAACGAATTGACAATGAAACAGCTTTATAAACACAATTTACGAAAGACTCTCAAGGAAAACTCATAAAAGAAAGTTAGACGAAGGCGGCGCCATTTTAAAAGTTAAATGCCAAAATGACAAGTTGTTTTTTTTGGTACGAGAGAGAATTGGTTTTTATAACAAGATGCGAGAACGTTCTATAACTAATGATTTACATAATTATTGCTTAGAAAATGAGAGAAGATATTTTTTTATTCGTAATGTTGACAGTCTAGGTATCCGCATTCAAATTTTTATTGCATTTATGATAAGATACAGTACCCGCAATTATTTTTCGGGATAAAAAGTAGCCTATGTACTAACCCAGGGCATCAGCTATCTCCATATATTTTTTTTCAAAATCGGCCCAGCTGTTAACGGTGTACAGGTAACAAACATACAAATACACTCACATACTTTCCCCTTTATTACATTAGTGTGGTTAACGTGCAGTTACAAATTATTTTTTAATTGTAGTGACAGAAACCGTTCAGTCATATTTTCTAATTTAAACGAAAAAATAAGAATATGTCTCTTTTGTAGCATAGTTTTCCAACGCCTGCCATTCCTTCCTTCCTAGGTTAAATAAGAAAAGCAACTTTAACTTGTCTAATCCATCGCAACAAACAATCAAATCAAACGTCCCCAGATTATCTCAGAAACATAATCTACATGACGTCAAGCCGGTATCAACTTAATGTAGAAATAATGAATTCGTCGCGAATCGTCCGTCCCCTGTTTGTCTTTCAATTATAGGCTCCCCTGGGCCCTCCCCTGTTTAAACAATGTAACACTCCCATGTATATTTAAGGAGGGACAAAAATTAAATCTTCCGCTTATCTGTCTCGTTCAAAATGTAATCTACGGAAGCAATGACTTCTGACGGTAACGATACGCTGGTATTTTTTTGTTATTTTGTACTTTTTAGTTTCTTGTTTTTTTTTTATTTTGCGACAAGAAACTATATGATTTTCCTCTGCAGTAAGAACTAGGTTTAAATAAATTATTCAATGTGCGAAATTTGATCCTCAAACAAGGTTTTGGCAATGCTTATAAGGGGAGGCATACATATAAGGGAAGAAAATCCATACGAATTGTTTAATTACCTGTGCCACAAAACGTATTGATAGCTAATAAAATGGTATATAAATCAATCCATTGTAACAACTGTGAGTGTGAGTTTCATTATGATTGAAAATAGAACCCTAATGAAGACGCTGTTTAAAAAAAAAATTAATAAATAGGTATGTTTGCGAGATTAAAAGTCGAAACCTACTTAAAATTGTTAAAGCTTCTCCTAATTGTAAAATTGACGCTTAATAAATGATTTTATTTTTGCAAATAGGTTTTACAAAACCAATTTTACACGTAACTTTTTTTAGACTAGATGGCATTGGCAATTCCTAACTGACTACCTCTGAGAAGAAATACCGAAACAAACTCAGGGGTCAAGGTCTCTTTTAAAATCCAGACAAGTATGTAATGTATTAAATGTAATGAATTAAAGAATGTCTTCTACCTAATATCGTCAACCCGGAAAATAAATAAAAAGCCCTTATAATGAGCAGGAATGTAATTTAACCGATGCCGGAACGATATTTGTCATACTCTACATAATTATATTGTTTGAAGCAATAAAATGAAATGCCTTTCTCTTTATTGATATAAACGTTTGTATTGATAACATTGTTCTCCTGACTAGATGTTGGTCACGGCCTATCTCAGCTGAGATTAATATTATAGTGCACAAGTTTGCACACAAAAAAGGTGCACTCTATATCATTACTTTCATAATGGAAGACCGACATGATCGGAGATATATCAGGCGCAGGATCAGCGGCTTAACGTGCCTCCTAAAGAACGGAAATACTTAAGTATATTATTTAATTATAAATAACTATTTAACGACCAAACTACATAATTGTGAGGAGACTTCTGCAGTGCCGGGCTCATACAATCGTGTGTCTGCACCAAGCTAAGGCCCACACAGTTGGCAAAACGATTAGACATAGAATAATGTGCTCCTGACCGGATTCGGTTACGGCGGCCTGTCTCATCTGAAACTAGACAACTGCGCAGGAGATATCTTGCTACCTCGCTACCTATAGTGCACAAGTATGCGATCTAACACAGTTGCACTCCTCATTCTCTTACTCTCATAGTCCGATGGGACAGTAGACCGACACGAATGGAGAAGGAGTAACGTGCCTTCCAAAACACTTAAGACAATGATCAGACATTCAAAACAGTTTTGTGGACCAATGTATTAACATAAGTCTAATATTTTTCTGTACCTAATAATTATAAATAAATAAATAATAATTGAATAGAAGGATGATTAACCCCATACTTAAAAAAATATTATATTCTTATAAGTAAAGGGTTGTTGCATGATCAAAAATAGAGATATCAGCGGACTTAAGAAGTGGTTAAGTATTAAGTATTAATACTCACACACGCACACATTCAAACCATTTTTTTATTTTATTTTTTATTCTATATTATTGTTTTATAAAAGTAAGAGTTAAATTATGTTAAGAAAGTTAAGAGTTTTATAAAGGTATTTAAGATATAATAAGTATAATTTTAGTAATAAGCTGCACAACTCTCCAACTTCTTTAAGCTGTGCCCACCGGGTCCATAATGTTACTATATTAAATGTACCATCTGTATTTTACTTATGGAATGCTAATAAAGTATTGAGTATTGAGTAAGTAAGAGGGTAATGTTTCGACCATATATTTCAAAATACCAAGTAGTTCCTAGTCTGAGGTTTCCACAATCTTTGATGTTTGTCATTCCCACATATATTTTTTTCTATTTTTATTCGTCTACAATTTTGCCACTTCTCTAGGACCCGGTCTCACCTCCTAATTCCAATTCTTATAATACAATTACAAATTACAATGTGCTAATGACTTGTTCCACAGAACTTAAGTTATAAACAAAGTTATCAGATGACGAAACGGTCCTGCAAGCTCAAAAAAATACAATAGTAGTGATTCATAGAACTGTAATAACTGCAGTGTGGTTTAGTTTGGTGCTAGTGTACGGTAGCCCAAAACAAGAGATTATTATTAAGTACATATAAACCAACTAAGGTAAAATACCTATATCTGATAAAGTCACAAAGTACCAGTTGTTCGTAGCCAGTTGGTTAAATATAAACTATGTCTTACCTCATCGAATAATTTTATTAAACAGATACGAAGGTTATTTTGTTTATGTGTTCTAGTAACTTGTTCTCAAGTAAAACTTTAAATGGACTGATACAATATACCAACTTCTACAATATAAATAACATACCAGATAATAGAATGTTAATTTTTTATTTAAATTTTAAAAGTTATGATTCTCAACAACATTATTGTGAGAGACTGCATTAAAAAATAATACGGTTAAATATTTTATTGTTTTCAGTAAGTGTAGCTGATTAACACACATTTTAATTCCGTAGCTGCCGTGCTACGCGCGCTACGTAATACCGTAGCAAGTAAAATATAAGTAAATCATAAGAAAAGACATTACGGGAGGTTAATTAAAAATCCTATAAAAATATATATTAGTCCTAGGATATTTTAATTTCAGTTTTTATGTAACCCTAAAAAATAATTTTAATAAAATTTAAACGATAAAATTTAATTATTTTTCCAACAAATTTAATAAAATAATCTAACTGCAAGTTGAAGTAAATGTAACAGTGAAATCTTACCTTAGTTCGCCACAAACACAAATCAAAACATGTTAGCCGACCGTGCCCGGCCCGCGCGACGCCGCGGTGTGCACGACACTGTCCTCCCGGAGCGCCGACCAATGGCACCACGCCCCGGCCAGCCTCCGCCCACAATCGCAGCAACCAATCAGCTCCCGCCCAAAACGTTATTTACCACAAACGCCCGCCCGCCCAGCCTTCCTCAACTTATCGATTGGACGGCCCCAGCACTTATTTAAGGCGGGCGAGTACTGAATTAATTTTGTGATTGAAATTACAAGTATAAAGGTATAATTCCTTCGCGCCCGGCTCGTTCGATTAAAATAGAGATTATTACGATTGTTGGCTTCTGATGTGTTCGGGTTTGTTATGTAATGATTTTTCCCACGTTCTCTGTATAAGTATAACGTGTTATATTATATGGTACTGATGGACCTGAAGCTTACCAGGAATGCTTCGTTAGACCTAGTTAGGCAGGTGATATCGCTTCATAGTTCGTTATCAAAGCTTGATGGCAGCTTTGTGTTAAATACTGATTGATATAAAGCTTCTTGATAGATTAGGTGCTAGTACTGCTTAAACTAATCGATTTGAATTTATTAGGTAGGTACATGATAACATCAACATAACCATTAAGCTTGTTTGGGTAAGGTCAGGGCTTGATTTTAAAGATAATATTATATTATTAAACTACACTTGGGACCTATAACATAACTGGCGAAATGTGGGTGGCTATCTACACTATAGGTATACCTCTACCTACCACTTCGGAGAATACGGGCGCAATGTTATGTTTTATGTAAACTACACTTGTAGGAGTTTATCACATAAATAAGTATAGAGATTGGCTAGCCAACAAGAAGGATAGTACCTAAGTTTCCCACTCATAGTGCGCCGGCCTTAGTTCTGTATCCATAATCGTAGAGTCTCTTATTTAAAAGGCAAGTTATTCTTTATTTATATTGTACTTACACAAAAACACGTCGGAATTCAGCACAAAATGGAACTTGATATAAATACAAGCTACGTAAAACAAGCTGCAGTTACTAAGAATAGTAGAGCCAGATCTAAGTTAGTTGAGGTTTAGGAAGAGCAACTGCTAAAAAACAAATAAATGTCTCTTGTAAAGACACGAGACCATACTCCATGTTATATTCCGATCTTACGAAAGTCCGTGTTGCGAACTAAAAGAAGTTTACTCTCCCTTTAGTAAAAAAAAAAAATTGTCGTCTATTAGATTTAGTACCTAAGTATTAAAGATGTCGAGTCGCTTTGAAGTCCCAACCATATTTTCCTTATAAATCCAATCACCTGTCTTCCTGTAATGTATTTTTTGTATAAAAACGACGCCCCACTCAAAATTTCTCCTGTATCGTGGATGCGTTTAGACAATCGTTTCGACTAGAGACATTCATCTGCGGGTCACACAATTTTTTGTCCCGTACGGGACATCGAACCCGCAACCTTTTGCGCAGCAGTTCAATCGCTTAGCCACTGCGCCAATCAGATCCTCGAAATTAATCATCGAGTTAGATGATTCGTTTTTAGGTAAAACGCAGATTTAAAAATACTTTTTACTTCCAAAATGAGCAATATTGACATTAGATACCTATTAATTTAATTACTTACAAGATGACACATTTATTTAGAATCCGGTTCACAGCACTAACAACTTTAAAATACATCGTCTTAACTCAACGTCACTGATATAATAATTAAGCAATAGAAATGTTGGGTATTCAAATTTCTCAGAACACTCAATATCTTGAGAGATCGAGAATAACAAATCAAACTTAGTTACAGGATTTTAAGTGGAATTATGAATTAGTACCTACCTATTCAATAACTATTTTAATTACCTGTAAATCAATGTAATAAGTTAAAAACACCTCAGCTAGCATAAACACATCTGAAGAGTAAAAAACATCAAAGTTCAATCTCACATTAAAAACTGCAAACATATCATAAACTGTTATGACGCAATTGTCGAAATGCCATCAAGATACTCGCCCTGCCGGCTGCACCGTAAACGATTAAGTACACAGATATAAACATAGTGTGATAATGAGCAAGCCGGCCTGCCAGAGATTTAACCCTCAATTATAGAATTAAGCCGCGATGAAGGGTTGTGCGCCCCTGTTGCGACGCCAATTGACGGGGTAGTGATGGGCGATAATAAAAATTGTTATCGATATGTTTATTACATTTATTAGTTTTCCCACTTTAAGAGTGACATTTTTATTTAATTAAATTCTTATCTAAATGCAAATAATTTAATTATGATTTCAAAACAAGGATTACCTACTCATAGGTACACGTACGTAGTTATCGACTTTGTACGCTACCACTAGTAGAAACTAGTGTAGTTAAGCATTTCTTAATCCTTTTAAGACCTTTGCCTAACCGTGGCGCAGCTCTTACCAACTAAGCAACCGTGTCGCTGCACGCTGCCATCGAATTTCCAGTTCCCTTTTCTTTTTCTCCCTTCTTTTTATTTATCGACGTCAGAATCGCGGCACATCTCTACAATCGATGCTCAATACCAATATAATGAAGTGTCGTCACGCCGCGAATGTTTGCCATTGTCGAGTGTGTACCAGCCCTTACGGTTGTTATCATTGTGCACCCTGCTTTATTGTCAGATGTTTTCATTGATAAACTGTACAGCTATTAATGAATGCTACTTAAACTAGTGTTTGTTAGTAAAAAGGAAATATTGGTTTTAAGATAGGAGAGTTAAGTAAATTTTAATGTTTAGGATTTTCTTTATTATTTTTGTGCATATACCTACATATAGGTAGGTACTGTAGTATGTTCTGTAGACCCAGGTTATCGACTAGGTGAGCTGATAATTATATTCAAACAACAAACAGTGTACATTAGTCGTTTTAGTAACAGAGTATCAAATAATGGATTATAAAAATGATTTTCCCTTGAATATTGTTGTTTCTTTCGCTTGTAAAGACACGTGCTAATCCACTATGTACGAACATAAATATTTTTATCTTATTATACTTATATATCTTTCTTCTATCTTATAGTGAAATCTATTAAAAGCACCTATTGGTTTTACTGTTAGTTCACATGGTGGTTGTGGATGTAGTTAGTTCAACACAATGGCCATTAGAATAAATCTCAGGTAAGACATCGTATTAAATACCAGACCACATTTTTATTTGGATAAATATTAACAAAGAAGGGATTAGACGCACGTGACCACATCTACATTATAATTTTTCTGTACAGCTATTATACTACATATCACACATACAATGCCAAGCTTAAATACACCTTAAACTACGCAAATACGGTTATGATTCCAACGACCTTTTATAGACTTATAAGTCATTTATTTCGGGTGACTATCAGATTTTTTTTTAAAGACCAGCGATAAACACAACTTGGCCGCCGGAGCTCAATGGCCCCCATACTTGTGACGTCAGCACCAATTAATTGCGGATTTTTCCGTATTTTTAGATAACAAAGATTGTATTTGGTCTTTTGAATACACGTGCAAACCGCGTCTAATTAGGTGCTTTAGAGACTTATTGGCATTTAAGTGTTTTTAATATTTACATATTTTTTATTCAGACGAGAGATTCATCTACTGAAAACCATTGTTATTCTACCTATTATTTGCGTGTATACGCTTTTAATCAATTAAGTGAGTTTTAAATATATACATACAGACTACAGAGTGCTTGTCTACCAGTTTCATTGTTACTGATATTGCATACATACATATTGATGTATGTATGATTGCAGTGAAAGTGTGATTGTGTTAATTACATTATTTTTTTAAACGCTTTGTGTCCCACAGAAATAGAAATAACTAATATATCTAAGTAATAAATACCTACTTCTTTTATATAAAGATTATTTAAGATGGTCCCTTTAATGAGATGGAAGTATCTAAAAATAAAGTTGTTGACAGACAGACAGAACAAGAAGCTCTACTCGATTAAAAATAACTTACAATTCAATCAGCATTAACTAAAACAGGAATTGGCGGTGTAGTGCTAGTGACATTACCGAGTCGGTCGTAATGTCGACAACAGATTAACTAATGAAGGGCCTAACCCACCGTCTCAGGTTACCGTCAAACAGGACACGACAAAGTGATTAAGCTCTCTTTATATTAAATAACAAGCAAACACTATTACTATTATGATTCTGTCCTGGGAAAATATGTTACACTCGCTTCGTTACTTGACTTGAGTTTATATTTATTTTGTCATCTTTTGTTACGTATATAATACTTTACTCAATACTTTATTGCATTCCACAATGTAAACTTAGGTGGTTACATATACATATAACAAGAGATCATTATGGACCCTGTCGGGCACAGCAAATAGGTGGGAGTTTTGAGTTTAGAGACTTTATTAAGTATCTAAAGTAATATAAGTAGGTACCTAAGTATATAGGTACCTACTAGCATTCTATATACCTAAGTAGTAAATGATTAAAGTTCTAAGTAAAAACCTGAAACCTTACCTATACCGTTTTAAGGGTTGTCAGTCACTCCACACTAAGTAGGTACTACATTTTTGCATGCCGATTGGTAGAATATGGCTGAACCCTACTTATATTATGTAACTACATCCTGTACCCATATTTGCAAAATAAATCATCTAACTTTCTTACAGTACTCTTTATTGCTCAATATTTGTATTTCAGTAACGTAAGTACAAAGCTTTAACAGTAACATAAAGGTTAATATATGGAGATTAATCCTAATAGGTACCACCCTAAACGCTGACGTCATCTTTATTTTTCCAGATATATTTAAAACCGATTACAATGTTGGCCTTAATTGAATTGTGCAAAATTTTCGCGTTGGAGGACGTTCGGGGGCGGGGGCGGGCGCGGGAGGGGGGCGGGGCTCGTTTTAACTTTCCGGACTGCTGCTCGCTCCTCGATACTACTGGTCCTCGATACGCAAGAATTAGATTTGTCTAGACTGGACCTGGCTTGGCAAAAAGGTTTTAATTTTAACATACGGTATGCCAGAAGATATTTTTGCAATACTTATTAAACTTCATGAAAAACTTTGGAATGTGGTAAGTCCAATACCCATTTCTACCAAAAAACCACAAAGGGAAGGACATAAAAAGTACGCAAAACATATACCTACCTAAGTATTACCTACATCGAGGTTTGTACACAAAACATTATATCTAATTTACCATTGAAAATCCCAAACCGCTACTACTGAGACACTCTGAAACTCCTCTAGGTACTGCGGAAAAATCCACTATCTTATAGCAACACATAAAGATCCTAATACTCCATCAAGGAGGTAATTCCATTTCTCGATTATTTTTCACCATGTTTTCAAGCGTTATTTCCAATGGTAGAGGTTGGTATTCAATTAACTGGAGCCTCGTCGTGGAGCGCCTTCACACTTTTAGTTATGTCTGACAGAGTTAGCGAGAACAAGGGACTGTTGCCGTCGTATCTCTTATTTAAACTAAGTAATTACGATTATATTAAGTTGAAGAATATCGTGACGTAGCACAATAGTTAGGTTTTGTTAGTTTTTGATGCACTTTGATTATTAAGGTAGGTACAGGCATTCAGTACAGTCATGGCTCTTAGCAAAATTCTAATCAGATTTTCTCGTTAACATTTTATTGAAATAATATTTTGTATAAATACACTGTAATTAAGAGCGTCCGCGGGTCGGTCCTGTACGAAATACATATAACAATGACAGACTTGTTAAAGAAAACTTTCAATTCGATTAAAAATATTTTCAAACGATCTTTGCGCACCTTTACATACCCTTCAGTCCCTGTTGCCACAACTACCTACAACGATAATACCCATACCCATCATATTTGGACATAAGATTTGAAGACAAAGCCGTCATAACAATCACAGCAGTCGTCCACAACCCTACATGTTGGTACGCGCTCACTGTAGCAACAAATAGCATTAGTTATAGAAAACCGATTACGTTAAATGAGACAGCCGATGCCCGCAGCCTCCCAAGCGTAAACACTTGTAAATATCGGATTGTTGCCCTATTTTTACTTTTCTCAGAATAAGGAAATATTTTCATAAATGGAGCAATGGCAGGTTACTGTTATTCAGGTATTACTCGTGTAACATACAAAATTATTCCGATAAAAGGCTTCTTCCAAGAAGTCCTGGTTGGTTGGAATGATAATAAAACCTGCTTTGTGAGCTTACATTTCTTTGATGAAAATCCGAGGCCTCGAGGTTTCACCAAAATACTTAATTCAAATTTTTGGAAGAATCTGGAAACAAAATTATATATTAACCTAATTGAATCGACGTTACCTAATTGTAATGAAAAAATTACGACTTTCTCCCTTCTTTTTTCTATGGATGTGGATAATCCACATTTAATTTTAAGTTTGAGCAAAAATAACAAAATATTGGTAATAACGAACGTTATAAGGGGCGAAAAGTTGGCTAACACACTTGACAATGAAGATAACTCAACATTCCGTTTTTATCCACGTCATATTATGCATGCCTTTGCCATGTCATTAAACCATAATTATTTACTACCACCTCCGATTGTATAAGACAAGATTGTCTGTTATAAATTGATCCATGATTATCGTTACGACGTCGTATTACGCTGACAATGCTATTAGACTTCGATTTAATAGCATTCGCCGGAGATTTAGCAAAATTTTCATGTTTGCTTTTAATATAATTGTGTTCAGTTTATCTGTTCGCGGATTATACGGTAGGATTACGAGGTCCCGCCGGCGGACCGCTCAAATTGAATTGTAATATGCTGCCGTTATTAATAACAGAGAATGGAGACACGCTAGGGCTGGTTAACTAGTTGAATTTAAAGAGAATATTTAAAATATCCATCAAATTAACTTGTTTTCATAAAATATGGAACTAACTGTTTGGCTTTAATGTGTTAATTTGAGAGTAATTTTTCAGTATTTCTTTAACATTGATTACAATAAGGACTGAAGCGGATTAACAATGTTTAGTTAACTTATAAATTCTAACTTTTCATATAGGTACCTACCTAATACGGAGGTATAATTGCAATTATTAAAAAATATCAACATTAACACTTAATGTTATCTTAACGAACTATTCATTCATCGTCATAACACATAAAACCCTAAAATAAATCAGTATCCAACCGCCCTGAGAATCAACCCTATCGCGGCACAATCGGCCGTCTCTACCCGAGCGTGGCATTTTTTCCCGCAAATTTTAAGCGTCTCCCTCAGAATTCCGCGAATCAGCCGTATTTGTACAATAACTGCCCACCCGGGATCGTTTGGGGCACAATAGCCTCTTTGTTTAACGACGTCTTTCTATTGCGACATGGCGCGTGCCTAGTTTTTTGAATGGGTCTGTTTGACCCACGTTCCTGAATGTTACGTATGTTGTACCTATACGCTTTCAATTTAGGGTTGAGTTGTCATGATATTATTGTACTGTTATAGTCAGGATTACATTGTGAACATATAGGTGTATTATACCTCTGTTTGAAAACAAGAGGCTTTACATATATGTGACTATTAAAATCACGATGGATCATCCTAACAGTCACACTTACTAAAACATTCATTTATCTTCTATAGGCTATATAGGCTTCTAAGAATTGATGTGAAAAAAATGTGAGCAACAGTCGTAATAAGTCTGTGATGGCTCTTCAAAGAACGTAAAGCCCAATACTCTATATTCCCCGAAGAGGCAGTCATTACCGTCGTAAAATGTTTTTTTTTTTAAATCCAGGAAAGTAGGTTAGATAGTACATACGGTACATACGTATTTTATTTATTGAAAAATATTCAATTAGGCAGGTACTCGTTTCAATCTAGGTACCTACAGAAAAAAAAATAAACACACAATAATAATAATGTATCGATTTCCCCACATTTCTGTCACATGGGTAAAAAATACAGTTTTTTATATCGGCACGTAAGTAATTAATACTATAAGTACCTACTTAGTTATAAAAAAGCAGTATAAACAAACACTATAGATAGATTAAAGTTCTATTAGCGACTAGCAACCAATTATAATTAACACTTAGGAATTATTATTTAAAATAAAACAAACCCATTCTACTTGTCTTAGCGTACCAAACGGGCCTCAACTCGACTCGCTGTACGCTACGCCATCTCTATTTTGTAAGTATAACGAAACACGTTCATTTGTCACAATTACCGTTGACGCGGAATAACTGGCGACTGGCGATAAACCTCCTCTCGTTAGCTGCACATCTCGTGGCCGCTCATACATTTTTATGAGCCTTTTATTTTTATCCACCCATGTTTTGAAGGTTCTCGGTTTTTGCTACAAATATCTGCGGTGATAGAGGGAAATGTTGTATTATAATGCTTCTTGATGTATCGTTCAATTATTTATAGGGATGAGGCGTGATTATTTAAATTAAGTAATTGGATATTCTTACGTTTAATATATTTAGCTACGACAGGTACCTATTACATAGAAATTAGTGCGTGTATGTGTCGCGGTGATAAGTCGACTGCTACTGCTGCCTATAGTCGGCTACGAACTTTTACCTACCTTAAATTGGGAAAATTCTACACCTTGGAATGAGCTATTGCTCTGCGTAGTGGTTCTTCTTTATAGTAATAAAGAGGAACCATTACGCCTCCTGTGTTGCCATCAGCTTCATAGGAGAAGTAGGCGCTCTGCGTGGATGTCGGGATGGTTACATTTATTACGGTTCAGGGTTTTGTGGTAACGTTAAAAACAGAATCAACCATTAAACAAAAATCTAGTAAAGAGTAATAGAGTCATGTGGGTCAAGTGTGCGCACTTAAACCTCTCTGACTTTTTATTTAAATGATAATCTGAATGAAACAAAACAGTATTTATTAGTTACTATTTATTAAGGTGCAATTTAAGTAAGAAAATAATCATCTATAATTTTCAATTTTGAAACCTTAAAATATGCAAATATCGATGACAATTACAAGATCTTTTTAAAGCATATACAATTACAAAAGTTTACTTGACATACATGACTCTAGTATAATTAAGTCATGGTTCGGTTGCGTCTATCTGCAAATACCAAACTCAACATAGTTATTTAGTATGTATATACTGCCTACTCCTACATAAGAGAAATTAAATGCACGGGGGCACACCTTACCATATTATTCTTTCACATGAACAGCGATCTAACATGATCAAAGAGAGGTCAGGTACAGCAAGCCGCGCTCTCCAAGGCACTGACACGGTGCCAGTAGATATGGCTGTGTAATCCTAATCAGTCATCCATCTAAAGACTGCCGCGAGCATAATTTGATTGACTATGCAGTTACATTGAACAGTGACGACAGCAGAAAACCTCCCAATGTATTACTTTAACCTTTGGACGTAACATAGGTTTTTTGCTTCTTTAAATTACGCGCCCATAATGCACAGCAGCACACCAGCGCCATGTGCCATACCATTATAATTTATAAGCATTATTAAGAAATGGCCTAAAAGCACAAGGATTAAAGACATATTTATTCTAATACAAATGTAATTTCGTTAATGACTATTTATTTCCAGTATCAGTAAAGTTAATACACCAGTTTTGTCAGAGATGGCGCTGTTTTACGCTACTAGACTACACGTCAAATTGAGTTACATAAAACCACGAGATGGCGTTGTAACTAAAACGAAAAAAGGATGTGAATACGTTTTCTTAATTTTGTAATTATGTAAGTACATAAAATATACTTATAATGGGTTTATGATTGCAGATAAAGTCTATCCCTTAAATATAACATTAAGTTTTTATTTAGGTACTGCCTAATTCTTTATTTCTACAACCTATTACTTTCCACAACTATATACAGGTATTCCGTATCCATCGGTTGTGTTACTGTCCCATTATAATTATTACTGTTATATTAATACAAAACCCCTTGCATTTGTACACTTACACGATACATATATGTATGATAATACAAGGTCGAGAAAGTGAACGTGTGCGACGTAGCGCTAATCCCAACCGGGAAATACCAACCATAGACTACAAGGCAATTCGGTTTAGTCGATTAAATAGTTCTCGAACTAAATAAAAAGCGTTTATTTGCTTAATTATGATGTCTATTTAATTTGATTTGATAAAATTGTCAGTGTATTTATTTTGTTATTACAATATTATATTATTCAGATATACAGTTATGTATAAATCAAGGATAGCATTAAGATTCTAATAGGTAGATTTAGATTTTACAATAATTAATAAGGTATTATCGATATTGTATTCCATGTAAATGCTTAACACTACTCATAAGTAACAATATACAAAATTTTAGTAACAAAAAGTTGATCGACAAAAATTTCATTTTATTCGATTATAAATCGAAACATTAATTAGGTGAAGTACCCAAGTTAGTCTCACAGACACAGAGTTTATTCATTGTCCCAGTCTTTGACACGGCGATAGGAGGTGCCTACTCTGAACTTTATCATTGTGAACTAAATCAAAACAACTGGAATTATTTTAAGGTAAGTTTTAAACTTAATCGTATTAACTCACATTCAAAAGTAGGAACTGCTAAAAAACAATAGCAGGATTTACATTATATTCAGCGTAAACTTGAATTGTATCCACTTTAATTTATAAACAACGCTATAGTGACTCATAGGATTAATTAAGTACCTATCTACTATTTGGATAGTTTTTATTTATTTATTACTTAATTATGTAAAACTACAGTAGCTACCACCTATCTACCTAAGTATATATAGTTATTTATGTATTACCTAATACTAGCTATATTGTAAGTATCAGAATAGGTCCCTAAATAAAAACATATTATTGTACAGAACAAAGGGTAGGTATACCTCTTGAAGCGGTCAAAGTTAATATTACTTCAATAATATAAAAATAATGTTAAGTGCAGGACATACTTACTACTAGTCTGCTTTATTTGTTATTATAAAGTATAATAATTATACAAAACATAAGAGACGAAGAGTATATGTTTATTATGCTGCTAAGTATTATGCTACTTCTTGAGAATACTTGACTTCTTCCTAATTTAAGTTTTAAAAGGAAACCAGACACTGTAAACATGACGATCAACTGTGTATGCGCAACAAACCTGTACCATGCACTATGTATATATTATAGTACCTACCTATATAATGGATCACAAGAGGCTAGTTTATATTAAATAAACTATTAAGATAAGTTGTGGTTAGTAGGCAGGATACAGTGATAAACAGTGCAGTCCTACTAACATATGATTACATTATCGTTAATAAACAAACAGTATTTTGTTACGAATAAGTACTTAGCTGCTATGAAGTGCTGATATGAGATTTATGATGTCACTAGCTTTTCCGGCAGCCACGCTTGTTAACTAAGTTTTTATTTAAGTTAGTAAACTGTAAAAAAACGTAACACAACTGAAGTTTTTAATTATATGTATAGGAAAGTAATTCAACACGATTCAAACGACGCCAGCGCATTAATTAATTGAGACCGTCAAAAGTAGTTGTTCTTTTCCTTGGTAGCAGCACTTTTTTCTGAATGAAGGGTACCCAAGTCCTTTTCTGTATCCCTGATGATTGCAAAATTTTAAGATGATTTAGGTATGAAAGGTATCAAAAAATCTTACCTTCCATAAAAAACATACCTTACCTTCTCATTTGTGATACCAGTGGCCGAACGCTAGGCAAGCGTCTCGTATTTCTTTTCATAACAATAACATCATCGAAATAAGTTACCTAACGACCTACTTAGAATGATACCTAACTTTGTTTACTACATCGATATAATTAGAGTAAGTACCTTGTTAATAATAACTAGGTACATTGTAGACTCGAAACCCAAAGTTCACATAGTGATGGCAGTTAGCTATGAATGAAACAAACAACTTGTAGTTTTAGGTACCTACCTACATGTTATTAAAAATTATTAAAATAAATAAAACCGCACTACAATAGTGCGGTTGACCAATGAACCAATTTTTAGTTTTTCAGTTTGTAAACTATGGAAACCTTCAAATTCCCGTCTAAGGTGCATGGTCCCACGTTCAATGGCAACCAATTCTTCAAGGTGTACAAAGACGCAGATTTCCTCCGCACTGATGCCAATGTGGAGAGTCTCCTGGCGCGAGGGTATGAGCTACGAAAAAAGCTGAGCACCGTTCCCCCTGGACAAACCCTTGTCATTGAGGGAATGAATCTTGAACGAAAGTAAGCTATGGCAATACAAATTATAGTAGCTACTTTGTAACCGTGCCAATATTTAAACAGACTGCATTTTTATTATTTTACCTGTCAGTAATCAATGATTACCAATTTTAGTACCTACCGACTTGTAAATTAAAACATAGCATTTTTGTGTGATGAAGCAGCTATTTCATATTATGAATGTTTAAATAATAAATATGTCTGGGCACTATAAAAACGAAAAAAAAAGTACAGGCATCCATAAAACTTAGACATTAAAATAATATTCTCACTGGTTTTTATTAAGCAATGATTCTCAGAACACATTTCATCATTACAGTACTCCGCTGTTGATAAAGAAAGCCGGCAAAGATATTAAAGTAGAAGACTTTGAATTCACTTACAACCGCCTGGCCGGTCTCGTCGCTGGCTTTGCTTATGAAAACCGGCGCAGATTCCCGAACATCCTAGTCAGTGAGGCCAAGGCTCTGGGCCTGGTGTGGGACAACGGGAACGACGAGAAATGCAAGCTTTACCTGTCGGTTGTCAGCGGTACCGAGCACTTGAACGAACTGTTCTCATTCTGGCCTCTGTTGTGTGGCCTGAGGAAGTTCCAGCTGAAGAAAATGCCTGTAGAACTGGTGGTGAAGATGGGAAACATCAAGAATGATGATGGCGTGACTATGGCAGCAGTTCTCAAAGCTAACATGGTGACCGCCAAGCGCATCTGGCTCATGTTCCCGAACACTTCGCTAAGGGACATGCAAAAACTGATTGACATGTCTCCGGAACTTGAGAGACTGTTCCATGGATGATCATTTGTTTTATTCTTATAGGGATGCGATTATATCGGCAGATATTAAATATATATTAAAATGTATTCTGCCACCATTTTACCTTTTTTTTCTATTTGCTATATTACTTATTATTTCATTAATCAATTATTACTGACATTTGAAAAATGTAAATATGGATGGAATAAAGTAATATTTTTAAATTTTTTTTTTTTTATTACAAAGTTTGTACATCAAACTTATTCACCTAGTACTAACGTAAGATTTAATTTGTTAGGCGCGTATTTCATAAGGAATACTGTGAACCTAAAAAGTACATTAGTGATAGCAGTAACATTATACGTCTCTGATTGAAGCTTTCCCACTTCAGGAAGTCATAAACTAAATGAGACGTTGACAAATTCAAACAAACCACGAATATTTTAAAGCATTTTATTAATTTCAAAAATAACTAGCATATAATCACGCAGTATTACTAAATTTATAATATACTATGAGGAAATACACACGATGTAGCGAGCGATGCAGTTGTTACAAACACAAACAACATCTTTATTATAATTCAGTACTAATAGTTTACTTTGTCGTTACCCATTCTGCTAATATACAATACCAATTTATACGTATCTCCATTAATTTCTAATATGCCTACTTAAAACTAATTTGTTTTTACATTGATATATGCGTCAAGCGATGAACACTGACATTTATATAGATTACAATTTTATGTATATAAAAATTGAATTCTAAATGAACTAAGTTATCCAGAATGTACTAAAGTAATAAGGGACTAGAGAGGATGTAGGTCGATAACACACGAACAATGTTGACTCTAGTCCAGGCCGCGTTCCGTGTGCGCTGCGTCTAGCGTTAACCATAATAATCAATAATTAAAAGCGAATATCACTTGGTGGCCATGAATCGCAACTCTTATCCACAGATGAAGTAATCTTGTCTACTGACGTGAGGTACAATGGCTTTCTTTGAGATTGTGACTGACGATAATACGCTAACTAAGTACTTTGATCTTACAAGTGTAATGCCTCGCTAGATAATTATTTTATTTTTATTATCTCAAAGGGAAACGAACATGAAACACTATATTCATATGACGTGCACTAATAAATAAGTACCTACATACACATTACCATTAAACAGTATACAGATTTACTTCATCTTTAAACAGTCATTGTGAAGTGTACATAATATACTTTTATATGACGACAAAATATATTAACGATAAATGAATGCACGATCACGCAAAATATTTAAATTAATATGATATGATTGTTGATTTTGAGCTCTAAAACAATTAAAAGAGTAGATTAAAACATTTGTGACATTTAAAATGATCAATAAAATTAGCAGCAGCCACATTAACTATGTTTAGAACACCCATGTACCCAATTGTATTGCCCGACAGTAATTTACAGTCATATAGATATATAAATTATATATTAAAACATATTTTTTTACTTATTCCAATGTACATAATTACATCTATTCAAATCACGTACGGCACAGCACTGAAATTTAATTTCTATATACCTTTAAAACTACCAATCATTTAAAGGACGTTACAATTTTTAACTTTTGACACATATAAAAATAATACATTACTTTAAATGTACGCCCAAAGAACAAAACATCTATAAAATTAATATATTAATCAATATTATATAATAATAGATTTAAAATATAAACTATGAGAAGGAATCACAAAGATAAAATAAGTATAAAATAAAAATTCACAGAATTATGAGTTTTATACTACATAATGAACAATACATATTTAATATAAATTAAATTCTGCTTTCATTAAGCTGAGCTACCGATTTTTAAATACTGAAACAAAATAGGCATCGGCTTACAACTCAAGTTAACCTAACTACCTTCACGTTAGTCCTGGGTCAAGTTATTAAAACTGTATCTCAACTTCATATAATTACGTAAATCATATACTATGAACTGTTTTATAGCATTTAAAATTTTAATTTATACTCAAAAGCATACCTTTGCCTTATTTGTCTATTTCGTATGGCAGTTGAAATAAAGTATTTAATCCGGCGAAATTACAACGAATTAAAACAATAATATAATGTAGCCTCAAAAAGATCCTAAAATATACACTGATCATTCCAATCTAAAATGATAAAATAACGATTTAAACAAACTACAAGTCTCAAAATCAAGTTCCTGTCAATAACATGACAATGTCCGTGACGTATCAAACGTCATCAATTCCATAAAACAGGGAAATCAGTTAGGAAGTAGGTTTTTAACCTTGGTGCCGTATTCGACCAATCATTGCCTCGACACTAAATGACTTGACCTATCTATTGGTTTACTAGAACAGTTCTACCGAGATAAGCGTCTACGCTGTACTACTAAGTTTTTGAGGTCGATACTGCTTACATGAAGTATCCCGATCCTCAGTGGGTGATGACGACGGAGTGCAGACAGTGCGGCACGACGTGTCGGTAGGGCAGGCGGTAGTTCTTGACGGTGCGCGCGGCCAGGCACTTCAGCGTGGTGTAGCGCAGCGGGTTCACGATGGCGGCCAGGCTCTGCGCCGACGCCTTCAGGATCTCCTCCGGCGTGTCGCCCTCGTAGTTCACCGTGTCGATGTGCGCGCCGTGCGACAGCAGCTCGCGGACCACCTCCGCCGGGCACGGGTTCAGCTGCGGATGGCAATAGGAACGTGAAGAGTTGCTCATTGAACAAGCTAAGTTAATAAAAACTTGGAGATCCACGAGCGGCAGCGGAGGGGCTAGCTCAGCGGGAAGTACCTTGCAGACGAGGTGCAGCGGCGTGTTGCCGTCGGCGTCGCGCGCGTCGGGCGCGGCCCCGAGGCGCAGCATGAGCGCCACGAGCGGCGCGGCGGAGGGCCCAGCGTCGGGCGCGCCCGCGCCGCCCCAGCCGCGCGCCGCTCGCCCGCGCGCGCCCTCCGCCGAGCACGCCACGTGCAGCGCGCCGCGGCCCTGCCGCACCTGCGGGGTTATATATGGTGATCACACTACATCGGCATATAACCACTTTACAGATATTTACAAAGCTTTACATAAAGTTTTTCAAAAATGTCGCGTTTTCCCAAAAACTGCCCATGCGAGTTAGATTTTTCGGGCGACATCATTGTCGAAGTTGGACCTGCCTAACTAAACAATTTATCCAAGGTGTTTCTACCTCGAGAGTATCATTCCCAACCACGACAGGTACGACTGCGACACGGACATTACACGTGATCTTCGTCTTGTCTATGTTCATTTTAAGACCAACAGTTGGGAAATGACACTAACTCTTTGAGCATAGTATTGAGCTCCTCCAGCGACTCCGTCATGATAACCGGCAGAACAAAGTTGAGTGATGTATGCGCCATAGATGTTAATGCCGAACCCGTTCCAGTCAAACAGCTTAAAAACATCCTCGGAAGCATTTGTGAGCAGTTTCGGACAAATAACGTCTACCTGTCTCACTCTGATATCACTGAATATACAACTACACACTATCGACCTTTACGGTAAAGGTCGATAGTGTGTCGAGCAGGTCGGCAAGCCCCTCATTAACAAAGTGGCTTTACCACTTTGTTAATGAGGGTCTTACGGATGAGACACACGTCGTTTTATGGTTGAATAATGAGATGATTACATCGACACCCACACGGAATCATAACTGTCTAATTTTATTGTTTTACATATTTCAAATTGGTTAAATTAAATACTCAATATTTTTTATATTTTTATCCTCAATAAAACTACTTGACTCACCTTAATATCTAGCTTAACGAGTGAGTACACAGCCTTATGGATCTGTCTTGACACATCTTCGGTACATTCAGGTTCTTCTAATAGTCTGGCCATTAACGCGGCGAGGTGCAGGGATATCACAAGTACCCTTTGCAACGTGCTCAAGGTCTGTTCCCGGTCGATGCTGAGCTTCGAGTCGAGCAATTCCATGCCCCTGTCGATCTCTGATAATGCCTTTCTAAATACTGGTTCTATATCTTCGAAAGTCACCGGTGGGACAATGCGACCTTAAATAAAAAAATAATTAAATAATGTATCTAATAATAATCCAATCAAGCGTGAATGGCTAGTTATATACTGGATAAATTAGCATGCTAAGTACGCGAGCGCAATAGTCGAGCGCATAAAACCCCAGCTGGCTGCGCATGCGCAGAATAGTTACCTCTAAGCGGAGGGCGCGCTCGCTCGGCCAACATGTAGGAGAAGAGCTCGGCGAAACTGTAGAGGCTGGACTGGGTGAGCGGCGACAGCGGCGGCAGCACGGCGCGCTGCATGTCGAGCGCGTGGTGCCACAGCTGGCGGCAGCGCGCGAACCGCCCCGCGTCCGCGTACACCGCGCCGCGGTACCGCACGTAGTACGACGTGTCCGGGTGGGCCGGGCCTAGCGCACACACAATATAGATTTCACTCCAACATTACCTTTAGGTAACATTACCTAGTCAAATTGTACCTTTAGGGGGTGATATTATATTAAGGGCCGACTTATCAATTGCCAGATATTGTTTATCAGTCGATTAAATTGAATGTTATAACATATTTTCCATACATAAACTGTTGAAATGACAATTTAATCCATCGAATATAATTAAGATTGAAAAATCGGCACTAAGATATTTCAATATATATAAAAAGAACTACATTTTTTTTTGACAAATCTCAATAATTTAAAGAAATAATATAGGTAAGAGATTTGCTAAACTAGAGCCACCTGTAACATATGTTTTAGTATCTACAAATCCTGATTCTCACCTAAAATTCTCTCTCTTATAACTAAGGCCTGCATCCTCATGGCGTCGGGGTCGGCAAGTATTTCTTCTAGTTGCTGCGCATTACTGGGCTCCACCGCGTAGTCGTAAGCTTCTATGCGCGGGATATCCTTTGGCTTTGGGATGGGTTCGCTACTGTCGGCCGGAAACCTGATCAATGTTCATAAAGTTAGGGTTATATATTGGTTTTACACGCTTTACTTATTAATAGGTAAAGATGTGATATCGGTGAATAGATCACTATTTTAGTAGTACCTAGTAACCTGGACCTTATAAAGTTAATCGTATGAAATTGACAACATGCAGTAAAAAATTTAATCGATACTTATTTTTCACTATAGGTGCCTAAAAAATTCCAGGCAGACGAAGTCGGAGAAGTGGAAGTTCGCTATTTATATACTGATGGTTACCTATCGTTCATGGCTCGTTTCCACAGCACGAGCGCCCCGACCATGTCGCGCCGCTTGTCCACATACGTCGCCCCGAGCAGTTCTAGGGCATCGATGCGCTGCTGTCTCGTCACTAGTCCGTTTATTAGGTGTTCTACTATGTGTGTGTTGCCCGTCACTGATGCTGCTAGGAGTGGCGTCATACCTAAATTAAAACAACAAATTGTTAGAATTACTTGTCATAGTCTTATTAATGAAACTCTAGACGTCTAGACAGACTTAAATATGTGCCTAAGGTTTTCGAAGAAAGTGCTAAAACAATTCTTATCTATAAGATAGGAAAGTGAACCAGGTTAGAAATAGTCCAAAATATTTAACTATTGTATTACTGCTGTGCTTTGCTAACTTAGACAAGTGGTATACACAAAGTCGAAGCATTTTGCCTGCAAATCTAGGCACTCAATGCAGTAAAATTTGCACAAGGGAAATAACACAGTTCATAAAGGAAAGCTTACCGTACGAATCAACGTCCATGGTAGCTCCGTGTCCTAACAGCATCTTCAGTATATGAAGCGACCCGCTTTCCGCGCAGTCGTGTAGCGCCGTGTTGCCTTTAACGCTTTTTCTGTTGACGTCAGCATTCAGCGATAACAGGTACTTGGCGATTCTAATGTGGCCCTTATAGCAGGCAATCATCAGGCATGTGTGTCCGTGACGGTTTGCTATTTCTATGTCTGCAATAAGAAAAAATAATTGCATTGTTATTTTGTAAATGAACTTGAGCCAAATGTATCCCATTTCAAACCCCACACATCATGGAAGACACATATTCGATTTTGTTTAAAAAAAGGGGTTATAATTCTTCACTAATTTAAATGATAAATTAAATGCAAAAGAGCTATAAGCATTGAAATTCTGTACTCACCGGCGCCATTTTCGACTAGGAACTTAACGATATCATAATGGCCGTCGAAGCAGGCGGCCCGCAGGGGGGTGCTGTGTGTCCTCGTGGTGGAGTTGACGTTGGCTCCGGAGCGCACCAGCAGCTTCACCAGCGGCAGGTGGCCAGCGGCCGCGGCGCACCATAGCGGCGGCGCTCCCTCTATCGTCTCGCCGTCAAATGTCACTATAAATTACATAATTATAAAACTTTAATCATCATCAATATAACATAACAACTGGGTCCTTACTATAAGCTCATAAAGCAGTTTTCGTTGTGAAAGCAAAAGTCGCGACGTGCAGTGTAGTGTAGGTATAGGTATAGTAAATAAAAGTTTACAATTTTAAGCCGTCTTTGACGGAAAAGAGAGTGCCGGATATGGGCCAAATACGCCAAGAGGCTCCCTTGTTATCCTAATATCGTAAGTATTTAAGTGTAAATATCTAAATACCTTAAACGAAACCATTCAAATCTTCAATAGGTACAGGAACATTTAAATTATTTCATGATACGGAAATTGCAAGAAACAAAAAATGGCAAACAAAGTAATCGTAGTTATGTGTATCTTTAGTATTATCATTAAAGTGTTTGCTTAAGGTGTTGTCACAACGCTGTGAAGGACACATAGTACAAACAGCGGTTATAATTATTTATTATAACCAAAGGAAGAAGCGTGGAATGCCACGTGTTTCAAATAAGTAAGTAACAGGAAAAGACATTTCTAATCTCTTCTTCAAGTGACATGGTGGGGAGCAGTAGTTTGGAAATCTAGACTATATATATATAACAACTACCTTAACTAGAAACAATAAAAAGTATTCCAAAATTGTTAAAACATTTTTCTACATAAGTATACAAGAACAGAAAGCAGATAATATAATACGCACTTAACTGACTGAACAGTTGTCGTATACATTTAGTTTCAATTAATAATTACTATCCTGAACAGGTGAAGCTTTGTTCATGACCCTTACAAAATAAACCCATATAAACGCCAAAGACCAGTTTATAGCCATATTGCTACACAGAAATTAAACACAATACGTAAACAATATTAACGTAGTTTTTGTTTGCAATTTGTAAAGTGAAATGGCTTCTGGCCAAACTATTGACGCAATTGGAAAGCCGTAACGACAACTCAACCCGTGACAATACGGGCATACGACCGATAAACAATTGTATTAACACTATTTACGAGTGATTAACGGGGTCCTGATTGACCGACACGTCATGCCGACACACAATGGGGAATGTTGGCGAAACTTTTTTCGGCGAAGAATTGACCATTGACCCAGTGCCAACACCGACATCAAGTAGTTGTGTTATTTAGAAATTTGTTCATGAATTACAGTTTAACGAGTTGAACCTATTATGATTAATAATTACAGCTACAGTAAAAAAAAGGTTAATAGAAATACTATTCATAGAATGTAATTACATAATATCAGACTTATGTGAAATTTGCATGTAAATAATGCATGTGAATTCGAATGTAATAGTTTTACTCGCATGTAAGTATAATTACTATGTTATTAATGTGTAAGAGCCAAAGAACTTGAGTCACCGACATAGCTCAAAGAATATGCAAGTTGAAGTGGCAATGGGCAGGCTATATCGCTCGAAGAACCGATAACCGCTGGGGAAGAAAGGTTCTCGAGTGATGACCACGAACCGGAACTCGCAGCGTTGGCAGGCCTCCCACCAGGTGGACCGACGATAGTTCCGACAGAGTTCCGGAACTGATTGCAAATGGCAAGTTGCCGTTCATTGTGGTGTTCTAAGGGGGAGGCCTTCGTTCAATAGCTGATGACGATGATAATAAATAATGTGAATAGATTGGCACAGGACCGCGGCGGATGGCACTATTTAAGGGAGGCTTATACCCAGCAGTAGGATACTGAAGGCTGTGGATGATGATGATGATTGTGAAAACTGTGTATATCACGAACTATGCCACTAAACTTTGCTTTAAGACAAGTTTAGTTCCTACAGTCAACATGCTTGTGGAAAACTTGTTATGTTTAGTAAATTATGAATAGGCATCCTACAAATATCGATGACATAGGTACATGTCATACACACACATGAAAATGTTTAAGGTCATCGATATTTGTATGATACCTATTGCGTATCTACCGCTTTAGAAACTTGAACCAAATATTGATAGGAAATAGTAAGAGACCTTACCTGAACCAGGCTGTTCGATATCTGCTTTGCACCTCTCTATGAGGTATTCGGCGACGTCGTAGTGTCCATTTCTGCAGGCGATGACCAGTGGAGTCGCGCCGCCGACCTTTGCACCCACCAACATGTTCAGCTCGTCAACAGAGCGCCAACTGTGTAGGTACGCCTGAAATAACACAAATGAAACATTGATACTCTTATTTTTTAACCTAGCTTCTAATTTTTTTGCTTATCTACATCACAAATGCCTGTAAAAAGCAGTAGGTACTTAAATTCGTTGCACTCATTAGTATAACTGTGTAGCATAAACCAATACGGATTACGAATAGTATATAGTGTAGTATAGTATAGGCATTACCAGTATTAATTTAAAATACCTACATTAGGTAGCAAACAGATGTGACTAAATATTATTAATTTGATTTACTTTTAATGATCCTTATACACAGCAGTGATGAAAGATATCTTAAAAAAGACAGACTGACCTACACTCTCACATAATAATTATCTTCGATGCGTAACGTTTCGGTAGGTAGGTACCTAAAGTAGAATACTTTAATGAATTACCTGTTGTGTTTACATAAAGTTTACTTAACTTTTAAGGTTGAGAATACATATATTATATTATTATACAAGAACATTATTTTATGAATTGTCATTACTCATTGCATTCTTGACTATCACCAGACGGAGTAGCATCAATTACATGACGATCAGCCACCACTATTGTAACCGATGCGATGTAGACTATACATTTATAGTCTATAGACAATTACGTCAAGCGCTTGCGTGAAACTTAGTCAGCATTCACTCACTATGAATGGCACTGGATATCTTAAAATGATATAATTGCAGAGATGTACACTAATTATTTAATTTCGTCGTTATTTTATCTCCCACTGGAAAACTTATACCTAATGAAATTTATACCATATTCATCATAATTATCAATACTATTAGTATTCATTTAGGTAAGTAGCTGGTACCGAATTATATGATATATTGTAAACCAACAATATAAATGTCTAAAAGGCCGTGAAGGACATAATATGATAAGATCCATAACACATGAATAAAGTATACAGTAACGTACACTGGGGTATCATCATTAAATAGATTAAAATCAACACAACAAAACTTAAAGCTTAATAAATGAAGCTCATAACAAAAATATGGAAAATTAAGTGCCTGGATCGTTCTACAAAAAAAACTTTTTGGTTCTAACAACGATTCAAAACAGAAGGTTAGTTAAAAAGATGTTTCCCAAATTTGAAATGGTCGTATTATAGGAATGTTGTAAACCCAATTTTAAAAGGCAATTGACAACAGTTTCATCAGTTCATATCAAGATTCGCAAAAGTGAAATCTGCTGATATAATAACAACAAAGTTTGGCAAGCTCGACCGGGCCGACGCGTGGCGCAACGCTGCCCGCCACCGCGCCGCTTGCAAAACATACACCGGTGAATACACCTGGACTGCCGATATATTTTTAGAACCACATTTCAAAGTACTCTTCGCGGTGATTTTTTAAATTTGTTCTTTGCGTTAATATTTCAGAAACGTAAGGTTCCATTTTAATGATTCTTTAAAGACGACTGGTTACACATGAAATCTTTTACCTAATTAGTCTCGGGAATTAATTTGCAAATACAAGAACCCTGAATTTTAAAGCTCAGGTCGAAATTAATTACGAACACAGCCTCGACGACTCCCCGAAATGAGAAGCTCAAGTAACTTTGTGTAGAAGGTCTAATCCATAAAAAGTTTTATTACACAGGAATTACTGTATCAGTAAGTGATACATAAAAAGCAAATTAACAAAATTCTGAAATGACGTAAGACTAATGTGTTTGCTTTTAAGAAACTCAAGCATGATTTCTGTAAACAATAGATACTTTTATGTCAAAAAATATTAAATTAAAAGCTGATCTGACCTGTGATCTATTCCGTATAAACATAGTCGTTTTTACATTATTTTATTCTTTACGCATTTATAATCTGTCGTGTCAAAAGCAGATGGCGGTTATCGGTCTTTGAATAATCTCTTTGTTTAAAGTAGACAATGTCAAGATCACTCATTAAACTCTCACACAAAGATGCGTAGACTATAAAAGTAATAAAATGTACAAGCTCGTCGTCACTCTGAGTACTTAATTAAAAAATATTTAAGACGTTTACTTATTCGCGCAAGAATTCAGTACTCAGTAGACGCGAGAAAAGTAGGTCAACGATCCTTTTACCGGCCAGCTAGCATCCCTTTACTCATAGCAAGTGTCTCGGAAAGAGATACCTAGATGAGTTTTAACGGTATTTTATAATATGATGTGAACTCCGTCTAGATGAGAAATCAACTAACAATTGTTGTGAAAGGAGGATAATACATAGGTATTTTCACAATTTGTAATTGTACTAGAGGTTTGAAACTACACAGACTTTGCTTTTAGACAGACATAAATTAACGTACTGGCTGAAAGCATAACACATAGACAAACCACTGTTATGGACGCGATTAATACATAACTGTTATATCGATACAATACCGTCATTATGTCACTAATCTATGACCGACTATATAACATGAAGAACAGGTTTTTATGAATTAAGTATTGGCTATATTTTTAACGGTGTAGTCAGTTGTAAGTTGTATTTTTACTAATAACTATACTAGTGGTCAAAATTCGACAGTACTTGTGTTCTTTTTAGCTGTTTGTAACTTTGTACAGTTTGTATGTTTATAGAGTTATGCACTCCGTTTCCATTATATTTAAGCTTTACTATGCCAAATCACCACTATTCCGGGCAACAAGTGCCTGCTGTAAAACTGTCGTATTACACGTAATTATTACAACTCAGAATACAAAATCTTCTATACTGTACATTACAAGATTAACAAAAAGAATATTAAATTACTGAGTAGAGAAGATTACTTGGTTTTAGATGACAAATGAATTCCTACAAATGAATACATAGTGTAATACTTAAGACATGACTTACGAGACGTACGACTATCACAACAACTATGAGCACAATACACTGTTTAAATACTCATTACTATAACAAATTCCAAAGATGTTAATCTGAACACTGATCAGGCACAATACTGACTCATCAATACGACAGTGGAGCTAATTAAATAGTACAAAGACAATGAACAAATGAAAATAAAGTAACAAGTTATTTCACAATCTCGTATTGTACTGGTGTCCATGACAGCGCGAACCGATCGACAATGAATCGTAAAGACGGATACCTGATTTTTAATGATGCAATATTGTCTTTAAATCATACAAAAATATTTTGGACAATAAAGGTTAAACATACAAACATGAAGAAATTATTTAATATTTTTATTTTAAACATAATATAGGTAAATCAGGACCATTCATAAATGCAATTAATTAATTCCAAAGTTCAACTTTCATGTGAATTGTTATTTAAGTTACTTTTAATGCATAAAATCAATTTAATAACTGGCACGTAGAATAAATTTAAAATGAAAAAGTTTTTACTAAACTGACAATTTCGAACACAAAATAATAATCAATTGGTCAAGGGAAATATATATATTTTTTTTAACAGCCTGTGTTGTCCCACTGCAGAGCAAAGGCCTCCCTTTCCTTCTTCCACTTTATTCGGTCGTGTGCTAAGGTAAATATTAATTAAAGTATTTTGTAAACAATATTATACAGCTGCCAACGGGTTGGTTGTAAGTACATAAAATTAGTATTAGCACATCTTGTTGCTACTTTAATGTCATTTACTAATTGAGGTTTATGTTAAATAAAAAAATGTCTGTGCTGTAGTTAAATGATTTACTATTGAAGGCACCATATACTGAAATAAACAATTAGCTGAATATTTCTTCAAGTTTACTAGCGTAGTATGTGTTAATCGTAATGTATTTCACATAAATTAACAAGAAGAATAAATTGTACAAAGTGGTACTGCTTCATATCGTTTTCTAGAAAAACAATCAAGAAACGTGCAAAGTTCTTAATATTTAAATACGATACACCTCAAAACGTGACTTAACCAGCGAAGCACTATTTACTGAAATACTTAGCTTGAGTTCTTTATAATTCTGATCTGAATATATAAATGAAAGTATATTTGCACCTTTCATTTCTGAGAACATAATATAATAATGATCATATTCAAAACTACTAATAAGCAGTGCATTAACTTAATTACGTACATAGTTATAATTCAAGTTTTCGCTGAACATAATATAATAAAAAATGCCCAGATCAGGCGCTCCTAATTACAAATGCACACAGGCAGAACGTACTGGAATGAAGTGATTCCAATGTTAGATTGTTGCCTCCGATCGTTACCTTTTTTAATCTCCTGAGCAGTCGCCGCTGCCTTCGCAGCAACGTTTTACCGCAATGTCTCAGCGTCTCTATCCACCGCCCCCTCACCGGCATCAGATCCCACACACCCGCAGACATTTTGCATTAATACATCACAGATTGTAACGCTTTACTTTATATCACTCAGACAGTTTTTAGATAACTTCACTTCTTTACACTGCAAATATTTAATAAATTCTAATAAGTTCTTATTTTTTAAATTTTATTTCAAGGACACACTTCCTTAAGAATATATTTGAAATCACTCGTTTATCTTTACAAGCAAACAAATGTGTCTATAATATTGAAGATGTAATTATATAATCGTGCATGCGTCTCAACAACTCGTTTATAAATGATACCGTCCTCTGGCTGCAGATAAGATATATAAGGTTTGTAAACCGCAGAAAGACGTGGATTTTCTGAGTAAACCGTGCATTTAATCTTAATTTCGAATAGATTTATTGTGCGGGGTTTTCTCCACAGAAATATATATTATTCCACTGAGCCTTAAATAATACCGTCGTGAGTCAGACCAAAACAATTTGACTCAGACGGCGAGGATGAAAATTTTATAAAATTTACCCAAGACAATGTTATGTTATTAAAAGGTTGATCTCATTTTTGTCTTATTTATAACTTTATTGGGCCCAATTTTACGTTGACGTAGTCAGTATAATGGCTTTTACGTAGGAATAACTTAATCCGAAGACGAAACGAGGTGGGTTTCTTTTTATAAGATTAATTTGTACATGAAATCATGTTTGTGTGAACTTCTTTATCAACCTAGAACATCATATTTTTTTTGTCGATAGTAGAAATATATGTGTCGACTGTAAGAAAATCGTAAAAAATATTTTAATGCTACAATTAACTTCTTCATTAATAAAGGAAAATAACGTTTATAGCTAGTCATTATCACATAATAACTCAAAGTTTGTTCTAGATGTTGTGTATTCTGAGATTCTAGAAAAAACGTGTGATACAAACCAGTATAACCGCTAAAATAGGCATAACGAACTGATACAGTGGAAATATTTTACGTTACTATGACGTTAGTATATGTATTTACGCTCTTGATTCAATATAAGATGACATTCGTGATAATTATAGTACAAAACCCGACAAGGTGATTCTTTACAGTAACCTATAAAAGTGATAATGTGGTAATAAGGAAAATATAAAGTATGTATAGGAAACTAGTGTAAAAAATACGTCACAAATACTTAGGATATCTTAAGTAACAAGCTTCACTTAAAGTGAATGATAATTTTACCTATCGTGTAAGTGACATTTAGTTCGAATTACAAATGCTTATGAATGAGAAAATAATCATGACGAGTGAATTATCTTGACGAACTTGTTATTACTCAATCATTCAATAGAAGGTGATAACATCAAATGAAATAAGACACATTCCATGCGTCCAATACAATGATAATCGTAATGAACACATTTGCTCGTCGTCCAATTGAATGAGAACTGAGAATTATAACATTTACAGCAAACGTATTTATTTTTACGATAACATTCCCACGTGTTTCCTCCGAACATATTGCGTTATGCGTAAGTTTATAACAAATAAAACGAAAGGCCAAAGAGATGACTTTTGCACACTATACATACATTTGTAAAAATATTTTTAATTGATAGTGAATAATAAATATCTAGTTACGTACGTCACCAATTTTTGTTGGTAGTTACATTGATTACGAGACAAAATTGAATCCTTGAGGCAAAGTTATTGCCTTTCGTCAAGGGAAGGATAAATATAAAATAATTGGCCATCTGATCTTTCTCTTTATGATGTGCCTACTTTTATTCAACCTCTCATATGGACTCGAAGAGGAAATGTGTCTGTCGCACCCATATACGGCATGAACAGCAGATTAATTTTACTTCCGTATGGATGCCATGTATACATTATGGTTTTTAGGGTTCCGTACCTCAAAAAGAAAAACGGAACCCCTATTATAGTATCACTCTGTCAGTGTGTCTGTCTGTCAATCACTTTTTCACAAGAACGCGTGAAGGTACACAGTTAAAATTAATATAAAATAATCGGGTCTGCTGTCCCTTGGAGGATTGACAAAATGAAACTTTAAAATCAGCGCAATCAAAAGATACGAGCAATTAGGTTGACTACTTTTACAATTGTTACTCTCAAAACCTATAGGGTATTTCCCGTTGAATTATGAATATTTGGTTTACGGCTCTGGTGAAGAAATAAACTGACAACTGTAAATTTGTAGTTACATGACAAAAAATAGGAATAACTTATTTGCAGTTGGTAAACTAATCGCTACCTACTTAAATGTATTGGGGTAACAGTTTCCAACGGATAATATAAGTTTGTTCATCGTTCCGGTTTATCTTTTTGTTCGAGCAATGTTATTTTCATAATTATAAACATAATTTTAATTCCGTACGGAGCTCTCGGTGCGCGAGTCACACTCATACCTGTCCTGGGTATTTTATATCCATATGTACAGGTTGGGTAATTGTGATCTTTCTTTAATTGCTTTTTATTTGTATTCCATTCTACAGTGTCGACATGGGCTATCATCGACATGTAAACATATTTTATACAGAGGTATAAATATAGCAGCGCATACTGAGGTGCGCAGACGATGAATTGAGTACCTACTCGTGGAAGCGTATCTTGGTGCCTCATTAATATATTACCTTTCATTACGTCAGATGATTTTATTGTCTTTCTGATGTTATTAATAGCTGGTCGTTAACTGCTACCTATAATAATATATAATGATGATGACCAATTTAAGACGTAACTTAATAGCTAATTAGGGTTGAAACAAAATATTCCTATAATTTAGTGAAATGACTAGAATATTGTGTTCTAATTAATTTGTAAGTTGATTGTAATATTAGCTAACTATTAAACGCAGATCAACTAATGAGAATCTAACGGATTACGCAGGCAATTAAGCATTTTAGGCATCAGACTTTTACACACATACATACCTAAGTCACGCCTATTTCCCAAAGGGAAGAGCAGAGGCCACGAATTTCTAATTCGTGGCCTCTGCTCTTAATTAATTTCTAATTGGTACGACCTTGGCCTACTCGCTTCATTCACTCGCATCACATCTTTCATACATAGTTGTTGGTTAAGGGTACTTCTGCAAGGGTACCGGTCTGCAGAACCTCTCCTATCTGGTCAGAGTACGTTCGACGAGGACTTCTCCTTCAGGCGTTTAGGAAGAAAATACTATTAAAGAAATACTTATGAATATAAAATATACAAGATAAATAAGATCATTCATTTTTATTATTTCTTCTTCAGTGGGTGTCTCACCTAACCAACTGATAACTAAAGTTAATAAGTGAAGAAAAGTTGTTCATTGATAAGAGTATAAGAGATGGTTAGTTAATAAGTAGATAAGCATTGGCTAGCGGATGTTTATAGGTAAGACCGTGAGTGTACATAATATATGTTAAACGCGGAATGCTTACTACTAAGCTATGAATGAAGTTAAAAGAGATGATTCATGCGTCTGGGTCAACAGAATAGACTATAACCTACTTTTTCCCTGAGTCAACAATACTGTTGCAAAATTAATTCTCGTATCTAATTTCCTCGTTTTATTCTACAACCAAAATCAAAACTATCAGGTCCAGATAATCGAAAGCGGTTGTGTGTAAAATGTGAGCCATGTTGCATATGAACGTAATGTTCGATTAAAATCTTTTTCAGAAGTCATCTATCGATATATTTTGTGATTGCAAGATGAATGTTAGTAACCAGGCTTTAAAGTTGCTTTTCGTATTTAAATACAATGTTTCTCAATTAGGTACCTACCTATGATTTATTTCTCTTCAGACATTCATATCTTTTTCTAATATTAAAATTGATGTGTGAGAGTATTATGACGTGTAGATTGATATTAATTGAAGGATTATTCATGAGAGGTAGTATAATATCACAGATTAATTTAACAGTTCTATGTAAATTGTAAGTCATATTTTTATTTTATAATAACATTCAAATTATATGTGTAAATTCGTAAAATGGTATTAAACATAATGTAGAATACATTATGTTCTACAACGTGGTCATGGAACTAATTTAAAATTAGTACATAGTATTTATTGCGCGTGACTTAGAGATCTTAATTCAGACAGTCTGTATTTTCAGACATCTTAAATTAAAACTATTACTGATAATATTATACAATGCTTGTTTAGATACTTCAATCTTAATGTTGCCTGAGATAGAAACACACTTACCAGCTATGTACTAGATATTATGGAAAAGATTAATTATTAATTCGACGACAGTTTTGATAGGTACTTATTAAAATCATTCTATTAAATAAAATAATTATATGTGTAGTTAACATAATCACATCAATAAAAATTGTTTGTCGGGGTGTATGATAGAGTTACAGGCAATTCAAATTAACAACCACAGGAAAGAAATAATAAAAAAAAACGATAACGTTCATATTTTTTTTGCAATTTTAAAAACAGTTCTATGCGAAGCATTCGTTTAATTTAAAAGTTCATAAAATACGTAGCACTTCCGAGAAAAAAATCTTCTAGTGGGTATTATAATTTACAGAGGCCATTGGCAGTTATAATTGCTTGGTATTACACTCTAAGATCTAAACCACACGAACGACTTCACCTTCAGGCAGAATAGGAAATAACTCTAGTTAAAACAAACTGAACTTTAAGACCTGGTAAACAGAGTGTACTTTGTGGTGCAAATATTGATGAAAACAAGAGGGTTAAGTGTATTTTACGTCAAACAAAAATAGCCCCTATTGTCAAGTGTCCAGTGATAGTTACAGCCGTGTCTTGCCAGCGTTTATGTGATATACGGTATGTAAACAAACTAAGTAAATAGCGGATGTTTGTTATGTTTAGGTTAGTTTGTGGATCCCAATAGACCCGGTTGTGTAAGCTTATTTTATTTTCCTATTGTTCAAGATTATTAATCTCTAGATATAATTTATTAGACGTTTCAATGGAGGTTTTAATTTTTTATACTATATTTGCTTTAGCTGTTTTTTGTAAGATACAGGTACTAAGCTAATTGCAACACAAGTGCCATAGACAATGTGACATAAATACGTAGGAGTAGTTTGCAAGTTCTTAATGAATAGTTGGCGTGTTAACTGTCTAGAACAAACTTTAATAATAAGTTACTCACAACAGTTAACATTTTATTAGGTAAGCCAATTAACTTGAAACATAATATTTCAAGAGCAACTATAATAACAATCAATAGAAAAATGGACGCAATGTATGACTAATGTACACACATAGGATAAAGTCGTAAGTGGTGCAACCATAACATGGTACAGGTCCCGTTAGCCATTCGGTACCGCGGCCTAAGGTATCAGTATTCAGTACCGTAGTGCGTACTGGACACAATAACGCCTCATGCTTTCTAATTTACTTCACCGTTGCCAAGCTAAACTAACCTTTTGCTTACTGCGTTGTTTATTACGAAACAGACATATTTATTGTTCCTAATAAACAATGTTGAGGCCAGTTATTAAGATGAATAGACTTGCCTATGTTTATCATTACTGCGAAATATTTTACAAACATTACTGGTTCATGTGTTATTTTGCAGTCAAGTTATAATGCAATCCTGAGCACAGTTTATACGTCGTAAGATGAGATCATATTACAAATGATTACACTTTAAGATCAGGCAATTAAACCATCAAAAACTGTCATTACCATATCTGCCTAAGTTTCAATCATAATATAAAAGTCAAACACTTGGAAGTCTTTAAACTGTGAAGGTACTACTACTACAGTGTGTGACAGAAATAAATTCTAAAATATAAAACTTGTTATAAGTCATACATAAAATCATTCGCACACACAACAGATCCAAGTTGCCGGGTTGCACAACCGTATAAAACTTTTGTTTGATCAGCGATTAGTTGATTACACTCGGGACGTGGTTCGCGGTGCGAGTGGACGCAGAGTCGACCGCTCGTAATCACGCCGTATGCAATACTGCAGCTGCTAGTGGTGGGACCACTTCTTTCACCGAACGCTTACACAATAAAATAGTTACGCAACAAACTTTTGCCTTTCCAATGCTGCAACGGCGCGTGTAGCAATTGGTTTTTCGGATGATCAATGCTTTAAATTGATATGCAAATAAGCCAAGTAACTGATTGTATAAACATCAAACTAGGTAACCAGTTTATCAAACTGAATTAGTGAGTTATGAGTTCAAGTTGAAAATGTAAAACTTTTACGATGTAGGCGTTTATTTTAATTAAATATAAGTAACCTACGAATGTTTTAAAAGCGAAATAAATAAATCTGAAAGCGATAACATTCTTAAATTTTATCTATAAGTTGTCGACTACAAAAGTAACGACGCAGTTTGAAATGTTAAAATAAAAAATAACTCAATTAAAAAGACACCGAGAAAGTGAGCAATATTTCCGGATTCCCCAATCTATTTACGCTTCAATTTCTAGGCCGGAGGCGATTTCTACTGAAAACATGTTTTGGTTGAAAAATGTTGTTCATCATACGAAAAACAACAGTGGTTTGTGTCATCTGTCCACTTTAGAAACTTAAAGTCAACTCAATTTGGACGTAGTTTTACTTATTGAGGGTTCTCCCTTAATAAGTAAAAATTAAGTAAATCTGCTTTCAGGTATACTAATGGGCTAATTATAAAGATTGATATGAGAATGGAGGTTAGAGGGGATAAAAAAATCTGCAAGAAACAATAATTTAATCATTGTGTTAATTTCAAAAGCGTAGCATATCAGAGATAATGAAATTAAAAAAAGTGCAGACGATGCACAGTTACTGCTTTGCAAGCAGCGCGTGTGGAATTATACTCACTAAAATATGTATTTTTTACATCTTCTTTTGATTTTAATCAGACTTATTTATTTAGTTTTATAACAAATGATAGTCAAATTAACTAATTCTGAGAAAACTTTTACTTGGAAATGTATGAAATTTTACATTTTACACTTCTACTTTCATACACGATAATTAATATTGCGTTGCATGTTTAATTTAGAACAATTTGCAAGTAATTTTCATACAAAGTCAAATCTATTCAAGACAGCACAAAGTAATAATATGGAGACTGGAGACGCTGAACGTACTGAGTACACCAGGCAATATCAAACACGTGCATGCAAAATCGTTACTTTAAAGTCTGTCGGCATAAAACTACACGTAATGATGTGTCAACATTTTATTCGGCATGATGTAATACAATGAGATGTTTGTGCTCAACACCGAATCTTATGAAAGCAAACTCAGAAACCTTGACAGCTGCAGCGGTTATTAGCATCAGTTTCTTATGCCCCAAATAAGGTCAAAGTAACTAGGTTACTTTAATATGTAAATAAATGAGTTCGCGTGCCTCTTTAAGATAAATCTTTAGATTGATCCGTTCGTGTCAGTCTAATCGTTTTCTGTTTCTGAACACGCGCTCACTTTATTAAGTCCTAATAAATGATGCTAATTTAAATTCCGATTGGTACTTCGATTCACTTCTTAGCTATATAACTCTATTTGAGTATTGGCTGCTATATGAGACCACGTATGGTACATACTGGTACATACATATTTAATGAATTTCTATTGGTAAAAAAATGGTTAAAATGCATCCAGTAGTTTCGGAGCTTATAGGCAAGCAAATTGTGTAGCAAGCAATAATTAATTTTATCTTGTGAAAACAACGCAGTCAGGTCAACGCAGGAATGTTCTTATTTGAACAAACTAATTGATTACTACTAGCTATTTATAAGTCAAAGACTAAAATAGACAAATTTCTTATAAATCGTTACTTTTATTTTCAATAAATCATTTACTCACTAGAGTATAAAAAATATTTTAAATCTTTAAGACCGATGGAACCGATCGCCTACTATTTAAATTTGTAGGTAAGTACTTAAGTATCCATCTACTCTAAAACATGGAAGAGCATCAATAAAAAAGCAGGCAAATTCTGAATATAAGCGATAGTCGCGGTATTAATTTAATACTAATATAGACACGTGTCACGTTTTTTAAAAATATCATGTTGATCGAAATAATACGTTTGTCTTAGTTGTCGGTAAATATTAGCAGGTAAATCTTGTAAGGTACCAAAATTAGCAAACATTAGTAGGCAAACACAGAAAATTGATGTTTTTCCTAGAAGTTTCTTCTGGACCATGGGCAGAGGACGCAATTTGTATCAACTGCGCATAAAACTAAGTATTTTATTAAATTATCTAATTCTCACTTTACCGATGACGTTTGAAAGACCGGTGTAAAGATTAGTGTCAGTCGTGTTGGTAAATGACGTCATGCATATATAACAAGTGCGCTTCTTTCTTTGTATTTCATAAAAGACTATAAAGAGCTCCTTGTTGTAGAAGGCGACCTTTTTGTTCAGATCACTATTTAGGTCAGTCAAGAGGAACTGCACGCCATATGGCCAGCTCTCTCACATTTGTGATGCATATGCTTTAACCTGTTTAATTTAAGAATACACTGACATAAGGAGCAGCAGTCTGTCAATTCACTAATGTATATGAGGTTAGCCTCACGTGAATGCATGTATTTTCGTTACATACTAATAGACTATCTGTATCCTGATTCGTCTTGGGATGTAACAATCCGATTGTATGGAGCCACATAGGCAATCACAAAATGCTACCTTTATCGTATAACTAGCTCGCTGAACAAGCTGCTTAAATTAGGTTGTCATTATGGGGAATAAGGTCAGTGAGTGTTATGTAAACCTAAAGGCTTTACACAAAGACTTGAGTCCTAACTTACGAAATAAGACACACTTCAAAAGCTGACTCTCGCAGTTATATCACAAACATAAAGTCTACCTTTAAATGTTACTGCTTATATGGCGTACATAAAGTACTTCGATAATGAGAGCTCTTTTATGTCTTGTTAAAAGACCATGTAGGTAGGTATAGGTGATTTATTAATTAAATTAATTCTGAAAACAATAAACCACTATTATATTCTAATTAAGCCAAATGCTGAGCTTTCAGCACCATTAAAACAATTTCATTCAGGTTTTATAGTTACAACGTCGTATTTTGGGTGACACCGGGCACACAAAAAGAGAACCCCAGCAGTGGATGAAGTCGGGTTGCGGATGATGGTTTCATGGATATCTTAAGTCTCTTCCGGAAACTAAACCGCCATTTTCCAATTTATGATAATTTTGGGGGGTATTGTTTTCAATTCAAATTTTGAAATTCCAGCTTTTAGGAAAATCTAGATTGTAAGACCACAATGTGCTATGTATCACTAAATTTATCCTAAATAATTACAACACAATTCCAACGTAATGGACACACTATGAAGAAATGTGCTAATGACTCATACACTTTCAGTAACACACCAATTTGCAGTTTTACTTTCAAAAGTGAAGTAAACCGAAGTTTATAATGTTTATTTGCCTATCGTTTGTAATTACATCGCTTAAATCTCCTAATTATTTAGATTTTATTGTAGGTTTACACAACATTTTATTTTGGGCGTTCTAGCAGTTACAGAGCTGACTAAATGATATACGCCGCCTGCACAAAGAAAGCATTGATGTATGTACATCCTCGCGTTTTGATACTTAACACGTCAAAAGAACTGCGTAGGAGTTTGCAAACATAATGCATGTTTTCACATAATGAGTCCATTTGGCAAACAATACTGTTATAACAATAGGTATCAAGGAACACAGTTCTTGTACCTTCTTATATTAAAAAACAACTAATACTTTTATTTTATATGACGTAAATAACAGCGCCTTACACTTATACCTCACTTCAATCAAGTCATGGCTTTGTGACTAATGCTATGCTTAAAACATCAGGCGCTCGACAAACGAACAAATAATATCATCTTTGCTGGCTTATTTTGGGAAATTAATGTATTGTTAAGCAGTAGGAGCTATATGTAGCTATGTATATCTAGGTGTATGTTTGTTATGGAGAGAAAACTAAAATAGAATCTAATTTGACAATTCATTTAATATTACCACTTTCTATGCAACTTCCTCGTGAAAGGGGATATTTACGTCAATAAGGAAACTGCATTATTTATTTTACTGCATTATGCATGCATCTATCATATTGTAATGTCGTATTCCCACAGGGATTTGGCACTTACAATACAGGATTATAACTCATATACGAGTATTTCCTGACATAAAACACTGCCTTAGGTAAACAGATGCCATAAATACGGTAAGGGGAGCGGGGTAATACACCTTCAACAGCCATGTTGGTTAATTATTTACTATATATTCCGGTTATACTCACGGGTGTATTCGGGAATGCCCGACTGTGTCGGTGTGAGTAGTGAGTATAACCGGAATATATAGTAAATAATATGGATAACACTCACGAAAGTTATTATAGTAAAATGTTGGTTAATCTTCATCTAATAACTAGAATCTGGTTTCGAGTCATTTTATTAATCATAGACTGTGAGTGAAATCGTTGTTTATCAAGTCCTACAGGCGTTCAACAAATGTATTTCATTTAGGAAAATGATTAAGGTATTTGACAAAGGGACATTATTATCACTGGTAAAATAAATACTTTATTTAACTTAGAGGAATTATTGAGAATATTTGTGCTCATTATTCAACGCTTTGTTTGATAAACAACATGAGGCCGTTTCGTATCAAGCAGCCAGATGAAAACCTTTAATAGAAGCTGTCAATAAATTGAACGTAGGCGTGGCGCTATACCTCATACATTATGTATTTATTATGTCTGCATATTTTACCTAACGAAACCTTTTTTCAGAAAATACATTTTATATTTATTAACTAATGTATATTTGTATAAATAAGGTTAACTTAAGACGAGAGGTTTAGTTGAATTTATTACCAATTAACAATTTTATATTATGTAACAGTTGTGTTTTGGGTTACGTCCAGAAACACGTAATACACAAATATGATATAATATGTACATTGTACATACCTAATATGGAATTTGATCTCGGAAACTTTTGACTAGTCCTTCTGTCCATATTAAATAAAACGAATTATTTATTACGAAACCATTACAAACACAACTTACTCAATCAATAATCGTAATTCGTAATAATCAGAAAAGATTGTTGATTCGAGCCAACAAATAATTTCTACAAATGAGCACAGTAGACATTTCAATCGACTGCGAAGGTACTGTGGCGATTAAATAATTAAATGTCGATTACGTCCTAGTTCGTGGCCACGTTCTTTCTTGCAAAACTTATGGTTAAACTTAAAATAAAATTAAAAGACATAAAGTGAAATACGTAACAGTTGATTAATATGCCACAAAAAGAATGCCTTATTAAATATAGGCGATATCACAATGTGATTACAACGAGCCGCGTGCACTGGTACCAGTCACGTATAGGCACAAGCCTCAAGTTATAGCGTTTTTTTTTAAAATGAGTTCTACTTAGTTTGTGTGGCGATAAATAAGACATTAAATTTGATAAGCACTGAATAGCCCCTTATATGTATTGGTCTCGCCGTACCAAATACTTATTAATACAAGTTAGTTCATAACACAGTGATATTATGTTATGAAATAATTTTATACTGTGTATTATATGTAGCCCTTTGGGGAGTACTCCCCAAAGGGGTACATAAATAGTACACCCACATATCGCCAGTTATGTTTTAGGTCACAATGTAATAGGGGGCTAGCCTATTGCCATCAATCAGGCACAAATCCAGAGCCCGTGCTGCTACTGAGAATCAGCTAAAGGAAAACCCAGTAACACTTTGCCTTATCCGGGATTCGAACCCAGGACCTCGTGCTTAGCAGTCGCGCCTACCAACCACTAGACCAACGAAACGAGGCAGTCGAAATTATTATGGGTAAGATCATTTGTTATTTTCTAAAAATCCTTCTGAAGGCAACAATAGGCAGGCTCTAGTAGGTAGGTGCTAATAGACATAAGTACTACTATTACAAGCTAAGGCCTAGTATAAATTACTACACTGTCTTCCGGCACCATTTAACAATTAAGTGGGTTCCTAGCCTACAATTCTTAAACAAAACATTAAGTAGACGATTATCTTCCATTCTTAGAATCAGGAAATCACATACGCAGTTACTATACGCTTTAGAACACAATCATATTACAATACACCACTTTACCAACGTTGTCGATTTTACCGAAAGACAAAATGTTAACACCAACTTTATTATTTTCTGCTGTCGTCAACCCCGCTAGACTCCTTTCTTTTAACTACTTCAAATTCGGATGGCACAAATAAACGTAATTTGTTTAAGCAACCAGTTGCCGCAACGCACCGATCGCGATCGGGCGATGAAATAATCGCGTCGAGTATTCGAACCACTGCACCAATCAGGCCACGGTCCAAAACACATGCAATTAGACTAATTATACAAACGTCTTTAGGATATGAATGGTTTGTAAAGTTGACGACAAATTGATGAGCTCGTCTTATTCTTCATTATTTTCTTATTCGACAAAACAAAAGTAAGTTGAGCATTCAGTAGCTAACATTAAGAAGTAATAATATTATCATTGTTTTAATCCCTCAGTCAATAGCAATTAAAAATACTGACATTAGTTCGTCACAAGCCTTAACGATCTACATCTATAATACTACCCACGCTTGTTAATATTATGCCTTTACTTTAGTTGATTATATTAGTTAGCCAGTATTCCAACAATGTTTTGCTTAGGATGCTAATGAAGCCCGATAGTTTGTTTAAAAAAATATATATTTGAATACCATATTAATTCAGCAAGTATGGGCTCACATAATTATGTAGTACAATACCGACATTCTGAGCTGCATTGAGTTTAATTTCGATAATATCAATTATATTCACATGACGAATCATCACAACGGATGTATCGGTACGAAATACAGTACATTATTCATTTGATAAGAAATCACGCGCGCATTCGTCGGTCGAAACATTGAAAACAACGTTAAGTGCTTGAAGATTATATTTCATATGCGAAAACATTAAAAATTTGATTGATAAATGTGCTCGAAGTTATCATAACTTGTAACAATATTTATTTTTATATTTTGTGGTCTAGTTTAAATTTTCTAACTCAAAGAACCACGCTTTGTTGTTACAGTTTCATTGTTATTTACCGACCGCAGCAAAACTAATTAAGACATCCTACCTATAACTTTAATATTATGTCAGTACTTTAAGGAAAATTAACAGGACACGACTTTAAATCAATTCTAATTGAAGTCACTAACGTCCGGGGCAAGGAAAACACTCTGTCACGTGCTGAAAATAATATAATTAATTAAACGCACGTCTATTACAACTAATATTAGGCACATTAAAAGATACGTTTTTATGAGCATTGATTTAACTCCATTAAGACTGGAATTAGCAATGGCGACAAAATTGTTTTGATTTACACTTATGCTCTTTTCAATTAAAGCATCCACTTCGTATTAAAGCAAATTAAATGCCCTGAAATTTAAACAATATATCTACCCCCTTAGGATGAGCTCTTAAAGCAGGGCAGTTTCAGATGATTCGCATTACACTGCACATAGCGGCTTCTCGCTTCCACAAAGTTAACTGCCCTGCTTTAAGAATTCACGGTAAGGGACTGGGTAATACTTTGACTGTCCGCGTAGCAGACACAATAGTTAAAAAATCGACATGTATGACTCATTGGACTGGGAAAGGGGAAATTGAGGTATTGGCAATCTATTATTTTAATATCACGACTATAAACTAACATGGTCAGGAGGAAAACCGACATAATCACATGTTTTTAAAACGTCATGAGAAATGTTAAGAAATATAAGCAAGGCATAATACATTAAACATGATGATCGGTGTTCCATATTGTACCGACAACCGCAACCTGTCCTATATTCCAAGACAATGTTTCTCGAAATAACGTCTTAGTATTTATCATAACCAATTCAATAGGGATTTGATCCAAATATTTTTCTGAGTAGCTAAATAATCTTTCGCTGTGAACTTTTCGCCTTAGGGTATGCGCGCACTACGAAAATAAATCGTTTGCGATTTATTATATATTATACGTATATTTTGTACCCTATGAAGCTTGTCGTTTGCGACTTTATTTCGCACTTTAAAAGTTGCAACGAGTTATTTTCGTAGTGTAAGTAAGCTGATAATATATTGACCCCACATCAAAGCACGCTTTATAAATATTATTAATAATAAGATATAAATCCTATTTCAATAAATAATCTAACGTAACATGCAAAAGATAAATATGAAGCTTAATTAGTTACAACTCATTATACCCTATGCCTCATAGAGTATAATGAGATGTAACTAATGTAATATCTTCAAATGTTATTAACTGAATGTAGTCTGACTTTTTGTATCTTTTTTGCATGTTGCCATGCTGGGCTTAAATTTTTAAATTGATAAATATATGGACTCGAACCCGCGACATTCGCGCGCCACGGTACGGCGAATGTCGCGGGTTCGAGTCCCGCTCGTGTCCATCATTTTTCAAGTTTCCTTTATCAATTTATAAATGTAGTCTTTTCGAAATATGTCTCAAAGTGTAGCTGTAGATGGGCAGTGATTAAAATAAGCAAATCACTAGTATGTGATATGTTCGTCGTGTGGTAATACACGTTTAATTTCGGTAATCGGTCCTCGCACACGTTTGCCCAGATGCACATTCCCCTCACCCACTGGCCCGGTTATCAACTTCCGCGCGCCACTTTCCACTGTCGTAGTGTTGCCAAACGTTTAGATTCAGGGGGATTCTAACTTAAGTTTAGTTATAGTACTAAATATATCTGATCTGTTTTATCTACGCACATTAACTATTTTTGCCGACTGTTTTTACTATAACACCATGATCAAAATACATGGTTAAACTGCAATTTTAAGGAACAACTAACAATCAGAAACATTTATACACAGACTTTAATTGGAAATTTATAATAGATACAGTATGTTTGTTGTCGAATTACAAACCTAACTAGCCCAATGAGTTCATTGAATCCAGATACTAAAAAGAAACACCATTTATATGCAAGAGCCTGTGTTTAAATCTGTGATTTAAATTAATTACACTTGACTGCAGCGAAACAAGATTATGTGACTCGACAAGAAATGATGATTTGAAATTGTGCAACTAATCGGTGTTAGCACTAACTACATCTACAGTTAGACGGACAAAAAACCTTAACCATAATGACGCTTTTGATTTGTAATCGTTTGACTGTTTGTTGTCATTATTTATTGTTTTGTAGCCGGGACGACTCTCTTGTGGCTAATCACAAACTAAGGATTGTTTTTATAAAGTACTTATGATAGGTACCAGCTACATTGTAGTCCATTCGATCTTGAATGGGCTACAATGTAGGTATACATCGTAAATGAATTAAGTTTTCCTTAGAAGTCACTTTATGATTATTTACTCACTTTATCTAAAATGCAGCTTGTTACTTTCAAACTTGTTGTGACAAGGCTTGATAATATTAGATTTATCTACCTTGTAGGAGTTCCTGGTTAGGAACTGTGCTCGTTGCGTAAACGCTTTCGCCACGATTTCACCTCGGCTGTTGCAGTTTGTCACAGCGGTAAGGGCTGTTGTAGATCAAGCGACGTAACTATTATTTGTAGCAGTTATATTCGAATAGTAATTTCGGTCACCTCTTATGACGTTCAAGGAAACAGATAAGTATAGCTATTAATTATACACGGCTATAAATTCGCCGTTTTTTTTTTTGTTTAGAAAATATCAACTGGCCTACAGCACGCCTCTATAAATCACTTCGGAAAATACAGGCGTGACATGAACACAATTTAACAAAGCACTGCTTCCTTTCCGAGTGTATTGAGCTATCAATACACTGGGAAAAGAAAAGTTACATTGATCGTACGCTATCACCAATAATCACCATCCACATCCGTGGATGTTACGTGACAATGTTGCATCTTTTAATATGATGACACCTTAATTAACTTGAAACGCTTTTCTCAAAACTCTTAATTATTTGGTATTGGGCTATAATAATAGGTACCTACAATAAAAAGAAAATCGTGACAACTACTACGTAACACTTTTATAACCTATGTCCAAGTAAGGAACTAGGGCAGGTTCTTATCGTCAATCAATAGACACAAAGAGTTAGAAGCTGCAAAAAATACAGTTTCAATAATGATTCAGCGATATTTAAGAGTCGATGCCCACGCGTCACTAGCCGGCACCGTAGGTCTTTGTCAGACGACTGATGATTGTCATTTTAACACGTTGACTGTCTGCTAAGGAGACACAATAGTTAAACAATGGCTGTATACCATATGTGGTACTGGACAGTGAAAGGGTTAAGTTGAAGAAGTCTCATCAAAGCAGTACCTATCAGTATAGGATAATACCTAGCAGTACCATCAAGTAAATCTCAGCCGAATGCATAGAAACAGACAAGTGATATTTCGATATTTACAAATGATGAGCCCTAAATAAAAACAACAATCACAACCTAGATATTTATGAAAAAAGAAGGTCACACTGACAGGCAGACACTTTCAATGACCGGCCTACTTGATTGGATTTGATTAGTAATTACATTGGCGCTTCAGCAGTAACTAAGACATATTTGGTATTAATAACAGCCGAAAAAGCTGATTTATAAATATTTTACAGAAATAAGCGTTTTTGAAAATGTTATCATATTATCATGTATTTTTCAGCAAAGTAGGTATATGCAAGTAGTTTTATAAATTAAATGTCTTTGTTTTTTTTTATAGAGTTGTAAATTGTAAAATTCCGAGATTAGTATTTCGCTTCACTTTTAGGACAGCACACTTTCTAAGCATGCCCGGTGTCATGACCGAAATCAATAACACTGTTACAAATCGTAAAACACCAACCATTTTTCAAGAACTGCGATGAATCATACATGCTATTTTCTCGATGAAGCGCTTCGTTATAACAGGCAAAGAAGCAAAGAGGTCATGTTAAACTGGCACCACCCACTCGGAAGAACTTTGCCTATTGTAAAACGATTTCACTCAAAGTTATTCATAGTGAAAGTGCAAATGCTTTTTGAACAATACCCGTGTAATTAGGCGTCTGGAATACATTAAGCAGATTAAAGGATTAATACACATGGTTCTAAACGAAAGTCTGTGAACAATAGAACTAGAAGAATATCTAGTTATAGATACAACATCTACGGTGTAGGACTAGCAAAAAATTAGCTGTATAGGACGTTGTTTTGAAATAACAGATAAGGAGGCTTCAGTAATATTTTGTGTGTAATTAATTGTCTTTTATGTATTTATTAATCCGAAATAAATGATTTTTAATTTTTAATTCATAGATTTAAGTCATATAAGTCGTCGACATTCATTTAAGTCATAGATTGCCAGAACATTTTTGAAAGGAATTCGATCCTTATCATACCCCGGACACTGATACAAATTATAACATAACATACATAAACATAACATAACATCACGCCTGTATTCCCCGAAGGGCTAGGCAGAGGTGAACATATAGTACACCCACATTCCGCCAGTTATGTTTTAGGTCCCAATGTAATAGGTGGCGAGCCTATTGCCATCAACCGGGCACAAATCCAGACTCCGTGCTGCTACTGAGTATTACCTAATGGAAAAACCCAGTAACACTTTGCCCGACCCGGGATTCGAACCCAGGACCTCGTGCTCAGCAGTCGCGCTTAGCAACCACTAGACCAACGAGGCAGTCCAGATACAAATTATAGTTAGTTTAAAATCAATACCAGCCCTTCAGTAGGACAGGTATTGTTGGTCCATTTCGCTTAAACTTCTGCGCATCATTAAAATATAGGTAAGCTGGTAGTAGAATAAGCAAATCGGGTAGTCATATTGTCTCAGTCATATTCGGCATAGGAAACTGGTGAAGGACAGATAAAAACAGCTATTGATACCGAACTTCTGTAGATAACGTGGTATGATATGAATAATGTACAATCAATGATTCACTTGTACCAAAAAAGTTTAATAAACACAGAATAAATATATAGAGCGTTAACCGCATTAACTAGAAATTAAAGTGATTCATAGTTGTTTCACTGTCCCATACAAAAACTTCCTTAAATTGTGTGTTAAAATTAAAAGTACAGTTTTCATTGTAGAATTGTAAAGCATACTGATTCATATTTTTTAAATGTTTGTTTTAACCTAATTTCCAAGTCCGACACATTCGTTGCTACAGTACAGTGTCGTGGTCGCGAATTGGACCGTTTCCGTCCATACACGTGGGAGCCGACATTGACCTCTATTTAATTATCTTTTGTTAAAGTGAATCGTGTGCGACTGTATGCATGTTACCGTCAATCTGAGCTGTTAGACGTCGCGTTTATTTTATAAAATGGCGTTTTTGTGTACCAAATTCCTTATTAAGAAATAACAAGTCATATGAGTTTAATATTATGTTTAACGCGCTATATGCTAGACAGTTATTTAATTAATAAATACATATAAAAATGTATCTATTTACCTAATAGGTTCTGTATTATACCAACATGCATGAACCAACATGATATAAATCGATGGCTTATTTGTTGCAATTGATCTACGTATTAGAAATATTTTAACTAAACTTCCGTTACATCTGATAATTCAGAATGTATGGTAATGATCATGACATCCCGTAATTATCCTAAGTTTTACAGTCACGTTATTATAGCTCGTATTAAACAAACGACACCCGCTAACAGCTAAACTATACATTACACAGTCCAGTCTGTTTTGTTATTTAGTCATTGAGCATAGTATCGGATTTGGACGATAACCGTAACATTTAAATGCTATTGTTTTGCACGATTGCGCAACTGTTACAAATTCACATGCCATGTAAGACTTGTTAAACCGAATTAGTTTAAAGAAGTGCAATATACACATACCGAGGTCGTCGCGTGAGTATCATTGTGATCGTCAAGCAAATCATTGGTATATAAAATAAACGTTTGACATTCTGCCGGGTGGTCCTAAGGAATGTTTGATTAGCAACAATGTTTGATTAGCAATATAGCAGGTAATTTCTAGTGAATAGTAAAGCTGTTGAAACAATTAAATTATCTTTTCTTTCAGAAAACAAAACATGCCTGTAAAATATTTTGGTTATCGCATGGTAATCATATTTAAATGATTTTTAAAAGATATTTAAAGGCTTTCTTCTTTCCCCAAACTGTTGATGCTCCTTAGAGAAACATATATAATGTTGTTAACATTCGCCATCTAATTACTCCTCAACAATATAATCGACGGATATATAACATTTAGCTCAGTGATAAAACAGACTTGGCACTGCGTTCAAAGGTCGCTATATAATTGTATGGACACCAGTGTAATACGGTGCAGGTAATTTTGTAGTGCATAATGCGTTACCATTTGTACCATATTTGCTTCGTCATTAAACACTACTCCGAAATGCTTGATGTACTCTGCTGCATACCCGACAGCAGTTAATTGAAAGATATAGTCCTTGTTATCATCATTGATCGTATATGAATGTTTGGGTAAGATAGCCACAAGGATGCGCGGTAATCCCAATGTTCTTCCGACGCACCGTAGCTAGATACGGTCCGCTATAAATTTGGTGACTATTATTGTAAACACAAAGAACCTGAAGAATACGTGTTATACTGAATAAATCACTTGATCAAGAATTAATTGACATACCAATTATTTTGACGATTACGGCCGCAAGCAGCTAATCTAAAACGCATTACACAATCGGTTTAAAAAAAGGAAGATGTAGCCTTGTTATTTCATTCTGATTAGTGCAAATATAATCATTGGGTCATCATCAATAATTGTAAAGTTTCACGGAAAGCACAAGTTCATTGAAGATCTTATTAAAACTTTAAAGAAATCGTTACTCTCCTCACTGCAATAAAATTTTTAAAAGAAATAATTAAAAACAATTTAATATTAAAAACCATCATTAAACATTCAACACGATTCCGCTTGAGATAAACGGGTACTTTACCGTATATCGAGATCATTTAGCCAATTTGTTACCGTTTATCGTTAACCAATTACGTAGGTATATGATGTAATATCAAACAAACATTGCAAATGCTCCCGTACATGTTTAATTATACCAATAAAAACTCGATTAGCCCTTCGATGCATAGAAAAAACGATTAATACTTGTTTTACAAATACAATACAAGACTTGCAAGTGCATCGCCCTAGGAGATAAACAAATTAGAGTACGAGAGCAAAATTAAAAGAGACTGAAAATAATTTCCATATTTTAAAGATCAATCATACAAAAGAAAACATACAGACGAATTCAGAACCTTCTCCTTTTTTGAAGTCGGTTAAAAAAGACAAACAATATCCTTCTGAACGAATGTTAATCACAGCGGTTGCGGTTAATTAAATGATGCTATACATCAATACAGATATCTGTCTGATCGGACGGTACCGAACCGATATGACCATCACACGGAGAGGGATCAGTCACTTGTGCAAGGGCTTGAAGATTTTCAAGGTACACGGGTGCTGTAAGTGGAAATAGTGGACACCCACCACAAGATCGACAAGCACTGCTTATAAGATAATTAATTGACGCCTAACATGGGGTTACTCGAACAATGAATAACTAAGATTATAGAAGAAGAAAAACTTCAGAGATTGCTTTTTAAAATAGATTAATCAGAAAATATGCTTAAATGGTTTGGGCATGTAGAAAGGATTGATGAAAGAAGAGTGACAAAACGAATATATGAGCCGAATTTTAGTGGAATATCGGGAAGGGGAAGGCCTCGGCAAACATACTTGGTCTAGATCGGAGATGTTTTACAAAAGGGTCAAGTGAGGAGTATTAACAGACGAGCGTGTATGAGGAATGTGATGCGAGTCAATGAAATCCGTGGTCTCTGCCGACCCCTCTGGGAAAAAGGCGTGACTTCATGTATGTACATATTACATAGTCAGAATACTAACAAATACAAAATCTTTTGAAATTAATATTTTACAAGATTTCGTAGTCTGACTAATCGGTCTGACGGTTTGGGTGACACTTCAGAATTACGTGTTTTATAGATGCTTATTAACATTAAGTATCAATTATATTTATGTCATTGTTATAAGTCCAGTATTTCTGGTTTTAAACTCATAAATATTTATCACATTTCGATATTCATTAGATTTTATCTAGTAGAATTGGTTAGAATTGCCAAGTGGCAAAAAATACATTTGACCGCGGAACTCATGAGCAAATAATATATTGTGACGTACATAGAAACATAATCAATATGGGCGTTATAAAAAATAGTCAAGCACGATTGAATATGTTTAATTAGATTAAACAACATTGTCTCAACTCTTTAAGTTATTCTTGCAAATATTGCTATTTTCCCTTTGATATTATTTTAATCAATCTGAAACTAGTAAATAGACTGTGAAGACACTTCATTGGTGGTCGAAATTGTAGATGTCAGAATTTCATTTGCTACCACAATAAACGATTTTTATTAGGAACTAGATTGATAGTTCAATGAAGTAGATACGAGAAAATTGCCTCAAAGAAAATTAATGTTACATGTTCGAAAAGTTTAACATAGTCGATTAGGAGCTAGAAATACTAGAGTAGGTATACACTTATATGCTCGTAGGCAAACAAGAGACCGAATTTGTAGAATCATTAACTGGCAGATCAATGCAAAAATCGTACAGCTTACTTTATTTTCGTAAAAATAAATATTATATTATTGACATATTATATGTATGGCTTTTAGGTTAAAAGTTTGTTAAATATTTGTAGTAAAAAGTAAGTACATGAGGAATGCATTTTACCGTATTCGTCTTCTTTTGTAACAGTAAAATTCAAGAAATAAACCCGAAAAGAAGGCTTTCTTAGGATACTCAATCAAGCCGTTATTGTTATTGTACATCCTGCAATTGCATCCTTAGGATTTTACCGACTTCAAAACTATGATTGTGTTTTCACCGACTAGAAAGTATAAAGAAAAATTAAAAAATATTTTTTTTTCCTTTAACAATTTTTTTGACAATTTATTTTCAAATTTCGTATTAGTTTGTTCTCGAATGATACCTATAAGTAAAACCATGTTTGCGAAATCCAAATCTTAAAAAAATGGTTTAACTGACCATGGCTATATTGTACCATAAATCTTTGAAAAATTTGGCAATAAAACTAACCCACAACATCATGATTCAAAAGCGTACTTCTAAATAAATGTATCATACTTAAAGTGCCTGAGTTTGTTAACTGATATTCCTCTGCATCGGAATGCAGGCGATCTAGACCAGTCCACTATTATAAATGGTTAGTCACGCTTTTGTTTTAATTGCACTTAACATATTCCCATTACGAACAAAAGCAATTTATATCATTGTGGAAACAAGAATGAGGAAAAATTCACAAGATGCATTATGTTATTTGTATGTTGTGTTAATTCACGATTTATTTTTAAAACATTTTGTCGTGGTGAAGAATACATGACAAGTACTACACAGAAAAGTGCTTGTAGTTTCTACCTTAACCGTATGATTTTAAGGCTCATTTTTCATTGTATTCCAATTTACGTGAGAGCACGCATCCTCACAAAAACGACACCGGTAGAATTTAAATATAAGGTTCTCACGGCGACGGCGGTGAAGCTTCAACAGTTGTTTTGTTTACGAGCTACATAATAATTTTTAATACAATCAATCGATATTTCTATCTGGAATAGGGCATCGAATCAAGCAGATTCCAGACATTAAAGATAGCTTCATTAATGTTTCGGAATCATATTTTTCTAATGACTTACTCGTATTATGTTGTGGCGCTATTGATACTACACGTAACTTGGTTATTACCTAAACATGAAAAATACACAAATTGCAACAGATTACGAATAGACTAGCAGTTGGTCACAGAATAAATATATACAATGTGTAAAAACCTTCAGAAGATGAAGAAGAATCTATACGATGAGGAAATCTTTGATACCTACTCTATTACTATTTCTAGATAGCCCATATTTTGGTAGGCCCATAAGAAAACGCAAATGCATCATTTTTAATGACTGCTAGTCGCGGTGTCACACATGAAATACAAAATGTTTTCAAACTTGTAGTAAAATGCTAATTGGACTCTGTTCCGCTCTTCTGCATAAAAGTAGGATTACTACTGGCTCGACCCGTTTTTTAATTGCAGCACTCTTGAGATACGTCGTAAGGAAATGTAGGCAAACTGCTATCGTCCTTTTCCGTCGTAAATAAAGACTGGATTTTTTTCCTCAGGTTCCGTTCGTCACCGATATTCGCGCCGTTGCATAAACGCTCGTCTTTAACAAACTACGTTCATCTTTACACCTATAACAAAATGTCTGTAAAGGCAAGGAATGACAGACTCCTGTGACTCAATTACTAAGAGGTAAACCAAATCAAACCCTGTGTAACTATGAACATGTTCCAAAATCCTTTTTAAACCTGTGTAATTGTTTAGTGTAATTTTTTTACTCAAAGCAACTGTCATAGGTCGTTAGTACCTACAAAAACGTCGTCGACCCCACGCTAAATTTATGTTTCACGCAGTTCATAGGTTGTCTGGAGGACAATTTGTACAGTATTCAATGTTTAAAGATCTAGAAATAAAAAATGTTTCCACAAGAAATGAAAAAATGAAAACCCATACAATTACTACGCAACAATAAACTTTTCCATGCTCGGGAAAGCCTACAACGGCCAGTTCGCGGTCACATAAAGTTCAGTTTCGATCCAAGCTAAGGTAAAAAGATTTTTAGCGAAATGAACGAAAATGACTTTCTTCCTTCCTCAAAAATGACCAAGAAAGTGTGAGTAACAAAGTTGTGTCTAACACTTTAATTATCAATTCGCGTGGGCTAACGTATTCTGCGCGGCCATTAGCCATTAAACCAATGTTATCGCACGTGAATCGATCACGTGTTTCAGAATCTTTTCAACCAATGCCCATCAAACACTGATTGCAACCAATTACAGTTTTAAATTTAAATAAAGAGCATGTAAATAAATATGAGGTGATTTAAATATTTAAATAAATGTATCATTTCGATGTTATCGACCTTTAGCAGCAAATGTCGATAAAATGGAGGGTTCTTCGTACTTTAAAGTAACAATTGGACGATGGACAGGTGGCAAGCAATCGAGCGTGTAATAGACAGCTTTTTATGTAAGGACAGCGACCGAGACGAACTAAATTAAACAACCAATTGAAGAATTTTTGCCGTTAAATGAGAATGTGTTCTGTTGTTCATTATGGGAATTATTTAGTAAGGCTTTAGATATGTTTTGAGTTTAATACAGAATACAACGCTGAGTAATCTAAATGCAGAAATTTATTAAAAGTTCATTTTTTTATTATTAATTAAATAGACAACATCGTGTAATCACAAAGTTGGTAATCCAATTAATAAATAAGGACTATTATATTAATTGTCCTTATTGTTATTTTTACAAATAAAAACGTGTAGTTGTATGGTTGAAATGGCTTCTAAACAATTAATCTATATAAATATTTATTTATCTATTATACATAATTATATTCATATAAAAATAATAAATCCCTATTTTTCTTGGACAAGGCATCACGCGTGAACAACGGTTGGACCAATTTTGCTCATTCTTTTTCGTTGTTTGTAGTTGTTAGGAGAGAAAAAAAATAAGAAAGTTGCGCGGAACATTAAAAATGTAAGGGCTATACACTAACTTTTCTAACGTAAACTTACTAATGTTTTTGACAAGATAAACTTTTCTAAACCTAACCTTATGGGGTGTGACATAACCGTCAGCTATTAACAGAACAGAAACTGCAAAAATTCAACTGTTGAAATTATATTGATATAAAACAAGGTATACATGATGACAAAGAATAATATACAACAAAATATTTTTTTAAATGTTAAGTAGGAATTTTGTTTTTTCTGATCTGTAGGATTCCGATCTCCGCCTTGAATAGCAGAGTTACTATTAAAATAAAGGCAGGGCGACGTCAGCGGAGTCCGGTAATAAGTTTATAAACATTATACAACTGTACTGTAGCCCTATGAAGTTACCTAAACACAACAATTAAATTAATCAGCCAGTTTAACAGGAACTAAAAGGTTATTAAAAACCGGAGGGTAAAAAAAACAAAATAAGGCGTATGTACATAAATACATTAGACAAAGCAACGCAATACGTGGCAATAGGAAACCATTTTTTATCCAAACAATAAATTCTGCGCAGTTGTTGTTATTGTACCACAACGAATAGATCACCGTTGAGATTTTGTAGTATTGCATCTGCACATTCTCTCTCACAGATCTTATAATAGAAATGGTCTAGCAAATGCCAGCTAATATTAGCACAACGTAGTTCATTAATCTATATACTTTAACATCTTTGAATAATCTCATAAATTGTCAACTTACACATTAATAGTGAACACTGTAGGTACTTCCTATTCGCCCACGACTGAAACAGCTTTCTCGACGCCAAATATGCTACAAATACTATCTATACAATTGGTTGGGCACAATAATTCAGATAAGCATGACAATTATAATTATTGAACTACCTTATGCCCGCGACTTCGTCCCCGTGGACTCCTATTAAAAAATCTGTATGAAGCAGCAGTAAACAAGAAAAAAGTAAAAGTAGCTTATAACATCAGCCATCTGCCAGTCAAAAGAACCATCAAAATCGGTTCAGCCGTTTCGGAAATTAGCCGAAATAACAGACAGGCAGACAATATTTTTTTAAATAGCCTTTTACATGTGCATATAATAAAATATCGTTATTTTGATGTTACAAACAGACACTTCAATGTTATTTATGTGTATATTTTTGATATTAACACATTTTATGATATTCGTACCTACTTCTGATTGTAGTAAGTAAGCAAAGTTACTAATGTACCAAAGTTAGACGGTAATTATGTCGAGCTACATTTTTTCCAGCTATTGTCGGAGTTCGACTTACTGTTAATTGAGAGTTTAGAACCAAGTGCCTTTTTTATAGATATTTTTCAAAGCATGATAGAATTTACTTTGACTGATCTTAATGTTTTTTATTTATAATATCTGCGCATATAAAGATCACCGAATGTAGGCCACATTCGGTGATCTATCGATCCTAGGGCTATTGAATACATCCAACACGTGCACATCAGACCAATTTATACAGGTAGATACTTATCAAAGATTTACAACCCCAATTAACTTCAATAAGATACAAAAATCATTAAACTCGACACGAAACCGGCCAATTTAGAAGGGCACGTGCAACCCGGATGATCATTGTTATGGTCGGAGCGACCCCCGATGTCGATACGTTCTCAAAACGTGTTTTCACCATACCTGGTTCACGGAAGATCATTATTGACGACCTTTACCATCGTGAATCATAATGAACGTTAATCCGAACGTCTTTTGTTGATGATCCATTGATAATTTTAAGCGAAGCTTTCGCTTATGCTGTGTTAAAGTAGTTTATAGAGTTGCTATTGTACACAGCGATCGTTTTATCGCTAACGATTATGACATGCTTTGTTGGAGATCATTCGTTATTTTTAATCAATCTGCAGTAAATCTTCCGTACATAACAACGCAACGTAAAATATCGGATAAAATATTGCTTTCATCAATAAAACTTAGATTAAATTAATGGCCTGAAGTAATTACGTATTAATAAATATTTCGCCTTCAGAGACAACGTATTCAGTAGGTAGGTACTTCCGTTATTTATAATTTATTTGCTGGCTACTTGTTGCTTTCATGATAATTCTAACATTTCCGTACTAAAAGATAAATATGTCCAACACTTACGGATAAGTGACGTCGTTGGCTGCTCTAATTATTCGTAGCGAATTACAAAAAACAACCTGTCAGTCTAAATTACATGCAATGTATTTATTATATTCAACGAATAATGTAAAGTGCTTATGTACATTCCGCGTACAGTTGTAGTATTTTTAATCCAACAAGATTAAAAGCAAAGATGTACAACAACAATTTTCCAATGAACGAGACCCTGAAATATTTTGGTACTCCTATTTAAAATTACCTCTGACGTGATATTTGATTGTTTGTTTGGCACATGCTCGGAAAACACTGGTCTAAACATACATAAAGTCACTACTGAGCAAGGTTTGAGGACCAGAAACGAGTGTCCTCTTTCATACATAAGTGTGTTAATGTTATGTAAATAATGCTGTACTTTTAGACATAACAAACATAAAAAGTGCATACTATAGCAACCGGTGGATGGAAATGGCAAGTTGTCGTTCATTGTGGCGTTCTAAGGAGGAGGCCGATGATGATAATGACTGCAGTAACTCACCTCCATCTTACACGGGTTAAAATAGCATAAATATATTTTATTTACATCTGCGTGTCTTTCTTCGGGTATTATTATTTTACTTGTATTTCTTTTAGTATTGACGACCCAATAAGCGCAGAGACTAAGCGATACAGGAGACATGCCTAGTGCTTGGCGACGTTTAAAAAAATATTATTGTTGATAAAGATGCAAATCATACCAACTTTTACGAGTCAAAGTTTCCAATAAAGTTGACATTGAAAATGACATTGATGACACCTTTAGACTTAAAGACTTTGGGGTCAAAATACTCAGATTACAATGAATAAGAATTCAATTTTTATAAATTCAAATTTACATAGCAAGGCATTTGATTAAAAATACGATACTCTCAGTGCAACATTTTTGTCACCAATAGGAGATGTAAAAGTTAATCAATTGTAGAATAAAAACTTAACTATGAATTCTGCATTGATACATTACGATTCAATAAGACGTCATGCCCTTGCATAAAGACGTCAGCAACGTTAGTTGGTTTGAACAAAAATAGAAAAATATTCCATAATGCATTGATTTGATTACTACTTTATTTCAGATGACAAGAGCGATAATCTAATTTATAGCTGAGGTATAAATTAATAATGCCAATGTCAATTACTTGAGTCAACGTCAAGAATTGAATGCAACTCTTATACAATTATAATATGCACATACATTTAAATTTCTTAGAATTTATCTAAGAATTATAATTTAATTATAAAGTTATTACTAGATTAGCCTGAACATTGGACTGAAATAGAACAGAATAAATTATTGCGCACGATTACAAAACTTGTGCAAATTAGGTATATGAGTAAAGAATTGTTCAGTATATTAAACGTTTTGCAATCCGTTTTAACTACGAGTAGACTGAAAAACTCGTGTCGCGACAGCAGCTGCCTTAACGACAAAGTTTTGAAGTAATTAATGTAAGCCTGGTAGACTTAATGAAGATCCGAGGTTACTCGCTTAAAGAACTAAAGTTCATTTTATTTCATTGTCACAATTTCAATTTCTGCGAGTCACTTACAATGCTTTCCGGTTTGTTAACTGATAATCTTCATTATGCTGTGAAATAATCCAAGCAACTCATGATAATTAATGGACATTTTTATAATTTTCCTTAATGAAGACATCAATTAAGATCTCAATGGAGAAAAAAATACATTTCTTGATTAGACTACAGCCTACTTATCCTGTTACTTGATTCAATTGTAAGTAGGTAAGTAATTGCTAATCTCGATAGAATATTGTGGACAAGGCAGAGCAAAAACCTATCGGCAATCCTCATGAATTCAACCCATTGATTGAAAGGTTAATCGTTTAGAAGATTAGAGCTCTATTGATTTCAATATTATGTTTTAGTAGACCAAGGCCGGTGCCAATACTCAAACATATCACTTGACAGGCTGACATCCTAAATAAACTTCTTAGGAAGAAGGTCGCAATATTTTGAATGCTAGAGGCAAAAAATGGAGTCATAGCTGGTATGAAGTAATTTCTACAGTATTTAATGATATTCAAATGATAAAGGAGATTTGAATAATAAAAGACTAGCAGCAATTTGATTTTAAACTCCATGCCAACATGCTAAAATGACATTAAAAATCATGTAATAGTGAAGAATAAAAATGTTGATCCTACCCAATTACATAATATTTTTTTATGATGGGTATAGGTACTATAAAAACGATAGTAAGCTGATATGAGTGGCGAAATCTTCGCGTATAGACTCCTAGTTAGGGTAAACTACCAGATTACAGTCGTGATTATTATAGAGGTACCATAAAAGAAGTTCAAGGATAATAAAATCGTTACCACATATATTTTGATATTAAGCTCGCGATCTCGCACGGCCTTAATGAATTTGCAAAAATGTTAATTGATACTCAGCTTCAACTCGTATCGATATTTACCTTATGCGAGTATTAGGTAATACATATTGACCTTCATTTTATCAACATTCAACACAAAAAATAATTATATTTGAACATCAAATCCTTGTCACAAGGTCATTTACCTACTTCAATTCATCTGGAGCTAAACCAATCAACGCCGACTGCTATATAAATAACATGAAGCAGTGGTGGACACTGTCAGTAACAGTATTTCTGATATTTCTGTTTATTAAGCGTCGTAGTTCACCTAATCATATCGTTCTATACCACTTTCACCAATTGAGATCAGCGGAAGAGTTGGAGCCGCGTCAAATCGATTCAATCTGTTACCGTGTTCAAGTTTCATTTCACGTCTCGATGATTCTATTTAAACGTTAGTAAATGTACCGACAGTGTTTTCAATAAAAACCGTTGACCCAGCTCTGAATGCTAAAGCAAAAGAAACCTAAAAAGTCCTTTTGGTGTGCGCTTTGAAAAGGCTTTATAGAAATGCTCTTTAGAAATGCATTCACAGACTAAATAAAATATACAGTGATCCATAAAATGAATGCTTTCAATTTTAAAGGGTGTTGAATCTCACAATTCTGCCATATTTACAAACACGTTATTTTAGGGTAGAGTGCTTGCTGGTTTCCGTACACTATCTAAAAAATACGAAATAACAATAAATCCAACATACATCGAACACCGATTGATTTTAAACGTTACAAAGCATTTAACCTTTGAACCAGTTATTTAATGACAATCCACTTTACAATTAAAATAAATATCACTAATTTTTGTTCGTGTCTCCATATTAATTATGTAACAGTTCCACTTTTTATTTAGATTTTAATCGCTGTTGCCAAACTAGTTTTGAGATATTAATTTATAAAAAAAGGTTTTAAAAGAGCCAGGATATTGTCAATTATTGCCCACAATGATGTCAAAATTTCCTTTGTTATTTGTATCAGCTGTTTAACCTATAATAAGTTCTAGTTAATAATAATTTAAACTGTAATAAATTATATAAGCAGTCAACGTGACGATTTAAATGTTGATTCTCATAGAAAGCCATCAAGATTATTCTTTGGAGATGTTTAACAACGTAGCGAATCAAAGAGAACAATGGACGTGAATCCAGCTCCTACTTATAGCACAGGCAATAACTATTAGGACACATGAGCATTAATCAAGGCTGTCAAGGTTCAATCGATAAGTAAACTCTTCCGCGATGATGTTCGCCGTCTCTATTTTTCTCCGTAGATTATATCAGATGTGTAAATGAAAGGGCAATATTGTGCGAGATCTTTTAGAAAACTAGATACTATTCGTTCTCCTTTAAAGGATAATGTAATTACTTCGTCTACCATTAATGTCAGTGAGTTATTGTGTCTGTAACGCGCGGCATTCCACTAGGAAACGTGTTTGTACGTCAAACGGTTTGTTGTGAGGCAACAGTTTCACTGTTAATCCACGTTCTGCTGTACGTGTTTTGAAATCCTTATTAAGATACATCGCACACGACAAACAAAGTGATCTTAAAGCTACAGAACACATGACGAACTACAACCGGTACAAAAAGTAAACGATAACATTGGACCAAAAAGGATATGACCCGTGCCGAACGGTTTATAAAGAATTACATATTTATGCAATATAATGGTAGCATCTACTATTAATGGCTGTTTTATTATAATTTATATATTATACTGATCAAAACACTTGCATTTTAGGTACCTACAGTCAAAAGAAAATTATAAAGAAGATTAAGAATTAATTATAAAATATGAAAAAATGTTTTAAAATTTGAGCTTGATCAATATTTAATTTCCTTAAATTTAAATAAAAGTCTTTTTGTATTTTATAATCTATTTTGACTTGAACTTTGATCTATTCAAGCTCTCCCATTTAATTTTTTATATAATTTAAACGCCATAATATTTGTAGCTTAACCTTAAGAAGGACGACTAACAAACTGATATTGTATTAAAAGGTACAGTATCAAGTCTCCCATTTCGGTCATGGCACGCGCGCGCAGGTGCTTCCGCGGCCCACACATAGCACGCTGACCTCCATGACTGCGCAGGTTATTTCCCACTGCGCATGGCACTGTACCTACGACTATTTATTTGGTTGACTGTATTCTTTATTTTAAAATATTTAAACCGTGTAAACAACATGTTTATAAGTATTCCAATTTAGTGGGTGTTTGTAATCAAGGTAAGGGAGAAGCGGCGTTAAAAACTTCATAATACGTAAAGAGATAAAATAATTAAAAATTACACAATTAAATAATAATTATAGCCTATTCATCATGATTACGAATCAATCACTTCGAAGTTGTTGACAAAATTAAATACATTGTCAGATTATAATTAAGTATTTATTTATAAGACTGTACGCTCTATAAGATACACACATAATTGTGTAATGCAAAAAAAATGTTAATTTTTATTTAATGTTTCATAATTACAGTCAAGAAAAGCGTTATTTTACTTCGTATAATAATGTTATTTTGAAATAATACATTGTGTTGTTAAATAAAATTAAGAATTTTATGACTTAATTAAATAGATTACTAGTTAAGGTCATTGACCTTCTTTACGTAAGGATGCTCGTGTTACAAATGTGTTTACGTCAGTCATGTACAACGGATGTGGAATCGCTAATCCTGAGCCTGAGCTACTTAATTGCATAAGTTTGTTACATAACAAGGTTCCAATTTGTGCATCGGGCTACACAGTACACAAGTTAACTAATGTAGCTAGTGCATAGGTGATGGCTTAGCATCGTGTTGTTACTTTGTTAGATAACCTTTGTTTGATTGTACAGGTAGTATAATAATTACATATATGAATGATACAGTTTGAATCTAAACCTGCTATTGTAATGGTAATTTAATTTTTTTTTTTGCGCCTGTGTAATTTGAAGTAACATGTTACACTGTCACGAGTCTGTATTCACCCACTGTATACTTAAATAATTTTGTAAGGTTTACACGCTGTATACAGATGTTATTTCTTATAATCTAAAACTTAACTACTGTACCTCTACCTGGCGATAATCATTGTACCACCCCGATGATCTCAACTTACCTGCAACAAAAGGAATACAAAAATTAAACTTCATTACAACTACAAAACATTAACAAAAACAGGTCAAGTGTTATGTAACGCGTACGCTGCTGATTCCGTATCTTTAATTGCGACAAAGATTTAACTCGAAGGCCACCTTGCCAATAATAACCATTATTACAGGAATAACAACAATATTAGGCACAAGTGACAGGAGTATTGCACATTACAGCAGTTTTTAAGACTTTAAAATGGTGAATAATGAATAAAACATAACATAACATAACATAACATCACGCCTGTATTCCCCGAAGGTGTAGGTAGAGGTGCACATATAGTACACCCACATTTCGCCAGTTATGTTTTAGGTCCCAATGTAATAGGGGGCGAGCCTATTGCCATCAACCGGGCACAAATCCAGACTCCGTGCTGCTACTGAGAATTACCAAATGGAAAAACCCAGTAACACTTTGCCCGACCCGGGATTCGAACCCAGGACCTCGTGCTCAGCAGTCGCGCTTAGCAACCACTAGACCAACGAGGCAGTAATGAATAAATACATAGTAATATTTGTATGTATAGTACATGCTTTGTTAAATCCAATAGGTACATTACTGTTCCTGAAGTGTACAAAATAAGTATCTATTTCAACTATCTAAGTAAATAACTTCAAAATAATAGTAGCTAAAGAGATTCTTATTACAGGGCAAAGACCTTTTGTAAGTGATAAGAAATAAATATAAGTACTACAATATTTCACTAGAAAAACAAAATGAAATCGTTCTCGTATAATTATTTCAACCATTTATTAAGCAATATCCGAAGCATTGAATCCAAAATACAATAACAACTGTGATTTTGTGGACCCATCTTGTTATTGCCGTGTATATCTGCCGAGCATGTTATTCAAAACAAAAAAAATATCGCCAGCTATAAAACAGTGAGGTTCGCAATACTTGTAAATGAACACCACAAAATTACATTAATCTTTATTACAACTTCGTTTAGCGCAGTGTTCTTGGTCGCAGGTTTTGACTAACAAACTTCCTATAATTTATATAATCACTCATAACATCGTCTCTAAAATCAAGTACCTATTTTCATAATAACATAAAAACTACTTTAGGTAAAGCCATCGCAGGCGAGGGAAGCCAAACAGCGTCACACATTGGCACGTTTTTGTCCCCGCTAATGATTTCAAGGTTACAACTCCAGTTCTATTAACCAGATGACACTACATAATATCAAGTAGGTATATATAATTATAATATCAAACTACAGGTCTCTCTAGAACATCCATTTTGATAAACAAAAATACCTCTATGACTGTTGAGAAACCGGTCTTTGCATCCTGTTCTTGCTAACATTTAGCAAACAAGGCAATTATTAAATACCTAGTAGGAATTTCTATTTTTCCTGTGGTTATTAGTGTTTATTGTCGAGTTTCTTTCTAGGAATCTTCTTTTGGTGAGGATGTAGAACAAGAGACCGAATGTTTCTACCAAGAACTAAGATAGACAACAGATTATTATACAAAATCTATTTAGCTCCTACAACATACGTACCTTATACAAAAAGCAGCACGTGAGTATAATAAAAACAACAAGTATTCCGTAAAAACCTTATTTATAGCGGAATGTTTCGTGGCAGAATGCGAGTAGATGTAATAAGACTAAAGTATAGTTAATCTCGTTTCGGGTAACCCAATTCTGTAACTCAATGTTAGACGAAGGTCGACCTTTCCACCCACCTTATTCATGAATTTCGCGTTAAATCTATATTAAAATTAGGACTGCGAACACTAAGCTCGCAAAAGATTGATGTACAATTTAAGAAGAATGTACAGAGCATAATGGTTTCATTTTTACAGCATAGGATATTTTTTACATAAATGAAACATCAACATTGTACTGACCTAAAAGAGTAAAGCAGGGCAGTAAAAAGAGCAGAGTACGTAGTTTTAATAGGAACTTGCGTATATAGAAACTAAGTACTGTAATATAAACCGTACTCTATGCGACAAAGTGGAAAACATGCCTCTGGGCCTGTTTTCAGCAATGCAAACATATGGTCTAATGCTCATGAATAGTGCGAAGCTACTAGCAAAAAGCACTCATCACTCAGGTTTTTAGCAACCCGGCACTGTAGCTGAGCATTACAGTCAAAACTTTTTAACGCACCGTGAATGTTTTCGTTTCCATACAAGTTCTTCCTAGTTCCATTCTTTGTCGGCCTCATAAACCTTATGTTTCACATGGTCATGAACAAATCTAGATAACGTTTTTTATTGTATACGATATCGATCGTAACATTAGAGAATCTTCGTGGCCCGTTTATTTTGAAATAATATTAATGCCGCGTTTTCACTAGGGGACATGTCACGGAGACCTGTCGTCAACATTCACGTGGTATGTCTTTGCGACTATGTGGAACACGTCGGGCAACTGTCGTGGGACACGGATGTCGCGCAAGTTCCGCGACCCGTAGATTTTACAGGCGACGTTCGGCGACATCGCGCGGGACACGTAAATTTCGTGTCGAACAACAGAGTCGCAGGACAAATGTCGCCTAATGAAAACGCGGCTTTACGTCGGCTGTGTCACGCAATATCCCATGAGGACATAGGTGCTTATAAACTTTATGTCGATCGATCCAAGTCCTTGGCATTGAAAACACGTTTGACCTTCTCCGTTGAAGCCGTTTCTTTGTAACGCTTGGAGATATATTTTCTACTTATATTTTTATCGTACAATTTAAGAGAAAGATTTCATAGACAGTGTTTACGTTGGTTTCTGTATATAGATAAGATAACAATTATTACGGAGTAGTAGGTTATACATTTAATGAAAGCGATTAACATTGACTTATTTAACTCGTTTTATAAATACGAATTACAACATGCAATAAAAAAACTAATCGTTTTGTAAGAACTTCTTATTATAATTTTACAGTAAAATTATATTTCTAATAGTTATTTTTTATTGACCCAGTAGTAAGAAAGTCAAGCAGGGCGATACATTTAATTGAACAAGTAGCATTTAAAGGTCAGAGCTAAGAATTTACATTACCATAAAACTGCCCATCAAGCCATAGCATGTTCTATATGGTTGCTACAAGAGCTAAATTGGCATCAAAACAAATTTAAAGATAATATTTAAGTCCTAAATTATGGTCTATCAGAATTCTGTAGTAACAAGTATGTTCACCTTTGTTGATATACTTAAATCCTCATTATCAAGAAAAACAACTGAGCTCATGCTTGATTTATGTTCATTGGTTTGTGTACACAGCAGTCTACACAAGAGTTTGTTTTGTTCGATTACATTGGTTGTCATTTGTGATGTCATCACTTTATAAATACCGAAATAATTGCCACTTAATTAGCTGCGACCTAAGTATACTACAAGAGTGCACAATACATTTTTCCTTCCTCTCTTTCTGTAGTTTAGCTCCTATTGGCGATGCAATTGCCGTAATATTATAATATAATAAATAATAAAAATCTAGTCTAGATACACATGTATATATTATATACATGTGTATCTAGACTAGATTTTTGTAATACCCGGTGGCCGGGAATGGCTGCATAACGTTCTGTTCAACTATACCGTACTATGACAAGGCATAATAATTCAGCTAACTACACTTATTCAGCTTAATTCAGTTTACATTATATTTAAATAGGAATCAATATTAATAGTTTTATACGGAGACCATGCGTACTCTCCGAAGAACGGATGATAGTTACTCCCTAAAGCACAGCAGATGCTAACGCTCGCCCGCTTTAATTTACAGCATGAAGAATGCAGGTGTTATTAGTAGAAAAGGTGTATTTTGGTGTAAAGGATTGCGTCATTAATTCATTGCTTCAGATTTACTTATGGTTTTACTCTTTTACAAAATAGTTCTCGCGTATGTATGCGTATCGCTAGAAGTTACTTACTGGCCAGCAGTTGGTAAAGGTTATCAGTGTTTGTTGTTTTATCAATGTATGCACTGACTTGATAAACCAAATGGAAAGTTGTACTAATAAATCACTGATGACAAAGTATCGATTCACGGACCGATTGCTATTTTTACAAAATAGGTAAACGTCACAAGTATTATAATAAAAACATGCTTTCCGAATTTAATGAATTTAAGATGAGACTTTAAAACAAGTTAGAGAACTAGCACATGAGTGCAAATAATAGAACTAATAAATATATATACCTTATGCGCAGTGACTAAGATTCATGCTCACATTAGGTTTCAAATAATTTGATGTAAACAAGGTGGTATAATTAAAATGGTTACAAACTACGTTAAAGAGGAAAAATAACAAAATACTCGTGTCGTCATTACAATCGTCACAGACATTATATAAGAAATCCTAAACACGATTACAAACGCATTGCTTCACATTTGCGATATGGTTAACGTAATCGCTAAGACGCAATCGATATTGGTTTTAGTTCAACTGAAAAAGGAGTTATCTTAAATAACATAAAAGGTGTTTCATTACATGCATTGCGCTACACATTTGCATAGATGTTAGTTTAAACGGCATAATTGTGTAACAGATACCCACCTACCTACTCTTTGTTTTATCTTTGATAAAACATTGGTGATAACACATCTTGGGGATCATTTGAGATGATTTGTACCTAACAAAAATAGCAATAAAATGACACGAGTCACGACTCATCGACTTTAAGCTGTTTACATCTTTGAAAAACAACAATTTAAACGTTAAACCAAATAAAATGTACAAGGTGTAGTGTATACAACATGATGTATGAATATGATATGTTAACTTAATAAAATAATTTCGCGCAACCGTTAAAATTAACAAATATAATCTTATCTTATCAACTGAGTACTGACCACAAAACATTATCAACGACCTTCCAAAAATTTCGATTTAGGTATTATAATAAAGTGATATTATTCACCTCATTATTGGCATCTTATTAAGTAAACTGAAACTGTTCTTATCTTACATTCATAAAGCAATAAGCTATTATTAATTCTATGATCCCGATATTACTTACAGGTTATAAACAGGAAAATAGTAACTATGGCGAATCGATCGATTATACATAATATACAATAAAAGTGTAATGTCAAAGCTTATAATTTTTATATAGATTCGATTTTAACCACATTTATATTGAAGGTTAAACAAGTAGGTATCTGAGCTTTACTTTTTTGTAATTTATTATCAAAGCAGAATGTTAGTTTGCTTCATAACATTTATGACTTACCTAGATTAAAACTTAGAGGCGAATCTATGTTTATCAGTAGTTAAAACAAATATACAGTAGTTACATAAAGAAATCAAGTAACATACGTATGTTTACATCATAGTGTATTTAACAATGTGTCCGTCAAACGTTGTCTTCGTGGCAATATGCCCAATCGTTAACAGTCCGTGAAAACACGAGCATCACCGTTAAATGTCCCTTTTCGAACAATAGTGGGCGTTTACGGGGTGATACGTTGACAGCAAGCCATAGCCTAACAGCGTAGCCTTTAAATTACTAAACGTATTTATAGCTCGAGCAAGAATATTCTCCAATAGTGAAACAAAATAAAGTGATTCCTATTTTCAGCTGCAGTGGTTGCTTGTTGGTTCTAATTGCCTTGATTAAAGCACTCAAGAAGGTTTGTAATTTATGAAGCGTTTCGCATTGATTCGAATACAACGACTGTCTGTTTATTCTAGATGTGTCATAGAAATGACTACTAGGTCTTATCTTGAGTCTAATCCTAATTCGGAACCAAACATATTAGTTTATTAAATATACTACAAAAGGGGCATACGGATCGTAGCACATATTATATGTCAACCCGGAAAAGGAACGTAACCGTATCGCCTTTTGCCTCGTTTTCAAACAGGCGTTAACCTTACGTAAGCATGTAACCCATAGATTTTGAATGTCAAGTAGTTCCGCCGTAGATTAGCTGTGCGAAGCAGAAAGACCTAAGTATAGTGTAGGTTGCTCTTGGTGCCCTTATTTACTTGATCACCGGACTAGTGTATAGCTGGTCTGAGACGTAACCAAAGCGGATCGGCTGCTCCGATACGTCGACTCTGCTACGGCTAGATGACGCCGCGCTTTCGAGTCGCCCGCCGGTCCTGGGCAAGGCGATTACGTTACGAATGCGATTAGTGTGCCTTGCAGTAGGGAGTTTTATAAAAATAATACTGCACGGCTCAAGTTGATGCGGTTACGTTCCCTTTCCGATTTGATATGTATGCTATGACTTTAAGCGGGCTCGTACACTTATCTCGACAAGTCTAGATGTATTACTCACGAATCGTTCTAGACGAGCACTTCATGCCACGTGTTGTGTGAAACGTGCTGGCTTCAAATCCAGAGCAATTATAAGCTTCGCAAATATAGGTACGCGTCAAGCACATCGCCCTATTTTCCATCCACAAAATAGCTGTAAATGCGCAATCGAAGCATTGTTCTTTTGTATATTCCAAAAATAACATTATAAAGTGTTAACATTCTAAACACAAGTAAATAGAATTGCTCAATTCTAACAACGTATTTACTCTTATTTACATTTAGGTATTATAGTCACATACATCCGTATATTATGTGTCAATTGATGAATTGCTTTGTTTTGTTATCCAACTGGTAATCAATGTATGCAAGTAAATACGCAGACAGCTTTATTGTAGACCAAATAGAATGAATAACAAAGCGTTCCTGAATGTGCAATGTGCTTTGTTTTAATCTCTTAGCACCGGTGACCTGTTTCTGTATTTTAGTACTGGTAGTGAAAGGGTTTGGAAAATTATTGTCTGATTCTAAAACGATTCTTGTTGGAAAGCAACGCAAGAATATACAGAAAACCAAGACGGTTATCCTCAACAGGTGGCAAACCAATCGTATTATTGTCTGTTACTACGTACTTTACATAATCTGAGTTTAAAAATTACACAAGCTCGAACAGTAAGGAAAGAATCTCATTTAAAATTATATTACTTCTAATCACGCATAATGTTGACACTACAAATGACTAGATTTTTTCATTGTACATTATCTTATGCAAACGTGCATTTTAAACAATCAGCCAAAAACTGTTACTCAATGTTTTACTATCGATCGTAATCTACTAAACACAAAACAATTGTTACATAACACTAATTGCTGTGAAATATCTATATAAATGTCATCATTGAGTAAAGATTACTGAGCGAGTAGCTAAACTATAAAGAATTTTGAATTTTTGGAATAACATCGTACTTACTCCGAGCTCTGGATCGTATGCGTTTAGTTGGCACATCACATATTATGAACATCAGTCGCTACGTGGAAATGTGTGCCAAACATTAATTAATGATCAACAAATAACCGTAACCGAATTCTGCTAGTATTTAGTATAATTAACGCAACGTTGAATCGAAATCGAAAGTAACAATGTTTTCTGTGAAGCCTATACAATAGCTTTAGATCCTACGTTTAACACAGTGCTCCAGCTATGTATTGTTAAAAAACTATCTAAATCTGTTCCAATACCTAAGTACATCACAGTTACCAGCATTAAACCCAGAGTTAAATTGCAACACGAAGCTGCAATACCGCTCAACATAGAACTAACGGTATGGTTTTGTAACGGAATTTTAATAGAGCCACATACGATCTCGCCATCGTGACTCTTTGTTACCACTACAATTCGGAGCATTATTAACGTTGCGATACAACATTTACACTAAGTAGATGAGGTTAGACAATGTGACCTAAAAACGACTCTCAAGTGCATCAAGACAATTTAAAATTTAAATATTCCATTGGCAGTCCAAAAGGTGATGCAAGAAGTTGCAAACAAAACGATTCAGATAAAAATTAAACTCGAAATGATCGGAAATGCTTGAAACCTGTATGAACAATCTGAATTTAAGAACATTTCTGAGTCACGCTTTTCTGGTAATTTTTTTTTGTGAGAATGACAATTTAGTGTAGTAATTTTTTTAACTTTTTTCTAAGAACGATAGAATACTGTCAGAAAATAAATAAGCATTTTAGAATACACAAATCTAAAAATTATATCAACAGGAACTGAAAGTACTTGAACTCGAATGTAGTGACACGCGGCTGGCCTATCGCCAAACATCATTATAGGACAAGTTTACTTCTGTTGAACCTTACAATTTTGTTTATCTTTCTCTTCATTTGATTGTATCCAATAATATCAATATAAAATAAATACAACAAAATTATAATAATCCCATCGAATTAATCTACATAAAGTGATAAATACAACGCAGAACAAGATAATATTGAAATGAACGTTCCATTTATTTTTTCGAATTTATACTACCGTATTGACGTCGCGCTATGAAACAGCGTCAACGCAAATCGAAAACGTTTACAGCGAGAATTTCATTTACATAAATAAATAACTCCAACAGTGTTTAACCTAATAAACTGATTCGAAACGGAATTGTTCTGAACTGTCGTCTTTATGCATTATATTGGCATTCAGCCAAGAAAAACGCGTAAAAAATGCTTTTCCATGTTCAAGACCAACAAAGACCTATTAGGGAAACATATAAAGCAACAACAAAAACGCTGGCCTTCCTCATTCCATCTTCCGTGGTAAAGAGGAGTTTGTGTGCGATTGACCGAGTGAGTCACATCAGGACAAAGAACCGGCAATGACCGACGACAAAACGAAATAGAGGAAAAGCGGAGAAGTCGCGTATGGTCTAATTTTACGCCTAAAACACGGAAATGAATATGAGTCAAATGATGAGAAGAATAGACATTAGGTGTCATCCCTAAATCTCATGCTAATTGATCCAGAACAAAATTGATTTGCAATTCTTAAGTAAGAAGAGAAGTAATGTTAAGCTATAGACAAGGTTAAAATCAAACGATAATATCAACAAAACAAAATCATGATTAACTACAAGTTATCTTATAGTTCGATATAGGGTTTGCCATATGAAATAATGCTGGTGAAGATCGACTATAATTTGCTAGGGATATTTTATGATGTTCTAGGCACGTCTTTTCCTTCACTATTCAGTATTCATATTTGGGTAATTCTCTACTAACGGGAAAATTTTCCATAAAATTTGTCCTGCTTACTTTTCGTTCTAAAATTAGGTTTAAAATATGAATGAATGGTAATAATGAGTGTTATATAACTGTAAAAAGGCCAGATGATTACTCTGCTGATTTACCTTAACTATTTACCGAAGAGCGTGTATGAGGAATGTGATGCGTGTGAATGAAGCAAAAGGAGTATGCCAGGATCGTAGCAAATGGAAATCCGTGGTCTCTGCCTACCCCTCAGGGAAACAGGCGTGACTTTATGTATGTATGTATTACCTTAACTTTGATATGCGTCATATAAATATTATTAAAGTATATATTCTGGGATGGGTACACACCAGGGGCTGTGTTTTGACAAGTTGGGATTAAAAAATATATATGATTATAAACATTTACATGGTAACTAAGTAAGTAGCCTAGAAGATCAAATATACTATAATTTTCGCAATTAAAAAAAATAAACCATAACAGTGTCTAATTTGCTTGGGACATCGATTCCCCGTTAGTAGAGAATCACCCTTCATATCTTTAAACTTGGCTACCACGTAGTGTCAACAATTTATAAAATCTCTCGACTTTGATGTTATTCTTAACGTTAACCAAAAAGGAAACGAACTAGAAGAACATTGGAGGAAGTATTTTCTTAATAATTCTCAGTAATAATATGCCTAATTGTTTTATTACATAAATTAAAACACTAAAGAGACAGATAGCTTCTTATGCATATCTATCTTTTTTTCTAGTAGCTAGGTACATTTATAACATAGTCGGGATCTAGATTTGAGCCGGTCGAGATTTTTATAGCTCCCGTTTGTTACAGTCACATGTTGTTATTACTTAACCTTAAAGTTTTAAACATAATTCTAGATTTGTTTCTTTTTCAGTTCCTTAGTAGTTGGGTTTTTATTATTGTGTAAATTAGGTACTTTTTTACCCGACTTCGCCAGAAGGAGAGTTATGTTTCTATTTAACACTTTTTAGTATTGAAAATGTCATCTATAAATCGCTTATTTATTCTTCCTAATGTTTGAAACCTCCTTTTAATTTCCATAATTTTGATTTCCTACTCGACTGGTTTTTTTTATTAACGACTTACAATTTAGCGCCAAAAATACGCTATTTTGATTTGTTTATAACTGATATATACCCAGTGGCACTCTCACAGTTGAGACGAATCTAACGACACCTCTCAAGCTATCTCCATCAAGCCGTTTAAGCTACAGAGCGTGCCAAAGAAATATACCTACATACATAGCCCTTCTTGTGGTGCAGTCGGGTAAAACGTTTTGATTGAATAGAACACTTTTTAAATTATTTATTGAAAAACTGCTCGCTCTTATAAAGAGTAGGTATCTAACGGTCAAAGAAAGAAACTTTTTCATTGTTCTAACAAAATTTATCAAGGATAATTGTTTTCTACGACTTGGTACATTAATCGCTTGGCCGTTTAAATTGGACCATTATCCCATAACTGCGGTTTAATTTTAACGCGTCGCTTTGCGAATTTACTAAGACGGCTGCAAGTTGCATTCGCGCAAGCGGGATGAGTAAGCAACGCTCTAAATCCGTTCGCATACTTATTTTCAATCTCATAAAGAGAACACGTGGTGAATATACTAACAACCAGATGCGCTGGAGAAATATACATACGGATAGGTATATAATGCAGACGTTAAGAGTTTAGGACACGACTCCCATTATGGCAGCCAAAACACACAATATAGGTACAAATGTAAATTGTGTATTTTCTACCATATGTGATGTTTAAGTTTAGTCCTAATCGGATAAAACTAACTACCTATATATTCTTCAATATACGGAATTTAGCTAACAAAATGAACCTAAAATTATTGTTATGAGAAAATTCCAAGTATTTGCCTACTTGATTTCTATATTATGAGGGGTAAGATTAACCTCTGTAGTCTGTACTTCCATTACCAAAATTGTTTTCTGTTGATGACATTTTCCGAGTATTTTAATTTTAGTCATTATTTTTAATATTGTTATAGTTAAATGTTATAGGTAGGTATTTGAACCCGCAGCCAGGTAACAAGTAGTAGTAGCAACAATAAAAATAGAGCATCAGTCATCACCGTATTCCTCTCGCTGATTGAGAGGCTTGGCATTGGCACTAGACGAATCCAAAATCCACGAGTAGTTCATGCCCAACACGACAGGTGGGTACTATTCTATAAATAACACATCTTGATATAAATCATACATTCAAAACATACGCGAGCATTGAAAGTTTACATACGCGATCTAAACCGATGATATTATGCTCCTTCGTGCAATCCGCTAAAAAAAGTAACATCGCTTCAAGCTACTCAATCATCCGAAAATAGAAACTTGGGAGCAAACAAATCTGTGATTTCTCTTGCGCCATTCACTTTTGGAATATTCTAACACTGAATTTTCTTAACTCAATCATGAATTCTGTACGAGTATGTACGCCCACTCTGTTGCCTGTGTGTAAACACAACTCGAATGGGGTCAACGCTCTGCCACCTCCTTTCCCTACAGAGAATTATTGTTGTCCATCTAACAGTGGAATAATCAGTGTACATACATAGCTATGCAGATAAGCATATTATCGAGCGGCTGGTTCAAGGTAATCATGGAGTTGTAGTCAGGTTTTGATAGGACGTCACACCGACGTTTCTCAACGTTCCTTGTAGTCACGCCGAATGAAATGGGTTGCAATATGCGCATTTTACGAACTACGCATGTATTTTTCTAGGAATTGCATTAAGGGACAAACGTGATATGTCATATTTTTTTAATGAATACCTGTACGACTAGCTACGACTTCTAATTTGTGAATGTCATTAATTTCCCCTTCCCGATATGTATGGGTTTTCCCTAACAAGGTCGACCAGGTCGTCAACATTCGTGAGACTGACTAATTCGTAAAAGATGTCATATGTTGTACCTTCGTTGTTGTATATGCTATGCCTACCTCGTAGCGTAGATACTAAAATTACGACTGTACCACAGACTTGTCTCTGTGTCTATTTTATCTTGTATCTATCTTCCTCTTACATTTTATTTCATTTCTCACAGGTTTAATCATCGGGGCCATATACGTTTTAATTTAACCTCTGTACATACCTAATGTTGTAATTACGTCTTTTTTTCTATTTTACGGTATATTAAACGTAACATATCTGTTTATCCGTTTGTGAACCTAATTATGGAAACCTAATTTATCTGATTGGCTTGACACATCTTTTTATCCATAGATGGTCAGGGTTTAATTAGGTACTACAATTATATAATAAATTAATTAATCTCGCGAACATGGTGCGGCAGGCGTGCGAGGTAGATACCTGTTATTCAAGATACACTAAAACGATGTTGTTATTTTATTTTCTATGTAAGTATATTACAACTTGCAACTATACGTAACTTATAACGTTACGTTACATATGATGTTTGCGAAAGAAGTAACACTATCCTATTATGCACAGGTATTCTAAATTCACAAGACAACTACAAATATTTTACAGACTACCTACATCTTCTATTACATTAGAGTGGAAAGTCTCCTTTACTTTCGTCGTACTAAGGAAGTCGTGCCACTTCCTCGTCATTTAGATAATAGAGGAAGTTGCAACTGACACAGTCTCATTACGGGATAACAAATGATTCTACGACTCAAATATGAATAAATTAATTGATTGCTTACGTTCCCGCCGAAACATCATTAATTTTGTGGTATACTTGGGTAAAGTATTTTGAAGATATGCTACTGGCAAAGACGTAACCTAAGTTAGTAACTTACAGGCACATTAGTTACAAATAAGTTTAAAAACTTATAAGTTACACACACGTAACGTAATTACAGTTTTAGGAGGTCTATGAAGTTACGAAACATTACAACGTCGTTAAAAGAATTCTTGAAAAATATCACTATCAACAAAAAACTTATATCGCGTGCTTTTGTTGATGTTATACAGCGCACCCACGATGAAGGACAACTCAGAAAAGCGACGTTTAAAAAAAATAAGTAAATATTTTTTGGGAATTTCAGAATGTTGTAGTGAAAATATTGCATAGAACTATATAGAAAAATGATATTGTGAGATAACTTAGACAATAGATCGAGGTAAATTTGCCTTGTTATCATCATTTTACAAGAAAATCTAAGGATTTAAGTAGTCATATTTTGTTTTTAACCATTTCATAAACATGGAAAAATGATAAGATTACATGCAAGCATAAAATAGACAATAGAAATCTAAATGTGTAGTTGGTACATAATTTATGTACAGTAATTCTTACATTTGTTTAGATTATTTTGATTTCAGAGTTTTCATTAGATTCATAGCAGAAAACAGTTGCTAAGGGAACTGCTTAGACACTACAGTTCATTACTTTACCAATGACTAGGCCAAATGAGCTACAAAATATATTTTTAATTGGTGTACAAACATAGTAAGTAAATAGAATAAACCGTACAATGGCCACAACCAATAACTACTCACATTACATTCTATTATTCCTGCTTAAATACCTACAATCTGTGCACAAAGGAGATAATGATAATAACAAAACTGCCTAACAGACAAAAACAATATTACATTAAGTATTTATGGAGTAACTTTATATCCTCCTTTATTAAATTATGCTTATCATATAAAATTAAATGTCTCCTATAACTAAGTAAATCAATATTAATAGTTATTTGATAACTATTTTTTTAAATTAAGTGTGTAAACATCAATAATGTTGATGTTTCTAACAATAAATATGTTTTGTAAACAAATGATAGTGAATGGAAAGTACCAGAAGTCACTACCTATTTCTATAGAGTGATATAGATATATCTGATAAGATGACACAACATTATACCTACTAAACAGTATAAAATGAATTAAGTCAACAATTAATAATAAACAATCTACTTTGTAGTTATCTCAAGTGCTTATGGAATTCAACATGCTTTCACACAGTGCAGAGTAGAGAAAGCACATGTAATATTCAATATTACCTAACTTAGTTTTCTCTACTTATTCTACTAAGGCTGGATTAAAATAAATGCAAAGCGTTGAGCACCTAGAATATGCACAAGTTGCTATTACTGAATAAACCACAGTAGGTAACGTTTAAAAGTATAATGTGTTGCAATTTATTGTGAAACATTAAATGAAATATCACAATACCATTTTTAACAGATGCTTAACCAATGAACGGCTTACATATATGTATTTTACACATGTCTAACATCATTAGACATGGTTTAACCTACTGTTGATTTTTTTTATTTTCTGACCCCACAAATAATAATTATAGTCAAAACAAAATTTAATTAGAATTTGGCATGGTATGTTTAATTAAGTATGGACCCACACATCAACTAAGTAAATTGCATAGTAAAGCAAGTACTTTCCTTTGATGGAAGTTAAAATTTTATTATAAATTTCAACAGTGGCAACCTGCCAGTCATTTTTATAGCAGTATATTGCTAGATGTCCATTATGAGGTTACAGCTGAGGTAATGGAACTACAGCTTTTGTAAATCTGCTGTTGCTACAAAAATCAAGTATGAATTTTAATATTCAACACTCCAAGTAATTTATTTTTAACTTCAGGGAATCTTTAATTGATATATAATATGAGATACTATTTAAAACAACCCCAGAGCTCAGTTATTTTAAAAAAACTTACCTTCAAGGACACAAGGGACAACTAAATTATATAAAAAATATAGTTAAGTATGTATGATTCTCATTTAGGTTTATTTAAAACATTTATAGATAACAAAACACAAAAATACTATCAACACAATGATCCAAATACATTGTATTTAAAAATATAGTATATTATTATTGGCAACTATGTAAGTATTATTGTAGGTACATATTTAGTAAAAATAAAATTATGAGATGATAACAGTCATTAGTCACGCATGTATCCCAAAGAGATAGGCAGAGGTCATAAAAGTAAAACACTTATAATTGTATTATATATAAAATAATTGTTAAACACGATAGTGGAGTACGTCCTAGAAAAATCATTTATTTGTTTAGCAATATAATTACAATTTGGTATTTAATTAGAGTCGAAATCCAATTTGACAAAATTCATTACCAAAATAGTCACGAACTCAACATGTTAGCACAAGTTAGCTTCTACGTTACGAGATTTCCAATCACGTTTGTTTCTTTTTATTTATACTGCATAACGACGTAGATATTAAATTAAGACAACCATACAAATAAGAATTAACTTTCCTGTTAATCCATCAGCGATCACGCCGTAACAAATTGGCAATTATAAACGTGGAACTGACTAACTGTAATTTCAACAGTTAGAGAAAATAAACGTCTAATTCATAACAAACCCTAAGATTTCCTACACATATGTAAAATATTAGTAAAGTATTATTCTAAAATACTTACTTTCAGTCTCGTAAGATTTCCATCTCGTGCAGCATTGAAAACGACTGTTTTGAAATCCATGATGGTTCTCTCAGTTAAGTATATTTATTCACATAAACCAGAATATCACTTTAGGAACAGCACTTTCTTCTGAATATAATCATTGAAAATACACTGTATCACGTTTTAACAAAGCAACCAGTCAGTTTATTTCAAAACACTTCGACACTGCAAACCAAGTCGCTCAGCAAACAGCTGCAGCCCGACGACGATCTGCCAATTCTGCCATTATAAAAATAACCACAGACAAAATTATAACAACAACTAAACTTTTTATTTGTGTTGCTCACAATCTGAATATAGGTCTTTTCGCTACATTTAAGAAGCTGCTATACCATTTTAAAACTAAGTAATTCTAAATAAAATGTATGTCTGAAACAGAGATAGAAATTTTGTATTATTATCGATTTTGGAATAACATCAGGATGTTTAGGAACTATTATAGTCTAATTAAAAGAAGACATACACAATTTTGAGTCACGCAGTGTTTAATATGATATCTATTATATATTTTATGTTATTTAATTTTATTCAAGCTTAGAATTATTATAAACATAACATAACATAACATCACGCCTGAATTCCCCGAAGGGGTAGGCAGAGGTGCACATATAGTACACCCACATTTCGCCAGTTATGTTTTAGGTCCCAATGTAATAGGGGGCGAGCCTATTGCCATCAACCGGGCACAAATCCAGACTCCGTGCTGTTACTGAGAATTACCTAATGGAAAAACCCAGTAACACTTTGCCCGACCCGGGATTCGAACCCAGGACCTCGTGCTCAGCAGTCGCGCTTAGCAGCCACTAGACCAACGAGGCAGTCTTATTATATAATATTACTAGTAGAATTATTATATAATATTACTATGTACATTTTGCATGCTTGCACAAAAATTTGCATACCTGTTTGGCGAAATGCTGGACTGATTGAAACATGTACCTAACATCTATATTGTAACACATTTCATGCAAATAAATATTCTTATTCTTATTTACAATTGCCCATAGTCAGGGAAGTCGCAAAAACAAAGGGAAGACAGAGATGATTCAATGCTTAAGATTATTATAATCGTGAAAAGGATAACGATGCGCGCCGTTAACAATTTATTATGATGATTTTTTTATAGATGTTTATACATAAAATCATCCAGTCTAGTTATTATACCAATTTCCAATTGAATATTTCTTTCCATTCATGATTGGAGTGGATACCATAGACAAATAAACTACTTTCATCTATGACTATACTAACTGTTATTCTCGATGTTCTAAAAGATCGTAGGAAGTCAATGATTTGAAAGCCAGCAATGTATAGCGTAGAAATATGACGATGTATAACTATTTCGAGAATGCCATTCTGTGATGAATGATGATGGATGACATGACAGCCGAACAAAAATTACGGCGTGGATTTATGGTTAAAAAATTTGCGAAAATCTGTTGACTGTTTCTCGAAATACATGTTCTAATACAAGTTGCCGCGTTATATGCATGGTGATTAATAATTGTTCTTTAAAAGTTGTTAATGTTCATATAATGACCGATAATTCAAAAGTTTCGAGGCAAAGTTTGTGCATATCATTGTCGTTAGCGCGTAAGTCGGGCTCTACGGTGTTTGGAGTGTTATAGCAGCGGTGGACGTTAATATAGGAGATGGTGCTGATGGTATTAGCAAACGGATCAAAAGAGAACTATATTTGATTGTGTATACTGGATTTTGCAGTAGAATTTTGTCAAAATGTATCCAACAGCTACGCGGCACCCGGCGGCCGCGGTAAGGGTTTGTGTTGTTTTTTCTATCTATCACAAGCTTCTAAATTAATATAAATTTGACAAAGTGGATTGTTAAGTTTTACAGAATTGCTGTTTTTAAGTAGATTCTTCTAAGACCCTATTATTGTTTGTCAATTTTTGTCCAGGGACCTCAGCCGCCAGCAGGGCCTATAAAGTTTACAATAGCAGACACATTAGAGCGTATTAAAGAAGAATTTAACTTTTTACAAGCTCAATATCACACGTGAGTACATATTCTGTTCAAATTGACATTGCCAATGTATTTGAATTTAATCTGTATTTATCCTTAATCACATATATCTTATCATGAGATTAAGTTATAATTCATTGTTTACAGATTGAAATTGGAATGTGAGAAACTGGCCAGTGAGAAGACGGAAATGCAGAGGCATTATGTTATGGTAATTAAACTTTTATGCAGTAAAAGATAAAGAAAGTTTATTTCTGGGTCATAAATATGATTTGTTCATGAATATAGCTGATATATCTGAAACAAATAATAACAGGAGGAAAACAAAGATAATTATTCTATGTTGAATGTTTAGTTAAGATAATGATGTACACTCAGTGTAGATGTTCTCAAACAGTCATGATTGAATATGTTATATGATTAATTCCATATAAACATTGATGATGATTGTTGTTAGTGACTATTTTAATGACTATGTACTTTCACTATTAAAATTGAAATTAAACCTCAAAAACAAAAAGTTCTTGTATCTAAAATTAATCAATTTAGTCATACCCGAGATATTTAAATTCTAAAAAAAGTATAATAATTTAAAACCTTTCAATCAGACATTATGATGAGGGCCTTACTTTCTATATTATTGTTATTAAATGGCAAAAATATATGCAAGATAATGTGCATTTGCTGTTTGTTTTAAATTGTAATAAATTGTCGCTCAATTCTAGCTAGCACATGCTTGTTTAAGTTATGAAAACACTATTGTCTTATTCAGCATTGAATTAGGAGGTACTCTTCTACTTTGTAAGAAGTTTTCACATACAATGAATGATTTAATATGTAACATATATATTGTAGTAGGTTATATAAAGTGTATTTTGAGTATAATGGGACTGTATTATTGGGTTTAGCTATATTGTAGTATAGGAAAAATATTGGGGTTTTTCATTCCATTCGTAACGCAGGTAACGCAGTAATTTTCAAGATAAATAAACTGCCATCAATACCCAACTTGTGTCTTCTTTTAAAAGCAGCAGGCTTGGAGACCAGAGTTTTCTATTTGCGACTAGTAAATAGTTTTGCCACTTACACTAAATTAAAGGTAATGAGATTCCTAATCAGAAAATGTATGATTTAGATTTATATTGAAACACAATTTGCATAATTTGTTTTGGTAGAATGCTATTAAGCATATAATAAACACTGACAAAGTGTAATTGCTGGACAATTCCCAATAGGGTGACTTCCAGTCAGTACCTGTAATATATTACCAATAGCACATAAATCTAAATAATCTTTTCTTCTTTTACAGTATTATGAAATGTCATACGGTCTCAATGTAGAGATGCATAAACAGGTGAGATATTCTACAAACATGACCTAATATAAACATGAAAATTTCTTAAACAATTTTTTAAATTTTACTTTATTTTCAGACGGAAATAGCAAAAAGGCTTAGTGCTATTATAGGGCAGCTGCTCCCATATTTGGCTCAAGAACACCAGCAACAAGTAGCATCGGCTGTGGAGCGAGCTAAACAAGTCACTATGTCAGAACTTAATGCTATCATTGGGGTAAGCTACCTTACAATGCTTTAGTAGTACACTATGCTGTAACTCATTGCCTTAAAAAAATTTCAAATAATCACATTGAAGGCTTACATAGTGTTATGAATAAATCATTAACTTAGACCATTAATTGTTTTGCTTATTTATTTTATTTCAGTTTAACTTTACTGGGTGGCTCCCATCAGGGCCATTGAGTGATGGGATACACTGTTATCCACACGTACAAATATATGTATCAATCTAAATATACTATATTAAAAATACTTATGTATGATCTACTTAATATAACCAATTATTATATTAATGCAAACTATTTTTCTTCAGTAAACAGACAGAAATGTATTGCATACATTTATTTATATTTATGACAATATTTGATGCACACACGAAATGTAAGAAGTATACAATGCATCAGCTGCTTATCCTTTAAGTATAGCACCCACTCTAGTTACAATGGTCTAATTTTTCTTTTTATTGTGCTCGGCATAAAGGCCTGAAAACCCTCTTTGCAGCTTGTTTGGTTTTAGTCGTCAAAGACACAAAGAGGGTTATCCTTTAAGGACCTCGACTAATCAGGGTGTTAAACAAAAAGTAGGCCTTCAGTTAATTATTATATAACATAGGTGAAGGGCCAACAGCTATATTATAACTTCACTGCTGAATAAAGCTTGATAAAGTACAACAATTAAGTCAATGATCAGCGTGTATAGAGAGTGGAGAGAATCTAGGATAATGTGACAGCATATATATTGTTAACGTTGTCCCCAGCAACAACAACAGCAGGGTCTTCAGCAACTGCTTGTAAGTCCAGATATACTGTGCTTGGTACATTGATTATATGTTGTGATTAACATTCGCATTATTTTATGTTGCCATATTTTTATTTTTTAAATTATATCACAAAATTTTCATGTTAGCTTTTGCATTCTCATCTCATTATTCCATGATAAAATATCCATATCTGAATACTGTTTGCTACATACTGTAATTTAAAAATAGAAACAAGAGCAAGTTTCATTTGAACACTGATCATAAGGGATATAACAATGCAGATTGCCAACATTTCCACAATATAATGTATGAATTATTATTTACGTATTTTGGCATAAAGAGATTTTTCTGAAATATTCATCATTCAACATTTCATTACAATGCTGTTATATTGGTTTAATCATCTCAGTAGTTCCACACTATGATTGCTGTAACGCCATCTAACGTAAAAATTAATCGCAATAAAGCGATACCAATCAAGAGAATGCACAATCTAACATAAACACGAGCAAACATTTAACATAAGTTTTGTCACAGTAATTGGAAAAACTAATTGGACTTTAATGTTAGTAATCACACCTCTAACTTCACGTTTTCATTGTATGCAAGCACATATGTTGCGTGTAGCTGTTGCATCTAACATGCAGTAATTAGTGCTTTATGGTGTGTACGCCACATGTATTTTATAGATATCTTTTTAATTCCTCTCCATTATGAACATTTATAATTGCCGAATGAGATTAACGTAGTGTATTTCGTATCTACATATCAAACATTATATCACTTTAGAATAACAGCTGTTTAAAGTAATAAAAGTATCAAAACTGCAAGACAACTGCAGAATCAGTTTTAAATATGATATTTAGTATTTCTTATCGCTATTATACATATTTAATATATTTTACAGACTTTTGTAGTTTGTGCTTTGGTAAATGTTATACCAAATTCTTACAATTTGAAAATATGCTAACGTTTTTAACTGCAAGTATCCTAATTGTTCAATCAGGACTATTGATATAAACAACTTCATATAGAATGTCGTCACATTTCGTGGTTTTCCTATAACATAAATCAGTCATTAGTATTCAAGATTCTATAAAGTTCTATTGGCTTATCGAAAACCAAGCAATTACAATACAATAAAAAAGCTTTTATTCTAAAATATATTATTGCGATGCTCTGTCATCGACACGAACTGTTCCCGTTTACAGTATTTATATTTTTAAATGTTTTAATTGAAGTCTTTTGTCTAGGAGTAAATTAATTAAAATTGCATCTTTGAGAGTTAGTAAATTTAAATTAGCGTACTTAAGTGTAATTACTTTGTAATACATTAATCAATTAGCTGGCATTAATTATTTTATTAGTAGTTTTTAATTAATTTCATGCGCACGCTTGTATGTAACCTACCATTAGTATCAAGTACCTGTGCCTTAAATTATTTTATAAATAGTTTGTTCTAATGATAGATTTTTCTTTTCTTTGTGTTAACCTCCGTATTTAAAGCACTCCATATTTTGAATAGCATATTAGACCTATTTGCTATTTAGAAAGAATGTAGACTGCATCGTTGGTCTAGTGGCCGATAAGCGCGACTGTTGACCATGCTTGCCCTCTATTACACATGACGTCGCCCCACACTAGAAATTTCTCATGTGTCGTGTGTGCTTCTCACAAACACCCAAACTCGGGACAAACATCTGCGGTTCGCAGGAAATCGAACACGCAACACGTAGCGCAGCAGTCCTACGCTTAGCCACTGCGCCAATCAGGTGCGCCATGGATATGGATGTACTATATCACCTCTGCCTACTCCTTCAGGGAAACCAGGCGTGATGTTATTTTATGTTAGATAATAGTTCTTGCGTATAAAGAATAGCCAATCAGTTGAACTGGACTAAGCAACACAATAAAACTTTTTTGTTGTACTTAATACTCGGAACGTTTTTCAAAGGGGCATTTTGATCATGGATATCAATTATTCATCTGCATGTTATCCAGGGACTTAACAATAACAATAGCACTATCCACGTCTTTAACATCCGATTGTTTTTAATTAAGTTAACTATAATTTTTGTAAGTGTAAATATAACAAATTGTATTGTGTATTAGAGTAGATCCGACAGGCATAACCGATGCAATAATTATATTGTGGATATTGGTTTCTATAACATGACGGATATGACTTATAATTTAGCAGTCGTATCTTAGACATACACTACTTATTTCAAACCGGACATAGTACTTGAAAAATTTTATAGAAATAACAATTCTTATTTCTCGTCTTTTACGGGTAATGTTGTCTGCACGTTCCTGGTGTATTACACATTTAACTAATGTAATTCTAACGGTTCGGCCAAGAAATAGACAGTACTGGGGTCAAGATGGATCTATGACGCTGGACTTATTTTGTCATCACAACATTAAAACTTCTGGTATAATTTTCATTCGTGCCGGAAAGTGCGTTTGAGATCGTACCCGTTATCAAAGGGTCTGTAATGTCATGTGAAGGATTTTAGGGGATTTTTCACCCCTAGTAAATACCTCCAGGACCTTTTAAGTCAAACATGTGAAAGTATTCAAGTTTAAGACAATATCACCGAAATATCACAAACTGGTGTTTTCTACTTCATAATTTGGTGCCACCCTCTCATATTCAAGCATATTACATGTTATATTTCCTTCATAGCAAACCATGAGAGGTGTTTCATTAATTTGTACTAACCACAATAATCAGCCGGTAACGAAGACAATGTTTCCTATAGCAGCAAATCCACGCGAGTGCGGGACTGTCGCACGGAGTGGGCGGCGCGGGTGGTCTGTTGGGCGCAGGCGGGTTACTGTTCGCGCCGGGAGCCGGCCCTCCTCCCCCACCACACTTACCTCCACCAGCACACAAGGTATATACAGAACTCATTCGGAATAACATGCTTTATTATGTCAAAATCTAGGAGCTCATTACATTTGCCAATATTTGTGTAAACTTCCTGGCCTTCATTTTTATGAAGTCTCCTAATGATCTCTTGTATTCTCCGTGTCTTAAAAATACATGAAAGTGGGACTGTCATAGGCGATGCATCAATTGTACTTTCACTTCGTATACTTACCGTATTTGTACGTCGACAGTTGAAGATTTTATTCCGGAGTCATAATGTCTTAAGGTGGAGCTCCCGCCTCCAGCGGACATAAAGCCGCCGTTGTTGCCGGGCGGGCCTGCGCCGGCGCCCCTCCTGCCGGGGCAGCCCCCGCCCAGGGACGACGACAGGCACGGCTCCAGGGTATTACAACAGGTTTGTCACTTTCTGTAACTAATAGAACCCTTAAAAATTACAACAATACCCTCTTAGACCACCAAATAAGGACTATAAAAGAAGAACTGTAGGTTATCAAATCTTCAGTTCTGGGTAATCTATTATTATTTGGACTTATTATTATAATTATTTCTGTCATCGGTTTCTTCTTAATTTAGCTATCTATGTTTAATTAGGTTAAAAAAAGTATTTTGTTTAGTTTATCCTTCAACAACAAAATAAAACATGCTACTAATACCGATTTAATACCTACTTAAGAACTTTAGATTCTAGTAAAATAATAACTATTTCGTCTCATTCAAAGAAGAAAGAAAGAATACGCATTTATTTGCGCGGAGGTAAAGATGACACAAAAGAGAATAATAATACAAATCGCTATAAAGACATTTATGAAGGGACAATGCGTCACTTCCGCGCTAGTTTTTAGCGAAAGCTGGTAATGTCATGACGCCTAAACGGTGCGGCACACAAGGAAAAATAAATAAATAAAATAAGTGTACACACGATTAACAATATAATAAGTAGGCACCACGGTAACATAAAAAAGAAAAAATATTTTTGACTCATGAGTATTACAGTCGCTATAACTTATATTGCAGTCAATTTATCAATTAAACATTCGGCTGTGCATGGTATTTAATTATGTAACAACTATCTGGGTATGGAAAAGGATCAAATATCATACATATGTTGGGGTAATAAATAGTTATAATCAATAGCTCTGTTATTTCAGCTGCTAACGTCCAATTATTATGATTGCTAAAATATATTACAATTATCATACTGTTCATATAAGTATTAGTCTCGTATTTAAGCACTATTTTTCCTTGTTTCCATGTTTTTTTTTATGTCTTCTCCGTTCTAGTATGATCACTATATCATTCCTTCTAGTTAAGTTGCGAAGATTTTCAGTAGCAAATGGAATCGTTACTAGATATTTTTCTCTTGGTAACAGAATAGGTAATATAATGTTGTCGTTATTATTAATAGCAAAGGCGATCAGTATCTCCTCACGAGAGAGAGCAGAAATACCGTCCGCGCTCGCCGGGCGAGCCTGAAGCGTTGGACGTAAAGCGCAGAAAGGAGGAGAAGGTACTCGGACATGTGAGTCTATGTAGTGTATGTGTCGGCTTCTATTACATCTACGTTGCTTTTTGTGTTACATTCCTTATGTTAGATTATGACGGTTTTCGCTGTTTCTGTGCTTTGCGTGAATAGATATAGACATTGTGAAAATTATTAGTACAAGTGACATAAGGCAAAGTTTACGTCAGTAAGCGTTACTTTAATCGTTCGAAAAGAGATTTATTTATCTTTAACGAGTATTCTACATAATTTGGCCGGTCATCAATTAATTTATACAATATTGCATTAATATTTAACTTATCAAATTTAAGTAAAATTGTACTCTTGAATCCAATGCTGAATATCTAACATAATAATAAAAAATACCGCACAGCAAAAGCCGTCAGTTCCGACGCTTGTTTGAACAGATGCTTTGTATTATAATTGCTGATAATTATGGCTGTACAACAATACTTGAATTAATATTATTGCTGGTTTCTTTAAATGACTTGTTGTAAATATCTCTATTAATTGTTATATACATTTCTAGGACAGCGACGCAGAAAAAAGTGATCAAGATCTTGTTGTAGATGTGGCGAATGAGGTAAGATGGTAACGTTTGTGTACTGTGTTGTTGTACAGAACATCGACGTTGTGACGTACTCCGTTAATGTCATCCACATATGTACACGGTGGACCAGAAGTCCGAACAATACTTGAAGATGAGTGTTGTACACGTACATTCAATATTAGATTGTTGTGCTAATTGTTAAGTACTGCATACAATAGTATAGAAAAAAGATATAAGGCTAAAAACACAAAGATTATGGTGTTTTCGCCCATATCAGTCACATGTCAGTAAAATAAAAACCTCTACCATCCTTCTCAAAGTAAACAAGTACAATGTAAAAGTTCAAAAATTTCAAAACAGCAGCATTAAAACACAGCAGCGTTTCGTATGTTGTGTACGCGTTCATAGATTGTTGAGAAAAACCTAAATATAATGTAAACTATTCTAGTTAAATTCTGCACAGTATTAAACTTACATGGTGTCTATGTAACATTGTAGGAGGAGAGAGGTTCACCGAGCGTGCGCACGGAGGGCGGCGAGAGGACAGAAAACGGCCCGCGACCTCCCTCCAGGTCGGGCTCGTCGTCCAGCCGCTCTACGCCCAAGAGTTCCAAAGACGTGAGTTGGTTGCCCTTGTGTATTTATTCTTGTTAATTATTCAAGTTTCAACTGTAAATGTTCAGAGGAGAAAATAGCTGTTATAGCTACAGAAAATAGTTTTAAAAACTGTCCAAATTTTGTAAGAGAAAAAAAAACCTACACAGTTTCCAAAAAGCAAAACTTTGTAGTAATTTATCTATGATATGTCTAGAAGTACAGCTTTTTGCATAAGCACTCTCAACTCGACCGTTTAACGAGAGCTTTAGGCGTCAGTCAAAGTTATTAACATTAAGAGATTTCGCGACCGCGAGCCGTCGCCGGTCGCAGCGAGTACATTCGGCCGCCTCCCGCCCGCAGGACAAGCCGGGCACGCCGGGCGGCAAGCCGCGCGCGCCCACGCCGACGGGCGCGCGCGGCGCCTACCCGTTCCCGGGCTACGCGGCCTACCGCGGCGCCGCGCCCGCGCCCGCGCTGCCGCTGCACTACGACGCGCACCACCGCACCAACGGCGTCGCGCCCGCCAAGCCGTGAGATCATCCTGACCTAGCTTATGGTTTACTGCGCGCACTAGCTTGTTTGGCCGATCTGAAGTTGGCTTTTAGCTACATTTACAGTGGATAACAAATAGTAACTTACCTCTACAAAAATGTATATTTACCTACATTGGTTATTAAATGGTATAGATGTAAATCGATTGTGAAAACGTTAAATACACGTGATATGCTACTCGTCACTTACATCAGTCCGGCCAACCTAAAATGCGCGTATTGTATTCGTTAGCGAGCTCGCAACGTCGCTTTTTGGTAGGTATTTATTGATATTTTTACTAGATAGAGAAATTTTAAATAAACGTATGTGACTTATGAAATGTTGATTGAAATCATATTTTTTTGCAGTACCTTCTTACAGAAAAATCTATGAAACAAGTCCCAGTTACCCTGAACATAGACCAATTCCTGGACATAAAAAAGAGTGTGAATTGTTTGCTAGTGACAGGACTTTTTCTATCAGTATGTCAAATGTTATGTAAGAGAGATAATAACTTTTGTGTTCATTGACATTTATAAATATGTTAGATGTACTCATATATTTTGTGGAAGTAGTGCAAATGATTTTACGGCCGTACTGTTGAAATAAATGATAGGCCGTCCATTTTAAGAAGTTCGAGTTCGAAGAAGCGACGTTGCTAGCCCGCAGCCAAGTTACCCCTCTTAATAACAGACTGTACTTATTGAATAATGGGTAGCATACGATTGGGTAGTTGACACCATTAACCAAGACTCCAAGACACGACTTCTCTAAAAAATAAGCTACATTTTTCATTAACTAAAAAAATCGATTTTTATTTGATTAATCAATTAATAGCAAGTCAATTGAGTTTGCAAACTAATGAAGTCACAGGTTCCTAGTGGCATGCAAAATGTATGGACGAATAACGTTTTAACAGCTTATGAAAAGTATGTCAATTTATTGGTGGTGTCAACTACCCAATTAACTTTAATGATTACTAACCAATTTAATTATAAGTACTAACGTATCGCTTATTAAATAATTATATTATATTACTAATGTAATTAGACTATCCTGGGCTTGTTTTGACGTTGTAAAATTAATCTATGCAAGTAAATGAAAGTAACTGAATAAAAAGTGACTTTTAATTGACAACTCAAAACTTTGCCCTTTTATAAATCATTATTAGAAATATACCTTTCAATTATAACTATACTCACATGAACAAAACAATCTATTTGTTTAATTATGAAGACTTATTTCAACAGTAAATCTAATTGAAGCCATAAATTCTGCATCTGCTTTTAGAGCATGAGTTTGGCAGTTATGTTGTATGGATAATTAAATCCATCTTAAACTTTAGCCAACTCATTCGAATGAACTGGTATTGATACATGATTCATTATTTGATTCTTAGCGACACTATTGGATGAAATTAAATCTGGTCCACTTCACAAACATTAAAAATACATGCATACTGTATACACCACCATTTTTATCACATTTAATGCTATGTATTCTGTTTTGTTTCTGAATACATTTCACAAAAAAATATGCTAACATATTATCCTAATAATAGGGTAGTTGACATCATTAACTAATAATTGGAACTAACCAATAACTATTACTCTATGAAAATGCTTTATTTTAACCATATTAACTGCAAAATTCGATTTTTGTTTGCATTGAAAGCAATAGATAGTACCTAGGTTAATTGAGTTGGCAAATTAGTAACGTCGCAGGTTCCTATTTCCTTTTAAAATCTATGGCTGAATAGCGTTTTGACAGCTCTAAAAAATGGCAATTGATTGGTGGTATCAAATACCCAATTATGGTTATAGTAAACTTCTAGGTACCTGCCAGTGAATAATTATTGCAACTATAAATGTAAAATATCCACGAGTAGTGACTATGATTACGAGCCATTTAACAAAAAGTTGACGTTCTAATTTCAATAAACGTCGGCAGAACTGTCTATGTGTGCTTAGCCACCCACACGATTTTTTTTTTCTTTATAAAAAACTGCACAACTTTCAATGGTAAATAGCTGATAAACCGCTATTTACCGCTTCTTAAAAGTAGCCTCAGTTACTATTCAGACTACTTTTAGTTTTAAAAATGCTCAGGGTTCCGCAGAAAAAAAACCCATAAAGATTTTAACAAAATCAGATTTAAGTAGGTAAATCTACTTACTGCTGCTACGTACAGGTAAAATAATAAAACTAAGTCAAAATAATACATCAAAAATTTAAACGTGGATATAATAGTATAAACATGCGTTTGTACAGTACGAGTGTTCGTAATTCGAAATGCGACAAAAATGTACATAGATCTTACTTTTGGGCTCTCGGGCCCGACTAATAAGTCCACGCTAGTGCATCGTAATTAAATTATATTGAAAATTATATTATTTGTAATTAAATGCAACATTTGGAAAGTACTAATTAATTATTATGGCATGATTTTAAACAATATAATCTTTCGAGCACGACGCGAGTTATCCACCGGTCATTTAGTAGATATAAATGTGTTGACGTGCAGAGCGTACTCGTACCACTCGTGCGGAGGCCCGCTGCAGCCGGTGGGCTTCCCGGCCGACGCGCTGGGCGGGGCGGGCGTGGCGCGGGGCGCGCGCGCCGTGTGCGCGCTGCCGCACGGGGAGGTGGTGTGCGCCGTAGCGCTGTCGCTGGCCGGCGCGGCGCGCCACGCCTACACGGGCGGCAAGGGCTGCGTCAAGCTGTGGGACATCTCCAGCCCCGGCGCGCCCGCCGCGCTCGAGCCGCTGTCGCAGCTCGACTGTCTGGTCAGTGATACTCTACCTACCATCACCGCGTTGTTCAGTGATGAACCACGAAATTACTCCTGAATGAGAACACACCGTGTGTCTTTTTAGGGATTATGGATTTCGCAACACCTAGTTCAGGATGGCCCGTATATCTTGGAGGGAGCTACTCCACCCCCTATGTCCTCGCCAATAAGACAAGCTATAGTCTGTTTTTTAATCCTAGAGTCTAAACTGACATAACGTGGGTTGCCAGTTTTTTGCAAATATTAAATTTGTGTTGTGCCACGTAACGTTTTTTTAATTATGAAAAAATGTGTTGGTACTTATTGAAAACGTAAGTTACGATTAACGTTACGATTCAACGAACCGATACCGTAAGATACAACACTGAACAAAAGAGCTGGCAGTATTATTTGACATTTGCATGTGTCAATTTAGTCTCTGAGATTCAAAAAACAGACTATAGATCTGGCCGGGCGCAGCGATACACAGGCTGCCCTCCCCCCCGCTCGAGTTTCCTATCCTAACTTGACGTAGACGTTATAATATGTGTAACATATGCATCATTCCTCTAATTCTAGCAAAGAGACAACTACATCCGTTCAGTGAAGCTGCTGCCGGACGGTCGCACGCTGATCGTGGGTGGGGAGGCCTCCAACCTGTCCATATGGGACCTGGCGTCGCCCACGCCGCGCATGCGCGCAGAACTCACCTCGTCCGCGCCAGCCTGCTACGCGCTAGCTATCAGTCCAGACTCCAAGGTAACCACCACCTGCACTGTTCTCACAGTCATTATTGTTCGTTGCTCACCGTCCACCGGTGAGCCTAGTGGCGTCCAACGTGTTAAAAGAGATCTTGCCTGACTTTGTATCGGCATTTCTTCTCAGAGTTAGTCAAATAGGAAACGCCGACGCAGTCTAGATAAAAAAAAAGAATGGCTCCTTAAAGTGTTTCTTGTAAGCCTATTTACAAAATAAAAATCATTTATTATTTAACTGAGTAAGATGTATTTCTAATCAATAGCACGTTAAATAGACTATAGGTCTATTTAGAGATGTTATTGGACGGCGCATTTATATATTATATTTTTTGTTTTTCTATCAGGTGTGCTTCAGTTGCTGTTCCGACGGTAACATAGCCGTGTGGGATCTTCAGAACCAAACACTAGTTAGACAATTCCAAGGTACATTTTTTATTTTTTTTTATAAAAAGTTCTGCCCCTAAAACTGTGTTATTAATTTTCCACGAAAAACAAATTATCATTGAGTGATTTTAAATCAAAAACAGCTATTAAAAAATGAATACAACGTTGTCGCAGGTCACACGGACGGCGCGTCGTGTATAGACATAAGCGGTGACGGCACGCGGCTGTGGACCGGCGGGCTCGACAACACCGTGCGCTCGTGGGACCTGCGCGAGGGCAGGCAGCTGCACCAGCACGACTTCTCCAGCCAGATATTCTCGCTGGGGTACTGCCCGACTGGTATGTTACGCGATCGACTGCTACATTTTTGTATTATACTTATGGTGTCATTTTTTATTTTACTCAAATCTTTTCCTGCAAAATTTTAAACAACCTAATTGGCGCAGTGGCTTAGAGATTGCACGGTACAAGTATTTGTGTATGTTTGTGAAACTACAACTACGAGACGGGGGAAATATTCTGAACCCTAATGTTAGACGTCGATTTATTAAAAAACCATCAACACCAGATTTCGATCATAATCATCACCGAGCCGTGTCCCGCCCGCAGGCTCGTGGCTGGCGGTGGGCATGGAGAACTCGCACGTGGAGGTGCTGCACGCGGGCAAGCCGGACCGCTACCAGCTGCTGCTGCACGAGTCGTGCGTGTTGTCGCTGAAGTTCGCGGCGTGCGGCAAGTGGTTCGTGTCCACCGGCAAGGACAACCTGCTCAACGCCTGGCGGACGCCCTACGGGGCTAGCATTTTTCAGGTACGATATTGTTCGTTTAGAATTGAAACAACAAATTAATTTACTATATTATTTTATACTATACCTACGAAGGAACGGAGAAGGTATATTATGCGTTTAGGGTAAGGTTGTTTGTTTGTTAGTATCTGTGTGCACAAATGATTGTTGCCAATTTTCTCAAAAATGGGTTAACTGAATTTCATGCAGTTTTCGGTAACGGGTGTATGGTTAATTCACAGATGATTCTTAGCTATCATTCATGACAATTTTTCTACTAAAACGTTTAATAACCGCCATGGGGTTTTAAAATGTTTGATTTTGTTTCTTTCTAACTGTACAGTATTTATGCTATTGATACAGGTGTTGAAATAATTTAGAATTTTAGTATGCAAACAAAAAATGTCTCCTATAAAAGATGTACGTTTCGCACATATACTAATCATAACATCTATAATCATAAATCTATACCTATATAAATATGTTTTTGTTGCGTAATTCCAACCGCAATAATATTTTTCCATTCCAGTCGAAGGAGTCGTCATCGGTGCTCAGTTGTGATATATCAGCAGACGATAAGTTCATAGTGACAGGGTCTGGTGACAAGAAGGCGACTGTCTACGAAGTGATGTACTGAAGTGTCAGTGTAATCTCATATGCAATAATGTGAACGTTGGTCGAGGTCCAGTGTAAAGTGAGAGCAGTTTTATATCTAGGTTTAGTTGGCTGTAATCATTGTTACTTTATTATTAACAATTAACATATGTTGTGACCTAGTGCTTTTCTTTTAGGGAAAAAATGCCTTTTTTCAGGAATGAAATATAGCCATAAAATAATTACTAAGACAGAAGATACTGGCAACGCGCAACTTTTTTTTTACTTTCTTGAAGAGAAATAAAACTATACGATAACGACGTCTAAACCAGTAACGAGAAAACCTTTTGTGTATTCTTTTATGCCATCTTTGCGCTTCATGTGTTTAAAGTAAGAGACCAGTAAGGTCTCCCCAAGACATCAGTCATACAGTAATTTCATTTCATAAAAACAATTAGTATTATCATAGATAAGTGACATGAGTGAGAATGTAGACAATATAACCTGTCTGTCAGTCTATGTAAGTTCTTTGCTTACAACATCAATGTTCTTCTTGAAAGTTAAAATGAATGGCTATAAAATAAATTGCACCTTATGAAATCCGTAATCGTATTCTTTTGTTAAAAACATGCCAAGCATGACTAAATATAATAGTAATATCTAGATAAAGACTAAAGTTTCGACAATATTGTAATTTCTAAATTGGCTCAGCACTGCCCTTATGATCTCAAAATGTTCATGTATTATATTTTAGTTTTGCAACTTGCAGAGTTAGATTAGTGTTAAAATTCAGCAATAACAAAAAATTCCACTCATTTTATTGTATTTGATAACAATTTCTACAGCCAACTAAAGATGGTTGAATTAAGTGTAATTTTAATGTAACAAATAGATCAATGTTGCACCGTTAAACATGGATATTTTAGTGTTATTATATATTTTTATAATGAAAAGAGAAAATCATTTTTATTAATTTTTCAAGATGAATCTTGTTTCGTAAATGGTCCATTAATTACGAGTATTTATTTTATTAATCAGATAATAAGTTTTTCAGACTGATATACTGAGTAGTGGTGCGATATGTCGTTATGCGTAACATAATATTGTCAATTTTAACCTTATTTCAACAAGAGCGGAAGCGTTTAAACACGCACAACTTGGTTTCGCATTTTGTCTCTGCAGGGCCTATTGTGGTCTCAATCATGTTCCTAAAAAGTATATTTAAGGGCAACGACTCGTTTTAAGTACGAACAATGTACAAATAAATACTGATGGCCCTAATATTGGCTCTATAATGGGGGTGTCTATACTTAAAAAAATTGTGCCTGTTCTAACATTTCATATTGTGTAGAAAATTGTGCTTTAAACTATTAGGTGAACAAGATTTTAATAATCAAACAATACTAAAGTTAATTTTTCTTTAAGAATTGTTGACATTTCAAGAAGTGGCTGGGTATATGAATGGTATTTGGAAGTATTTTTAATTGTGTCTCTGATGAAGTTAGTTGGATGAATACAAGGAGAATTCCTTATTAAATGTTGTTTTGTTTGCAAACACAGACTGGGAAATTGGTGGATGTCCATTAAAATGTTGAGTTCAGACTTTTTTATAGGAAAATTTACAAAATTGACTTTTCATTTTTCTTGCAATAATGTAAAAATATGTTTTTAATCTGACTGAAATTTTTATATCAAAGTATATTTTATTGTACTTAAAGTTTATACAAAAAATCTTTTAAATGAATTTCATTATTGTAATGATCTGCTAATTGTGATATTATTTCTTCAATGTCATAACTATTTAAGTGTACCGAGTATGCTGCTCCGAATTTGACTGTAAACAACTAATTGTTATTTTACTGCAAAAATAAAATTGTATTATGTACTTTGATTATATTTATTATTTGGATAAATAGTATTTTTATTATTTCATATGTATCCTATTAGATTATTTAGCTTTGTTTCTTAGTTTCAGTCTATTAATAATATAGTACCTATAAGAAACCTCAAAGCAATATCTAATCTTTCAATGGTTTTACTTGTAGAGGGTGTTGCCTTCCTGATAAAAACTCCCACACAAGGGTATAAAAGGGCTATATTTGACTGTCAAAATTAAATACATTTTTCAGATAAGAATACTAAATAAAAATCCTTTTTCTAGATTTTGTTTCATATAATTATGATAAAAGTGTTGCTATCAACCCAAACATAAATAATTTACAATAGTCATGAATTTGTTAAGGTTATTTTTCAATTTCATATTTCAGAAGTAACATAGTAGTTTTCAATACCTTATAATAAATATAAAACAATAAAATCTAAATCATTAAATTAAACAAGGTTTTTCACCAAGCAACAGAGTTACATATTACATGGCTTTTTTCTTAGACATTACTAATTATATGCTAAGATTATGTATATCTTTAGTCCTTTAATGCTTTTACATGTTATGATTATCTCATATTCAATGGGTAAAGATTAACTTTATGAGGGGAGTTAAAACCATTTCCTACTTCTCTTACTACTATCAAAAATTCATACCCAGGGAATAAGAATTTTGGTAGACTGGTTTCCCAGACTTGATCCATATCGGTTGAACAATATATGGCAACAATTGGGTCATTAAAATACATTTCAGAAGCCACAGATTTTATGGAAGTAAAATTACATATAACTTCTTTGCCCCAGTCCACTAGCTGTAACTTAGCTTTAGAGCCTGGTTCTAAGATCTCTTTAATTATGGCACGTTCATAAGTGTAGTCATCATTTATTTTTACGGCACAATGTCTTCCTGGAATAATTTCTTCATCTGTCATTACACGGTTCTTACAATATTCCGAAAATGCAGGTTGTCTATAAGAATACTTCTTGAATTCATTTACTTGTGCCACATAGAATGCGGATACAGATGTTCCACTCTGTACTCTGACATGTATCTTATCCCCAACTTTGAGGTGTCTGTGTTTGTATTGTGCAGTGTTTGACAATATCAAGCCTGATGCTGATTGTGTTCGTGTAGCAGATGAATTATACATTCTATGCACTGTGTTAACTTGCTTCAATAATGTTGTGTAGTGAAGTAACCCCAGCATAGTTGATATATCTCTAGGACTATCTGCTGTTCTTAGTTCTACTAAAATCTTATCATGAATTTTTCCCATAACAGTAGCTGTGACAATTTGATCACAGATAAGTAATCTCATGGAATCAATTACCTTTTCAGAAAATGTTTCACTTTTTGACTCACATAAATGTAATTGACAGTGTATTGCCAATGGAGGGCATTGGTTTTGAGGCTTAGCAGCAGGAGCCAATGAGTAGACATGTTCCAATAATACAGATTTATCATAGCACCCATAATCTATTGCATGAACATCACACTCTGAGTTATTTCCAGTGTTTATAAAACATATCTCACCTCGAACATATTTACTTAACTTAGTTGACTGGTAAATAACTCGCTGCCCCAACATTATACTTTTATTTAAAATGGGTTTGCCTGGCTTTTCAATTGTATCCATAATATCTTCGGAATCTTCTGGTCGCACGTAAAAACTGTGTGGGTTGTTAATATGCGTTACATAGACTGAATGTGAAGTCCCAATTTTAAAATCATTTAAAATACTCATCTTAGTAATAGTGCTAAAACCTGCAGTAATAACTGCTACTGTAGTTTTTTTTTGTAGATAATGGTGCCTACGACAATACCGCAGAGATAGACTTGAACATCTTTTAGAACATTAATTTAGTCCCGAGTTTCGTTAGCAGTTAGCGCCTCATCACACACTATTTATCACAGCTAACTAGCTAGCTAATAGTTTGAACCTTTTTGCCTAATGATAATTATATTTTATATTACACAAAAGTTGCTATTGAGGATTGGGATACCTTTCACTTAATTCAAGATATTTCATTTATTTGTTTATAACTATTTGTTTATTGATTTTCGCAAACCGGCGGCGGACCATCGTAAATCTCATTAGTTTATTTGGCAATTGACGCTTGACGTTTTGGCCTTTTGAGCAACCAGTAACTCCTTGCAGTAAATAAGTTAAATGGCGAATGATGCGGCGTAGAACTGACTTCATAAAAAACTGTTGCCTTTAGATTGTATTTTATTTGTGTTAATTTTAGTTGTAAATAGTTGCGTATATATGTATAAGCTAGTTGTAGTAAAATGTGTCTATAAGATAAATAAACTTAATTATAAAATGATATCATGGAGGAAAATAGTAATACCTTGGTCTATGATAATATTACATTACATTACATAACATCACGCCTGTATTCCCCGAATGGGTAGGCAGAGGTGCACGTATAGTACACCCACATTTAGCCAGTTATGTTTTTCGGTCCCAATGTAATAGGGGGCGAGCCTATTGCCATCAACCGGGCACAAATTCAGACTCCGTGCTGCTATTGAGAATTACCGAATGGAAAAACCCAGTAACACTGCCCGGGATTTAAACCCAGGACTTCGTGCTCGGCAGTCGCGTTTAGCAACCACTAGACTAACGAGGCAGTATAATAATATTCACTTATCATATTTTTATTTCGGTAATTTCTTTTATTATGGGAACAATTTAAATTATATGTGCATTACATACAATATATATACATATTAACTAACGTTAATAACAAAAAATATATGCAAATAAAATTATCATATTAATTTCTTTGCGCCATATGGGCAAGCTAAACACTTTCGCCATACCGCCTAGTCTTTCGTTTTTGTTTAAGTTGGAATGTTTTTTTGATTTCATGAACATGAACGTTACCAATGTTGACAGCTGACATCTAACAGTGCTACTGTCTGTGTCTGTCGATGTGTTGTTGACTTGGCAAGCAAAATAATATCAAATACACTTATTTAATATAGTAGTTTATAATATACAAGAAGTCTTTACTATTGTGGCGTAGGAACAGAATAAGATGCTATAATATAAAGGTGGGATAAGGTTTACGACACCAATAATGTCGCAACCTAATCTATTGGACATAGTTCCTGAACAATTATTTCAAACCCATTCTATAAGTGATATAGATCAGGTGCAAAAGAAGTTGCATTATGAAATTGAAAGGAAAAGAGAGGAGTTGCGAGCTATGGTGGGGTAAGTTGCTAATATTACTGTTATTATTCGTATTCTGTTTACTCAAATACTCTTGTTTACATTATATCATTGACTAAATATCTATTTATTATCGGTAGGATTTAACTAATACCATATTTGAATACAATTACAGTGAGAGATACAGGGACCTCATTCATGCAGCAGACACTATTGAAGAGATGAAGGACACAACAGGCAGTACCTTGAACCACATCAGTGACATGATGGCGGCCTGTAAAAACTTACACAACACACATTTAGTAGGCTTCAAACTTGATGACAAACCATTATCAGTTCAAAGGTATATAAAAATACATAGGTATAATGTTGGAAACCAAATGTGTTTAATGTATCATATAAATGAAATATAATAAGTATTAATAGAAAACATAATTTTTAAACATTAAAAATGAATCCTGTATTGCTTATTTATTTAGAATACATGTCATATTATAGTAAAATAGGTGGTAATATCTAACATTATATACATGAATATAAAAATAAAGATTAGCAAAACATTTCTAATTAAGTAAATTAGTCATATATAAATAACTATAAGTTGAAGTATTGTTTAGATGGGAATCTGTATTCCCATTTCAACAGATATATATTATTGATGAGTTGTCATTTGTCCATTTAGTTGATTTTATAGCCTTAGTTAATCTTAAAAGTATTGAATTACACTTTGTGAAATTTTAATTATAATTATATTTTTTGCAATAACACGAAGAATAAACAGGGTTATTCTTCAGTTTCCAGTTCACAAACCCTGTTCACAGTTTGTCAGTACAAGTGAAGCTTTTGATGGAAATACCTGAAAAGGTATGGACTAGCATTGAAGCTGAGGACTATATCAAAGCCACCCAATTATTTATTATGGCTCGGCATGTGAATACAGGTAGGTCGGTATGGGCATACAGCAGAGCTCAGTGGACTAATTCTCATATGTAATAAATTATATATAATTAAAGTTCAATTTCTCGGGATAAATCTCACATTGGGCATTATTTCCATAAAAATAAATGCTAAAAATAAATAATTGAAACAAGGCCAAAATTAAAAATTAGGGAATAGCCTACAGATATTGACTACATATGGATGATGCAGGTATGATGACAATATGAAAGCTCTACATAGCTTTTTATCTCCACAAATCAATATAATTCACCAAATTCTTGCTCTTTCCCAAACATCTCCGCAAATGTTGTATTATCTGTGGAAACTTGGAAGCCATTTTTAAGTTTATCTTAAGTTATTTAGCTGTTAGTTTCTCAAAGAGTTATAAATAAATAAATCTATTCTCGTGTCTTGTCACATAGTAGATGCCTGGAATGGATATAGATAACTCATAAGATGTGATGGTTGTATGAATTTAATTTAGGTTTCAATAGAAAATGTATCTGCTTCCAGGTCTGCAACTCCAGATAGGTGGCAAGAATATAAAGCCTGGGATGCACTCAGTTCAGAGGCTTGTGCAACAGCAGTGGAACTCCATATCTAACTTCAATCAGACCATAATTGATGTGTGCCGGCAGAAGCTACAGGATGTTGAAATTAGTGTAGAGGTATATTTACTTTATGTGATTAAGGCGGAAGACATCCACTATTGAACAAAGGCCTCCACCTACAAACGCCATAATGAATAGCATTGCATCTGCACTTGCTATTTGCATGCACCAGTTGTCGGTAATTCGGACATGTCGTTTGCGTCGGTCCATCTGGTAGGAGGCCTGCAAACGCTGCGTCTTTCGGGCCGGTCGAACAGCTTTGGAACGCCCACTGAGAACCTTTCTTCCCCAGCAGTTATTGGTTCTTTGTACGATATGGCCTGCCCATTGCTTGAGCTTGCATATTCTTGAGGTTTAGATTACATAACGTAATATCACGCCTGTATTCCCCGAAAGGGTAGGCAGAGGTTCATAGTACACCCACATTTCGTTAGTGATGTTATTGGTCTCAATGTAATGTGATAGGAGGCGAGCCTATTCCCATCAACCAAGTACAAATCAAGACTCCGTGCTTATAATAGAAAATACCAACACGGGAATTAACGCGAACACAACTTTATTAATTTTGTGTTCGCGTTAATTCCCGCGTTGATATTTTCTATTATAATTATGTGACGCGATAATTTTAAAGTTAGTAAGACTCCGTGCTGCTACTAAGAATCACTTAATGAAAATCCAGTAACACGTTGTCCGACTTGGGGCCTCATACTCAGCAGTCGCGTTAAGCGACGACTACACCAACGAGGCAGCCACAATTGTGGTTGAAAAACATGTGAATTACTCTACTCACACTTAAATTGCGTGTAGCAGTGTTATTTATTTCAAGTTTCCTAGTAAAATTTTAAATACTTGTTCTAGGTAGCCTGTTCCTGTCTTGTGAGCCTGTACCTCTTGGACTCGCAGTCTATGGTAGAATTACTGAACACCCTGATAGGACTTCACAGTAACAGCAGTCTTAAGTCCACCCTACAGTTTGACCTCGCGCAAATTCTGGAAGGAGATGTCAAAGCTCAGATTAAGGACAAAATAGTAAATGGAGTCAAGATTGTATTGAAGACTGTTGTGTTAGTGTATTCGTGTTTTGTGGGTAAGAGATATGAATTGTTACTGCTCTGTAATCGTAAATTAATGTAATGGATATAATATATGTATATATTATATATGCAAACTGAGAGTTAGGCAAGTTAATATTAGTAGAATGCACTTGTAATTTCAAGGCTTCATATTGTATTTAGTTAAATCTTAATTGTTAACTGCTATTGATTTTATTTATAGATAATGATGGCGGCGCGGTTCTAGCGAAGTTACAAAAGTTATTTAGAAAGGATTCGCAACCGTTGATTGAGCTGGTAAAATTCAGTGACCAATCGTCTTTGAAATTTTTGCCTCCCGCCATTTGCAATTACAGGTATGATTCTTCAAGAATTTTCATTTAGATAATTATGTCAAACGCGTAAAGAACCTGGATAAGGCTCGATCACACATTGTTAACATTTACTTTTATTGTATTTTATTTTTGACAAATCAAATTGACTTGAGAAATTAACTACCAGGCTCTCATCAACCAAAGAAGTCCAGCCACTAGCTAAAGAGGAAATAACGAAAAGTGTTCAGAACTGGAATGTTTGGGTGAAGTCGTTCATAGACACCAATGTGCAGACACTACTGCAAAATATCACTAGGGTCAAAGTGCTGCACGAAATTAGGGAGGAAGCGTTTAAGATTGGTATGTAATAGCTTAAGCGTTACTTGTTTATTCATTAGTTGTTTGTAATTGTATTTTCCGGGATAAAAGTAACTTAAGTCCAAAAGTCCCCCCTCCAGGCAAAATCAGATGGTTTCGAAGCTTGCCCCTTAGATCTAAACTTGACCTTACTAAGATATATATAAAGATGAGTATAGATGGACGTGTGGGCAAAGGTGAGCTTTTAATGACCTGGCCTTTGATAGCACATAGGTAATTATTATGTTACTCAGAAAAATATCACACCAATGCTTATTTATTGTCTTTAGAAACCCCCTCAAACTGGTCCAGAATTTGCAGTTCATTAGACATACCAGAAGTCCACGTATGGTGTCACTACTACCAGCCCCTGCTGACGTCACGCGTCAAGGCGATCATAGACAGTCGATGGGTGAAAGTGTACGACGCATTCAAGACCCAGTTACTAATAGACTTGACGAAGGTGTCTTCAGAGAGCGAAGTAGAGAAAGAGGCTGATATCAACTGGTTCGTCTGGAAGGACCTGATAGGAGAGACAGTTATTGAGTCAAGGGGTGACGTCATCAAAGTAATGAATTCGCTTCTGAAAGGTAAGTAAAGTAGCAATTTAGTATTTGATATCGACGTATTCAGTTCTCGTGCATAATCACTTCATGTAGCGAAACAGAAATGCGAATATTCAATACCAAAAAAAATAACAGATTGTTATTTTCCTCTTCTTAGAGGGAGAAAACATATCAATATTTCTGTACTCTGTACTTTAAACTAGTACCATTCTCGGGCACCTTCAGTTTCCTTACCTAGTATCTGACGAACTACTTGATTTTATTTAAAAATTGATGTATAAAAAAATAAACAAAAGAGGTAAAAGTTTATTACTTGTTGTTTTGCTGCTCTGCAGATAAGCCTACCTTTATCGAGGAGATTTACCCGGATTTGGAAAATCTCCTGTTAGTCCAAAAATTTCAAAGGTCATTTCCTGAATTTTAATAATTTGTTTATCATAGATTATTTATCGTTAAATATTTAAATACTATCATATCAATTGTACGTACGTATAGTCAAACATTGCATGGACAGGACAAATATGTGATTGCGTCAAACGTTTCTCAGTATTGATAAGTTCATTGTCACAGTAAGGTAAGCTGCGACACTGATCGATTGTAAAACATTTAACTTTATCGTGTCAGCCATGTCTATGATACGCGTAACACTGGTAGTGTCAGTTATTGTATGTTTAGAATTATCAAAACTGGACTATATTTGCCTTATACATAGTTAGATTGATGCCAGCGATTACTTAGAATTTGAAATAATCGTAGTTTTATTTTGATTAAATTGTGTAGGTACCTATGTGACAAACAAACGAATGTAATACAACGAGGAAATGTTGTATTGAATCATTTTATATAACGTGTTTATAATTTATTGTACCTATTACTAGCTAGAATATGATTTCTATAGCTTTTGCAAATCTTTCTAGTGCCAAAAAACATTTGTACTTTACTATTTAACTGATTAATATAACATCGTCTTTGTAGTCAGCATGTTATATAATTGTAAGTACCTACTTATCTATGTTAATATCGGACTGTACTTACTTATATAAAACTAGTACGTACTAGAGGTAAGATTATCCCAGCTTATATTGCATTCTAGTATAGAGATAACGATGACGTATTTTAGCCGGCAGATTTATAGGTACCTGATACCGTTCGAAGTCATTAGCAAACAGTATTATCTGAATTCCGCTAATACATCCAGGATACAGATTTATAACACCCCACCAAGTTTGCGTTCTTGACTTGTTACCGAGTTTCCATAGTGTAATCTGGGATTTTATTTTCAAGTCAAATTCCTTGTTCATTGGAATTTCGTAACTATAAGTTTAAGAAGCTTCAAACATTTTTTAATCCCTTCGAATATGAACAACTGATCTTGTAATAAAACCCTAAAGTCTTGCTGGTTTAAACCGGGGTTGGTCGCCCGGGAAGTTTGAAGCAATCAATTGGTCATCGTCTCGAGCTCCACTCGGAAGCAAGAAAATATTTTAGATAATGACAACACTAGATAACACATTTATAATACATGAGATATATACTAGATGGCGCTACTGACTACGTTTTTTGTGAATGCTTCTATGTTTTGCGCTGGACTTGTTCAGGGTCTAAGGTCATGTAACATAAAACATAACCATGCAAAACCCTTCTACGGAACCTGACACCCCAACTTTATTCTGATATTTACTACATAATTATAATTACTATGTAGCTACATACCGGTCCTTGAAATTTCCGCTAGACAACGGGTCCTGCATGCATGACTATGAAACTAAGATAAAATCGCCTGAACTGATGTGAACTTGATAATACAATATAGATTTATCAATAGATTATCAGTCCTGTTATAGTATAATCAACATCAATAGATGCGCATAGCGCCGTTTGATATTTATGAATATGATCGGCGCCATTAGAATATATTATGCCTATCTTTGCCTACGATGCTAGAGTAGATTGTGTACCTATAACAACGCGACGAACACTTGCCACTCTGACCTAATACATTAATTTGTTTTCGGGGATGTTTTTCTAAAACATAATTTATAATCTATGTCCATTTTTTCTGCTATACTACTGAATTTTGAACTACATACCACTAACATACCTACAGTAAATAGTGAGCCAGACTAGTCCAAGCCTTTTGTATGCAGTTTAAAAGAATTCAGTTTCTTATAGTCAAAATACGGGTAGGAAACTATATCAGTTTGAAAAAGTCCCTCAACGTACATTATACGTACTGATTTTGATAATATTGTGCCCTAATCCACTAACTGTATTTTAGGAATGGCTCGCCAAGACCGCGGTTACTCCCCGACTTTAGAAAAACTTTGTCAAAGCTTAGACGATGAGCTTCAGAAGCTTCTCGAAGACTTGAGGGTGTACTTATATCGAGATAAGAAGAGTACAGCCAACAAAGATAAGCTGTTATTTGCGTATGACGAGGACGACGACAGCGATCAGATCTACAGCGATAAGTATCAGATCGAAATGTATCTGAGGGATGTTTCTGATAAAAATATACAAAGGTATGTTTGTTGTACATGCGTCATATATGTGTAGGTATAATTAGTGGTGATGTAGTCATCGATAAGTATGCCTTAACACAAAGGTTGTTTATTCAAAAAGTCCATTTGAAACCTGTTGATATATCTTCAATATTATTAACACAATCAATATTAATAAGGTTGTAATAAATTCACAAAGATCACAAATAAATTCCTAGGCAATAACATTATAAAGAACCGATCACAATTTTATTTACAGTATGCTTCAATACATAAAGGCGTGTTTTGAAGAGCCAACACTGCAATCAGATGAACTTCAAAAGAAAACAACAGCAATATACACTGCCAGATTTACTCAGGCAATATCCACCCTTATGATTCATTTACGCAAGTGCTATATTCCCGAAGAACGCGACAGCTTAGGGGTTATTAATATAGATGACAACGCTTTGAAGAGATGGAATGATATGTGTGTAGTGCTGAAGGAACATTGTCAGTTCTGTTGGGGCAAATGGGTGGATATCGTTATTGCCAAGGTTGAGGATTTGACCAAATGTTTGCCGCAAGCTTTTACTTTAGATGCCAATATTGACTATTTGATGATGGTGGGTGATTTTATATTTTGGTATTTCAAATTCTGAAATTATTTTTTAAATTGACTTGAAATTAGTTGGAATTATCTCGCTCTATAAATAACTTTGTTAATTTCCTTTTAGCAATGGGATGTTATTAAGATAACTGAAAAGGATGAGGACGGTAACCCGATAGAGTCCACAATAAAAGTGCCAGCTGGCCCTTCTTTAAAACTGCAAGAATACTTGTACGCTACCAGCCGAATACTAGACGAAGTAGCTCCACACACATTACCAATAGAAACGCACTCACTATTCATAGAAAGGGTAGTCGCTATCACGTTCGCACACTACAACAAAGTCATAAAAGACAACGAGACAGATATAAATCAGAGATGTGCGCTGCAACTACTGATGGATGTTCGGCATTTGACACTGCTGTTGGTACCTAGAGAGCATAAGAAATCTATGGAGCTGTCGCATGAAGTTTGCGAGTTTTTGAGACAGAAGATTGATCCGTTCGATTACGACGTGTTCTATCCGTATATCCAGACTAATTTGAAGCGTTCGGTACAGCGAGTGCAGGTAGGCAGACACATAGACCAGGATTTAAAATAAAACTTAATGAATACTTTAATGAGCGCAGGCAATGAATAATTGCCTGCGCTCATTGAAAAAAAAAAATTAGGAATTGCTAGGCCGTATCTTTGTCATATAGTATTTCTTTATTATTACATTTTTTAAAACTAATACTTATACCTTACAGACTCTCCTAGGCAGCTTAGTACTGCATCACGGCCAGCTGACAGGTATAATAGGCACGAAGCCGGTGCTGTCGGGCGGCAGCGGGGACAAGGCGGCCGCGCTGCTCGCCTCCGGGGATTCCCACTGGTTCTCATTGCTGCCCGTCGCTGCACAACCGAGCCATCTCAAGAAACAGGATAAGCCTGTGAGTCTTATTTCATGTAGTATTTTCGTAGTTAATCGCTATTTGTTAGAAAAATTAAATAATTTACACATTCTTAAATTTTTTGAAGTCGCTAAATGAAATGTAAATCGGTTAAACGGACTGTTAATAAGTGATTGTTATAATGTAGTCCTAATGTTATCACAAATGTAGAATAGATAGGTATATTATTATTTACTTGATACATAGATATTTTATTTATTTATCTTATTGTTTAGAATAAACACCTCTTCATACTGTGAACTGGTATGAGTGATTTGAAACTATTTCTTGTCGATACTAACAGTATGTTTTGCATATCATCGAAGCTCCCTAGTAATATTAATTAGACATTTAATTCCACGTTATTATTTCATAGCAGCACGTGTGTTTTTTGTTACAATAACATTATTTTTTAAGTATAGCATATGCATTTAAACATCCTTAACTCTCAAATATCTTCATTAGATTGAACCAACTGAACTGCATTGTGGAATGCCATAAACATTAAGTATTGGGATCGTATTCTTGAGAGAAAGTCCAAATACGTCCTGCCTGTAGATAGTCCATCTTACCATAAGAGTAACTTGAACTTTATAACCAGAAAATAAAGATTTTGGATGCAAATTAATACGGCTAAGAAAACCCTAAGCATTAATATAGATAGTTAACTACTAATACTTAAGTCATGGTTTTAATTAACCAAGTTGTTCTGTACCTACATATTCAAAATGTAAAATGTATGATTAAAAAATTGATTTCTTTCCAGATTAAAAAGAAGCCAATATCATCGAGTCCGAATAAATCAAGGTCTGACATATCAGAGCTGATGACTAACTCTCTTCCTATCAACTTCGCGAACGCTCGCTCCGGCGCAGCGTCGTTTTTCAATTCTATTTCGTCTGATTGGTTCAGCGGGTCGTAGTATACTTGATGATGAAATACAAATTATATAAAACAATGGAAAGGTTAGGATTTACTGATCCTAATTTAAAATATAAAATTATAATCTTATTGTTAGCCATAATAGGCCACCGCCTTATACTTATTAAACTCTTTAATTAATTTCAAATGTTTATTTCAATGTGGTATAATAAATAAGTTATACATATTAGGATGTTTAATTTCCGCTATTGTGATTAAGCACAATTGAATGTAGATCGTCGATGTATGTCGCCAAACTCGTTGCCATAATACATCAATGCTTTTATGCTACAGGTAACAAATTAGAATGGTAGGTATGCCAGACTAACATCGGACCAACAGATGTGTAATTAAAAAATATTGATCATTATCACCTACTATTTGACTGTATAACGTTTTGCTTAATCATGCTAATTAAGTAAGTAGGTATACCAATTATCGCTGTTTAATCTTTAAAATAAACTAAAATCATGATACATATATAAAGTCACGCCTATTTCCAAGAGGCTAATTTCAGTAAAATCATGTTACAGAATAAATACATAACATAATAGAATAAGGAATGGGTATGACGTTTGATATTTATTAAACGTTATGCTGTTTGAACAAACAGTACAAGATACATTCAGGCCAGAATTTTCAAACCTTAAAAACAAAAGACCCAAAGTGACTACTTATCAATAAATTTTATTAATAAAAATCAGTGCAACAATGAATTCAGATCTTAAACTTTATACATAAATTAGAACAACAATATTATTAACTACGCCTTTTCATCACTCTCCTTGATTTCGCCAGCCTTTCTGCCCAGGTATCTGAAGTTGTCGTTGTAACCGTCACCGAAGCCGCCGAAGTAACTCGGGTTGCCGGAATAAGGTCGGTCGACACCGGGCCTGTATTGGTTGCTGTATCCGGGCCGGTAGCTACCCGGGTAGCCTAGGTTGCTGCCGCTGTAGCCGGGACGGTTGTACTCGAAGCCGGGTCTGTTTGGCCGGTTACCTGGGTAAAGGAGACTTTCGTTATGAATCTGGGTTTGATCTAAGAATATAGAAAAAATACTAGATGATAAAAAAATACAACATCGCTTATCAGATCATGAGAATTTTTCATGGTCATTGATGTTTCTGACATTTAGCTACAATAAGGTGTTTTGTATAAGAAAACGTAGCCTCTAAAATATTCTAATGACGGGACGCAAGTTCCATGGCATAGATAGAATCTTGGAGTTGTCGAAGTCATTAGTATTGTGTAAGCCACATCAAAGCTATCACATATCAAAGGGCCCTTACAGACACCGTCTTGACGCAACAGATATTTAAAGTGCATTGAAGCTTGTCGTTCCATGAATGTAATGTATTCCATTCCTACGGTCCTACCTATAGGAATATTGCATGTGTATAGGTCATCATATTCGCAGAAAACATCGAATGTAGGGCTGGAATTTTGTTGGATAGCACCTATTTGCTGTTTTTTTTTCACAGAGGTTACTATGGACATAATTCGTAATTATTATTGTTGATAAGTAATTGCCAGTGTGTTCACTGGTGTCATCTATGCAACTAACTACGGCGCCTTTAATTTAAATCCGTAGGCAACTTTGGTGTACAAAATTATTGCGTGCTAGTAATTCAAGTGTCACAAGAAATACCTACTCTAAGATTATGGAAATTATATCGTGTTTAAAGTGCGGTGGCCGTGCGAGTGGTCACTGACTCGTAGGTACGTGATCGTTTTCCACGAATATAGCTCATTACACTTGAATGACAACGCCTTTTGTTGGTTCGCCTGTTTATAAAGAATGCAAGTGTTTTTATTAGTGACACCTGATAAGTTTGCCTTGACGAGTGCAACGACCTCCATTCATACAAATGACTACAAAAATAGATCGATACGGCTCACCTGGAAGGATAACAATGAATATCCCAGGTTTTCTGATGCTTTACATCAAAAGGGACTCGGAATTGTCACCTACTACATAAACTAACATCCTGTGCTACTTAGGTACTAGTAGTAGTAGGTACGAAGGTACTAGTAGGTATTCCACGTTTTTCTAAGTAGATACCTATAAACATTGAGTGTGAGAAATAGCAATTACCGAAAATAATAAGTTTTAATTACGAAATCCTTCATATACCTATTACTCATACCGTTTTTATTAGGCTTGTGAGTCGTTATAGTATCCAAATACCTCCTTAGTTACGATAATCTCATCCGTCGATAAACAAAACTGATATACCTACATACTTAGGTACGGAAATAAAACAGTTATTGTATTTCGAAGTTGACTATCTACGAGCCCATCTAATATATAGGGTGCCGTACGATGCATGTAATACATCTCTTACAATAGATATTAGGCTCAGTTAACCATGCTCACCGCCGTATCCCGGATATCCTTGTCCGTAGCCCCCGTAGCCGCTTGGGTAGCCACCGTTGTACCCACCTGCACCTAAACGGATAATTTGATTTATAGTTATATGGTTAATATCATTCCTATTTAATTAATTAAAGACTGCTTCAGTAATTTCAGTATATGAGCGCTTGTCTTTTGTTTAGGGACTCTATAAATCAAAAATATTTCCTACTTAAGATTAACAAACCAGTTAATGAGTTTAGTATTAGTAGCTAATCATACGTAATGCAGCTTTAGAATAATATAGGCAAGAACCTACTATTTATACACAAGTTAGACGTAGAGTAAATAACGTTATCCTGAATTATCTGTTAAATAAAGTCATCAATGTATCTATATAAACAAAGTCAGCCATTTCAAGTAAGTTCCACTTATTTATATAAAGCAGCTAATGAATTACTCCCTCATTCATGTATTCTTTTATGTCAGTCCCTGGCTCTTGCACGCTAATAGAGGGTATACTTTACTAACCGCCATATCCACCCGGATATGCGCCTTGTCCTGAGTATCCACCCTGTCCCGGGTATCCAAAACCGGGTCCTCCGAAGCCTGGGTTGCCACCGTACCCTTGACCGTAACCGCCGTAACCTCCAGCACCTCCGTAGCCCCCATTGTAGCCGTTGTAGCCGCCGAAGCCGCCAGGGTTATAGCCGGACGAGTAGCCGGGTCGTAGAAGCCCGTACCCTCCCGTGCTCCGCCTCTGACCATCTATGATATCATTGCTCGTTTCCCCTACTTTTTGAGCGACAGTCACGGCCAAAGCACATGACAACAAAATTATATTCTGAAAAAAGGTAACAAAAAACCCTAATTAATTTCCTTATCTACTATTTGTTAACGATCGCCGAGCTTAATCACCTTGATTTAACCAGAAATATTTGCATTCAAGATCTTTATGATATAGGTTATATTAGTTTTGATACTTTACATGCACACCAAGAACTCAAGTTTAATTAATTACCTAACTAACTATGTAGATTGATTTAATCAGATTTTTTGTAAGTGTTTGTTTCTAGTTCTGACGTACAAGTACATGCATGTCATGATAATTATATACCTACGACGCAGGTGAAATTCCTGGAGAGTGACGGATACAATTTCTTTTATAGTCATGGATATAATATTTGTATAGGAGGAAGGAAGTTAACCGGTTAATTGTAGACACAATAATGTATTAGATAAAGTACCTACACGTGATGTAGGTATAACCTATTATCATAATTTAGCCATTGTAATGAAACTCACTTGTTTTGCTAATCGTAGTTTCATGCAGTAGCGTCATGTATTGTCAATAACACATTGTGTAAGCAACAGTGGGATGTGTGTTAAGAGAAAATAAATAGAATGTGGTCATAGTCACACTGCTGTAGGAATATAATAACATAACATCATATCTGTACCTATTCCCCGAAGTGCCAGGTGGCGGCATCGGCACCGAGGCACAACTTTAAAGGGAGTGCCCTATGCAGTCCCTGACTAACTAGGCACTAGACCAGACTACGTACTGCTACTGAAAATTACCAAATGGAGCAATCTAATAACACTACCTGACTCCTAAATCACACATCAGACCTATCTCAATCAAAGATTCGGGATCTCACGATTTAGGTATGCATGTTGCGTTGTTAAAAAGTCTGTGTTCAGTATGCGACAGACTGCAGACGTATTCCTTCAAAACTAGGTGTTTTATCTGTTAAACGTCTACCGTCATAATTTATGAATGAATAAACGATAATTAGTCAATGGATAGGTACTATGTCTTTAATAACACTAAAATAACATTAAAGCCTTCGACCCGCCTTTAGATCGTAAAGAGACGATTAAAGTTCTACATAACACCTCAACAACTATTTTCCTAATAATATATTTCCGTGGCTGTACAAATCAATACGATAGCGGCAAACTTTAATAAATTTGAATAATAACGATTTATCGCGGAATCTATAAAAACACCTAGCGCCCTAATGTTATAATATGTATATTACTTGCGTAGTACATAATAATGTAGGTAGTGATAAGCGCACATCACGTTAACAGTTATACGGTACACCTAGTTAATTAAGGAAATAAATGACTAAAAACTTGACATTGATAATATTAGACTTTGTAGAGTTTATCACTCGGTTACTCCCCGGGCGATATTGCCAAATTGTATGACCTGTGTACCCTGGACGGACCTGCTAAAATCTTGTAAACTGGCTAATCTCTATACCACGACATGCTTGAGCCATTTCAGATTGTAAACATAAGACCACGCCTGTATTCCCCACAATGAGTAGGCAGTAGGAAAGTTAGGTTACCTGCATCACCTCATATTTCATGTGTTACCTACAGGTGGCACATGTAATAGGGGGTGCACCTAGTGCCAAAAACAAATTAAATTCATATTTTGATTTGATGTTTGTGAAACGCACCTACGATGTAGGAGCAAATCTTAGTGTGTTGAAAATCTTAAAAAATGTCTAACACGAAAAATATGACACAATGTCGAATAAAATGATACAAATAGACTCTGAGCTAAAAACACTTCGAATGTGTTAAGCACATCAAAATAAATTTACATACGTGTACCTACATAAAAGTCGGCTGATTGATCACATACCTCGCCCTTAAAATCAGTGTAATACATTTTAATTACTAGATATTAAAATATGATTATAATATCAAGATTGAATCTTCAATTCGTCATAGATAAAATCTGAACAGTCTATATTATGAAGTAATCTCAAAAATCTAATCATGATAACGCAATTAATAAAGCAAAATAGAAACCGCCTGAATAATCTTAGATGTAGATAACTTATTAAGTCTTATTCTGAATAAATAATGAGATTTATGATATATCATGATAAATGAGTTTTTGAAGAATTAAGTTTCTGTCTTCCATTATCACACCATTTGGTTTGTGTGGCCCAATAGGCAGAATTAACATATGATTTGAATGGTTCTTATCAGACCTATAATAATCCAATTGTAGTAGGTATGTATATCTATAAATTCTAAAGTATATAAAAAATAATAAACCTTCTTAACTAAAATTAACCAGAGTTATATTACGACAAAAAGGCTGTAGGCATATACCTAAGCTCAAACTTTTATACAAAAAAAATAAAGTCACTGCACTTTTAAAAAAAGAACGCTCACCAAGATATTCATGATCACTGTGATCCGCACTACACTGTGATCTGTTTAACAATGTTCACAATCATTTGATCTCAGCGTTTATATTCACAGTTCGGTGTAAGGTTTTTGTCTCATACAAAGACAGACAGACCGTTTTAATTAATGCGGTTATAAAACGTCATTGTTTGGGATTGATCTTCGGATGTTACGTGCTAAACTGAATGGCTTAGTGGCGTGTCTACAAGTATGTTATTTATGCGTTTACTGCGCTTGTGTATTTGATTATAAATGTTACTAAAAATAATAGTTATATCAAAGAGTTGTTCGCTTATTACTGAAGTCAAGGTTAGGTATAAGTATAATAATATTAGGGTTCATATAATTAATATTATTATATTGGTATAATTAGTAACTGACCTTAGTACGTACTTAAAATGCATTCCATTTTAACCCCCGAACCATGTTGTAAAATATAATATTACCTATTAAAATAATAAATTAATTATAATACATTAGTTATTATAACCCACAGTCTTTATATTTCTTTATCGCATTAGATCGATAAGAAAATAAATATTGAATATTATCAAGACTTATTGACTAAATTATATCATTTTTCACTGGAATTGAACCTTGACCAACACCGATTCTGAGAAAGAGACTGTAATATTTTTTTTATAGTCTCCTTTTTATTTCCGAATGTTATTATTTTATATAATCTGATAAAATACAATTATAATCTCTCTGGTTATATAAATAGATAATTAAATTGCAATACTTATGTTTAGGAACATGCGATTTGATATTAGATCGAGGCTGTTGCTTGTATACTATGCCTTACTTCGTATGAAATTATATCTAGGAATGAATGGAGGAAATAAAGAGAAAACTTAGGAAGTGATTTAATCATTAGCAACGGAACTTATTTCTTGTTTGTATAAGTAAAATTACCTAATTTAGGGTTTCTTTAACTCTACAATTTAATTTAAAATATAAGATTAGGGGAACTGAAATGTTCGTTTAATTGATAAGACCATAGACTATACTTCCTTCTTGACAAAACTTAACAAAACTGTCGTGTTGCACTGTGTCATTAAAATAAAAACCTTTCAATTGACCGATATAATTTGAACACTGGTCAAAAATAAAAAGTATTGACGTCATTTAAAAAAAGAACAGATAAACAAACGAATGGTTAAATAAATTGTTGACATCTTAAAATAGCGGCATTTAGAAGCAATTGTTTTATTTTCTGCAATTTAATTTTATCATTGAGATAGTAATGTCAGTAATGTGTTGATTTTTATTTTGTGTCTCTTTCGTATTGCGATTATGAGGGTAGTCAAGACGCAATGTAGATTCTAGGTAAGTTAAATTTTGTTAGAAAGTCTAGCATGTACATAATTTGTGATGCATTACATTTTAATGCCTAGTTTTAGGTTAAGAAAAAAAATACTATTCCATTTTGGTTTCTAGAAATGGTTGTAAATGCTAAAATTACTATTGATGGTGTGGTTTATTCAATCAATGGGAAGCTGTTGTTACAATCAGCGACCACAAAGGATTTCGGGCTGTGGTCTAGCAGAAATAGGTAGGTATAGTAATTATGCTGCTCATCATAGTTTATAAGTTTTCGTCCAAGGTATATAATAATAGGTGGCCAGCCTATTGCCATGCGCCGGACCTATACTTATCTTCTTATACAACCCTTTTACTCGATGACAGATACCGAAGAAATAAATACTTACTTTCTGCATTCTGAGCTTACTGCGTCCCTATGGCACGTGGTTAGGTTTTAATATGAAATGTTATCATCAAAATATGTTAGTCGTATAGTTTATTTCGACATACATTTTATTATTGCACAATGTATATTATCACTATCCTATTTTAATTTCTAGGTGTTCCATTACTACAGAAATAATAGCATCTTCGATCTTGTGGGCGAAATTCGGCTAGGAGAAATGATTTATTGTAAGTTTTTGTACATTTATTACTATAGTTATCTAGCAATTATATATAAAATGATGTCCATTAGTAATATCAACACCATAGATTTTATAATCTAATCTTCCCTGCCGGGCCAGACTAGCACCTCCGCTTTTTATCCCGTGGGTGTTGTAGGAGGCGACTAAGGGAAAATCCAGTGCAGCAGCGTTTTTTGTAACTTTACCACCAACACCACGATTCCCCCAAGTCGCTTGACGTCTTTCGGCTTGTGATGATGATGGTGAAATCTTTTAGCTGCTGTATGTAGGTACAGTTAGCATCATGCTATCAAAGCTTGACATGTTATAAAACCCTACGTCAAATATGTTATTGTTTCAAATTATAGAAACGTCCAAATAATGGTCTAAGAATATTTAAGATTTTTTATTAGATAGATAAAAATTGTTCTTTAGTGAATGGTATATTAAAAAAATATGCTCACTTGTTTAGCTACTTATGATGGTGACTGTACCTAAACACCAAAGAAAAGTTGTGTAGGTAATTAATATAGGTATCATTGTGTCAACATCGACAAATCGATTACATTTTTATTATCTATAGCTCACAATAGATGTCGCTGTATGTAGCGTATCAATGTTCATTTAATATTTTATTTATTACGGAATTTTCAATTAATATAAGCGCGACTGGCATGAAAGCTTTAAGGTTTTGACCAAGATTTGACTCCTTTGTGTTTTTGAGTTCCGAACTGTATTGTGGTTATCCAGGTTTTAAATTTAAGTACCTAATTATTTGACAATTAACATAGTTAAATTCGAACAATAATTACGATTGTACTTTCCGAATGTGTAAGGAAGGTTATGTAGTAAGCCAAAACCGCTGATGACTAATCATAACTTACAAAACCAATGACACTTTATCTGATGTAAGATCTAAAAGTCCAATTTGAATCGTTTTCCTTAAAACCGCGTTGCGACCTAGAGACCAATAAGGCGTTTTCGAGGGTAAATATATATAGCACTTCTATACGTTTGAAGATGATTAATGATTAAGAATAATTTTCAATTTTTTATATAGGTATATACCACTTGTACTAGTCGATTTTTTTGTTTGCTAGTTAGTAATTAACGACTTTGATACATGTTTAAATAGCTCCAACTCCGCTCTATCCTTTGCATGATTGTCATAAGCATTTTAAATGTAGTACCCTATTAACAAACGAGTAGACTACAGTAGTCAAAGGTACCTATGTAAATATTTATTATTAACGCGTTATGATAATGCACTAACGAACAATGACATAATAAAATGTGAATATCTTGTTTGGTCCTTGCGCCACCAATTAGCCTTGGCCGTAATGGTCACAATACACTGGACTGTCCGACCGACTATTATATCCAACCATAAACGTATTATTATTGCCGAGTCAGTTTGTCTTAATGTTTAGCTTCCGGATTATTGATTTGTATACGTAGTTTTGATTGCTTCTATCAATTAGGAATATCTACTAATCATAGGTTTTGATTTTCTTTTATCGGTGCTAAACAATGTTCCGTTATGTTATGTTATCTTCCTACTATGCCTAATTGCCTATACCTAAAATAACCTGAATTAAAATCTTCAAATCAAGTTATGTTTTAATACAAAACAAAATAGAGCTAAGTGATTTCATGTTTGTATCAAATTGCGTTTCAAATGTTTAAAATACATGAAATTTAATGATGTAGGTAACAAACCTAATATGCAAGATAATTCAATGAAGATAATATGATTTAGGTACCTAGTGATAGGCAAAATACACGCCATTTTGTTAATAGGCATATCTAGTTAGGTATGAATTACCTTGATGTCATCACTACAAAGCTCGAGTCATGTTATAAACAAAACGGTTCCGTAAGAGGAATGAGCGACACCAGGATGACCTGAACCAAATTTTATTGTTTACACTGAGTAAAGTAAGAAACCTTTAATATTATGATGGTTATATATGGATACCAGATGTTACATAATATACTAGGATGACTTATGTACCGCTAACTTACTACTGGTAGAGCGGAAAATCGGAAAAAATGTAGGCTCACCGTTTTCCTTTTTCAATTGCTATCAGGTTCGCTTGTGGTTGCATTGGAATCAATCATTTAGTCGTGTGTCCTTTTATCGAGGAGTAAATACCAGGTACCTGAGTGATTCTAATAGGTAGGTTCATATATCATACCTATACCTACATAGTATATTTTACCATACGTAAACCTCTACTACGTAGTATGTCTATAGATGTGAATCAAGCTTTACGTGTCAAGTGGTAGCATTGATGGCAGATCATCTATATTCATATTACGGCCTGACGTGCCTACGGTCCCTCGGGGCGATCATTGCTTCCCTATGCATCACATCCGTGCTCTGTTTGACCTCACCTTCTGCTTATTGAAATGGTAACAATGACTGCAATTATTTACAACGATAAATACGAGTAGTACCTACGTGTGATTAAATTTTGGCAGGAAGGTACTTAATATGGAAGGCTTGTACTTATCTAAGTTGAGCTCTCGTAAAACGGTGTAACTTAAATGATTTATTAATAATTGTATGTGTGAATTAATGCTGGAATACAGAATACAACACCGATAACGGACATGTAAGAATCCACATCGCGTTTTGGAATTTCGCTCAATTAGCGTTTTCTTAGTTTGACAGTAGGAAATAGGCATGTAATTTTTTTTATACGATACCTTAGATCATTATTATAACTGTAAAATCAGCCCCAAATAACGAAAATTTACAGAGAAAGAGATTGTTATAAATATTATCCCTCTTTAAACGTTGAGCGCGCTTGGCATAACCTAAAAATTTAAATATCAAACAACTAGTAAATAGCTATAAAAATATTGTGCTTAGTAATTTATTAATGTTTTATATTTTTCAACTATTATAACACGTAATATAATACAAAACCAACTTATAAGTGTTGTGCACCTAAATGTAAAATACACTTTCGATAGGTATCTTAGACGTTGATGTCACATTTCATCTGACAATTGGCGTTGGCTCAATTCCGGCAATGTTCAATAATTATTTATGAAATCATATAAAAAAAATATTGATATAGGTATAATTCTTAAGCAAAAGAGATTATTAAAAAATTACATGGCTCATATTTGAATCACATGCATATACGCTATTGCGACCTATGCTAGTTTACCTAACAAATATAAATATGGTTACGTCCTTTTTGTGTACATACAATGATTTTATCAACGCGGATCCGTAGTTTCATTCAATAAACTGTTTATCGCACAGAATTAACAAATGACCTAGAGAGTAAACCCTTAGCAAGAAAAATGATAGCGCATCATAAAAAGATCTCGTCAATATCTATATTTTATCAATGAAATTCCGTGTACTATTTCATTAATAACTAATCTAACAGTCTAATTCTACAGACTCAAAAAATCGTTTAAGCATACGAGGACCTACTACTAGTACCTACCACAGAGAAATTAAAAAATATTAAACGTAAATATATAAAAGAATACAATAATAACAGCCTACTTGAAACTTTTCATATAGTGTAAAAATGTAAAACAAAAGTTTATTTATGCACATTTTTAGCACAAAGGCGGACTTGATCCCATTGGGTATTTTTTTCCAGTCAACCTTAGGGTGATGCAGAGAACAGTGGTAAATGATAAAATATGGTTTTATTTCTGCAAATAGGTTTAAAAAAAACACTTTTATACGTCATTTTTTTAAACTAGATGGCATCGGCATTTCATAACTGACTACCTCTGAGAAGAAATACCGAAACAAACTCAGGTAGTTGTGTGTGGCACGGAATATGGAATGCAAAAAAAAACTATAACTACAGAATCATAATATATACATAAGGTTTTTGTACATCTAGGTACCTAGGTATTCTATTATTTTCCTGTGTTACAAAGTACTCTAACTTTTTACGATTTTGACTTTTCAATAACCTAAGCAATACATGCTACTACAGATATTACTATATATTTCCCAAAATTATTTTCATGAAAAAATAAACGCATTTTTAATCAGCTTCGATGTAGGTTTTTTTCTTATAGGTATGCTCAATAACATACTAGAATATCATTAAGTCTGACTAAGCGATTAATTCCACGTAAGATAAGAATAAACACAACCAATCCGACGAATAGTGACGTACCTCAGACGCATAAGATTGGCTACTACTGGCTGTTTGATTAACGTAATTAGTTGTTTAGAGTGTTATCACATTGAAAGGCTCCTCCCTATTTTTACAGTTTCTGAACGAAAGCGAAAGGAATACTTTATAACTAAAAAAAGGATGCGGTGTGAATGGCGTATCAATTTTTCTTCTCTAAAGACCCTGTTATTATCGATTCGTGACTGAAACCAGTATTAGGACTAGGCAAGTTGCAAATGCATTGTATCATTCTACATAAAGTAGTACTAAGCAATCCTTTCTACGCTCCTAATGCTACGCATATAACGTGCTAGCAAAATAACAGTAGGTACCAACTGTTTTGAATGTAAATTCAACAAACTGCAAATGCGACTGGTAAACTCTTATGGTCCGTATGGTCTCTACTAACTACCTACTGTACAATGTACATTATTGAAGGAAGGTGCGGATCTCTAATACGATACACCATTAATAAATAACAAAATATCAGGAAAATTGGTCGTGTTAACAGCGTTAAAGTCGGATTAATCGTATTAACTCCCCGTTTCTGAGAAACCTTAATAAGCTGTTATGTATATCGCGATTACAATTACCTATCAAGATAACATTGGGCTCAAGTCCGTCAAATCTAGCTGCGTAACGCGAAAATACCAATAAATTTATAGGCATATTATAAATATATTAATACGTATGTAGACACTTCGCCGACCTTACTAAAACATTGTATATTATAAGTACTTACATGTTTCCTAAATTCTTTAATACTTAGATTTAAAGGTTATATTTATGATTTAAGCCTTTTCAAAGATTAAAGTCTTTAAATTTTATGAATTTCAGTTTGAATTTTCATTCATAATTTATTAAATTATGGAAACCGATACTGTTAATACTATCGTACATTGAATTGTGTAATAACGTACCTATTATAAAAATAAATGAGTAATCTTGGTTACAACAATAGATGTTACCTACGTATGCTAATTTTGTTTTTTTGAATGTTATCTGTCATAGATATTATTATTAATTGGTAACAGCGATGTCATTGAATTTTATCGATATTGCTTAAGGATGTAAAGATCGTTATGTACTGATTTGTAAAAGCAACAAAAATATACTTTTGAGTCACCTGTAAACCCAATTAGGTTTAAGCGCAATTACCAATATTTACTTACTTTAATAAAATGTGTTGTAAGTAAAAAGTCTTTTCTGGTGATGATATCTCCCTTGGCGGTCAATCCTGCTACTATACTTATTGTCCTTATCTCCACACCGCGGAGTTACCTGTTTTAATTGTGCTTGTGACACTGAAGTTTCAATCAGCTCATGCTAATAATATGATTACAAGGAACAGGTATAATAGTTGTTAATTATGGTGCACGTCAATAGAAACGACGTCATTCGTTAATTTTTGGGACTTTCCTTTCACTTTAAATGTTCAGGAATGAGTTACCATGAGGTACCATTAAATTATACCAATGCTCTAACAAAACATATTTAAACTTTTAGGTTATGCCAAGCACGCTAAAATGGCGGGCGTTTAAAGTGCCCTATTTTGGTAACATTTACACATTTTTTTGCCTCTAAAATTTTTAGTTTAATTTATGAACAACGAACTAGAATTAAAGTACGTTTTCTATCTTTCGCACATAACAACTAGATGATTTTAGGTTTTAATAATGCCGGATATGTTTAAGAAAACATTATCATTTTAAATTTTATTAAATCTTCTGTTGTTTTAGTTTTAAGGTTTTTCTGTATTACTGATTTTCTGGTGTGCAATAAAGTATATTCTATCTATCTATCTATCTACCTAATAATATGTAAAATTGGTAAAGGTAGCCCGTGCAATCTGTCATGGTAGACAAATACGTGACGTCGGTCACGACACCGCATCACGCGTAGGTACATAGGTACAAAATAAAAAGAGCAACTATTGGAATTAAAACTGATTTTTATTAGTTAATTAGGAACTACGTAAAAGCACCGAACGACTTTCCATTACTTATATATATATATATTTTGATTTCTTTGTCTTTTATTGCAAACTAAATCTTAGGTGCGAACATGAGGAGCCACAAAAATTATCTTATTTTATTTTAATCTTCAGATGCAGTCGTATTCATTACAAATTACATAACTTAAAATAAATATTAACTAATACGTACATTAGGTACTACATTCAAATACATATTAGATAATAAATCTACATATTTGAAACAGATATTTTTACCGATATACACTGTCAGTAGGTATCGTATCGTCACAGACGTAAATACCATTATGAAAATTCCTGGAAAAGCTGATTACTGGTTCTGTTGTTAGAGGACACTGATTAGTTTTATTTTTTATGTTTTTTTATATCTGTGATAGCCTTTTATTGTACGTATTTAACGAATATTACACATACATACCTTTGTTATGCAAAAACGCTCAAACCTAAGATAAATATATTTCACTTTTAAAACTGCAAGAGAATGAAGTCGAAGACGCGTCAAATGTGACGCCATCAGCTCTACAATAGTTAAATGCAGAATTACAAAGGTACGGTCAGTCGGATTCCGGATCTTAAATGCGTTATATCTTTATATTCTTTATGGGTGGTAAAATTTGATAATATTTTATGAGTCAATCATTTTATTAATGCATTCTAATCGGCTGCGGTGACGAGCGTTTTCGGCCAATTGGCTTTAAGTTCCACACTGACTCACATTGGTCATACATAAATCATATGCACGTTATGCACGACAGAAAATGATGAACTCTTTTAACCCAGATGTTTGTAAGTTTCATTGTAACAAATGTGTTGTAGTTAATTCTTCTTTTGATTAATTGTAATTTAATTTTCCTTTAATTCTGACTTTGACCCAGAATAATACATAAAAACATCTATTAGATACGTCTTGTGTTTTTCGAACGCTATGGTAAAAACATGTATTATTTAAATAAGTATTTTAAGTTAAAAAAATTTATTACTATTTATAATACATGGTTTGTTTTTATAAATAATACTTACACACGAATTTTCGTGGTTAAAAGGTAAAACAACAGTTTCGTCGAGTTGATAGTTATCAATATCAATCGATACATTGATAAAATCAATCTTAGATTGATTAAATGATACGCGATTACAATTTCGGCACGAATGTATTTCCTGAGTTTGTTGACATCTTCCTTCATTATAATAAAGGTAAGGTGCCTCCGGATAGTCGTAAAAGCAGGTCAGGGCTAAACTGCCTAATAATAGGTACATACTACATTTTTTTCAGAGTCTGATTTAAATCTGTAGTAGGGTACAATTACCCTACTACTGATTTAAATCGGATATAACAAAAAGCTCGTTAAAAATATCCAAATAACTGACTATGCAATTTTATCGTCATCATAATCTTTATTAGAATGCAGGGTTTATTTGCAAAATTGCGATCTTCCAATTAAATACGCCAACCAAAAATTTTCGTGTTTTTCCTTATTGCAAATAAAATACGTAAGAGAAGAAGACGCGTTAAAGACTGGTCAAAGCTAAGTACAGGTTTTGTCTCTGTGGGTTTAATTCTTGAATTTAACAGTTCGATCTCATTTGCAGGTATGGCACACCATTATCGAGCATGCAGTTTTTATCAGCGCACTAGGTTTGAAAGTAACTAGACAATAATCTTAACTTAGTTGACTAAGTAATGTTACCAATTCAAATCTGTAATTCGGTGCAGATTTTAAAATGTGGTAAGCAATGAAGTTGAACGCAATACCTGTACCTCTTATGCATTTTTTTTTATAAATACAATAGTATTATTGGGATTGACATTTGTCCACTAATTACGCCTGATGTATCCTAGAAACATGTAACGAAGTTGAATGAACGGTTGAATAGATAGGTGCTATAGAAATTGAACTATTACCTGAATAGAATCCACTTAATTAGTTCCCACGGAGGAAATGCGCTATCTACGAGTCTATTGTTCGTTTGCTCCCGTGATTTTTGTCCGAGACACTCCACAGTAGAGATTCCAGTAACAAGCGAGATAATTTTAGGATAGAGACGTTTAAAAATACGATTTTTAATACAACAATAGGTAAATTTATTTAATTATTATGTGGATATCTATTTAATTTATTTAAGTTTCAAAATTATACGACATACTTAAGCTTAACTTACTTACACACTATAACCTACGTTAAAAAAATTATAAATACAAAATTAAAAAAAATACTAAAAATTATGCATCAAAGTATTCCTCCTCATCGCTGTCGACTAGGTAAATTAGTTCTATGGTATCTATGCGGGCCAAAAAAATATTTTCTTGTCATAATTACTTTCTTTTTATGTGTGCGGCCAATATATAACTATATCTAATGGTAATAAAATAGAAAGAAAATTAAAAACTTTGAGTTATTATACAAAACTTATGAAAACATAACATGCTAGGTATATAAAAATCTTAAAAGGCGTACGCATACAACGCGTAAGATACACATTATGTAGGGAATTCTCGATTTTTACAGAACATCTCCCTAACATAAAATATGTCATGGTCACACAATTGGCAGTCTAGGTCCCGCTAGACAAAAGACACATTTAGGTTCATCCGGGCGCTTCCGAAAGCAAAAAACCGGCTAATCTGTACGTTATTACGTATTGTTCTATCTTATGAGATAATACTCCTTTGGATTAGACTTTAAATCTTATTTTGACGGGTACAGTAAAAACCTGGCAACTGTATAGCGATTATTGTCATCACCACACACAGAGGCGACGTGAAGCAAAGGAACTGTATTCTTAATTATAAACGATCCCACTATATCTCAAATAACGTGAAAATAATAAGTAGTATTTGAACTTATAACAGGTCACCAATGATGTCTAACACTTTTCCCGATACGGCAATTACTTTGTGTGAACATCGCCTCCTATTGTTCGTAATTAGTGCAGTGTTTATTAACTTCCTATTAATTAGTTAAATTCTTGACTGTTCGTTTTAGCTTGTTACTGTACCTCTAGATGATTAATGTACATTATGGATTGCAATAAAGAATATGAATATGATTTTAATAAAGAGATTAATGTGATTAAAAATCTTGTTGTACACACGGCAGGAAGGCAGTAACTTCATAATACTTTCATATTCGTCCTACGACCTATATAAGGGGACAAAATTACAAAATGTTAATAAAAAAAAATGTTGTTATGTATGTGTTTTAATCCATTAAATACTAATGATATGTGTACCAAGATTAAATAACAAACCTTTGGTACCAAACCTATAGCATTGGATAAGCCAATAATAATATTGAGGTTGATGCTACAATCTAGTTCTACGTCAAATACAACATGCATATTTGGTGCAACAAAGCAAAATATAACCCAAACTTTCATAGTTTATTGTCGCCATTCCTAGAGCGGCAGCAGTAATTTGTACTTGATGTTAAATTTTACGTTACATCGTCGTCAACTCAAATTCCGTCTAAGATACTTAAAAAATATGTTGATCGTATGTTGATCTGACTGAAAATTATTTTATAATTAATATTCGTTGCTACTTTTAAATGCATTGATAGGATTAAATTAAAATAAGTAAATGATAACGTAGCATTGTCATCATTCGCACTCGGATTTAGAGTAATTATTGATTAATCATTTGATGGATTTGATTTATTTAAATAAATAACAAATTAAGGAGATTATTATGATGGATAAAATGTTACTGATTTAATTATTTATCTAGACGAGTACATAATATGTTTATGAATAAGTAATTGTATCGTAGGTTCTTATTTTAATACAATTTTAATATTGGTTATCAGTGCGCATCAAAAGCTACTTCTTATTTTCTTCACATTCATTTTATCTTCGCACAGGACATGCAAATTAGTTGCCAAGCAAAATGTATGAATAATTTAATACCTAAATCAGAATAAGAGATGACGTTTTAAGGTTTATAGGATCCATTTATGTCTATGCCCTATAAAACGCATTGTTCTTTATAATTGCTATAGCTATTCTAGTAAGCCCAAAGGACTGTATAAGTCTGTAAGAGCCTGTTTAAGAGGTATCCACATTTAATGGCGGCCATGTCAAAAGTTTTAAGTAGCGTTAATTCTTTTGAGACGTTAGATTAATGCGTCGCCTAATTAAATATTTAAAAGAAAGATAATAAGCACTGGCGTCAAAAGACAGTTTTTCTTTGAATAGATTATATGCCCATTTATTTTAAGAATAGTTCATATATATATAGTAAAAATTAATTCGTCTGTGTCAATTCAATTTAGATTTTATAACGTGAACACTGTGTTTTATTTCTTTGAACTGAATAGGTATAATTATATTACGCAGTTATTGTTTCTTTCTTAAATTAAATGTATAGGATCAGGTATAATTTGCGCAACGTCGTAACATAATATATATCTACCTACAGCATTTAGCTAAAACAGTTGAAGTTTCCAGGTTGTAAAAAAAGTGTATCAGGATAATTTATTGTTAAATGTAAAACAAGTTAACATTTGTTTCACAGAACCAGCCAACAACAGGAATCATAGCAAAATTTGCTTACTCACCTGCCTACTTCTTAGGGAATATGTAGATGATTATGATAATAATGTAAATTCTATCTTTTTGATATGAATTAATGAGCAATATAGAGGTGACAAAATTGGCATTTTAACATGCGTAAAATATGCATAGGGCAAGGTTCCTTAACTTAATGTCGCTGTGTGGGTTTATTTTTGCCAGTGAGATTGTATGAAGAAGCAGTAAATTATTTATGTCAAAGATGACATGTTTCTATAGCCGTTGTTGCAGCGGCTGCGGTAGATATGCTGCCCAATAGTCTTCTGGTAAAGAATAATATAGTGACTATATTATTATGTTGATGAGTTACTATGTTGGTGAGTATGTTTGTTCATGCAATTTGTATGTTGATAAGCAGCTTAATAATATAGTAGCTTACCAAAATAAAAACTCACCAACATAATTATAATTTTAATAAATAAATAATAATGTTAATAGGCAATTCAAGGCTCCGGCTCCGGTGTCGCGTCTTGATGACAATAATACTTTATTAAGTGCAACTTTAACTGTTACTGTCGGCTGGAATCGTAGGTGCTGGGCTAATCATTTGTAGTTCTGATTGCAAATATTGCGAGGATATTTACCAATTCGGAAAGCCGTCTTGAATTGACTAATAATACCTAGTAGTGTCAACGTATGACATAATTTTCTTTTAATTTTTTCTAAAGAAAAAAGTACATGATAACATTTCACGCTTTCGAAGAACAAACCTTCGTCGCCCTCCCTCTAAATATATTAAAGTGAAACGCATCCCCAACTCTGTATAACAAACAAAGCGTCCTAAGTGGGTGCTTAATTAAGAAATGCTGAAGTGTTTTGATGGTGGCACATTAATTTTATCTTGTTTTTCTGCTTTCGCGACCAATTATCTTGCCGAGTTCGTGGGGAGTTTTCGCTGGGAGTTTTAATTTTATTCGCTTGCCCCAATTATATTTCGCTCTGCGATCAACATTCAAAACTACTACGTATTCAAGAACTCGATCTGATGTTTTATTATATTTGAGCGAAATTTTAAATGTCTTGTTACTCAATTTATAACATATGCTTTTATTTATTATTTAGGACAGCGAAGATAAAATTAATGTAAAAATGTCTTAAAACGTGTAAACTGTAACTCGAAGGTAGTTTTGTTGTAATGGAAATTTATAGCTTTAACATTATCGATAACGTAACTTTATTTTAGATGGCTGATGACAAACACCTGAACCTGTCACAAAAATGATAGAATAATAGGTATAACTTGGGGTGTCTGAGAATGGGAATATTTGAGTTGAATGTGAGAAAAATGTCACTTGCATCAACTCTGTTCACATGCTACTCTAATACCAAATAAAATAATAATATCTTTAAAAACCAAACAACACTTTATTAAGCTGGACTGACAAGACGGTCTTCTGCTAAAAAACCAGGCACAAGACAAATTTAGTGGCAAACGCATGAGGAATAAAAATCGAATGAATTATAAAAATATACATGAACTAGACATAATACATATATCATAGATTACATAGTAAAAACAATATGTCATCTGCGGCCCCTGTATAAAGTAATTGTATTGCTAGGATTACACGTTACGTGATAGATCTGAGGAGACAGTTCTCTAATTTTAGTAGTTGCAGTATTGGCAAATATGTATCGCAAAACTTGTTAAAAAGTTTAATGTACCTACGCTAATATATATCCGTCGTGCTAGCTTCGGTCAGTGGCAGCTTCTGCCCATTTAATGTAAAGGAAGGTCGTTCGATTGTATCGACAATATAATTATTATTAAGATATTGTTTCCGTTTATATATTTTTTGATAAAAGATAGAAACTTTTATACAAGTGCCACTTAAAGCAGCCCATTTATATCAAGGTTCACTAGTTTTTTCTAAACTAAGTTCAAATTAGTGTCAACTTTAATTAGGTGATTCATGCAGATACCCACAAAAGGAATATTAGTCAGGTTCTTGACCCTGACAATCAGGAAAAACAACACAAACGTTTCGTTTATTTTATGCCATCAATTTCTTTAGTTTAGTTGTAAAATATATTTTTTTTGCTTTTTGAAGGTTTTTTATCCGTTTGGTCATCTAATTTACAAAGTTACCTTTATTATCTTCTATAACGAAATTGCTTTGCATTTAGGGTATAAACCTATGCATGAGGTGTTTTTTTACTTCACACAGGATGTAATTATACATATTTAAAAAAATCATAACCGTAATCGTAGTACCTACTTATTACTCGACAATATCTCACTGTATCAGATTTCAGAGGTAGAATCTCGTCGCTTATTTTGTGGTCGGCCTCCTCGCTTTGTTCTCCAATGCTCCTAATTTCCCTTTGTCCCAAGTTACGTTTAATGTAAAAAACCTTTGCCGGAGAAATTTTCTTAATACTTGACGTTCTAAGCGTTAATTAAGTGACGAAGGAATATGAAAAAAGATATGATATTTTCAAATTTTGTTTTTACGTTAATGGCAGTTTACTTTGTCGAAGTTTAATTTTGTTCAATTTTTTTACCATAAAAAGCTAATTATTAGCAGCAACAAATATCCGTGCGTTAATTAAGTGCGAGCGTCTCCGGAAATTTAGATTGGTTTTTCAAAGAACACATAATTTAGTACGACATTATAATGATGTAATAATATACCAAGTAAACTTAAATACGATCATATCTTACTTATTTATGTTTTCCTAGCGCTTTAAAAAATATATACAATGTTATATTTTATATAATTGGTTTTGCTAATAACTTATTGTTAAATTTTTCGTTTTTGTTATTAATAGATACAATTGCTTTCAGAGTGATTACATTATTTTATTAGCTACATGGATGTAGGATGGTTGTAGAACAATTTACTAACTTAAGCTTAGTGTTTTGTTTAAGCAAATTTTTATCATATAAGACGTGTCAGAGACGGCCTTAAACTTGTGTGCTTTACTTACGACCCAAGTATGGGAAACCGCCAGTAAAATTAGGTAAATATGTTTATTCCTTATAAAAATACTGAATTGGGGATAAGACAAGGCATTTTTAGACACACAAGCTTCATCTAGGGAACAGAAAAAGGTATATTTATATATAGTATATTTAGTAGAATTATGTTTTTAGCACAGAAGCCAAGGACACATACACACAGATACAGTTGTGGTAGCCAGGCATTCCTGTAGGGACTTACATGTACTGTACCTCGTCGACTACTAGTATTAACAGAACTTACTTTAGAGCACATAACCCAAATAAGAGTTGTACTTAGTTGGTCGAATAACTTCTGTTTATTTAGTGGTTGTAAAGTATGAATACTTGGGATCACATGTATAGGACTTTTTGATTACTGAACAGCATGAAATTAAACCTACTGAAATTGTAAGTAAAGTATGAAAAATTTTATAAGTACCAATTCAGTGGATAAATTATACCTACGTCATTAGTCGTTGAGCTATTCCGGTATAATTTCAAGGCTCTTATTCGCATACACTTGAAAAAAACCTCTATTATCGCACAGGTTGGTTTGTTCAAAAATAATTGATTCACGTACTTCGCCAATTACAAAGGACTACTCCTAGCAATTCTTTTCATCTGTCACACTTGATGTCGTCGTGACCCATTGTAAATTCATAAACAAGCCTCGCCTTGTCAGTTATTACCTAAGTCCTATTATGTCTTACGAATATTTGTGTCAAGAACACAAGGTATTGGGTTTTTCTACCTCTCAGTGCGATGGTCATCCAGTCATCTTGCTCTTGGTCTCCAACACTGTGGTATTATGTTATTGTGTGTGACGCATAGGGTTCATGATTCTATGATCTAGAAACTGATTACAACTTTCGCATGTGTTTATTGTTTGTAATATAATATCACTCTAGTCGAGTATTACGAGTAATCTACCATAACATCTTTATTTTTTTAAATCTAACCTAACCTAACCCAGATTACAATGTTTTTAAGTGTTGTTTAAAGGTTGCATGAATAATACCTAAAGACGTGTGTTTTCTTAGATCTATGTCGAATGGTAATTGGCGCCATGCTTAAGAAGCACTGAAAATGTTATTCAACTAAAGGCCAATGATTAATGCAGAGAGAGAGACAACATGCGTTTGAGAGTTCTTTATCCCCAAATAGGTACCTATTTTACTAAAGGGATCTCTTGTGCAGTACAGGCTTTCTTCATTATTGGCTTAGAATAAGTAAGACATTTTATATTCACTTTGTATTATAATATTGTTGTATATCAAATATTGTGTTTTCTAAGTCCATAATCCTAAAGGTCGATGTCCCAAAGCTTTGGTCATTATTGCTGCACTATAATAATGAATGGATATCGAAAGTATTACTGTATAATAAAGTTATGGGTCCCAGTGTTGGTAGACATTGGGATCAATTTAAGCCACGCTTATTCCTCTGGTTGTCGAGTACCCTGGTCCTTTTGTAGGATTTATAGTCTACTAAAACCCATGCAGATAGTATATGTTTTAAACCTACCAGTGATTTTTTATTTATTTATCACATACTAGCTGTTGCCCGCGACTTCGTCCGCGTGAATTTCAGGTAAAAACACCAGTAGACTATAATCAGATTTTGTAAGTAAGTGGAAAACACTACAAATTACTTACCGAATGGAATATACATAGTATTTTAATGATAAAGGTATATTTCAAATTAAGATGGGGCTAGTTTACTTTTTATACCGATTTTGTATGATCGGTAAATATTGAGTGACTAACAGGAAAGTTATTGACACGATTTGTTGGCTTATAAGGAATTTCAATTTTAAATGTATCTTTATTTTACTGTATCTATGTACTACATTGACAGCATGCATTTCTCTGAACTACGGTTGTAGTTTTGTCTTCAGCAGACAACATTTACAGAGAGTGTGGACTGGTAACTCAGAAGCGACTGTCATACAGTAATCCGTGTAAAAATCAGCTGGTTTCTAGGCCTTAATTAAGTCTACCTCTGCGTGTGCTAATGGTGATAGTTTGTTTGCCAAAATGCGCCAAACGCTTGTATTGAAATTTATTGTAGCCGAAATTTAAACGAACTGCTCATGTCCGTCACCCATAGGTTGGGCCTGTGGGCGACGAACTTGGGCAGTTCGATGCTCAAACAGAAAAGGCGGTTTTAAGGGACATAAGGCACGTAGGCCGTACCTACGTGGTGAGCGCGACCAATCGCGAAGAGGCGAGTCATAATTTGTTTAAAGAGATGGTGTAGCATACGCGGATCGCGCGTCCCTCAACCTAAGGTTGTTAGGCGGATACCCTGAGGTTTTAGTTAGTATAAGAGACCGGCATAACCCTCCGTCCGCTCATGGTGGAGGAAGTCCATGAGGATTTCCCCAGCAACAAAAATACTTTGATAATTGTGTGGAACTTATTTGACTGCCTTATTGGTCTAGTGTTCGTAAAATGCGACTCCTGAGCGGGAATTCCGTGTGTTTGTTTACCAGATCGGAAAGAGTGATTGGTTTTTCCACTAATTCTCGGTGGCAGTACCGACTTTAAATTTGTGCTCGGCTAATGAAAATTTATGTCTATGATGATTATCTACAAAAGGATAACTTTGAGGTGGATCACAGACCTTTAACTTGACGATGGTTGCCTACAGTCCACTTTCTGCTAGAGAGTTAAAACATATAAACCAATAAAATTAAAAATATTATGTTGTTTGAATAAGCAAATATCTTGCCGAACGCGGGAATCACACTATTAAATCATATCTTTACCAACTTATCCAAGAACGTGAAATAATGAGCAGAATTCTATATACCCCGTCTAAATATTACTATTTATTGATATTTATGTATATCCAGTGTATAAAGTGAAATATATAATGAAAGTTTTTACAGAGCATTTAAGTCAGAAAATATTTCTCTAAAATCACCGACGAACAGGAATGTGCCGATCCATCACATGATTGTTGTTCCTGCTTAGTTCTGTCTAAAACTTTCACTATGTGGTATTGTACATTTTTACTATAATTATGACTACATTTCGGCAAATTTCTCTTAAAACTATTGCGTAACTCTCCAAGAACAAACGTTTTATTGCTTCGAATTGATGTGTATCTAGAGTATGGCGAGCGCTTATATTTTGTCATCTAAGGGAGAGAGAGGTAGTAATTCCGGAAGACAATTTTGCCACCGTTATTTGTTTCCTAACCTCTGCAAGAATGCCAGTGGTAATAAATGTTTTCCCTGTTCCACCAGGAGCATCCAAGAAAAACATTTTACCCTGGCCAAGCCCAACGCTTTCAAGGACAATATTGTAAATCTGTGCTTGCTCTGAGGTAAATTTAGTGACGTAGTCATTCACGATGGTGGTCATTGCGTCTTGGTCATAATTTGTTTCGGCGACATACTTCCTGTTTCCACGTTCTTGATTATTTAATGGTTGCGGAGCCGGTAAACCGTATTCCAACAGTGGATTGCCCCCGATGGCAATGACTACGTCTTGATGAGAACTGAGACAGTGGTTCAAAATGCGTTCATCAGTTTCTCCGATGTCTCCTTCAATAGTATGTCTTAAAGCCCATGAAATATCCTCAGAGAGATGACGCCAATATTTTTCCCGCAACAAAACCGGGTTTGCAATACCGCAGAATACCAACATGACGGCAAACAAATGTCATAGGCGACTTGGGCTATCACTAACGCTAGCCTCCAGGAGAGTGTTGTCCCAGTGTTGGTCACCGTCAAGAAGATTTCGTGCTACGCAGGCTGCACGAAATGTCGGATACTCCATACCATCAACTGTCCTTAAGAATGCAAATGACGTTGGCCCCTATACGATGTGAAGCAATAGCCGCAAATAATAGCACTCGGCATTATTTGTATGCACAGTGTAAATCCTTCCCAATGCAGTGTCCATAAAGATTCCCGGAAACCCTTCGACAATACGACCACGTCGATGTCGATTAAATACACCTCTTTGCTTGTAGTATGTATAGTACGACGGCACCTCATCATACGTAAGTGACTTTGCAAAAAAATCACAGAGACGTAAAAATGCCAAGAGTCGTCTGTTGGAATCGTAGATAATACCTGACGTCACCCTTAAGACGTAAATACTAAAAGGGAACTTGAAATTTGATGGATGCGAGCAGTGACACGGTGGCTCAGTTGGCAGAGCGGCGCCACGGTACGGCGACTGTCGCGGGTTTGAGTCCCGCTGGTGTCCATCATTTTTCAAGTTTCCCTTAATCAATTTAAAAATGCCAAGAGTGTTGTTTGGCGGGGATTTTCCAATCGCTCTAATACATTGGCGGGGTCGAAAAAAAAATACGCTGGCCATTCTCAAAATGGACGTCCATGAATTCATGACCTCTGGATGCCGATCTTGTATAGAGAACGCCAGCATTCGCCATACTGCCTCTGAAGTACTAATGTAGCGACCAGACTGGTACTTGGTCACTTCATCCCGATCAGTGCTTTGCAAAGCGAACGTTGCCTGGTCACTACCCTTGTTTACGTATTTGCAAATGTATTTAATTGACTCGACGCTGGAACACGATTCAACATTGATGTGTGTTTCAAACGTCCTAGAAAGCACAGGTGAGTATGGAACAACCTATCTGTTGTCAACGTGAAGCGACTGCTTTTGGCTTCAGAATTGTTTGGACATCACTTATTTGAAATGGTGAATTTACAAACTTACTAATGTAGAAAAAATATAAAAATTTAGAACTATAATTTACTGGAAATTGTTGGTAATAATATTATGTTAAAATATATATTATAATTGTCTTTTTATTGATATTTAAGTCAAAAAACATGCAAAAAGAAATTAAAGCTAACGCAAAAAGAAAAACCTTGGGCAAGAATCGATCTCACTATGCATAACTCGTAGGGCGATCGTTAAACCGCCACGCTACGATGACACATAGCAATATGTTTAAAATAGACGTTTCTATACATGTCATGATTCACTGCTCAGTTCCTTGTGGATATAGCGTGATGATTTCTACTTCTGAAGTTCATCTGTAAGTAATCTGCATAATGCAACTATTGGTTTCGTCTTTTTATCATTCTACGGCAAACATTAGACAAAACAAAGACATAATGCAATATTGCTCAGCCCCCTTTGCAAATGCCGTGATGATATTAAGCATACCGACGCGCCGGCCCCTAAAGAATATATTTGCAAACTTTCAGCGGATTCTATTCAGTAGTTTTTACGTTAATCTAACACATACATACAGACAAACAGACAAACAGACAAACAGACAAAAATTCTAAAAATTATATTTTTGGCTTCAGAAGCGTTCAGACATCCCATTGCACTTATTTTTTTTCAAATATCTTCAATGTACAGTTTTGACTTCGTTACGATTTTATTATATGTATAGATATTGACTAACAAATCAATATAATATCAATTTATAATATTTACACTTTGCTTTGTAATGTATGTAATTTGTTTAATAAATAAAGTTTAAATTTCATTATCACTTGAATAATAATCTAACGCGCTTTTACCCATAAAGTAAACTTTTATATTATAGACCTAGTTTTCTATTTTAGGCTTTATTAAGTTTACAATACTAAATATAGTACAACACGTCGCAAGGTCGTCAAGGGATGCATGCGAATGAGGGAAATACCAAAGTATCAATGTTTCAAGGCCTGATTGCGATGACCTCTTTGCACCCACGCGGACAATAGGTAGGTTACATGTACAAAAAATTCAACAGTTAGACAACTTAAATCAGTATTCATATAGTTTATGATAAATGTATATATTTGGGTCATTATGTATTTTATTCCTATAATAGACATATAAGACCATAACTGATCTAATCTTTACATCCTGAACAAAGTTAGAGCAATATAAAAGTAATTACAGTTCTGGGTTTGTCGGCTCGGGTTAGATATTTTTATGAATTGCAGATATTTGTTCAAATCTGGGTGTAAGTAAGTGATGTCCCAAATTAGTGAAACTCATGCACCATGACCAAAAATACTTTATAGATAAAAATAATCACATAGTTATACCACCTATATCATTATACTGACGTGTTTGAAGATAGATATATTTAATGATTATACTGTTGTTCATATGCTCGACACAGTAATTTGTTAGTTCTTTTCGTGGTCAAAAACTGTAGCTAAGGTTGATAGTCAGTTATGTTCCCGGACTAACTTGATCTGTTTGCGTGAGTATATTTTATTTAAAAGAAATATGGACTAGTTGGCTATATTCCTAAGTACTACTAATGACTGATATTTTTTCGCATATGAAGACTCCTACGAGCTTTATAAGGCACGTTAGTCGTTGGTTTTGCTATTGATCTTCCTCCTGTTCCTCGTGTCGGTTTATCCTTTCTTCAAACTAAGAGACATAAGGCAATAGAGAATGGACTTGTGTCATAATTATAGGTGGTTAGTTCTACGGAAAGCCACAATCAAAATTTGGTTATTGGGCCATTATTATTATTTAGATTTAATATCTATGACGAGTAGAAATTTTATTTAATCTGAATCCTACGTATATAAGTTAACGTCTTACATTATCCAATGAAGTCTTAGGTGTCTAGTAGGTAGTCTCAAGTAAAGAATAATAACTTATTCTATATGTCTAACAACAACACTCAGGTAACTAGTTACTTAGGTACATACATTATGTTACTGACTGAAGCTGCCTGCCAAACTGCTGGTGCAGAGAGAAGCCTATTGTGTTGCCACATGACTTTGACCATAAGATTTAGTAATATATAAGGGTAAAACCATTTCCCTTAGCAGCTTTTATGTAGGTCGAATGTTTTCTACTATGTTTATGTTGTATCTGCATAATAACAATACAATATCTCGTCATCATCATCAGCTGGAAGACGTCCACTGTTAAACAAAGGCTTCCCGCTTGGAAGGCCACAAATATATAACAAAACTCTACAAAAATATATACTTACCTAAGGTTAATTTTTACACTAAAAACTCAAATATTTAAAGAAGCAAGTAGGACCAGTTCGTACCTACATCTTTACGATATGGTAGGTACCACCGTCCTTGAATAATACGTGCTCAATATATTTTTGCAATAAAAAAATCACCGTAACATACATAACAGATATCTATGTAGGTACCTATTTATTTCCAGTCACGTAACAAATTTGATTTTGTATAATGACAAGGATTTGTGATTCAAATAAAAAATACGTTTGAAGTTTATAATTTCTGTTGTTTTTATTGGGTGTTCGTAAAAGATACTTGTGTGTTACAAATTGGTGTAATAGATAGGTACTTTTTTAGCAAACATACGTTGGGCGCTGAATTGGGTCTGATATTCAACATCATCATCAGCCGGAAGACGTCCACGGTTGAACAAAGGTCTGCCTTTTAACGCCACAATTTATTTATTAAATTTTTAATAATAAAATGAACGACAACTTGCCATTTGCCATCCACCGGTTGCCCCCAACTCTGATGTAAAATACTGGTATTAGCCTGCTTTCTGTTTGACTAGACAACTCTTGTAAAGTTAGTAAAAGCTAGCAAGGTAGATCATAAAATAAACGAAGGCAAAAGTAAACAAAAAAACACAATTAAACATCGTGTTTTACATTTAATTCTTAGTGTTAATTTATTAATCATTGCAGATGTTTTGGCCAGCACAAATAACGAAAACGACAACTTTTTCTGAACATTCAGCTTATGCTATTATGTTAAGTTATTATCTTGTAAGAAAAGCCTTGAATAAGAAAAATAATGCTAGATCCTATTTTTTTTAAATTACATACAATATAACATCACGCTTGTATTCCTTAAAGGCGTAGGCAGAGTTGTACTTATAGGTACTACGGCCCTCATTTGGCAGTTATGTTATGTGATGGGAGGAGATCCTTTTGCCGTCGGGCACGAATCCAGACTACGTGCTGCTACTGAGAATCACCTATTTGCCGTGCCCGACAGGGTCTATAAAGATCTGTATTATTATAAGTCCATCTATTTACTATTATGGAATGCATTAAATTATTGATTAACATATAACTAACGGACAAACCCAATAACACTGCCCGATTTTATGATTAGCCCGGGATTAGAACCCAGGACCTAGTGCCCAACAGTAAAAAAAGTTACTATTTATTATTTATTTTAACAAAACCTTAAAAATATAATATCATGTACAATTTGCTACCCAATGCTATTTACCTGACTTGTACGTTGCTCAAAGTGTATGGGTTAATTTATTTATTGTGTTAATCCAGATTTAGTATATTCTGTTACTGTAAAAACCCGTATTTATCTTTTTATTGATACTCGGACACTACCCAGCAGGCCCTGCTCGTGTGTTGTGTTCACTGTTTTAACGTTACCTTACCAATATTTGACTGAAACTAATAAAATAAAACAACGCATATAATTAATTGCTTACACTATTATAAACTGTCGGGAGAAGCATTACTGGATTTTTCCATTAGGTTATTCTCAGCCAGCACAGAGTTTAGGTAATTGAATTTAGGTAAACTTTTGAATCATAACATAACTTGCGACATGTATGTACCTCTTGCCTACTTCTTCGCGGAATGCAGCCGTAATGACTATGAGTTTGGCCAAGCTGATCATTACTTTTTGTTACGTTCGCTTTATATACATATATATATTTTGACATGTATTTATTTATATTTTATATGTCTCAAAGGTGAAACCTAAGATATACCGAGTACCTAAAGCTGGTCAAATTTTATAAAAAAAACACAGTGGTCATGATTACTGATCAGCTCAGCCAATGTAATATAGTCATGGAACATTATAGATTTTTACCAAAATGGGTTAGTAAATCTTAGGATTAACCACAATTCTTGCTAGTAACGTTTACACACACGCACACAAATTGATAATTAATATTTACAAAGGATAATATTCGAGCAAATAATATTTTAGTGAAATATTAATTGTTTACATAATTATATTATACTTTATCTAACGTAACGTTTTGTTACAAGTAAAGTGACATTTTCGATCGGATATGATGCAGTTGTAATGGAGATGCTGGGGGTGGAATTTCCAAAAATCCTACCTTAGACGATTTAAGACTGCAAAAATTTCAACGTTCTAGCTCCAGCGGGTTAGGCGATGCGATGATCGATCTCTCCCTTATACATATAGCGTTGGAACATCGAACAAAGTAAAAAAATAATTAAAAGCGGCCAAAAAACATGGGTATACTTTTTATTATTTGACATATAAAACATAATACAATAGGTTTATAATAATACATTTAAAGTACATAATTGGGCTTCGACGTTAAAAGCTAGCGGAATCGTACTATATAGTATGGTGAAGTTTTGTGAATTCTCGCATCGCCCCGCACTTACATTATGCGTTTTGCGCAAGAGGGATAGAGAATCCCCCTTTCACAAACTTAAATTCTCCGTTCTTTCCTCGACTTTTTTGATTTTTCAGTTTTTGTATTCATATTTACCCTTTTTGAATACCCTTATTAACTAGGATATAATAGTAATAATAAACTTTATTGCAGACCATTCGATCCATAAACACGTAAGGTTCATAATTTACATATATGAAGAGAAATGAGTCTACTGACTTACGACATACATAACATTTCATTAAATTGAACCCATCGTTAGTTTAATCGTTAGATTTGTCCAATGAAAAGGACAATCGCAACGTTCAGCAATCATTCGAAGGATGCCGTTGTTGCTACCCCGAAGGCGCTGCATAAGTGAGGCTACTTTTTTACATAATGGTGTGAAAACCATCTGTACATCTGCCTCTGCAAACATATACCAGAGGCGCTGCAGCGCGGCGAAAGCCTCAACAGCATCCTAAAAATGTTATTGTATTGCACGCGCAGGGCGCTGTAGGCCCGGCGTATATAGGTATGCAACCCACCGACTACTCGTGTAAAAACATTGACAATACGCCTTAAAAATCTTAACATTACCAGTACAGCGAGTGAATCTGCGAGCAAGCTTATTGCCTCTGACCGCCAACGCCCTGCGCTCCCTCTCAATATCTGGGTCATCATTCAGATCACTTGTCACAAGTATGACCCAGGTACCTAAACGTTTTAACCACTTTCAACGGTTCACTATGGAGACGAACCGAAGGCACATGATTTGGCTGATGTTTGCCTGCCTTAAATACCATTATTTCACTCTTTTTAGAGTTATATTTGAAACCATGTGTCTCCACATACCTTTCATATATGGAAACCAGCATTCTCAATCCCTTGATCGAGGGACTCGGCGGCACCATGTAGTCTGCGTAGCTTATATTGTTGACACAGTGTCTACCATATAACGTATTCCTACAAGTTATTATCACTTTATACATAGATTTTGTTAAATAAAGTTACGTGTAGGTAAAACAACAATAAACACAATAATTACACCTAAAAATTTGTTCACAGCCTAAAACATAGACGGTATTTATCATTATTTTGAGAACTATTTCAAAATTTGTTCTACGTGTTGTGTGTGCACTCATACTAGCCGTAACATATTAGGTATGTATCATGACACTGGCAATCTGTATTATTCAGGTATCATATACCTTGGTTAATGTATACCTACAATTCCTAGGCATTTGTAGTCGTGGGGGCTCATCTTTGTATATTGCGTATTCACTTTCATCCCACAGTGGTGGTATATAACGGAAATAATCTACTAAAACAATTGATTTCGGTGACGTCCTGCCCACGAAAAACATCTGTAACAAAGGGAAACAATGTTAGTTTATTGTCAAAGAAAATTTTAAAAATTACTCTATTGATGCGAAATAAACAATCACTGTATTTTATCCTACTCATATCTTAGTGAGCTTTTAGCTGACTGCGCGATGCTAAAAAGGGAATTGTGTTTAACAGCTTATGTATGTATGTAAGAGTATGCATTGTATTATTTTCAATACTTACTTATAAACCGTATACTATACAGTCGGAAGCTATTAAAAATCTCGACAAGCTCCAATTTTTACTACTAATTTACAAATGTATACTATGCCATTTGACACAGAGTCAGCTCGCGACTCTGCCTCGTAACCAGCTCATGAATAAGGGCTCCGTTCGAGTTAGAAACTAGTCGGGCATTCCCGAATATACCCGTGGTGAATACTCACCTCGGTAACCGGAATATTTAGTAAATAGTATGGTTATAACTGTGACACCAGGTTGTTCATTAGCCATATGATAAGAAGAAGTTACTAGCTGTAAGATTTCTTTGGTTTTATGCAGGAAATATTATAAAATAAAACAAACTAACCTTTTTATTTATGCTGTAGTGAAGGTATAGAGCAACCAGCAGATATGCCCGCTAGGCATAGTGTTTGGGCTCACTGGTACAGAGTGAGGGTTAGAATCCGGTATCACTTGACTGCTTAACAGCACAAGCTATTTTCCAGAATTATTCCATTTCGTTATCAGGATGTCTAGAAAACAGCTATTTGGACCTTGGTATGCTTAAATAATTTTAGATCCAAGATCTTAGGTACTATTAAGTGTAAAGTAGTAAATCGGTAGGGTAAAGTAATTTGCAAACTATGTAAGTAGTGAGTTAGCTATATTTATGGGCATGTAGAACATAACATACTCGTGCAAATGTGAAAGATGAACATGAAAGATTATTTAAATTACGTATCAGATGAAATGTGAGATCAGAAATGAACATGCGTGGAACATGGTTTACTTATTTATAATATCTATAATGAAAAATGCATATTTTTATATAACTATGTTGGCGTTGTGTATCTTTATATCAATAAAGACACTGGTGATGCTTCTTTGAATAAATATTAACCATGAGAAGCGAAAAATGGATTAATATACATAGATTCAATAATTCTAAGTGCCGAATAAATGGCGTAAAATATCGACAACCATAATAAGTCTTCGCCGTCAAGTAGGCAAGCCATAATTAATTTTAACAAATTAATATGTATTAATTAAACTAAATATGATTGACTTTTAGCGTATGGATTCATATCGGGATACAGTCGCTTCACTCTTGGTACTTTCAAAGTGCTAGGAAGATCTTCAACATCCAGAATTTCCGTAGCAGCTGCAGCTTTTGCTCTTCTTCTTCCGAGTTCATAAAATAGCGCACAGGTAAAGGCTACGACAATGAGTGAAAGAAGAAAGACCATTGTAATTGTAAGTGGGCTCCAAAATGTTCTTGGATCTTTTATGTCATCATCTATGGGTGGTGTTGGGATTGGGTCCGGTGTGGATGCAGTTTCACTATCATCCGTAGTTGTGGTCGAGCCATCACCATCGGGAGTAGTTGTGGTAGAGCCGTCAGCATCAGGTGTAGTTGTGGTTGAGCCATCACCATCGGGAGTAGTTGTGGTCGAGCCATCAGCATCGGGAGTGGTTGTGGTCGAGCCATCAGAATCGGGAGTAGTTGTGGTCGAGCCATCACCATCGGTTGTAGTTGTGGTCGAGCCGTCAGCATCAGTAGTGGTTGTGGTTGAGCCATCGGCATCCGGAGTAGTTGTGGTCGAGCCATCAGCATCGGGGGTAGCTGTGGTTGAGCCGTCAGCATCGGGTGTGGTTGTGGTTGAGCCATCAATATCGGGAGTGGTTGTGGTTGAGCCATCAGAATCGGGAGTAGTTGTGGTCGAGCCATCACCATCGGTTGTAGTTGTGGTCGAGCCGTCAGCATCAGGAGTAGTTGTGGTTGAGCCATCGGCATCCGGAGTAGTTGTGGTCGAGCCATCAGCATCTGGAGGAGCTGTGGTTGAGCCATCAGCATCGGGTGTGGTTGTGGTTGAGCCACCACCATCGGGAGTAGTTGTGGTCGAGCCATCGGCATCAGGAGTGGTTGTGGTCGAGCCATCAGAATCAGGAGTAGTTGTGGTCGAGCCATCAACATCAGGAGTAGTTGTGGTCGAGCTGTCAGCATCGGTAGTAGTTGTGGTCGAGCTATCGGCATCCGGAGTAGTCGTGGTCGAGCCATCAGCATCGGGAGTAGTTGTGGTCGAGCCATCAGCATCGGGAGTGGTTGTGGTCGAGCCATCGGCATCTGGAGTAGTAGTGGTCGAGCTATCAGCATCGGGAGTGGTTGTGGTCGAGCCGTCAGCATCGGGAGTGGTAGTGGTCGAGCTATCGGCATCCGGAGTAGTTGTGGTTGAGCCGTCAGCATCGGGAGTAGTTGTGGTCGAGCCATCAGCATCGGGAGTGGTTGTGGTCGAGCCATCGGCATCTGGAGTAGTAGTGGTCGAGCTATCAGTATCGGGAGTGGTTGTGGTCGAGCCGTCAGCATCGGGAGTGGTAGTGGTCGAGCTATCGGCATCCGGAGTAGTTGTGGTTGAGCCGTCAGTATCGGGAGTAGTTGTGGTCGAGCCATCAGCATCGGGAGTAGTTGTGGTCGAGCCATCAGCATCGGGAGTGGTTGTGGTCGAGCCATCAGCATTGGGAGTGGTTGTGGTCGAGCCGTCAGCATCGGGAGTAGTTGTGGTCGAGCCATCAGCATCGGGAGTAGTTGTGGTCGAGCCATCAGCATCGGGAGTGGTTGTGGTCGAGCCATCGGCATCTGGAGTAGTAGTGGTCGAGCTATCAGCATCGGGAGTGGTTGTGGTCGAGCCGTCAGCATCGGGAGTGGTAGTGGTCGAGCTATCGGCATCCGGAGTAGTTGTGGTTGAGCCGTTAGCATCGGGAGTAGTTGTGGTCGAGCCATCAGCATCGGGAGTGGTTGTGGTCGAGCCATCAGCATCGGGAGTAGTTGTGGTCGAGCCATCAGCATCGGGAGTGGTTGTGGTCGAGCTGTCAGCATCGGGAGTAGTTGTGGTCGAGCCATCGACATCAGGAGTAGTTGTCGTCGAGCTATCAGCATCGGGAGTGGTTGTGGTCGAGCTATCGGCATCCGGAGTAGTTGTGGTCGAGCCAACAGCATCAGGAGTGGTTGTGGTCGAGCCATCAGCATCGGGAGTAGTTGTGGTCGAGCCATCAGCGTCGGGAGTAGTTGTGGTTGAGCCGTCAGCATCGGGAGTAGTTGTGGTCGAGCCATCAGCGTCGGGAGTAGTTGTGGTCGAGCCATCAGCATCGGGAGTGGTTGTGGTCGAGCCATCGGCATCTGGAGTAGTAGTGGTCGAGCTGTCAGCATCGGGAGTGGTTGTGGTCGAGCCATCAGCATCCGGAGTAGTTGTGGTCGAGCTATCAGCATCAGGAGTGGTTGTGGTCGAGCCATCGACATCAGGAGTAGTAGTGGTCGAGCTATCGGCATCGGGAGTGGTTGTGGTGGAGCCATCGGCATCCGGTGTAGTTGTGGTCGAGCTATCAGCATCGGGAGTGGTTGTGGTCGAACCATCAAGATCAGGAGTAGTTGTGGTCGAGCTATCAGCATCGGGAGTGGTTGTCGTTGAGCCATCGGAATCCGGAGTAGTTGTGGTCGAGCCATCAGCATCGGGAGTGGTTGTAGTCGAGCCGTCAGCATCGGGAGTGGTTGTGGTCGAGCCATCATCATCGGAAGTGGATGTAGTCGAGCCATCAGCATCGGGAGTGGTTGTGGTCGAGCCATCAAAATCAGGAGTAGTTGTGGTCGAGCTATCAGCATCGGGAGTGGTTGTGGTCGAGCCGTCAGCATCGGGAGTAGTTGTGGTCGTGCCGTCAGCATCGGAAGTAGTTGTGGTCGAGCCATCAGCTTCGGGAGTGGTTGTGGTCGAGCCATCGGCATCCGGAGTAGTAGTGGTCGAGCTATCAGCGCCGGGAGTGGTTGTGGTCGAGCCATCGGCATCCGGAGTAGTTGTGGTCGTGCTATCAGCATCGGGAGTGGTTGTGGTCGTGCCATCAAGATCAGGAGTAGTTGTGGTCGAGCTATCAGTATCGGGAGTGGTTGTGGTTGAGCCATCGGCATCCGGAGTAGTTGTGGTCGAGCCATCAGCATCGGGAGTAGTTGTGGTCGAGCCATCAGCATCGGGAGTGGTTGTTGTTGAGCCATCGGCATCCGGAGTAGTTGTGGTCGAGCCATCAGCATCGGGAGTGGTGGTGGTCGAGCCATCATCATCGGGAGTGGTTGTAGTGGAGCTGTCAGCATCGGGCGTGGTTATGGTGGAGCCCTCAGCATCGGGAGTGGTTGTGGTCGAGCCATCAACATCAGGAGTAGTTGTGGTCGTGCTATCAGCATCGGGAGTAGTTGTGGTCGAACCGTCATCATCGGGAGTGGCTGTGGTAGAGCCGTCAGTATTTTCGTCTTCGTATAGTAGGCATTGACTTTGGTCCAACAGTGGCGGTATGTAGCGGAACGAATCGACTAATACAATAGATCCCACTGATGCTATGCCTAGCAAAGATATCTGTAACAAAAACAATTAAACATTTATTTATATTTGAATACGGAATATGCACGACGCATGTGGCTCCAAAATGGACAAAATATTTTTATTTATAATCTTTATTGCTAGCAAAACATAGTTTATACAATTATTTTTCAATATTAATGTAATTTAAAAGTGGCTTTTATGGAATTCCCACGCAAAATTCCTTTAACGCAACGCAAACAACGGTAGAACAAAACGTGACGTCACCGTGCACTCGACGTCTTGTGTCAACAAGTTGATAGTATGGATTCTTGTGATTTTCAAATTGTTTCGCGGTTCATATTAAAGTATTAAATCCTTGTGAAGAAAGACGTCACACAATGACTTAAACAAGTTTTGTCAAAGCACAATCTGTTTTTATACATAATTATTATAATTCAATCTAGTCTTTTCTAAAGATTGATATATATTCATTTTATTTTGGTATATGTGCCTAAATGTTAAATTATATTTTTTATTATTTAATTAGAGATATTAATTGTTTATTGTATTATTAATTGTATTTGAAGCTTAGTATTATTATGTAATATTGCTATGTACAATGTACATTGTGCATGCTTGCACAAAAATTTGCATGCCTGTTTGGCGAAATGTTGGACTTATGTGTTACATAGATGTTACATGTAATACACATGTAAAATCTATGTAACACATTTCATGCAAATAAATACTCTTATTCTTAGTATTTAATAGCGTGGTGGCTTAGCGGTAAACATACCGGATTTGTATGCACAAGGTTGCATCAATGTGACTTTTTCAATGTTACAAGTACTTTCTTAGTTATTCTAAGACGCCACTGACTAACATCGTGATCGTGAGGAAACTTGGATTTAATTATCTGAAATCGCTAACCCGCAGTGTGCTAACGTGGTGATCAATGCTCAATTCTTCTCTATACGAGAAGAGGCCTATGCCCTGCAGTGTGGCAGTTATAGTTTGTTATTTTTTTTTTGTATTTATTTTTATCACTTTTTTAATTGCCTTACTAACGTTAAAATGATCTTCACATTTTACAATAGTAACATTCTACTTAGACCTGCATCTTTCGGAATAAGGAAATATACTTCGTCATGTGCTGTTTTGATGTTATTTTGGCACGTAGGATCGACACAATATTTATAATTGGCTATTCCGTGCTTTTTATGGTAGTAAGTTGATTTTATCATTCACTTTTATAACTTTCAGTAACTTTGTGAACCAAACACAACTACTACGCTAGCGAACTAAACCAGAAGCATGGCGTAGGAGAGTAGTGGTACTTTTCTTCAAAAAAGGTGATAAAACCTTGTTGAAGAATTATTTATAGACCCATCTTGCTCTTGCGCCATGTGTTCAAGCTGTTTTCATGAGTCATTACGAACCGTCTCGAACACAGGCTTGATGACTTCCAGCCTTCTAGACAAGCCAGCTTCCGAAAAGGCTTTAGCACCATAGATCACATACACTCGCTTCGCCAGATTATATAGAAGACCGAAGAGTATAATCGGCCACTGTGTCTAGCGTTTATGAACTATGAAAATGCCTTCAATTCAATCGGAACCGGGGCTGTATTCTCTCCAGCGATGTCATATCGATTATAGGTATATCGAGGTGTTGAAGTGTGTCAAACCTTTTACAGGACGAGAGCATGAAACAAATCCAACTGCGGCGTGGCATGAGCCTGGGTGACGTTATTTCTCCGAAATTGTTTACAAATGCTTTGGAGGGACGTTTACATCACTCACCTTCGTTTAGCCCATGATATAGTTATCTTGGCCGAGTTGCTGGAGAAGCTCAATAGCATGCTCAGCGACCTCGGTACTGTTTTCAAATAGGTGGGGCTTAAAATGAACATGGAGAAGACGAAGATCACGTCTAATGTTCATGTCGCACCCGTACCA